>OX596265.1:4720766-6019225 GCA_951394255.1 Polyploca ridens | reverse complement strand
TTTGGGCGCAAAGATCACTTAGTGCGTCATGTAAAGAATGCGCACCCTGACAAGTCATGGCATTCAGCAGCTGTCGGGACATCTAGTGAGCCACCACCCGAAGCATCTGCATTTGAGGAGACCTATACCGAGTTCCCATTAGAGGGGGCTGAGTTTATATGGAATGCTCCCTCGCCCAAGGAAACCATAACAGAAGGAGGCAGGACAAGGGTGCCTTCCAGTGATATAATAGAAGAAATACCATGCGACTTAGATATTAAATTGGAACCGCAAGATATAAAGTTGGAGCAAGATACGTTAGAGGAGCCTTCTTCACCAAGCTGTCCTATCATCTCTGTAGAGTATCCAGTAGTGTATGTGGTAGCACCACCATTCACGCAGACACCCTCAGATGTGCCCACTTTTATAGCAGAAGAGCTCCCTGCGATAGGAATATTAGATGAGGCGAATATGGAGTCCCTATTAATGGACCCTGGTGAGGGGCCTTCGGGGCTTTCGAGTCAGATGCTAGAACTTCTGGAGGAGAGTGAGCCTACGCCTACATATGCGAGCGAGGAAGGGCGCATGCAGCAGCGGCTGCCGGCGTTCACCCAAGCCTTCCAGACCGCACAAAGCCCGAAGCCACCTCCTCCGCCCCCACCACCTCACTAACCTCGCCGAAATCATCCACATCAGTAGATTGATCACCACCTTATAGACTGAAGTAAGGGAATTGTAGTATTCCAGCGATTAATCTGCAGAGGCGATGACCAGAAGGTGAGCTTTCTGCATTTAGCTTATGTAAATACCGAACTACCTCATTAGGTAAGGCTGGTCTAAGCTGTAAATAGTCTTGAGTGCAGTAGTTATCGAATTATAATATTGTTGGACTTTGATATATTGACCTTGTAAGAATATAGATATGGAAGCCGTGGTGTTTCCTCGGTTTAAATTGCCAAATTGTATATTTGTACGTTTCAGGTATACCAAAATGTTTCCGAATTCTACATGAATATGTGATCTAGTCGTGTATGTACTTTCGGAATTGTATATTTTTTTATTTATAGCGTACATGTATGGAGTAAATGGGACCAACTCTGTGAGCTGTTAGGTGGCGTACAGTTAGTGCTTAGTTCGTGATGCGGGCGCATCAGTGGACGGTGATGATTGAGGATGTGAAGCAGAATTGTAGAGGATGTATGGCTCTTGAAGGCAGCACACCGTACAATATGTTTTAGAGAGGCGTGCTGCTTTTCAACGCGAAATTATAATACAACAGAGCGTATTCCTTTTCAATCAATAAAGTGAATCCAGAATTCTGCTTGAGTAGTATAACACCAGATCTGTTTATAACAAGTATGAAAAAAATCATCATAAGTATTAGTGCTAAGTGTTCAAAACAGAGTTAAATACAATGGAAGGCTTTATAATATATATTTTTAAATAAGAGTTCAATTTCATTCTATTGTAGGGAATGACATCGAAGGCCTAGACAGCAGACTTAAGCTAGAAACAAAATGCAATAAAAATATAAACAATCAATATACCTCAGAGGCAATCATGCTTCCTTCTAGATTAATAATAAGACAATACTAATTGGGTCTAAGTCTGATGAGCAAAACTTAGACGTACTGGAGTGTAGGCGTTTTCGTTACATTTTAACATAAAATAATGTGCCAAAAATAAATAGGTTCAAGGAACAGGAAAGTCTGAGATTGACACCCTCCCAAAATTCTGAATTCTTTTATGTTGCTCATTGGACTCGTATTACGCATACAAAATGAGCAGAAATTCGACAATGTTTAGATCTTTCATTCGATCTGCCGTAACTCGCAAGTGACGGCGAGAGTCAAAATTTTGACTCACTAAAATAATATTTTTTTTTACTATACCGAAGATTTTCGGAATTTAATACTTTAGAAGCGATTGTCTTAGCATTGGCATACGTTTTAGAATTATGAGCCAAATTATATAATTTTGTTAAGATGGAGAGTGTAAGTGTCAGATGGGTGACGATGATAGTGAGAATTTAAACAACTTTGGTTGGATTGAAATGGAAGGATATTACAGCTGAATTATTAGGTGCCTTGCATTTCTGAATCATTTGTGATTATGTAAAGTTTGAATATTTTACCAAATTGCGTCTACTACTCACATAATAATGAAAAAGCTGAACTTAGTTACATATACAAGTCCTACTTTTACTTAGTCTACCCATAAAAATTCAATCAACAACCATCAACCATGATTAGCCTTATTTTGTGGATTGATTGCAGTTTGTACTTGATGTATTCTGGTAGACTGCTATAAATGGACTTGATCAACTAAAATATTCTTGAATCAAAACGCTTGATCGCAGTTGGTTCACAACTTTTTATGCGCTTAGGTGCTTTCTATCCATGCTTAACGTTGTTGGTTAGTTTAGCTTAAATGGCAAAAGATTAAACAACGCTCGGAAATCTCAATTTATCTGGCTCTCATATTAAATTTAAGATGATATTAATAATTATTGCAATCTCGCATATCTACGCAGACACTATAAAAAAAGTTTTTTTAAATTTATTGTGAGTAATAGACGCGAAGATGGTTAGCCCGTGGGATGCTCTAGCTAGAGCTACAAGATTGGCCTGTTTTATGTGAATATGAATTGTTCAGAGAAAAACATTATAAAATCTCACCAATCGTACCTAGTGCGCTAGAGCACTCTGAAAGAATGTTTCAATACTGACACTTAAGAAATGTTTTAATAATTAAGTTTTTCATATATTTGGTAATTTTTGATGGTTTCCTTTTATTAATGTAATCGTCAATGTTCGGCGTCTAGTAATATCAGGAGAGCATAAAGTATAGGAGAGATCCAATGTTGTTCACGCTTCATAAATAGATATGTAAATAATTCTAATCTTTTTTAGGTTAATAGGACTATAAAAAATTTAATCTACCTCAAATGCAACTTATTCTTACTTCTAGAATTTTAGTGACTACGTTAGGTTAGTGAGAATGTTAGGATTTTTTTTTATTTGAGAAATACACTCTACCGATAGGGCCGGTTCATAAAGTTAACAACCTCGTTGTTTTAATATTATATTTAATGTTAGTGTGTGCTGCAATATCGAAATCTTTATTGATATACAACTTTAAATATGTATGATTATTACCAATTATTTTTCGCTTTTTTTTGTTATGCTCTTGAAGAGTGGCCTTTGAATTAATTGTTGGGATTTAAATTCGAATTGTATGATTAGTTTCCAATCGTAAAAGATCTGGGATTCAAGTTACTGAACAAGTTAAAAAATACAAGAAAAAAAATATAAAAAAATAATAATTTTAGGAAATTTCTATCGCACATCTTTCGTATACATACATACCTACATAAGTAATAATAATTATCGTATACATTATATATTTTTCCACCACCTACCTATATATTCGATATTCATACATATTTCCTGAATGCAAAGAATCTGAAAAATGTTTTTTTTTAGGAAAACAGGTATATTACAATACAGATATGTTTTATCACCAAATTTTTTGATTTTTAAAAGATGTCAGGTTATTTTCTCCCTCTCGGGATATAGACTGCGATGTATTAACACCTTGGTAGGGATATATGTATGTATATAATCGATGACTTATATATATCACCAGTCTATGTCCTGAAGCCACTAGTCATTTACAATAGCAGCACATTAATTTATATTCTCAAATAGACAGTTCAACTGAGTGATATTTACCTATGTAATAACCCAATAGACTATATATCAGTAATTAAATGGTGCAAACCACATAAGTACAAATAATATTTAAAAAACAGAATATATACATAACTCGCATATAATTAATTCCTCGTACTATTTTAGTATTGATTGATACAGTAATATACAACGACATAATGCAATATATTTTTGTAATGTTTTAGATTTAAAAATAAATAAAATAATAATAATATAATTAATCGTTAACATATCAAAGACTACCAAGGTACGGCCGTTTTTGTTACGTGTTTATACTTGAATATGTAATATTGAAGTTCATTGCATATTATGTATTTATTTATTTAATTAACAGATGTCAAGCGACGATAAAATGAGTAGGTATCTGTTGTTTCTTAACACTCAAAGTGTTCACTATTTCTTTATTTTTTATCGGGGATAAACATTTATGCATAATCATATTTGTAATTGTTAATTTTTACACTCCCCCAGTTTTTTTTAAGTTTGACTTTTGACCAGCTATCGAGTTTGACTCGTTGAATTTATCTATTTTTTTATTTTAATTACAGAATATGTTGTGTAAAACCAAATACATAATTTATATTTGTCATTGTCTGTAAAATTTCGAATATTTTTGTTTATGTTAGTTGGGTAAAGCAACGAAAGTGCTACGAGTACGATATGTTCGCTCGCTAAATCAAGTGTTTATTAAATTCATTGTGCATTTACATATTTATTACTTGAATATAAAGATAAACACGGTTTTTCCATGTGTAACAATGTGAGAAATGTATATCTGTAATTCATTGCATGTGTACACTCGCTGAAGTTTTCTTCAGTAGCAGAATTCATAATGTTTAGATATAATTTCTTACTCGTAGCTAAAAATATTGTGAAATTGATCAATAGATATACGATATACGTAATTTTGGTACATAACATTAGGGGCCTTAATAAATATAAAATAAAAATGTAGATTTGTTTGAATTATAATGAAAAGAGAAAAAAATATTTTTAGATTTCTATGATATTTTAAAAAATCTATTTTTGTTACCTACGCTTTTATCATGTAAAGAAAATATAATTTTTATTGGATGTTGAAATCATGTGATTAATAAATAGCATTTGAACACATTTTACAGTTGGAAATAAAGCCTTGTTTTGAGGTAAATAGATTTTTTTATATTTTTAAAAATTGTGGGTAGTCGTTTACCTAATTGTTTCTAATAATAATCACGTTTATTTCGCTTAAATTCATTTTTGGTGATTGTAATGGTAGGAACCTGCACGAATCTCTTTGACTTACCGTAAAGGTATTTTGATTATCAAATAATTATAAAAAATAGTTCGATTCGGATGAGGTTCCTTTAATTCAAAATCAGTAAATTAAAAACAAGTCAGAAGTACAATAATGTTAACTCTATTTCCAACTCGTATCATGTTAAACAATAATTTGGAAGGTAGTTTGAAATGTTTAGTACTTACTAACCCACAAACCGAATGTACACTTGCAAGATAGCCTCATAATAAATTATAAACATTGTACCTGGTTTATAATAACATGATGTAATGGTTCTTCATTGTAATAAATATTTGGAACATCATTAATTTAATTTTGTTTTATTTTGATACTCTCCAAATATCTATTTAATTTACAAGCCACTAACTACTATTCCACTATGTTTAATGACAAAGCTTACCTTTGTCATGTGTAGGCCTGAAGCCTGAACGACGAACATTTCCTTAGGCTATGCTTTGTATGTGAAAATGAAACATATTATGCCGTACTATAATGTAAAAAAACTTCAATCTCGATTATAAGGCAGTGCACATCTGTACCTCGAGTGTAAAGAATTAACGTTAATGAACGCGTACTCTCGCGTTTGAGTTAACTATAAATTAGTATGGGAGAAATTAGTACCATGAGTATTCCGCTAGAGGCGCTATGTCAATTCCTATAGAGAAATATCGTAAACGCAAACGCGTTAGTAAGCGTTTACTAACGTCAATTCTTTTAACTCGGGGTACAGCTTCCTGTGACTACTTTGGTTTTCAACAAATATTCGGACAATCCGCGGTGACACGTTGCTTATGATTTTAATGTTCTGTCTTTTTTGTAGTAATTTGTACAGTTTAGAACTGAGCATGAAAGGCGGAGCGTGTAGCCGGAGTATTAGTGAGGTGATGCGAACTAAAGTTTCTACTTCAATTTCTGGGTACGTCATGGCATATACCATGGAACCGATAATGAATCTACATAGATTACAGTCATGAATAAGACTAATGACACGAAGCAAATAATAGTGTACATCAATAAAACTAGTTTTTTTCAGCCAATATAGATGTAATATATTTTATTGCTGATCAATTCATTAACAAATAACACATAGACTTAGAACCAGAAATAACAAAATAAATACCTAATCCATGGTAAAGAGAAAACAAACAAAATGCCGTTAGAAGTATGTATAGACTATCTATTAACATGAAATTTCTATACACAGGTGTAATGGTTAACTTTCATAACTATTTTTTATACAGATATACATTTATTATTGTAAATTTACACTTCGATGATAATCAATTAAAATATCATTTCTTTCAAGTATCTTAATTTTGCTAGACTTGAATTTGAACTAAAATAAAATTGTACTAAAAATACTAACACCCTCCCGTAAGCGGGGCTCGGAGGCCGCAGTTTATAAAATTAGTGATATAGAAAAATATAAGCTTCGATAACAACGAGAGACCACCGTCCCAGAGTTCACGTAAGTTAGTCAGTTATTTATAAATGCACGTAATTCAAACACCAGTCACCGAAAACAAAAACGGAATGTTCAGTTCAGACATAGTCCCTGTTCGCGGAAGCGACCTTCTGCCTCAACCTGTGAACGAATTGGAACGCTAGAAAAAATCATTTTACCGTCCGTCTTTTAACTTTTCTCACTTTGCCGCTTTTTGAGGGTTTATTTTTTAGGGATATACTGTCTAAATTTGGTAGTTCTGTGTCTGTGTTTTGTTTTTTTATTTGGTACACGGGGTTGTCGTTGGCGTCGTGGTCGGAACTGTCGACTCCATTCTCCATCCTCACAGTATTCACGTAGCTGTGAGGCGGACTCACGTCCATGTCTTCATCCGAGTCTTGATAGTTCCCGTTGGGCTCGTGTCTTTTATATTGAAACGCTCTATAATTGACGTCTTCGTCAGAATCGGCAGTAGCTTTGGTAACGTTGTATCTTCTGTTAATATTTTGTAGTGATTGGTTCTTCTGAAGCTCCCCGTGTATCGTGTCCCGAATGTTCATCTCGGAGGTTGATTTAGTGCAGTACTCCTCCTTGTCAGATTCGGAGTACTTTCTGGATAGGCGTCTGTTGTCTATGGTTTTGTCTCTGGTGTCGTGCAGCATGGTCTGTGGCACTATGGTCTGCTGGGTGGGGGACTTGAGTTTTACTTCGGGGCCTCCTCCGTAGATGTTGGTGAAGAACCTCCACAGTTCTTCGCTGAGTTGTGCGTGGTCGGAGCCCTGTTTCAATGTGTATATTGGGTTGCCTTCGTTCTCCTGAAAATATTGAAAACATATATTATTTATTCGATAGGCGAAGACGAAATCAAAACAAGCACGTATGAACTGGATACAATTTCAGAGATAGGTATTCCATCAACAAACATAAAACAAGTCTAATTTTATGACAATAAGGTTTATATTCGAATAACACAATCTAGACAGCTTATTCTTAGCATGTATTAGTATAGTCGAACATATTAATTACCTGTTTAGTGACAATGCCAGTGTTATCGACGGGCGGTGGCGGCTGCTGCGTCTTGTTCCGCACAAACGCCTGCCACTGTCTGAACCAGTGCATGCTGATCGCGTATATAGCGCGCGGCCGCTCTTGCTCCTATAATGTTATTGATTATTTATTAACAAAAATACAACTATAGCGTCGTAGTCGCGCCAGGGGCCGCTAATGCTGTTGTAGAAAGGAAAGCTCCTGTTAACGATCTTCTTTTATTTTATTTACCTACATAGCGGCCACGACTCAAGGAGTCAAGGACGCTTGGATCACCATATATTCATAACCTATTCATAGCGACCCTGCACGCCGCCAGAGACGCAGGCGCTGCGCGTTGCGCGCGCACACGCCGCACCGGTAGTATGTAGTGTAGTGTAGTGTAGTGTAGTGTAGGTACGTACCTGGAAGGTGGCGTGCAGGTCGCAGAAGGCGGCGAGCTCCCTGGCGCGGCGCGTGCGCAGGCGCTGCGCGTTGCGCGCGCACACGCCGCACCGGTAGTATGTAGTGTAGTGTAGTGTAGTGTAGTGTAGTGTAGTGTAGTGTAGGTACGTACCTGGAAGGTGGCGTGCAGGTCGCAGAAGGCGGCGAGCTCCCTGGCGCGGCGCGTGCGCAGGCGCTGCGCGTTGCGCGCGCACACGCCGCACCGGTAGTATGTAGTGTAGTGTAGTGTAGTGTAGT
Organism: Polyploca ridens; assembly: GCA_951394255.1. NCBI lineage: Eukaryota > Metazoa > Arthropoda > Insecta > Lepidoptera > Drepanidae > Polyploca > Polyploca ridens. The sequence goes on along the minus strand of OX596265.1, from coordinate 6,011,061 downwards.
GTAGTGTAGTGTAGTGTAGTGTAGTGTAGGTACGTACCTGGAAGGTGGCGTGCAGGTCGCAGAAGGCGGCGAGCTCCCTGGCGCGGCGCGTGCGCAGGCGTTGCGCGTTGCGCGCGCACACGCCGCACCGGTAGTATGTAGTGTAGTGTAGTGTAGTGTAGTGTAGGTACGTACACACAGCAACACATCAAGCTAGACACCCTATATACCCATAACTACGCTACATACAATGCAGACTTTTGCGCGAAAGGGACTTATGCATCGTGGCAACGGCCAATGACAGGCCGGTAGCGGTTTGGTGCCTTGCGCTTACACACACAGACGCACTTTTTTGGCATTGTTTGATTATTGCTTTTTGTTTTTACTTTTGCAAGTTTTCTGTATCAGTCAGTCGCGCTAGAGTAAAGTATTCAGACAGTCGTCGCCCCAAAAATCGTCAGACTAGGAGTCTCGCTCGCGTTCACATATATATTGTTTCATTATTTTATTATATAAAAACTGAAAGATTTTATCCAAGTGCGTGGTGCAAATATTTATGGCGCCCCAATTAACTCCACAACAGCGGGAGCTGATAGTGGTGTTGAGGGATGGTGGATATTCCATTAAAGCGAATGAAAGAAGGACGGGGATTACGGTGAGTGATACTTTTTAATATTGTAAATTAACTGCATAATATAGAAATGTGTCCCTCTCTCTCTATAAAATTACGTTTCTTTTAATACAAACTGACCATGATTACCTGATGGTAAGTGACGATTAGGAAGATTTTATTTGGCTTCAGCCATAGCCGTTCACACTCTTTCCGTGAAGTGAAGTGACCTAAGTAATATTTTAATGAATCATTTAGGCTCGGACATCTAGGTATTTATTTTTACTTAACAATTTCACGAACCTATTCAAATACCTTTGTTTTGTTCAACAACCTCTAGGTATCTCATATAATGATTGTTTGTGATACTATTTTTTAATTAAATGACATTATTTTAGAGGACAACGATTAATTTTTGGTTGCGACGCCATGAGGAGACTGGGGGCGACCTATCGGCTCACCACCGGCAGCTCTACCAGCGCGCCACCGCCGCTGACCAAGATGCTGCTATTATAGCGGTGCATAGCAATCAACCATTTTTATGCACGCAGGTTACTGCCACACAATATAGCGTAAGTAGTTTTTTTCTTATAATTAGTGCTTCAGATCCTTAATTTGAATTATGTTTTTATAATTTTTTCAGTTACTAACGACAATATACGTATTTTATAAGACATAGATGTATATAACATACACCTATATTATTGGCGAAAAATACATGAAAAATAGAAAAACACTATTTTTGTAAAAAAAAATATGACAAAAATAGTGTTAATTTAAAATATTTTATGGTGGCTTCTTAATATTGCTCGTTAGTGTAGTTCAAGATTTCTATATTCGTTTTTTTTTCTTTATAAATTCATGACCTCCAATTATATAATAATTAATACTGAATGATTAAACACCCACTTAAAAAGTTAATAGTATTTTTGTCCAAGTTTGTATTTTCCTTCTTTAACGAATTAAATTACTTTTTTTTTGCCTCAAATTGGTGTTTTTAAATCCGTTATTAATTATATTTGATTGTTGCTTTTCACTTTAATAAGCTATCTTGCGTGATTTCAGATATATTTCATGATAAGTTATTGGCCTTTTTTATATTGCTCGTCATGCATTCCTCAGTATAATCAACAACAAGTAGGTATTTAACAAACATAATGTCTTGTCAGTTTACCTTAAAATCCTACATAAACCATAATAGCCTATACGTGAAAAATACTACAGCAATACATATTTATTATTGACCTTATTTATTTTTCAATCCTTGTAATTGTTCAACTAAAAGCCGACAAAACCTTTGAGGTGCCGAAATTTACAATTTGTCCTTTTTTAACACGTTGCTTTTGTTCATTTGAATACTGGTAATTGTCTATACATATAATTTACTATTCTAGATAAGGAATCGTTGTCTTCAGAAAAGCTAGGTCAAAGATACTAAAAACAAAAAAAATATTAGTCGTTGGCTTACGACTAATAAAACTTTTGAAGGCATGTTAATGTTATTTAGGTGTCACATAATTATAGAAAATAAATCGCTAATCGACTATTTACTAACACCACTATTCACGGTATCCCTAACGTGAGAGTATTAAATCATTAAAGTTATTATTAAAGTTAGTATTCCAATAGCTTTGTTTTTAAAGGAAATAATGTTTTTACTGTTGTTTCAGGCATCAACCCAAACAATCCGGCGCAGATTAAATGTCGCAGGCTTGAAAACACGGATTCCGGCAAAAAAATAGTTTTTTCTCCTGCACATGCTCAAGATAGAATAAGTTTTTATTTGCAGTATTACAATTTTGATTGGGAGAATAATATTATTATATTTGTTGACGAAAAGACTTTTAAATCTGTTAAAGATGGAAGAAAAATAATTTTGATAGTTATTTGATATTTAATACTTTTTTCAAGTCATAAATACATTACCTATATTATTTAATATCTAACTATTTACACAAAACTACCCTAGCTTGTGTTATACTATGTGTGTAGTTTGTGGTAAAATTTTATATGCCATCGTTAATTAGGGATAGAAGGTTTACCGATGTTTTAAGATGGATGAATATGAACAATATATTATTTATGGTGTTGATTCAAATGCTCATATTTCAACTCTTACTTATTGCATTGTTGATTCAGATTTTTAACTGTTATTGGTTTTTAAGTCAATTTGTAGCTTTGTTTAGATTTTGATAGTTATTTTATATTACTCATTCATTATAGATTTTTAAGACTGATTTTGATTGTTGTCAAGTAATTTCGGAGACACATTGATGATCCATGCAAAGAATGACGAGAAAGAAGGAAAGAATTGTGATTTTAGTGTCTAATAAAGATTTATTTCCCAAATAAGAGGTTGTTTATTTATACTTGAAGTTGTTTCAGTATCAAAACCTATACTCGGGGATAAATTTGCTTCCTATTGGTGAAAGAATTTTTCGAATCCGAATGGTAGTTTTAGAGATTATCCCTTTTAAACAAACCCGGGAACGTGGGTGAAACCGCGGGGAACAGTTAGTCTACATTAAATGTATAGGTAACGAACATATTTAATTGGATAAGGATTATTACCTTATTGGTCAAAATCGCATATCCTTTTAAATGTGTTTTTAATTCATGTATGAAACATAAAAATGGTTACTGTATGTCAACCATAGGAGATAGGTATATGCCACCGCGGACTTTTCTGTTGATATTTGGATGATCTACAATTATCTAGCTATTTTGTTCTATCAACAATAGTTTTCGCAGCGCATGTGATATTAGGAATATTATAAGTATTTTTTTACACCTTGGATTATTGGAGTTTTCGTAGGATGCCATTTTTTTTTAAATAAAATTGGTAAGAGTAGCTTTTACTATTCTTCATAAATCTGGCTATCTTATATAAAAAAATAATCAAATCCGACTAATAGTCCAGCCAAAGATTATCGCGTTTAAACAAACAACAAACTCTTCCGCTTTATATTTATATTAGTATATAGGTATATAGATGGTTTACGGGCGCATCGCGCAGCGCAAATTGAAAAGTAACTCGTGAGCTTGTAAACACAAATTACTACGCGACGAGCACAACCTGTTTTTAATATTTACTATACATAATACGTATAGGTAGGTATGGATATATATTGCGGCTGCGGGGCGCGGGCGCTTCCGTGCGCGTGAGTGGGTCGAAATAACAAAAACATATCGCATTCACTCGCACGATTCGCGCAGTCCAACTTCTACTAGTCCAAAGTCCAATCAGTCTAGGTTGATATGTCGCTGTGTGTACCTGGAAGGTGGCGTGCAGGTCGCAGAAGGCGGCGAGCTCCCTGGCGCGGCGCGTGCGCAGGCGCTGCGCGTTGCGCGCGCACACGCCGCACCGGTAGTATGTAGTGTAGTGTAGTGTAGGTACGTACCTGGAAGGTGGCGTGCAGGTCGCAGAAGGCGGCGAGCTCCCTGGCGCGGCGCGTGCGCAGGCGCTGCGCGTTGCGCGCGCACACGCCGCACCGGTAGTATGTAGTGTAGTGTAGTGTAGGTACGTACCTGGAAGGTGGCGTGCAGGTCGCAGAAGGCGGCGAGCTCCCTGGCGCGGCGCGTGCGCAGGCGCTGCGCGTTGCGCGCGCACACGCCGCACCGGTAGTATGTAGTGTAGTGTAGTGTAGGTACGTACCTGGAAGGTGGCGTGCAGGTCGCAGAAGGCGGCGAGCTCCCTGGCGCGGCGCGTGCGCAGGCGCTGCGCGTTGCGCGCGCACACGCCGCACCGGTAGTATGTAGTGTAGTGTAGTGTAGGTACGTACCTGGAAGGTGGCGTGCAGGTCGCAGAAGGCGGCGAGCTCCCTGGCGCGGCGCGTGCGCAGGCGCTGCGCGTTGCGCGCGCACACGCCGCACCGGTAGTATGTAGTGTAGTGTAGTGTAGGTACGTACCTGGAAGGTGGCGTGCAGGTCGCAGAAGGCGGCGAGCTCCCTGGCGCGGCGCGTGCGCAGGCGCTGCGCGTTGCGCGCGCACACGCCGCACCGGTAGTATGTAGTGTAGTGTAGTGTAGTGTAGTGTAGGTACGTACCTGGAAGGTGGCGTGCAGGTCGCAGAAGGCGGCGAGCTCCCTGGCGCGGCGCGTGCGCAGGCGTTGCGCGTTGCGCGCGCACACGCCGCACCGGTAGTATGTAGTGTAGTGTAGTGTAGGTACGTACCTGGAAGGTGGCGTGCAGGTCGCAGAAGGCGGCGAGCTCCCTGGCGCGGCGCGTGCGCAGGCGTTGCGCGTTGCGCGCGCACACGCCGCACCGGTAGTATGTAGTGTAGTGTAGTGTAGGTACGTACCTGGAAGGTGGCGTGCAGGTCGCAGAAGGCGGCGAGCTCCCTGGCGCGGCGCGTGCGCAGGCGTTGCGCGTTGCGCGCGCACACGCCGCACCGGTAGTATGTAGTGTAGTGTAGTGTAGGTACGTACCTGGAAGGTGGCGTGCAGGTCGCAGAAGGCGGCGAGCTCCCTGGCGCGGCGCGTGCGCAGGCGTTGCGCGTTGCGCGCGCACACGCCGCACCGGTAGTATGTAGTGTAGTGTAGTGTAGGTACGTACCTGGAAGGTGGCGTGCAGGTCGCAGAAGGCGGCGAGCTCCCTGGCGCGGCGCGTGCGCAGGCGTTGCGCGTTGCGGCGTACGCGCACACGCCGCACCGGTAGTATGTAGTGTAGTGTAGTGTAGGTACGTACCTGGAAGGTGGCGTGCAGGTCGCAGAAGGCGGCGAGCTCCCTGGCGCGGCGCGTGCGCAGGCGTTGCGCGTTGCGCGCGCACACGCCGCACCGGTAGTATGTAGTGTAGTGTAGTGTAGGTACGTACCTGGAAGGTGGCGTGCAGGTCGCAGAAGGCGGCGAGCTCCCTGGCGCGGCGCGTGCGCAGGCGCTGCGCGTTGCGCGCGCACACGCCGCACCGGTAGTATGTAGTGTAGTGTAGTGTAGGTACGTACCTGGAAGGTGGCGTGCAGGTCGCAGAAGGCGGCGAGCTCCCTGGCGCGGCGCGTGCGCAGGCGTTGCGCGTTGCGCGCGCACACGCCGCACCGGTAGTATGTAGTGTAGTGTAGTGTAGGTACGTACCTGGAAGGTGGCGTGCAGGTCGCAGAAGGCGGCGAGCTCCCTGGCGCGGCGCGTGCGCAGGCGTTGCGCGTTGCGCGCGCACACGCCGCACTCATGGACGTGCGACACTGCCGGACCGCCGCCGAAACTGTACACACACACACACACACAAATTTTGTATTAGTTCGATGGTTTGATGGATCACCGTATCGGTCATAAATATTCCTCAAAAAATACAACATAATCAGGATCATTCACGTTTTTTTGTCGAGTATACAGATATGTAGTGAAAAATATTTGAATCGGATCAAAAATTACGAAGTTACAGCGATTTTAGTGCAAGACGATGACGTCACGATGCAGGACCGCGCAGCTCTGGATATTTTGTCAGTCGGTTTGTTACTTGCAATAAGAGCCACTTTAAGAGCAAGTGTGTTGAGAATGACTAACCCAATCGGCGTTTCGAAAATATGCGAAATCTCCACCCTATTGGAAGATGCTCTCATTTTTGAAAATGGCCGCGAATGTCAAATCTGTTTTGAAATTTGTGGACTAGACAGATGCAGAATAGAAGTGAACAAGCCATGGAGCGATACACTCGCCAAGAACGCCGAATAATCGTGTCTATTTTTTTGCGTAACAATTCGTCTGTAGTGTTGGCGCAGCGCGAATTCCGTCGCCGATTCTCCGGCCGTCCGACACCGACTGCGCAAACACTGCGCCGTTTAGCCACCAACCTTGAAGAGTATGGGACCACACGAGACGTTGCCAAGAGTGGCCGGCCCCAGAACGCCCGTTCTGCCGAGAATATCGCCGCTGTTGCCGAGGATGTCGACCTATCACCGGAAACATCGACCAGATGCCGTGCCACGCAAATAGCCATCAGCCGGACGTCCCTAAGGTGAATTTTGGTCAAAGACCTGCGCATGTTCTCGTACAAAGTCCAGTCCGTGCATCAACTGCTGCCTGCCGACCGCCAAACGCGCGTAACCTACGCCCAAGCCATCCTCAATCTCGAAGAAGAAGTGGACGATTTTTCGACCAAAATCATAATGAGCGATGAGGCTCATTTCCACCTCAGCGGGTACGTGAACAAGCAAAACTATCGCTTCTGGGGCACCGAAAATCCACGAGTGATGCACGAGGAGCCATTACACACCGCTCACAGTGACTGCATGGTGCGCTGTTCACGCTGGAGGAGTCATCGGGCCATTTTTTTTCGAGAATGCCGCTGGCCTGACGACAACAGTGGACGGTGCGCGCTATAGGGCAATGTTGATCGAGTTTTTTCTGCCGCAATTGGACAAATTAGGACTGAGGGACATGTGGTTCCAACAGGACGGAGCAACGGCACACACTGCGCGAGCCACAACCGATATTCTGAACGCAGCGTTCCCGGGTCGCCTCATCTCTCGTTTTGGCGATTTGCACTGGCCCGCAAGATCACCCGATTTAAGCGTTCCAGACTTTTTTTGTGGGGTTATTTGAAGTCCCGTGTTACGAGTTACGTGAACAAACCCGAGACTCTGGAAGCCCTCAAGGACAACATTCGACACGAGTGCGAGAATCTGTCGCCCGAAGTGATGAAAAATGCCATAAAACGAGCCCGTATGGCAATCAATTGTGACGGCGCCCATTAGGCCGATTTAATCTTCTCGACTTGACCAATAAATTCTAAAGGTTCAAATAAACATAATCAAAAAACAGAATCGAAGTTTTTCATTTAGAAAAAAAAAGAGAGCCAAACAACATCGGATGACTTCTTTTGGCCCACCTTGTATAAACTATTGGACAAGACGAATCAAGAAGGGTTTCGTTTTTTCCATTTGGCTACGGAACCCAAAAAGTGTCAAATAATCACGCACAAAAGACCAACCAGCAATAAACTTCGCATCCTAACTTAATATTATGAATGTGAATTTGTTCGTTTGTTTCATACGTTTCACGCCTTTTAACGGTTAAACCGCGATGCAATTCGGCATGCAGATAGCTTATGGTATGGAGAAAAACATGGGCTACTTTTTAATCTGGAAACGCGAGTGAAACCGCGGGGAAGTAGCTGTTCACTACGGCTTAATGATAACGGTGATGATGATGAATCCGGAAAAAAGTATCCCCATGTCCTTTTCCACTAATTGAACTATCTCCCTGCCAAATTTCATTTAAATCCGTCCAGTTTTTAAGTCGTGAAAAGGTTACAAACAAACTGAACCATTTTTAAAACTTTAATAACTTCGTCATTTGTTGATGGATTTTAATAATTTGAAAAACATTATGCTCAGAAATGTTATGTGCTTCCTCTGTAGTTATCAAAAAGTTTACTTTTGGTTTTGTGAATGATCTTCATTATTTCATCGAATGATTAACGAGAATTCTTTTTTTTTAATACTACATGTTAAGAGGAAAGAATGGCTGCAAGAAATTTGAAAAATAGGTATTTACAAATCTATTGCTGTCGCGCTGTTGCTGGGATATAAATGTATGAGGGACGATAGAGACAACTGCAGCTTGGATCGATTATACCTATTTAAAATAGACGAAATCGCTATTTCATAATCCCCAGTTTCCTCCTCCAATACTGGATCGACTAAAATTTTATTTTCAAGAATAGTAATAAGAAGGGCTTTGGCTATGTCTGTCGGTTTTCCTTTTATTTTTTATATTCGTCAAATTTGTTTTCTGGACGTCTGATAAGGGCAGTAAAAATGGTAAGTTTTTGTGATTTTAGAAGATTTTTAGATTTTATAATAATTAGTTTATAGAGAAAAACAAAACCGAGGGACATTCAGTGGCACCAACAGATTGCATGGTAAAATAATCATTGCTCTAGTGTCATTATCCAGAGAGGAAATTGAGGATTACGTTTGTATGGAACAAACGCCACCAGCGTTTCCTCTTAACAAACAAGCTTGCGGCCCACCTGATGGTAAGCGGTTACCGAACCTATCTTCATACCCTACTTGAAAAAGAAGTTGAGGGGAGACCCTGTGCCGACACTGGAAAGGTGAAAGCACAGCGTCATTTGGTACGACAACAATGATCCCGGGTACTACACTAGTAGGTCTGACGACCTCAGCACGCCACATTAAGGCAATATTATATGCCGCAATCTTCTGCAAGAATCAGAATCATTTATTGTCATAAGTTTGCTTCATAATACAGCTTTGTCGAAAAACATAGCCATACAAGCACGATACAAAATATTATACTTCGTGATAATTTAACAATAATAATAAAAACTATAATTTACTAAACTATATAAAAAAATATTGGTGTACATAATAATAAAAAAAAGTTATAATTTGCTTCAGCTATACAGGGTGGAGATTTCGAGATGGCATATTTTCGAAACCTATGTTGGGTTAGTCATGCTGAACAACTTTTACCATGGGACCAACACTGAATACTCAAATTATTTTTTTATTTTTCATAATTTTCATACATTATGATCGAGGAAGGTTGACATTTACTATGGAGTAATTATTTTTTTTTGAGTATTCACTATTGGTTCTGACTGACTAACCCAACAGAGGTTTCGAAAATATGCCATCTCGAAATCTCCACCTGTTATAGGGGCATCGTCAGTGTCACAAAATATGTATAAGATATTAAAAATTAAATAATAAAAAATATATATAATTTTAAAATGTAAAAATATAATGTAACACGTATGTTGAACAAATAAAATTATCTTTATAAACAAGATGAGGGTACATCCTCAGCTCCGATTTTTTTCCTGAGAGCCCGGACATATCCTTATTCCTATTTCTGTACACTACAACATACACATAATACAATACAATACTAACTGTGAGTAGAGGAACTCCCAGAGTGTCTGCGGCACGACGGCGGCCAAGCTGTGCAGGTGGTGCGCTCGGTCCGGCCGCACGCCGCCGTGCCAGCACACGAAGTCGCTGTTGTCGATGGGCCCGGGTTCCGCCCATGTGTTGAATCTGGATATCGACGTACTAAATTAATTTTAAGCATTTGTTTTTATTGTTAAATACTTTGTACAATAAAGAGTTATCTATCTAACTATACAGGTCGTTGTTTTGGTCAGCGACGAGCGACTCAGGGTCGATTATACAAATGATACTGGTGCTAAAAAACATATAAAAAAAATACTTTATTTTTTTTTAATAATAAAAATAAAAAAAAAAAAAAATTGAAAATCATGTAATAAGCTAAAGTGTAGACATAATACTCAACGGGAGTACGAGGGAGTAAAGGGGTAGGGCGATGGCGGCTTGCGCCTAGCTCTAGTCTGTGCACGTGCCTAGTAACCATACTTTGCGGTAATTTTATTTCAAATTGAATAAGGTATTTCTCAACATATTTACAGTATTTAATAGAATTAAGTCCATTTTTGGGGAATATATATTTTGTACTACCGCTCCTAGGTCGCTTGTCACTGACCAAAACAACACCCAGTATAAGGTACTAATAAATGAGTGAACTTCCTCTTGAGGGATGAATGTATACGTCATTAGCAATCAAAAAATAATATTAGAAAAATAATCTGAGGAAAAAAACTTCCTTGACTTGCATAGAGAATCTCCATACAAGTAAAAGAAGTTTTTTTTTGTGGATAATGGATTCCTTGTCATTTGTTCTCGGTAAAAGATGGATTATAAACTAAAAATTGGCATTATTTATTCGTATTTTAATCGTTCTCACTATGTACAGTAGTACCCAACTGATAAGGCGCGTCGTGAATCTTCGTTCCCACAGAAAAGAAAGTATGGTCCGAAGATTAACGAAAGAATGCTTAAAATTTACAATCAACCTTAGATCACTACTATAAGGTTCATAATACACTGCAGCTGTTTGTTCCGTCTCCCACGCAAGTCACGCCCCTCCGCACACAAGGCGGCAGCTGCCGACCAATAGCATTTCCCGCGCTTTGAAAATGTATCTTCTGCGCAGCTACATCGGTAAGCCATATTAGTTGGGTACTAACTGTACGCGCACTTCGTTTCAACTTGAAACGAAGTGTCTAAACGGTCTAGATTCTAGACCGTACCCGTGCTCACAGACCGTACTCTCGTACAGTCGCTCTATACTATTCTAACTCTATGGTTACAGTTTTTTTTACGATATGGCCATCTCTCATATATTTTTATCCAGGATTTTCAATGGTTAATCTAGCGCCGTAATTCTAATAGTAAATAATACAATAGTGTATGAGGTCACTTACTTGTTTATCCACTGTTTGGATATATAGAATTTAATATCATTTGCTTCTACGTTTGTAGATTCTAATATTTCGGCCGCTTTCTGTCGCAGCACCGTCATTTGTGGGTTTACTTTTCTGCAAATATGAAATATTTGAGCTTTATAAGCAAGTTACAAAATCTGGCCGTGTAAACGAAGTAGAATGAGACAGTATTTAGGTTCCTTCATATTATTTTGAAACTTGTCAATTTATATTGACGTTAGAAAAAATACTAGACCAATAACAAGGCTTTAAGGTTCCCGACAATTGAGACCATTAAACCTATAAAAGAGCGGCGGTTTTATTATAAAAATTGGCCAAGTGTGACACGGACACACAGAGAGTTCCATACAATAATAATAAGTAGGTGTAACAAAAAAGAACGCAAAAAAGAAAGACTTCGTGGTTGTGTCCCTTGAATTTTATTTCTTTTATATTATTTGTTGTTATAGCAGCAATACACATTCTGTGAAAACTTCAACTGTCTACCTATAACGGTGAGATACGGCCCACTGACAGATAGACGGACGAACGGACGGACGGCGAAGGCTTCCCGTTATAGGGTCCCGTTTGGAACGGGGTTTGGTACCCTTTGTGTACGGTATATGGTACCCGACCATTGCGTGTGTATAGGCTGTATGTATCCCGACTACGGTTGGGTTTGTTCCCGGGAATAAACCCAACTTCGAGTAAATTTCCAATTTGGTGGGAAAAAACCCGGGAATTTTCCCATTGACTGGGAAAATACTCAAATGGTCACATTTACTAGATTTTCCGTATATAGCGAGAGACACCTTAACAAAATCGTTTGAATAACATTTAACAAGATTTCTATTAGGGTCATACCACGGTAATACACATATATCATACAATAAAAAATCTTTTTTTTTGTGATGAAGGAGTGCATTGTTTTTAAAAAAGTGACGTTTTGGGGTTGTGGTGGACAGGCGGCGGTCCCACACAATTACCACGCCGTGGTAGTACATACTCGTCCAACTCGAAGTCAGGAAGTGTGATACTCGGTCCAGTCCGCGCAAGGTCCGCGTGGGTCCGCGCGTAGGTAATGTAGGTACATACAACAGCGAGTATGATTAAAATAACAATCAAAAGCATCTAAAAATATTTTTTTAGGTACAAAAAGCCACTTGAGTATTTTCCCGCCGTTCGGGAATTTACCCGTATTTTTCCATTCTTTTCCGTATTTTCTTTTCTTCCCATATTTTTTTCTTTCCCTGCCCATCCCTAATCCCGACCCTTTGCCTAGGTCCTCACCTATAGAAGAGCACGTATGCCGCGCTCTACCTCCCCGCCCCGCGCCTCACACGTGTAGTGCCCCCCGCCCGCCGTGCCCCCGTGGCAGATCATGTACACTCTCACCTATAGAAGAGCACGTATGCCTCGGCGGCGGCCAGATGGTGGTGCGCGAGCGGCGTGACGGCGGTGTCGTCGTACGTGTGCCACGTCCTACCGCCCCCGCCCCCGCCCCGCGCCACGCACGTGTAGTGCCCCCCGCCCGCCGTGCCCGCGTGGCAGATCACCGCGCATAACGAGTACCGGGTGATCTTTGATGTGCACTCTGGAACAAAATCAAAAAGTCATTTAGTTTTTTTTTTTAGAAACTGTTAGTGGTTCCAGAATAGAGAGTGTTCCCTCTTCAAATATAAATTAGTGTAGATTTTACTTCTACCTTTTTAGAATAACTAAGATTTAACAAACCACTATTTCAAAAATCAGTAGAATATAAATTAGTGTAGATTTTACTTCTACCTTTTTAGAATAACTAAGATTTAACAAACCACTATTTCAAAAATCAGTAGAAAAATTCAGAAAAATTTAACAATTCTAATTGTTATTACTTACTCAGTATATCCTTTTCTAAATAATTCTTTAACTTTATTATTTTTTTATACAGGTCGTTGTTTTGGTCAGCGACAAGCGACTCAGGGTCGATAATACAAATGATACTGGTGCTAAAAAAAATATAAAAAAAATACTTTATTTTTTTTAAATTAAAAAATTTAAAAATTAAAATTTTGAAAATCATGTAATAAGCTAAAGTGTAGACATAATACTCAACGGGAGTACGAGGGAGTTAAGGGGTGGGGCGATGGCGGCTTGTGCCTAGCTCTAGTCTGTGCACGTGCCTAGTAACCATACTTTGCGGTAATTTTATTTCAAATTGAATAAGGTATTTCTCATCATATTTAAAGTATTTAATGGAATTAAGTCCATTTTTGGGGAATATAAATTTTGTACTACCGCTCCTGGGTCGCTTGTCGCCGACCAAAACAACACCCTGTATAACAAACTTGAAGATTATTAATAAAAAACGTTGTGAATTTCGGCTGACGGCCCTGGACTAGGTAGTCGTGCCGTTTCTTGTCCCGTCGTCAGTCATTCCAGATTTTATATGCATGTATGTTACTAAAACCCTTCCCCAAAATAGTTGTATTCAGTTTCGTAGACAGAATACACATTCAGTATACAAAGTATCAGTATAGGCCTAAAGCTTAGATTAAAATATGCAGACATTTAAAAATAACTTTCTGCTCTAATACTAGTTATCTAGGATATTTTAAATGTCATTATTCACGAAAGGAGAATAGTAATAGGTACATACATAACCGATAAGGGAATATTGAAGATTCATAATACGTCATTAGACAACCCTACCGTAACACGTGCCCCGTCATACAGGATAGAGTACGATAGAAAGACAGGGAAATTCTAGGTGAATATAATTATAGGCGCGCAGCGCTGCGCGAGCTGGATTGCGCCTTATTACGTCGTTCCAAGAGTCGCTTTTTATTTAAACGTCGTTTTCGAAGTGGGTCAGGCCTGATAAAAGGTAGCTTGATTTCTGCGACAGTTGTTTGAGTCATATGAAGATTAACCTTATAGCTTTACAATAAGGTTCATCTGTTTAATCTGTGGTTGATTTGATGATGACACAGATAAACCTTATGCTAAAGCCATAAGGTTAATTTTCATATGACTCATACAACTGTCGCAGATATCAAGCTATCTTTTATAAACCATAGTAAGGCACTTAAGAACGTTAAGTTGTACTCACGGCTACAGATCAAGCTATACATTTCCAATATAAGTTGACCTGCCATTGTACGGAAATCCTATACAATGCGAGATCAGCTTACTTGTAATGTATAGCTTGATGTGTAGCCGTGTGTACATACAGTTGAATTTAAACAATACACGGAATCCTTCAAGAGCCCGAGAATCCGCACTTTTAAGTGCTGATTCTGTTGTTTACAACTAAACTAATTTAGTCTCACTATGTCTCTTTCTAACAAAGAACATAAGGATGTAAGAAATTTAGTCCTGTCAAATTAGTCCAATATAAATGTAGTCGCCATCTATCGCGGTTACATCTATCTACCCTCAAATGAAGACGGCAAAGACTAATTTGGCAGCTTTAAATATGTTCTATCCTTTTTCAATCATGTTCGCAAGAAAGAGATGTGATGTGACTAAAATTAGTTTAGTGCAATTTACAACAGAATCGGCACCAATATCCTTCATTTTGTTTGAAATTAATCCCACCGAAAATGCACAGAGCATCGAATAATATTAAAGACAATAGTAAATTGCCAGTCCTATTTACATAATATTTAATTTAAACAGATTGCAAACATAAAAAAGCTTTTCGTTTCTTTTTTAACTCTTTCACTAACTTCAAAACAGTACCTAAATACAGTTAATGTCCCAAAAGTAATCTTAGAGATCTTTTTCAGGTACAACAAGATTAAAGCAAATTCATTATCATTATTTTTACTAATACAAGAAAATACATACTTACCAAAAGGAATATCAACAACAAAAGAAACCTCCCATATATATCGTACCTTTATGCGTATAAGGCGCCATGTTAAGGTCGTGCAGCGGGAAGGAAACCCTGGCGGCCACCTTCGCGCTGAACATCAGCTCGTGCCGGAACCGCTTCAGGTGCACGCACAGCACCTCCGGCAGCCTCACCACTCCAGACATTTTGATACCGTTCCGAAGTTTATTGCACCGAGAACAACTGTACAACATCATATTCATATAATATTACAATGAAAAGTCAGCCGTATAACAAAAGGCCACAATAGCTGAATGGTAGTGGCATGGCGAAGGTAGTAGGTTCGAAATTAGAATCCTACAGAGAGCTCTCGCAAGGAAAACACAGTGAGAAAACCGTAGAACTGTGTTAGGGTACTTTGTAGCACCCTCAATTTGAAAATCTTTCACCAAGGACCTACCGTTACATCATTACTTGCTATGGTGAGATTTTGATTAAACACAATAACAAAAAATAGGTGAGATTTGCGAGCTACAATACAATACATAAATTCATTACTGCACTTTAAAGCAAATTTTCACCAATAATTACTGCAAATTTAAAGCTCATACACGATATAAAATCCTTACCTATACATATTGTCCCCTTTGAGTTCGTCCGCACTGAAGAACGCGGCGAGACAGTCTTGAAGCGACACTACGGGCCCGTAGAACCAGGACCGCAGCCAACTTAGTACCCACCATACCTAACGTACACACACAACTCAATTATTTATTTTGTGACTGGTAAGCAATTTTTTTATATTGTGGAATTTTGTAAGAATATATCCAAAAATATCTATAAGCAGGCTGACCAAACAACGTTAATAAACTAGATTTCAACACGTCTTACTACTAAGTGTGAATAGGCTTTTTCTGAGCAAGCGTGTTACATCCTCGGCTTCGATATCTCTCGTCTCCACAAAATCATTTTATTAAAAAAATAAAAATATCGTGCAAAGTTAAAAATATAATGTCTCAACTAGTGTGAGATATAATTTCTCAACTATTGTGAGATATAATGTCTCAACTAGTGTGAGATATAACACTCACCCAAGACTCCTGGGAGCCATGCGGCACGTGGTGGTTGAGGATCGGCTGTTGACACCTGATGACGGCCAGGTGCTCCCGGGACGGGATCGGCAGGGATAGGTCTTGGAATGTCTCAACTAGTGTGAGATATAACACTCACCCAAGACTCCTGGGAGCCATGCGGCACGTGGTGGTTGAGGATCGGCTGTTGACACCTGATGACGGCCAGGTGCTCCCGGGACGGGATCGGCAGGGATAGGTCTTGGAATGTCTCAACTAGTGTGAGATATAACACTCACCCAAGACTCCTGGGAGCCATGCGGCACGTGGTGGTTGAGGATCGGCTGTTGACACCTGATGACGGCCAGGTGCTCCCGGGACGGAATCGGCAGGGATAAGTCTTGGAATGTCTCAACTAGTATGAGATATAACACTCACCCAAGACTCCTGGGAGCCATGCGGCACGTGGTGGTTGAGGATCGGCTATTGACACCTGATGACGGCCAGGTGTTCCCGGGACGGGATCGGCAGGGATAGGTCTCGGAATGTCTCAACTAGTGTGAGATATAACACTCACCCAAGACTCCTGGGAGCCATGCGGCACGTGGTGGTTGAGGATCGGCTGTTGACACCTGATGACGGCCAGGTGCTCCCGGGACGGGATCGGCAGGGATAGGTCTTGGAATGTCTCAACTCTTGTCGATACCTAAGTACAATCCAAATAAAGTCTTACAGCCACCGTAATAAGGTAAATTATTAAAAAAGAGAATATTCTAAGTTCCAACCATTTCAAAAAACAAATAGAATATGTTCTGGATTAACACATATGATACTTTTTATCCCGGGAAAACATACGATCCCTCGGGAATGCGGATGAAACCACGCGGGATAGCTAGTGTTCAATATAGATACATTTAATGGCGTTGGCATACAGGGGCTCTACCCCGTAACTTTGGTGGTAATCGTAACGAACACCATTAATAAATTTTATTCAGCCCGCGAATGGTCATCGTCACGTCATATCGCGTGCGCGTCATTGGATGAAATAATTAATGGTGTTCGTTACGATTACCACCAAAGATACGCAATAGCCCGGCTGGTCGGTTAACTAAAGCTGGCACGTTCAACACATTTACACGTTGCGCTTGTGTAGTGTCTGTGCATAAGAACGCGGCGTCACATCGCACTGCACGCGCATCATGAAAAGTATGGCCGTCTCTCTCGCGCGCGGTCTAGCTTATGATTATGTGTGAGTACTGTGAACGTGCCAGCTTTCGTTAACTGACCTGTACCCCAAGGGGGTGAAATAGGGGATGATATGCTAATAAAAATAAATACCCGATCACAAATGAGGCACTGAACAGAAGACAGCAACTTTCCGTCGAACACGTCCGAGATGATACTTCTGTACCTCACTCCGCTGGTGCCACCATCACCGCTCCCAGAACCGAAAGGCACTGACGTTTTCCTTCTGATAACAAAAGTTTATTTCAAATAATAATAAACCTAGAAGGACATAGTCTACTTTTTATCCCGGGAATGCGGGTGAAACCGCGGGGGACAGCTAGTAATTTATATATCATACATGACTTCTATCTACGATATGGGGATATTCAAAAAGGGCATAAAAGGAAAAAGGTCGGCAACACATCGGCAATCCTGGTATTGTAAATGTCTATAGGCGGCGGTGACCACTTACCATCAGGTGGACAGTCTACCTATTTGTCATAAAAAACACTGTATGTATAAATACTAACAGGTGTGGTTCAGGCCTAGGATCAGGCGCATCACTAGCGCCACTGGAACAGGTCTCGTAGCGTTCTTCGGCTTCACTCGAACACGACAGTTCCGACTCCGAGCCCACGTCCCTCGCGTTCGGCTCTGAACCTTTGAACATAAGGAAAAGAGTTCATTGTACAATACATAGGTTATAATAATAATATAATTTATTTTCCTCACAAAACATTACAAATTTTAAGTACAATATACACGAGAAACATCAACTAAATTGTGAAGGACTCGTGTCTGAGCTAGGAAAATCCTATGTTACAGACCACCAGGCCCCCAAAGGTAGCGCTAGTGAAAAAAACTTTTAAATTTACATGATAATGTACGGTGGTTGGAGGTTGTACGGTTTCAACACCGTAAATTTTTCTGTGCACGCAGCAACCTACTTTTTTCGCCCGCTAATAATAGCATAAATACACGGATTCTTAACATTTTACTAGAGTGCATTATAACGTTTTACGTCAACAACATCAAGAGGAACGAATCACCAAACTTTTACTGTGAATATAGTCAATATATCTTTGATACTTCACAAGTGGTTTCTCTACGCACTCCAACATCAACTACAATCCAATTGTACTAGCCTAACTACTACTTGCTCCGTACATAGGTTATTGTATAGATAGTCTATTTACGCTAGGTAAATTAAATGCTGTGAAATATCAATTACGAAATACTTCTTAATTACAAAGATATGGTCGTTTTGCAATATTTTTTTTCAAAAAGAGAAGTACATTCAATTCCATTTTAATCAGTTTTTATACTCTGTCTTATTTTAAACTAATTTGTATATTTTTTGTTTTTTAATTTTTTTGCCTTTTAAGTATAAATAATCAATTTTATTCCCACACACAAGGAGACCAAGAATAAATGCAAATAAGACCTTTATGTGAAGAATAAAATTGATGTATTAAAATAAACTGAAAAGAGTAAACAAGGTCTCTAATCTACAGAATTTTGAATATAACTTGAAATTTATAAGGTTCTAGCTTCAGCTCGCGGCTTCGCCCGCGTGGCCTACAGGAATCAAATGACATATTTTTCTACAACAATAAAACAAAACAACTTCATCCCGCTTCGAGGGTGGAATTATTAAAAACGCTGAGACAGGTATACATTAATTTTCAATCTTCAACCTAAACATAAAATTTGAAGATCCTATCTTTGAAACTGACGGACTTTCACACAAACTTTCATTCCCTATTTTATCCCCTTAGGTGTGGAATTTCGAAAAACCCTTTCTTAGTGGATACCTATTCTTCACAAAGAATATACCCTCTCAATTTCATGTCCCTAGGACCATTGATATAGGCTGTGCGTTGATATATCAGTCAATCAGTCAGTCAGTCAGGACTTTGAATGTTATATATATAGATTGCAGTCGGGGACAAACCAATAACCTAAGTATGTATATTTAATGTTTATATTTATGTTATCTTAAGACATGAATAGTATGTAGTACCGTGAGCAGGTTGCGTGAGCACGTTGTATGCGAGGTGGTGCGTGCCGGCGAAGCTCGCCGACCGCCGGTGCCGCGGGGCACCTTCCTGCTTCTGCACCCTACAACAAAATAACCTTTATTTACATGCAACTTTATAAGTCGCAGGTCCGACCTCATATGGAGTACTGCTGTCATCTGTGGGCGCGAGCACCTGGATACCAGCTTGGGCTTTTAGATTCGGTTCAGAGACGTGCCATCGGAATTGTTGACGATCCCGAGCTCACAAGCGGTTTAGAGCCCCTCAGTCTGAGGAGAGATGTCCCCTCCCTCCCTCCTTATGTGTGTTCTACCGCTTGTACAACGGAGAGTGCTCTAAGGAATTGTTCGACTTGATGCCCACGGCTACCTTCCACCATCGACGGGGAGTCCATCCACACACATTGAAACCAGAATTATTTCGAACTGTGCGGGCTAAAAGGAGTTTTCATCCGCGGACGCTCGTACTGTGTAATGAGCTCCCCGCCGTGGTTTTCCCAATGGAGTACAGCATGGGGTTCTTCAAAAAGGGTGTGAAGAGATTTCTTCAGGGTCGGCAACGCGCGAGTGGTACCCCTGGTGTTGCAAACGTTCATAGGCTACGGTAACCTCTTACCATCAGGCGGGCCGTATGCATGTTAGCCACCTTAGTAGTATAAAAAAAAACACTCGCTCGTAAAGTGGCTCATATTGCAGCGATTTTAGTACCATAAGGCAGCTTATTACGAACTGCTGATTTTTACGTTACATTACCGCACTAGTGTTTTATGATATTATCCCGATAATGTTAAGTTTGTATCTCACTGTAAGTGATATATGTGTAGACGAAGCATTCTTAATTTAAACGGATAAAACAGTTTTAAAAAAAAACTATTTTTAAAATTGTATCTGTCTGTTCCGACTATTCTCCGAAACGTCTGGACCGATTTTGACGGGACTAAAGTCAGATAGCTGATGTTATAAGGAGTAACTTAACGTTACTTTCATTTTAGAAAAGTAATTAGAGTTCCCCGCAAAAAAATAAACACCATACGCGCACCATAGGTGAAACCGCGGGGCCCAGCTAGTTTACATTTTTATTTATAGTAAATATTCCCATAATGACATACAGTTTTACCTCAAATATCCGTCGGCTCGTGATTCACTGTAGGAGGAGGCGGCCGGCGACTTCCGCCTCATCCTCGCGAACAATGGCGCGTCACTCGCTGCAATAAATAAATAAATTAAATTATCAAAGAGAAGTGAAGAAGAAGAGAAAATTGAAGAGCATCGTGTTATTTCGCTCAAAGAGCAGCTCGACTCCTATCCTACCAAATACAACCTAAAATGTATGTAACGACGTTACTCAGAATTAATTAAATCGGGGGGCACGGCAGTGCCCCCGCCGAGTCGAGCGCGAAGCAAACACTGCCGTACCATCCTTTACTGGAACCATTTCGCCGCATTTTCAGGCCCCTATTTGAGAACCTCTGGATAAGACCAGAACGCAGAAATTTTCGTCATCCAGTAAGCTATAATCACATACTTAAAATCCAAAATTTCAAGTCTGTAGGTCATTTAGTTCCGAAGTTAAGCGAAAGCAAAGTTTCACATTTATGAAACTCACTCACTCACTCACTCACTTATGATCATCAAAATAGAACTAGTACTTCCCATAAACTCAGAGAGCTGAAATTTGGTACAGAGTTAGGGTTTAATGACCACATAAAGGGAAAACTATAAAAACTCGGATAATCGAAGATCTGGAGTATCTGGTGACCCTGATTAGAAAACACAAGAGCCCAACCAAACTATTAGAGATATCGACATACCGCCTTTACAAAAAATATTCAACTTGGTGGGCCGCTTCATTTTCTACAAAAAGAAGTGAAATCCCATCAAAAACATTCTATAAAAAACTACCCAAGTCTCGATGAAATGTCTTGTTTATCTCTAAAAAGTAATGAAATCTAGACAAAGTCGTGCCAAGTCTAAGGTTCCTTACTGCGATTTCTTTATTATTATAGTTAATGTTGTGTGACTTGGCCGTTGAAGCGAACACAAGGGTACAGAACCAGGTGTTCCATGACACCATTGCACCAATCTGTACTTGTACCCACTAACGTATAAAGAATGTTCAACGGCCAAGTCACACAAGATTAACTATAATAATAAAGAAATCGCAGTAAGGAACCTTAGACTTGGCACGACTTTGTCTAGATTTCATTACTTTTTAGAGATAAACAAGACATTTCATCGAGACTTGGCTAGTTTTTTACAGAATGTTTTTGATGGGATTGATTTTACACATAAGTGGCAGCCCTAATTATGTAGGTTTGGTAAGACAATGCAACCCTTACCTCCCGAGGAGGCGGCTCTTCGTCGAACATGAACACTCCTACTGTCCTGGTGGTCACCGTCAGCCTCGGAACCCAGCTTATCTTCTGAAGGACTGTCCCACACCTGTAATATATTTTATTTAATCAACAACCTAGCATACAATTTATCCATCCATCCATTTAGAGAGGTAGAGCGTAGTGTTTATTCGCTCAAAGAGCAGCTCGACTGGGGAAGTACCTCCACCTTACAGAAAACCACAGCCAAATAACAATGTTCAAACAAAGTCAAAATTAGACTATTAAAGAACAAAAAGTCTACGGTAATTGTTTTTTTTTTTTTAAATAAGAAAACATTTACTGTAATTTGCTCTTGTGTCTTTATCTGCTTAGTGACGCATTGGCTTTGATGTTATTTCATAAAAAAAATGTATATAACGTGTATTACGAACCAGTGGTACTTGAACGAATTAACCACTGGACGTGAAGCAAGACAAATTAGTATGAAATCACGTTCAACCAACTTTTGCGGGGGGATGTCACTCTCACAAAGATCTATTTTACGTAATTATTACAACGAATGCAGAATCGTGTGTATTTATACTTCACGCATACTACTATTTTTATTTGTGTGCTATATATTTATACTATTTTTGCATAGCACGCTCTCCTTTTCTAATTACAACAAATACGAAATTTCTTTACGAACTACATACACAAAATTCACATTTACACTAGTGCATGACACAGTCGATAAGGTAAGTCGATGAACGAATGAACGATTTTCGGTACGGTATGGCAAGTAACATAATTATTTTCCGTCTATTTGCAATAAGTCATATATTTTATTTATTAGTTATCGTTTACAAACTTTTTAGATTATGGCATCTTACTGATATTATAAATGTGAAAGTTAGTTTAAGAGGACTCAATTCGTCATACTTTTCATACAAAACCTCTGTACTTATTATGGCGTTGTTGAACATTTTTCGTTAGATGTTTTGAACAAATTAGCATCTTGTGCACTATATCTAGCCGTGTATCTAGGCGTAATTTAAAAAAAGTGCGAAACAAATTCAGTAAAAGCCTCCGAAAAACAGCGTTTTTGCCTGAACTTTGGCCATATCTAAAGTACTTATAAATTGTAAAAGTAAAGAAAACATTTAGATACCAGGCTTGCAAATGTATTGGAGATTCTAAATAACTAACTTATTTTTCATAAACTTGTAAGATTTTTTCACAAGAAGTATACTCCTGGAACAATTTTTATGAATGCGAAATCATGAATGACGACCTAGCGAAGCGGCCGCGAGTGATTAGCGGAATTTACCGACTGATAACCGACGGCTCTGATGCTGTCTCTCTTTTTTCGCAGTCAAACATTACGTTGGATGAAATAACAAGCTTTTAGACTATGCTTGCGTTGAAGTTGTGCCGGCCGCAGAGGGCCGCCTTAAGATATCGATGTTTGAAATTAATCATGTATAAACAGCTAAACGGATAAATTTGGCACAAAATAGGAAAAAATGCCGTAGAGCGGAAAGTAGTAGTAAATCATTGGTAATACTTAATAATAAAACAACTTGACCTATTATGTTGACAATTTGTTCTGTTTGTAGGGGCATGCTACAGATATTTTTTAGACAATAGGGAACATGCATTTAACTAATTTATTCATAAAATGTATTTTACCTTGGTATGGAACCCTAATGCCCATTTTCGCTAACAACTCTTAAATAATAAGTAACCCTTAGGCGCCGATCCCACAGAAAGATTTCTGGAGTTCCGAGTTCTGCATCTGCATCTCCGTGTTGACTATTGTGCACACAGCAAGCAGTCTAGAGTTCTAGAGTTCTGCAATATTCGCTACTGATCGCACATCATACACTTTTTTTACTTTCAAAGGCCCCACATAGCTTACAGTCAACGCGGAATGCAGAACTCGGAACGCGGAACTCTAGAAGTCTTCTCTGTGGGATCGGCGCTTTAAGGCTAATTAGGTAACACTTAACGCTAGTTTTATTTTCAACAATATTTAGGTAACACCTAAATTAAAAAAAACTTGCAAGTTTGAGGTGGTATATAAAAATAATTTGGAAATTTATGCTCTAATAAATAGATATTTATACCTCCATGGTTTATAATTACCTATAGTAAAGTTTAACATAGACGTAATCAGGTAATATATTGCGTACGCAAAATCTTTCATTCGTTTTTATTATTATCGATATTGTTCTCGACAGCGTTATGCACTAATTCTAATATGACAATCATGTCATAATAATAATGAATGAAGGATATAAGCCGACTATGTATGAAAGTGATAGTTTTCGGTATTATCTCATGGAAGTTTTGGTTTATTTAATATGGTTGGATAATATTTATGCATGATTTGAAATAAAATGATTTTAATGTAAATTACTTGTAAAACTGTAATAAAAATATACTTACTTGTGAAATTAAATATTGCTCTTTCCACCACTATAATTTCTACGTGATTTCACGGCACATTTCGTCATTTTCTCCTAATGTTTTCTCGATGACATTGAATGTTATACTGCGACAACTGTCATTATTTTTTTCAATACCATGCCTAAAAAGCATGGTTCGTGGCGAAAGGGGTGTAGGCGCGGTCACTATTAGGGCAGGTCCAGAGGTTAAATCGTTCAAGCAGTGGTACAATCAATGTAACGTTCGTAATTGCCTATAAGGGCCTATATCGAATAAAAGACGTATTCGAATTTAATGATAAACATGAATGTAAAAATAAGAATGTTCATATTACCGGTTCTTTGAGTTCCTCGTGAAGCTGGTCCATGAAGCAACGCAGGAACTCCTGCGTGTCGTGTTGGTGGTAGCCGCGGAACATCGGGTGCACCTGGACATACATCTATATTTTATCTGTGGTTCGTCCTTTATTTGGCAAGTACTAAAAAAAAATACGTCAAAAAAAAAATTACACTACCTGAAAAATACTGGACACGTATTTTTTCTTTCGTCAATCAAAAAAAAATAATTAAGATATGGTATGTTGAAGTTCCGCGTGACGTCACACGGTGGTACATTTTCACAAACAAGTGACGTCATGAGCCCCCACTACTTTGACGCGCTTTATCTTTGTAAATTTGTATTGATTTGATACAGCAAAAAATACGTGTCCAATATTTTTTGATACCCTAACCGATGGTTTTTTTTCCCAGTTCACATATTATTAACTAGTCACATTGGGTTATTTTGCTATTCCCATATAAAAATCCAGCGCATAATCTATTTATGTGCGTTAGATCCTCAGAACATACCAAAAAAAAATATGAGGAATAGTTAGACTATTTTAACCGCGGGGCACGGCAAGTTTATAATATATACAATATATAATATATACAATATATATAATAAATACAATATATACAATATATAATATATAGTTTATAATATACGTGTAAATCGGTAGGATTATAAACAGGATGTTTTTTTGGTCGGCGACAAGCGACCCAGGTGCGGTAGTACAAAACATGCATTTTCCAAAAATGAACTTAATTCCATTAAATACTGTGAATGCGTTGAGAAATACTTTAGTATTTAATTTGAAATAAAATTACCGCAACGTATGGTCACTATACACGAGCATAGACTAGAGCTAGACGCAAGCCGCCATTGCCCCACCCCTTTACTCCCTCGCACTCCCGTTGAGTATTACGTCTACACTTTAGCTTATTACATCATTTGCCAATTAATATTATTTTTATTATTGTAAAAAAATAAAGTAATTTTTTTATTATTTTTTTAGCACCAGTATCATTTGTATTATTGACCCTGAGTCGCTCGTCGCTGACCAAAACAACGACCTATATGTTGTAGGATTTATACTTACATTTCTTATACCATATAGTATCCCATTAGGTACAACGTAGCCTCTTGTTTTTGTACTCCACATTTCCTTGATTAATTTTTGGTATGCACTGAAAACATGAAACAAGTATTTTTAGTAAGATTAATGGTCAGGGAAACGTATCCACTTCTAATCCAAGCTAATATTATAAATTTGAAATTAAATCTGTCCATCTGTCTGTTAATCTTTCACGCCTAAGCCGCTGAACCGATCACGATGGAATTTGTTACGGAGTCTATGTTACGGAGAAGGACATCGAATTGTTATCCCGGAACAGCTAGTCTAATATATAAACTCCTTTGCAAAAAAAATGGGCACCTTACAGTCATTTGCTTTTCTATGGATAATATTAATATTTTTAGTATGTCATTAGCATAAATGACTATACATTTCTTATTATCAATGGGAATATAGTTTTTAACACTTTTAATCCTGGAATCGGGTTTTTAGTCAATGTAAACAGAAAATGGTAATTTTTATGGGTATAATGAAATTAACACTACGAGTATTTTTATTTAAAAAAAACTCTGTTTGTTTGTATGTTTGTTACGCTTTCACGCCTAAACCGCTGAACCGATCGCTACGAAATTTGGCATGCAGATAGCCTATGGTATGGAGAAGGACATAGGCTATTTTTTATCACGGGAACGCGGGTAAAACCGCGGGGGACAGCTAGTTCAATATATGTTACCGACTGATCCCGGGTTTCTTATCGGCGGAGAGTACGGCGACGGCGGCGGCGCACTCCAGGAAGTATGACGTCAGCGGCGCCGTGTTGCTCAGCGCTTGCAGCGCCGCGTTCATGTAGCACGTATTGCCCATGTTCTGGAGACCTACTAGACCTGGAAACACAGTATCTTTATTAGCTAAGAGAGAATATCATTATACATTTCATGTTGTCAGTGGGAGAAAAAAACCCGACTGTGTAAAACAAAATTTAACTGAAAGGATAATAAATAAATAAATAAATATCCTGGGACATTCCTCACACACGGTCATCTGATCCCAAACTAAGCAGAGCTTGTAATATGGAAACCAGATAACTCATATAATACATATACTACTTTTTGTTTGTAAATACATACTTAATATACAAAATTACACCCAGACTCAGGACATACAGACATGTTCATGCACACAAATGCATGTCCTGTGTAGGAATCGAACCCACGACCTGCGGCGCGTAAGGCGGGCCTTAACCAACTGCGCCAACTGGCCCGTCAAAAAAAAAGAGAAAACAAGTTCTTCAATCTATTGAATTTTGAATGTAGCTTGAATGCTAAGTATTGCAGTAAATGAGCGGTACGGTAAAGTAACGCTAACACCCATCGCAACTCACTCAAACAGTTACTTACGGTAACCGCTCAGTACCTACTGTCCTTGCATTAAACGTGGTTTTTTGTAGTTTACGTCAAAATGGTAGCATAAAAGTATTATAATATATACATATATGGAAAGGGCTGTTTACAAGCTTTCATTTGATACCCGTATTGTTATAATAACGAAATTTATGTTTTTTAAATACCCCCCACTTTTTTTTTACTCCCACAGTTAAGACGAATCTAACGACACCTCATATGATTAAATCCATCGAGCCGTTTAGGCTGCAGAGCGTGCCAAAAAAATAGACATACATACATACACTCCAAAAACATAACCCTCCTTCCGGGTCAGTCGGGTAAAAATATGGCTGAATCATCAAACAATTAACCCAAAGAAGCGCAATGACGTTCATTTTGGTTGAAATATATTCCGATAATTTCCCACCGTCGATAATGAGCTCGGACTAATTCAAGGACACATGCATTGTGATTGGCCAAGTCAAAAACACACAATGCAGTGATTGGTACTTACTGTTACTTACAAATCACTGACTAGTTGCGGAACATGATTGTTCAAGGGAAGCGAAGGGTCGGCAACGCATGAGTGATGCCCCGTGTGTTGCAAGCGTACATATGGCTTCAGTAACCGCTTACCATCAGGTGGGCCGTACGCTTGTTTATCAACTTTAAAAAAATATATATTAACGTTTCGCATGAACATGACCATTATTATAGTGGTTTCTATATCAGCAGGTATTTCCCAAGATTCAACAGTATTCAACTCACCCCTGGGCCTCGTGTCATCATCATAGTCCATATCCTCAGGGTCAATATCATCATCTGGTGTTACAGCCAGGCCCACTGCTCCGAGCCGCGTGCTTACTGATCCCTCCATGGATGTTGAGTCGGGATTAGTTTGGAATAACTGTCATACAAATAATATATAATACCATCAAAAACATTAATGTGAAACGGGCCAAGATTTTTTTTTACTGACTAATATTATAAATGCGAAAGTGTGTTTGTTACGCCTTCACACCTCAACTACTCAACGGATCATCATGAAATTGGCATGCAGATAGCATATGGTATGGGGAACGATATATGCTATCTTTTTATCCCGGGAACGCGGGTGAACCCCGGGGTATAGCTAGTAGTCAATAAATTTGTTATAACGTAAGCTTAAAATTGTATATGCTAGTTATTCTATTTTATACTACAAACAATTTAGATGGTTATAAAATCACGAAGAATTTCACAAATTTCTTTTGAATCTATTGAAGAACCTGTAGCAATCTTTTATGGACCTGCTAATGAAAGTATATATTGAGTACTCACTGCCCCATGTGAAATGGCTGCTCTGATGTGGACTTCCCTCTCACATAAATAACACCATATACGCTCCGTGGATACATTCATATGCACGCAGTGGGTTGCGAAGTTCTGGAACAAATGTATACAGGTTCTTTATCCCAGTATTATTCGTGTCTATTATTCGGCGGTGTAAGGGTTAGCTAACACCAACAACTTTAAGATAGCGATACAATATAGAACTTTATTTGCTACACTAAAAGGTTCACATTTCAGAGAAAGCATTCGTGACAAGTATTTTGGCGTTTCATCTGTGTTCTCGAGATGTATACCTTTATTCCTCTATAGGTTACCTGCTTATCATTTAACTAGCCAGTTGGCGTAGTTGGTAAGATATCCTAGCTGTCACACCACAGGATGTAGGTTCGATTCCCAACAGTAAAATCATTTGTGTGCATATCTACATGTCTATTTGTGTTGAGTTTGTATTTAAACAAGTAGTACATCAGCGCTAAGTTTATTAATTCCGGTTGAGAGCTTGCTCACCGCATTGTCCACGTAAGGGTGACAAGGCTGCCAGAGGTTCCACCTTAGTCACTTAAAAAAAGGTAAATCCATTGATTGGTTTCTAAAGTACAGGCTCTGCTTGGTTTAGGCGTGAGAATGTCCCAGTATATTTATTTATATGATTAGGAGCCCATTCCACATTTGAATGGTCCCCAATAATGTATGAATTGTTGCACAACATTACTTATTGATAAGTGTTAGTAATATTGCATTAATACAGGGTGTTGTTTTGGTCGGCGACAAGCGACCCAGGAGCGATAGTACAAAATATATATTCCCCAAAAATGGACTTAATTCCATTAAATACTGTAAATATGATGAGAAATACCTTATCCAATTTGAAATAAAATTACCGCAAACTATGGTTACTAGGCACGTGCACAGACTAGAACTAGGCACAAGCCGCCATCGCCCCACCCCTTTACTCCCTCGTACTCCCGTTGAGTATTATGTCTTCACATGATTTTCAAAATTTTATTTTTTTTATTTTTATTATTTAAAAAAAATAAAGTATTTTTTTTATATTTTTTTAGCACCAGTATCATTTGTATTATCGACCCTGAGTCGCTCGTCGCTGACCAAAACAACGACCTGTATATTCTTACATTATAATTATATGATATAAATAAATAAATATCCTGGGAAATTCCTCACACACATCCTCTGATCTCAAACTAAGCAAAGCTTGTACTATGGAAACCAGATAACTGATATAATAATCGTACTTAGTCGACTAGTGTGAAGGCTGTCTCATTATTTGTGTTGTACAGCAGGCAACACTCGACACTAGACCCCGTCTATTTGCTTCTCGGCACTCGGAGCGTGAACATTGGTCATTGCATTTAGAATATTTCCTAGTCTCATTGGTCATCTCTTGGTTCTCATGAATTATGTGATTATATCTAAATTGATAATGATTGCGTGAGCTTGGTAGATTTTATTAATTTGGTTGTTAATGACATGTGCAAATAAAAATTGTATTTTCTGATTTATATTTTGTTTTATACTGCTACTGATGCCTAAAAATACATATACTACTTTTTGTTTGTAAATACATACATAATATACATAATTACACCTAGACACAGAACATACAACCCCATCATGTCATCGTCATCTGTGTGGAATATATAATGATTACTTTAATTAATGAAATAATTTAAAAAAATTAAGCAGACAATTTCGAGTAATGCAATAATGCATTTATTTTGAGAGTGCATAAATGAGTCATCTTCTTCTTGAATTGATGTGCATTGTGAGGTACAAAGTTATAAATAATTGCATATCCAGGCATATGCTTTGTCCATGTGTAGAGTGAGTAATATCTTTCACTGTAATTCCACTGCATAAGCTAATTGTAAATATATTTTGTGGATAATTTATATTATTCAAAATTTTACTTTGTTTCATTCAGATACAGTAATAAATAAAAAAATAACTGTAAATAAAAGACAGCAATAAAACCATTTTTCATTTCACATTTAATGCAATAATTAATTTAAATTAGAACATTTCTGCAACTGCTGTTAAAGTACCATTTGCACTTCTTTGTGATACCTAATGGTGCTTGTGGACTCTGCTTATGAACTATTCCGTTGATAAGCAATGAAGCAATTAATTAATTATGAGGAAACCTTAATTTGAATAGGTAAATTATTGCTTTTAAGATGTTACCTTGCCTGTTAATTGTTAATTAATAAAAGTTAAAAGGTAAATAACATCATGCATGTATAATCATAATTTTACATAGATCAAACCCCGGTAGTTCTGATGATATTAAAATTACTAAGTAAAACATACCTTTTGGTGTAAAGTGCTGTGATCATTTTTAACTTCAGAGCAGCCAATGTGATGGCAATCAGGCTGCAGGCAGATCCAGAGGTTGGGCCCCGGGCAACCACAGTCGAAGCATGTTAAGGCCTGGAAAAATAATATAAAAAATTGTTTTCAGTGAAGATTCATGCCTAAGACTAGTCAATGGAAGGATCTAGAGGAGACATGTAATTTTTTGTTTTTTTAATGAGTATTGGCGAACTGGATTGTTCCATTACAATTCAATCACTTCATGGTGTTGATTCAGCTGCACCTATCCCTGTAATAATTTGTTTTATTTTTTTAAAGTGAATTTTCAAATTAAATCAGATTAGTAATACCAAAGATGTTAAAAATTCCATCTTATTACTAGTTTTTTCTCTATCCTATAAAATTTAATTTTGCTCTCCAGCTACTCAAATGGGCATGCGGTTGATTACTGACCCGCCTATTAAGGATGTAGCCAAAGGTTGATCTTGCTGGCCCAGAAGAAGCCTATCCACTGTCCTTGTTGAAAATTCCTAGATTGTAAGAGTCAGGAAATATTATTGTATAAAGAAGCAATAAAGGCTTTATTGTTACTTTTCACACCAGTTTTACCTGCATTCCTGAGAATTTTTGTTTTCTTGCTATACACATTAGATAAATTAGTCCAGGTAATTATATTTTAACACAATTCTTTATACCATTTGAGCATCAAGAGGATATAATAAATAAGGAAAGGAAGTACAAGGCTTTATATGAAAATGGTCATCCCACCAAAAACATTTTTATGTAAAATGTTGCCAAGACAGGGCTCACACTGTCAAAAAGTTATCAGATCTCATGTAGAGCCAAGCTTATAACTCTACATGCACTTACTCTACAAGCCCTAACTTCACAAACTCTACACACCATGGTCAAAATATGTGGCTAGAGAGACTCAATAATGCTTACCATCTGCCATAACTGGGCTCTATATCTTCAATAGAATGGGGGTACTATATTTATGCCTCTGCCTAGCTATTCAGGTATTATTTAACATAAGATTAAGATATGATTACATCACACTTATTTCTATAGTTTTTCTACTTGTGAATCTATAAACTTAACAAACGTTTAAAGTAAACAAACATCTATATACTCTGAAAATATGTAGTTTGAGTATACAACATTGAAACTATTTGTAAGAATGGTAAACAGTACCTACTCAGCAAATAATGTTGGTATATAATTGAAGTACCAGGCCAACATAAACCAACCTACAGTTAGACAGAGCTCGCGTGCACTACATGGATTAGTTAATGGTCCGAATGTTACACAATTACGCTTGTTGTGGTAAGAAATGTTAATTACCTATTACAGTGCTATTTGAGGTTAGGTACTTACTATTTCGGATTTTAATTACCTCTTTCGACTGCCACAGATCCTTCCCCAGGACGTCAGCAAGCTTGTTCAGATGCTCACACGTCATTCCCTTTTCCATTTTGAAGAATACACTTTACGCGCAAATATGAAGTCAAGTATACAGATTCAGAGAGAGCTAGTAAATAAAACACATAATATTAAACTACGGCGGCACTAAATAAGAATATAGAAAGAGGAACTAGAATAAGGTGGCTAAGTTTAGAGGGAAACATTTCGGAAAAGGGCTAATAATTGAATTAGATTACAGAAATTTCTTTACAAAACCTTCCGTGACGAGCGAAAAGTCAGCCTCCCTCCTATTATGACATTTGTTCGTATTGGATTTGAATGACGATATCGAAAATATTATTGCCGTCTTTCTCGTCTCTCTGTATTTATATGAGACGGATACATTATTTTCCACAACTAAAAGATTTTGATTGATAAATGCAATGAAATAGAATAGACCCGCAACCCGCCCCGCCAGCCCGCCAGTCTTATTCAATGTTGCCTGCCTTGCCAAGTAAAATTTCATGTGACTACCAACTCTTCTAACCGAAAAGGAGCCGCCAGCCAGTTGAAAAAGCGCTAGATCGAGCTAAAATTGGGAAAAAATAAACTATACTCAGAGCAAAATTCAAAGTTAATAATAGCATCCAATAATGTTAGCTAACTACCATCGATTTCTTTACAATATTATGTCACATGGGTTTGCACAAGCATTTATACATTGAAATTGAATACTACTTAAATCGTACATCTGTGGGGCGATTACGTAAATAAATTTCAATAATTTTCGAATTGAATTCGGTTCAATATAACGGTTTTCTGCTAACTTTTTTATGTTCTGATAACTGCAAACACAAACAGTGGTTCATTAGAAATGGAACCATTTCCGTTTTTGTTATATTTCTACCGATTATGAGGTTATTTCAATCTGAATTTCATTGAAATAAAGTTACGTAATCCACGTACTGATATTTAACTAACGCTATTTATTTACCGCCATAAATCCGTTACTCAATCAGTAACGTTATGGTATCGATAAAATATAACGTTACCACTTTTTGAATGAATGATGGATGGCCTACTTGCCTGTTGATTTATTGAACACCCCTTTGATATAGAAGCTTGTTGAGACTTATAAGATTTTGGTAAAGTTAAAAAAAGGTGAAATATTAACACATTTGTTGGCATTTTTTAGCATAAAAATTATTAAGTCGATCGTGACAGCCCTAAGTCGATGGTTAAATTGCTCCTGTCAACCTGTCATTGCGTTGACTGGCTGGCTGTCAAAGTTTGGCAGATTGGCAGGCAAACTGGATTTGCAGTGCAATTCTGTTCTTTTTTGACAGCTGACGACGACGACGTCCGTCGACGCGGTCTATTCTCTATACATTCGTAGTGCGGTGCTACATTTTTCAATTGGTCAATTAATTAATGTTTAATTTTAGGAAGCTCCTATTAAGGTCGTATTATGTATCCATTATAAAAAAAAACCTGTCACTTTGTGGATCACTTTCATTTATGATAGTTTCTGTGTAAAGTTATGATATTTAAAGTAAGTATGTTTTATTATAAATTATTTATTATAAATCCAAGACTGTTCTTTGTCGAAATCAATGGAGAACAAAGGCCATATTCAGCAGAGGACACCTCGTGACAGAATATGATGATGATACTAATTTTATAGTGGTTATAGAGTTGGTATACATATTTCAGATGTCTGCAGCTCGGATAAGTCATATAATGGGCATCCTTAAATCAGCCAATGATGAAGATATCTTGGAAAAACGTCATCAAGCTCAACAGTTGAGACTTTTGGCGAGTAATTCTTTTTACTATTCTCGTTGAAATAAACATTGATTAAATTGTGCCCAGCACTATAAAAGTCAATGCATTTTTATTTACTGGAAATGCTAAAATTCTTACAAATTCTAGATAGAAGTCTTTGATATCTGGATTATTTTTATTATTCCTTATAAAAAAATACCTCGTCAAATTAGTAGTATGTACCTACATACGAGTATGTTATTAAACATAATTTGTGAAAAAAAGTTAATTATTTAAATATTTTCAAAATATGGGCGCTATATCTAGTTTCTTTTTGTGAAGTTTATGTCCTAAATATTAAGATAAAGTTAAACTACTGAATAGCCCTCATATTAAACCTTTAAAATTGGTATATTCGGTACATTAAGTTTTACTAAAATATGAAGTAAAATTTGCCTTTATCTAGTTTCCATATCATAAGTTTGCTTGGCTTGGGATTACAGCTCAGATCATTAAAATAAATGAAATCCACCCGCAGAGCGCAGTTGATGTTTACAATATACCTTCCAGTCCATTTTAATTCTTTTGACCAATTCAAGTATTCAATTGTTTCGACATGCAATAGTCCGGGAGGTACTGATGCATTTTAGGTAGTATTAATACGCCGATCGATGGCCATCTTTTTCAATAGATCTTGAATGGCTAATAAGTGAACCACAAATCAGCGATGCACCCGCGGTGGGTTTAGGATTGGAAGGTTACGGAAGGGGTAAACTTTTTTTTTTAAAAATTCATGCGAGCAGCTGACGCGTGTTCCCCCCTCTACCATGCAGCAGACGATTTTTTTTCAGCTCAGTATGATGTCAAATACTTATGAAACAAGTTTGAGCCGGCGTACTTTGTCTTTTTTTTACTGGGAGTGGCTGACGACGGATGTGGTAGACTTGAGCACTTACTTGAGCAGACGGTCGGTTCACTTATTAGTCATATAAGATCAACTATACATTTCAACGTCAGCCGGCTTACTATGACTTTTGTGTTTGCAACGCTACCTCCCGGACTAACCGTCACAACGGAATACGTCATGTGTTGTCGTCGGTTGCCGTCAAAAACGTTTCAGAATACCAAAGTTGTTTTGATTTGTTGTATCGTTGATTATTCTCCTTTGTTTTTTTTATTATGAATTAAAAATACTCATCAAACAATAATCTGCACTTTGAAACTGTTTTTACAACTTGACCAGCTCCCAAAATGACATCGGCATCGTCGAGTAGCGCACGATCCCTGTTCGCAGAGTCTAAACAACGTCTCGCTGAACGAGTGCAAGTTAATATGAACAACATCTCTTCACTGGCACGCCAGATACAGAGAGGATCTAAATCGAATGAGGTAAGTAATTATTCTTTGAAAAAGAAAACAACATTCTGTATAGAAACGATGATCTGGTACACGGTTACAAGGCTAAATGCTATAAGCTGGCCCCGTGAAGCTACGCCTGATTCATCCTATAGAGGCTTATTTATAATGTTTCAAGTTTGAGTGTATTCCGAACCGGTGGTAGATTCCACTGGCACATTCATAAGTACCTCACCAGGGTCTGTGCCAGGGGCTTAACTGAATAAATTACTTTTTGATTTTTATAGCTGCATACGTTCAAGGCTCCCCTTATAAACTACTTAAAAAAAAAAAAATTACTGAGTTCTGGTGATATCATCCCCAGAATTAAGTGTGTATTGTCAGTCCTGCTGGCTTAGTTAAAATATAAGCATGATTTTACGCTTTGTACCTACCTAATTGCATGAATACCACAATACAAACTTTGAAACTATTTTCAATTTGACAAACTATAAAATCTTTTGTACACAAATAGTAACTGAATATTATGGCTTAACCCGTTGGTTCTTGAGAACGCGCATCCTATTATAACAATTGATGTCATTGTTATATTTTTAACCGCGAGCCAAGCGATTAACCTCTACTTAGTTTGGGATCAGATGATCAATTGAATTTAAATGGACATAGAGTTCATGGCTGTCATCAGGGGGCGGGGATCGCAAGAAGGGCAGCGGACCCCCAAGGGAATTTTTTGTTGTTGCAGAAAGCAAAAAATTGGGGTAGTCAGACTCGCATATAAACAAGTGTAGGTAAAGCTTCATGTGCTCTTGACTGCACCTTGAATACATCCTTTTCACAACTTGCCCTCCCCTGGGCAATCGGCTGGTGACACCCTTGCTAATGTCTCAAACAAAACAACAATATTAAAAGTCTTAGATTATCTTAACCCTTATCCT
Organism: Polyploca ridens; assembly: GCA_951394255.1. Lineage (NCBI taxonomy): Eukaryota > Metazoa > Arthropoda > Insecta > Lepidoptera > Drepanidae > Polyploca > Polyploca ridens. Next base: position 5,975,411 of record OX596265.1, on the reverse strand, counting down.
TATCTATTCCAGCTCCTCACTAAAGCAGCTCGGGAAATTGCCTCAACGGAGAATCAAATGGAGAACACCGAAGAGAACTTAAAGAAGATGCAGCTTATTGCAGTACACATTGGCTATCAATATGAAAATATACACAAATCTGCACAAATGTTAACTGAGATCAATGAACAAGTTGTTAACATGCAGAGGTGATTAGAAATTAGGAAGGAGAATTGATTAGACTGTTACTTTCAGTTCCATCTTTACCATAAGAGCACATGAGGCCCGGGCCCCAACACCCACAGGGGTGTGATAGGCCAATATATTTGCATATACTATTAAATGTTTTTTCTATTTTAGGTAGATATTAAGGATTACCATCAACATTCTAAATTAAAATACTAGGTCAGTTTTTAATTTTAACCAAAATAAAAATATAAAATCATAGCAGAAAAATGTTTGTTGTTATTCACTTTTTTACTTTACAATGGGGCCCCAAATTGTCTTGTACCTAAGGCCCGGGCATGGATTAAGACGGCCCTGATTCCTTCCTAGACATCTCTCCTCATACATAATTTTGTTCGTATTGTGAAGTAGAAGCAGAAAGAGAAAAAATAATTGAAAAAAATTCAAAACACTTTTTTTTTTCTTTTTTTTAATCGCATTTTAATTTTCTTCAAAATCCACACTTTCAATCATGTATGTTATGTTTAATTATATCTAGCTTAGCTAGAGTACAGGTATAATATATATGGCCAGTGTTTTTCAATCTTATTGATTTCGCGACCCCCTTACAGGTTAAAAAATTCTGGCGACCCCCTTGTCAGACAGACAGAATTTATAAATTAAAAGACTACGATAATGATTTTCTTTATTTTGATACCTTTACTTATTAGTCTGCAAGAAGCCGCGAGAGACTTGCAACTAAGTAAGAGGTAAGTTGCTTGCGCGAAATCTACCATGCCTTTTTCCTTCTGCCGGCGACCCCCCGACTAAGGTTTCGCGATCCCCTTAGGGGTCGCGACCCACAGATTGAAAAACACTGATATAGGCCAAATGAATGATGGTGGACTACAATGAAAGCCTATCATAAATGTAATAAAATATCGCTATATTTATTTAATGTCTTATTATGGAGCATTGTATTGTATGCAGTGTGAAATCGGTAAAAAACGGCCCGTCTGATGGTAAGCGGTTATCGCCGTCTTCGCCATATTGGAGGGAAGAGGACTGGGACTGTATAGTCTTCCTACTAGATATAGTATTATTAGTGATCCGCTCCCTTCTTCGCCCGGGTAGTGTATTCACGTAACTAAATGATGGTAAAATCCGCATCAAAATCTATGGCGTACTTTTAAAGAACTATGGTAATAAACCGACGGATGGAAATAGCGAAATGTTTTATAGTATTTAAAATAACTATTAGCCCCTTTTATTCCGTAATAGCTTTGTTTCATTCAAGTAAAAATTGCTATCGATAAAAACATACAACTAACATACATAAATATGAGTTTTTTGTTGAAGCCATAACATATCATTCCTGTGTTTACGTTGATGTGAGTCATCGAATAATTTATTATTGTTTATTTTGTTAAAAAAAGCGAAATCTTAAGTCTATGGTTTAAAATCTATTCCGCTTATTCCCCAGCCAGCACCGACAATGCTTAATATATCGTGACGGAGGAAAACACCCTATAAGAGTCGAATACGGAGCAAACCAATGCCGCAACAAGTAAGTGCTTTTGTACCCACCATCACTGCATCTAAATGTTTAGTGTGACCTTGACTTGGCCAATCAGAGCGCATGTGTCCTTGACTAAGCCAATCAGATCGCATTATCGGTGGTGGGGAATTTGCGGAATAGTTTGCAAACAAAATGAACGTTATTGCGCTTCTTTGTGTTAATTAGTCGATGGCAAACTACAACATCACATTTACTTCAATAGTAATGTCTGCAATGCAATAAACAATCAATGATTACGTAGCTATAGTTGCGTTCGTGACTGGAATATGTGTCTGGGAGTCAGGAAGTGATCGGATCACGAGCTTCGTCCAATTGTAGGTTGGAGTGAAAGTCCTGGGATAGCCGGAGGTGGCGCGGTGCGGACAGTTTGTTCAGACCGCCTGTTACGTTGCGAAAATGTGATGAATTTTAAATTTTATAGGATTATATTCAATACAGACCGGAAAAATGGAATCTTTTGTGACCGTCGAATTGAGACAGATAACCACTTAATTATAGGTCAATCTTTGGTCTAGGTTTGCTCTCAGAGCATTTAAATGGCCTGTTAATATATGAATAAAATATAGGTAACTATATTTCTATAACTATATCATAGACCTTACTACTATATATTGCAGCCAAAAACGAAAAATGGCATGTTATGAAGCCCTCGAGATTAGTATAGAGAAAATCGGCAGAATGGAGGTAAATGCGAACGTGAGTTTGTTTGTTATCTCTTTATACCTCGACGGGACAACAAATCGTGATGAAAGGCATAGATTATAATTTCTAATGATATATAGGATACTTTATATCGCGGGAGCACGGTTAAAACGGCTGGGAACAGCTAGTTGTATACAATAACTGAACAAGAACTAAAATTTGGAGTAAACTGAAGAAATAGTAGGTAATACCTATCTACCATCACGTGGTTTGTTTCAGTTTTGTATTTATCATGTTTGCGATAGGAAAAGTATACATTAAAAAAGATGCATTGTTAATTTAAACGTAAAACTTACTCAAATCGTGTTCAAAATAAGCTAGAAGCGCGTGGAACCTCTGAATTGTGTTTTACTATACGATGGTATCTGAAAACAGTGTAACGTTTTGTAACACACAGATGACCTTCTTACACAAGATGTAAGTCTTATTCAATCCACATTAGTGCCTGTCTACTGCACTTAGTGCCCATACCTACCGAATTCAAGACACTGAGTCGTGCCCAGTGCGCCATTGTATCCATTGCCCGCTCTAATTCTTGCACTTTCGTTTTTTTTTCTGCGACATCCATTATTATTCTATTGAGCACGAGGTTATGCAACCGCTGCCTTTGACGTTTTGATATAATTTTTACTGCTTTGTGTACCAACAATGTTACATTTACCGTTAAAAATCGACTGAATTCGATTTAAGGTTTAATTCCGCAGACGCAAGGTTAAGTTTAGAAAGGTTTTGGTACTTTGAGTTTGGTGGCTGCATTGTTAAGTTAGTGTTACAATTTGATCGTGACTGCAGAAGCGACTGGGGGCCTCCATTACGCAAGTTCATCTTATAATTATCTACGTCGAAAGTGCAAAATTAGTGAGTAAGCTGATGTTCCAAGCTGTTGTTCTTTAGGTCTTGATAGCGAGTGATTCATGGGGTATAGCATAGGAATAGCTCTTTTAATTAATTGTTATTAAACCATCATTTGAAATAGTCATATATTTAACCTTTATTTGTACTGTTTGTTCTGTGTGTGACCGCAATCTCAACATGGTAAGTGATGATGAGGCCGAAGGTGGTAAGCACACAATTCCTAGAAGGAACTGGTTCTCACATGCAGCTGTCGGAACACACTTATAGGTGCGTGGCGACAGAAAATCTACTTGAGGGTGGTAGACAGCCAGGAGGGTAAAATAAAGGAGGTACCCACCTTGCTATGGCTTCCTCACGAAGTTTTCCTTCAACGAAGCCGGAACCTCGGCATCCGACGTCACTTCCACTGAGCTATCATCGCCTTAAAACCTAATTACTTATTAATCTTAATAAAATTGAAAGTAGTTTACATATTAACTGACTCTACATAAATTTAACTAGTTACTAGAGGTAGTAATAGCTTGTACGTTTCGTTTTACCCGATGCTTTCTGAATAGTGTTTATTTGAATCATGAATGCGTAACGAAAGCTATAATACAGCTCTTTAGCTCCTATTTTGGTAGATCGTTTAGCTTGTTATTTAAAGTTTAGAGGTGTTATTGTACCGAGTTACTATATAATTACTCGTGTTAGATAACCATTAGGTATATTTTTTAATTTCTTTTTACTATGTGATAATTATAAACCATTTGACTATTTCTGTTTCGATCGACCACAATTACAGTTTACTAAAGTTACCTAATATATAGGTAATTAAAATTGAAGCTTACTTATACTTACGTAAGTTACCTACTTTAAGGTAAAATTATTTAGGTACCTATAGTATTTACTTAAAATCAAAAAAAGTATAGGTATGTACTCAGTATATTTATCTGATTTCCATAGTACAAATCTACTTAGTGATAGTCGATATTTATTTAATATTGTTGCCATTTTATGTGCATAGAATCTATGGGTCAATCTTTAAGGTCAATACTCCAAAGTTGGTCAATAAATTATGCATAACTTATTTATCTAAAGTAGGCATCCATCGTTTTGACGCTGTTCAACTCAATAAAGACTATTGTAATAAAATTGTTATTTAGTTTATTTGATGAAGTAAAAGCACTTTTAGTAACCTAAGACCAGTCGCAGACAGTTGGAATGATTCATAATCTGGATTCAAACCTTTCAGAATTGCACAACATTTGATACTAAGTAGGTACAGTAATACCCAACTAATATGGCTTACCGATGTACCTGCGCAGAAGATACATTTTCAAAGCGCGGGAAACGCTATTGGTCAGCAGCTGCCGCCATGTTAGAGCGCGCCGTGCGGAGGGGTGTGACTTGCGAGTGAGACGGAACTAACAGCTGCAGTGTATTATGAACCTTATAGTAGTGATCTAAGGTTGATTGTAAGTTTTAAGCATTCTTTCGTTAATCTTCGGGGCCATACATTCTTTTCTGTGCGAACGAAGATTCACGACGCGCCTTATCAGTTGGGTACTACTGTACCTACTCCAAAAGCATTTTGATCTTTCCAGATTATGTATTTTCTTTCCCTGCCCAATGGTTTTCTTCAAGAAGGATGTGAAGATTATTTTAGTGTGTAGTTAAGGTCGGCAGAGCGTGAGTGATGTTCAAGCATCTATAATATATCCTGGGACGTCTATAGATGCTTACTGAGGAGTGTTGTCAGAGAGGTGTGAGGTAAGTCACCATATCTCAGACTATTAATTTAAGCTTAGGAAATTCAGGCTCTATGACATTGAACTGGCCGGAGAATGAACTCTTCCAGTCCTATATAACCACGGTCAAAATTAACATAAAGTTAACTTCACGTAAGCGTCTAATCTTCGCTTCCGAGCTCTAAGTATTACTTTTAAGATTACCGTAACAAAATTATTACGGCTATGCAAATGAGCCGTATCTACCCAGCCTGATGCATCTTGCACTAGGAAATTTGTTACGTAATGTTGTAGGTAGGTAAGCTAATGTCTCGCACTGGTTGATATTAAGCTCTCGTAACCAAGATTAATGATCAAAATAAATATTATGCGACATACCACGTGTGGAATGTACAATGTTGTGAAAGGAAGAGCCACGTTTGAGGTAGAGTCGATGAATCTCACGGCTATATGTACCTATACGCGTACTTTAATTGTAATAGACACATAATATACTTGTTTAATCAGTATAATACAATCAGTATGATACAATCAGTATAATACAATCAGTATGATACAATCAGTATAATACAATCAGTATGATACAATCAGTATAATACAATCAGTATAATACAATCAGTATAGTACAATCAGTATGTATAATGAGCTTGAGATTTCGGCGAAGGAAAACATCGTGAGGAATCCATAGCACGGTAGTAGGGTACTTTGTAGTTCCCTTCTGGCTGGCTACCACCCTCAAGTTGTAAAACTGTCGCCAAGCACCTGTCGGTGTGTTCCGACATCTGCACTTGAGAGCCAGTTCCGTATAGGATTTGTGTGCTTACCGCCTTCGGCCACATCATCACTTAGGTACCATGGTGAGATTGTGGTCAAACATAGGCCTATAAAATAATAATTTCAGGATAAGATATTAGAAACTACTATTTAAGTAAAAACTTGTTTAATATTGGTACAGTGCACAATAGTCTCACCGAAGATCCATTACGCAATGATCTTTAAGGCGGCCCTCTGTGGCGGGCGCAACTTCAACGCAAGCATAGTCTAAAAGCTTGTTGTTTCATCCAACGTAATGTTTGACTGCGAAAAAAGAGAGACAGCATCAGAGCCATCGGTTATCAGTCGGTAAATTCCGCTGATCACTCGCGGCCGCTTCGCTAGGTCGTCATTCATGATTTCGCATTCATAAAACTTGTTCCAGGAGTATACTTCTTGTGAAAAAATCTTACAAGTTTGTGAAAAAAAAGTTAGTTATTTAGAATATCCAATACATTTGCATGCCTGGTATCTAAATGTTTTCTTTACTTTTACTATTTATAGGTACATTAGATATGGCCAAAGTTTAGGCAAAAACGCTGTTTTTCGGAGGCTTTGACTGAATTTGTTTCACACTTTTTTTAAATTACGCCTTGATACACGGCTATAGTGCACAAGATACTAATTTGTTCAAAACATCTAACGAAAAATGTTTAACAACGCCATAATAAGTACAGAGGTTTTGTATGAAAAGTATGACGAATTGAGTGCTCTTAATTCACCAATGTCAAAGTCAAAATCAAATTTATTCCAGCTTAGGCCTCATCAAGGCACTTATGAAGGTCAAAGCTATATAACTACTGAAGTAACCACTGTTTAGGAAGTTAGCTTTCGTAAGAAGAACCGGCAAGATGTAGTTCAATATGAGGTATAATCTCAGACGACAGTCAGTTCTATTATAATTTAATCTATGTTATTGTGGGTTATTTTCCCATGCCTAATCGTGTTTAGGACACGTTATGATGAAATATTCATAGACAGATAATTTCTGGATTCTTATTTATGACATACTAGGTACTTTGTGATATGAATTGATTAAAATATTAGATCCAACGTTGTGTACATTTCTTAAAACTTTAATTTTACTTTAAGTAGTAACCTAATTTACCTTTTTTAAGGATAATCTACCACAGTGCTATACCTAATTTCGTAAAGATGTTTTTCTTCCCTGAACTCAGAGCGTGCAACAGCGTCTTGGCTTTCCCTTTTCGGGGGAGGCTGAGGCGTTGTGTGCACTATTCCTTTCGTTCCAGCACGACATAGTTCCCTATAAAAATATATAAAAAAAGTTAGTATTCGTATTTAAGACTTTCATCACGGCACATTGCTAGCACTGAGCTGTCATCGCTTCAAAGGATGTAGAATATTATTCATTGTTACCACTTCAGACATAAACGGTAAAGGTTCAATTGTAAGCAGAACATTATACATAGAGAGAGTAGGTACAGGACAAGTGGAGCATGCATCGCTGAGGTAATCGACTTGATGGGCTGGTAATTTGGTTATACATTAATTGCTATCCAATCATGCCGGTATGTTGTTGTGTAAGTCTTCATTTGATGGATGCGAGTTGATTCTTTGATTAATGCGTTGAAAGAATTTTGCATAGAAGAAAGTGCCGAACTGAATTTTCTACTCTTCCAATTCAAAGTAAAATGTAGATTGTAGCTTATACAGTCGACTGTACAATTTGTGAAATTCAAAAGCAATTTTCTCGCACAGCACTGCTTACGTAGGTTCAATTGTTGATATATTACACAAACCGTAATAGTACTACCTTTTTTTATGTCAACAGTTTGACAAGCATGCGGGCCACCTGATGGTAAGTGGTCACCACCGCCTATAGACATTTGCAATACCAGGGGGATTGCCAAAGTGTTGCCGGCCTTGTAAAATTACCTTGTTGTATGTTAAAAGATCTGGTTGCACATCCTTACTATCTCTACTATCCCTATTATAATGAACGAAACCTATGTTGGGTTAGTCATGCTGAACAACTTTTAATACATACGGGACAAAACAGAAGTCTTGAAAAAAAAAACATACTTTATGATCGAGTTTAATTAGTATATCTTTATTTACAACAAATATGTACAAAATACAATCTATATATAGAAAATTTCCTCAAGCCTGCCGCTGCTTCTGATTAACGGCAGGGTTCCCAGAAGGCTGGCAGCGTTCGGTTGATCTTTAGTATGAAAAGTAAAAAGTTGTTGTAGGTTTTGTATAACATACAAAAAAGCGAGGAATTCTCGAGAATGCGCGAGGATTCCCCGGAAGACGAGCGACCTCTTTTTTGGCTCGTATTTAGTATGTTATTCAATTGATATAAAGTCGCTTCCGTCGCTTCCCTTCCCTTCCGCGGCAATGTAAATTGAGCCTTATGAGACGTTTCATAAATACCTATAAGCTATGTTCATTACCATATACCAAGTGGTAGATTATCGTAAATATTATACATGTAGATAGCACATGCATGTTATATGCAAGGTCCGCAATAATCACACATATGCAAGCACGTAAGTGAAGCCGGCAGTGACCGTAACCTTTGTGCCGATGACTCAGTTCAGGGTTAAGGTTGTCACGTCAGTACATACCTATTTACGATTAGTGTGTTTGTGACGACTTGGTAATAGCATGCGGCTCCAGGACTATTCGCTGTTGTTATCGTCTAGCTACGGAACAGCTTACTAACAGGCGTTCCGGACCTTAAGAGGAAATGCTGGTGGCGTTTGTTCCATACAAACGTACCTAATCCTCAGTTTCTTCTCTGGATAATGACACTAGAGCAATGATTTATTTTACCATGCAATCTGTCGGTTGTGTTTTTCTCCATAAATTAATTATTATAAGAATTAGGAGCCTTTTAAAAATCACAAAAACTTGCCATTTTTAACGCCCTTATCAGACGAGAACAAAGTCGAATATAGGAAACAAAGGAAAACCGACAGACGGCCAAAGCCCTTGTTTCTTTTTAAATCGATGATTCTAGTTTATTTTTAAATCGATCCAGTTTTGTAGGAGAAAATCGGGGATTACGAAATACCGATTTCATCTAATTTAAATAGGTATAATTGGTCCAAGTTGCAGTTGTCTCTATCGACCTCGGGCACAGCGCGACAGCAATAGATATGTTAAAAACCTATTTTTCAAATTTCTTGCAGCCATCCTTTCCTCTTAAAAGGAAAAACGGAACCCTTATAAGATCATGGTGTCCGTCCGTCTGTCACAGAGGTTTTATTTTTAGTGAATTTATTTATCTTTTCATATTACAGTTTTTGTTCTAAATACTTATACATTGGTATCCTTATGCGTACAATTGTCACTTAGCCAGGGGGTTGCAAGTGCAGATAGAAGCTTCTACAACCATATATTCTTGTGTTCCACGTTCAATGAGCCACCTTATAGGGCTTTATTAATTAACTTCTGCTTATATGACATTTTAATTAATTCAGGTGGGATATTATTATAGAATCGAATGTAATTCACGGAAAAATACTAGTTATGGCGGCTACTATTAGTCTGAAATATTTTTTTCTTCTCTCCGGGCAGAAAGCGTCAACTTTCGTCCCGCTGCTCTAAACGAAAATGCCGCTTTTTGTCTCCGTCTAGGTGAAAAATAGTATACACATCTTGGGCAGGAAATAAGAAAGCCTCAGATCATATGTTTGTCGACCTCGGCGTCGCCTCGTCCAACAATTACCTGTGATCTGAGACATTTCTTACTTTCCTGCCCTAAGTGAGTAATATACTATAAATTATAGAATAAAATAACTATGGAAGACGCCTTTGGACTTGAACGGTACGGCACTGACATTCAAATTTACTTCCAGCTGTAAGGAAGTAAGGATAAGGATAAGATAAGCAGGCAATTATAGCTCAGTGGTATTTACGTCGGATGCCGTGCTAAAGATCGCGGGTTTGTATACTATAGTGAACTTGATAAGTAGGCTCGTTCCAAAATAAAATCCGAGCCTATAATCTGGTCAGTTATTTAGGTATTGAGTCACGAACAAAGCCTGAAACTACCAACGTTTTCTGTATAGTTCAGCAATTTTTATTCACGTCATCTCTTCAAAATGGTGATACCTAGAGATGGGTTGCACAAAATTGTACATTAAATCAATTTCGAAATTCCTTCAGCCATGACATCCATTAATAATTCATGAAAACGAGCAATTCGTCTGTCATTAATGTTGGATTAAGGACAGACATAGACAATAGGATACTGGTCGTTTTCCTTGTAATGCTCAGGCTTTTTTGTAGCTTCAATACTGGAAAATGAAAGCAGCTTTAAAAGTATAAAAAATACACTTGTAAATACAAAATATTTTTCAACACACTACGCTCGTAAAGTGACATTTACTTCACCGTTTTTAGTATCATAATGCAGCTTATTACGCACTAGTGCTTTTTACTTTACCGTACAGTTTTATGATAGGTATAATCCAAAGATTTTCATATAGGCATCGTGCCTCTACCGTATAATCCTGATTATGTTAAGTTTAATTTAAACGGGTAAAACAGTTTGACAGCCTTCCTCGTTGTGTGGTTGATTATTATTGTCAAAAAAATCTACTTCAAAAAATACAAGACTGTTTATTGTCTCGCAAGTGTGTTGAAAAATCGTCGTATGATACGCGTGTGCATTGATCATTAAACTCTCGGCTCCCTAATCGCGTTCGCCTGTAAAGAAGCCCCGCCCCGTAAAGAAGTGAATTACTAAAAACATTTTCTGCTGTAATTTTATATTTTTAATATCATCATCATCAGCCTATAATATCCCACTGCTGAGCACAGGCCTCCTTTCACAAATGAGGATGAAAGGGAATGGGCAATACTCCACCACGCGTGCCAACTTCAGATTGGTGTGTAAGCAAATCTAGAATGTATTCAGAAATTAAATTTAGTTATGTTAATTTAAAAATAAAATAATCGACTTATGTCGCGAATCGCGATTAAAGAACTAATCATGATCGTTCCGAATAATCGATACAAGTACAGTGCTACCCACGTACGGTCACTTTTTAATTGTCAGCGGTCGTGAAAGGAGCTCATTTGTAAGTAGCATTACTTATGTATAATTATAAATACTTTATCCTGAAGGCATAAATACATGATGTACTAAGTATCTCTTTGTTTATTTGTTCCCGAGCACAACTTGGAGTCTATTGGTTTTCAGGTGGAGGTAGGCTAGTAGTCAACCTACTGTTGGAATTTTTCAAGCCGCCTAGGAGGCATCCAACTAGCTTAACGACTAACACAATTAAATGATAACCGGGACAAAACGGCTTTACGTGCCTTCCGAAGCACGGACACGCTCGCTTTGAAATATCAATAGGCCTTCACCCATCCAAGTACCTACCGGCCACACCGGGCCCCGTGTGCCCTTACAGTTAAGAAGGAACAGTTTTTCGGTGTAGTTTTTTCCATTCTGCTCTATCGCGTTAGCAACATTTTGCAGCTCCACGACATACGAAGTCTATTTTTGCCTTCACTTTATCCTTGGTCTTCCCCTTCCTAGCTTTCCGTCTATCTTTCCTTGTATTATGTTTTTGATAAATTCGTCGTGTCGTATAAGATGGCCAAACATCTTTCCCCTCCTATTCTCTATCGTCTCCAAATTTGTTCCTTTTCTTTTTTCTTTATTATCATCTATTCGAAAGTACTGGAGAGCCATAGAGAGAGAGAGAGAGTTGGCCGAAGAAGAGTAATAGTAAATATCAGCCGACCTAAAGGGCTACTTATCCTTCAGTCGCCTTCAGATGCCAATTATTGGCCATCATGCTGCTCTGATTTCTTCGTCCTAAACATCTATGGAAGAGCAAGGTGGATGACACCTCCATTTACAAGTGAAGCTCTTTCGCCAGGCTGGATCATCGTGCCTGGGGACCGCGGTCCAACTCTACATGTCGGACAGTTGTATATATGCAGATTCACGAGAAAACTTCGTAAGTGCGATGCAGGATAATGTGGCGCCACGCCATCTATCTTTTCGTGTGTGAACTATGTCAGTGTTACTGATATATGGCTGATAGATGTCGCTACACATCTAATAAATAAAAACACAATATATAAAATACTAATCATAAAATACTCAAAACTTATTAAAACATTTTCAATTGCATACGAAATATCAACCATAATTTATTTATTTTATTTATTTATCATGGTCAAGTCTCGTAGAATTATATTTTTGCGTAATTGCATCATTATAAGATTTAACTATCGTTTTTGGGTATAATGACATTACAAAATATTGATAGAGATATTATATGATTAAATAACTAAATATAGTATGATAAAATAAACGTTTAAAGACACGTTTATTAGGGTTCCGCATCCAAAGGGTCTCTATTATTGTCTATCTGTCTATCACGGGGCTGTAGGTTGACTTAATCTGATAAACTAAATATACTACTTTTGTTTGTACTTAATCACATTATTACACCCAGACTCAGGACATGCAGACATTTTTATTCTCACAAAGGCATGTCCTAGGTGGGAATCGAACACACGACACACCAAGAAGCCCGTAAAAAATTTACAGTACAAATATTACTTTGGCCTACACTATTGTCATGTTAAATAATACAAAAAATATGCCATGATTTCAATGTGTTTTTAGTACCGCTCAATCGTTAAAACAATAATACATGCAAGCTTAAAACTTGGTCTGATTCACAATAAATAGTAGGCTAAATATATTTATTTTATACCGAACCCTCCACGCGTGAAAACACCTTGTACTTAGCTAGTTTTAGATTTGATTTAAATAAATAGCTACGAATACAGCATTTTAATTAATGTTTTTTGTTAATTGAGACGCATTTAGAAAACTAATATATTATTATTTCAGATTTGCATAATTGTATAGGAGAGACAAAAATGTTGAGGAAGCTTCAGGTATGATAAATTACATACTTTATTTGCTTTGCAAATAAAGTGGGACAAAGAGCGACCTCTTGAACTCAGATTGAGTAAAGAGCATCTTAAAATACTGATGAATTCTTTTAAGAGAGGTAGAGCTAGGCGATTTTTCGTTTAAAGAGCAGTTTGACTAAGGAAGTACCTCTTACTTACCTCCGTACCTCCTCTACCTTACAGAAAACCGCTGCCAAATAACTTAATGTTGTGTTCCTATGTGTGCGTAAGGTCACTCATTGGAGAGTGGGGAAGGAAAGGTAACGCGCGACGGTATCCTGCGTCCATCTATATATATAAAATTCAAAGTCCTGACTGACTGACTGACTGATATATCAACGCACAGCCTAAACCACTGGTTCTAGAGACATGATTTGTATAGGGTATATTCTTTGTGAAGAGTAGGTATCCACTAAGAAAGGGTTTTTCAAAATTCCACCCCTAAGGGGGTAAAATAAGGGATGAAAGTTTGTATGAAAGTCCGTCAGTTTCGAAGTTAGGATCTTCAAATTTTGGGTTTAGGCTGAAGATTGAAAATGAATGTATACGTGTCTCAGCGTTTTTAATAATTCCACCCTCGAAGCGGGATGAAGTTGTGTTATTTGATTTATTGTTGTAGAAAAATATATCATTTGTTTCCTGTTGGCCACGCGGGCGAAGCCGCGAGCAGAAGCTAGTAATCCATATGACTACGGTGACCGCTTACCACTCTACATCAGCTGTATGTTTAGTTTGCTAACTTAGTTCGTAGATAAAAAAAAATCATATCATCAGTATTTAGTGATCCTTGTAGGTGGAAGTGCATCCGATGAAAGGCAAATTGTTTTAATCTTATTTTTGATCTTTGTCACAAAATATCGCCTAACCCATAGGGAATTCTCTTGGTGATGTTGAACAATCAAAATTGAATAGGCATGCTGTATACAGGTAAAAAATTTACACGTGTCAGAGAGGGCATTTACAAATTGTATTAGTTTAATCGATCCTGTCTCTGACAAGGCTCAAAAAGCTCTACGGGGCCAACTTAGGTTAGGGTACTAGAAATTACAAATCATTACAAATCGAAAAAAACATTTCCCATGCATTTTGTTAGGAAAATGAATCTGACAAGTTTTTTTTAAACAAATTCTGTAAATATCGATAGCAATAATAAAAAGTAAGGGATAGTCTCCTGTAAAACAATATAATCCTGGCATTGAGCTCTACCATCTGGCACTAGTCTGATTTCTGTGATCTTTCACTGTACCACGATATTATCCCAACTTGAAACCTATCTAAGCTACCAGCAGGACGTAAGCAAGTAAATAGTATAATTAAACATAAACGATCATAGCTGAAGGCATCGGAAGCCATGCCGGAAGATCTGTCAAGTTATCATGCATGTTGATAACAATCGACGGCATCATAATGTTAATAATTATTGTGTTAAAAATGATTCTCGATCTGTTAGATTTGATACTAGGTATAATGCAATAGATTGGATGCAAATGACTCCGCTTGGTAGTAACTTCACTAGTAAGGAACTAAGAACTACTTCAAAAAATATAAGTCCGTTTTTTTCCTCAGATTTGTTTTGAAAAACGTCATAATATGACACGCGTGTGCATTGATCATTACACTCTCGGCTCCCTTAATACCCCCTCGTGTGAAATGACCAACTTTGCACACATGTATCATTATTTACTATTTCAACACACTTGCTCGTAAAGTGACATTTATTGCGCCGATTTTAGTATCATAATCACAGTCATGCAGCTTATTACGCACTAGTGCTTTTTACTTTACATTACCGCACAGTTTTATGATAGGTAGGTATAATCCTGATATGTTAAGTTTGTACCTCAATGCAATTGATATGTGTGTAGACGAAGCATTCTTAATTTAAACGGGTAAAACAGTTAGACAGGGCATCGCTGTCAAAAAAAAAAACCTGTGCGCCATATTTGTTAACGTTCTTATTGTGTGGTTGATGATTATCAAAAAATCGACTGTTGAAAAACGTCTTATGACACGCGCGTGCATTGATTATTACACTCTCGGCTCCCCTATCGTGTTCGCCTGGAGCTACCGCCTCGTGTGTAATGACCAATTTTGCACACATGTACTATTACCGTAGTCAGTTAGTCAGTATCGATTGAGTTACTGTAGGCAACTCAGGTAGGTACAGTTACTTTCGTTTGAGCGCTGAGTATGTATTTGAACTTGGCAGTTTAAATTAATTATTGTGTGTCTCAGGATATAGTATTTATTAATCATCAACAGCGGAAGATGGACTTCTGGATGTATGTAGTCGAACAGGTTTTCATTATTCACAGATAATGAAGCAATAAGTGTCATCGAAGATTACCTATGTGCTAATGCATAACTTCCGCTTGCGTACGCGCAGATTAATATAAATATTATTATTGTTTTGTGCGGAAAACATATCCTTAATCAAACTAAAGTGTGTTTGTTTGTCTATTAAGTTTTCACGCCAACTCCAGGATGTGGTAGCAAGGAGTGAGTTATCATATAAATCTGGAAACTAAAGGCGATGACAGTTGTTTGGTAATGGTCTCAAATATATGACAAAGATCGACAGTTCAAATCTTACAATAAGCTCCAGCTTTCAGCCAAGCAATGGTAACGATTCTGTTGTAAATCGCACTAAACTAATTTTAGTCACATCACATCTCTTTCTTACAAACATTATTGAAAAAGGATAGAACATATTTAAAACTGTCAAATTAGTCTTTGCCGTTTTAATTCGCGGGTATTTAGACGTAACAGCGATAGCGGCTACTAAATTTACATTGAAAACAAGCATTGGACTCATTTGACAGGACTAAATTTCGAAGCTCCTTTTCTTATGTTCTTTGTTAGAAAGAGATATAGTGAGACTAAATTTAGTTTAGTCTGTAAACAACAGAATCAGCACCAGTGTATCGTAATATAATACGGTATTCGGGAACCCTCAACTGACCTCAAGTTAAAAGTCTATTACCTATCGATGTATTTCAGCAAATACACTTCCCGATTCTCGTATCGTATCGTTCGACATCAATGTCTAATTCGACATTTGCCGAAAAACATGGCTGATATCTTAAAAAGTCAACTTTTTTACTATATTTTTCTCCACATTTCTAATGCGCCATCGATGTCGAAAGCGCGAGAATTGGGGAGCTGTTCACTTCTAGGCTTTGTGTACACTTATATACCATTTCGGCTGCATCATCACTTACCTTGGTGAGATTGTAGTAAAAACACGACCTTTGACCTTAATAGGGTACATTTTAAGGTCAAAGGTAGTGTTAAATTAAAAAAGAGCCTTGATTTTGAAACGGGTAAAACCGCGGGTTGAAACAAATAAAGAATTAATAATTTGTCCTTTGCCTGTGCGTTATATACGTGTGTTATTATTTTATTAATACAGGGTCTTGGGCAATGTCATTATGGAGTGTCATCTTCCTTAGGTACTGACTAGATTAATATTAATAGGAGATTTGTTAGAATCGATAAATTTCCATGGCGTTTATTTTAATTCATATAAAATTATTTATGTGGGATTAATGTACTTCCTCATAGTATATAATTATTGTTCAATATTTTGTATATAATAGTAAAATCGCTATAGTTAATTTTTTAAAATTTTCAATATTTTATAATCAAGAGACACTTTTGCAGCTCGACTGGGGAAGTAGGTACCTCCACCTTACAGAATACCGCAGCCAAATAACTTTATGTTGTACTCCTGCGCGTGAGTGAGGTCGCCAGAGCTCAGGGGCGGTAACGCATAAGTGTAGTAATTACCGACTTCGTAGTATAAAAAAATCAATCAAAAACTATAATTAAAATTGTTTAAACTTTTGTGCAGCGCAGATGACTTACTTTCTGTGCGAAGGAGTCTGCGGCACTCAAAAAGTCTGTGTGAAAATTCAAATTCAAAATCATATATTCAAATAGACCTTCGTAGGCACTTATGAAAAGTCTGACTCTAGTACTCTAATACCGATTCGGAAGGTTGCATTTGCTGAGAAGAGCCGGCAATAAACTCAGCAATTACTCTTTTCAAAACAAGCTGACTACAATTGCGTGCCCCGGCGCAGCGGCAAAACTACAAAGTAGACTGAATCGATATTTACTAAGTAAATAAATAGCAAACTTAAGGAGACCAGACCCCACAAGCAGCACCTGTTCACAAATATAGCGCGTGTGGCAGCCACCGCCTTCATATTGGAGGGAATTAAAAAACTAACGGTTGTTCGCTTTTGCGCGTCGTGTTCTGCGTTACTGCTTAGAATTGTATAGGTTCTATTTTCACAGACTCAAAAGTTAGGTGTGGTGCGTTCTTTTGTCTGCGCTGCACCTTTAGCGGAGAATAAATCGTCAGCAGTCTTATTTCTGTGTAAACAGTATACTACCCGTGCGCGATAAGTCAAGACCTGAGTGGAATGCGAAGTCTTCGCCTGCTTCTCCTGCACTTCCATGATGGCACCCGTATTGTACTTATAGCATGAAGCTATAATCCCGCTACACGTACAATACGGGAGCCATGCTTCATGACGTGTAGTATTAAATAAATAAATATCCTAGGACATTCCTCACACACGGTCATCTGATCCCAAACTAAGCAGAGCTTGTACTATGGAAACCAGATAACTGATATAATGCATATACTACTTTTTGTTTGTAAATACATACTTAATATACATAATTACACCCAGACTCAGGACATACAGACATGTTCAGTTCATGCACACAAATGCATGTCCTGTGTGGGAATCAAACCCACGACCTGCGGCGCGTAAGCAGCAATTTAAGCAACTGTAACGTCACAGCGCCAGTCTCAACTCATAGTGCATAAATAAAATACACGTATCGATCGAAAAGAGATTCACGTCCTTTTACAATTCAATTTAAATTAATCAAATCATCAATCATTAAGAAAAATTGCATTGACAAAATGTATCAATTTACAACTCTTCCGTCCAAATCTTCCGATAATTGTGTTAAACGCACCTTGGAAGAAATTTATATACACTAACTAACCTTGATTAACTTTTACTATGTATTTCCACCGGGTTTACGCGCCTTCCTTGTTTCCATTAGTCACATTTAATATATGACGTCAACTTTGGAGTCGAATCATGATGATTTATTTTGTGGTTTTTGATTATTTATTGACAATTTATAAAATAAAACTGTGACTACTTTTCGATGTGGGTGAGGTAAGCGGGCTTACCTCCTTTGGACACATGAAAATTTGTCAGTATAAATAATGGTTATTTTGAAAAGCCAACAAGTAATAAGTAATAATATAGTATATAGTAGTGTCGCTCACGCGTTACCGATCATTCCCCCCTCCCCTATGAGCTCTGGCGACCTTACTCATGCGCAGGAACACAACTTAAGAGCACTCAAGTCGCCATACTTTTCATACAAAAGCTCTGTACTGATGATGGCGTTGTTAAACATTTTTCGTTAGATGTTTTAAACAAATCGGTATCTTGTGCACTATATCTAGCCGTGTATCTAGGCGAAAATAAAAAAAAGTGGGAAACAAATTCAGATTCTAAATAATTAACTTTTTTTTCACAAACTCGTAAGATTTTTTCACAGGAAGTATGGGCCTGGAATAAGTTTTATGATATGCGAAATCATGAATGACGACCTAGCGAAGCGGCCGCGAGTGATCAGCGGAATTTACCGACAGATAACCGACGGCTCTGATGCTGTCTCTCTTTTTTCGCAGTCAAACATTACGTTGGATGAAACAACAAGCTTTTAGACTATGCTTGCGTTGAAGTGGCGCCGGCCACAGAGGGCCGCCTTAAAGTTATTTGGCTGCGGTATTCTGTAAGGTGGAGGTACTTCCCCAGTCGAGCTGCTCTTTGAGCGAATAAACGCTATGCTCTACCTCTCTCCAATTGAATTATCTTGAATCTCTATTTTAAGAAAAGGCGCAAAAGATATAACGACGTGGGTAAAACACAAACCTTCATGCAAAAATGTGTGTAAAGAATGCAATTGCAACATTGAAACCAGAATTGTTTCGAACTGTGCGGGCTCAAAGGAGTTTTCTTCCGCGGACGCTCAGATTGTGGAATGAGCTCCCCGCCGTGGTTTTCCCAAAAGAGTACAGCATGGGGTTCTTCAAGAAGGGTGTGAAGAGGTTTCTTCAGGGTCGGCAACGCGCGAGTGATACCCCTGGTGTTGCAAGCGTCCATAGGCTACGGTAACCGCTTACCATCAGGCGGGCCGTATGCTTGTTTGCCACCTTAGTGGTATAAAAAAAAAAAAAAAAAAAAAAAAAAAAAAAACCCATTTTAATACTAGTGCATTAAGCATCGCGTGTTATTACGGTAGACTAGTACGATAGTTATGTTCGTATTATTTCGTTTTGTCGATCGTAGCGACCTACTTCGTTACATTTGTAATTAGTGTAGCGTTACCCCTGACCAGTTGGTACACGCATCTACTTGTTCTTTTTTTACATATTTTGGTATACTGATTAGACATTGTTATGTTCTGATGGAGTCGATAGACAAAGAGTTTTTGTTTTCAGTTACGTGGGTTGGTGGGTGGGTTTTTTAGAATTGGTGTTCCGTAGCTTAAAATGTTCATTGTTACTTTGAGCTTTTTGAATATGACAAAGGAAATTGTTCTTTCCTCCATGAAATATTATATATTTGTCCTTAACTCAAGAATCCTGGATACCAGCTTGGGCCTTTAGACTCGGTTCAGCGACGTGCCACCAGAATGGTTGACTATCCCGAGCTCACAGGCGGTTTAGAGTCCCTCAGTCTGAGGAGAGATTTGCCTCCTTATGTGTGTTCTACCGCTTGTACAACGGAGAGTGTTCTAAGGAAATGTTCGACTTGATGCCCACGGCTACCTTCTACCATCGCAACTCTCGCCATCGACGAGGAGTCCATCCAAACACATTGAAACCAGATTTGTTTCGAACTGTGCGGGCAAAAAAGGAGTTTTCTTCCGCGGACGCTCGGACTGTGCAATGAGCTCCCCGCCGTGGTTTTCCAAATGGAGTACAGCATGGGTTTCTTCAAAAAGGGTCGGCAACGCGCGAGTGATACCCCTAGTGTTGCAAGCGTCCATAGGCGACGGTAAATGCTTACCATCAGGCGGGCCGTATGCTTGTTTGCCACCTTAGAGGTAAAAAAAAAAACAAGGTACTGTACATGGACCTAAAAAAAACAGGACGGAGCATCACCTTATAAGTAAGTGAAGCACAACGTATGCGTGTGTGAAAGAGCTAAAAAAAACAGAAAAAAAGACAAACGGTGTCCCTGATGGTAAGTGACTACAGTTACCTATAGAATTATGGATGTCACAATATCAATGACGGGCGTGGATGGGCTGTAGGTTGTGGGTTCGATTTCCACTCATGATATGTATTTGTGTGCATGAACATATCTACGTCCTGATTCTCGATGTAATTATAATAAAATGTAGTATATCAGTTATCTGGTTTCCATAGTACAAGCTCAGCTTAGTTTGGGAGCCATGTGTGAGGAATGTCCCAGGCCAGGACCCATCAAAAAACCTGGAATGCTTTTTTTTTAATTGGCAAAAAGATGCTGGCCCCAGATTTGGCCTTAGCACCCTTACGCAGACAAATCGTCGAGAAAGCTCTCAACCAGGGACCTGGAATGCGTCTCACTCCCAATTGAGTTGAGTTGAGTAGCAGTTACTTGATTTTTTTTCCATACTAAAACCCTTGCATTAAACTTTATTCGTGTTTTACTTACCCATAGTTATCATGCTACAAATTCTTTAAAAAAATTAGAGAGCTTGAGAATGTCAATTTTTTTTTTGTAAAAGTTATCGTGTACTTGATACGAATTGGTAAAATGTTTTGTTTTGATGCAAATAACTGAACCGTCTTAATTTATAGGGAACTCTAAAAATACTCTAAATAAATCACGTGATAAAGTAATTACAATTAGGAGCAAGGTAAGCTACTGTTCGATTCGACAAAGATAACTTATTCACTTGTTAGCCACTCCTTACAAATCTTCAATCAATCGGCACACCTAGATTATTAACCTAAGTATATGTATAAATTAAGAATAACGAATGTTTTGTTTGTATAGATATTTTTAATACAACACTGGTTTTTGAAAGACTAATTAAATTAAATCTATGATTAAATTTTTTATGTTATTCATGACATCCCAGAATCCAAAACCCTATTTTTGGCACGCAGATCGCCTATGGTAAAATCTCTTGTACAATAGGCTATCTGCAAAAGTTTTAGCCTAAGTCCCTCTAAGACTGTTTCGGCGCCGATGCCACAGCGAACGCCCTAGAGCTTTGCGGTTGGAGTTCTTTATTCCGCGTTCACTGTGATCTATGCGGCGCTTTTGATCATTGCACACAGCGACCGCAGTGGTCAAGGAGAACTCTGCAGAACTCTCATTCGCTGTGGGATCGGCGCCATATCCCTAGAACGCATTAATATAATAAATTTCAGTATATGTCAGGTTGTTTATTTTTGTATATGGTCTGACTAAAGAATTTAAAACGTCCAGAAGGATAGTCGCCTCTATGGGAACACGAAATAAACAAGCCATAATTGACAGTATTTAAAAGTAATAAGTTTAGATAATTAAAAGTGACTAAATCGCAATACTTACACATGGAAGGTTAGTTTTTTAGTTTTTCCTTGGTTTTTATAAGTGTTGTGACAGTATTTCAATATGCTAGTTGGCATTTTTTATTTAATCAGTACAGCGAGTATGACGCGATGACAGCCGTGCGCAGTACGAACTGAGTGCGATTTGCTCAGGAGCCCCTCAAGCGGAGTGATATTAAATGTCATGCTTTAGTAAGGCTATCCATCTGGGTAGAGGCACGATGCCCTATGAAAATCTTTGGGTCTGACTATGAATGTTTATCAATGTTAAAAAAAATGAATAAAAAATACCCAACATGGTAAGGCCGGAGGTGTAAGCTCACTAAGCCTTAAACTAGCTCTTAAGTGCAGTTACAGAAACCACTGGAGACACTTGAGCGACAGATTTGCAACTTTGCAGTGGAAGCCGAGTAGTCATGTTGGCAACATCCATTTATAGTAGCAATACTGGCCAATGTAACTCCGCGACTAATACGTGTTTTTGACAAAATGTTTAGTGTGTCCTTGACTTAGCTAATCTGAGTGTATTGTCTGTGGTGGGGAATTGGCGGAATAGGTTTAAAAAAAAAAACGTCATTGCGATCTTTTGGGTTATTTGTTCGATGGGTTGGTACTACAATGTACTCTACCTTCGTGCTATGGTTTCCTCACATTGTTTCCCTTCCATGAGTTCAAGGATTGAAATAATTAAAAAATCTTTACGTACATGCTCCTTTCACTTTCCCAATGTCTTCCAATACTATTAAATGTTTATTTTTTATTTTTAATAAAATAAATGTTAACATCTTTAACATAGTAATATTCGAAGCCACGGCTTGGCGCTAGTTAATATTATAATTGTTTATATACAATAACTCTTTACATGAATTTAATTAACACTTTTAACTGTTAATACTTTTTTTTTATTTGTTATGTTTTTTACAACGTTGCAATGAAATCTAGTATTAGATTGCCAAGCATGGAAGTTTAAATAATAATTTAGGTTCTTCCAATAAATACACGTAGTTTATTTTTCATAGAATTGACGGTGCGTTTGCGGTTATCTATTTTAGATTTTTCTGAAATATACAGGTCGTTGTTTTGGTCAGCGCCGAGCGACTCAGGGTCGATAATACAAATGATACTGGTGCTAAAAAAAATATAAAAAAAATACTTTATTTTATTTTAATAATAAAAATAAAAAAAATAATGTTTTGAAAATCATGTAATAAGTTAAAATGTAGACATAATACTCAACGGGAGTACGAGGGAGTAAAGGGTTGGGGCGATGGCGGCTTGTGCCTAGCTCTAGTCTGCGCACGTGCCTAGTAATCATACTTTGCGGCAATTTTATTTCAAATTGAATAAGGTATTTCTCAACATATTTACAGTATTTAATGGAATTAAGTCCATTTTTGGGGAATATATATTTTGTGCTACCGCTCCTGGGTCGCTTGTCGCCGACCAAAACAACACCCTGTATAGAGGAAAAAACACAATTTTTAAATAAAAAAAAATCTAACTGATACAAAAGTTCCTTTGCCGTAAACGTATAAGCATGAAGGTTCTTTTATAAAAATCCGTACTAAATAAATAATCATACCATATAGTTCTATATCAGATGTAAGGCCAATGGTCTTTATTATGTCTGAAATTAATAAAAATAACAGTTTATGTAAAAATAATCAACGAAATGATGTTTTCATACTTTCATAATTTCAATGACTTAATTTGGCACTCCTTGTGTGAATGAACGTGAAATATTTTCATTAACATTTTATAATAAAAATAAAGTACCATTTAACATAAGTTAATATTGTAAAAAAGTAATCGTCTTAACAGGAGAGGTAAAATTTAATCACACAAATATTATTTATACGAGACCGCCCGTTGATGTCTTTTGTTTGAACGAAAAAAGTTGCAAGAGTTTTATCCAATTAATTGAAAACCAATACATCTTTATATATTTACACGTTTTTTTATATAATTCATTCATATTTCAATTTTATAAATTCATTGAGTGGATAAAATTTGAAACCCTATATATGGTCTTTCCCAATATTACAGCAAATTTTGAAGATTTTTTGTTCCCATTTTTTTGTATAATTATTTTTTTGAATAAAAGGTTAAATGAAACAAATATGAAAACACATTACTCAAAATATGAAAACCAAAACACATTATTTTGGCAACAATAACATAACATACTCAAATTACTCTTCAAAAAACACAGAATCAGTAAAACCCATCACAGACGTAGCTATAATATATATTAATATGCCCAGCTATAATACAAGCTATAATAAAATTACAGTACAGCTTGGCGAAGAAACAGAAATATATATTATAGCTCGTGTGGTCACTCGAAGATTAGTATAGAAAATATATCATCATATGCCTTGCTATGACGGGCCAGTTGGCGTAGTTGGTTAAAGTTCACCTTACGCGCCGCAGGTCGTGGGTTCGATTCCCACACAGGACATGCATTTGTGTGCATGAACATGTCTGTATGTCCTGAGTCTGGGTGTAATTATGTATATTAAGTATGTGTTTACAAACAAAAAGAAGTATATGTATTATATCTGGTTTCCATAGTACAAGCTCTGCTTAGTTTGGGATCAGATGACCGTGTGTGAGGAATGTCCCAGGATATTGTGATAGTGTTCTGAAGAATTGTTTAAGATGATGCCCACGGCTACATTCTACCATCGCAACTCTCGCCATCGATGGGGAGTTCATCCCCACATATTGGAACCAAAATTGTTTCGAACTGTCCTTCCGCGGACGCTCAGATTGTGGAATGAGCTCCCCCTGCCGTGGTTTTCCCAATGGAGTACAGCATGGGGTTCTTCAAAAAGGGTGTGAAGAGATTTCTGCAGGGTCGGCAACGCGCGAGTAACACCCTTGGTGATGCAAGCGTCCATAGGCTGCGGTAACCGCTTACCATCAGGCGGGCCGTATGCTTGTTTGCTACCTAAGTAGTATTAAAAAAAAAAATTATGATTTATATAAATATATATTATAGCTACGTCTGTGATGGGCTTTATCCACAACACCTCAAAAAAAGATCCCCATAAATTCCCTCATGAACTGGTATCATTTTGAAAAACCGTACCGCACGCCCCCACTCTTGAAAAGCGAAGGTTTTATTGCGTGGGGGAGCGGTCGCGCACGCCAGTCACCCGCCCGCCGTCGCCTGCGCAGCCCGCGTCGCGCGGCATCAGTTTTCCCCCTTACTACGGAAAAATTGTGTCGCGAGTGCCGTGGGAGTACGACAAAAAAAAAACAATATTCCTTTTTAAAATTTTTCTTCCTTATAATGGATTGTGTGCATGGCTGAAAAGTGCAACAGTGACCTATACTTCAGTTACCCTTCGAATTATAAAAAAATACTCGGTAAGTCTTATGCAATTTTTGGAACTGAAAGTTGCGAAAGGATCGCGTCGCCTCAAGCGCTAATATCGCTCTAGAATGCACACGTCTATCTGTCTGTTAGTAGGAAATTGAACAGAATCGATCCGGTTTTTTTTCTCTTTATTATATATTTAGTTAAATTATGTCTGATTGGGAAGGTCAAATGTGAGTTACTGACGTTAACTTATTCATGATGAAGTGTCGTTTATAATTTAATATTTTTTAATTTACATTAGGTATAATGTAATAATACGGTTGAATGTAAAAGGCTCGAATGGTGAACAAATAAATATTTTGGTAATAAGTTATTAATAAAATCAGCGGAACGCAAAACCTGATTTGTGTTTGCTTATAACAAAAGGACTAATGTAATATGATATCCTAATTGATTTACCTACTATATGTTGCTTGTGTTTTACCCATTTTGAATAAAAAATTAAGTAAATATTGATTAAAAATAAAATATTCGGTTTTACATTAAAAAAACTTTACATAAATTTGGTATTCACAACATGATTCAACGAAGTTGCAAACACTTAAAAATATTTCATGTCTCATTTTTCTTATTACATCACAAGACTTATATTACTCGCGAAAGCGAGTATTTTACGAGTTTGCACAACATGGTAACGCTTGGATAAATATATCGTTCGCAAAATGACTCGGCCCGATTAAAAACCTACCAGTAATCGGTAAGAATCTTGTCGTTTCTAATGTTATTTTAAAATATTTTATTGATTCTTTAGTCCGGTCACTTGAAAAACTAGTATTTCAACCTTTGAACTATAAAGGTGCCTCCAGACTGGGGAGGACGCTTTTATAATAATCTATGTTAATTATCGATACTTTTCGACGAAAGTTTTTTTGAACCCAATAAAAAAATAAAAGTAAGCAGATAATATTAATAAAAACTATTTAATTTTCCTTTTCATGTATTGTCAATTTTCGCGATTTTTTTTCCCAGTCTCTTTTTAAACCAAAATTAAGGCTTCGTCCTAATTGGCGATGATCGTACGAGTAAACGATGCGATTTCGTAGCATAACGAGATTAAATACCCAAAACGCTTTAGTGTCCTAATTGAAGCTCGCAAGTCATCGCGCGAGCACAGGAACATCAGCACAATCGTGCGACGAAATCGCATCGTCGGCAATTAGGAAGACGCCTAAAGTTTTGTATGAACTTGTATGCAAATCGACTTTTGAAAATAACAATGTATCGATAAGTAATATACGTATGCTAAATTCACATTTATATGTTTTCGAATATTCATTTTCACTCGGACTTAAGTCAGAAGCCTTAAGTCCATAACTAAGTTGTATAAATATTGAATGATTACGGCTAGCGTCAAGCGGATTCTACTCTGTTTGTTTATGTCACGTTACGTCATCCTCTTCATTAATAGGGCATAAAACTAAGATTTTTAGCTAATTTTTAAACTATACAATATTAAACTCTATATCGATTAGAATAGGAACTTTAATATTTTGAAAAATTCTTCATAAAAAATCGTGTTAAAAATTGTATTTTAATTGCTATAGAATGGCGTTGTCTTCGAAATATTGCAATAAATTCAACGTTTTTATCTCGTATCTTCGCACTTAATTAACAAAAAGACTAGGGTTATGAGATTTATGCCCAAAATTCCATTTTAAACCGGTTTATATTCTTTATAATATCATTAAACGTTTTATGTATGCTCAAGATTTAAGTAAATATTACCTCTTATATTTGTATGACCAATATTTAAAAAATAAGAAAGGTGAATCGGGAAGCAACCGGTTTTCGACCCATTATTGCTGAAGTATTGGAATTCTTGCTTTAAAATGTCATGGGTTATTTATATTACAAACAAAATAGAGATATCTGTATAATATATTCTTAAAAAAAATCTAATGGCCAGGAATTTCTTGTTCAAAGTCATTTTAAAAACTAATTAAAAGTTCGTGACCCCTGAAGTGGAGAAAAATATTGTATATTTTGCAATTAAAAATAATGCGTAGCACTTAAGTGACTCCTAACACCTGAAAACGACAGGTTTTTGTATAAATTTATTAATTTGAAAGCTAGGCGAGTTTACTAAGTTAGGCATTGGTTGGTGAAAATGGACATTCATCAAAATCAACAAAGACTCTAATAAAAATACTAACATTTCTTTTCACATACAACACGTAACGGAAATGGTATATCCATAAAAGTACACGACTGCTTTATAATAACAATAATATCAATAATAATAACCGCCTGGCTGGCTACCACCCTCAAGTTGAAAATCTGTCGCCAAGCACCTATCGGTGTGTTCCGACAGCTGCACTTGACACCCAGTTCATTCTAGGCTTTGTGTGCTTACCACCTTCGGCCGCATCATCACTTATCATGGTGAGATTGCGGCCAAACACAGGCATATAAACAATAAAAAAAAAATGTTTATTCTTTGTTATGTATTCTTATGTTTTTTCTTTGGTACTAGGCGCACAGATCGTGAAAGAGATTTTTATAATAATATTAGCAAGTGACGTGAAAAGATAACCCTCACCCTCAATGAGCGTGACTCGTTGGTTACGATTTTAATTCAATAAACTTGAAGCAAAAATTTGGTATTAATTTTTGAGTAATTTATTTAAACATTTATTATATAAAAAAAATCAATTTTTCAAATTTCTTTATTAAATCATTGTAAGTTACATGGGTTGGGACTCCCCTTTTACGTTTATAAAACCTGTATTAAGGGAGACCTGCTCTTCCGAATTTTATTGTATTACACGTCTTGTACCTAATAAATAACTATAATTAAATTAATTTATAAAAATAATACAGGCGATTTAAAAAGTTTAGTGTACGTGTGTGTGTGTGTAAGGCGGAGAGTGTGTAAGAATGGGGTGAGTGTATGTGTGTGAGTGTTTGAGCATATGATGATGTGGACGGGTGTGAATATAGAGTCTAGATAGATGGATATACGGATATACCCTTTCCGTTAAACGTTGTATATGGTAACTTCAGTAAATGTGACCTTCATAAGTGCCCTTCTGGGGCCTAAATTGAATAAATTGCTTTGACTTTGACTTAACAAAATTCTAACACATACACAGAAAACTTAAGGAAAGTAAATACAAGTAAATCTAAACATAGCTGTTAGTACATATAGTATTCGCATATCTTTTATTACTGTTTCGCAAACAATTTATCTTAACAATCATGTTCTTTCGTTAACTTTTGTACTGGTGGCGATGTTTGTTCTTACAAAATAACGGTCAGTTAATGAGTTTTAGTATTAGGTATATACTATGGGTAATGGGTAATAAAGCTGGTTTTACATTGGTTTATTTAAGTACTTCACGTAATATAAATACTAATTAAGTAATTACGTTTCTAATTGCATTATGCGATTGATATATAATAAAAATATTTCTTTACAAAAACAAACGGCGTATACAGAAAAATATATTGTCAATAATTGACAATATTATAAACAATTTGGCCTTCAATTACAGGTTTCCATATTAGATATAAGTAAATACATCAGACAATGATAATAGAAATCCAACATCGAGGTTTTTTTTTTAAGTGACATAAGGACTTTATGCGGAAAATGCGGCGAGCAAACTACCAACCTCGGCTTAGGGCGTTATCGGGGGATGACGGGACGGGGATATAAAGATGTTATTTTATACTATTTTTGTTCCCATTAAAACGTCAATGTGGAAAAAAATGCTCAGATGGCCGGTAGGCCATCTAGATAGTAATCTATTTTAATACTTACTAAAATTATATTTCTGGCAAAATTTTTATGAAACAAAAACGAATCAGATTAGGGTGAATGCAATCGCAGGTAGAGTTGGTACGCTCATGGACTATCACACACACACCTCCCCATACACGCACCCCCACACACACACACTTCAATGCACTCATACACACACATAAGGTGAAATAAATCGCACATGTAACACATTTAATATTGCAAATAAATTCACTAATATGAAATTGAAAGTGGAGGTTTGTGGTCATCAACGAGCGTACTTTCAAAATTTACATCATATCCGGATTGCACATCACATGAAAAAATCTGCTGTGATGTATCTACCTAGGTATATTTCATAATATGTCTCATGAACCTTAATTTTTTTCAGTCAAGTCGGGAAACAAACATACGTTACTGTTAGTAAGCGGTTACCGTAGCCATATGGACGCTTGCAACACACGATGCATCACTCACGTGTTACCGACCCTTCCCTCCTCCCCGATGAGCTCTGGCTACCTTACTCACGCGCAGGAACACAACATAAAGTTATTTGGCTGCAGTATTCTGTAAGATGGAGGTACTTTCCCAGTAGGTTGCTCTTTGAGCGATATAACGCTATGCTCTGCAAAAAACGGAGCCAACATCATTGTCATGTGATTAATTACTTAATAGTTTAACCTTGGTTGCATAATATAGAATCAGAAATCGCTAGTTAGATGACGTAGGTATATTATGAGTATTATGTATATAATATAATATAATACATTCTGAAAGATACAGATGGCCTACAAATCGCTAAACAAAGTAGGTACCTATAATACGCGAGTGCAGAAAATAGATACTTAAAAGTGGAATTTGATTAAAGCGTAACCTTAGCACCTAAAATAAATGGTCCTAGTCCTTTTTTTAGGTGGATAAGTTGTAATAAATTACTAAATACATTAATTCACATTCAAGGTGGTCTAATTTATGAGCAAAATGTCGCGATATTTTTATTCGTGTCAATTAATTTCAAACAAAGATTTGTTATATTTTAATGCTCACAAAACAAGCAAAAGGGTTACAAGTCGTTAGTCTTATTTCCACTTGGTGTTATGGCGACATTATATAGACATAAATAATATCTATCCATATTAAGGATGCATACCACCTCTTATACATCGTGTAATATTAATGGTTTCTAAAATTATGAGAAGTAGGTACCTATTTGTTTTTATGATCTGGCATTTTTTGTTTTCGTCACGTCACTATTAAAGTTCATTTAAATGACATACAATATGATTACAATTAGGAGATTGTATATAAATTTCGACAGTAAAATTGAAATAAAACGATTGCAATCAAAGAAAAAACAATAAAAAAAATGTTTCACGATATTATAGATCCGTTTCTATAAAATATTAGCTTTAACATTATTTGTATAAAATATTCATAAATATTCATGACTTTTTTCGTTGGAATTATTTATTATTCAGATTATCTACGTTTAAGGTTGTAAGGTCAGACGGACACCGAAGTTATTTCATAGCAGAGATAGGTGATGTCAGGAATTAGAAATTTAGTGCATATTCTCACGTATAGGTCACCATAAACATGTTACTAAGCATATACATATTATTTAATTGATAAAAAATGCCAGTTATAATCGCAAATAGCTTTTAACTTAAATGTTTTGTTTTTATTGAAATTATATCATATTCCTAACAAAATGTATGGAAAAAGTTTTTTTCGATTTGTGACGTTTCTAGTACCCTAACTTATCTTGGCCTCACAGAGCCTTTTGATCCATGACAGAGACTGGATCGATTTTTATTTACAAAAATTATTTTATAGTATAGTCTCCTAAGACTCCCCTCACTGACCCGTCTAAAAACTCCAGCCTGTATATGTATCTATTGGAGTCACTTTTATTTTGTTAATCGTATTTTCATTATTCGTATTTTATTGTATTCTATTTTTATACTGTCCTAATTAGAGTATAATTATTTAATTTAATAGAATGTGTCTGACCATCATTGAAGTATTTTAATTGATATCAAATTAAGTGATTAATTATTTACGTTATTAAAGCTTGTCACAATCAATTAAACTATTTGAAATAATAATTTAACGTAACAAATATGAGGAGTTTCTGATTATATCTACAATAATTATAGATTTCCTTCTGATTATTTACAATGATAAAAAGATACTATGCAACTATTAAAAACTCAGTTAAAATTTACTAAGATTAAAGAAATTCACGTAAGCAAATTGCGATTGATATCTGATTCTGATAAGAAGTTGAAACAAGGAAATAATTGTTGAAACAATTACAATTGTCTGTTTTATATAAGCTGTGGCGTAAACTGGGTTATGACTTTATGTCCTATATTCTAATACTAATAATAGTATACTGTACTTATTAATATAGTATAGTTTAGGGCATGTAATATCGGAAGATTTTTCAATTCCGATATTGATTTCCGATATTGGATCTCAATATCGGAATTCCGATATTAATATCGGAATTAGATATTTTTATTATAAATTGCACATACTCCTTATAAATTGCACATATTCCTTATAAACTGCACTAATTATCTATTTATACTAATATTATAAAGTGGAAGAGTTTTTTTGTTTGGTTAAACTGGCTAATCTGTGGAAATATCGATCGGATTCGTTTTTTTTTTCACTTATAGGAAACTACGTTATCCCCGAGTATTATAGGCTACTTTTGATCCCGGGAAAGCGGGTGAAACCTCGGGGGACAACTAGTTCGTTATAAATTTGGATTGAAAACATTTTCTGCTCAGTCAAGCACTCTTGTCAGAGGGGTCGTGGTTGCAATAGATAGTGTATATGGTGGCTCTACAACGCCAATGTTCTCCTTGACTAGGGTAACAGCTTTCGCAATGCTTTTCCATTTTTTGCGGATCGTAGCGTTGCGAGTACACCCCACCCTGGACAACAAGTCTCTTCATCGAGTGTTCGTTTCTGCAGATGTAACCAAAAAACTTGAGAAAGCTGCACAATCGACGAAAGCCTATCTGCTATTCAAATCTCCTTCAGGATCGCGTTATTGGTGCGAAAGGCTGTCAACGACATTTTCAGGAAGCGTCTTCAGCAACACATCTCCAGTGCGTCAATTTTCCGGCTATCTTGTAGGCTTAAGGACCAAGTTTCAGCTCTTTAGAGAAAGATCGGAAAGACCAGGCATCTCATAAGTCGAAACTTTGTTTTCCTAGTTATACTTGTCTTTCCAAATCTTCCTACTGCTGATCTTGTGATTGTACATCGTCTTCTGTCTGATCTCATCTTCACAGTATCCTGTAATTGGTAGAGCCGAGGTAGATGTAGTCCTCCATATCTTCTTTAGTTTGGTTAAGAAGAGAAGTGTCATCATCGAGAGTCAAGGTGAGGCATTGGCAGTGTGCCTAGATGTGGCGAAGGCATTCGAACGAGTCTGGCACAGGGGTCTTCTCACGAAGTTGCCAGCATACGGGCTTCCCAAGGGATTATGCAAATGGGTCGCCAGCTTTCTGTCCAGCAGATGCATAAAAGCCATCGTCAACGGTAGCTGCTCCGATAGCTTGGGCGTTAATGCCGGCGTCTCGCAAGGCTCTGTGCTGTCCCCAACACTGTTCCTTCTGCATATCAATGATATGCTGTCTATTAACGGCATTCATTGCTATGCGGACGATAGTACAGGGTACACTCATTACACGGGCCGTGCAAATATCCCTCGTTCCGAGGTGGCGAAAGCCGCGAACGGCTGGTGTCTGAAAACGTGAGTACACTAACTTGTCGCCGATTGGGGTCGACTAAACCTAGTCCATTTCAACCCCACCAAGACTCAAGCCTGCGCGTTCACCGCTAAGAAAACCCCATGGTCTGTGGCTCCACAATTCCAGAACACTTTCTTGAAAATCAGTAAAAGCATCAGGATCGTTGGCGTCGACATTTCTAGCGACGTTTTGTTCCGAAGTCATTTGGGAGATAAGGTTAAGCTGGCATCCAAAAAGCTCGGAGTGCTCAACAGAGCGAAGCAGTACTTCACATTGGCCAAAGGCTGCAACTTTACAAGTCGCAAGTCCGGCCTCATATGGAGTACTGCTGTCATCTATGGGCGGGAGTACCTGGATACCAGCTTGGGCCTTTAGAATCGGTTCAGCGACATACCATCAAAATTGTTGACGATCCCGAGCTCATAAGCGGCTTAGAACCCCTCAGTCTGAGGAGAGACTTTGCCTCCTTATGTGTGTTCTACCGCGTGTACAACGGAGAGTGTTCTAAAGAATTGTTCGACTTGATGCCCACGGCCACCTTTCACCATCGCAACTCTCGCCATCGACGGGGAGTCCATCCTCACACATTGAAACTAGAATTGTTTCGAACTGTGCTGGCTCAAAGGAGTTTTCTTCCGCGGACGCTCAGATTGTGGAATGAGCTCCCCGCCGTGGTTTTCCCAATGGACTACAGCATGGGGTTCTTCAAAAAGGGTGTGAAGAGATTTCTTCAGGATCGCCAACGCGCGAGGTATACTCCTGGTGTTGCAAGCATATAGCATAGATTAAAATATCTGATTCCGATATTACGATATTGGATCACTCAATTCCGATACTGTAATATCGGAAAAAAAGGTCCGAGATTCCGATATTACGAGATTCCGAGATTCCGAGATTCATGCCCTAGTATAGTTAAATAGAATAATATAAGAAATAGAGAAATGTAGCTTTATCCTGTCTCCGACGGGAATCAAAAGGCTCTATGGGGCCAAGTTAGGTTAGGGTACTAAAAAGTCACAAGTCGAAAAAAACTTTTCCCATGCGGTTTGTTAGGTTTTTTTGACAATAATTACGTATGTAGAATCCGAACCAAACTCGCCATTAAGTTTGGTTCGGATTCTACATACGTGTGAAGTGTGCTGCGTGCGAGCCGGCTTTGCGCAGGTACAGTCATCTCGAATGTACCGCATATCTTCGTTTTCGCTACTGCGCAGCGTTCCGCACCTAATATCACAGCCGCCAATAAGTTTGACTCAATCTGTAATACATACATACATATTTACATAGATACATACTTAATTCTGGATAAAAAAATTAAGTAACATTTTCATCTCTATAAATGAAAATCAATAGGTACATTTCGACCTGTCTTAAGTGATACAAAATCTGAGGTCCCTTGAGATCCCACTCATCCAAGTTTTAACCTTACAAAAATGTGTTAAGGTATAATATAGTGATAGTACATTTATGTTTGTCTTTTAACTGCAAGTTGCACGATATAGATTAGGTAATAAGGTAGTAATACGTAACATAGAATGAATTCGTCAGGAGTACGTAATCTTAATACTAATCTTTAAGGCTATCGTTTGCGGTTAGTGGTTTGTGTTTAGGCTAGATCTAGAAAATCTTTGTTATACTTATTACAATAAAGACTTTTTTCGATCAACAGGATGTTTGTATGCAATATTGGTACAGCGGAATGATCAAATAGATTTTTATGTGGATTAATCTAAATGTAAACGTTTATAAGAAAAACAGAGGCTATCACGTTTTGACACAGTATTTATTTTATCTTCAAAACTATTATCTTTGTAACCTAAATTATGTTTGATAGCTCACGTGCGATATTAATAGATCATTCAATTTGTATGTACCAAATTAATTTAATAATAATAATAACGTTTATTGTTTTACAATTTAACAATAATAATAAAAAACTACAATAACTTGTATTCTAATTTTATAATATTCTAATTAATCAGATAATTTCCGCGACAAAATATTATATTTTATTAGTAGTCCCGTGAAGTCTTGATACAAATCCTCAAACTCTAAATCAAATAGAATTAAAACATCAATTGATAAAAAATCCGGACCTTGTCTTCTAGACACCAAATCCATAATGTTTAGCACGTGTATTGTGTATTCTTTAACTGTAGTTTTTAACTTATTCATATGCCATTTTTCACACATTTATGACTTCCACACACTGAGAATAAATTGAAATACGATTATCGACTCTATTTTTATTACGATAAGAGTTTAAACATGTGTCTGAGTTGTTAGGCTGAAACTTTTTCGTTAGAATTACGTATGTGTACGTTACCTATATTTGCTAAGTAGAAATTCACGCGAGTACCAACATTTAAATAATATTCGCAAAATGTTCGCATAGTTTCGTCTCATCTTCATTTAAGTTGTTACAAAGCAAGCCATTCCCAAAAATGAAATCAAGTATCAACATTTTATGAGCCAAATTTAAAATTTACAGAAATTAATTGTTCTTTCATTAATCATAATTTGTCAAGTTAATGTAGGTCAACCCTAATCTTGAGCAAAAAAACGCAGCTCGCGCATGCTCAGTGAAGCGTTCCGCGATGCGGCAATGCACCTGAGTCAGTCATTGGCTAACTACTGTTGCGCTTAGGAAATGGATAGTTAATGTTTTGGGTTTGTTTTGTCTTTTACTAAGGTAGCAAGATGTTGACGCCTGATGGTAAGCGGTAACCGTAGACTTGCACCCGTCTCATAGGACTGCAAACAGTAAAAGTAATGTAAGTATATGGCTACGGTAACCGCTTACCATCAGGTGGGCCATGCTTCGGAAGGCACGTAAAGCCATTGGTCGCTGTTATCACTTAATTGTGATAGTCGTTAAGCTAGTTGGATGCCTCCTAGGCGGCTTGAAAAAAATCCGACAGTAGGTTGATCACTAGCCTATCTACCTCCACCATGCCGCAGTGGGCACGCGTGGTGGAGTATTACCCACTCCTTTTCACCTTCATTTGTGAAAGGAGGCCTGTGCTCAGCAGTAGGACATTATAGGCTGATGATGATGATGATACCTCTGCCTCTTTCTGCGTCTTTCCTGAATTCATAGGCTTCTTCTAGGCAAATGAACTCTTTTTTCGGTTTCATAATAGTCCTTTACTGTCAGTTTTTATGAGCGGCTAAATGCAAGTTAACTATTAGAAAAGAAGCTATCCAACAAAACTTACTAAATTAGGTAAATTGAGAAGCGCGCAACTTTCAAATCTAGAGTCTTTGCAATAGGTGTTTAGTTAGAATGCTGACCTTCAAAATTATGTAGCGTGTATTTTGACATTCTACCACATTTCTGTGAATAATACTACTCAGTATTATTATACATTCGAAAGTATGTCTGGATGTTTGTTTTTTTCTCTTGTTTGGCAACTGGCTCCCAATGGCCGCCGGTGCAAGAAACCAATACTTGGCGAGTTCAAAGCGGGTACAAAGTTGTAGTTTACGACCACAGATATACATCTAAATAGATGACCCGAGTGTATGTTCTTCGCGTGTCAAAATCTGTACAAAAATGGGGCACAATGTTCTTCTTGTGAAATTGTTTCGAGCGGACAGGGAACTCGCATAAGACTGCATGTCCACCAGAGATGTGTAGCGACGGATATGTTCAGCTGACAAATAGGATAGCTTCATTTTCACGTTAAAAATCTAATGCCAGGCTCACTAAGTCAATCTTGTGACATTATGGTAGGTAGAAAAATGTTACACGTTTGGTTTTCGTAAGGATGTAGGGACTTGCGTTATCTATTTAGATTTATGTCTGTGTCAACAACAATGTTCATTAAGCTACATTGAACAAATGTATGTAGTTTACATGTTATCTACTAGAAAAGTAAAGTACCTACTATAACATAATGACCTCTACATTTTTACCTTTGAAAGCATTCGAAAGAGTTAATTCAGATTAGGAGGGCTCTTGTCAAACCGTAATTTGTTGAGAAACTAAACAAATAATAATAGAAAATTTATCATAACGAGTACCATCACACTTACATGATATTTACAACCTTATAAGTACCTGTTAAGTTCCTACTTAAGTAACATAAATGTCAGTGCATACAATCTTATTGCGACAATGCGACCTGACTCAAAATTGTTCATTATTTTTTGTTTATTTCATAACACTTGAAGTGAACGTTAGATATGTTGCATGTTGACCAATAGTTTGATGTTTAAGTTAATTTATTTTGTGCATAGAATGCAGATGTGTATGCAATCTTAGCCAACCTTTTACTGTTAGGTCAAATTACACATAAGACGTGGAGTGAAAATAATTGTGTTTATTTTATGACACACTCAGATAACCTAGATAGATCAGATGTAATACGATAATTGTTTTGAAATGTCAGTCCCAATGAGATAATTCCAAATTAACCCTTATAGGGAAATGGTTTTTTTATTGACCGAGCGCGAAGCGTATCCGTTTCAGCTTGGGCAAAAATGCTTTCATATGACCGAATGTCCAGCTGTTCTCAGGTCGTACAATATCGTACTCTCCTCTACAATTAATAAGGTAGTAATCAAGCTGCCCACTTGATGAGACCTTAGCCTATTGACGTAATACTAGGGGTGACACTCGCGCGTTTTCGATGGAAGAATCTCTTCACACCCTTCTTATTGAAGCTTGCTCTAATTATGGAGAATGACTGAAAGCTTACTCTTGCGTCGATAGATTTGATTGGCCGTAGCCTTTGTCAATTTATTATTAAGGAAACGCCTTAAGAGCCAGCCCTTTCTAGCAAAATCACATAACCTAGAACGAAAAGTTACACAGAATAAGTTCTTTGTTAAAAATTTCATTTTTATAGCATTAAAAATGAAATTTTATTGAGCTTTATTGAGTGACTGTACTTTTTGTTGACTGTACTTGCATTGTCATCCAATATACAAATGTATACCAAATATCAAGTCAATCCGACCACTGGAAGTGGGTGAAATTCGACTTGCAAGATTCCACCCGAACAAACATACATACATACATTGCAAGTTAAATAAAAGCTTGTAAAAAAAAGATAACCAATTCCCACAATAAACCTAATCGATGTCATAGAGCAAGTAAACATACGGAGGGGTCACGTCACCGTGTCATCGGGTCACTCTACGCGCCCAAGCGAAAGCAATTTCAAAACACCCGACTGCTTTTAAGAAGCTCCCGATTGCAAAATTTATACATAAAGGTTAGGTTGTGTAACTTGCATGTGCACTGCTCTGTGGTCAGTTTATGTAATAGTTTAATGTGCGCTAATAGAAACTGTTTTGTCTTTTAACTATCACTTTACGTGTTGAGGTGGCAATAGGGCTATGCATAAATATTATTTTTACGTTTATTGTAAAGAATATACCTAACAATGTGGAATTGGAAAAAATAATTGGGGAGACGTTGCGTAGTACCAAATAGCACTGCGATTTATGAGTAATTCACTATACCAGCACCGCGATAAAATAGTTGACGGCTCGCGGCAAGCATAAACTTTTTCATCTTGTCATAATAAAATTTACTTTAAGAGTGCGTACCAAGCCAGAAAAATATCGCAATGTCAGATGAAACAAACTTATGTCTAATCTTCGCGTGGAGATGAGATGGAGATAGCGTGTTTCGCGGCACAAAAATGAACGAAGCGCTTCTTATCTAAATAACTCGTAAAGTATAGAATATTTTAAAAAATCGTTAGTAGCAGCCCTAGGTCATATGTTAGTGATATTATTTATCGATTTTTTGTCTTTATTAGATACACCATGAACGAATAAAACCGAAAATTCATTATTATTAGAGGTAGCTTTGTGATTTTTTTCTATCGAGGAAATTTCATTCCATTATGTTTTTGCTTAGGCAGAACCCTCGCGTATATAATGAAAATACCCATATAAAAATATTTTTTCATTTAAATACTATTTACTTGGGTAAATTTCAATTCTAAGATTGTTATTTTGCTTTATACGCAGCCTTAACACACATGATTTAAAGGCGTTACTTGCATGGCAAGTTGCTGAGTTGGAGCGGTGCTGTTATAGTAAGTGATGACCATATTTCTTCCGCTGCCGAGACAGCGACTCCTTTCCCTTCTGGGTTTGAAGAGATACTTGCAGGGTTGGTAACGCGTGATTATACATGGTATTGCAAGCGTCCATAGGGTACGGTAATCGCTTACCACCAAACGAGCTATATTGCTGACTTTGTTATATAAAAAAATGTTTAGCTGTTGTTGTATGTAGAACAAGCTGTACCACGCAGGTTCACCCGCGTTCTCAGGATAAAAAGTATAATACTATAAACCTATAATACTCGAGGATAATGTAGCTTCCTATTAGTGAAAGAATTTTTTGAATACGATTGGTAGTTCCTGAGATAAGTGCGTTTAAACAAACAAACAAAAAACTCTTCATCTTTATTATATTATAGTAATAGTATAGATTATAGTATAGAATGGTATAGATAGATTATGTTATAGGTACTTAATGCCTAGCTTCCTGCAGCGAAATTGGTGCCAAATAGACGGGGCGACTCTAAATAATATTTATGTAATAGTTTAAAGTGCACTGTACGTAAAATTGATATTTTATAATCGTCGAATTATGATTGGATACTTACCTCATTTCAAAACATTATTATTTTTAACTAAATCAGTGTAATAGTGTGCCCCGTCTCACTTTTTCGATCACCAAATGTCACCTGTCAGATAAAGACTTCGGAATTTTAGCTAATCAACGTTTGATAACTTTATTATGAATAAGGGGTTATAATATAGTCGAATCATAATCTCTTTTTTGCTCTATCAATAGCTATGCAGTTTTTTTTTAATTTATTACATGGCTTCATATATTTTTGCATTTCTAATAGAGCAATAAATCTTCCAGTTTTTGTTTGATAAATTATTAAAATGTCTGTCAAAGTGGAATATTTTATACGAATTTAGAATGTTAAACAAAGAATAGACAAATATACAGATATGTGCATCGATAATCAGATGTCACCAAACAACCGTGAAATGTCCCGTAGAAGTGAGTAAACATGATAATATAAGTTAGTTAACTGTCTCTAGTAGGGATCGTCGACCTTTTTGGTTAAAAAAACGATCCCAAAATTTTGTTTGTGAAGGAGCAATGTACTTTCTACAATGTAGGGGAAAAGGTATATTAAGGAAGTATTCCCATTTGCGCACCGATTTTTTGAGCACCGATTTTTTGAGCACCGATTCTATTCCCTTTTCAGCACCGATTCATAATTTGGATCGGTGCTCAAATGGGAACAAAAGTTTAATACGAAATCATTCCCTTTTGAGCACCGACGGTTTTGTAGCTTCTAGTGTTGTGGTGTTTGATAAAACGTATCGATAAAAATTAACAGTTTTATTATAAAAAGTAAAAAGTATTATCGTTAGAGAACCCATTTTTAGAGCATCAAAAATATTCCGCTTCGAGTACTGATTAATATGTTAGGTTGGTTGTCAATTGCTGAACAAAATATACTTACTGTTGTTGATATTGCCTAGTAAAAATAATAAACTAATAATAAATTTATTTCTAAATAACTAATCTTAGTTTATATATTTTTGGAATCTCCTTTTAAGCAAAGAGACTAACTATTATAAGCTTGTGTTAGAAAACCTAGGTACTGACTAATTATGGAAACATAATAATGTACTCTCCATTTTACTTATATTAAATATCTCTCTTAATACCTCAAAAAATGTATACTTATGAAAAAATGGCACCAGGATAGCATAAGCTCGAAGGAGATATCTCCAAAAAAAATTTAAAAACAAAACCTGGTAGGTACAATTTTTTCATAAGTAATAATAAGTATACATTTTGTGGAAAGAATATATGTTGTTTTGTAACTAGGGAGAGCTCCTTCAAGCTTCTGTTGTACTGGTACTATTTAAAACTGTGGTGTTTAAATAAAATATATCGATAAAAAATTGTTTTATTTTACAGAATAATTTATTTGTTTATTATCAATTACAGATGAATATTAATTATTCTTTACTTTCCTAGACTTAAATTTTCTCAATTCGAACAAAACACAAACAATACAAGTCAC
This sequence comes from Polyploca ridens, assembly GCA_951394255.1. Lineage (NCBI taxonomy): Eukaryota > Metazoa > Arthropoda > Insecta > Lepidoptera > Drepanidae > Polyploca > Polyploca ridens. The sequence continues at coordinate 5,935,040 of OX596265.1, read as the reverse complement.
CATACGTTTTTTATTATTATGAAGAGCTTAGGTAAAATGATCTATGATGATTTTAGAGCATCAACTAATCTGTTTTCAGGATTAGAAGATATCGGTGACAGTTCACATTTTCCGGTTCACTCATACTACTTGCGAGTAACTAATATAATATTTTACAAAAAATATTTTAATTTCCATTTTATATCATTGCAAAAATACAATATATATCGCTATATATAACTAAGAAACAATTTCAGCACATTAAACTATAGCTTGATAATTTAAAAAATTATGAAATAGGATGTACTTAAAATACTTGCTGCATGAAACGGAACATTGACCTATAGTGATTGACAATGCTTGATCGACAGGGAAATTCAAAAAAGTATCGATATATGTTATATCGATTATTTTTGAATTGGTTTATCAATATCGAAATATTTATAATTACCAAAAAATTTCGATATATCGGTACGATATCAAAGAGAGAGAGAATATTCTTACATTATTAGGTAAATATCAATTAACAAACATAATTTCTCATAAATCCTGTAATAATTATCTGAAATTAAGAACAACGATAATAGTACAGTATGATACATGTGTGCAAAGTTGGTAATTACACACGAGGCGGTATTAAGCAGTAAGACAGTGATAAGGAAATATAATTTGGAAAATAAAAGCACTAAAATGAAAATCGATTAGACTTTCTTTATTAACTTTCTCGATACGACAAAAAAATCGATTGGATATCGTTAAGGCGCATGACTATAATTGACAAAAGTGAACTGTCACCGATATCTTCTAATCCTGAAAACACATTAATATTTTAAATTGTACCAGTATAACAAAAGTTTGAAGGAGCTCTCTCTAGTAAAAAAAAACAACATATATATTCTTTTAACTTATGAAAACGGAGAGAGCTCCTTCGAGCTTATGTTATACTGGTACAATTTAAAATATTAGCTGATGCACTAGAATCGGTGCTCTAATGGGAATATTCAATAAAATGACGTAAGTACTAAGTCTCGGTACCATTTTTTCTTTAATTACCAAGTATAATTTTTGGTGGTATTTAGAGAGAGATCAAAACACCACAACACTACAAGCTACAAATCCGTCGGTGCTCAAAAAGGGAATGATTTCGAATTAAATTTTTGTTCCCATTTGAGCACCGATCCAAAATATGAATCGGTGCTGAAAAGGGAATAGGATCGGTGCTAAAAAAATCGGTGCTCAAAAAATCGGTGCGCAAATGGGAATACTTCATATTAAGTGGCCATTCGGAATTTGTTGTCTTTAGAACAAATATTGAATTCATTAAAGCATTTAAATAGTCATTTGGTAGTCACCGAATACCTATTATTACTGTCTTTTAGGACAAAAAACGGCAAGCATTACATTTTCCGCATGCAGATTTTGTATGCAGCAGTCACGTGATTTATCCGTGGCTTATGTTTTTACAGTGTTTTTAACTAGTCATTATATTTACTTAACCCAATTACATAACGGTATAAAATAAATGTGGAAATAATTAAAATCACAAGCGAATTTAATATTTTTATTAGACGAGCAATAACTGCCTCTCAGACACGGGTACCACAGACACGGGTGACCAAGTTGCTTGCTCTAAGTGGCCAGTTACTGTACACTTGACCGTACTTCAAGTGTCATTAGTATGCTTGAGGAAAAATGGGAATGTCAAGTGTGTTTTATAAACTAATCGAGTGCATCTCACGTGCGTGAGTCACAGCTGTTTAACGGCTCTTTTATTTTTAATACGTTTTTGTGATTCTAAAATATTGTCGGGTTTTGTTTTTGAAAATGTATCGTTTATTTTATAAGAGACTAGAATGTCACAAAATCATTAGCTATTCTGCAAATTTTTTCGTATTATCAAAGGTTCTTTATATTATTACAGCATGATTGTGTAACAATGACTTGACTGCTCCAATAAAATGTAAAACGTAATTTTTAATATAACATATTATTGGTAATAACACTCCAAAAAACCTTATATTATAGTTATGTAAATATTTTAAACAAAATAACCTACTGTTTTTTATAATTTTTGCCACAACATTAAAATTGCATAAAACTCACGGAGAACAATTCTACTGATGGAAAATATTGAACAGCAATGTATATTTATTATAGATAGCCTATCCAGCAGTATGGTAAGTGATGACATGGTCGTAGGTGGTCAGCCTAGTAGTTAACTGGCTCTCAAGTGCAGTTGAACATACTGTTAGGCAACTTGTACACCCAAATCAATACACTATCCCATCTAACAGAACTTCTGCATAATTTAACACGTGGAGTTGTACTAAGCAAATATTAGTAATTTCTTCCATATTTCTCTGACTGTACCTAACGGACAGTGATGTACCGATATGTCAGGTCACAGGTGTCATGAGTTTCGTTTGTTTTCACACCTCGTGCGCATATAGATTACTTCTAGTAACCGGAGTTGTGTGAATATATTAGGTTCTTTTTGTATAATAATTTTCCTTTAAAAATATGGGACTCAAAGTTGGAGGTTATTTAAAATGATTATTGAGAAATATATCTATACTATAATAATAATATAAAAAGATTTGATTGTTTGATTGCATTGAATAGGCTCCGAAACTACTGAACCGATTTGAAAAATTCTTTCACTGTTGGTAAGCTACACTATCCCCGGATGACATTGGCTTTTTATCACGGGAACGCGGGATTAAAATTATGAATTCACTTCATTTGAAATAAAAAATCAGTTATCCAATTTAGAATTCACATTTATTTCCCTGCTCATTTAATCCTATAACAAGAAAGTAATTCCAACTAATAGTTGTGTTTATTATTAAACTGATTCGTTGTGGTTGATCAATTTATAAACTGGTTTGATGATGGCAAAGTTTTACTAAAAACAGGTGTTGGTATTGTTTGAATAATACTTTTTCTTGTACCAAAGCGGTTCTCGTTTCATATTCTTGCCTATTTTTATTGGCATTTTAAGAGGAATATTTTAAAGATAGAAATCCTCGCAGTTATTTCAGTAGGTAGTGAGGGTAAAATAATTCCTCATCTTAAAAATGTATTAATCTCAACGTGACATGACGGCGATGATGATTACAAATTTCAATTTTTAAGAAAAATAAATGTTATTCTTGACATTTATTTTGTCTTCGGTTAGGGAATCAAGCCCAGTATCTCCGATCCCCAGATTTCTAGAAGACTTGATGGATGAACTGCGGTTAATATATTTTTATTACATTACATAACACAGTTTTATTCATGAGACCTTGCGTTTAGTTTCAGAAAGTTCATGAATCATTACAAATGATTTCTCAACAACAGGGTTTCCAAATTAGCGTTCTTAAATTATAATTGTTAAAGTTAATTGATTAACAGAAATTGGGCATTAGCACGTTGTTTTATTCGCAATTCTGATGTTTAATTATTTAATTGACAGGTTTCGTTATAACTGGCAACATTTTGATATTATTAAATATAGTTTGAGATTTAGTAATTCATTTAAAATTGGAATTATTTCCTAAAATACGATTGATTTTTCAAACTCAAGCGAAATAATAATATCTTCAAATTTGGCCTAGGGTAAGGTCCGCTATTGAATATATGTTTCCATAAATAACGGGTTTAGGGTATTTTGAGTGACTCTGACCAAGGGATTTACCACCAAATTTTATAGATATTAAACTTCACTTAAAATATTTTTCTTTTTATTCTGACATCCTTTAATACAAATGTAGTTAATTCTTAGTTTATTCGCAACTAGCTATTACCCTATATAATAACTATATGATAATTATTTCACACGGACACATCTACCCAAATTACACATTTAATCTTTGAATAAAACCAGAGACAAGATTGAACAAGTTCTCATTTAGGTATCTACCGTTTTATTCCATAATGCGATGACTCTTTTTTGCTTATATTTGGGTATTGACTCTACCGCTTGGAAAGGAACCGGTCAAGTGCGTATCACCACCAAATGTATTAGCTTAGCATGTTAATACACAAATTTATGGTGTTTCATATTCACTGATGACGTACGCGGCGGTAACGCTTGGGAATTATAATGTTTGCTTTCGGAGCTAAACTTTTTAGGCTGATATTTTGCAGAGACAACATATTATTACGTCTATTATATTGACTAAAGTATTAAGTATTTAGCTCTACATTCAAGGTTAAAAATTTTAAGTGACGCTTTCTTTCCTTACACTAATTCACCACATAATCACATTGGTTAAATTGTGAACAACTAACTACCACACCTAAGGCCTATACAAGTGAACTTATTTAATTACATACTCTTTGAATCACATGCAGCGAGCGATGAGGCTATTTGTCGATTGACAGGGAATACCATCAGAAGGGTACTATCACTCGATTAAATTGCGGGGGACGAATAATTCGCTGAGGAGTCTGACTTTCCCTTGACGTAATAATAGTAAGTAAACTTTGAGTGTCCCTTCTTTGTGTAGTAATAGGTTATTATTATTTGCCTAAACATAACAAAAATAAAGATAGCGTTTTTTACTTTTGATGTGAAACGACCTTTACAATTATTATGAACACGGATATGGGGCTTATGAAATTATATAAATGTACTTTACTGTGTAAGTGCAAATTAACATTATAAAGCGGTTTAATTTAAAAATAAAATGCTGGTCATAATAATAAGTAGTACACAAGCTTCTAGACATTGTTTTGGTTGCCAAAGTTTTCTTTTTACGATTACAAATATTTTCTAGTGTTTCTAATTTCAAAGGACGCTGGTAAATTATGGATAATGAAAGTGACTAGACGTTACGTACGTGTTTCGGCGTAACATTTCCTGAACAAAAGTATTTCATTGTATGTCTCTCTTTATGGACAAGACTCTCTATAGATACATAATCTTTACATCATTATCAACAATTACATGCGAAATTGAAGTAATAACAAAGGTCAAAGAATATAATTCAAATCTCGAATTCCCAGGATTTATATTGTATAACCACAGTTACATTCAGGCTAATTTTGTTCGTACATGAACTGTTTCCGGTGTCATTAAAGTTCAGTTTCGTGTGTCAGATTAGTCTCGTGACTGAGAAATGTAGGTCTTACACTAAGTTCAACGAATAATGTGAATGTTGCGTAATGTCTTATGTTGTAGTCGTAGTTCGTGTCCAGAGACAATATTATGAACTATTTATTTTAATTGATATAGTTTTATGGTGGTTTGGTAACATTTTTACCTTGCTAAGTGTTCAGGGTCCCACTTGGTCAAACGCAATGAAAGGGTTTTAAGATTTGGCATTCTTTTCGGCCGCCATTTTTTTTGCAAATTGCGCCGCACGATAAAATCTATCTACATCGATTGGGAACACTGATAAACATAAAAAAGTACGAGGATGTAGGTGAGGGTGTAAAACGACACGTTACAGAGTTATTTGCAAAAAATAATGATGTTTGATAACTATCAATAACCACTCATTAAATATTTGTATGCATTCTATGGTGCTAGAATATCTAGATTGATTTATTACATACTAACACCCTTATTCATAATCGCTTTTTAACTAAATCAGTGTAATAGTGTGCCCCGTCTCACTCTTTCGATCACCAAATGTCACCTGTCAGATAAAGACTTCGGAATTTTAGCGAATCAACGATTAATAACTTTATTATGAATAAGGGGATATACAGGTCGTTGTTTTGGTCAGCGACGAGCGACTCAGGGTCGATAATACAAATGATACTGGTGCTAAAAAAAATATAAAAAAAATACTTTATTTTTTTTAAATAATATTTTTTTTTTTTTTTAAATCATGTAATAAGCTAAAGTGTAGGTATAATACTCAACGGGAGTACGAGGGAGTAAAGGGGTGGGGCGATGGCGGCTTGTGCCTAGCTCTAGTCTGTGCACGTGCCTAGTAACCATACTTTGTAGTAATTTTATTTCAAATTGAATAAGGTATTTCTCATCATATTTACAGTATTTAATGGAAATAAGTCCATTTTTGGAAAATGTATTTTATGTACTACCGCTCCTGGGTCGCTTGTCGCCGACCAAAACAACAGCAGCTAGCCTATGGTCAGGTCTATGGTTGGTCAAGGCTCTTTTTATCCCGGGAACGCGTTCTGGCGCGTCTACGACAAGTAATAACCTATAGCAAAATCAAGTACTACATAAAACAATAAATAGTACAAGTGTAACGGTCGAGTGTCAGCGCAAACGCAAGCGCAGTTGCGAAGTCTCCACGAGTGAGCCAACTTGTGACGTAACACGCGGCTCACTTCCGACGTAAATCGTTATTTGTGACCTTAAATTTCTTTATGCGTGTAACACAGGATGGTATGTCTGTTTACGTGTTTCCTTCCCAAAATTAATAGACAAATTAGGCACTTTTAAGACATTTCGACAGGAACGGATAGACGGTTCGTCTGTCACAAATTGATGCTATCCGCTATTTCTAAACAGTTAGTACATGAATACCTGAAAATTTACTTGAATTTGAACATTTTATGCAATGATTATTTGCAATATAAAATGGATTTTTTATTAGTAACTAGTTGGGTGGATACGACAATAAATGAATCCACGTAAAGTACTCATAAATACTGTCAACTTTTACTATGGGATCAATTTTGATATCGCAAAATAAAATACAGCTGTTTCTAAAAAAAGGTCAATGGTGCCGATTCTGTTGTAAATCGCACTAAACTAATTTTAGTCACATCTCATCTCTTTCTTACGAACATTATTGAAAAAGAATAGAACATATTTTAAGTTGCAAATTAATCTTTGCCGTCTTATTTTTCGTGTATTTAGGCGTAACCGCGATAGATGGCGACTAAATTTATATTGAAAACAAGCATTGGACTAATTTGACAGGACTACATTTCTTATATCCTTTTCTTATGTTCTTTGTTAGAAAAAGACATAGTGACATTAAAATTAGTTTAGTTGTGAACAACAGAATCAGGACTTTTTGGCGGGAACTTGCAGAGTGACATAGCGTTTTCATTTTTATTTTCATAAATTCGTGTATTTTGAGTTTTATTGCATATTATCGGTGGTATTTTATCAAATAAAGATCAATCCATGTGCACCAGTGAAGTGAAGTGAAATGAATCATTTGTATCGTGCCTTTTCAAGTTGTCTCAAGAAGTCCGTGAAAAGTTTTAGTACATCCACCATTGTACTTAAACATGACTTTTATGGACAGTGACTGACTGAGGACTATGTTAACGAGATTTATTGTGATGAGAACTTATAATATAACTGGAAAATGGCAAAATACACAAGCCGCGTGACGCCAACAAATAAAAAAAAAAAAACAGAATCAGGGCCATTGTCACCTCAACTAAAATGTATGAAAAAGTTTTTTTGCTATTTCTATGTTGGTCCAATAGTAAAAGTTTTCTTATTTATGAGTAGTACTTTACGTGGTTTCATTTATTGTTGTATTACCACCCTGGGCCAGTAGACTAGATGGTTATCTACAATACAAAGGTTGATCGTTTACTAACGATGACTATTGTCGATAACCATCTTGTCCACTGGCCCTTTATATATAGGATACAATCTACGAATATACTACAACTTGCTACGAAGATGCTACGAGTAAAGCTACGAAACCCTTTGTTGCCTACGAAAATGTGACGTTTTACAAATTTTAAATCTATTTTGACTCCTCATTTGTGCTGAATATCTTTGTTATCTAAACTAATTTATATGGTATAACTACACAAGATCTCTACAATATTCCACTTATACCTCCAGCCAATAACATTGTTTTTTTATTGTAATCACAAAATTGCTACATTCAACTGATTATGAATATAAACTAATTGAAAATATATATCTATCCCTATTGTTTTAAAGCAAAATCCAGTATTTACATATATCCATCCCTTTTTTTTATGTTAAATGGGCTTGCGTCAACCTTCGACTGACCCCATGAGGAGTTATGACGAGGCCGAGGATGAAGCACGCTTACCCAGAAAAAGCCTATTCACTCTGGTCTTGAATACATCTAGGTTATAGGTGTCGGGAAACACAGACCCCGGAAGAGAGTTCCACTCCTTTGCTGTTCGTATAAGAAACGATGAAACGAAGCGTTGTGTCCGTTTAACGTCATATAACAAAAAGAGCCGGGTCTATCTTAAAACCTGGGTTTTAATAGACGGATATCTTGAAAATCAGTACTAATGTATAAAATAATATGTCGTGTTGAAATAAAGTATACTGATCTTAATATATGATGTTACAATAAAAGTTGATTACAAAAAGAGGTTAAAAAGTCATGTGAGGTTAATTGTAACAAGTCTTAATGTGCTAAACTTATGTAATTAGGTACCGAGATGAGTAATGAAGTAATTAAACCACAGGGTAATTTGATATTTCAAGTTTAGAGCGAATTACAGAGCAATTTACAATTTTATGGCTCGCTTTTTGATGTAATTATGTGTTACTTTTAGTTTTTATGTTTTGTTTGTTTGCAAGTTTCTTTATTTAGATAGAACTTACTAGCTTCCACGCGCGGCTTTACAGGCGTTCCTAAGAGATTTAATGTGAGGTAGAGTATAGCGTTTATTATCTCAAAGAGCAGCTCGACTATGGAAGTACCTCCATCTTACAGAATACCGCAGCCAAATAACTACGTTGTGTTCCTGCGCGTGAGTAAGGTCGCCAGAGCTCATTGGGGAGGGGGGAAGGGTCGGTAACGCGTGAGTGATGCCTCGTGTGTTGCAAGCGTCCATATGGCTACGGTAACCGCCTTACCATCAGGCGGGTCGCATCGATAGGTGCTTGGCGACAGATTTTCAACTTGAGGGTGGTAGCCAACTACATGGGTACTACAAAGTACCCTACCACCGTGCTATGGTTTGCTCACGATGTTTTCCTTCACCGAAAGCTCAAGTTCATTGTAGGATTCGAACCCGGGACTTCGTCTCGGTATCCGACGTCACTACCACTGAGCCATCATCGCCCTTAAATGTTTGTTTAATGTTTGTTTGTTTAGTAGTAATATTTTTTCCAGGATTAAAATAATCTTTGGTTTTTCGATATATTTTCTATCTATGTGCAATTATTTTTTAACTAATCATAAATATAACAAAACATTCTACTTTCTCAAACTTATGTGCAACAAAAAGGCTCACCTACGTCATTATAATACGTAACAAGAACACATAGACTGTGAAATTAATAACTATCAATCTAACGTAGTAGTAGTTAGCATAAATATCTGTTATTAAAATAGCGTTGTTTATCACCAGTGAATGGACAGTTACGAAATATGATTTTCATTAAACAAAAATAAAATATCGAACAATTACCGAGTAATACAACGGGACGTATATTAATGTGGCCAGTAAATTGTTGATTCACACTGTTGGGTCGCTTTCGCTAAGTGATGAAACATGTCTTAGGACTGACTTTACAATAGCCAGATAGGCGGAATCTGTTAATTTGAAATTCGATCAGTTTTTGTATAGAATTATCAGAGGTGTAGTTTATGCGAAATCCTTATCGCCCTGCCTGCTTTCTATAGTATAGTTATATCTAGACCTGTCTCTTTCTATAGCTATTCAATAAACAAAGATAGAGATACTTTAATTTGACGTCTCGAAGTAAGGCAGTTAATCATTTAATTAATACTGAGTCCTTTGAAAACCGTAAATATGATCTGTATTTGACCCTATCACGTGGTTTTAAGAGTTATTATAATTCGCCTTTTAATTAATACACATAGTCAAGGATTCATGTTCATGAAAGGTTCCTCTGAAAAAGCCTATAAAATGTATGACAGACCGTAGCTTTCAAACAACGTTTGATAAAACCCGTTACAAAGATTCGTACAAACATAGACGCGTGCTAAAGACTTGATTGCAGCTTCGTGGCCGAATAGAATCACTCAACACCTGTCCAATGTAAATTTTGACGTCACGTCACGTCTTATAATATAAGGCAAAGCCTGTCAGTAAGATAAAATAAAGGCTATCATTAGGTAATCTTTTGAATGAGCTGCCCTTTACTAAGGTAAGGTTAAGTCCGGAGTCCAAGTAACCCAATAATATGACTCAACCATTACAATTTTTGATCGTTTTATTTTCGCCAATTGCACAACTTAGAAGCGATCTCTCGACAACGTGGGTGTGACAGATGGGCACAGAGAATGTTGCAATTCCAATGCAACTCATAATAAATCGATTAAATTAACAACTGTTACGCAAGGAGCATTGTATAGCGGATAAGAGAGATTCACAATAACAAGGTATCGCTGTAGCGGCGACAAAAATCTAATAATATATATAAAATTCTTTTGTGGGTACGTAAATACGCAGTTTTCTCAATCACCACCAACCCCAATCAATTTCCCGTTGGGGTGGTAAATACCCCTTGGTCTCCAGGTGGTAGTAAGGGAGTCTGGTCGCGGTGGGTGGAAGGGGGTGGTTGTGGGTGGCGAAAATGTTAAAACATATATTGCTGTCCTTTTCTAATGCATGAGGACTTCTGAAAAGATCTCAAAATTTCTGGAATGGAAAGTTCCAAAATGTGTAAAACAGTTATAATCGATCTGGAATGTTCTAGAAAGTTCAACAAATATCTGGAATTATCTAGAAAATTCTAGAGTGAATGAAAAATATTATAATCGATATAGCATGTTTTGAGAAAGTTCTACAAATTTCTGGCTTCATCTAGAAAGTTCCAAAATGTCCAAAACTGTTATTATCGAGTTAGAATGTTCGAGAACGTTCTAGAAATTTCCAGAATGATCTGGAAAGTTCCAAAATGAGTGCAATTTATTATGATCGTTTTAGAATGATCGAGAATATTCTAGAAATTTTCCGAATGATCTGGAAAGTTCCAAAATGAGTGCAGTTGATTATGATCGATTTAGAGTGTTCGAGAAATTTCTTGAATGATCTAGAAAGTTCCAAAATGAGTAAAACGGTTATAATTGGTCTGGCTTCATCTAGAAAGTTCCAAAATGTCCAAAACTGTTATTATCGAGTTAGAATCGTCATAACTCCTCATGGGGTCAGTCGAAGGTCAAACGCAAGCCCATTTTACATAAAAAAAAAGAATGTTCAAGAACGTTCTAGAAATTTTCCAAATGATCTGGAAAGTTACAAAATTAGTGCAATTGATTATGATCGATTTAGAATGTTCGAGAAATTTTCCGAATGATCTGGAAAGTTCCAAAATGAGTGAAATTTATTATGATCGATTTAGAATGTTCGAGAAAGTTTTAGAATGATCTGGAAAGTTCCAAAATGAGTGAAATTTATTATGATCGATTTAGAATGTTCGAGAAAGTTCTAGAAAATTCTTAAATGAGTGCAATTTATTAGAAGCGATTTAAAATGTTCGTTAAAAGTTCTAGAAATTTCTAGAATAATCTAGAAAATTCCAAAATGTGTAAAACGGTTATAATTGATCTGGAATGTTCTAGAAAGTTCCAAATTGAGTGCAGTTTATTATGATCGATCTAGAATGATTGAGAAACTTCTAGAAATTTTCCGAGTGATCTGGAAACTTCCAAAATTAGTGCAGTTTATTATAAACGATTTAAAATGTTCGAGAAAATTCTAAATATTTCTAGAATGATCTATAAAATTCTAAAATGAGTTCAATTTATTATAAGCGATTTAAAATGTTCTAGAACGTTCTAAAAATTTTTGGATTGATCTGGAAAGTTCCAAAATATGTAAGAGTGTTATTATTGATCTATAAAAACCAAATCGAAGTGATGTACATCTAAATATTCTAGAGTGATCTGGTACTGGAAATTTCGGTATATAAATCGAAATTCAGTGACTTTTCGTCAGTTCAATTGTGATTACAGTCGAGTAAAAGAGTAAACAGTTACAAAAAAATATCAAGTGATTTTCACAAGTGAAAAAGAACAAACTATTTGAATGTTCTGGAAAGTCTCTCAATATCGAAAATAGAAATCTATAAATATGTTAAAAAATGTATCCTTATATATTTTTATACCTTAATGGTATAAAAATATATACATGCGATGTATTTTAACCCGAGCAACGCCGGGTTTCGCTGCTAGTATTAGATAAAAATCTCAGTGATTTTGTCACGTTCGAAATAGCTTGTGGCAAGTACGTGATTTTATTTCTTTCGATATTTCAATTTTGGTGGGAGAAAAAAGGTCTTAAATTGAGCGAAACGGAGTTAAATTGTGTTTTTTATTAGAAACACGAAAGTTTGGTAGGTGCGGTGTAAATCATAAAAAAATGATTAAATAACGAAAAAAATGATTTAAAAAAAATGATATTAGAATCATTTTTTTTAAATAAAAACTATCAGATTTTAAAATTGGAGATCAATTAACTAAAAATATTGCGGCATTGAATTCCATCGTCTGTATGATTGTAAACTCTTACAAATATCGTAACATAAAATTGTATTTTACTAAATTCGCCTAGGATGGATTTAAAATCTTTAGACCGTCCATATTGTTGTAAAACAAACTTCCACTCGTTTCTTGTTAATTCCGCAACATTAATTAAATGCAATTTAAGTTCACGGTTAATGACGTTTCGATATTTAACGATTCTTTACGAAATTTTTGTATCTGGCAAAAATTAGAAAAGCTCAATTAGTTTTAGGACAATAAGTATGCGAGACTAATTGTCTCTCAGAATTAGGTGAAAGGTTACCTACTATGTTTTTGTACTATGGCTGCCATTACGCAATAAAAATACAAAGTATTTATGTCAGCCTAGAAAATAACTGCTAAAATTTGTCATTACTTCATTTAAGCGCTTTCATTTATCAGTCGATGATATAAGTTTAGATATTAACATTTACAAAGTACCTACCTATGGTTTAAAAAAAAAGTGACGTCACTTGTATACAAGTAAAGTTCGTCAAAGGGCAAATAAATAACATCTTCAATTCTATTCAAATTGGGATAAAAAGGTCTCTACTTTTTGGTAGAAATCCATAAGGGAGTCTATCCATCCACCTATCTTCGGCAATTGACAATTAGGTACATGACAGTCAGTAAGGACACTCATATTTTATCAGTGGATATTGTCAAACTGTTTTGATGATATCAGTGTTATTTTTCATCAAATATTTATTACTATGTTACCAAATGTAGTGACTCAAAATATTGACTAGTCATGGCTCGCAGAGGTTGCACCGTCCGGTCAACTGTCAATATTGCGGCAAAAAGAAGCCTTCACAAGCTATTTATCCAAATTGTTCACCCACGTATTGTTTTGAACTACGAGTACGTTAACAGAAACATCGTTTAAATAATTCATAAATCGTTTTGGAGTGTTAGCTTGCAAAGTGGTTGTCGATTAACAACAAAAATGGAAATGGTTAGAGAGGTCAAAACTTTTAAAATTTATGGTCATTGTTAATGAGAATAATATGCGATGTAATTGATATTTCGTCACGTAAGTATTTGCATAAATCATAATAATCGTATGTTAGTAATATAACTGCTTACTTAGTTTAAATGCACCCCTACTTCTTGTGTACAAAAGCATATTGTTGGTTAATATTTTAGTTCATCGTTTGCTTACATTAACGATACCAAAATTCCGGTATTTATTGAAAATGTTGTGTGGAATATATAATAAACTAGCTACATTATTTATTATACCTACGTTTTAATAGTATATTATTTGATAATTGAGAACTTTATCATTTAATTGAACAAACTTGACAATTTTGGGAGGATTAGGGAAGTGAAATGCTTGAGTTATTTTGCATGAATATTAATTTGACAACGTTATTAATATTTGAAACATGACATTTTAGCTTTTGTTCAATTTCAGTAACCTTAGTTTAGCTTGATTTATTTTTATATTCTGTAATTATTATATTATATTGATTTATTCAATCCTATTATAAATATATTAGTAAGCATTTAGTAAGGTAACATTTTCATGAAATACTGCATATATGCTATATGCAGTATTTCATGAAAAATTAAAACAATAGAATTTTTTGTACATTAATAATAAAAAAAATGAAATATTTTTCAATAAAAGAATAGCAGGTATGAGAGCAGAAAAAATATGCTATAACAGACAACAGGTGAACTGTAATGTAACACGTTATTGAGTAACAGTTACGGGGACGCTATCGAAAGTGATTCCAACTCAGAAAGCGATACGCTTTGTTCATCTCGTTGCGTCATCTATAATTAGATTACTTGGAGGACTGGATGTTACCAGTGTTGCACTATTTTTTAGGGTTGCAGTAAAAAACAAGCAAAGACAGATGACAGAAAAGTTAAAAAGTTTTAAAGCGATGATAGTAGTGTGACGTCAGATGCCGAGACTATGGTCCCGGGTTCAAATCCTACAATGAGCTTGAGCTATCTGTAAAGGAAAACATCGTGAGGAAACCATCGCACGGTGGAGAGTACTTTGTAGTACCCATCTGGCTGGCTACCACCCTCAAGTTGAAAATCTGTTACAAAGCACCTATCGGTGAGATCCGACAGCTGCACTTGAGAGCTCCACATCATCACTTACCATGGTGAGATTGCGGTCAAACACAGGCCTTTACCCAGTAAAAAAAAATTTCTTCCATGCAGTCTAAATCTATAGCTATCGCATGGCATAGGATAATAATATGCAAAGACGTATGAAGACAGTAAAACTAGATTTATATTCGCCGTTTTATAGGAAGTAGATACAACACGCGAAGCCATGGGTGTATGTGTGAGTTTAATCTTGTATAAATAAGTGCTGGTATGTGTGTGTATGTACGGCACGAAACAGCTGATTATGTAGAGGTTATGTATGTTTTCTTTCACATCGCATCGAGGAAATTACTAGGAAGTTACTTTGTCAAGAATAATGGTGCTATTAATATAAAAAAGTATGGACTTGATCGTATTTTTGAATGGATAGTTTGTGTTTGCAGTTCGTAACAAAGTGGAACTTGTGACGAAATGGAGTAGACATCTTAATAATTACGATACCGGGTTATGCAACGTACCTATCAAATTCTGTTCTTACACATATTTTGACCTTAAAATCTTGACGAATCATATCTATGATATGCTAAAAATAACTTTGTTTTTAAATAAATAAATATCCTTGGACATTCTCCACACACGGCTATCTGATCCATAACTAAGTAGAGCTTGTACTATGGAAACCAGATAACTTATATACTACAAATACTTATACCTAGACCCAAAACATATACACAAATGTTTGCCCTGGTAATCGAATCCACAGCCTGCGGCATGGATGTCGTAGACTCGGAGCATACAATCACACCATTCACCTTTTTAATCGGAAACTCTAGCTACGAACCGGTGGTAAAACTTTTTGATGACGTTGATCTTCACAGGCGTGCCGACTGGAAGAAAGCCCAGAGACTTGCCGATCACTTCTGGCAGCGATTCGTGAAGGAATATTTGCCTACACTTACCCCACGCGAACAGTTACCACAGATGGGTCAACTAAAGATTGGTGATGTAGTTTTCATTGGTGATGGGACGCTTCCTAGAACCTGTTGGCCTCGTGGTAGAATAGTGGCAGTATATCCAGGCAAGGATGGCATAGTGAGAGTTGTAGATGTTGCAACCAAAGGGGGCGTGCTGCGTCGGCCCACACGAAAGGTGGCACTGCTGGTCGCCGGCCAATAGTTTTGGGTGCTTCACACCGTCGGGGGCCATGTTGGCGACCTAACTGTAGAGCTAACCTTTTTTGGCTTTAAATATTCAAATTTTCAGTGTGATTTTCGATGTCATTTTTTTGTTTCAATTTTCGATTTTGTGTGAAAAAATATACGCTAGTGAGCGGACGTGTTTTTATTTTTTAGCTCGTCTTAATGTTCTAATCATTGCTCATCCTCAATAATAATACTTGTAGCTGAGTTGAGTTTGCTAAAAAAAGTGCTTACATTATTTGAACCAAGCACTTACTAGGTTGTCCCGTAACACAATATGCTTAGGTTACTATAAATGATTGGCAAAAGGTTTCACGTACAATTATCAACAAACTCTGAGATAATAGCCGTAATCAACGATTTAACATGCCTACCGACATAACTTATGTTATATAACTATAATTTGAATATAATCTGATAGATATTGCTACTGGCAAGTTATTATGAGATTATTACAAATATAATTGGGAGATTGATATTAAAAAGGTGCAAAGGTGACCATTGTCCCTCGAGTATTGTTTCCTTCAATCACATAGAGATCTGTGCTAATATTATTTTATCAAACGGTATACAAGCTTCTAACAACAGAGGCACCTTGTAAAAAGTCAATTTTTTCTCTAAAAATAAATTGCTTTGATTATGCATCTCTAGATTTATATACTCAATACTTGCAAGACATCAAAGTATGTAGTTATTTCGTTTTATTTAACAGCCAGTTCATTTGGGCAAGCCTCGGTCACCAAAGTTCTTTATGACGAAATCCACGCAAGTAAAGCCGAGGGCGAAATAGCTATAAAACACAAGCAAGGTGACTAGTTACCTATCTATGAACGACCAATAGTTGTCGGTGCACGCGCAGCAGTTTGGCAACTGTGACTTTTGCCAGTTCAAAGGTTATGCGGTGCGGTAGTAATAAGTTAATAACAACTATGAGATTGGTTGATGTTGCGACATAGTTGTTTTACGATTATTTTATATTATAGTATTTTTAGACAGAAAGATTTATAGCTTGTTGAGGTAGACTCCTCTTTGTTAATGATTAATAGATATAATTATTACAAGTATATATTGGGTTATTGGTAAACTACTATCAACCTCTCAGGACTCATAAACAACAACTTTTGACTACTAAGACTTTTAAACGAATTCTACGCGTAGCAAAAGACTGAGTGACAGTGCACGGGAGGCGTATGCACAATAAAATATAGAATTTAGATGTGTTAGATACTCTGTTATTGGTAAGTTTGTAAACAGTTGTAGAACAAAAGTTGTAGTTTATGATGTTAGTAATACCAACAACCCTGTATAAAAAAAACATTATAATAATTAATGTAGTAAGTTACAAACTTATCTCATAAAGCTATGAAGTATAAATCAGATGTTGGTCAACTTTGCACCTTCCCAGTTCAACCAACTCAATAAAAATTAAAATGCGGTTTTCCTGATAATTTATTATTTCAATGTATAATCGATAATAAACCGATAATTCTATCTGTACCGGTGATTTTCTCCGCAACTGTTGTGCCGTGATCTATCTGCCACTTTGTGTTTACGCTGATTAAACAACTACTAGATGTGATAATTGGTTTTGAGCTGGATATTGAAAAGGAGAGCACGTGATGCAATAATTCTTACTAATATCATTAATTAGTTATATAACTGACTAGTCTTAAACCTCTTGCAAGAAACTACCTAGGTAACTAATAAAAACCGCATCAAAATCAATGCAGTGATTCTTGAGTTATAGGCATATTAACTAATAGACAGATAAAGTCTAAGAGTTTTTTGCAGCGTTAAAAATATTTTATTTAAATAGCATATTAGTTTTCAGTTATTAAATAACAGTTATTTATCACTGTTATCACTTCCAGTAATCCCATATCTGCAGTGATCTATCTACGTCACTTCCTAGCGGGCGCAAGCGCACGCACACATAGATAAAACACGTGCGATCTCGTATACGTACATAAAAGTTGCTGCGTGTGTGAGTAAGACGTTCACTTTCGATCATTGACTCAGTATTACTGGTATTAAAGTTTATTTTGTATTTGTTTATTTAACATTTGTTTTGTTTTCCGCATTTGTTATTATTGGATATACTGTTCATGTCATAATTGTATATTAGGAGTATTGGTCCAATTTTATATGATCAAAAAATGATAAATATAAATGAGAAATAGTATAATAGGTTTTCTGAACCTCGATTTTGTCTCTAGTTTAATTAAAAGCTATGGTTTTAAATTATTACAAGCTCTCGCATTATCTGTAGCAGTCACGTTTCCGGAATAAAATATTATAAAAAAAAACTCCGTGAGTACTACCAAATTTTATCAAATCGAGTCAGCTGTAAAAATATAATCAACAGATAGGGCAACTGACAGAATATAAACATACAAACTGTATTTCCCCAATTTCCTTTATCGGAAAATCCTAAAACATGGCCAAACTCTATAAGGAAACAGCTTGATACACACGTGAAGCGGTGTTTCACTTTTATTTAAATCGATAACACCAATTTAATTCCACTTATTTAAAAGAAAATGTAAGTTATTATTTAGAAACTCAAGTACATAAGTAAAACATAAGCTACGCCGGTAACAAGTATAGTATGTTGTAATCGGCTTTCTTATGAGACCTTGTAACTTAGTAGGCGTGTTACAAACACACACAGGTACGGTATAATTACTAATATTAAAGCGTACAAACCTAATACAAATAGCATTCATACAAATTAATGTAAAATTACATATTTGACTCTACATGCAATTTTTTTTAATTAATAATGATTAACTCAAGCTATTTTATTGATGGTAGATCAAACAATGCCGTATTTCTATTTTAATAATGAAATACAGGCAAGTTTATTTCCTAATAGTACTTAGTAGTAATAGGTAAGAATCCTCGCCCGAACACGAATAAAGTTTGGTCTATAGATGTGAACTACCACAGGTTTCAATGGAAGATAATAATTTTATTATTAAACACAGATTATAGAATAAAAGGCAGTGAACATGGAACATGAAAGTGAAGCCAAAAAAGCAAATACAAATTCAAAATCAGATACCTGGTATTCGTTTTCCAGTTTGTATTTTATTGCTTTGTTTAACTACAGTTTATTAATAAAGAAGTGTTTTTTGTTAAATAAAGTTTATTAAACAAAGTAAATACACATTCAAAAGGAAATATCAGGGGCCCAAGTCTGCTATTACAATTCTGTTCCAATGAACTTTCAGTTGTGTCAAAATTATGACATTTTATAGTTTTGGCGTGTTAGTAGACTACCAAAACTGTAAAATGTGTCAATTTTGACACCACTGAAAGATCATTGGAACACAATTTTAATAGCAGACTTGAGCCCCTGGTATATGTTTTTAACCGACTTCAAAAAAAGGAGGAGGTTCTCAATTCGAATGTATTTTTTTTTTTTTTTATGTTTGTTACCTCATAATTCCGTCATTTATTAACCGATTTGGAAAATTCTTTTTTTATTTGAAAGAGTACGCTTCCCGTTTGGTCCCATTGTCATCAGATCAGGATTTGATCACTTCTTAGTGTACTTTGAAGTCGGTTTAAGGTTTTTGTAAAACAGTCCAATTATTCAATTTGTGTTTGCTTTTTTGGCTTCACTCCCGTGTTCCGCGCGCTCCATCTGCTTATTGTGTAATCTGTGATTCTTACTTAGTCGTTTCGATTGAAAAGTTTGTGTATGAAGTCATGTGACTTCATCTCTCTGGCGCGCGGTCAAACTTATGAGTATTAAGGAGACAATCATCCAGAAATATTATAGGTAATAATATTATATTGAATACAGATTTGCATTTATTTAAAGCATGCAATCATAATAAAGTTACAAATCGGCAGTGTGGTGTAACGTTGCAATATTTCCTTTGAGGAGGCGACAACACGGAGCCCACTTACTTCCTAATGTTGCAACTGTACGACGCGTGAGCATGTAGGTTGGGGACGAATATAATCGAACAATCACGGCTCCTTCACACTGACTATTGTTTTACGCATTTAATATTACACGCTCAGTTCAGCCAGAAGCAAAAAATACAAACTATGCCAGAAATATGATTAGAGAAGATAGGTAATCGACGATGTTATTAAAGCTTAATTAATATTATTAAAAATGTAAACAGTAAATAATAAACTAAACTAAATGCCTATGTAATTTAAAAATAGTTTTTTCACTGGTAATGCTATTCAAAAATCAGGCCAATATCATTAATAAATAACGGCTCTAAGAAACAATTATAAATTATCCAAACCTAATGGTTGACCTACAATATCCAAACAAAATACCACAACGGTTTCCTCACCGTCGATAGAAAACACAAAATTAATTACCGGTATGAATAGAAAAATAATTAAATTACAAAACCGATAAGGAGTGTACGGTTACGCAGCGTACTTACGTCGCAAGTGTAACTAGTTTGTAGGCAAGTTGTGTGCATATCTTTGTAATCCGGAGCGGAACACTGCGCCCATTGCTTTGCCAATAGCCCTACTAAACAACCAATGACATTGATCGAGATGTATTTAATATATCGCAAAGCTGGTTGATTAATTAGCCTTTGGAAATATGATGTACTGCATTTATTCTTATCAACCTTCTGTGAGAGAAATAAATAAAAATTATTATTATTATTAAAAAAATATTATTATTATAATTATGTTTATGTAAGAATTTTATAGGTCTTACGAAATAAGTACGCCTAATCTAAGGTTGACATAGCTAGTTGTTTTCTGGCTAATGTGTTGTTTTGGTCGGCGACAAGCGACCCAGGAGTGATAGTACAAAAAATATACATTTCCCAAAAATGGACTTAATTCCATTAAATACTGTAAATGCGTTGAGAAATACCTGATTCAATTTGAAATAAAATTACTGCAAAGTACGGTCACTCGGACCGTGCATAAACTAGAGCTAGGCGCAAGCCGCCATCGGCCCACCCCTTTACTCCCTCGCACTCCCGTTGAGTATTACATCTACACTTTAGCTTTTTACATGATTTTCCAAATAATATTTTTTTTATTATTGTTATCAAAAAAAAATTTTTTTTTAATTTTTTTTAGCACCTGTATCATTTGTATTATCGACCCTGAGTCGCTCGTCGCTGACCAAAACAACGATCTGTATAAAGGTTCTATATAAACTAGTAATGTAGCGCGAATGCCTATTTTTTATAGCGTCAAAGGTAAGATTTGGCCAATTTTAATGGGTTTATCATTACATTATATTACGTTTACCATTCCTAATTACATTATATTACGTTTATCATTCCTAATTACATTATATTAGTAGTGAATTCTTTATTACTTCTTTGATGTTTTCAAACAAGCATACGGCCTGATGAGGGGTAAGCGGTTACCGTAGTCGCTTGCTACGTATAATTCAGAGCCTTTATTTTGATTGCCTTTTTGATTGAAGTATAGGTTATAGGTACTTATCGCTCAATAACCTCTGTTTTCCATCATGATGTTCAGCCATGCGTGGTGGAGAATCTGTCCATTCCTTTTCACCCTCATTTGTGAATGGAGGCCTGTGCTCAGCAGTCGGACATTATATGCTGATGATGATGATTCAGCCATGATAGGTCCCGACTCTCATTATCTAATGTCTTTCCGCCTTCTTCTGGTATTATTCGTTTACCTAAAGACAACACAAAATGATCTTCATATATATCCATTTTCGAAACTCGCATGTCTCATAGTTTCTAGAAACCACAATACTTTCTTATGTCACATATTTTACTTCAAAGAGTAATACAGTAAAAAGACGTATTACTTCACATTTGGTCCAATAACAATCGTCGTTAAGTCACACAATAACTGCCCACGCGCAGCCCGTTTAACGAGTACATACATAACTAATTCAACTAATATGTGTTGTAAAGGTTTCGTCTACTTTAGACCGGGATATTTAAACCATTTTTTATATTTAGAAATTTGTTAGGTAGTAAATCTGAAAACTTTACTAGGATGAGTGCTTAGGTTTTCACTTACAGTCACATTGCGAGATGAGATCATATTTATTTCAGACTTTAAAATAAATAAAAACAGCTAAGTTACATCTAATATAGAATTTGAAATCATAGTTATGTGCTATACGTTCGGTTTACATCAGTAATAGGGTATGTTCAGTTTTTGCTAATTCATAACAGCTGTACAGTTATTCATTAAAATTGCATAATATACGTAAACCTGCTTATAATCGGCAGTCGCTAGTTTGAACAAACTTGATGTTCACACGTTATTAAATTGGAGTTTTACATGTCGTTATTTGCAGTCGCTGAAGTGAATACAAATTGTATATTTTAACTATTATGTGAACCAATTAAAATATTTATGGTGAAGCTAATTAGCTAATAACAAAAATAAAAACTTATTTTTAAGAAAAATAGTAGCAACGTCAATTACGTAGGCTACAGCCGAAGGATGCAAAAAAAACCAATAAGTTTAACTTAATTTATTAATAAAAAGAATACAATATTCAAATTAACTTAATTAGGTGTCTAATGGTCGATGTATGTACCAGAAGTGATCTTGGGAGCGGATCGTCGGCGCGGTGTCCACCGTGGTGACGTATCGCTGCATCGGCGATTTAGTTCTTTCATCATCGCGATTCATCATTGCAAGTGCTGTAGGTATTGCGAAATTGTACCGTAGTGAGTTTCGGTTTGTCATCGATTCCTCCGTCACACCGTAACGTAACACCTCCCCCCGTAGAACAGCAACTATTTTTTAACGTTCAGTAGAAATGTTGCTGGATTCAATTCTATATTTTCAGGTTTTACCATTTGTGGTTGTTCTTGATGTTCAGGTTTCAGTGTCGGAGATTCGTTTTTCTTACAGTTGAATAAGTTGTAACGGCGGGCCGCAATGATCATGATTATAACCAATGTACTTGATAGTATGAAGTACATGGGTATAGTAGTGTGATACATAGTCTGGTCTGTGACTTGATCTAGTTTTACTGGTGTCTGCATTGATATTTTAGTGTTGCTATCATGCAGGCTCTCTAAATTTATAGAATTGAGTTGAATGGTACTTAGTTCTTCGTTTGAGCTTGAATAACTATTCATCTGTGATAATCCAATTATCTTCAGTACCTGTCCCTTAATACGATTGTCAGTATTAATTATAGTAAATTCTGAAGTTCTCAGTAAACAGTTATGCGGGATTACGGCCAAATAGCTTCCTTGAAGAGTTCTGTATTGATCTTGACCACATGAAGTTTGGACTTTGGTTAAATTTGGGAAACACATTATATAATGTATATCATCCAGTTGTTCTAAAGCTTCTTTCGTCAGTATAATAGAACTAAGTTTACATGATGAATCTAATTGCTGCTGATTGATTAACTGTGGAACGCAGTTGGGTTGAATTCCAATTTTGTAGTTGGGTTTTGTTTCGCAGAGATACCACAGATTGATCTTCGGACATTCTGTCTCTATGTACATAGAAACATTTCCATGAATTGCTATATAGGGTGAATTTGGAATGAGGACTTTATGGTATTTATTAGGAACAATGGATAATTTGTAGAGGTTGAAGATTTCAGGAGAGACAATCGGTACTTTGAAAACTATCACTATCTGTCTATTGATAAAATAATATCCCAACTTAATTATATCATAATAATTCCTAAGGTCTATTTCAAGAACTTCTTGGTTTGAGTATAAAGTTCTCAACGTCTTTATCATATTACTAAGTGAGCTTAAGCTAAGAATAGAATGAGATGTGCTCGATGCACGAATAAAAGCTAAATTATTTTCTAACTTATATAACTCTTCCGATAAAGATTCTATATTATCGCTTAATATTATAAAATGCTGAGCTAAATGTGCATATTTAATTAAATCCGTTTCCTTCGTACTATCATTATTCATAATAACTTTTAAAACTGAAACTATTTTATTCTGATTCTCTACTATGCTATCCAAAATTTTAGAGTGATGTAATGTCCAATCTTTAGTAAGACTTATATGATTATTAATTTCAGATTCTAATTTATGTTCGTTATTCTGAAGAATTCTAATGGCATTATTATATTTAATAGCATCTGTATAATCTAAATTTCCTGAAATGCTTTTAATGACTGAACCGATTCCGTTGATGAGTCCTCGCTTAACACGATTGGGTTCAAAAGAACGCAATTGTTCCGAAACCTTTTCAATCTTATCAGACAAATATTCAATATGTGGCTCATACAATGATAGAGTTTTATTATTAAGTTGAGGCCTAAGTTCATTTAACTGAGATATTACAATTTCAATTTTATTGTAAATTTCGTCAAGTTCAATTGTTTGAAGAAAAGAATGATAATGGGATATAACTTTGGTAGGGCCTAATTTAAAAGGAAGCAAACCGGGTCCATCTTCTAATGTTTCAATTGTTACGTCCTGCGCTCGTACCAGGTAGAACAATATCGGCAGGAGTATCCTGTAACAATGAAGATTTTGGTGTTCTTTTCAGGCGTGATTTAGCTATGGGTCCGCGTTTCTTTTTCGTGTATATATGTATGGGGAGATCTGCTAAAACTGTATCATGTGTGTAACGAGGAGCTAATTTTTGTCGACTTGCCATAGGATTACGTACATAGATTGATTGGTCAGGGTTGTAATCTATTTCAGGTTCACGATCTTTATTCCTATTTTCGGTAAGTACTGTACGGTCATGTAAAGAGGACTCGTTTATTATAGCGTACGCTTTAGCAACCATCTTCTTATGTTCCTGTGTATATTGTTGAAGTAGGTGTTCCGATAGATCGATATCTATTGGATCTCGTGGGTCAAAATGACCAGTTATAATTTCTAGAGGTCTACACTTCGTAAAACTGTGAATGGAACTATTATAGGCAAGAACTGCGTATGGCATAAGATTTACGACTGATTCACTTTTCTGTTCTAATTTTAATATTCTTAAATGTTCAAGGATGGTGGAATGAAAACGTTCTATCATTCCATTATCATTAGGGCTATGAGCAAGTATTTTATGGTGTTGGATTTTATGCAGTTTCACAAATTCGGCAAAGAGTTGGTTGGTAAACTCGGGACCTTGGTCTGTCACTATTGTCAATGGGACACCATGGTGAGTGCAAAATTTTAGAAGGGCTTGGACTACACTGACCGCTGTACCATCTCGGAGATAGTATGCTTGAGCATACTTAGAAAAAGCATCTACTAAGGTAAGATATTTTTCGTTTTGAGCAGTGAATAAGTCTAGGTGTAATATCTCAAAGGGTTTCGTAGGAGGTGGTACTATACAAAATTTCTGTCTCACAGGGTTGCGATCATATTTAGCCTGGCCACATATATTACAAGCATTTATATACTTTGCAATATGCTCCTTCATCTTCGGCCAATAATACCTTCTTGACAGAGCCAAGTAACATTCGTTTATGCCACGGTGATTGGTTTTACCCTCGTGATATCTTTGTATAATTTCCTGTTGACGCAAATAATCTTTAACATTCTCTACTTCAGTTTTAGTAAGGATTAAATTCATTGCAGAACTTTTAAATTTATCTTGAATAATGGGTATAATTCTGTACATGGCTGTTTGTGGATGGATTACTATGCCTGTTTTTACTTTGGGGTTAACGTATTCTTTTATTGCATTAATAACGTCTTCCTCGAGATTTGACTCTGATAATTGAATGGATGTACGCGTATGGGTTTCAAATGGCTTGGTAACTGTTGCACGTTTCTTTATATTACTTACTATTGTAAAGCTTATCTGTTTGTTAAATTTATTTAAAGGTTCATCTGATATGGGGACTTCTAAGATGGGGTTCTCGGCATCAGAGTGAACTGTAAGAGTTGAAGACCCTGAATTTGAGAGTGCTTTTTCAGAGTGGCCACTAGAGTGGGCTGTAAGTGTGGATGATCCTGAAATTGAATGAGCTTTTTCAGATGTATTGACTGCCATCGAACTTGTTTCTTCATTATTAATTTCAATCCGGGAGAGAGCATCGGCGTTAACATTATATTTACCGCGTTTGTAAATTACTGTGAAATTGTACTCACTAAGCTTTAATCGCCAACGAGTTAACCTTGAACTTGGCTCTTTCAGACTCATTATCCACTGAAGGGGTTTGTGGTCGGTAACTATCTTGAATTTACGGCCGAATAAATATGGGCGAAAGTATTTAGTTGCCCAGACTATAGCAAGAAGCTCTTTCTCGATTGTACTGTAATTTATTTCACTAGTGTTCAGAGTTCGTGAGGCATATGCAATCGGTTTATCGGAGCCTATAGGCCCTTGAGAGAGCACCGCGCCTATCGCTAAATTTGAAGCATCAGTTGTTAGTACAAACTCTTTAGTGAAATCAGGGTATTGTAGGATTGGATCGTTTGTTAGTAAGGTTTTACATTTCTCAAAACAACTAAGGTAGTTAGAATCGTTATACGTGACTTTGGAACCCTTCTTTAAACATTGTGTCATAGGCTTTGTAATACGAGCAAAATCAGGTATAAACTTCCTATAATATCCTAATAGGCCTAGGAAACGTTTTATTTCCGTAGGTGTTTTAGGTAGTGGAAATTTTTGTACCGCAGAAATCTTGTCTGGGTTAGGCTTAATACCATCCTTACTGATAATATGACCTAAGTAAGCTGTCTCTAATTTTAAAAACTCTGACTTGTCTAATTGAATTTTAAAATTCGATTCTCTCAGTCTTTTGAATACTTTTTCTAGGTTGTCTATGTGTTCCTGTAATGAGGTGCTAAAGACTATTATATCATCTAAATAGACTAGGCATATAACGTTTTGTAGGCCTCTAAGAACATTGTCCATTACTCTTTGAAATGTCGATGGGGAATTCTTGAGTCCCATTGGCATTCTCAAAAATTCAAAGTGACCGTGTTCAACATTGAATGCGGTCTTCGATATATCGTCAGGGTTCATTTCTACTTGGTAAAAGCCACTAGCTAGGTCTAGCGTAGTGAAATAGTGACAATTACCTAATTTGTCCAAAACGTCAGTTATGTTGGGGATCGGATATTTGTCGTCTATGGTTTTTTCGTTGAGTTTTCTAAAATCTACTACGAGACGCCACTTCTTTTTGCCTGATGCATCAGCTTTTTTAGGGACCACCCATATAGGTGAACTCCATGCAGATTCCGAAGGCCTAATTATATCTTGATCTAGCATCTTTGTTATTTGATCGCGAACTTCCTGCCTATGTATAAATGGATATCTATAACTTTTCGTATAGATTGGTACTTCATCAGTTGTACGAATGTGATGTTTAATCCGGTTAGTAAAGGTAAGAGCCTCCTCTTCGATATAAAATACGTCGGCGTATGAGGCACATAATGTTTCAAGATTAGTACGTTCCTCAATATTTAAGTGATCGGTACGTAAGCGAGATAAAACGTCATCTGCGCGAGAGGATGGTAGTTGTTTAGTGCGCTTGCACTCAGTATTAAAAATTGACGCACTAACCGGGCGATCCATGGAAAAGATTACGTCATTCTGAGTGAGATTCGAGATTTCAATAATACCACGATTTTTACTGATATTAGTTATGCATTCACCTACAATACAGTTCGATATAGATTGCTCGGGAATTAATGCATCACCGTCATGAATATTAATCGGTACTCTAATCAATTTTGATGAATGTGCCGGAATTATATCTTCGTACAAATTACAGTTTCGCGAGTCGTACATAATAATGGGATTAGATGCCTGACGTGTTATAAGCATTTTAGTTCTTAAATCTATATTCGATTCCCATTTATTTAAAAGATCCAAACCAATCAATCCATCGAAATAATCATGAAAGTTATAAATGAAAAAAGTAACGTCATCATTTTCATTAAATTCCTGAAAACAAGGTAAAGTTATAGAATAATCATTACGAGTAGTGGCATGAACATTAGACACTTCAAAGGGATCATAATTCCATGGCAAGAAAGGATAGAATTTCTTTACAGTTTCAGGGCTAATAAAAGATTGGTTGGCACCTGTGTCAATTAATAGCTTGATAGGAGGGCTCAAAATCTGTATGTATGGTAATTGTCTTTGGGTCTGTAAGTTAAGTTCTATTTTGGTTTTTCTGATTTCGTACCCTTCTGAAAATCCTCATGTTCATTAGGAGAAACATCATCATGAGATTCTTCAGGTGGGACTGAATAATACATATCGGGACATTGACGTTCATCATTATCAAATACATATTCGGGATATTCATAGCAGTCATGATTGTAATAATCGGAATAGTATGGTTCATACTGATCCTCGTAACATTCATTGAAATTCATTTCTCTGGATTTAAAATAATTTCTTGGTGGAGGGTTTCCAGACTTAGTCCAATCATGTCCACTAGGTGGTAAAGTTTTCGTCACATAATGGCTGACGCCACTCATTGGTTGCACCGAATTATTCGGTTTAAATGGCGGATTCCTAGGTGGAAGTCTGAAGACGTTGCTCTGGGGTCTATAGTTAGGCGGCGGCGCACCAAGTATTTGCTGCGTGCGCGTGGGACCTCTATTAAAAGGGACCTGGTTTAAATTTGGTTTCCATGATTGTAGGGGACGCTGGAACTGTTGGAAGGGAACATTTCTAAATAACCCTG
The DNA here is from genome assembly GCA_951394255.1 of Polyploca ridens. Lineage (NCBI taxonomy): Eukaryota > Metazoa > Arthropoda > Insecta > Lepidoptera > Drepanidae > Polyploca > Polyploca ridens. Next base: position 5,906,799 of record OX596265.1, on the reverse strand, counting down.
GCATATTAAATCCGTAGGGTCGTGATGAAGATGCCACTGGTGGCATGGAACCGTACGAAAATTTCGGGGCCTGGCTCATTTGTGACTGAGGTTGCGATCTCCGCTCGGAGTTCTCGTTCCGTTGCTGCATATATACAGTATTTGTTTCTTCGTGCACAAATTCTAACGCCTTTTCTATAGAATCAGGCCGCATGCACCGAATACGCGATCCTAACGGGTCTTTAAGGCCACGCAAATATGCCTGTAGGCTTAACTTTTTATAAAGTGCCCTTTTTGACTCTATCGTACTTGCCACCGTTTCATGTAAACTGATATACGTCATGATAGTGCTGAAAAGGTTTTGACAGCTATCGTAAAATTCTTGCGGAGACAAAGATCCTTGGGTTAATAATGCGAGATCGTTGTAGAGTGAGGTCTCATCTCGTTGATCCGCGAAATTATTGATAAGGGCGGTTCTAACACCATCCCAGCTTTCCGGAATGCCATTCGAATTTATTAACCGGGCGGCATTCCCAGTTACTTTATTTAATATACCGTTAATGAGTGCAAGTTTAATGAATTCGTTATCTGGATCCGGTTCTAAATATTCACGAATAAATTGATCGCATAATCTTATGAATCTAGTGAGCACGTGCGGGTTTCCATCAAATTCCGGGACCAGGCGGAGTGCTTTTAAGATCTGATCCATTTTCTGAGTCATGTTAGTTGATTCTAATAAATTACTACAACTACCTAAATTAATATTTCTGTTTGCGTCGTGTAAATCTAATCGATTATTTTTTTCTAGCCTAGGGGACCTCGATTGCCTTGGGTGGAAAATCTTGGAAAATTAACTTAAGACTTATAGGAAAAAGGAAGCAACTCCAGAAAGATTCTAAAGTACTTACATGCGCATTATTGGTATCTCTGCGGTATCGATATCTTGATACACCGTCGGGCTGCAGCTCTAGGTTCTAGGATCTCGATGGGCTGAAAGCCGGTCAGCCACGCGGGACTTGCTTCGGCTAGATTACGGAAATCTTCGCTTGTAGTTCGCGCCACGCACTGACTCGAGATCCTACCGACTGCGCCAATTACGTAGGCTACAGCCGAAGGATGCAAAAAAAACCAATAAGTTTAACTTAATTTATTAATAAAAAGAATACAATATTCAAATTAACTTAATTAGGTGTCTAATGGTCGATGTATGTACCAGAAGTGATCTTGGGAGCGGATCGTCGGCGCGGTGTCCACCGTGGTGACGTATCGCTGCATCGGCGATTTAGTTCTTTCATCATCGCGATTCATCATTGCAAGTGCTGTAGGTATTGCGAAATTGTACCGTAGTGAGTTTCGGTTTGTCATCGATTCCTCCGTCACACCGTAACGTAACACGTCTATACCTTCATATGAACACACAATAATGAAAATATATAATTAGGCTAAGTAAATTCCCCTTTTTACAAAAGAAGCTTTAAGTCAAGTCTAGTAACACTCACGTTTTAAATATATCCGTCACTTTCTAAATGTAATATAAGAAAAAGAGCTGGGGCTATATTAAAACCTGGGTTTTTGGTCTTACTGGGTTGTAATAAGGGGGAATATGTTTATAGGAATAACGCTGATTTAACTTTTAGCCGACCGAAAAAAAGCAGTAGGAATATTGTATGTAACTGCATTATTATTAAATTGTTTTTAGTTCAATTCCATTTCGGATTTTTGGTCCATGTCGGTAAAAATTAAAGCTTTTGGCCACATAACTCGACTCAACTCAAAAATATATCAAAATCATAATTTAAAAAATAAATCACTCCTTATCACCAATAAAGAATTTTTACCAAAGGTCCAAACACCACGTACAAAGTGTTTCACACCAGAACCGCAGCAAGACATCTCGTGGCCATACAATGAGCTATGTCTGAGACGTCAGCCACTTTCTAGATGGAGTACAATGGGCTACAATAACTATAGAAAAAAATAAAACATTTGAATACGAGCCTCGTTCACATATTGACGGTTTTGTTACATTTATATTTCTATTAAATTACAAACAGCATTAAGTTATAGTTCATTTTATAAAGGTTTAATCTGACTTAACGAGTGAATGAAGTTCTTCTTATTTTTAACGTATGATTTGGATTTGACTGTATGAAAAAACATGTTGTAAATAGATAATCTTACCTTAAAAAGGGATGTCCTGGTAAAAGTTGGTAAGCACATACATTTTATAAGCGAACTGACTCCAAAAGTCAGCTGTTGTAATACACTGATAGGTGCTTAATGACTGATTTTCAACTAGAGGGTGCAGGTAGCCTGGTGGGTAGGTACTACATAGCAGGTCTGCCACTGAGACTATTTCCTGTTCTTCTTCTTTGGTTAAATGTCGAATGTAGCCACAATCACAATTCCTCAAAGGGTACTCTTGTATAAACAAATTTGAAGGTTTTGATCGGTGAAATAGAGCGTCCTTCACTGGAAACTCATGACGTGCCTAATAAAGTTTGTCATAAACTAAAAGTAACTAATCAAAAAAGGTTTTATACTTTCTTAACCAAAAAGTCTTATCCATGTTTGTTTCCTCTGAAACTTTTTTTTTTATTAAAAAGGGATTTGGAAATTTAAAAATACAAAAATACTTTTTTGTAACATCTGGTTTACTAGGTCAATATACAGTTACGGGAACGAGTTGCTCTTTTATTATGTGAAGATAATTTTCTTTTTCAAAATATCACTTGATTTCGAATATCGGGTTTCGACAATCCTAAGAATAACACGTTACTCGGAACTCGTAATGGTGTTTCATGTCAATATGTAAGAAAACCTGCTGTTTCTTTGAACAAATTTTATATAATGTTTATGGCTTTGCAAGTTACGTAATACTCTCAAAATGTGTATCGTAAAATCGAAATGAAGAAAAGAAGATGCATTTATAATTCAGCTCTACTTATATAAACAATTTCAATGCAATAAATACTAATATAATAAAGCGGATGACTATTTTGTTTGTTTAAATGGGCCAATCTCTGGAACTACCAGTCGGATTCGAAAAATTCTTTCACCAATAGGAAGTTACATTATTCCCTATTATTATAGGCTAACGCGGGTGAAACCACGGAGGATGTCTAGTCGTGTATAGCAACCGTTGGATTGCATTTCCTGGATTTGTAGAGTTCGGTACCAACAATTTTAAAGAGGAAAGTCCGACCATCTATCTGTCCGTCTGTCACCTTCAGCAACTCCAAATGTTATCGATTTGAAACTGGAAAAGTTTTAATTGCTCAGGTACCTAATAAACTTTGGGTCCAAATTTCAAAATAGTATAAATGGGGCATCATAATATATAAGAAAAACAGAAAGAATGAAATTTATTTAGACACAAAAGAACTACATTTGCACATTCCAAAACAGGATTTTATTGATAAGGCATTATTTATTTACGTGATAAAAAAATGCAGATATTATCTACAGACAAACTCATTCTAATTCCTATATCTAATTCTAAACTAAAACCTGTGACTAAAACCAACTAAAACATATATTATACTCATTGACTCATTGAACGAGCCATGAAAAAAAATCTTTGATTTCACTTTTCGACATGAGTCAAAGTGATTGACTGTCAATATTAGCACCAATGTATCAGGTGATTTTTATAAGTGCCCAAAATTCTTCAAAATAATATAAAATCTATCAAAGGCGCTCTTTGGAGAGGATTATGAAATATTTACAAAAGGTACTGAGAAAATATATCATAGAAAACTCACTACGAGCATTGTACCGATAGACAGTTTTTTTCAATAATTGAATCGTAAGTACACGGTAAGTATAAAATAGTAGTCAAAATCAAAATCAAAAAGTCATTTATTCAGTTTAGGCCCTAGTAAGGCACTTATGAACGTTACATTGGTACATACAGTTGAATTTACCACCGGTTCGGAATACACTTAAAGTTAGTAGCATTGAATTATTACGAGTACCTAATAGATATTACAGTGTCAAGTTTCGACGTAGTTCTATCTGGTATTTCACACCTTAGAACCCATTTAGAACACGGAATTCATTATAAATAAAAACCTATTGTCACTAAAGGTGGACATGATTGGCTTTTAATTGTATAAATGCCAAGACTAAAGAACTTTTAACAAAAAAATATGCATCCGCCATAATTCCCAATTTGGCTGTTGACTGATTCAATGTTAAAATATGAATGAAATCTTACAAATGTAATAAATGCGATAGTTCTTTTCTTACTTACATAAACTACTGAAGCGAATTTCATAAAGTTTGGCAGTGAGATCGAAAATGGACATGGACAATTGGTTCTCCACAATATTTGTATATCCGTGAAATAAAAACTAGTGTATAAAAACTAAAGACCACAAAAAAGATCTGGTTCTGTAAGCTCGTTAACTAAAGAGTACCAAATTGTAAGTAATCGGCTGAGATGAACGTACCACGGTTTATTATGGCAACCTTTTCTTCATGTTTCGTTTACTCTTGATTGTGGCTAAAATGACGCTTTCTTCTGCTTAATAAAGTGATACAATCTATCTTCTTTCTTAATCGAGTTGATAATAGAGATCCAACAGGTACGGTCTCACTTGAGGTCAAAGGTAAAGGTTGAGGTATAGGTGTGAATTATGTTTGCGTAAAGGTCATAGTATAGAAGAATAAAAAAAGTAGGCACCTACGCCAGATGCTAAAATGATGTCTATTGTTTTGAGTATTTCGTGAGGAATTAATTTGGCATGGTAAATGCCTAGTCAATCTTACAAGTTGGAACATAATTTTCTCGATTCGTATTCAAGTTGTCTAATATGTATCTCTCTAATTAACGAAAAATATCCATTTTGTAAAACCGCTGCAGCGATACTTTGCCAAAACTAAAAATATGAAATCACTTTGAGCGCCATTTTACCGCTTCAAACATAGTCTCAAGATCGTGCGACCGCCAGCGCAGTTTCAAAACGTATTGTTTGTCCTGCAATTACTTCGCGTTGGGCAAGACGACTCACTATGTCGACTGAGTTACCATAATGCGACATCGACAGTAGCACTATGGCGAAAAAATACGGTTCTAAACGCTGTACCTAGAACATAACAATTATAACAACATCAAAACATACGCAATTTGTTGATGACAGATCTTTTACAGAAATTACTATAAGTGCAACATTAACTGTCGTATTACAAAAGTAGGTTTAACGCAAGCCTTGTAAAACCCAGGTCTTAAAATAGCCCTGGATATTATTGTTATATGACGTTTAAAAAAGTAAGTTATAAATATGAGTCATAGATTAAGAATATTAATAGAATGATGGCATTACCTTGTGCGAATCGTGAACAGTTTGTTTCAAATATATCGTACAGTAGTACCCAACTAATATGGCTTACCGATGTACCTGCGCAGAAGATACATTTTCAAAGCGCGGGAAACGCTATTGGCCGACAGCTGCCGCCATGTTAGCGCGCGCCGTGTATTACGAACCTTATAGTAGTGATCTAAGGTTGATTGTAAGTTTTAAGTATTCTTTCGTTAATCTTCGGGGCTTCACGATGCGCCATATCAGTTGGGTAATACTGTATACTAGTTGATTTAATATCAGAAAAAATGTCGATATAATTTCCTTGTCATTTGTTCTCGGTAAAAGAATCGATAAAAACGAGAAATTGGCATACATTATTTAGTCGTTCAAACTATGAACGCGTAATTCGTTTCAAGGCAGCGTTGCAGCACATACCCGTGTTCACGGCACATACTCTAGTACAGTCCCTCTATTATTATTCTATCTCTATGTGATGTGTATATTTAAAATCTGACTTGCTTTTAAACCATCTTTAAACAGAGTTCAAAATATACCATAAATAAAATACAATTTTATTGTTGTTGTAGCTTTTTAGGATGTAGGTACCTACTCATAATTGGGAATAAGGGACTGTTTTGTTTGTCATAGTATATCTTTAATCGGAAATAATAAATCACATTGCAAAGCCATAGATTTGACATCACGACCGCTAAAGATTAATCTGTCAAACGAAAACTGATTGTGAGTTTTGAATGAACTTAATCATGTCTCCATAGAAAACATGAGTCTTTGATGGCATGACAGCATGCGATAGAACCTGACCTAAACCTTATTGAGTCGATGTAAGTACTATTTTGTAAAGTTTAATGACGAGGAAGCAGTATGCTAGTGTTGAGACAACGTCGATAAATTCACCAAATGTAATTCGATGATTCACTAATGTCGTCAATATATTTAACACATGACGCAGGTTGGTCCTCATGTAAATATTGTTCTAATATTTTATGTAGGATAAGAATTGTTAGTTTAGTGAGTTTACAAATATTTATTTAGGATTAAGTGATGCGTAAAAATGTATGATGCATTGAGTACCACAGTATATAAAAACAGTGGAAAACCAAAAATACGCTATTGCCAAGATGATTATCATCACACCAATATCTGACTCATTTCAAATTATTCGAGGTTAGTAAATAAATGTTTCTTTCCCTTTCCATCAAATGGCAATCACCGTCTCAAATATATCTTAAAAATCTATATATCTCTTAAAAGAGTACTTAAAAAATAATACGATAACTTCTGTTGGTTTAACCAATTCGTACCTAAAGAATTAACAAACAAGCGCGAAGCTAGGTGGCTTGAATATAATTATGTTCTCTCCATCTGTCCGCATATTACAGATATTTTTCTAGGAAACTTGGCATTTTACAGATGAAATTTAGAAGGTATGGTATACTGATATTACAAAAAAAACTGTGCATATAATGGGTATATTTAGATAACTTTTCAAATAAATAATGGAAAATTCTGAAAATACTAAGGCCAATGATATTAATGTCATTTTTGTTGTCGATAAATTGAATATCATGCATGTCCGACACGCACTTGCCGGTTTTTGTTCAATCATATATTGATGGTCGATATTTACGGAATTAGCGGTTAATGCTTTTATGTTTGATACACGTTTTACTGTTTTGATTTTAAGTTTTATTTTTTATTTTATAATCTTAAAAAATTACAACAATGTAGCTATGTACGATTAAAAATGTGTTAATATGCATTAAGTAGGTATGAATATAAAAAAAATATCGACACTGTTGAGCCACTACACTAAAGTTAAATTAGTTCCTCTATAACGCTACCTGACATAGATTATATTTAACCACATCCTGTTTTATATGGCCATAGATTACAGACACAGACAGTAAATTCGAAAATAATCTAGATAGTTCAAGTGTAACGAAAATATAGGTTCAATAAAAAAGTTCGATTGACTCAAGTTTTTTTTAATACAAATGAGGTAAAAAATGTAGGTTCAGTCGACCCTCGTCGTTTGTTGGTCATGGTCTGTGACCACAATGCCTCTCAAGTAAGAAAACCGTCAATAGCTATGCGACATACATACATAGCTAACTGTGACATGACAATGCGTCAATGTATAATTAAAATTATATTAATATTCATGTTGCTTATGTAATATTTGTTTTGTGTTCAGATTTATTTACTATTAGTCTTTAACACATTTGTATAAACTTAAGAGAGGTAGAGTATAACATTTTCGCTCAAAGAGCAGCTCTACTGGCGAAGTACAACCTTACATAATACCGCAGCCAAATAAACTATAAGGTCGCCAAAACTAATTGGAGTTCAAATTCAAAATCATTTATTCAAATAGACCTTCGTAGGCACTTATGAAAAGTCTGACTCTAATACCGGTTCGGAAGGTTGCATTTGCTGAGAGATTTGGAGACCTGGGGAAGGGTTAATAACGCGTGAGAATATTGTTGGAAGCGTCTATGGTTGGTTCTTCCAATTGGCCGTCCGTCGGTCGTTTAGTTCTTTCTTAGCATTTTAGTTGCTTATAAAACTGATATGACCAAGTCTTAAATGGGTATTATTTTAAATATACTTGCACAGTTGACATATTTTCCTTAAATCTATCTTACAATCTTTACTTAAAAACGTACGTCATACTTCATATTTCTTGAAGGAAGACGTTTATTTTATGGTGTTTCTAAGGAAATGTTTTGAGAGATATATCTTAGATTTTAGGCATATCTCTCAAAACTATTGCATATTTCATTTAACTACTGGCATCTCATCATCAGATTTCATTGATGTATTTTCTTTTATCTGTATTTTGTATTATCTCAATCGGCTGATAAAACATGTAAGGCTGATAAAACTTTCAGGTCAGTCCATGTCGTACTAATTCCTTTTTTTAAATTATTAGCTAGGGCTATAAGTTTGGAAATTCCTGATTCACATTCGAAGTATTTGAAAGGCTCTTAATAAAATCACCTCTATCAAGCACGTCCTAGCTTAAGACTATATCCTCTTATAAAGACATGCACCATTAGTATTTAGCTACTCAAGAATATCAACACCTCACTATTTGACTAACCAATTAGTACATTTAAAAAGTATTAAGCTACCATGTTCTACCTTACGCAATAACTTGTACTTATATAATTACTTGAACTATGTTTGCGGGTCATTGACACCGATAAGAGATTTTATATTTATGTTTTTTTTTGCAGGTAAGCATAACGAGCAATACAACATAATTCTGGTTTATTTGATGGTAATCTCATTGAGGTAAGTACATTATTTTCAAAGAAAGGTCGGTGGGTTCATATTTTTGGGATTCTCTGAAACTGTTGTATTTACTTGATGTAATATTTTGAGGTGTCCGCAAAAGGCGGCAAGATACGTGCGTTTTATTATCGTATAACTATTTTCTTGACAAGCTGTTTAAAATTCTGTTTATTTTTATGTATGACTTTCCAACCCACGTCCTCACCCGTGATCCCCTCTTTTACCCTCTTCTCTCTTTTGCTCTTCAGGGTTGAACTTCAATAACTCTTCCTACATTGGTCATCAGCCTTTATCAGTCCACTCAGGGCCGGCTCTAGCCCATGTAGCGCTCGGGTGCAATCAGCACCCTGGTGTCTTCTAGTAGGCGCGCGATCTTCGCCGCATCAATTCTCACTGCCAATACCACAGAGAGTCAAGGCTCTCGATGGCGAGTGACCAACGACAACGGTATGTGAGATACACTAGGTGGCCACCGTCCGACCGACTGTGGCGGAAATTGTATTGTCGGTTGCTCAACAAATCGCAAGTTGGGGCTTCCATTTTGGTAGAGAAAGGCGCGTTAGTACATACAGAACACAACACAAGCCAGGAGGTAATAATTCGATATCATTAATAACATTATTTGATGAAAGCATTTTGGCGGCGTCATCGTCGCGAGCATCGCTCGCGCCCCCTAAGACCCTGCGCTTGTGTGCGCTGCACATCCTGCACTATAGGTAAAGCCGGCCCTGAGTCCACTGCTGGACATAAGCCTCTCCCAGAGCACACCAATCCTTTCGATTTCTTGCCACCCGCATCCAGTCCAGGCTGCCCACTTCTAGTCAGTCCATTGGGCTGGGCTGGGGGGCGTTCCACACTACATTTGCCAAGATGTGGTCTCCACTTTTGGACTCGTCTACTCCATCGACCATCAGTTCTTTAGCAGACGTGACCGGCCCATTGTCACTTCAGCTTACTAATTTGTTGAGCTATATCGGTTACTTTGGTTCCTTCCTTCCAGCATTATTTAAAGAAAATTTCCCACAATTCCCTACGGCGTCATCTGTCTACCAAACTGTATAAGTTTTTGAAAAAAATCTTTTTGATACATTGATGACTCAATGCCTTAAAATTCGCTTTAGGTCAGGAAAGAATACCAAATCATTGAACCATTTAAATAAACAATTTAGTCAACTCTGCGGTAGGTCTTTGTAATTAGTGGAATCAATTGGGACGACAAAGATACTTTGAATTTTATGGTTTAGAAATGCAAATGGGACCATTTAATTGCATTAATTTATTTTTAAGTATAGGTGTTATCGGAAGCACTGACATTCTTTAATGTAATTAGTAGGAATTTCAATCAATCTATACACATATAAAATCAATGCTGTTCGTTGGTAAACGTATCACTTGAGAACGGCTGGATCCATTTGGCAAATTAAAGAAAAAAATTATAGTTCGAATAAGTAATTTTTTTTACAAGCACATTACCATTAATTTAAATAAATATCCTGGGACATTCCTCACACACGGTCATCTGATCCCAAACTAAGCAGAGCTTGTACTATGGACACCAGATAACTGATAAACTACATATAGTACTTTTTGTTTGTAAATACATAATTACACCCAGACTCAGAACATACAGACATTTTCATGCACACAAATGCATGTCCTGTGCGGGAATCGAACCCACGACCTGCGGCGTTATAGGTGGAGTCTTAACCAACTGCGCCAACTGGTCCATCAAATAATTTAAGCTCATTTAATGTATTTAAAATTAAACATTCGCAATATGTTTTAACAAGTACTCATGAACAAAAGAAAATGTAAAATGTATTAAATGATTACAAACGTTATAGACAAATGAGATGTATTTAATTTTCATCTCAAGTTCATATTGTTCTCATGTAAGTAACTGCAGTATTTTTTTTTATAAGAATACATTTCTTTAAAACAAATAAGGTTTTTTTTCTTTTTATACTACTAAGTCGGTAAACAAGCATACGGCTCTCCTGATAGTAAGCGGTTACAGTAGCCATATGGACGCTTGCAACACACGAAACATCGCTCACGCGATACCGACCTTTGCCCCTTCCCCAATGAGCTCTGGAGACCTTACTCACGCGCAGGAACACAACTTTACGTGACTTTACACAACATAAAGTTATTTGGCTGCGGTAGTCTGTAAGGTGGAGGTACTTCCCCAGTCGAACGCAAAACGCTCTATCTCACAATCAAAAGGTTTTAAAGAAAGAAAAATTGTCCGGACAATTTGTTTTTTCCATGGGATTTTTGTCAGGACAATGTCTGTCTGGTCAGTTAGTACTAAATATTATACATATTTGGTCTTTGCTATAGAATATAAATTTCTATGTTTAGAATCGCTAAATTCGTTTTTGGATAGTCTTAAAAATTATGTGTTAACAATCTATAAATAAAATTCGATATACAAATAGTATACAAAAGGACTAGTAACCTATGCCATAAAAACGAGAACACAAAAAACTTTAATGTCAAATTATTTATTTTAAGTGTTTTATCCGTTTACGTTTTTTTGCGACAATTTTAGTTCCTTTTTAATAAAGAATACGTGTTTTAAACACCTTATCAGCGACAGTTTATCTTTTAATATTAACGAGCCTTAAGTTATTTACTTATATGTTATTGTAATGGTTACCGTCCGCTATACAGATAGGTGAGTCCCATATATTACAGAGATTATAAGATTGGTCACACCACACATTTGTATCATTCTTTCAAAGTCAGGCCCTATGAGAACTTAGTAAGTGGGCACTTATGAAGGTCAAAGTTACTGAAGTACCACCGGTTCAAAAGTCAACCATCAGCTGATAGAACCGGCAACAAATGCATTCAAGTTTTTATATTTTTATGCTAGCGTATTTCACTTGGAAAAAATATTTAGTACCTATAGTCAGTTAAAAATGTAACTTTACTGAGTTTCTTGTTCTTCTTCTGTTCTTCTCAGTTAAAGGCCGACTTACGAACCGGTGGTAACTTCAGTAGCATTGACCTTCATAAGTGCCCTACAAGGGCCTAAATTCAATAAAAATGATATGTGGAGTTCATCCTCACATCCTCGAGCCGCCTCGATCGTTTCGATCGAACATTACATTTTAGTCGGACGTTCTTACTACGGACCATTAGGATGTGGAATGAGCTTCCCATTACGGTTTTCCCTCAGGCAGCGCTACGATATGGGGCTCTTCAAAAAAGGCGTAAAAAGAGCTCTACAAGGTCGGCAACATTGGCAATCCCCCTGGTATTGTAAATGTCCATAGGCGGCGGTGACCACTTACCATCAGGTGGCCCGTCTGCCTGATTGTCAACCTGTTGACATAAAAAAAAAAGGCTTTGACTTTTTTACTCGGTAGAGTTCTCACATGTATCATGAAGCAAAACGATATTTGTTCTAATGTAATCGATGGAAAGTTCAAAAAAATATTACTCCTCATGTCCTGATTGTGATTACTCGTCGGTCCTGTCTTGTAACCTTTAACCTGATGTTGTCTGTAAGGCCAGAATGCCAGAAGACGGACAGACCTTTTTTATCTATCCTAAAAATAAAAAAACACAGTGTGATGTTCGGAGACCTTTAGGCCTACCTAATAATTTGAAAGAAGATATATTGTAATTTGATTTAAAAATGTAATATATCACTTTCGTGTAGTTCGCAAGTTTTTTGTCGTTCTCAAATATTGCGCCAACCTTAACCTTTTTATAATATTAGATGAAGTAATTAGTTAACTCCATTTAAACACAGACATGTAATATTTATAAGCATTTAAATGATTTATTTGTTGCCAATTTAATATGTTATTAAAATAAGTTTTAATGCAATTAGTTATGTGGTTTTCTCACAGTGGTATCAGATAATTTTACCTACAAAGTTAATATCCGTACCAAAGCTACCAAACTTATTTTAATGAAAATTAGTAAATAAAAATGCTTTTTTTCAATAATCACCGGTTAAATCGTGGAGGATAGTAAATAGGTTGGTTATTATTTAGGTAAACTATATATCTTACTTCTTCCAAATTTAAGTATTCTCTGTCGATTTGTGTTTGGACAATAACGATCATAATTTATAAGCATTACTTATATAATTTCTTCTTGACGAGCAAAAACTCACAGTCGGCTGTCTTTGATTAATACTTTTTGTTGCTTCTTCATATTCATGTGATGATTGATTGAATCTTTTTCTATTATTAAAATATCATTGGAATTTGTATGTTATTTTTAATAATTACGTAATTCGTTAGCAATACTGTACTGGTTGAAAATCAAAGCGGTACTGTTGAATTACGGAAATAAAATTTTGCCCAACGCCTTCGCAAGACTTGGTCTTTAAACTATTATTTCTTTATAGTGTTAAGCTCAGCGATATGCAATGCACTACTTAAAATAAGCCTTCATAAACCTAAGCCACGAGTTGCTTGTTTCCGACTAGTCTAAGTGCCTGTCCAGATGGGGCGAAATCGCCGCGATTGTCTCGCGCGAATGCATTACGCGCGTTGGCGAGATACTGGGAGCCAATTCTCAAGCACTCGAATACATCACTCGTTCGAAATAAAGTTCGAACTAGTACTTTTTTTAAATGAAAATCAAGTTTGGCTATTCTGACAATTTCGAAGACGCCATTTTGTCTCATTTTTCGAGGGCTAGCGCTCGAACTGCTTCGATTGGTCGGGACCGTTCGAAACGTATTTCGAATGCGAACTATCAAACGTCAAAACGTAATGACAGATAAGCCTAAGGAGTTCCGTTACGCACAAACAATATTTTTTCATATTTATTGATAAATTATTATAAAAATTTGATTAACTTATGAATTCCGGATTATATGAATTTATAAAAGTGTATATAGTATAGTGTAAATGTTTTATAGACAGTATAAGAGCTAGCAACGTCGCGAAAAAAAGAACTTTAGTATGGCTGGATTTTTGATATTTTCTTGCGCATTAAAACCTGATAGAGATGCGCCAAGTCTGGCAGCTGGAAGTGGTTGCGTTTCCTTTTGCGCATCCTATTTGTACTAGTGATAAATTCGGATTTTTAACCCATTAAACCATTTTAGAACGAATAATTTTTTCTTCACCATTTTCTACAGCCTTCTACCAACCTAAACTTAAATCGACAGAGCGTTATGTGGTTGCTACCTACGTGCCAGATGCTATTTTAGTTGTGAATCTTGTGAATGACATATTTTCTTCTAAACCATTTTCTAAAAGCTGAAATTTTAACATTATATAGTTATGCTATCAATGAACCTAAAACAAACCTTGCCAGACGGAAATCTGGTTGCATAAGGGTACAAAGACTAATTTAAGATCAGTTCAGCACACGGAAAGCAAGTACCGGAAATGGAATTAGAGACCCAATCGATAGCAGCAATGAACAAAATGCTAACTCGAAAAAGTTTATTTTAAACCAGAGCCATTTGAAGGAAAGAATAAGTTAACTTTATTTTCAAAATCCAAATAAAAAAGTTATTTATTCAGGTTAGGCCCTGATAAGGCACTTATGAACGTTACAGTTGAATCTATTGACGATTCGAAACACACTTAAACTGAGAAATCTCCGCAAATATTTTGTACTAGTTGTCCCTCGCGGTTTCACCCGTGTTCCGGGATAAAAAGTAGCCTAACTCCTTCTAGGCGTAACAAACAAACAAATTTACTTTCGCATTTATAATATTAGTTAGGAAGTTAGGATTTAATCAATTTTTTAATATAAATTATGTATCGGGAAGCTGAAAGTTGGTCCAAGTTATTTGGATCATTAGAAAGATTGATTAAGTGGCAACACTGACCATAAAATCAATAGCAAAGTTAATAAAAGTTTGCGTGTAGCATTTAGAGGAGGCAGTCTATCGCAAGCACTCGACCTAGCCCCCTAAAAAGGAAGCTAAGCAATATTGCTAACGCAATTATTTTTTTCGAATTTACAGCAGAATTTAAGTAATTCATCAATTCCGAGTCTTTTAAGGAATTGAATTGAACATAATGAGTAACTATTTTACCAAAAAGAAAATCGAAAAAATTCCTTAGCAATATTGCTTTAGCTTCCTTTTTATCCCCCCTATGCACACCTCTAAGTGCAGTTGCTATTTCACCAGTTACTAAAACTTTTAATTTATTAATATTGTAGGTGTAATTAAAGTGATAATTTCATTGTAAAATTACAACAATAAACATGTCGGGCCCATGAGGAGTTTCTTGCGTCGCTTCTTCTCCTCATTATTTTTTTCATTTAGATAACACGATGGTTTTTACTTTTTAATATACTTTTACTTTATTTAATTCGTTGTTTTCTTACCCTGTTCCTAATTATATGGAGTCGGTGCAATTTTTGCGCTGCTTCAATTTGACCATTATATCAGCATTTCCTCCTTTCTTACTAATTTCATCTTTCACACAATTCATCTATCTCTTATTCGGACTTCTTTTCGGACATCCATCCACTATTATAATGAATTTACCCTCCTTGATACCTTGACCTTATTATGGTCGATGCAATCATCTTTGAGGTCTTCAGTCACAATAAACCATGGCATGTCATGGTTAAGCACCATGTCATCGGCATAGCTCATGTTATTTACACAATTACCAGATGGTAAATCACTGATCAGTTGATCTACATAAATATTGAATAACCTTGGCGATGTCAGACCTCCACATTCCAGTTTGTATGGATCAGACATTGCATTAGACCATTTAACATAATTTATCTGTTTGTTATACCAGACGGATAGTGTAGTAACTAATTCCACAGGGACACCTCCCTTCCTAAGCTTATCCCACAGGATATTATATGATGCTAGATCAAAAGCTTTAGAAAGGTCCAGGAAACATGCATTCACGAGGGTTTTCTACATTAAAATGTTTTCTTGCTGTCTTTTGCTGATATATCTCTCCGTGGCATTGGGGCCTTAAGATTATAATTGCAAGGCTTTTAACATAATATAGCAATTAGCGTAATATAGCAGGCGAGCGCAAGAAGTAAATTTACTTAGTGCTGTGCCATTTCTTGGAACTGCTTTAATTATTTCTTTTTTAATTTGATAACAAAATATCCTTAAGATAAACAATTTGGCAGAAAAAAACGCAAATTTCCAAAATTCCAAGTTAGCATTAGTTCATTTCTGGTGTCTAAACAATTTAAACAAAGAAATTTCATTGTCATATTGACAACCAAGTGACGCCTCAGGGGTAGTCAACATTTTTCTAGACAGTCTCATTATAATTTTAATTATACTTCACTGGTTCTTCCGAAAGATTATTTTACTTGTAGTAGTTCCCTTGTACTGCCGTTGTCACATATTTTCAGAGCCTTCTCTGCGGATTTTAAAATAAAACGTCTGGCAACACCGTACCTTACCCCTACTCCATCCGTCAAATACTTGTCATTCTTTTTTCTTGTGCGCCGTTGTTCACACGCAACATGAACAATTCGGAACTTTGGGAAGAAATTCGAAGCAGCTCAAGCGAAAACGTTCACGATCAACGTCGGCTACCACTTCGAAACGATCGAAATCTCCACGAACGCGTAATAATTCCTCGCCACCGCGCAATGATTCGCCTCCACGAAGGCGTAGGCACCCCGTCGCATTATTTCGAGTGAATCTTGTGATTCCCTGGATAACGAAGCAAGTCAAGGTTGGTTAACTAAACTCTTGTTACCTACTTCATGCTATTCTAAGCTATTGAGTATAAATATAACGCGATAAAAATAATTATGTCTACCCTCAATTTTATATATATATTTTTTTATTGAGATTGCAAGTAACGTCTGAATGACCTACGCAATTATTAAAATAAGCATTACAAGTGTTGACTGAATGTCACACGTAATGACTACATAATAACGTTGTGATCACGTTGCTAACATTACAAGTGCCGACTGTATGTCCCACGTAATGATAAATTACTTGTTTTAGTAATCAGCAAACTATTTTCCTATTTGAGATACTGCAAATGATCAGTACGATATATTTTCAATACTAGGAGATGACCTGACTCTTGTCAAACAGTTTAGTGAAGAAATTCACTCTCATATGGCTGTTCGCTGGAACTATATTTTACAAAAGGGTATATACAATAGGAAAATCAGACTGACTTAACTAAAAAATACCTTCCATTGACAAATTGTACCTTGCTTAAGCCACTAAAATTTAACGATGAAATCATCTGCTAAAAAAGACTCAAAACTAGAGTGTAGATTCATTTTGTTAACGTTCATAAGTGCCTTATCAGGGCCTAAATTGAATAAATGCTTTTTGAATTTAAATTTGAGTAAAAACAATCCCAACTCGGTGCTGGAATCACTTGCGTCGGAAGAGCTTTTGACGCAGCTCTTAAGATTCCTGACAAGGAGTTGCGAAATAATATCATAAAACATATCTGCGACGGTGGTCAGATTTTAACTGACCTTCATTTTTTGGAATCCGTCACCAGACGATCTCTTTTAGCTCAAGGTTTAAATAAAGATACTAAAGATGCCATAAAAGTCATACCAAGAGACCATTTACTCTAAGGAGAAAGCCTGGCTGAAAAATTAAAGGCTGTCAAAGCATGTTCTAAATCAGCGGCTGATATCAAAACAAAGCCGCCTAAGACATCATCAAATCGCTTCCGATCCGAAATAAGAGGTGGCATTGCTAGCACGGCAAATTCTTTAAACTGGAGGGGCTCGTCTCGCCGTGCAGCGACAGCGAACACGTATAGCAACATGACGATGGAAGCGTACCGCGAGCGCAGTGCAGCGCCCGCGCCGGCTCCCCCGCGCCGAGCGCAGACAAGCCAACGTCCTCCACAAGCCAGGCGAATCTAGTCAGCTCTCCTCAGGTAACTCATCACGCAGGCATTTTTACTCTCAATGGCAACAATTAACTGATGATGAGACAGTTCTGTCATGGATCAGAGGTTACAGTATTCCTTTCACACGTAAAGTTTTTCAGTCAGCACCACTCATAACATATCCTTATAATATTGAGGAATATAGGCTTTTTCAAAAAGAAATCCAAAAACTGATTTCGATTGGTGCTGTGTCAGAATACCTACCATGTAAAAACCAATGTGTGTCTAAAATATTTTTAATTGATAAACCAAACGGTGACAAACCTCAAGTAATTGAATAAGTTTATAGATACTTCTCACTTCAAATTAGAAGATCATAGGTAATGAAACTGATAAATACCTTATTTTAGAATAACTTAAATGTATTCTCTGGACCTAAAACATGCTTATTTTTTACTTAGTATAAATTAAAATTACCGCAAGTACCTTCGATTTCAGTATAAGTAATAACTTACTAGTTTTCTGTATTATCGTTTGGCCTCCTTTTGTTTTTACAAAATTGATGAAGCCGGTCATATATCATGCCTTTCAGGACATTTATCAGTGATATATATCTCGATGACTTATTTTAATAGAAAATTCCTATTCTGAATGCAGGAAAAATGTATTAATGATACACAAAAATTATTATATAAAGGATTTGTCATTTTTTAAATTGTCTAATTGCGATAAAAGTTCATTGATACCCAAGAAAATCTGTAAATTTCTCGGCTTTGTGTTTGATTCAGACAACCTCACTTCCAGATGAAAAACATTCACGCATTAAATTAGAATTATTAAAATAAAAAGATGCAAGAACATGCAGTGTCAGATTGTTGTCTCAACTTCTAGGGTAACTAATGTCAGCATGTCTCACCAACGCTTACGGCTATGAGCACCATAATTCTTTCTTGGTCTGAGCTGGGCACATACAAAATTATTTGAGAGAGTCAAATATCTTGATTGAAACGAGATAATGATTATGAAAAATCAATGGAAATTCCACATTACATTCAAAAATTTCAGTGGTGGTTAAGTCATATTGACCCAACATACAATAAGATTCGACATGATAACTTCATTTTCTAAATTCATTCCGATGTGTCAACAACCGGCTGAGGAGTATCTTATGGGGACAAGTCTACAAAACACATATAGATGAATTAGAACTGATTGCAGCTAATTTCACTACTAAGATTTTTGTGAAAAACATTTGCAATTCAGAAATCATTATTCGTGGTGTCATATATTATATTAATCAGATGGGGGGCGTCCTATATCCCCATTTAAATGAGATTGCATGGATATTTGGGACTTATATGAATCAAAAAATAATTTCATATTTGCCTCTTACATACGTCAGCGGACAATATTATTGCCGATGCCGAATCTCGGCGATCGTATGCAGACACAGAATGGAAATTACATGATTCAGCATATAATGAAATTATTGTAAAGTTTTCTTTACCAGAAATTGATTTGTTTGCGAGTCGTTTAAATCATTGTTGTCCTAATTAGATATCCTGGCATGGTGATCCAGATGCCTTCTGCATCGATCTACTTACTGTTAATTGAAATAGCATTTTTTGTAGCCATTTCCCCCTTTCTCACTTATTTTAAAAACGTCGAACAGGAATCTTTGTTGCTCCTCACTGGCCTAACCAGCCATGGATCCCATTATTTAACAAATTTTGTATATCTGAGGTACTTATTTTAAACGCTGATTCAAATGTATTAACACCCCTTCCAGGGAACGTCATCCTCTGCACAGAAAGCTGTCAGCTGTCTTTGATGGCAGGAATTTTGTGCGGAAAGCGTTCTTGAAAAGAGGAGCACCTACAGAACGAATAGATATTCTATTGAATTCTATATCTACAAATATGTTTAATCAGTATAAGGCATCTTTTCGAGATTGGAATGATTTTTGCACTAATAAGGGATACGATTGTTTTAATTCATCTAGTTCAATTATATTAGAATGTCTCACACTCACATTAATTTATAATAAGGGTGCAAAGTAATGCACCATAAACAGATATAAATCAGCCATAATTCTAATTTTAGGTAGACAGCTAAACGATGATTTAATATCTCGATTTTTAAAAGGTGTATACAGAAGAGTTCCAGCTCTTCCTCGTTATGATACCACCTGGAACCCATCGATAGTTCTTAATAAATTCAGTGCGATTTATCCAAATGATGACGAATCTATAGAAGATTTGTCTAAAAATTAATAACGCTACTGACTTTAGTAATTGCAAATGATGTTCGAACATAAACAATTATTAAGCTTTCCAACATGCAGCTAAGTGACACCAGAAATTTAATTAAAATAAATAAATATCTAATATTATAAAAACTTCGGGCACCAATAAATTACAGCCCCTTATGATTTAGTTTTTGTGAAAAACCAGAAGTGTGTCTAGCAAAAACAATGTTCTCTTATCTACAAAGGACAGAATCATTGCGAACTAACAATATCGATCCACTTTTTATTAGTTTTAAAAAGCCGCATTCTGTAGTGACTCCTCAGACACTGAGTCGGTGGATTAAACTTACGCTGCAAGAGAGTTGTGTGAACACAGAAGTGGTCTCAGCTCATAGTACTCGCCACGCAGCCACAGTGTCAATCTGCAACTGATAAGAAAGACGGCGGGCTGGAGCGGCTCCTCCAGGGTATTTGTCACTTTCTATAACAGACCTGTCTTGGAGTGCTCTAGACGACGGTGTCGCTAGATCAATCTTAAGCTGATTATTATTTTTTGTTATTTTGATTTCATTTTGTAGTATGTAATTCCACAATTACCCTATTTTTGTAGAAAAACTTACTATCTTGTCCTAATAGAGAATGTTTTTTCTATTATAGAATCGGTAATTTATTTTCATACTCCGAAGTACTCTGAACATCTACAAGTAAAATAATCTTTCGGAAGAACCAGTGAAGTATAATTAACTATTAAAAGAAACTTACCTGTAAGGGAAGTTCAATAGTAATTATACGAGCTGGTTCTTCCGAAAGATTATACTAAAAACCCACCCATCCCAAACCCTTGATGGATGAAAATAAATGGTGGATTGGCTCTATACCTAAATGACAAGTATTTGACGGATGGAGTAGGGGTAAGGTACGGTGTTGCCAGACGTTTTATTTTAAAATCCGCAGAGAAGGCTCTGAAAATATGTGACAACGGCAGTACAAGGGAACTACTACAAGTAAAATAATCTTTCGGAAGAACCAGCTCGTATAATTACTATTGAACTTCCCTTACAGGTAAGTTTCTTTTAATAGTTAATAATAATTCATAGCCTCAGTCAGGAGATACATAAAGCTACATGATGCTCAATATGGTTTTCGTCAGGTGTTGTCTACTGAGAGTGCTATATTTTACCTTATAGGAAAACTCTCGTGAATGCATGTTTCCTGGACCTTGCTAAAGCTTTTGATCTAGTATCATATAATATCCTGTGGGATAAGCTTAGGAAGGGAGGTGTCCCTGTGGAATTAGTTACTACACTCTCCGTCTGGTATAACAAACAGATAAATTATGGTAAATGGTCTAATGCAATGTCTGATTCATACAAACTGGAATGTGGAGGTCTGACATAGCCAAGGTTATTCAATATTTATGTAGATCAACTGATCAGAGAGCTCATTTTGGCTGTCATATATCTATATGACAGCCAAAATGAGCTCTCTGATCAGTGATTTACCATCTGTTAATTGTGTAAATAACAAGCTATGCCGATGACATGGTGCTGCTGGTTCCTACGATTGGTAGTATTAGGAAACCATTATTCATATGTGAAGCTTATGCTGAGGATCATGGTTTAAAATATAACTCAAGCAAGAGTGAACTGTTGGTGTTTAGGGGTAGAAATAAAAGTCCGTCATATATCCCTCCAGTAACCCTAAATGACACTACATATACACTACAACAATACACTATGGCAAAAAGTTTTATTGTGACTGAAGACCTCAAAGATGATTGTGATATAGAAAGGGAGCGCAGAGCGTTGGCAGTGCGGGCAAATATACTGGCTCGAAGGTTTGCTGGTAGCTCAGCTAATATCAAGATCCCACTCTTTAAGGCATATTGCCATTTTTTTTATTCCAGCAGCCTATTGGCTAATTATACCCAAAAAGCATACAACACTCTGCTGTTGAGGCTTCCTCCTTACTGTAGTGCTTCAGGCATGTTTACAGGTGCGCATACGTTCGATTTTTTCGCCATAATGCGCAAACAAGTGGCCTCTATTTTAAACAGGGTGAGAGGGAGCACCAACATCATTCTGAACGTGTTTGCTGTGAGGGCAGATGGGCCTACTTTAGGTAGGTTTATGAAGCTGCACGTCATGCGTTAGCTTCATAAACTGCCTGTCGTTCTTTTTCTGTTGTTTTAATGTTTAAAATTTGTACTAACTTAGCTATTTTTTGTGTATTTACTAACAATCTATGGACCCTGTTGTCTGAAAATAAATGCATTTTATTTTATTTTATAATGAAACTAAAATATTTTGAATTTTATTACCAAGTTGTTTATGTGTCTTTATTTATTTGTTACCGAATAAATAGCTCATTCAGAATATTCTTTATATTATTGACCGTGTATGAGGAATGTCCCAGGATATTTATATATTATAATTTAATCTCTCTGATTTGGGCTTTGACGAGCTTGATAATGAAGAATCTGAATATGTATTAAATCTTAATATAAACAGATATATTATAGAAGCCAATTCTTATAAACGTGCTTGTAGGCATTCGTTAATTGTCATGACTTTCTCTGACAAAGCAGTTTGTTGTATATTTTTAGGCAGTGATGGAATCCTCATACTTCTTGGTCGAAGGTAATCTAAACAGATATTCGAGTACCACAATATATTCTTAAGCCGATTTTAATCTTTGGATCGCGGTTAAATGATAACAACGAAAAGAATTGTTATTATAGGATGCGCGTCCTTCGCGAGAATCAACACTATTGGTCTGTATACTCTTATGCAACCAGATTTCCACCTGGCAAAATAATTTTACGTTCTAGCATAACTTTATCATATTTAGATTTCTGCTTTTTGAAATGTTTAAATTTTTTTTTTCACAACTAAAATAGCTTCACGCACGTAGTAGTAATCACATAACGCTCATCCAATAAAAAAAATATTTGCTAAGAGGACGGAGAAAGTGATGAAAAAAATTTAAAAAATGTTAAAATGTTTCAAACTCCGAAATTTTAGACCAGTACAAACAGGATGCGCAGAAGGAAACGCAACCACTTCCGGCTGTCAGAGTTGGTGCATCTCAATCAGGCTTCTATGAGCAAGGACATATAATAAAATCAGCCTTGCTAAAGTTCTTTCTCGAAAACGTTGGTAGCCATCAAAATCTTTTTAAAATTTAATTTAAAATAAATTGTATCGCATTCGTTTAAAAAACGCAATTATTAAGTGAAACGAAACGTATTGTGCAATTTGTTCCTATCATAATGGCAACATTTAATCCATCAATACTCGTAATAAGTTCGATTAGTACCGAGAATACAGGAATCGAAAAATTTACTCCGACTGGTGGGTTTTTGCGTTAAAATATCAATATGGAAAACGAGGAGCCTCCCAGGATAAAGGTAAGGACTTACCAGGAACTCCTATGGCAATCCAATGATTATGAGCACCACCACTTCACAACAAATCACAAAGTTTTAATGCTCCTCGGTCTGTAGCGTCATTCGTACTGCCTTTTTGCGGCGTTGCGGGGCGCGCGCCTTACGTTTTGTGATGCGTCGCCGAAGTATGTAGAATATTCCCGAAGCTCTTGTCTCGCTTACACATATGAGGTGGGAAAAGGAGAGGAATCGGGAAGTAGAGGCTCGTCATTGATACTCAATATGAGTAGGTTTTACTATAGATATTATTATAGGTATTTTGGCCTAAACATCCTCCGCCGCCTTGAGAATACGTAGTGTTCTCAAAAGAAAGAAAAAATAATTAATTATAAGAACTAATTACAGATTATAATAATTACTAAAATACTGAATATAAGATGCGGTATGATTAATTTTTATTGTGAGGGTAATGGACATAACTTGACAATGGGTCTTTTGAATGATCCATTTGAAGTTTTTACTAAAGCGACGCGGATATTTCCATCCTTGCCAGGATAAACTTGTAATATTATGCCCAACGGCCAACGTAAAGGGGGAATATCATCTTGGTGTATAAGAACCACAGTACCAATCTTAATGTTATCTTTATCAATGAGCCATTTCTGTCTAACTTGAAGATTATGTAAATATTCTATACGCCATCTTTTCCAATAGCTACACACCATCTGATCTAATAATTGTTTCCGACAACGTAAAGATATGGTTTCCTCGGACACATTCTGAAGCGGCAATGAAGTCAATGGTGAAGCCATTATAAAGTGAGCGGGAGTAAGAGGCTCCGGGTAGGGATCCTCAGATAAAATGCAAAGCGGTCTAGAATTTAAGACTGTTTCAATTTGGGTAAGAACAGTGAGGAGCTCTTCATATGTGAGGAGCTGCGAACCGATAACACGGTATAAATGAGTTTTAATCGATTTTATATTAGATTCCCACAATCCTCCGAAATGTGGGGCGCGGGGTGGAATCATTTTCCATTCAATGCGGTACTGATCGGTAAGTAGTTCTTGTAATTGAGCTTTAGCTCCGACAAAGTTAGTTCCGTTATCGGAGTAAAGAAAAGAAACAGGTCCTCGACGGGAAATGAATCGCTTAAAAGCGGAAATAAAAGTATCTGATGACACATCAGTTGCCAATTCGATGTGTACAGCTTTGGTTACTAAGCATATAAACAAACAAATATATGCCTTTTGGCTCTTTTGACCTCTGCGTCTACATAATGTCACTTTAATGGGTCCAGCATAGTCAACGCCCGTATGCACAAACGCTTTGGTCTCCTGAACGCGGCAAGAGGGTAAATCAGCCATTTTTGGGCTGAGAAATGAAGGGGAATTTTTAAAACAAAAGTTACATGAATGTACTCTGTGTCTAATTACACTTCTAGCGGACAGTATCCAATACTTCTGGCGCAACAGCGAGCTCAGAAGATTGGCACCAGTATGGCAGTGAGCACGGTGAAAATAGTCTATAATAAGATGAGTAACGTGGTCATGTTTAGGTAAAAGAGCGGGATGCTGAGCTTCATACGGAAGATTTGCATTTGAAAGTCTACCTCCAATTCTAATAATTTTATCTTGATCTATAAAGAGGTCAAGTTTTTTAAGCGGGGAAGATACTTTAACGTTTTGAATATTATTAAATAAATTTTGAAAATGAACTTGTTGTACAGAGCGTATTAAATAGACTTCAGCTTTATTTAGCTCAGAAGCTGTGATGCGGCTGTGACCTTGATCACGAGAAAGAATGCGAGAAAATCTAAGTATGTATACTATTATGCGTAATATTTTATTCCATGATGAGTATTTTAGAGCAAGCTCGTAAATTAAATTAGGCTCAACAGAAGCGGACGCGGTACAAGTAACAAGCGTTTTACTATTAAATTCAGGTAGGTCCTCACAGCATTCGGGACTAAATGGAGTGATAGGCCATTCTGAAACTGGATCTTTTAACCATTTCGGGCCGTGCCACCATAAGTGATGTGACACTAGCTGCTCAGGTAAAATACCTCTAGAGAGACAGTCGCTAGGATTTTCTATACCACTAACGTGGTAGAAATGTTTTGGGTCAAGATTTGCTTGACATTTAGCAATGCGGTTACTAACGAAAACATTCCATCTATGTGGAGATGAATGTATCCATGACAGAGTAATTTTAGAATCGGAGAATGCGAATATATTATCAATAGCGGTTCGAGCACTATAAGTCTCATTATAACTAGAGCGTAGCTGTGGATCGCGTAGCTTGGTACGCTCCAAAGCAAGTAAACGGAGGTGAGCAACGGAACGGGAATCACCTAACACGTCAGGATCCTCACGAAAAGGTAACGCGGTGCAATATCTGCCTGCGGAGTCCCGTGAGAAGTTACGAGAGAACAGCTGTTCACACTCCTTTTCGGCCGAGCTCATAAATTTTTGCGCGGGAATTTCTTCGAGCTCCCAAAACTTAAGTAGGGAATCATCTAAAGAAATAGTAAGGTCATTGGGACCAGAAATGAAAAAAGTCGCGGTATTAAAATAAGTGGATGCATTTTTATTAATATTAGAGTTAGCGGGAACGTCGCCCATAAGAATATAACCGAACACGGTTTCAAGGGCAGAAGGAGCGGGAGGTGCAATAATTTTTTGACCTAATAATAAAAATGGGAACAATTGTGCCCCGAGAACTACTTCGACCTCTCCGGGGATGTGCCACAGAGGGTCAGCGAGCGGTAAGTTACCTAAATGTTGCACTATAGAAGTCTCAACATATTCAGTCGGTAACCTGTCAGTAATGCAATCAACGACAAGAGCGGTAATATTATAAAAATATTTTTTATTTTTCGCGGTTATTTTAAGTTGAACGTAGCCGTGAATAGGACGCGAAGTGGATCCTACACCCTTTATAAAAGAATTGCTAAGCGGTATTATATTTAAATTTAGTTGTTTACAACAGGCAGTTGTAATTATGTTGTTTTGAGACGCGTTATCTATTAAACATCTAACTGAAATATATTTATTGTCCTTATTAGACGCATAAACTTGAGCGGTTGATAAAAGTACAGTAGTATGAGGAGGATTTAATTTATTAAAAGAGTCGCGTTCGTTATCATTATTCTTATCAACTCGCGCTCGGGTGCATAGCGACACCGGTTGAGGAGCGTCCGTAGCGTTAGAAGGAGACGCGGTCGGATGCGCGGGCGAGGCTGCGCACGGGAGCGGTCGCGGCGCGGCGCTGGCGGCGGCGGACGGCTGCGCGATGCGGTTATCGCTGTTATCAAGACGCGTCGAGTGAGAGGAACGCGAGTCGGAAACTATTTGTTGCGATTGTGAATTGCTATCCAAATGCAAAAGAGAATGATGGTGTTTATTACAAGTTTTACAACTATACGACGACTTACACTGAGAAGCAGTATGCGTAAGGCTGAGGCAGTTTACACAGCCTCTTTTAGATTTAACAAAATCTAAACGATCTTTAGTATTAAGTGCTTTAAAAGAGGAACAATTAAAAATCTGATAGTGATCAGATTTATTACAAAATAAGCAAGTGCTTTTATTATTATTATCGCGTGCAAGGAAAGCATGGTGGACTGTGTTTGAATTACGCGGTTGAGACCGAGAAGCGGGCGGATTATTAAGGTTGCTACCGACTGGGGCGGTTCGCGCGGAGCCAGCAATTGGCGTAGAAGTGCGGTCTAATATTTTTACTTGCGATTTAATAAAATCAACAAAATCCTTATAAGAAGGAATTTCTTTATTCCTCATAAACATTTCAAAGGAATTAGCGGTTGCGGGATCTAACTTCTTTAAAGCTAAAGAAAGTAAGATAAAATCTTTCATATCTTCAATACCTAACTGTTCCAAAGCAGATACAGAAGCGTGGAAAGTTTCAATGAACGTATTTAAAGACGCGGAATTATTTAATGCGGGTTTAATATTGAATAAATTAGACATGTAGTGTGAGCCTAATGCTCTTTTATCTTGATATTTTTGAACTAAGCTGTCCCAAATAGAATTATAATTATCACCGGACGGTATAATACCTGCCGTGATTTTTAAAGCATTTCCTGTTAATTTACCTACAAGATATTGTACTCTTTGAGAATTCGAAAGATCAGGATTTGAATGTATATTAGATTTAAAAGATTCAAAGAAGACGGGCCAATTTTCTATTTTTCCATCAAATGACGGAATTTGAATTGGTGGTAGTTTGATACGACCTTTATATTGGGACGGAATAGTATTCTGCGCAGACACATTCGACGTAGTATTTGTCTTACTGACGATAAGAGAACGAACCCTTTCTATTCGGGTGTACACTGTATCAAATGAAATCATTTTTTTATAATCTATCTTATATTCTGGATCAAGTTGCATATTTAACGCGTTAATTGTATCTAAATTGGCACTAAATTCATGACGAATTGTACTAATAATTTCAGTGTCCGCCATGAATGTCTCTGAGGAACGAAGGTCAGCACTCGCGGACGTGGAAATATTCTTAGAAGAATCATATAAGAACGATAATTGTTCAAAAATAGCTTCATTTTTAGCTTCCAATATTTTAATTTTAGTTTCAATAGCTTCCATTGTGAAAGATTGCGTAATAATAAATTGCAAAATTACCTAATTAAAGTAAAATGACGTAGGTAAGTAGGTATATCCAACAGTTTAGGCACCTACCTATAGGTATGAAAGTTTATTTCAAGTCGACAGACAAGGCTCATAGAATGCAATTATATGCGTAGTAATAGTATAAATAGTAAGTACGTATTGCGGTTATTAGTACACCATATGATTTCGTATAATAAGATACGAATCGGTACCTATAAAATCTAAGTCCTAAAAATATGGAGGAGCGGCGGCGGTATTGAATACCTAACTACTTTTTATCACGATTGGCGTGGTAAAAATGGCGGGAGTACGAAATATCGTATTTATATAGTCTAAAACCTATTTATGAGGTATAAGACTTGCGTATTATGAGGTATATACCTATTTAGAGGCATAAAACCTATAGAAAGCGGGAAATTATACGTGATTTGATATGAAATTAAATTACTGTAATGGCTGACTCAAAATGAATCCGCTCGAAGGCGTACCAGAACAAATGGTGGGTTTTTGCGTACAAATATCAATATGGAAAACGAGGAGCCTCCTGGGATAAAGGTAAGGACTTACCAGGAACTCCTATGGCAATCCAATGATTATGAGCACCACCACTTCACAACAAATCACAAAGTTTTAATGCTCCTCGGTCTGTAGCGTCATTCGTACTGCCTTTTTGCGGCGTTGCGGGGCGCGCGCCTTACGTTTTGTGATGCGTCGCCGAAGTATGTAGAATATTCCCGAAGCTCTTGTCTCGCTTACACATATGAGGTGGGAAAAGGAGAGGAATCGGGAAGTAGAGGCTCGTCATTGATACTCAATATGAGTAGGTTTTACTATAGATATTATTATAGGTATTTTGGCCTAAACACCGACCCTCGAAATTTTACGGTCGAAATAGAACTCGTAATGCAATTTCGATTCGAAGGCTAGTTCGAGGAAAGTGAGAATTGGGCCCCTGGGAGCCAATATATTGCGTCCACAAGCATCGCGCGAATCTAAAATACGCGCATAAATCGCGTGCACTTCCCCCATACTTTGACTCGAAATACGCGCGAGAGTATCGCGGCGAAATCACCTGGACTAGGGGCTGTCTAGGGGCTGAAGCAAGACTGACACTGTAAATTCTGTGAAATTCTATTGTTAATATTTCATAACGATGATTGGAATACCGAATATTTGAAATTAGAATATTTTTGTAGGAATAATCTTTCAAATAAAAATAAAAGTGATACACAAAAAAGAAAAAAAAATACAGAAAAGTACTTTCACTAGCGTCATTGTAAATAGACAATAAAGTGGAAGAAAGCCAAGTGCGTTGATATTATTAAACGCTGCTCAGGATTCGTCGCACGAGCTGTTTTCACATGTTCCAGTATCGAATATTATAAATTCTGTTTGCTTACCGAACTCTGAGCGGAATCTAAAGCGTTCAACTTTCTTCCTTTATTCATTTATCTTACGAAAGTTTTAATCCATTTCCATGATTAGGAAATATCTTTCGTTTAAACATATTCAATGGCTTAAACTTATATTTCATGAATTCTTTATATTTTTTCTCAATTTTATCAATTATACGAGTACTTAATCATGGAATTCCTTATTACAGTATTACCCAACTGATAAGGCGCGTCGTGAACACAGAAAAGAAAGCATAGCCCCGAAGATTAACGAAAGAATGCTTAAAACTTACAATCACCTTAGATCACTAATATAAGGTTCATAATACACTGCAGCTGTTAGTTCCGTCTCACTCGAAAGTCACGCCCCTCCGCACGGCGCGCGCTAACATGGCGGCAGCTGCCGACCAATAGCGTTTCCCGCGCTTTGAAAATGTATCTTCTGCGCAGGTACATCGGTAAGCCATATTAATTGGGTACTACTGTAAATGCTTATTTTTATTATTTGGATGAGGATAAACTGGTGAACATGCCTTCTTTTTCTCTGTATCTCTTGTTTTCTGATTTCAAGAACTACACTCGCCCAAAAGTTTTTTAATCCCTATAAATGTACTAAATTCTAAATTTTCCATCTATCGATGGTATTCATGTTGACGTGCTTGATCAACCTCGGAGAGCACGTACACCATAATTATAACCATATCTACGATCAGAGAATTCATTCATATCTGAGATTTCAACAGAAGATATACCAGATGTTTATCAAATAACTAGCTATTGTCACTTAAGACGTAATTTTTGTTTTCGGTGTTTATTATACCTATCAAAGCTTTGGTCAACTTTTGAGTCTACATTAAAAGAATGAAATTTGGAAGCTAGACCTATGATATAAGGCTTATTTTCGATTAACACAATCTATTTTAGACACTTAAGTTTCGATTCTCATTGTATAATACAGGCCATACGTCACCGTTAAGTCTTTAGACAGTCACGACAAAAAATTTACTGTAGGAATTCTAGGACGTCACTCTCTTAGATCAGTTGACGTAACGTTTTTAACGGTATAAAGACGTCATCATATATGTGTGAATGTGAACAAATAAAACCTTCGACTACTGTGATAAAATTTCGTTTTGGAAATAATATGGAGGCAATAAGACAGTTCATGGAAACGTGAATGAAATGAAAATAAAGGCGATGGGAAGTCGGAGAACATTTCTTGGAAGCAGTGCGAATGGCAATGGAAATACATTTGGTTTCGATGGGAATTACCGACAATAATATCCACGATTGAAGCAGCAAAATCAAATATCACCTGGTAGATATTTCACTATATTTGCATATTAGAAATGGACTTCAATTTCGCAGTTTTTCGCAGTGCGCGTGCTCTATTATTGAAATTAGTTTCATGACTAATGCAAAGTAGTATACAGTCATAACATAAAAGTATATTTGGACCAGAGCATAAAGCTAAGGAGCCGATCCCACAGAGAAGAGTTCTAGAACTCTAGACTGCCTGCTGTGTGCACAATAGTCAACACGGAATGCAGAACTCCGAACTCGGAACTCCAGAACTCTCTCTATGGGATCGGTGTCTTAAAGAACTAATCTTAAATTTCCAAGTTCATTAAACATAAGATTGTTTCCATTAACAAAGTAAGGACATTGTGTAAAGAAATGTCGTAAAACACTCCATTCAGGAGAGACATTCCGTTCCGCACCGCGTTTAAAAATCACGCCACCTTACATGTACGCAACAATCGTAAATTCCGACCATCATACCACTATAAAGTATCAAATTTAAATTAAGCTGTACGTGTGTTTTACTTTGCCATAATGCCGCCGAAAAAAAAACTGCGGCTGGTAATGTCATCTTACAAGATGGCGGACCTTTAATGAATTCCGCGTCACCTTAGTCGCTTAACGGGATGAACAGTTTTTAATCCACTGGATTTTAGGGGGTCAAGGAACTCGTAACAAGTATCAGTAACAGTGGGGGGTATCAGTGCTGATTCGATTCGGTTTCTTGACAGTAAAAAATGTCCGGTACAACACGGGTCGCGGTGGCAATAGTTCGCCATTTTTTTTATTTAAATGTTGAATTTCGAACACCTGGGCATGGTTGGTAATATAATCTGTATCATTGTTATGATATGACTCATTTTACTCAATGGTTCGATTTCTGAATAGATTTGTTTATTTTTTCGTCATTCTCAATTTTGTAGAGTTATAGTAATTATCTCGTCAGTAAATAGAACAAATGATATAATGAGTAGTGCTGAATACATCTTAGTTCGGCGCAGTGCGGTCTGACGTCTGCGCTGCACCGTAAGCTTATTAAATTACTTGTATTAAAAAGTATACTATCAAAAGTATGCCATGACATCACTTGACGTTTAGAATTACTTACGACCACCCCCCATTGGGATACAGTAAGCTTTAAGTATGCATTTTATGTTACATTAAAACATAGAAGTACTGTTAAGAATTTGTATTACTAATACAATTGTATGACTCAAATGCAAGAGAGTGTATTCAAATTAGGTTTATGATACTGACGTAGTATCTATAGTAATCTATACTAATATAATAAAGCGGAATAGTTTTTTGCCTGTTTGTTTGTTTATCAGGCTAATCTCTAGAACTACCTGTCGGATTTGAAAAAATCTTTCACCATTAGGAAGTTACATTATCCCCGAGTATTACAGACTACTTTTTATGCCGGAAACGTGGGTGAAGCCGCGAGGAACAGCTAGTTAGAAATATTTGTCTAAAACTTCCTACTATCCTTCTTCCTAGTCTGTTTTGAATGTGGAGATGTGATTTGAGTGTTTGTTACTCTTTCACGCAAAAACTACTGAACGAATTCGGATAAAATTTGGCACACAGATAGAATATATTCTGGATTAACACATAGTATTATTTTTATCCCGGGAACGTTTGTGAAACCGTGTGAAGCTAATAGTTCATATTTTATTATCGCTGCTACTTAAATTATGTTACAAATTATTACTAATTAAACATTGTCGCTTCAAGGATAAACAAATTAGGCAACATAAATAACGATTATAAATATTTATATGTAGCTAATGAAATTGTCTTGTAATATTACTTCTATATTATACTAATATAATAAGATTTATACGAAACCTACTAATATGAAAAATTTGAAAGTGAGTTTGTGCGAGTTTTATTGTTTGTTAGATCTGAACACCGTGCGCCGTAACGGCTCAACCAATCATGATGAAATTTGGCACGCAGGTAGATCATAACCTGGAATAATATATAGGGTACTCGGGAACCTTGATTTTTAAAGGGTTTTGCCGACAACGCGATAATATCACCCTGATAAATTCTGATAATAAAGATGAAATGATTCATGTCTATATTTTGACGGGTCAGCTGGCGTGGTTGACTAAGATTCCACCTATCACCGTAGGTCGTGGGTACTATTCCCATCTAGGACATGCATTTATGTGCATGAACATGTTTGCCTGAATCTGGGTGTTATTATGTATTTACAAAGAAAATTTAATATATGTATTGTATCAGTTGTCTGGTTTCCATAGTACAAGCTCTGCTTAGTTTGGGATCAGAAAGCCGTGTGTGAGGAATGTCCCAGGATATTTATTTATTTATTACTAGCTGTCCCCCGCGGTTTCACCCGCGTTCCCAGGACAAATAGTAGCATATATCCTTCTCCATACCATAGGCTATCTGCATGCCAAATTTCATGATGATCCGTTGAGTAGTTGAGGCGTGAAGGCGTCACAAACAAACAAACTCACTTTCGCATTTATAATATTAGTTAGGATTAGGATATTACATTGCCATTATATTTATGACATGGCACATAATACATATAATTCTAGATATACAACGTATAACAGATTTAGATGCTAAACCGTTAAACGGTTTGTTCAGAATCGTATTCTGATTATTCAGTTATTATTACGATTCAGTAGGCGATTCTGAACAAACCGTTCAACGATTTAGCATCAAAATCTGTTACACGTTGTATATGATAGTGTAATAAGTAATAACCCTCATAAACAATATGCCTATTTTTAGGAAAACCATCCACAAATACCTGACGTCATTATACGAGTAGTTGTATTGTCGGTTTGTTTGGACATTGTTTTTGCTTCCTGCAAAATTATGTCACTTTATTTATTTGTTAAGAACAAGTTTGGTTCGAATTGATAATGTCAAAATATGAGTTATGTTTTATTTGCATTATTTGAGATAAATATTTCGACAGTTAATAAATTATTGTTTATTTAAAACTAGTAGGCGCCATTGGTCAAAATTAGAAATAAATTTTAGCTTTTTGCACTTCTTCTCCATATAAACTTTACCAATGATACTTCTCCATGCGTGCAATATGCTTCAAAAGAAGTACAGTCGAGGATATAAATATGTATACCCTTAGACATTCAACAACGCTTTTCTCTTAAACTATTGATTGAAATTATTAGATATATAAGAAATTATATATATATATATATATATATATATATACACATACATATTACATAATAACAGAACTTAATACTAATACAATTTGTATAATATTGTAATATTTGAATCTATACAGTGCGAGTAAAATTGCTTTTAATTTTCGTAAAGTTTATCCACAGACATAAATCTAAATAGATACCGCTAGTCCCTCTATCCGTATAACCAAGCGTGTCACTTTTTTGGTATCGATTGATTTAGTTAGGTTGGCATTAGATTTTTAACCTGAAAATGAAGCTATCCTATTTGTTAGCTAAACACATCCCTCGCTACACATTTTTGGTGGACATGCAGCTTTCTGCGAGTTCCCTGTCCGCGCCAAACAATTTCAAAAGAAGAGCTCTCCCTTTTTGCACAGATTTTGACACGCTAAGTACATAACACTCGCGTCATCTATTTAGATGCATATCTGTGAGTGTATTCTACATATTTATATCCTCGACTATACAACGAACCTATTTCTCTTCACGTATTTATATAAAGATTTGCCTCTGTTATATAGACTTAAAGATTAGAGGTAGATTCTCGAATTGGCCCTTGTAAGTGATTCTTCATCTCACTCTTCAGCCTCAGATTAGTTATGCATAATATAACATCTGCAGTAAAAAAAAAAAAAAAAAAATTGAATAACATAAACTTTTCATCATAAAATTATATTAATTCGCACAGATAGGATTTAGTTACGTTTTTATAATGTATATTTAAATGTATATCACTGAGACACGTTCACAAGTATCTTATAAGTAATCAGTAATCGCCTATACATTTTTGTTATTATTTTCCGGCGAGAACATTTGGGCTAATTGGACAGTGTGATAAAAACCTTTGGCGGTGTATGGTATAGCGTCAGGTACATTAAAGTAAACGCACTTTCGTCTTTTTGAAGATTATTTATTTGTGATAAAAGCTTTTTTTTTTTAAATTAAGTACATTGAACTTTGAACGTGTATTTAAAAGTGTGAATCACGAGTACCGTTTGGTTGATAAAATGCTGGCAACATTTCTGTTAAAGTGCGTTGAAGTCTTTTGTATGCTAACATTGCGTGACAGATAATACTTTTTTTTCTGTCATCTGTGGATTTTATTCGTGTACTATTGGATTAAAGGAGACTCCTTCTTTTACGGTCATCTTAGCTAGTAAGTCTTACTTAGTAAGTCTTATTTAGCAAACCATACTTAGATTACTTACTCGATTTTTCTCAGTACTGAAAATTGTGTACATGAACATGTCTGACTTCTGGATGTAATTATCTAACTATCTACAGACAAAACCGTTTATAACGACATCGCTTAAAACGACGTATAGGATATATATTTTGAGGTCCCATAATTTTTGTTTACTGTAAATATTTGTTGGTTATAACGACTGTAACCAATGGTCTCTTCGAAGTCGTTATAAACGGTTTTGACTGTATTTGTATATATTGAGCTATAAGACGCCGGGAGAATTTCCACCCATACGTTGTCGGATATTTCGCTAATACGGATATTTTGCTGCTTCGTATCTTATGCGAACAGCAAAGGAGTGTACCTCTCTTCCGGGGTCTGTGTTTCCCTACACCTTTAACTTAGATGTATTCAAGGCTAGATTGAATAGGCATAATCTGGGTAAGCGTGCTACATCCTCGGCCTAGTCATAACTCCTCATGGGGTCAGTCGGAGGCCAAACGCAAGCCCATTTTACATACAAAAAATAATGTATACAACGTGTAATAGATTAAGATGCTTAACCGTTAAACGGTTTTTTCAGAATCGATTCAGCAGGCGATTCTGAACAAACCGTTCAACGATTTAACCTATCGCACCTTACCTAAGTGTCTGTGGCAAGCCACCGCTCCTCAAACAAAATTGGACATTTCGCAAAATCGGACATTCATAATTTCGTAACGTCGCGTTCTCGTCGTTTTCACACGGCCGCAGTTTGTGGATGCAACGTGTTTTGTAATATAAATATAACCACAAGCCTCTTTTGTTTCTGAATTAAGGATTGACATGTGAAGAAATTGGGCGCATTAAATAAGTTATTGTTTAGCTTTTGTTTGTTGTACCAATCTCAGGAACGCGTCACGAAATCGAAGTCTATATTGTATTCGTACCTTGAAAGGTTTTAGAATAAGTACTTTAATATTATAAAAGCTAATATAATATCCTGGAACATTCCTCACACACGGCTATCTGATCCCAAACTAAGCTGAGCTTGAAATATGGAAACCAGATAACTGATATACTACATATACAACTTTTTGTTCCCACTTAGTGCATGCCAAATGCATGAATCGAACCCACGACCTGTGGCGTGGTAGGTGGAATCATAACCCTCAAATTTTCACGGATAAATATATCAATCATTTTTGATGTAAATTGAAAGTGTGCCAAATGAACTACTGTCGCGAATCACTGAATCATCTATCCATTATAATTGTTCTACGAAGGTAAAAAAAAACTCTAAAAACCTCGAAATATCCCGCCTCGTAACAGGAAAATTATCCGATAAGTGATTGGTTTACTCAAAAGCTAGTACCTATATATTGTTACTTACCTGTATTAGTATGAATAAACATTTAAATAAGAATTTAATATCAGAATTTTTCATTCTATTAATATATCAGGGAAACATTTTCAAAAATAAATAAATTACCATAAACAATATTATTTTTAATAAACTCGTCTATCCAACGTCTGGTCTTAGTTCGAAGATAATTATAGTTATTAAATAATGAATCAAACAATTGAAAACCTTAAGTCTTATTTGAATAAGAGCTACGTTAACTATTGATGATGTGTCAATTCTAATAAATCACATAACAAGTATGTATCGACTAACGTCAAGGCGAATTAGTTAATTAATTAAAACAATGAAAACAATTTAGTGTAAATGTGTTCCTTAATTTACATTAGGTAAATAAACGAGTTTTGTTGACTGGTTGTTTTTTGGTCAATCACCCTCAGTTGGTAAACAACACATTTAAAAAGTTGAAGTTGGTGCCGATTCTGTTGTAAATCGCACTAAACTAATTTTAGTCACATCTCATCTCTTTCTTACGAACATTATTGAAAAAGGATAGACATATTTTAAGTTGTCAAATTAATCTTTGCCGTCTTATTTTGCGTGTATTTAGGCGTAACCGCGATAGATGGCGACTAAATTTATATTGAAAACAAGCATTGGACTAATTTGACAGGACTAAATTTCTTACATCCTTTTCTTATGTTCTTTGTTAGAAAGAGACATAGTGAGATTAAAATTAGTTTAGTTGTGAGCAACAGAATCAGGGCCAGTGTTTGACGGTCAATAGTTGAAATGCATTGTCGGTCAAAATGTCATCATTCAAATAGAAGACAAAAAAAAGTTTAATAATCGACGAACGAATATAGTATCTCAAATATAACGCAGTATCAAGGAGTTATGAAAAGATCCTGGATGAAGTATTTTCTCGGAATATGCGCATGTATAGGTAACCGGTTACCATCAGGCGGGCCGTATGCTGACTATTTTGATATGAGGGTTATTTTTAGGCATCATTTCATTCGTTTCTAGGCATTTGGACCATACCGGTGCTCACGGACCGTACTCTAGAACAGTCGCTCTGTTAATATTCTATCTTTATGGCTTCTCTTGGAAACGCTCGTGGTGTATCATGATTAGCCGTTCTTAATCGATCGGAAAAGTTAAGCTACCACCGTCGTGGTCGGTACCTGGATGAGTGACCGCCTAGTGGTGTTTCAAATCGAGCGTTTCCGTGCTTCGGAAGGCACGTAGCAATTAGTCCCGATTATCACTTAATTGTGATAGTCGTGAAGCTAGTTGGAGGCCTCCTAGGCGGCTTGAAAAATCATCATCCAACAGTAGGTTGACCACTAGCCCTTTCACCCTCATTTGTGAAAGGAGGCTTGTGCTCAGCAGTGGGATATTATTGGCTGATGATGATGGTGATGATGGCTTCTCTTAATCCCGGGAACGCAGGTGGAACTGCAAGGAACAGTTATGCAAAACAGAGGGCACTCGAACTCGAGCATAGTTCATTATGTTTTGGACGTCACATTATGCATTATAGTGTCATTGACGTGGACATTTTCGTTTCTCTGACGTCATACACACGTCAGAGCTGTCATTTTGATACGTGTATCTTTGTGAATCAAGGTTTATTGGTACGTATTAATTTTGTAAAAATTCAATTAGTTTTTACAAGCTTTTATTTAACTTGCAATGTATGTAGGTATGTATGTTTGTTCGGGTGGAATCTTGCAAGTAGAACTTCACTCACTTCCAGTGGTCGGATTGCCTTGATATTTGGTATACATTAGTCTATTGGATGACAATGCAAGTACAGTCACTCAAAAAAAACTTGTATTAAAAATTTAATTTTTAACAACGAACTTATTAAGTTTACAAAGAAGCTTACTCCTTGTAGCCGTTGATCCATCCGTGTTTTGAATTTCTGTTTCATTCGGTAAGGTTTTGTTAGGAGAAATAAAGAAATCAAGTAGTAATTCTCATCTAGGATGTGTGGTAAGTACTGACGTGGTCGAAGGTGTTAACACCTTCGATCACGTCAGTACTTACCATGGATCCAATTCCGCAACTAGTCAGTGATTTTGCACTGATTTTGAACAGTAACAACCAATCTCTGCGTCGTGTGTTCTTGACTCGGCCAATCAGAGGTGTCGGTGTTGGGATAAGTAAAATAATGTCACTGCGCTTTCTATGGGGTAATTGTTCGATGTGTTAAATATAGGTGTATATTTAAAAGTACTTATAAATTTCATTCTAGGATACATTTTTAGGGCTATTTTGAAAACCTTACAATTTTTTTTTGGAGCAGGTGAGATCTAACAATATAGGTACAACCTACGTGTCAACATTTTAACGTTAAGACATACGTTGCTAAGGCAGTGTACCATGCACAACCTAAGTACCCCTCTACACGTTTCACAACACAATACTCCATCGGCGCGAGCGCAATATGTTTTAGAACACACATAAAAGTTTGCAGCTTTGTTTATGCCGAAAGTCCATTGTTTACCAACTTACAGTGCAGTGGTAAACGTTGATGTTTGAACAGGACGACAAAATAAATAGTGGCTAATTAGATTTCCATGTGTTTAAAGGGTTGTTACAATGTTTTTGCACAACATATTTTTTATCTTGTTTTAGTGAACTAAAATTAACTTTAAGGGTGTAACATAGCCCAATGACTTTGAGGATTTGACCTCTAAACGAGTATTCTGCGCTACTCACCGCTGGGCGGCTTTGGAAATGCACCCCGACGGTGGATAGCGGTACTACAATCGACTTGATTACAGAAAAGGTAACAGCGCAGATGTGTCGTATGGTTTTTATAGCTTTGCCTATTTCCATTAATTATTTATTTAATGAAAATAGTTTATTGCTAGGTCTTCAGGAACAGAATTTATGTGTTGTGTAACCATAAATTCTGTTCCTGAAGACCTAGCAATAAACAATTTTCGTCAATAATAGCAGGCGAGTAAAATTCTGGGTCTGATGACCAGGTAACATATTGGATCTCAGTAACAGAAATAGCTAAGATTTTATAGTTTTCAATAGTTGTCCAACATTACATTATGTAATATGATGAATCTCAAGGGTCTGATAATGACCAGGTAAATAAATCTTGGTATTTTGAAATAAATGTCACTTTACGAGCGAGTGTGTTGAAAAATATATTACAAATTAATAACGTACTGTCAATTTTTAAATTTTAATGGTATGTGACAGACACAAATATTTAGTAGAACTGAAAAAAAAAACTTTTCTCACAATTTAAAAAAAGTGCGGCCCTTTCGCTCTTTGACCACTATTACTTACTGCTACGATTAAAAATTGATATTTGAGAGGCCCTGGGATCACAATAGGGCTTGAAATCGAATATTCGAATAATAAAAAAAAACTAATATTATTATACTACATCTGTAATATTCTGATATTAGACTATTTCCTCAGATGAAACACAGCAGTAAAGCATGCGTTATTAAAACCAACTCTTCTCTATTTCGTATTCGGTACTTAATTTGGTACTGAAGATCGTGATAACTATGGACTTAATTTTGTTGGAGTGGTTGGCTTGCCACGACTCCAATTGGTTGATATTTATTAGAGATGAAACGGATACTTGATTAGTCGGATACCGGATATTCTTCCGGATACTTTAGGGGTGTAAGGGTCCAAACAACATCTATTGGATCCTTGTCAACCTCACTTGCTCGTGGTGCACCCTTCTGATAAACAAACGAGGCTCTGGCTCATACTGAACCCCGTTTCGGGTTGTGGTGGACAGGCGGCGGCCCCACATAATTCCGGCTTGGTGGTAGGATATACCTATGTCCGACTGGCTAGCGACCATCTTCGTGAGTGAATCTGTCGTGAAGCAGTTCGCTGTGTTTCGGCAGGGTTCACGAGAGCCGGTCCCCATACATCCGAAGTGTGCAGCATGTATGTTGGTGAGATCCAGCGATGCGATTCGGGCGATATCTGATGTGTGTCGCGTATTGGGTTGACATGGGGGCCAGGAAGACCCGGTGAAACGGCTGTCCGCTGGCCGCCCGCCGGTTAATAGGGGACCCGAACCTGGGTATTACCAATAACTTCTGGCCGAGGAGGCTGTCCCGCCAACAGGTGCATAATCCCGACGAGTGTCTGTCCTGCCAGGGGAGGAGACTGGAGTGGAACCAGATAGGCACTCCCGGGGGGGACCGGGGGCCCTTCCGTCCCCCATGTCAATTCCACAACTTGCCGCCGCATTCAGGTCGACCCGCAACCATTGTGTTTTGCCTCCGCGATCATATAAACCGCACACTTCCAATAAACTATTTTTTTTACGATTTCCACATTAAGAGTGGACTTTTGTAATATCTTATCACTCCATAGTAATATCAACACCATCCATCACCATCTTGAGATGGCGAAGCCGGTCTTGTTTCTTTCTGACGGAGACACAGATAACCTGCCCGAGCGATACATCGTATCTTCACTATCCCGGTTACAATCTCGAACATTTGTTCGTTCCAAAGGCTGGGGTGTGCATGTTCGTCCAGGAGGGCATCTGTTGTCGACGTCTAAATAACCTGGAAGACAAGAGCCTGTCTACTCTCTGGGTGCGCGTAGACTACGGTGTGTCTACCCGTATATACGCGTGCCTCTACAGGTCTCATCGCGGCGACACTGAGATAACTCGCTTCTTTGAACGCGTCCAAGAAGCGACCGACACTGTGCTGGGACTTCATATAAATAAAAGATTTGAATGTTCTTTTCATCGCCAGAGGTTAGTCAACTGACTAACCTCTGACTTTATCTTCTTCGATTTGGAAATTACGTAGTGGTATCAATTAAACATGATTTAAGAAATTCTGAAAATTATCCGATTTATCCGGATAGTAAAAAAAAATATATTCATTTTATCCGGATACTAAATACTAACGGATAATGCAAGCCTAGCTGGGACGGTACCCTACGGCCGAGGTGATTGTCCTCGGAGACTTTAACACCCACCGTAGCGAATGGTTGGGGTCTTCGCGGACCGATCACGCTGGGAAACCGTTTATGACTTCGCTTTGGCCTATGGTTTCTCGCAACTGGTGCAGGATACAACCTGCATTCCTGATACCGAAAACCACGAGCCTTCTCTGCTGAACCTTCTGCTGACTACACACCCAGATGATTACCAGATCTCCGTCGGTGCTCCCCTTGGATCGTCGATTGGTTTAGTCTGAAGTGCCACTAGCGCTACCAGGAAGATCTCGACTCCGCGAGACTCGCAAAGAACTGTAATGTTCCGCTGGATCCGGCTACTAGGTTGGCCGAATATCCGGTATCCGGCCAAACAGGTATTCGATCTCTAGTTTAAACACTAGACATAAGGACAAACTTGTTGTACCTGTAACACGGCTCAGCAAAGTTAAGGATTCTTTTAAGGGGCAATGTATACGCTTCTATAACAAAGTACCCAAATCAATTCAATAACTATCTGAGTATAGAATCAAAAAGTGAATAAAACAAAAAAATATGTAAGAAGGAGTACTATACAATTTTCGATTTTGTAGAAGACAAGAACACATTTAAATGACGTGTTCGCTTTACAGGATATTTTAATTCAATTATTTAATATTGTAAAATGTAATGTATTTAATATTGTAAATGTAATATTGTAATGTATAAGATAATAAAATAATTAGACTGTTTTACAAAAAACTTAAACCGACTTCAAAGGGACCAAACGGGAAATAAAATCCCTTTCAAATAAAAAAAGAATTTTCCAAATCGGTTAATAAATGACAGAGTTAAGAGGAAACAAACATAAAAAAAAAAATATACATTCGAATTGAGAACCTCCTCCTTTTTTGAAGTCGGTTAAAAAAGAATATGCTTGCTGAGTTTCTTCTCAGTTTAAGTATAGTTACGAACTGGTATAGACTAGGAGGGCACGACAGAAATGGTAACGATAAGGTAAATGGGTGAACTGGGGTTCATCGGATAGAGGATACCTCTCTGATGCCAAATAAGTCGGTCTGCCTGCGCCAAGTGGTTGCGTTATCTAGATATGGCGCCTAAAAAACTGTTTATCGTGACCAAAAAAAAAAGATTAGGTAAATGGCTGAGCTCGACGTAGAAAGTAAGTAGTAGTTATACTGATGTTAATTTAAAAAAAAACTGACCAAATTTTCGGTTGCGTTATGTAGATATGGCAGCTGAAAAACTGTTTATCGTGACCGAAAAAAATGATACGATTAATAGCTGAGCTCAATGAATCATGGCAGTATTATTGCATACTAGCTTAGTCATAAAAAAAAAACTGTAAAAAATTTTGGTTGCATTTCGTAGTTATAAGCGATCTACGTAAAAATTATCAATATGGATAATTTTAGTGTTTCACGGTTTTGCGGAATTTACATTGTCAAAAATACGAAAACGATATTAGTGCCACCCCCCTTCCTTTATATCCTTGCACTAAGCGGCATTCACGAGTCAACAGGGAAACAAAGATAAGATTGTTGTGAAAGATATTTTGCACCAGTTACCTGTACCTTACAGGCAACTTCAGGCAACGCTTTCTCGCGCTGTTCACGTATTATTTACTCTTGAGTTGATAAAAGTGTTTTATTTTAAATATGTCAGACTTAATGTGCCAGATTTGTGAAAATAGGTTAAAAGTTGTTTTGTTTAATGCGAACTCTTTAAAAAAATCAACATCATCATAATCATCAGCCTATTATATCCCACTGGCACAGGCCTCCTTTCACTAATGTGGTTGAAAGGAGCAATACTCGACCACGCATGCCCACTGCGAATTGGTGGAGGGAGGCTAGTGGTCAACCTACTGTTGTAATTTTTTAAGCCGCCTAGGAGGCATCCTACTAGCTTAACGACTTTTGCAACTAACCTTAATGTCTTAAATAACTAATATATGATTTCAAAATTCCAAACAGCAGTTATTTTTTGCGTACGGTAGATGGGAAATAATTCTTGCCTATATATGATGGCTCGTGTGACCACTCAATATTATTTTTGAACATCCTCTGTACCTACACATGATTGCAATAAATGATGATTTGATCTTGATCTTGATCTTGCCTTTTTTCCGCCAACAACATCACTATAGGCTCGTGCCTACCAGAAAACTAAGCATTTACTTCATAAAATACTCAAACTATGAAAAAAGATTAATATAACCGCTCAGAGCAGGCGTGGCGGCTGGAAGTATAAAGGGAGGGCGCCCCCCTCCCTCA
This sequence comes from Polyploca ridens, assembly GCA_951394255.1. NCBI lineage: Eukaryota > Metazoa > Arthropoda > Insecta > Lepidoptera > Drepanidae > Polyploca > Polyploca ridens. Next base: position 5,863,460 of record OX596265.1, on the reverse strand, counting down.
CTGATATAATTTTGATATTTTTGACAATGCAAATTCTGCGAAACCGTAAAACACTCAAATTCTCCACAGTGATAACTGTTACGTAGATCGCTTAGAACTACGAAATGCAACCAACATTTTGGTAAGTTTTTTTATTACTAAGCTAATGTGCACTATTATAATACTTCCATGATTCGTCGAGCTCAGCCATTTACATTATCATTTTTTTCGGTCACGATAAACAGTTTTTCAGCCGTCATATCTAGATAACGCAACCGAAAATTTGGTCAGTTTTTAAAAAATTAACATCAGTATAACTACTACTTACTTTCTACGTCGAGCTCAGCCTTTATCTTATATTTTTTTTTGGTCACGATAAACAGTTTTTTAGGTGCCATATCTAGATAACGCAACCACTTGGCGCAGGCAGACCGACTTATTTGGCATCAGAGGGGTATCCTCTATCCGATGAACCCGAGTTCACCTATTTACGTTGTCGTTACCATTTTTGTCGTCACCTCCTAGTATAGTAGTAGAATCAATTGTAACGTTCGTAAGTGCCTTATTAGGGCCTATATTGTATAAACATTTTTGAATTTGAATTGAATTTATCATGTATAGCTTAGGAGTTATACGGGTATGTCCAGAGTATGATGATGAAATCAGAAGGTGGTTATAGGCATATACGAGGTGGATACGACAATACGACAATAAATGAGACTACAAGCTTTTCATAAATTGTTGCCGAGGAGACATGTAACTTTTGTATGAAAAGTTTTTTTTTTTTTGTGATTTCGTATTTGGTCTCATATTAAAAGTTAATCGTATTGATGAGTACTTTACGTGGTTTCATTTATTGTCGTATCTACCCCGTATATGCCTATAACCAACTTCCGATTTCATCATCATTCTCTGGATGCAAGACAAGGTTATAGATTTGTCAAAACAAATCAAAGGAACCCAAACACGATGGGTTTATCATATATGTATTTTAGGAGTTCCGTTGGCCATCTTCCGTATCCATTATCAGACTACCTCGATGGTACCATAACATTGCGTTATTACCGAACCTACAAAAGTAAACCTTTCATTTCACTCGGACGGATGTCAGCAAGTGGTTGAAAATAAATTGAAAATGTTGAAACGAAAAGACGTACATCATTGCAAGATAAATAAAATCTTATTATAAAAATAATAAAGGAAACCGGGATCTTGCTCTAAATTTTTAATAACTATAGTACCTACCTAACACATTTCTGATTAGTCTATGACGACTATTGATGTCCTTGAAAATATTATTTTTACTTATGACTACTTTAAATATATTTACAAGCTAAAAAATATGCTCAAAATTGTATCTAAGTTATTATCAGAAGAAATTGATTTAAAAATCATTCATAAATTTAAATATTTAGTTTATTTGTCGTATAAAATTTCCGTGCGAGGTCCTTTCGTGACAGCAGCCATCAAGGCACTGACGAGCCACGGCTGCAGGCGTCCGCGGGTGGGATTTGGTGGGGAGCGAGTGATTTATGCTTCGCGATTATGTTTTTTTATTATTATTTTAACATTATTTATAAAATTTGAAAATTAATCAATACATATTGTTATAAAATGCATTAGCTTTCTTTTGGTATAAGTTTCGCATATATCTGATGAGCCGTTATGTCAACAATTTACAATTTAGGTTAAAATTATACGTGTAAGGATTTATGTTTTTACAAAATTTGAAGATATTTACACAAATTTTAATCAATACAACTTGTGCGCGATGAACCAATGTACAACATATATTTTTTTCAGGACAAATGGATGGATGGATTCTTCAACAAAATGCTTTTTGTCCAGCGTATTTTTGAGATTTGACCATTGTTACACCCTTAAGGCGCCTTATCCTAAACCATATAGGTACATATTGGTATCACACAGTTCTTATACGTATACTAATATATTAATGTTTTCTACCGTGTAATTATTTTCTACCCACGGAAATATCCATAAAATAATTCCCCGAAATCATGAGCTGGGAAAAGTCAGTAATAAAATAACATAATACGCCAATAATTCTCGCGTATCGAACGTGACGTATCATGTATTGGCTCCTAAACATGTGTAATTGACAAACCAATTGATTTATACAGTTACCGCGTCCATTATGTGTGTATTTACGACTGTACTTGGCGCGTTTATCAAGTTTTAAACTTGTCCGTACTTTTTTCTCGTTTGTTTATGGGGAGTATAGTGGTTTTCAATTTCCTGAATATATTGAAATGGTTTGAATTATAATGTAGGGATTTCTCTATTGGTTTTAGTTGTACGGGTCGACTATGACATAGTCTGACTATAACTATGTCTTAAATATTAGTACCTATAGTATTATCATATATTAGTATAGTCTTATTTATTATTTATATGTGACTGGAATTTTATATCCATTGTATATTATCTAACTTGTATGTATTAGAAGCTTTTTTGTTAAAAAAAAACATAATAAAGTTATCTGAATAGGACAACGTCTTTTGTTGTTATTTTTGTAAAATACATTTTTTAAACCATTAACAGAGAAATGAATGGACAGTATCAATTTATGTAGAATTTTAAGAAAGGTCTTTTTAAAACCAAAAAAAGAATTGAAAATTTTGTACCTAAATCAGTTGTCACAAACTTTACGATGGCATTTTTTTTAGATTAATTCTGAATATCGAATTTTGTAAACACCTGTTGGTCAGCCCTGGCAGCCGGTCAGTTCCAACCAATGCGGAAACAGCCTGGACTCGGTGCCCGAGCTTTATTAATATTTGGTCCCGACCGATTCTGAGAAAAGACATTGTCCTTCCATAGTGCGAGCGTCGACCCCGTCCGGGCGTTTTTGTTTGTTTATGCTGAACGCGGTTGGCGCGAGAGGAAAATTTTAATCTATGCTTTTCGTTTTTTTCTTCTTCTTTTTACCTGTTTTGTTAAAAGGTCTTTTGAGCCGTGTCTTAATCTTGGCGAGAGGTAAGTATAAGTATTCCCATTTTATGATTGTATCCTTTGTTAATTAAGGTGCCGGATCGCAGCCAACTGCATGAACCAGCAGACGACGGCGACGTGTCGTTGCGACACTAATTCTTTCTTCTTCTTTTCTATGTATTACTATGGAGGCTGCTGACCTAGCAACGGAAGGTATTTCATAGTATTACATAGAAACCAGTAGTGTCGCAACGACACTTCGTAGTCTGCTGCTGCTGCGTGCGATCGGCTGCGAACCGGCACCTATTAACCAAATGCAATAACCACCATTAGGTTTTAAAGGTAATACGGTTGTCGAATTAACTTTGCTATGATGGCTTAGTGTAACCGCACTCTATTCTGTACTTCAGTTCACGAGCATATTTTTTTATACTTTCTACGGTAGCAAGAATACGGCCTGATGGTAAGCGGTTATCGTAGCCATATGGACGCTTGCAACACATGACGCATCACTCACGCGTTACCGACCCTTCCCCCTCCCCAGTGAGATCTGGCGACCTTATTCACGCGCAGGAACACAACCAAGTTCCTATGTGATTTGGCTGCGGTATTCTGTGAGGTGGAAGTATTTCCCCAGTCGAGCTGCTCTTTGAGCCAATAAACGCTATGGTACTCTCTTAAAACAAAATATACCATAAATAAATATCCTGGGACATTCCTCACACACGGTCATCTGATCCCAAACTAAGCAGAGCTTGTACTATGGAAACCAGATAACTGATATACTGCGTATACTACTTTTTGTTTGTAAATACATACTTAATATACATAATTTCACCCAGATTCAGGATATGCAGACATGTTCATGCACATAAAATGGTCTTAACCAACCACGCCATCTGGCCCGTCATAATATGTTTTTTTTTATTTATCCAATCTAGCCTCAATATTAGGCTAATAAGTAATTTCAATTTAACATTTATATTGACTATATCTAAGAATGTGTCCATTAACACTTTTCTTATTGTCTCTATTAAGGGAAGACACTTTGTTCTTGTGTTCTTTATATGTAGCACTTGGACTACGTTACACTCTTATAACTATCACTACACTAACTCAAACGGTTTAGTTCTTTTGAGGCGTCTCACTATGTCTGTGTGATCGAGGAGCTGGATTGCCTCAACGTTCACATGATGATGAAGCCGGTTGTGGTGAGCTTCTGCATATTTTTTAATCACTGTCTGTACGAACTCTACAAATAATAATAATGTTATGAATTAAAAATATTTTTCTCATGTTAAAAGTATGATATTTTTCGGGGATTCTAATTAGGATCCATTCTACTGGTGATGGTGAACATAATATTTAATAACTCTGCCTTGTTTTAACGGTATGTTATTATATTTTATAATATGATGAATAATAAGAATAAGAATAATTTATTTAGACACACGAAATATAAGAAATGGATATAACAAAGTAAATATTTAAATTAAGGTGTGTCGTAAAAAGGTAATCGCTCAGCATGAAGTTGCAACGACAAGCGCCACAACGCTGGTTTTCAGCGAAACCTTCCGACGATAGACATACAGGTATTAATACAAACAGTAGGTACAGACAGACAGTATAGACAGTACAGATATAAAGAAAAATTATAAATAAAAAACTCAACAATATTTTGTATAAGGACATAAAATAATAATAATAATTGAAACAAAAATACAACATTCAAATAATACATAGTAAATAGATACCTACATTATAATTGATTACACAGTTCAAATAAACAATACCTACTTATAATAATATAATATATGCTATATTTAATTTTAAAAACATTGATTAAAATACGAGTTTTAGCTTTGATATTTAAGTTTTAATTCATTAGCAACACATATCTTATTGCAACAAAAAAAAACACAGTTCATTTGAACACGATGCCAATAGTCTCTTTTAATTTACTTTTTAATTTAGGGTTACTGGCGCATTTATCGATTACCGATAGCGATTGATTTTGTTCATCGATTAGTCAAATCACCGGTGTAAATCGAAAAGTTTTTTAATCTCAGGGTCTGGTGAAATATGTGTTTATAAGGGATATTGTTATGAAGGTCCCTTGGAGGCACTGTTGCGATATATAATAATAATTTCTGACGGGATTCATATTATTCTCAATTAGAGTTTTTTCCTTATCTGCTTATGTTTAAATTAATCTGCTTAAAAAGTATATTGTCTTATTTTTTAAGTTTTTGAAAGGACGGTTTTTATCGCATGAAATGTGTAAGGAACGCGCTTTATTCGATTGTGTGATGTTTTATTGTCATATAAGTTACAAGTAAAACTTTGAGAATCCATAAACTATGTACTCAAAGAAGTAAAACAAAATTGTTGACCAAATTAAACATCTTATACTTAAAAATTTTTGAAAAAAAAATCATTCATTATTTCCCTCATTCATATAAATTATTCAGAAGTAAGGAAGCACTTCCATAATAAATATATTAGCCTCAGAAGAATGCGTGATGATAAAACATAGCTGATAACTGTGACGCTATCAGATCGGGTGAAGGTCGTCATATCGTGTGATCACCGGTTCGATTCCCCGGCCACTTCCGAGGCATAATAGTAGTACGTGTCAATTTGGTTAAATTATTCACGTTTGCACCTACATACGTGTTTAATTTTACATTTTTATCGGGCAACCATCTTTGACCCCTACTATCGATTATTGGACTCACTTATTACTCGATCGTAATTAGTATTTCTCGATTTAAGAAAATTTTACTCACCCGTTACCCGAACGTACTTCTAACTCTCGCTTTGTTTCGGGAAATAATGTTGTCATTGTTAATTTGTAAGCATCCGTATAAATTAATAATCCCACAATACTACATTAAACATAAATGCAATTTAACTAATCTTTAATTAGACTCGGTGTAGACAAATAAATCTATACTCGTGATTGATAAATATATTATGTAAAAAACTGTGTAATTATTTCATTAACATAATGTGACATTTTACAAAAACTGGTATTAACTTTCAAGATTTAAGTGATAAGTTCAGGAGTTGGATTCAAAACTATATTACTAAAACATTCTTAAAATATAGGTCTTTAATGTACTACTCTATATTAGATATTCTTACATAAAGTGTAAATAAATAAATACCATTTAAGTACCAAAAAATACTCACAAATTTATCACCTACATTTCGTAATCAAAAATATGGTAATTCTTATGATAAGACAAAGTTGCATCGGAAACAGAGATCTAATTAAAGATATGCCATCTTGCCTCGAAACGGCATTGCAACGTTGTGATTTAAGATTTTCCTGTACATTAAGGAAGCCAAGATATGAGCATATAATAATAGTTAAGTAAATAAAGTGACATAAACTTACATAAATGTAATAAGGAAAAACATGTCTACGTTTAGGTACCTCTTTGTCAACGACTCATCTAATTTTATCACGTTTTTTAAACAAAAATGATAATATTACGTCTAAAAAAAACCATACAAAATGCACATTGCGTTTTAGTAACGAATATCAAAATGAATATAAAAATATCGTTCCTAACCAAATGTTTCCCAATAGTTTCATTGAACTATTGGCGATAGAAAGCCGACTGCTATTATTGGATCGTAAATTTATGATGTCTTTTCATTTCAGATACATTATGGAGGCGCCGCCATGTGTATCGGCCCACTGGCTGTCAGCAATCGTCCTTCTTTGCTCATTCTTCTCGACACATACACTCAATACTAAGGTGAGTTTTTTTTTTGTGAGTTGCATTTTGACTTTTGACGCTTTCATCATTCATACAGGCCGATTATAAAAATAGACTATTATTCATTGACGTAACGACTTTTTATGTCTGCAATAAAGTAGACTGATTTTTTGTTAACATTATTTTATGTGATTGGATTGTTCTATAGAGAATAAGTTTGCCAGACTAAGGGATGATATTTCAACAAGCGGTGTATGTCGAACTTTATTTGGTATTACTTAGAACCCTTTAGAATATATCTGACGATTGAAAAATCGGACCATAAAAGATGAGCCCTTGCAAAGGACCATGGCGAGATTTGTACAAAAAAATAAAGATTTATAGAGACGTTGGAATGAAGTTATATTTGATCCTTGGTGCCTAACGAACAACTTGAGCCATTTAAAATATTTTTAGAACCCCGGGATAAAATGCGAATTTCTATGGCATGCCGGCAAATCGCGACTATTCGCGACCAAAACAGCTATGTTATTGTTATGTTTTGCGGGGCTTATAAAATATTTCATGTATATTAACATGTTGCTGGTAATGTAATCTCAACATTGGAAGTGATTCTAAATCCTGTAAAATGTTTATTTTTCCATGATTCTTTTTGTTTTTGGTTGTGACAATAAGGTTATTTAATAAAAAGTAAATAAATTACTTATATAATTAAGTGGTCACGAAAAACTAATTGAAATTATATAGTTCATTGCTTTTATAACAGAACTACATGTATATTCTTTGCGTTGTTTAGTTTGGCGACTTGATTCAAACTAGTTGACAGAATTGCATAAGTCAGTTTTATTAATGTGGCCAAAAATATATTAATTATCTAGTCATGATCGCAGTCTCGGGTCGAGCTCTTAGTTACGCAAATTAAATGAGTCACGTTTAATTAGAGCACAGTTTGACATTATATAGCGTGCTCAAAATAATTTGTGGTATTTGACATTGATACGTCAAAAAATAAACGTCAATTATGGGTAAGCTCAAAAAGTCCATAGATAGAGATAAATATTTCGTAAAACACTTAAAGGACATTGATACATTATGTTTTGGTCGTTTAAGTTAATATTTTCTTACCAACATTGTTTTGTTTTGTTGTTGAAGTCTTGTTCATCATGAAATTTTAATTCAGTCATATTTTTTTCAAGGTTCAAATTAGTCTTTTGTCGGTATAAATATCAAATAATGGTCCAATCAGATCTTGGTTTGACATATCAGTGATCATAAATAAGCAATAAAATATTATGAAAGGAAATGGTGTTAAAATTATTATGAAATCTTGACGGTTGACATTCTATACATGTGATCTACGCGTCTGTTTGTACGAAATTTTGCAAAACCGGATTTCTTTCACTACAGCCTGTTTAAATATTCAAATGTAATGGTAAATTATAAGCGGTCAGACGAGTTTCAGAAGATGTGCTCCTAAATTCACATCTCATTTTAGTATTATTATAAAGAAGGATCTCCGAATTTAAGCTTAAGTTTAATAATTAAATCGCGAGATTTTACGATTTGTCACAATTATCGTGTGTTAATTAAACGTTTTATTTGTACAGATGTTATCTATAAATGTTAGGTTAATTTTCTTTAATGAACACCTGGTGGGATTTATTTTTAATTATTTAAATATGCTAAAACTAAATGTAGTTCTCAGCACGTAGGCTGACACCACGTACTGTGATGATTTGACGATAAAACCACATATTTATTACTTGAATAAAAATCGAAATTAATTTATAACAAATTGGCTATTAAAACGAACGCGCCGTCTTCATCTAACTTCATGTCACTAATTTGCGCGGGAAATTATGACTTATGTCAAATGACGGTGCTGCCATTTGCATTAATTGCTTCGACCCAACAATAATTTTTTGTTTATTTTTGAGCGGGCAAAAAGGTGTTATCCTCATATGAGCTTTTATTTCCTTACCCCCACAATACATAACTAAAGACAATCCATTTTTTGAAATACCTAAATTAAAGTAGTCGGACGGACGGACGCAGGTTTGGTAAAAGGGTACCGTTTGCACCCTTTTTTACGGAAGAGATTACTCACAGGAAATTTTATCTGTGTCTTTTGAAATTATATCAATAGTTTTTGCAGACCCAACTCACTGTATACTCACCTTTAAAAAGCGATGTCATTTTCAGCATACTGAATGTTTTTTCGTAAGTTACTCGGTATTCCATCAAGTCGAACATACATAATTCATGCAGTTACCGCGTACAGTGACTTTCACTCAATCTGCGGTTGAAAACACTAGTTTTCTGAGAGGTTTTCGCTAACGTGTAAAGTGTTGATGATTATGTATCTATGTACACGAGTTGATATGTAAATAAGATGACTCACTCATGGGGCGAAGGCCCATATATTTAAAGAAGATTCAGAAGAAGAGAAAAAGAATTGTAGAGTTCCCATGTAGATACGTTTCCTTGCGAAGAAAAATCAATCTATATGTAGTACCTACACGTAATTTGACTACATTTACAGTAAGGTAATTCTCTTGCATTCCATTTTTTTTACAAGTTGACCCTGTGAACATCGCCCCAGCTTTTTTAAACCACCCCTGTATTCGAGCGTACAAAAAAAACAAATCGGTTAGGGGGCCTATCACAAGCTCTACAAACAAGGTTGAAATAACCTTATTTGTCTTTTGTCCCGTTTTGACGTCGGATGTCAAAGAAAGACAAAAGTCAAATAAGGTTATAATAATATTGTTTTAAGCAATTTTAAGAGCTTGTGGTTCGTCCTCAGGACATGTTTGAGTTTTAGCGAGACTAACGAATAGCAATTGATTTCCTACATAGATAGATTACGTAGGCGTTTCCCATAAAACGTTTTAGTTGTCTCTCATCCTGTTAACAAATTATCATTAACTCATCCAAACCGCAAATATGTCAAGATGCGATGGTTTCCACGTCATTTGACTTTCTGTGGTTGACCTTTAGCTTCGTGTTTTGAGCAGGTATTATTATTTAGTCATTAGCTAGTTTGTTTGAACCGCCATATGTTTATGACCTTACGTGAGTCGATAAAAAATGGCGTTTGCAACTCTATGGAAAACTTTGATTTATGTCTTTAGATTGTTATTTATAGTCATTGAGTTATTATTACTACGTATAGAGAAGTTATCATAAGCAAAGGTTATGTCCAATTTATTTGAATCAACTATTTTTTTTTCTTTAGCTCTGAAACAATAATTAGTCGTCTAAGCAAACACGTAGCGCTATCAGAAAGCTTTTAGGATTATTTTCTCGCATATACCGTGATTTTCACGGCGCTTACGTATTTCGTTCATCGTTTTACAACAACAAGTGTGGCCGGATGGCCTCACTTGAACAGAACATAGTTGTGATGTGTGGAGTCTTCTCTATACGTAGTTATAATAGCTCAATGATTATAACTACACGATGCTTTATAATCGCCAATAGCTAGGGGTAAAAGATGGTGTTGCAAGTGTCTCAATTGTACGGTAACCGCTTACCATCAGATGATCGGTATATGCTACCTTAGTACAATAAAAAAATATGTATAAAAACAAAGCTACTTTTTACGCAGGCATTTAAATACTTACAGCTGATTTATATCGTTTTAATGTGCCTTGGGTCACAAAATTAAGGGCCACAATGACCCCTGAATTAAGTATATTTTTATGACTTTGAACTCACGAGCATTCACATTATCATGTCAATAAGTTGATAAGGTTTTGTGTCCAGTAGGTGAAGCGAAGCTAAGCTAAGACTTGTTGGATTATACGCTTTTTATTGCGCAATATCTTAGCCCTCAGCTAAACTGAGAACGATAGATGCCCGGTTTCAATAAACAAATCGAATCGTTTTGCTTACCAATGGTAGGTATTTTTATTGGCAAACTGGGCATATAGATCATTTTGTAAGTTAATTTTACCTGTACTTCCATATGGGAGGGTCTGCTATGCAAAGTTTTGAGGTCTTTGCTTCATTATTAGTAAAGATATAAGAGTCTTAATTTTAATAAATCTTAACTGATACCGGTCCGTAAATTATTGAAACTGGGCCAGAGAGACTTGCATTGCCTAGGAGCCTCTAAATTACTTGATCCGGCCCTGTCAGGCGTCAGCTGAAAATCAGCGCTGCTGACAGTGGTCAGTAGCACTATGCTGAGCTATGAACCTTTTTGACGGCACAGACCTAGTATTGATTTATTTTTAAATTAAATGTTGTTATGTTTATGTTAATGTGTTCGTCAAATAAATGTTTTTTTCTTTTCATTCTTTGCTGTATATACCCCGAAAATATTAATATGCTCGGGAGATGTTGAAAATGCCCACTACATCATTTTACGGACAGTCATTATAACGAACTTTGAATCTTAAGAGATATATGTATACATTGGCCCTGATTCTGTTGTTCACAACTAAACTAATTTTAATCTCACTATGTCTCTTTCTGACAAAGAACATAAGAAAAGGATGTAAGAAATTTAGTCCTGTCAAATTAGTCCAATGCTTGTTTTCAATATAAATTTAGTCGCCATCTATCGCGGTTACGCCTAAATACACGCAAAATAAGACGGCAAAGATTAATTTGACAACTTAAAATATGTTCTATCCTTTTTCAATCATGTTCGTAAGAAAGAGATGAGATGTGACTAAAATTAGTTTAGTGCGATTTACAACAGAATCGGCACCATTACCTAACTTTTTTATTCGGTCCGACAGAACATCTGTTTACATAAACTTTCAGGTTTACGATTGTATGCATGCTTTTGATTTAATTAATTTTCGATGTAATAGCAAATGAAATTGGTCTACTCTTAATTTTTGCATCATTCATAGTATTCGCTTGTCTAATTCGCTGGAGGTAGACCGTTATCCGCCCGGTTTAAGAATAACGTGATACGCGGCAGTTTCTTAGCTTTACGACCACATTTAATTTAATTTCTTTACGGGTGTTGTTCACGTGTTTTCTAAGAAATGTAATAAATAATTATGCCTTATTCTTATCCGGTAGCTATTAGTTTCTGGAATTGAAGTTATATCAAAGTAAAATTTATATGTAAAAAAAATTAAATTTAATTTAAATTTATATTTATGTTTTTTTTATTTTTAATATTATTTTGTTGGAGAACTATTTTATTGACATCCTGTATTTTGAATATTAATTGATTGCATATTATTTAATTATTATTTTAGAAAGCAATTTTCCCCTATTGTTCTTATTTATATCTAAGCTATATCTACGGAGTCTGTTCTCTTTTGAACTTTCCGCCATGAGGGCAACCACACCTTTTGGTATGACCAATTTCATAATAAACCGGTCAATCCGAGCTACGACAAACTGGATCCCTACACCTGTTTATTTTTACTAGACACAACGAACTGTGGCTGTGATGTCATATTGATTAAAAAAACATAAACGACTCAAAAATGTCTTGAAGCGGCTTTATGATAAGATTTGGTATATGAATTTTTTTTTGGGATTTATCGTTATTAAATAATTTTATTATATTTAAATTAATGAGATTGAGCGATGGATTTGGTCTGACATCGTTTTTTTTTATATGACTAAGGTAGCATACGCATGCGGCCCCCCTGTTGGTAAGGCCTATAGAAGCTAGCAATACCAGGGCAGGAGTATCACTCGCGTGTTGCCGATCTTAAGTCTTTGAAGGAAAAAGCTTAGTCTTATTTTTTTTAATCATGACCACACTTATTGTCGATGTTTTATAATTGCACGTACATTAGTTAGTAGCTAGGTACATAAAGGCCTTATCATAGTAAAATAAAAATAATAACATGCTCGGTTTGATTTAATATAATTGTAATTTCTTCAACCCAAATTTGTTATATTAACATCATAGTACAAGCTCTGCTTAGTTTTAAGTTGACCAGATAACCGTGTGTGATGAATGTCTCAAAATATAGGTGTTTCGCAATACAAGTGTGTAATATTTTTTCAATGAATCCCAAATGTGAGTCATTCTTAAATGTTGCAACTTTTTTCACAAGTTCATCTTGACATTTCTCGATGATTACACTTGATTTCAATTAATTATATTAAAATTGATGAGGTGCGAGTCTTGCTTACACGTTGATGATTCCGTACCTTTTTCAGATAGCATCGAAATAAAGAGATTTTATTTTAATGATACGCTACTCCTATGAAATTGTTTCCTATATGCAAAGCACTTCGAGTCAAAAAAAAAACCTGCCATGTCATTTTGAATTCCCTCCAGTACAGAACCCTAAAAATGGTCCCACACATTGTGATTAATGTGACATAAATAAACTCAGCCTTTTGTCGACTCTCGACCTAATTTGGTACCAGTTTTTGTGAACTATACTTTGCGTAATACTTACTCATCGGTAATTGCTTTAACCTTATTGGGCTTTCATTCAATGCAAGCATCTTGAAATTCTTAACTGGATACGAAGAAAAAAAAATACATAAAACCTGCCTGGTTAAAAAACTTTTTTTACGCATACGAGCTTCTTAATTTAAAATTCACATTCAGTTTTCGAATCGATAGTGCTGAAAAGTTTCCTTTGACCAAATTAGCAAAGAATACCACCCACTACCGACAACTATAATTTTAAATATATTTTCGTTCGATTTTCAAATGAAGATTTTCCTCATAGCATTAAACAACGCTTATTTCAGCCCTACACACAGCAAATACTAAAATAAGCTCTTACCGTAAGTAATAAAGGACACAATGGGATAAAAAATGTAATGTGAGTTATCACGTCATAATTCTTTGGTAGGGCTCGAGTACAGTGCTCATTGAAATGGTAATTGTATGGGTATATAAAATTAGATTTATAAAGGGTACCGCCACGCCATGAGATGAATAATAAATAAACATAAAGTAATATATTGTCGGGAGAGGGTACAAGAATCTGTGTAGGTGTATGATTTAAATACAATGTACTCATATATAGTACCTAATGTAAGTACGTTAATAATTCCTTCATTTTTTTAAAATTATTATCTTAGAAATCAGCTTGCTAGGCTTTGCGTAGGTCGACAACACATTTACAATTCTGGTGAATCCTTATCATAAATAAGATTTTTGTTAAATACAAGTTTTTTTGTGACTGTACTTTTTATTAACTGTACTTGCATTGTCATCCAATATACTTTATACAAAATATCAAGTCAATCCGACCACTGGAAGTTGGTGAAATTCGATTTGCAAGATTCCACCCGAACATAGTTACATACGCGTTTGAAAATGTATCTTCTGCGCAGGTACATCGGTAAGCCATATCAGTTGGGTACTACTGTACTGGTCTGTATTTAGTAGACGTCATCATCATCATCATCAGCCTATAATGTCCCACTGCTGAGCACAGGCCTCCTTTCACAAATAAAGGTAAAAGGGAATGGGCAATACTCCAACACGCGTGCCCACTGCGGATCGGTGGAGGTGTGAGTGGTCAACCTACTGTTGGAATTTTTCAAGCTGCCTAGGAGGCATCTAACTAGCTTAACGACTATCACAATTAAGTGATAACCGGGACCAACGACTTTACGTGCCTTCCGAAGCACGGAAACGCTCGATTTGAAATACCACTAGGGGGTCACCCATCCAGGTGCCGACCACGACAGGCGTAGCTTAACTTTGCCGATCGATTAAGAACGGCTAATCATGCTACACCACGAGTGCTTAGTATAAATTATAAAGACCAAAGTGAAATGACGTGTTAAAAAACCATTTTTTTTTTTTTATACGACTAAGTCGGTAAACAAGCATACGTCCCGCCTGATGGTAAGCGGTTACCGTAGCCATATGGACGCTTGCAACACACGAAGCATCGCTCCCGCGTTACCGACCTTTCCCCCCTCCCCTATGAGCTCTGGCGACCTTACTCACGCGCAGGAACACAACTTTACACAACATAAAGTTATTTGGCTGCGGTATTCTGTAAGGTGGAGGTACTTCCCCAGTCGAGCTGCTCTTAGAGCGAATAAACGCTATGCTCTACCTCTCTATGCTATGCTCGTTTACTATAATGTATTTAAAATACATTATAATAAACAAGGATAACCAAGCATGACTAATAGACCCACTAATTAATTAACCAAAAATAAATACTGAACTCCATTTCACGGTACCAAAGCGACAGCGTTTTAATCAAATCAAATTAATGGGACTCTCCACAATTTAAATCATTTTATTGATGTAAATCATACGTAATTTCCTTGTAATATTTGCATTTAGCAATAAATTTCTTTAAACAGGAACATCATTAATAAGTTTTGAAGCAGTTCAAAGACCCTTTCAATGCATCAATGGGAGGTAATTGGCATCAACACTGTGTACCATAACAAACTTTAAGGATAATCAGTTTTGAATCATTTTCGCTTGCAGTAATCATAACTTGCCCTATCCATTGTTGAGAATAAAAACCCTTTCTTGCATTGAAATATAATATTAGTAGAGTACTAGATTGTACTACAGTATGTGCAGTGACACAAGTACAGTAGTACCCAACTGGTATGGCTTACCGATGTACCTGCGCAGATGATACATTTTCAAGCGCGGGAAACCGCTATTGGTCGGCAGCTGCCGCCATGTTAGCGCGCGCCGCGCGGAGGGGCGTGACTTGCGAGTGAGACGGAACTAACAGCTACTATTATGAACCCTATAGTAGTGATCTAAGGTTGATGGTAAGTTTTAAGCATTCTTTCGTTAATCTTCGGGGCTATACTTTCTTTTCTGTGCGAACGAAGATTCACGACGCGCCTTACCAGTTGGGTACTACTGTACTTTTTTGGACATAAAAAATGTACTTTACGACCCTGAGGCAAGGGACGTTACTAGTAAGTCATTAGTGTACGTAAAATGAATGCATCTACTATATGCAAATTCCTCACGCTATGCACAAGGGAAGTATTATTTAAGCTATTAATCTACTAATATTCTACCTCTATGCTTTCTTCATAGTTTATGAAGAAAGCATAGAGGTAGAATTTGTTTTGACAAGCGCATTGTTTACCTATTTTATCTCAGCCACAGGTAGTCGCTGGTGCAGTGCACACTAAATCGAGCCTATAGTAGTGGTCATAATTTGATAATGTTTTTGGTGGGTCGAAGGCGCCCATAGATGTGCAAAAATTAATGTTTTTTGTTTGTTTTTATATAGCTAAGGTTGCAAACAAGCATACGGCTCGCCTGATGGTAAGCGGTTACCGTAGCTTATGGACGGCAACGCGCGAGTGATACCCCTGGTGGGTATCACTAGCGCGTTGCCGACCCTGCAGAAATTTTTTCACACCCTTTTTGAAGAACCCCATGCTGCAATAATGTAGGAGTGATTGTCTAATGAATTTTGTGAAAATCAACTCACACGCAACAGACAGAATCAAGGGGAAACAGCTGTTTTCACGTTCAGGCGTTCTTTGACCGCCGCGGTCGCTGTGTGCAATGAACAAATGCGTCGCATAGATTACAGTGAACGCGGAACGCAGACCTCTAGACCGCTCACTATGCGGCGCCTAAAGTCTAGTAAAAAATAGTACTCACTTAACTGACGTCACATCTAGCGGTTATAATATTGATAAAGCTTTACAGTAACAAGATACAGTAACATTAAAAATCCCCAGCCAGATGTCATGTCACGGACAGACATTCGTCTATTTACACAGTGTATTGACCTTAGTATTTTGACACAGTGCGGTAATCAATCATAATGCATGCACGTATAATGTAATTCAAATGTTATGTATGTAGGTTGGAATTTGTAATAGATTTATGATGAGTTTGACCGATGATGATGAAGATTGTTGTAAGGATGATTTCATTTTGTTGCTTTTGACGTTTGAATAACTGTAGCTTAGTCCCAGATGCTCACGCTTTTGACATTGGCGTCGCAATTGACTTTTGACGAAATACATGGCGGACAACTGTCAAAATATATAGAATTTTTTAAGTAATTATCCGCCATGTCTTCCGGCTAAAAACTGAGTATTTCAGTGAATACCATGTTTAATTCCTTATAAGGCGGTGTTGTTGAACAACAAATATGAGACGAGACCATTGAGGTATTATTACTACGTATAGAGAAGCTATCATAAGCAAAGATGATGTCCCATTTTTTTAGAGTCAACAAAAGTGCTTTTTAGCTATGAAACAATAATTAGTCGTCTAAGCAGACAGCAGACGCTATCAGAACGCTTTTAGGAGTATTTTTCTCGCAAACACCGTGATTTTCACGGCGCTTACGCGTTTCGTACATCGATCTACAACAATAAGTGTGGCCGGATGGCCTCACTTGATCGGAACATAACTTGTGATGTGTCTTCTCTATACGTTGTAATAATAGCTCAATGGACGAGACGGCATTTGGCTAATCATCCTTTCGATTTAGTAGCAAATGTGATTACTGATACCACGGGTGTTGCATACTCACGCGTTACAGATCCTTCTCAATGAGCTTGGCAACCTTGCTCCCGCGCAGGAACACAAGTTAACACAACATTGTTATTTGGCTGCGGTATTCTTTAAAGTGGAGGTATTACCCTGTCGAGCTGCTCTTAGAGCAAAAAAATGCTATGCTCTACCTCTCTTGCCTATCATATCACGGAATTATAAAATACTACTTAGTACTCATGTTTTGCGCTTTTAATTAATTGACTTCGGTGAAGAATTATATCTCGATTTACTAACATATTTATTTATTCACAAGCAAATGTCTATAAATTATATGAATGACTAAGCAACTAATGAGAAGTAATCAACATAAAAACAATATATTTAATTACATCTTAGAAATCCTTTTAAAACACCTGCACGAATAATTAAGACAGTATTAAAAAGTTTTCCTCAATATTAATTTTCGTCCTGTTTATAAAAAAAACCATCGTTAATCCAGCGTTAAATACGTAACGACAGTGTTATAAAGCGGTCGATCAATCAACTCCTGCGCATCGTAAAGTTGCCTTTAAAGCATTAAGTGGCAGGGTGGAGCTCTGTCTCTTAAACCATAAAAATGTTGTTTGGTAGATACATGTTAATGAGAAGTTATTCTTTTAGTGATGGGATTGTATTTAAACATTTATTATTTGATATGTATTAGTATAGTTTTACTTAAATTATTATGCGGGTTATTCATTCTATACCATATTTCAGTAATAAGTTTGAGTATCGCCAGTATCAAATCCAATAAGGTTTGTGACAAAATCGATTAAAATATCGTTATTTTTGTGTGAATAATGAAATTTAATAACATATCTTCGCAATTTGTATACTGCATTTTGAGGTTAAATAATGAATAATTAATTAATTTCTTGAGGAATCGTGTATCCTAAAAATACCGTTGCATATTATTATAATTTATAATATTACTTTATATAGGGTGACTGGTAATTAGTAAACGATACTTAGACACATGACTATACTCATGATAACAAACAACTTTCCCAAAGAAACATTTTTTTTTAATTTACTTAACACATTAGCTCAAAATATTTAGTACATACCTACCTAACAAGAATAAGAATACAGCTTTTATTTAATTTAGTTATTTATCCCTAATTGTTTTTTTGGGAAAGTTATTTGTTATCATGTGCCCAAGTATCGTTTACTAATTACCAGTCACCTATACAGGGTGTTGTTTTGGTCGGCGACAAGCGATCCAGGAGCGGTAGTACAAAATATATATTCTCCAAAAATGGACTTAAGTCCATTCAATACTGTAAATATGTTGAGAAATACCTTATTCAATTTGAAATAAAATTACTGCAAAGTATGGTTACTACGCACGTGCACAGACTAGAGCTAGGCGCAAGCCGCCATCGCCCCACCCCTTTACTCCCTCGTACTCCCGTTGAGTATTATGTCTACACTTTAGCTTATTACATGATTTTCAAAATTTTATTTTTTTTATTTTTATTATTAAAAAAAAAAAAAGTATTTTTTTTATATTTTTTTAAGCACCAGTATCATTTGTATTATTGACCCTGAGTCGCTCGTCGCTGACCAAAACAACAACCTGTATATCAGCCACGCGAATATCGTCTTAGGACTATCCCTAGCTTTTTGAGTTATTATATAATAAAATATAAACCCTAGAGCAGACTCTACAAGAAATACAATATAGCAAATTACAAAAAAAAATAAACAATTACATTCAAACTGCTAACATACCATGCAAAATTACATCGACTGCTTTTTAAAGTACATTAGAAAAGGTAACGTCACTAAAACGTAGGTAAAAAATATCGGAACCAATACTGTAAGTAAAGATAAATGAAACAAACATTTATAAAACAACAAGTTTTATACATTTTATGGTACAACACATTTTAACACGATGTTTGCCTTTCTTAGAAATAAAAATACAATATATCAATCACAAAGTGTATTCACCTTTGAGTAAAAAGCTGTGAAAGATTACATTTCTCCTTTTAAACTGCCGACTGAGATAGATATCTAATAATAAATGATTCTTTCATTATTTTTCTTCTAAATATAGTTTATAGGTATGCTAATGATGAGATACATACCGCAACGTCGTTTTTGCGATCAATTCGGCTAAAAATTAATTGGGTAATAAATGAGAGTTCTCAGAAGCGATCGTGTTTCCCATCCCGCGACACTTTATAATTTTGACATTTAAAATATCGTTATAAAGTTGAAAAATGTATATGAGTCAAAGTTTAGGAGATTGTTATTGATTTTAAATGATTACGTCAGATTGAAGTGAGATAGAGTTAGGTGATGAATCGATAGGTGGTTTGTGGTGTAGCAGTCTTTTGAATCTGTTGTAAAATCTTGGTGTTTACGCTCTGTGAATTGTAGATTTTTTTTTAAATATATGGCCCGCCTTATGGCAAGAGTGTACCGTAGCGTCTATCGCTTGGAACACCTAGGGTGATATACCAGGGTGACAAACTACTAATGTCTTTTATTGGGAGCGATGTTTGAATTTATAATATCGATTTGAAAAACGAATAAAAAAATATTTATTCTATTCGGCCCGCGTCTATATTCGATCATCCGTTTAGCAAACTAAATGGTGCCGTTTAAATTTATTTATGACCATTTTGAGATATTTAGGCAGGTACTCGTCACTCAACGCTTCTTACACACACTCACACACACTCTCACACACACACACACACACACACACACACACACACACACACACACACACACACACACACACACTGACATGATGCGACGACCGTTTACTTTATTAGTTTGTAGTTTCTTTCATAGTTTCCTACCCGCCAATAATTTTGTTAAATTATTTTAAGTTACAAAGTAGATATTATAGGCAAATTTATTTTATAATTTTCTGTTAAATGCTGTGTCATGTTAAATAAATAAATAAATATTAAACCTCAGATATTTATTTTCAATGAAAAAGCCATTTGTAAGTATATTTAATAAGAGAGCATGATAGGATACGCAATAAGCATTATTACATAAATAAATATGCTTACGCACTGCAATGCGTGTGGGTGCGCGCAACGCTTCCGTGTTTTTCTGAATATTCATTAGTTTTTCGCAAACATTTGTGGGTCAGACTCGATTAAAACATGGCTATATATACTTTTAAGGCTTCTAGGTTTCCATGGTGTGTGATACGGATCCCAAAATCACTATTTATACATTAAAGCATTATAAAGGGTAAACTATACTTAATGTTTCGTAATCTATGTCAAAGATAAGCATATCATTGTTGTTGTAAGAGGCTCAATATGTTATATTGAATAAAAAAATAAAAAAAAGACCCTACAAGCTCTGCTCAGTTTGGGATCAGATGACCGTGTATGAGGGATGTCCCAGGATATTTATTTATTTAAATTCTCTGTGGGAATCGGCAAATAGTTCCGATAAAGTTCGACTCTGTAATTACAGACTAAAAACAGTTAGAAATCAAAACCAAACCTTTACACTACCTATAGAGAAGACGCTATGACCAATTTGCATCTGTTAAGAAATCTGGCAAAAAAAAATCACTTTTCCTGCATTTTTTTCTATACAACACTACTCACTGAAAAAATTAAGACACGTAATTTGAACCCTGACCTACCTAGGTCCTAGTTCTCGGTCTACCGACGCGCCCTTGTCTTAAAGTCGACATTCGATTAACGATGATTATGACACCTCAATGACTTGTAACACTAGTTGATACTTGCTGAACCTTCAGATAAATTAGAACTGATCGTTTAACACTTGATTGTTAATATCTGCTACTGCATTTCTTAGTGCAATTTGAGAAGCATACAACTTAAAGATAGATAACGAAAAATATATTGATCAGGTACCCTTGCAGCTCAAAAATAAGGGAATAACATGGGGTTCTTCAAGAAGGGAGTGAATAGAGTTATGTACTGACAACGCATGTGCAAGCGTGGGCAAAGAGGTCTCAAGCTTAAAAAACTTATATGGATTAACTGTATTATTATAATAAAAAATATACAGGGTGTTTGGCAGACGGTTGAACAAATGAAAATAGTGGATAGGTTGGGCCTTCTGCTATGAGCTCAGCCCCAATAATTTGACCTAAGCCCCACGGTTTTTTTTTAAAGTATTTTTTTAAATTAATTCTGATTTCGCCACTTTCAAAACTTTAAACTCCAATAACTTTGTGTAAAATTGATAAAATTGGCAAATTTTTTTTAAATTTGTATTTACAGTAAATGTAGGTTGTTCCAAAATTGATATTCGGCGCAGATAACTATCATAAAAAAAAATATGAGCCTTTAAAATATGAAAAGAGGTAAAATAAAAACTGATAATCTAACTTCACATTGCATTAAAAAAAAAACTAAATGTGATGGAGTACTTCTAATTCTATCAAAACATCTCTAGTTTATGGCCTTTCCAACGGTATACAATTTGCATATTTTTTTTTAAAATAACTAAAGTTACACGTCAATTTTAGCGGGCCGGAAAATTTTGACGAAACTCTACTTTTGTAGAAAATGAAATGGTTTGAGAAAATAATTAGATGCAAAGTAAATACAAATTAAATAGTGGATTAAAATGAAGCTATTACTTGTATTACCTACATTGATACCTACATTATGTTACATAAAGGAAACCATTTAGTAAGTTGGTAATTAAATGTATCATTTATTCATAATAATTGTTCAAATTGACGCCCTTCATTATTTAGGCATGCTCGGCATCGATTTCGTATTTCAACTGTTGTCGTTCTTAGCACCATTTCCGTTTTCATCTTCTCGAATGCAGCGTTGATTCTATTCATTAAATCTTCGCGGTTTTCGACCTCTGTTTCGTAAACTAACTCTTTGGCCCTTCCCCAGACGTAAAAGTCGATCGGGGTGAGATCTGGTGATCGTGGAGGCCAGGCAATTGGACCACCTCGACCAATCCACGAGTTGGGGAAACAATTATTTAAATGCTCCCGAACCGGTACACTCCAGTGTGCTGGACAACCATCATGTTGAAAGACGATGGGTCTGTCTTCTTGGAATACTTCTTCCACTAAATCGGGTAAATCATTTTGTAAAAACTCCAGGTAGTTGGTGCCGTTGATATTGTCGGGTAAATAATGAGGCCCGATTAACTTATTACCAATGACACCTGCCCAAACATTCACGCTAAATCGTCTTTGAAACCCTCTTTGCCTCTTTACTTTTGGGTTTTGGTCTTTCGGTGCCCAATGATGTAAATTATGATAATTTACAATGCCTTCTTTGTCAAATTTTGACTCGTCCGTCCATAGAATGCTCCTTAAAAAGTTTACATCTTCCACATCAGTGTGAAGCAAATGACGGCAGAACTGCATACGTCTCCCAAAATCACTGTCATCAAGGCCTGAAAAAACAAAAACAAAACACGCATAAGAATTTATTACACGAAACCACAAACGTTTAGCCTATACCTTCTCTCGAAATTCAAATTATTCAAATTTAATTTTTTCGAATTAGTTCAGCTTCAGGGGCTTGGTCGCGTAGCGTAACAGAGTTACTTAATTCGTCTGTTTTTTTTATGAATTCGATACCCTTTTCAAATGAGATTAAACAATAAAGAAACAAAACGGCAAAATCAAGATAAGTATCTAGTAAGACCGATTACGTACTGCATTCAATCCTAATCTGGGAAATCTCTAAATTGCCTCTCATACCTACTACATGCTGTAACTGCTTACCATCAGGCGGGCCGTATGTTTGTTTGCCACAATAGTGGTATAAGAAAAAAAACATTCCACGGATTTGGATTGGATGCATAACGTTAACCGTCTAAATTTGTACAAAATCATACCTTGTACTGGAGTGTAATGGAAAGCATGCCTTCCATCTGCTCGGAGGACAGACCACACTTTCCATATGCTTAAGCCAAGTGTTGCAGCTACCACTCTAACGCTTCTGGTAGGGTCTTCGTTAAACTCAGCAAGAATTTGCTCGTCAACGGCAACATTATGTTGTCGCACGTTCACTCTTGGTTCTTGGAAATTTAAATTGCCGGTTTCCCGTAAACGCCGGTAAGTAGTGGAAAACGTCTGGTGGCTAGGTAATCGACGGTCAGGATAACGCTCCTGATAAATTCTTCGCGCTTCACGCGCATTAGAATGAGCACTTCCATACGCTAACAAAATGTCCGCGTATTCTTCGTTGGTAAATGCAGCCATTTTACCAATAAATAAACAAACGTAACACTAACGAATAACTTAACAAAACGAAAAATAACAACAAAACAAAACTAAAACAAGTAAACGAAAACAAGTGAACAAAAACAAGCGTTAGCGTACCAACAGACACGTGTGATCGTAGAGGCAGTTATGTCTCGACAGAATAGAAAAAGGATCAGGAACGTTTCACGTCCCTCAGGCCTGCCTCTGAAGTGTCACGCCAGCCGCAAGAAAAGGAGAGAAAAGATACGTTATTAATGCTCAAGAGTGAAACAACATTCTACCTGCTTTGTAAGGCGCCGCGCCGGCTGCGGTCCCCAAGAGTAAAAGAGAGGCAATATGACTGTGTAAAAGTCAAACAGCATTTCTACCTGCTTTTTGTCACCATCTTAAGTTAACATTCCATTAGCCATTTAAGTTTAAATAACTTTGCATCTAATTAATTTCTCAAACCATTTCAATTATTAAAAAAGTAGAGTTTCGTCAAAATTGTCCGGCCCGGTAAAATTGACGAGTAACTTTAGTTAATTAAAAAAAAAAAAGCAAATTGTATACCGTTGGAAAGACCATAAACTAGAGATGTTTTGATAGAATTAGAAGTACTCCATCACATTTAGTTTTTTTTTTAATGCAATGTGAAGTTAGATTATCAGTTTTTATTTTACCTCTTTTCATATTTTAAAGGCTCATATTTTTTTTTATGATAGTTATCTGCGCCGAATATCAATTTTGGAACAACCTACATTTACTGTAAATACAAATTTAAAAAAAATTGCCAATTTTATCAATTTTACACAAAGTTATTGGAGTTTAAAGTTTTGAAAGTGGCGAAATCAGAATTAATTTAAAAAAATACTTTAAAAAAAAACCGTGGGGCTTAGGTCCAATTATTGGGGCTGAGCTCATAGCAGAAGGCCCTACCTATTCACTATTTTCATTTGTTCAACCGTCTGCCAAACACCCTGTATAATAAGGCGATGATAGCTCATTGGTAGTGACGTCGATTGGGTTCGAATCCTACAATGAGCTTGAGCTTTCGGTGAAGGAAAAATATCGTGAGGAAAACCATAGCACGGTGATAGGGTACTTTGTAGTACCCGCCTGGCTGGCTACCACCCTCAAGTTGAAAATCTGTCGCCAAGCACCTTTCGGTGTGTTCCGATAGCTGCACTTGAGAGCCAGTTCCTTCTAGGCTTTGTGTGCTTACCACCTTCGGCCGCATCATCACTTACCATGGTGAGATTGCGGTCAAACACAGGCCTATAAACAGTAAAAAAAAAAAAAAAAAAAATAAGCAGTATTTTGCCTGGTAGTGATCACTTTTAAAAGCCGCCCATTGTATCACATTCTTTTGTTTTTATTTTGTATTATTTTTTCAATCATGTGGTGTGACCATCACGTATCTATCTAGTTTTCACTTCAATTTATTGTCGAATCTATTTCAGTAGGTACACAACCTTCAGTAAATTTAAACAAGGTTTTAAAGTAAAGTACAACTTGGCCAATCTGTCCGACCAAATCATTTTAGGATAGGTTTAACATCGGTAAAAATTAACAATGTCATGTGTGTTCAAATATTATTTGAATTTTGCTACCTATCGTTATTTATGGGAAAATATAATACGACCATGGTCACGGTCAATAATATCATCAAATGAGGTAGCCATTTTAACATCAGTAAGCGGGTCATCCACCTCAGATACGAATAACCCTACTGTTTGGCCTTCCAATACCGAATTTGGCAATTCCAACGCGCAATCAAGCAGTTTTTGTGGCAATACTAAGTCAATAATTGAGCGTTTTGATACGCTGACTTGTTGCGTACTTGCGCAAGCCAAGTCGTTGCATTTTGATAGTAAAGTTAGACTATTGTATAGTTAAGTAAATATTATTTAGTGCAACAAGCACTCATGCGATTTTATTGAGTTTATTTGTAACATTCTGAATTTCATGAAAATGTTACTACAGTCAGTTAATCTACGTGTATTATCTAGTAGTAAGAGGTAGCCAGGGGAGGTGTTATATTAGACATGAAGCAATGTATCAGATAAAACAATACTACCTGCTAAAAAGTCCTAGTTTTATTTTATCGGTATTTGAAAAGGAGTTCTTCATTTTATTACATTCATATAAAAATGGTATGCAAAATAAATTGGGATTTCAAACGATACGGAAAGCGAAAACGGGCTGAGTAGAAAAAAAACGCATTAAAAGAAGGTCGCTTACAAATTATCTTTCCGCGATGGCACCCAACAGAAATTTTATACGTTTTTGTTATAAACATATTATCATCAAAATTTATGTCTTTAACATGGGCGAAAAAATAAATTTTGCAAAAATGCGAGCTTTTGCGATTATCCCTTTATGTGCGGCTCTTCAAGGGAACATTGTTTGACCTTAAATTAGGATTTGAAATCTTTAAAAAGGCTACTGGGGAAAATTTTGATCAAATATTGTTGATTTATTGATCCAATGTCAAGTCAGATTCTATATCGTAGAAATAGTATAATAGGTGTTCGAAACGTTTATTGAAAACAACTAAACATAAATCTGCATGTATAGAATAACAAGGCCTGCCTGATTGTTGATGAGAGATCAATTCAGAGCCTAAACTACTGGACATAGAACCCATTTTTCTTCTTATAGCGTAGATGTGCACCAAGACAGAATTTTCTGTAATTCCTGCGAGGAAAATAGAGGATCTCTGGTCAAACAGGGGGCCAAGTATGCTATTGAGCCAGTGTTTTCGATACCATTGAATTAGTAGACATAGACTACTTAAATTGTAAAATCTGTAATTTTTACACTACTTAGGGTGCAGCTCAGCCGACAGACTTTTTGTGCGAAGGAGTCTGCGGCATACAAAAAAGTCCTTCATGGATATTTCAGATTCAAAGCACACGACGTCTTCGATCATTCTGTCGGCGGAAATCTAGGGATATACACGCTATAGAAATGCAGAGATTGCGATTTATTATTTTGTAGGTACTTGAAATGTAAAAAAAAAGAAATAAAGAATGTTGGATAGGTAATTCCTATTCTTTCGCAGACTTTTTGAACGTCGTGTGCGTTTCTGCTTAGAATTGTATAATTAGGTTATTTTTACAGACTAAAAAGTGCGGCACGGATAATCTGTCGTCTGCGCTGTAGTTCATTGGAACACAATTGTAAAAGCAAACTTGGGGCTAAGTTTTTTAAAAAGAGAGTCTTGAAAACTTCTATTGCAAGTTTTTTATTTCAAGAGAACATTTTACAAACAGCAGTTTCGATATGAACGATTGGCAATCCTTGGATCTCCTAAGTTTATAATGATGATTTTATAATTCAAGTATCTCGACCTTTTTGGAGATCCGTTCTCTCGTTAAATGGCTAAAAAAGTTTTATCTCACCCGTTCATTGTGTTTAAATTCCTTTCAATATTTATGACAACCTGTTGCATACATTTTGCCCACATGATTTGTCAAAGTAAGTGGTTATTACCGAGTGGGCTTTGACCGCAAATCGACACTTTGACGCGCGCTATAAATCTTGTATGCATTACCTCCTTTGTTAGCCTCAAGTAAAAAACTTGTTTTATGGCTTTAATATTCAGAAGAAATGAAATATTTTGTTGAGAGTAGATTTATGAAAATAAATTTTATGAATTGTAGACCAAAAGTATTTATTACATAACAACACGTTGTACGGAATGCGTTAAATAACAGACTACGTGCGTACACGCGAAGATAATTAAAAACGTTTAATTTCCACTTTGTACACAAATCTGCTATTCCATTAACGACTTTGACTCCATAAGAATAAGGGTGTGAACAAATGCCTCAATGAATAATGTATAACTGTCTAAAATGGCCAAATGTCACGTGACGTACAGAAATCCAGTCCAAGATCAAATCCGAAGGCTTTTGGGGTTAATAAAATTGTTTTCGTAACGGTTTGATAGTGAGCTACATGGTTTGACTTGACCGTTGTGATGACAAACCGTAAAGATCATCCATTGTGTGTCTGAAATAATTTAATAATTGAAATAAAATAAGCTACGTAATAACCAGAGATCGGAATTAGGTGACTATATTTACCTACACTTTGAAGAACAGAGTGGAGACTTCCATACGACAACATTTCTTTTTTAAGATTTTTCCCGGGATTCGGGAAAAATCTTAAGTACATTAAAAATAAACGTTATTTAACATAAATATGAACTAATTTTACCTAAGTTGCGCAACCACCAAATTTTCGGATTTTTTACGAAAAATCTTAAAATAAATATTTTTGTTACTTAATACATGTGTTAAGATTATTAGGATATGTATTTCGAATGGATTGCAGAGTCATGGCAATTTTTCGTGATCTATAAACGAATGCATTTACTCTTTTATGTATTTCTATGTTTTAATTTTTTAACAGTTACTTACTATATCGGTGCATCTAAAACTTTCTGACTCGACTTTCGTGTCGTAATTAAAAACGTTAAGCTACATAGTAAATAATTGAGACTCAGCAATTGAACTTATTTTTTTTATATCGAATAAATGACAAAAATGACCTAACTAACGAACCAGGCTATCACAACTTCAATCGGTATCACTTTATTGTGAAAATATAAATTAAATATTGAGACTTTGATAGCATCAAAGATAACTTACATAAAAATTAAGTCACTTTGAGTATTATCTTTTAAACCAATTGTATTTCCGAGAATTAAACAATAGTTCTCTGGCTAACAACAAAAAGTAAGCAGGTAGCAGTTTCCGTTTGAGTAACGAAAGAGATAGCAATATCACGCGGCTACAGCTCAACATTGTTTTCTATCTCGCTTTAAAAAACTGTATCTTTATAAGACAGAAAGAGATAGAGATATGCCAATCCAGTGTAAAGCAGACAGCATAGCACTCATTCTCTTCTCATTCCATTCTTCTTGGTATTGGAGTGCGCACGTATCTTATTCTGTGATCCTTAGTTTTGTTTGACCTGGCTTGGAATATCGGACTGTTTTCTACCGCACCTGACGTACTTGGCTTGACTCACGGACACTGCTTTCTTTTCGATTGGATTTTGTGGTTTTCTGGCATCTGCAAGGAACTAGATACCTATTCGTGAAGGTAAGTTTAAATTTCGTTGATTTGTTGATATTGTTATTTGATTTTTTTTTTACGATACGCTCTACTATGCCCACTAAAACGGATCAACGAAGTGCTGTGCCCGTATGTAACCCGTACGATGCCCGTATATAACGTCCATTAAATTATATTCTTTGTATTGAAAAGTATGAGACTATGCTCACTAAACCGTTCCGTCACCGTCGCGCGTCATGCACAGAGCATGTCAGCACCGGCAAAATATTCTCGCTGACAATAGTTGACGGTCCGTGCATGGCACGCGATCGTGCTGGTCGGTGACGGAAAGGTCTAGTGGGCATAGTCTCATACTTTTCAATACAAAGAATATTTTTTTACCTGAAACGCTTCTATCATTTTCCTAGTATGACACGGTGTAGTGGGTAGAAATCTTTAAGAAACATGCCTAAATAACAATATCAACAAATTAAAGAAATTTAAACTTACCTTCACGAATAGGTATCTAGTTCCTTGCAGATGCCAGAAAACCACAAAATCCAATCGAAAAGAAAGCAGTGTCCGTGAGTCAAGCCAAGTACGTCAGGTACGGTAGAAAACAGTCCGATATTCCAAGCCAGGTCAAACAAAACTAAGGATCACAAAATAAGATACGTGCGCACTCCAATACCAAGAAGAATGGAATGAGAAGAAAATGAGTGTTTTGCTGTTTGCTTTACACTGGTTTGGCATATCTCTATCTCTTTCTGTCTTATAAAGATACAGTTTTTTAAAGCGAGTTAGAAAACAATATCGAGCTGTAGCCGCGTGATATTGCTATCTCTTTCGTTACTCAAACGGAAACTGCTACCTGCATACTTTTTAGTTGTTAGCCTGATAACTATTGTTTAATTCTCGGAAACACAATTGGTTTAAAAGATAATACTCAAAGTGACTTAATTTTTATGTAAGTTATCTTTGATGCTATCAAAGTCTCAATATTTAATTTATATTTTCACGATAAAGTGATACCGGTTGAAGTTGTGATAACCTTGTTCGTTAGTTAGGTCATGTTTGCATTTATTCGATATAAAAAAAAATTGATCAATTGCTGAGTCTCAATTATTTACTACTTAGCTTAACGTTTTTAATTACGACACGAAAGTCGAGTCAGAAAGTGTCAGAAGCACCGATATAGTTAGTAAGTGTTAAAAAATTAAAACAGAAATACATAAAAGAGTAGATGCATTCGTTTAAAGATCACGGAAAAATTGCCATGACTCTGCAATTCATTCGAAATACATATCCTAATAATCTTAACACATGTATTAAGTAAGACTATTTATTTTAAGATTTTTCGTAAAAATTCCGAAAATTTGGTGGTTAGGTAATAATTATTAGGTTAGCTTAGGTAAAAATAGTTCATATTTATGTCAAATAACGTTTATTTTTAATTTACTTAAGATTTTTCCCGAACCCCGGGAAAAATCTTAAAAAAGAAATGTTTTCGTATGGAAGTCTCCACTCTGTTCTTCAAAGTGTAGGTAAATATAGTCACCTAATTCCGATCTCTGGTAATAACTGAGACGTCAATGCAAATAAACAAAATTATATTTCACTAACAAGTCAGCAATTTCATATCACGCATTTTTTTTACAATAAATGGTTTCGCTCTGATTCAGCGACTGTATTATACCTACGCAATAGCCCTCCGTAGTTAACTTTTCTTTAATATTGTATCTTTTTAATAGATAAACGTTTTTATTTCTACGCAATAAAGTTTATTTTACGCAATATATTTACGCAATTTCTATGGGAATAGTGCCGTGCGTTTCGATATTTTCGCACGGAAATAGTTTTGGTAAATGTTTAGTCGAGTCGTGCACGGTTGCGTGGGGTTTCTTAACGTAGTAAAATAGAAAAAGTGGGAGTTCAAGAGTCCGAAATAGAAAGGGCAAAATATGATAGATTCTTACATCAACCAACTTAAATTGATTTTAAAATCTTTTTTTCTGATGCTAATGAGAATTTCCTTCATGAAACATACCTTAACTCAATGGCTTATGCAACAATTTGGAATACTAGTCCAATAATCTGCTTGATCGCATTCGGAAGTAATAGACCTGACCCGTTGACCATCGACACCGATAGGTGCAAGAGATTCACGACTCACGATTATCGATATTCTATTTCCGAATACCGATACAATCGACTATTTGTGTTGACAAGGACTATGAAGAGATAAGCCTGACAATATTATTGATTACTTATTTTATATTGACTTGTATATTCGTTGTTATGATCTATTGTAATTTTAACCTTTGACATAAAGGTTTGTTATGACAACAAATATAAATAATCGATTATTCCTATTACTTTATATCAAAGTAAATATGAGGAAACTTGTTATATTGTTGTTTGTTGTATGTGTATAAAACAAAGCAAATAATAGTCATCGATCGTTAGTGGATTCCCACAAATGTAGGCTTTATTACCGACTTTGGAAGAGTCGATAATTGGCATCCTACGTTTACGCATGGAAAGTCGTCGGGGAGGTTTCACAGGATGTACGCCTATCTACCTTGTTGATGTTCAATGTATAGGAGAAAATTGTAGTATACTCACGAGATAATGTATTTGTTTTTTGTTACTATACTTTGTAGCAATGTAATTAGATTTGCAATTTATTTTGCTAAAAATGCATATAGGTGGAGATTACTGGAGATCCCAGTGCCGCCCGCCAGACCTGCCTTATTTTCTGACGGACAAAATGTAAAGAATTGAGTAGTGCTAGTACGTACTTCAAACGTAATGAATACCTGCTAACTTGTCCCGTCGGCCATTTTATAGGTACCAGGCATGAAAGGTATTCTATGTACATTACGTACTTTTCTTAAAATCTGCAAGCTGATTTCTATATATCATACTTAGGGAACTATTTCAGACCAATCGTAGCAGCCAAACATCCACTTAACACAATAAATATTGTCACATTCAGCCAGTACCTTAAAGAAGGTGAAAAACCTTCTCAACTCTTAGCAAGTTTCCTTTGAATGTTTTTTCTTGAAAGATAAGCCAGATAATATGTTAACAACTTATTATCCCCTTTTATACTTTATAAACGGTATAAATATGCCGAGGACAGACTCGTCAAAGGTAACCACTACACATTGGCCTCCATTGCTCTCCTCTATACGACCAAAAACGTCAAAATGTGTATATTTAAAGAAACTGGCATAGGTTTATATAACCTGGTTGTTATAAAACGATAAAGAGTTTCGAATGCTCATGGAAAACATCACGTCGGGTCGTTCAAAGACCTTAAAAGGTTATTTTTTATTATCGTTCAGATTTCAAGATTGGATCTACACTTGATTTGTGCAAGTGCGAAGTCGTGACACTAAATAAAAAATAACGCAGTTTGTAATGTAAATATTATTTGCATGGTCTGGTTCTATTGATATAATTTTATAAGTTATTGGCCTTTATTACCGATGTCTAAATAAAATAAAATAAATCTTATGGCGTGAATAAAATAGTAATTTTTAACTCCATCAACAAATAAAGGCTTTAAGAGGGCGCCTTCTTTCATGTCATGAAACAACTTATTCGCTGATTACAAAATATCAATTTGTTCATGTTTATTTAAATATAGCGAAAATGTATGAAAACGCGGGATATATTTAGCAACACAGTGCCTAATAACTACAGTCAGATTTGATTTCATAATACGGCTACGGTATAAAATAATCGGTATGCAATTAACGAGGTTATTCATGGTAGAAATGGAAAACAAATATATTTTGCTTATTTGACGTCCAAGTACCCATGAGTGGACAATCTATAGTGTGACCTTAACGTTGCAAAAATATCAAAACATTTTTTTGCTTGAGACCTTCGCGGATAAAAACGACAGTAATAAATGTCCGTTCTGTTTTTTGTGTTTTTCATCTCCCCATGTAATTAGTTTTGTTTTGGACTAAAGCTTAAAGTAAATATTCAAAGTATTTTTTTAAATCAAAGCTAAGGTTTTGAACAAATAATAACTATCTTAAGTTTGGAATATTATTCAATATTGAGTTTACATTACCAGCGACAAGTTAATATACATGGAAATATTTTATAACTCCGCGTAATTGAAAAACAAAGGTAAAAAAATTGTATTGTTCCCCTTATGAGTCTTAAGTGTCGTAACTCGTAAAGTCCGCCCTCTCACACCCCCGGTAACACCTCCTCCATGTTATGGTTATGCTTGCATGTGATATGGGATTGTTTTTAATTAAAGTTTACATTACCACTTAAAATTACGTTTCAATTCAGACTCTACTAAATTATTTTAGCAGTCAAAAAAAGTAATTGTAAGATCCAATTAATGTAATGACATATTCCTAACCTACTTATATAAACCACAAATCTAAGAACTACCTTACATTAGACTTTACGGTCAGTGGTTAGGAAAGCTGACCGCGATATGTGGGTCGTAGTATTGATATCCACCAGTAGGAAGTAAATGCCGCCAGTACGTGTTACGAAATTGTGAATTTTACACAATTCTATACTGGTTACAGTGTATCGCGTATAGAATTAAATTCACGTAAAATCATTATCATTTGGGGCTAATACAATCATGTCAGTATTGACTCATATGATACTCGTGAGTTAACATTAGATCTCTACATAATCCGTCCCTTCTTTCTTTAATCTTTAATTAGTCTTACAGTATTTTATGTGTGTGACATTTTGGTTTAAAGTAAAATGTCAAAGTTTTGTATATTTACGACAAAAACTAATAGTAATTTCATCAGTACTACTTGGTATTTGCGGTACAGTTAATGTCACACAATAAAGTCAATGTGATTTCAAAAGCGGAATTAAGAAATATAATTTGAAGCTTACTGCAAAATGTTTAATGAATTTAGAAGGTAAAGCCTCTGATAGCTTCCTCATCTTTACGTGGACATATCGGCGAGTGCAAATGGTTCTCAACCGGGTAATATTCAGGTAACTAAACCTGAGAGCACTCCCGAATGGCAGCTAGGCCCGCTTGAACGGGACGAGACATCGCACCGGTCCAAATCACTTTGTATATATCTTTGTTAATATACTTATCAGTTATCTAGTTTCCCTAGTCTACTTTCTCTAATTTTAATATGGGATGAAATGGCCGTGTGTTAATGGCCCAGATGTTTATTTAAGAACACAACTAAAGCTATTGTTTTTATGTTGCTAAGATGGTTGTAGTACTACAAAACTTATCTGATACAATTGTGACCTTGACCTCGATACTTGCCACACAGTTTGTTTACCACACCGGAAATTAGAGAAGATAAAAATACTACTTCCTACTTCCTATTATCTGTGTATTGTCATGTCTGTCAATAACTTTCTTTTATTTGACTTCGGCAAAAAGCCTCGTATGCTACAATGCGGAAAATACCCAGTCCGCACGCTTTAGGAACAATCTTATTCAGCCTTGTGCCGGGCATAGACAATTAAATTAACAGAAACAAAAGATTTAATATCCTAATAGATTATGACCGGATCGAATGGCAAACGTCTAAATTTATTTGTACGTACGTGTAAATTCAAATTCGATTCACGCATTGTCTCAGCGATCGCGTCCAATGTCACGTTTCTAAGCAGATTTTCGCGTAAGTGCCATATTTGTACATCGTAATTTCAATTTTGACCAACGATCCGAGGGTTTATTATTGTTTGGCAAACTGCTGTTAAGATTATGAAATGTTCTTTTTGCGCACGCGCCTTTATTTGTGTTACTGGGTAAAGGGCAGACGTGTCGAGTAAAACGATCTATTATAATACCGCATAAAACACCAGATTTATGTTTTTACAGTGGTTTAGTCTATGAGTCGCGGTCGCCCAACCATAGAGAAAATTGATTTTTAATTAAACCAGCTCTTCTTTGTGGCGAAACTTTTGATTTAATAACTCCTTTACAAAGGCAATTACTCAAATTCTCATTGAATCGATTAACGTTTCGAACTCAGAGTAATTCGATACTCTTTTGTAAATAATCGATTCGATTTGCATTGATTGTTAATCGGTGTCACAATTTGTCTCGATATCGATTTTGTTTGAACAAGGCGTTGATATTTTTTATTCTTGTTGGAAATTTGGTGATATGCAGCATTAGTGGATTGCTTTTTAAAACACACATTTTGAATAAATTCTCATTAATTTGCAAATCAACTGATTATTGAAAGGCGGCTCCGATTCATTAGTCACAGGTTTTGTTTCAAAATGGTAAAAAAATGATGTCAATTAAGATTTTAGTCTCTTAAAAACTTAACGTTGAGTATTTTGTAAAATATTATATTTTTAGTGATAAAACAAGAATTCGCTTAATTTAAATAAACGAATAATATTAGAATGATGTCAGTTTTCAAAGATTTTACTTATTTTTCAGGTATTAATTGAGCCTTCATTTCTGATAACTTCAACAAGGAAGGTCGGAAATGCACCATGCGAGCATAATTTTAGAAGATTTATTTATCTAATTTGCACTTCGCCTGTTTATAAATTTTCACGATATTTTATCGAATTTGTAATAAATAAAATGACGACTGTAGAAAAGAGGATATCGCCTCCTAAAAATATGAACCTTTTTTTAAAGAAAATGAGTGTGATGTGTAAATTTGAGAATATTTATGGAAGGGTCGGATCGAATGTTTTGTTCTTCGTTTACATTTTAAGGTTTATGCCCCGAAAAGGTGTAATATCAGCGTTTGCGTCTTTTAGCCGGGATGAGTCAGTAGTGCCCACGTGTTTAGTCTGATCAGTTCTTTTTAGTCGATTTATGCAACTTTGTTTGGGTTACGTCGAAGTTTATTTTAGATTTGCATAAAAAATTGAAAAAAAAAAGAGTCTTTAAATATTTTTCGCGGCGCCGAGGTGATTAAGCGAGTAACCTCTCGATTATGCTAATAATTTCAACAAGAGAGGCATTCGCCTAACATTATGCGTGCGATGACCCAGAGAGGGTTTTGGTTTCAGAACTTGAGCCCAAAGACCAACAAACTACCCGATAACTTATACTATATGTTTTCCTTTTTCTGCACCCAAAACTTCCTCGCTGTCATTTGACACGAGTGATTCTACACTATCCAATTGTCTATAAGTATATGCCTGCGAAGGTTTATTTTCATAAATAATTTTGTATTTTCTTTTTAATTTTGTCTGTTCTCTTTTTACATTAAAAGATACAGAAAAAGACTTTGAAGATAAGACATTTATTTTCCAAAAAAATCAGTTCTACTGATCCTATATCTGAAACCGATCTACCATCAGTTTCACAGTCAAAAATATCTGACAATCGACTGCCTAGATACAATAAGAAATCAAACACATCTACTAACACACATAGCATGATGCAATGCACTTAATACTGGTTATTGTCGTGACATTCGGCTGCGCGGGCGCTGCCGGTCGGAAGTGGGAAGAAATGTTATGTCACAGTCAATTGCGTGATCGGTAATGATGGATACTTAGGTTTGAGCTTTTTTTATATTGCATCTTATATTAAAGCCCATCACAAACGTAGCTATAATATATATTAATATAAATCAAGGCATATTACGATATATTTTCAATACTAATTTTCGAGTGACCGCACACGCAGCTATAATATATATTTCTGTTTCTTCGCCAACCTGTACTGTAATTTATATTATAGCTCGGGATATTAATATATATTATAGCTACGTCTGTGATAGACTTATAAATGTGTTATATATTATTTTAGCGTAATTTAAGAGAACTAGAATGATTTTTCGATTAAAGAGCATAACTTAATACTGATTAATATGGCTAGAGCTTATTAGCGAGGAGGAAGGGTCGGTAACGCATGTGTGTTGCAAGCGTCCATATGGCTCCGGTAACAGCTTACCATCAGGTGGGCCGTATGCTTGTTTGCTGCTTTGGTAGTATAAAAAGGTCCGTTACGGCTTGATTGAGTAACACACATACTTTTCGTCGGGGATAGTGCAAATCTGCAGAACTAGCATTGGATAATTCCGCGTATTAGACAAATGTAGCCAATTACAAATTTCAAGGTCAATACATGCAAGATTCTAATAGGAATATACCTCTTTTACGTGATTTTCGTCCAACGTATAGAATGCAAGGAATCGCCGAATAATAATACCGCTTGTCTACGGTCGGCAAACAAACACAACAAATTTTTTTAACTACAGGTAGTGCAGATACGCACAGTTTAGGTACGGTAGATTCGCTGATTTGCACTATCCTAGGTTGTCTTAATTTAAAGTGTAATCACAATTAGCTTATGTAATACTGAGATGAAAACACTTCCAAGGTGATAACGTTATTTAGAGTCAGAACGATGCAAGTCATAACGTACTGTCCAAGAATAGTATTTATATGGGAAGAAATAAATGTAAAAGTTAATTAAATGAGAATTTTCACTTAAGTCTTTTTACTCACGATATAACATAGTAGGAACAATGCAATAGTAATGTATTTTCTCACTATTATTATGTAATATAATGTAAAATATGCATTATTATATATTAAGTATAATCACACAAATGCCATCGTGTATTTTTGTCATACCCTGTTTTTTAATTTTGTTAAGTCACTACCAATAAATTTATTTCATTTTTGAAGGTAATATAAGTAATAATTAATTTGGAAAGGATATTTTAGTGCGGGAGATTTTTTGTGTGGTTTATTAGTTAATTGTACCTATACTATTTTACTTAATTAAATAGTAGAGTTGCAAGGATTCGCTAAATCCTAGCGTAACCAAATGTCAATCTCATATATTTTGTAGTGTTTCTATTCGCGCAAACGCAACGAAAAGTACTTTATCTAGGGGGGCAGGTAAAGAAAAAAAAAATCTATGTAATCATTTAGTCACAGTCACAACGGAAAAACGTTCCCGCATGATCTAACATTTCTCCACGTTTCCATCTCTTGGATATTATTTGCTTTAATTTATTTAAATATGATAAAGAAGGGGCTAAATCATTGGGTTGTGTGAATAAGAGACAATTTTACCAAAAAATATTGGAATTACGTAGGATTTGTCGAGAATTCGAAATTAATTCCATTTTAGCTCATAATATTGTTGCTTAGACGTAGTAAGTGCTAGAGTATGCGGAAAATTTCTTCCGCTTGATTTGAAGCGATCTTAAAGAATACAATAATATGTTCTATTCATCTCCACAGATACAGAATGATATTTAAATACCAAATGAACTAAAACTTTATTGCTGCGTGATTTTTTTTAAAAAAACATGACAATTTACATGTTTTACAGGTATCATAAACCATATTCGTAAGATTTATTAGTTCAATATTTCATTGATTTAGAAATGTTACTTTTGGCTTAATAATACTAACCTTTGTAAATTGTTTGTTATATAGATTTATGAGGATTATGCATTTTTGCAGCTTCTTGCGATTAATATCTGAATTTTAAAAAAAACAGCTCTGAAAGGTAATGTTTACAATTTATAGCAAAAAAGAGGATAACAGGAGAGATAATAACAAAACATTATTTGTTTTACTAATTTTCGAAGCGTACTCTTTTCATAATCTTCCTTCCTACTTTTAGTCAGTGCAGCATTTTTTTTCACTCCTTTCTACCATTATGATAACTTTATCATGAACTAAATTTTGTTCTATTAGACTTAAGATTATGTAGGTTCTTTATGAGACGAGAAATTGATGTAAATACGGTTTCATCTCCTGTCCAAAAATTTCGGTTTCACCAAAAACACGGTCATAGAAATATAAACTGGCGTTAAACTAAAAATAACAATGACATTTAGACATTGTATCTAATTTGTTTTCCTATTTTGAAACTTTACGGGTGTCATAAAAACACGCAAAAATAGATAAATAAGTTATTATTATAGTGACACAATTTTATTGATGTGTTAAAACGTAAGCCGTGTTTGTCGTGAAATTGCAAATTTATACCGGTTACTTCCTAATGGCTGTATAAAAAGTCGTGGCGTTGTAGAGGACAAAACGGACAAAGTTCGATGTATCATCATCGGGTAATCACCGGCATTTTAAAACAAATTGACTGAGTACTTATCTAGTAAAATAAGCTATAATTATAATAAAGTATACCCAAATATGTAGGTGTAAATATATTCAATAAAAACATAAACAAAAAGTAATGTCTTAACATTTCGCACTGGCAAAAACCATTTAAACAGGCGTATTTAATTCCTGAATCATAATTACTAGGACACTATGCCGGATACGAAGCATAAAGCATAATCTATTTATCGGTTACCAAAAATAATACAACTAGGATCTCCGTCTCTTATCAATGGAATGACAATTACAGAGCACAGATTAAAAAAGGTTAAAAGAACTAATCGAAACGTAATCTCGCGCCCATTTCCTGCTGCAATTGTTTCTTTTACAATTAAGACCAAGGTCTTAACATGACATTCTAGGTCCAAATTCATTTTATCATGAATAGTTTTTGTTCCGTTTTATCTATTGCATACCGGATGACATTGCAGTGAAATTGATTATATTTTTTTAATGGTTTACCAATTAAAAATATATAAACATTATTGAATTTAGGTAGGTATATGTAAATTTTATTATGGCCGTTTGATATCGGAACTTCGATTAGTTTTTCCATTCCATGTGCATTAGTGGCTAAGTCAGAGGTAAGGTCCCATCAATCCAAAAACTTCAAGATTGTATTTTCTTTTAATTTTATTTTAAATCTGACGTCATCTATCTGCCTCAGTGACCGCCATAAAATCTGCATTCATAAAATAAAATACATAAAACAATCCAGGTCAATCTACACGTAATAACAAAAACTCGTAGTGTATGTAGAACAAATGACTGCGCCGGCGCAGGCGGCCCACTTCCCTACCACTTTCGTTCTCTACCGACCCCACTTTCGTTTTCGCTGCGCTCGCAACGAAAACGTAACGATTGTGATGTCATGCCGGTAATAGGTACGCTCGAGTTGTAATTATGAGTTTTGAAGAGTATTATTTTAATTAAAAATATAATTATAACAAAATGTTCTTCGCTGAATAAAATATGTACAACAAGCCATTAGCATACCATAAGCGCATAAAGTGGTATGTGACAGTTAATTTGGATTAAGAACAGATTCAATTGGGTTTAAGAAGCGACGACAGCTCATTGTATATAACACCTTAAATGTACTACATGATGAAACTACGAAGGTTCGAATTCTACAATGTGCATGCGCCTTCAGCGAAGGAAAACGTCGTAAGGAAATTTTAGCACTGTAGAGTACATTGTAGTACAACGATTATCTTTATAAGAGGTGGATAGATGTATTTAAGTCTCAACCAAGTAGCCAGAGACAAGAACCGTGACCTAACGTATATTTAGGTCAATCTCCAACCTTTACGGTACTCTATTTTAAGGGTCATTGAACATTTATCACCAGTTTTCCACGGTATCATTTTCAAACAAACTTTTTACTATTTATTTAACTTATTGGCTTTATCTTTTAGTCTTAAATATTATGTGTCTGTATTATTATAACCGCTCGTGGTGTAGCATGATTAGCCGTTCTTAATCGATCGGTAAAGTTAAGCTACCACCGTCGTGGTCGGTACCTGGATGGGTGACCGCCTGAGTGGTATTTCAAATCGAGCGTTTCCGTGCTTCGGAAGGCACGTAAAGTCGTTGGTCCCGGTTATCACTTAATTGTGATAGTCGTTAAGCTAGTTGGATGCCTCCTAGGCGGCTTGAAAAATTCCAACAGTAGGTTTACCACTAGCCTACCTCCACCGATCCGCAGTGGGCACGCGTGGTGGAGTATTGCCCATTCCCTTTCACCTTCATTTGTGAAAGGAGGCCTGTGCTCAGCAGTGGGACATTATAGGTTGATGATGATGATGATGATTATTATAACCTATGATGATATTTTCATGACGTTTTGTATCACTAAAAGCTTTTAACTGTTACTTTTTTTATTTAATTATTGTAATGCTTTTATTTATAAATCTAGTAATAATTTAATATTATTAACTAAAATACATAGAATATCTACTAACAATTTTCTACGAAACGCG
This sequence comes from Polyploca ridens, assembly GCA_951394255.1. Classification (NCBI taxonomy): domain Eukaryota; kingdom Metazoa; phylum Arthropoda; class Insecta; order Lepidoptera; family Drepanidae; genus Polyploca; species Polyploca ridens. The sequence goes on along the minus strand of OX596265.1, from coordinate 5,823,024 downwards.
TAGTACGAGTATTAGTAAAATTTGCCACATCATTTATATTAAAAGACGGAAAAACATTATTTGTTCGTCAGTCATCCCATAAATATAATTTTCAGAGAAGTCTCACTTATGTCAGTTTGTGGGTTGATTGCCTGACATCATTTAGGTACCTACTGGGGATCTTGCAAATTGTGGTCAAATGGCCTTCGTAAGAGTAAGAACAAACTACAAGGAACTAGGAAGGTTATGAACAAAATATGAGTACTTATACCTAGAAAGCTAATTCGGCCGTATACCATGTTCTGGCTGAGAACAATGAGTTTGCTAGAAAAATAATGATACAAAGTACAGTATGAATATTGTGAAGAAATTGATGGATCGTGATACCCTGGGTGTTGTAAGCGTCCATAGGCTATGGTGATTGATTACCATCAACCGGGCTTTAGAAGTTTAGTCAATCCAGGCTATGATTTATTTATATATCAGGATGGAAATAGTTTATTTTATTCAGTCTTTCATTTGAGTATTATTGAAATAAAATATTTGAAATGTAGTTTGTGCGGACTTTGGTCAGTGACTTCAATCTATAAGTGAGATGGTGATATAAAAGCTCGTATAGTAAAAAAAATCTAATTCCCCTCGCGAGGAAGTCGACCTACAATAATATTAACAAGTGACATTCAACACATAGGAAAAGAACGGCCGGGTAACAAGCGCTAAGCAGATTTACATAACCACTTTCTATTGTTTATTGTTATTAAATATCTTATAAAAACACACAATGTAACCAGTCTCCATTTACCCACACTGATTTTTAATGGAGTCTTTTAAAGAGACTTTTTTAAATGTGAATTATTTTGCAAGGAGAAATTTGAAAGATATAGTTGTGTCAATACACATATCACAGTTCTTATGGCTTATATCTTAAGAGCTATAGTTGCTAGTCGTTTTGACATAGAGTCACGATTAACAAATAGGAATGCAGCCTGGATAAAATAAAAACTTATTAGTCCGTCAGTTAGATTATAAAAAAATATATTTTTTCTTTATAAAATCGATAAAAAAACAATAAAGCGCGTCAAAGTTCGGGAGAATTGTGACATCACTTGTTAGTGAAAAGTGTCTCATGGCGTGACGTCACGCGGAACTTCCAACACTATCTTCATAATTTTTTCTTTGATTGACAATCGAAAAAATACGTGTCTAATATTTTTTGATACTGTAAATGACGGACTATATAGACTATTTTCAGGCCACTAGTCTATTCAGACACATTATATCAGTTGTAGTTTCAGAAATTAAATATCCGTTCCTTAAATTAGAAATCACATTACTTTTGCCTAAACAATGTTGTAAATTGTCAAAATGTCATTCAAAGAACGGACAAATGAATGTACGAATTGAGAGACAAGGGGTTATCTGTGAGGACAGCGAAACAATGGGTTTGATAATAGTTTTATTAAACTTTTATTGCACACTCATGATTGAAATGTCGATTTGATTTCTCTACACACGAAACAATGCCGCATAGACTTATTTTAAATGGTATAACATTGAAAAATAATATCTTCCGTTAACAATTAATATATTTGTGGTTTATTACCTCTGTTTCCACCATTTATGTAATAAACCGTAAGTTATTACTGTAATTTAACATAGTTTTTTACATAGATATAGAAAATACATGTACAGATAGATTTTATCTTAATTTGCGATATAATCTTGTTGTTATAGTTACTTTGAAAACTATTGTATATTATAAAAAAAGTACAAAGTGATATTTACGTCGTGATTATTGCTATGAGACAAGTTTTTTCCGACACTTAGCAATGCTAAATAGAACCAAGACACGAATAAAGATTATAAAGCGAAAATGTTATTTAAATAAAGCTTCATATTCAAGGCTGCACGCGTACAACTTAGTTATGTCTGCTACAATGCAACAAAACTCATTTGCTCCCAATAACATCGGCTAATAAAATTCATCCTGCACAAACCTTGGTACAACGAAGCAGTTCCCTTCATTGTGCCCAATCAGTGCGGCTAGCATTGTTCCTTGGGTCATTGTCTGCGAACGCACTCGTTTTTACATCGAATTCCATACATTTACATACAAACAATATAATTCTCAGCCGCTATGTAATAAATTATGTAAACGTTCATTAGTTGGGCAGCCCTGTATAGTGTAGTGATGGGGCTGATGTTATCGACATTAAGTTATTATCGATACTTTTACTAGTTTAAATTTGTACCACGACCAATGACGCTACTCTCTAGACAAGACCAACTTTCTGACAGCGTATTTTTTTTATTTATTGTCTGGGCAAGCGTGCCGCATCAAATTCAAAATTCAAATTCAAATTCATTTATTCATTAACAACTTACGTTATATCTGAATGTTAATACAATATAAAAAAAAAACAAAGAAAATTATAATAATTTAAAACAAACACAATTACACATTATTACATAGACAGAACAAAATAATATAAATTCAATCAAATAAAAATTCAAATAGAAAAAATGCGCATGTCAATTTTTACACACAAAAATAAACTACATATACATTAAGCTTACATGTCAACGAAAAATCCATAAAAACAAAAACAATGTCACATAAAATCTTCAAAAGAATATCAACACTTTTCCAATAGGAAGGCCTTCATCAATCATCGACATTGTCATTTCTCTCTGGAGTAAATTGATGGGCAAAAGCCCATTTTACATTAATAAAAGTTACCATCATTTGCCTGCCCTGTTCCCAATCATTTAGGGTTGGTGCTATATGTACGGTATGCTCCTTCCATTTAATGTTATAACAATGTTGTTACAAATGTATACCTTCACCTTGTGTTGTGGGGCAATAATTATTTATTCCATCTTTCTTTTCTTTCATTCGTCTCTTATTCGTCATACCAGCATTCACTTCTTTCTTACCCATATCATCTTTAAAACAATCCACCTATCCATCTCTTTTTCGGTCTTCCTCCATCCACTTTCATGTTCAGAACTTTTTTTAGTAACGTGTCTTTAATTTCTTCTCATAACATGTCCATATCACGATAAACGGTTCCCTCTCAACTTCATCAAATATGTAACTCGATAACCAATAATAATCCAATAACATCTCTAGCCCGCCAACACTGATACGCTATCTAGTGATGAGGATACGATATGCATCTAGTTATGCATTCAATACAATAAGGTCTATTTAGCATCGTAAGTTAGTAAGTTAGTCAGCAGGACGTTCACTTGAGTCCCTTATATTGAAAATATGTTGGTTATATATTTTTTTTAACCCTGTAGAAATCTCTTCACACTCTTTTTGAAGAACCCCATGTTGTACTCCATTGGGAAAACCACGGCAGGGAGCTCATTCCACAGTCTGAGCGTCTGCGTAAGGAAGCTCCGTTGAGCACAGTTCGAAACAATTCTGGTTAAAATGTGTGAGGATGGACTCCCTGTCGATGAATTAATACTAATTTGGATCTAACCTTTTCGGAATAGGTATGCGCAATGGCGTATCTACTCGTATCTGAATTTAATTTAGATAGCAGCAATGATATTATAATAAAAAGAGGAATATCATTGGATAGCAGTGTAAGTAAGGAACAATGGTGCCATCTGGAATATGTGTTGTCTCTTTCTAACTTAGCTGTCTCTGAATATTGTATCACTTGCATGAACCACAGATTTATTAGTTTAAATCATATATTTACTTTAAATTTCAAAAATTAAAATTGACCATTTAACTAGCCAGTTTTAAAAAAAAAACTAGACCAGATTAAGTACTTACACCCAGATTCAACATTCAGTAAATTATAGCAGAGCAATGATATAACTAAAGCTAGTTTATTCATTTATAATGATGTAGCCGAGTTCACGATTTAATTAACGTGGCTAGAATATGTCTGGTTAATTCATAAAATGAAACAGATGTCAGGTCAATTAAGATTTATCAAAAATGTTATCATTAGCCAACTCCTTGAAAATGGCTAAGGCCGTAAGTATGATCGTAAATCATTTGAAAATAAGTTTAAATAATGAATTTATTTTTATATCTATAAATGGCTTTATAAAAGTATGTAATTATGGATGATTGAGAATTGAAATTCTGATATCAGCATCATATTATTATTAAGAGGAAAGGATGGCTGCAAGAAATTTGAAAAATAGGTTTTTAACATATCTATTGCTGTCGCGCTGTGCCCGAGCTATCCCGCCCGAGGGCGATAGAGACAACTACAGCTTGGATCGATTATACCTATTTAAAATAGACGAAATCGCTATTTCGTAATCCCCAGTTTCCTCCTCCAATACTGGATCGTTTTTTTTTTCAAGAATAGTAATAAGAAGGGCTTTGGCTATGTCTGTCGGTTTTCCTTTTATTTTTTATATTCGTCAAATTTGTTTTCTGGACGTCTGATAAGGGCAGTTAAAAATGGTAAGTTATTGTGATTTTAGAAGATTTTTAGTTTTTATAATAATTAATTTATGGAGAAAAACAAAACAGAGGGACATACAGTGGCACCTACAGATTGCATGGTAAAATAATCATTGCTCTAGTGTCATTATCCAAAGAGGAAACTGAGGATTACGTTTGTATGGACCAAACGCCACCAGCATATCCTCTTAAGAAACAAATATCAGTCGAATAATAACTATAATTTTCACATCGCTTATATTAAAAAGCATTTCTATTCAATACAGAATGACGCGAAAGCCTCAGGATTATATCGGAACGGAAACAATTGCCTTGACCTAGTTAGAGAAGTCGGGGCGAGTCAGAAAGCGTCTGCGCCCGCGCCGTTTAGATGCTGCGGAGGCAACCAGGGCCGATCAACACTTAGACAATGGAACGTAATAAAAATAAACGGTTATAACAATAGCTTAAAAACGTCTCATATGAAGATGATTGCTAAAAAAGAAAGAAAAGTTATTTTTCTTAAAGGCTTCGGCCTCTTCTTAATCTTGAAAACTATGTCCATACAAAACCATGAACTATCTAGTGTGAGTAAATGGATTTCGTATCCGCATATTCTGCTGCCCCTATTGGTTTATTCCAATATATAGTATGATAAAAATAGATCTAAAGCAGCTTTTTCTTACAGAAAAAGAAACATTTAAATATCAGCTTATTCGCATAAAAATTAGAGTAAGGAAAATGGACTGAGCGACAGCATTTGCTACACTTATCGGTGTGTGTCAGCAGTTACGATTGAGGACCAGGTAACCTGACCACCCTCCACCAAATCTTTACTTTCTAAGGTTAATTAATTATATAATAATTTATTAATTAAAAAATAGAGCATAATGTTTTGGAAGCAACATTAACTTACTTGAAATTTTAATGTATTAAAATACTCAAGAATTTTGAAGCAACCTACTTTTAATACAAATTCTGTTAATAACTTTTTATTAAATTAAAACCAGATAATCAAGTTTTGTTGCAATTTCCGTGTGAAACTATAGCATAAGGTTGCTTTTAGAATTAGTTGCCTCATATGGGGCGAGTATGTCAAAGCAGTATTTATTTACTCTGAGGTTAAAATAAATAATGATCAAATGTTCTAGGAGCTTATAGTGAAAATACTGTTTTTTTTTCAGTTCAAAAATTATAAAATTTATGACGTTTTCATGTATTTTTTGATATTTTATACTTGACAAGTTGACCCAGTTTTTTTTGTGGGGTTTTCCCCTTTTTTTAAACCTGTATTAGAGCTTACATAACAAAAAGAATTATTCAAATTGGTCAAGCCATTTTTGAGTTTCAGCGGGACTAACGAACAGCAATTGATTTTATATAAATAAGTACAAGTTGACCCGGTGAACAACGTACCACCATTTTTTTTTGGTTCCCCCTTCCCCTTTTTATTTAAACCACCCCTGTATTAAAGCGAACAAAACAAAAAAGAAATTATTCAAATCGGTCAAGCCGCACAGCAATAAATCTTGAACGCTGGCAAATACTGCATTTTCAGTAAGATAAAACTAACTGCATACAGTAGATTTATGTAACCACAGAAAACCTAGTCTCTCTGAAATCCATTAAGGAAATAAAACTGCCATAAATTTGCACGTATCACATAATGTAACACTATTATGCCAAAATAAATGACGGAATCATGACCACGGATCGATAGAAGAACGAATTTTCCCACCGGCACGTTGCGAAACGAACCGGTGCGTTTCTGGAGCAAGGTCGAGCCAAGATGGCCGCCAAGCAATATGGAGGCACATCGAATGTCAGAGGCTTTCGCGCCAAATCCGTTCTCATCGATTTTCGCAGCTAAACCTTTTTTTATTGCCAGCCAGATGAACTAGATTTCGTAGGATATCTAGTTTTAGATGTAACTCTTCATGCTAAATTCAACATTATGTTATGAACATGCAGGGCGAATTTTAAGTTGACAATGACAATCACTCAAGGTAAAATAAACAAGCTTTATACAGGAAAGTGTCATACTTTATGTTGTCATACCATTTTTGTAACCTTGTTTGTTTTGAAGTTCGCACAAAAACTTTTTTGTCGCATTTTTTGCTTGCAATCTCAAATAATCCCTGGCAATACTGAAAGTTGACACAAATAGAGATGCGCAAACCAATTATCGATAAAGTAAAATTCTAAGTAAAAGTAAGTATTTATTAAAGATGTCTTGCCAATGTTTCTCATAGATTTTGTAACGAGGCAAGGTCGACCGATCGCCGACGAACGGACGTACAAATTATAATGTTCGTGTGAAAAAACCGTGCCTATAGTGTTGTGGCATTAGCAATTTGCGATTTAAATTGGCAATGTATGAAGTTTGTGCATTATGAAATGTAAATTCACTGTATTGTACAATTTGTACATTATTCGGTAAACTATTTTATATAAGTTTTCTAGACTACTTAGAGTTAAAAATCGGCTTTTACGGTATTCTGTATTCTAGTACCTATGTCAATCAATGCTAAGTCAAATTTTGAGTCGATATTAATACAATTGAATTGGTAACCTGCACCAATGTCATTAGGTTTATTTTTAATTAACACGATCTATTAGGCCTAAATACACTAGCTGTGCCCCCGCAGTATCACCCACGTTAGCATGACGGTATATATCATCAATAAAAGGTCTATTTAATGCAAAAATCTAATGAGACTGCTAGTTACCGAGCTTTGTACGTTCATACATACCTTCTCTTAATCTCTATAATTTTATAGTATAGATTTACGCGTATCATAAACCAGTTGATTACATCTGAGCTAGTCGTTTAAAACAAACCTAATTTAGCAACTTTAAGCAATTAGATTAAATAATCCATTTCTCAAATTAAAACTATTATTAAATCTACTTTACATAAAAGTAATATTCATTTATTCTAGATTTGTAGGCCATGTTTTACAATATCTTTTTGTTTCATTCACAATTCGTGACGTCGCAGCCCAGCCTTAGATACCAACTTTCATAAACTTTGTTGAGAGTATCACGCTCGAAACTAAATGAAGCATTGTTACCTAAGACATTACACAACTTTTAAAAGCTTTGTAGACTACTTACGTGTTAACTAAGTGGTTTAATTATTTTTGTTGCTTACATCTGGGGTACTTGCAGCCTTAGGGCACGAGGTCCAGCACACGAGCCCAGTATAATAATACAGTTTACCTCTAGCAACATTTTGAAGGTAGAGTTTTCATTATAAAAACAATATCTTAATATATAAAATGATAAACTGATTGTTGATATATCAGCCCACAGCCCAAACCGCTGGACCTAGAGATTTGAAATTTTGCACAAAGATACCTTATACAGTGGAGGCATCCACTAAGGAAGGATTTTTGGAAATTCCACCCCTAAGAGGGTAAAATAGGGGATGACAGTTTGTATGCAAGTCCGTCAGTTTTGAAGTTAGGATCTTCAAATTTTGTGTTTAGGCTGACGATTGAAAATTAATGTGTAGTTATCTCAGCGTTTGTGATAATTCCACCACCGAAGGGAGGAAAAGGGGGATGAAGTTGGGTATGCAAGTCCTTCAATTTCAAAGTAAACGTCACTAAATATATTATTATACGGTGTAGGCATCCACTAAGGAAGGATTTTTGGAAATTCCACCCCTAAAGGGTAAAATAAGGGATGAAAGTTTGTATGCAAGTTCGTCAGTTTTGAAGTTAGGATCTTCAAATTTTGTGTTTAGGCTGACAATTGAAAATTAATATATAGTTATCTCAGCGTTTGTGATAATTCCACCACGGAAGGGAGGAAAAGGGGGATGAAGTTGTGTATGCAAGTCCTTCAATTTCAAAGTAAACTTCACTAAATGTATTATTATACGGTGTAGGCATCCACTAAGGAAGGATTTTTGGAAATTCCACCCCTAACAGGGTAAAATAATGGATGAAAGTTTGTATGCAATATATCAACGCACAGCCCAAACTTTGCACAAAGATACCTTATACAGTGGAAGCATCCACTAAGGAAGGATTTTTGGTAATTCCACCCCTAAGAGGGTAAAATAGGGGATGACAGTTTGTATGCAAGTCCGACAGTTTTGAAGTTAGGATCTTCAAATTTTGTGTTTAGGCTTACGATTGAAAATTAATGTGTAGTTATCTCAGCGTTTGTGATAATTCCACCACCAAAGGGAGGAAAAGGGGGATGAAGTTGTGTATGCAAGTCCTTCAATTTCAAAGTAAACTTCACTAAATGTATTATTATACGGTGTAGGCATCCACTAAGGAAGGATTTTTGGAAATTCCACCCCTAACAGGGTAAAATAAGGGATAAAAGTTTGTATGCAATATATCAACGCACAGCCCAAACTTTGCACAAAGATACCTTATACAGTGGAAGCATCCACTAAGGAAGGATTTTTGGTAATTCCACCCCTAAGAGGGTAAAATAGGGGATGACAGTTTGTATGCAAGTCCGTCAGTTTTGAAGTTAGGATCTTCAAATTTTGTGTTTATGCTGACGATTGAAAATGAATGTATAGTTGTTTCAGCGTTTGTGATAATTCCACCCCCGAAGGGGGCAAAACGGGAGTGAAGTTGAGTATGCAAGTTCTTCAATTCCACAGTAAACTTCACTAAATTTAATATTATACAGTGTAGGTATTCAATAAAGAAGGATTTTTGGAAATTCCACTCCTAGGGGGGTAAAATAGGGGATGAAAGTTTGTATGAAAGTCCGTCAGTTTTGAAGTTAGGATCTTCAAAATTTTGTATTTAGGCTGACAATTGAAAATTAATGTATACATCGTTATTTTATTTTAGTTTAGTTTAATAGTCTTTTAGCTAAGGTTTTAATAACAATCCATAAATAATTTAAACAAAACTATACTAAATAACTTAAACTAAAAAATAAAATACTAATAATTAAAACTAAATCTTAAGAAAACTAAAAAAAATATAACTAACTTATAAATAGGCTAGCCTATCAAGGTCGCTGCCAAGTGGTAGCGTGCCCAGAATGCTAGCGGCATTACCTCTCTGTATAGCTATGCTTATACGTTGAGCGAGGTATTCGCCAGCCCTCTGTTCACGCGACGCCTCGATCAGGCGCTTACAAATTCCGCGGTAAACGCGATGAGCAGCAGGCCCCCATGGATCCAACGTCTCTACCCCAAACGGCTCAAATATGTAACTGCTATCGAGGTTACTATATTTGCGCCGTTTGAGGCCTTCAGCACAGGCAGCAGCACCGCCGGCCTTATTCATGGTCTCTGGAAGATGAGACGGTGCCAAAGTATCGACACACGTGGCGTCCCAAACTAAGGGCCGCCCCATCTTCCAGGGAATCAAAGTCATGCCGTCGGGTCTCTTACCATCGTCACGCATCAACCCATTTGGTTCCAAAAGGGCTGAAACATTGGCGCTGGCAAGAGACCGACGAATGATGTCATTAAGGTCAGCGTGCCTAGCTATTCTGCCTGCACTTCTCTGACAGGAGAGTCCATGGTGGCCAAGGGGATCGACGGCGTCACCACATTGGCAGCATTTATACATGTTTCAGCTTTTTTGACAATTCCACTCCCGACAGGGTGAAAAGGTATGGGATGTATGTAAGTCGTTCAGCTTCAAAGTAAACGTCACTTAATATATTATTACACAGTGTAGGCAACCATTATGGAAGGGTTTTTGGATATTCCATCCTTAAGGGGGTAAAATAGGGGATGCAAGTTTATATGAAATTCCATCAGTTTCGAAGTTAGGACCTTCAAATTTTGTGTTTAGGCTGACGATTGAAAATTTATTTATATGTGCCTTAACGTTTTTGATAATTCCGATCCCGAAAGGGTAAAAGTACACTAAATTTATTATTAAAGCGTATGGTTATAAACTAACGTAACGAATATCGGTGTTGTTCGAATTTGAACCCTTAAGGCGGCCCTCTGTGGCCGGCGCAACTTCAACGCAAGCATAGTCTAAAAGCTTGTTGTTTCATGCAACGTAATGTTTGACTGCGAAAAAAGAGAGACAGCATCAGAGCCGTCGGTTATCAGTCGGTAAATTCCGCTGATCACTCTCGGCCGCTTCGCTAGGTCGTTATTCATGATTTCGCATTCATAAAACTTGTTCCAGGAGTATACTTCTTGTGAAAAAATCTTACAAGTTTGTGAAAAAAAAGTTTGTTATTTAGAATCTCCAATATATTTGCAAGCCTGGTATCTAAATGTTTTCTTTACTTTTACAATTTATAGGTACATTAGATATGGCCAAAGTTCAGGCAAAAACGCTGTTTTTCGGAGGCTTTGACTGAATTTGTTTCACACTTTTTTTAAATTTCGCCTAGATACACGGCTAGATATAGTGTACAAGATACTAATTTATTCAAAACATCTAAGGAAAAATGTTTAACAACGCCATAATAAGTACAGAGGTTTTGTATGAAAAGTATGACGAATTGAGTCCTCTTAAGGAGTGAAAAGGGGGATTAAATTTAGTATATGAAGTTCTTTATTTTCGGAGTGAAAATTACATAATTTATTATTTCGGCTTATGGTATTGGCGTATTGAAATGGTAAAGGATGCAATGTCTCGCCTAAACAACATCAGGAAAAAGAGAGGAATCGGTATTAAAATAAAGATCCGATTAATACGAGCATTGGTATTCCTCATTTTTATGTATGGAGTGGAAGCGTGGACTATACTGGCCCGAGAAAGAAAAAGGATTGATGCATTCGAGATGTGGTGCTGGAGACGGATCGCTGCTCCAAATTAAAACCCGATTGTCTACCATATGCCATATGCATATGGGGTTGCCTGGTATAGTGTGCCGTCTTTTATGACCGAGAGGTTGGTAGAGGTGGCCACTATAGAAAATCTCAGTAGTTAAAAGGGGGTATGTCCACCATATGCCACCAACGTATTCTTTCGTATTTCGACCATATGGTGCGCAAAGACGATGAAAGTTTGGAAAAACTGATCATAGTTGGAAACACGGAAGGAATACGACTACGTGGTCGTTCACCAATTAGATGGTCCGACCAAGTAAAAGACTCTTCGTCCTCCAAGTTTTACACGGTCGTAAGGGACGGGTTGGACAGAAACCGGTGAAGGCAGATCATCCGCTCCAGATGATGCCTACCACGATCCTCAGACATGAGGGAAAGACTATAGTGAGAAAGAGAGATAAGGCCTCCAAAATTGTGTTGTGGAACTAGACTACAAGTAACAGCTCTCCGCCGCAATGTTATTGAGGCCAACATATTTACTGGTTCTGGCAGAGGAGAAACAGTCTTCTTGCCGCGTATACCATTGATCCCAAATCACCTTCCGTTTGAATTTAAAAGATAACAGTTCCTAATTAAGGGTTGTTTCGCGATGGCTATTAATAAATCACAGGGAAAGACTCTGAAATTTGCTAGAGTTGATTTGCGTCAGGACTGGTTCAGTCTTATGTGGCATCCTCGCATGTGAGCTCTCAATCCACCTGAACTTTGTCAATATCACACGTAGTGGCGGACAATGCTATGAACAAAGCTCTATATTGTTACGATGATACATATCTAGAAAAAAGAAATAATCTACGCGGACGAAGTCGCGGGCTATAAAGCTAGTTATACATAAGATTCAAGATAATCTTTAAAATTAATAAATTCTTTGACTCCCAAGTTATTTTTTGGGGATGTAATAAATCATTAAAGACAGATAAAAAAATATAGAGAAATCAACAAAGAAACATTGGTGGCTGCCGAATATTACATCCATAAATACCTGATTTTATTACAAGAGATAATTTTAAAATATTTTTTTTAGTGTGTAAATTCGACTAAAATATTTCTTAATGTGAGACGCAAACACTAAAAAAAAATTATAGACAAATTAACCTTACGCTTCGTGTCAAGAGTTGTTTGTATTGAATAGGCTCCGAAACTACTGAACCGATTTGAAAAATTCTTTCACTGTTGGGAAGCTACACTATCCCGGGATGACATAGGCTACTGTTTATCACGGGAATACGGGTGAAACCGCGCGAGACAGCTAGTAATATTATAAAGAGGAATGATTTGTTTGTTTGTATTTAATAGGCTCCGAAACTACTGAACCGATATGAAAAATTCTTTCACTGTTGGGAAGCTACACTATCCCGGGATGACATAGGCTACTGTTTATCACGGGAACACGGGTGAAACCGCGCGAGACAGCTAGTAATATTATAAAGAGGAATGATTTGTTTGTTTGTATTGAATAGGCTCCGAAACTACTGAACCGATTTGAAAAATTCTTTCACTGTTGGGAAGCTACACTATCCCCGGGTGACATAGGCTACTTTTTATGACGGGAACGCGGGTGAAACCGCGCGAGACAGCTAGTCTCTTATAAAAGTGTTCTATTGTTAGCAGGGGATGCTCTCTCGCTCGTATCTGACAGCTTATTCTATTCATACGATTAATCGATCGATATGAAAGTACACGCCCACAATAGTGTAATGTAATTGTTGGCTGTCTTTTCCCTTGGGAAAAAGAAGAGAGAGGAATGTAAAAAAAAAAAGAAACTGATACATGCTGCATGGAGTTTTATTATGATCTTGTTCTTACTTATTATAATTAATTTATTCTAGAACGTTTTAATTGTGTTGTAGTTAGTTAACACTGACTCAATACTTAGTTAAGGACATCTTTCTCTCGCCATTTATTGTAATCGTGCTACAGTCTTATCCAGGTCCAGGGTCGGATTATGCATAAGGCAGTGTAGGCAAATGCGCACCGATAAAACCAATAAATTGAAATGTGAGTGAAAATTTTATTTGAATATTTGTATCCTCAATTCTAATTCATTATCATATTTCAAAATATTATAGAATTAGGTATATGAGATTTTTCCGCGGATTTCAATCAGACAACGGTATAGCAAGTAAAAGCATAATTATAAATAGTATTGCATTGTAGCAGACAAAAACATATTTTAGGATATCAGAAAAGGGTATAGGGGCCCCGAGATGGTTAATTCAGCGCTGTCCAGGTCTTTCACCTTCTGGTCTGGTACTAAGAACTAAATCATCCGGCCATCGATTCGGTGGTCTGCGATAATTTTATTACAGTGCTGTATTTAGTTCACTTGGTTATTTTCTTAAGATAGTAAAAACAAGATTGGTTTTGCCGAATTTATATTGACACCTAATAAATTAATGAACTGCATACGTATGTACTAGCTAAGTACTAACGGCCTCATAAACGCTATTTAACTAAATCTACTGAATAAATGGTCAAATAAATAACGTCACCTTGCTGTCATTGTCAAACAATTTGACGTTATTTTGGTGACCACTTAATCAGCTTATTAGTTAAATAACGTTTTATGAGTAAGGGGGTAAATCTTTATATTAAGTAAGTTACCTTACCACTCATTGTGTTGCTTCTCCACTGAACCTATGCATTCGTAAGTAAAAGGCCTAAAGTATATCAGGGACAACCTCTAAATAGTCAAAGGACTTGTACACATGAAGGCACACCATAATTAATGGGACATAAGTATGCATACAACCGTCTTACTCGTGTGAAAATATTCAACGAATCCAACATTATACCTAATTTATCTGCGGCATTGCCAGCCCAGCCATTCATGGCTGTTCCAAGGCTTCTGTTTTATAGGCTGGGAAATTTACAAGGGAATTACAAAATGTGTGTATTTTTTAATACATCATGAAAGTTACACGTATTGTTTGATATAAAGAGAAAAAATAGCAAAAAAAAAACAACAATATCGTAGCACAAGACGCGCGTTGATGTCTTCTCTTTGAAATTGTATCGTTAGTATCTGTAACGTATTTTAGTCCACAAATCTTTATACACGGTGAATTTTTAATCGTTTTAACGCTAGAACAAACGTTCTTCAGACCATGGTTTACTAACATACTATAACATCAAATGAAAAAAAAAAAAACACAAAATAAAGTTAAAAATGTCGGGATTATCATTACTCCTTACAACCCAGACACCGCGTTTGCACTTGAAAATAGTTTTGGCACGGCGGCACGCCAGTTTTGTAGCAGGAGTGGGATTCCGCGGCTCCCTGGCTTTTTGAAATTTTTCTGATTCGTGGTTTTTTCAAAAACCAATGTCGATTTTTTTTATTAGATGTTATAGAATGTTAGTAGACCGTGGTTTGAACAACGTTTGTTCTAGCGTTAAAACAATTTATAAGTCACCGTGTATAATAAATTATATAAAATAAATAAACTATGAAAATCTAAATATCAAGTAGGTAATTTTTAGGTAAGGTACTTACTTATTGGATGGCTATATATTGGATATTTATTTATTATCACTGAAAATATATAAGTTACATGTATAGTGGTATCCTAACTAATATTATAAACGCGAAAGTGAGTTTGTTACGCCTTCACGCCTCAAACGGATCATCATAAAATTTGGCATGCAGATAGCCTATGGTATGGGGAAGGACATAGGCTACTTTTTATCGTGGGAACGCGGGTGAAACCGCGGGGGACAGCTAGTGTTCACTAACTACTGGGGAAGTACCACCATATTACAGAATACCGCAGCGAAATAACTTTATGTTGTGTTCCTGAGCGTGAGTAAGGTTCCCAGAGCTCATCGGGGAGGAGGGAAGTGTCGGTAACGAACGTGTGAGTGATTCTTCGTATTTTGCAAGCGTCCATATGGCTACGGTTACCGCTTACCAAGGCGGGCATGCTTGTTTACCGACATCGTTCAAACATTTCAACAAAACGTGCCTTCCGTACTGGATC
Source organism: Polyploca ridens (assembly GCA_951394255.1). NCBI lineage: Eukaryota > Metazoa > Arthropoda > Insecta > Lepidoptera > Drepanidae > Polyploca > Polyploca ridens. The sequence continues at coordinate 5,807,852 of OX596265.1, read as the reverse complement.
CAGTCGGTATTGCGCGGGACGATGACAAGAGACCGGATGGTATGTCTTTGATCCCTTGGAGTGTCGGCAAGTCGCTGGTGTGGGATGCCACATGTGTCGATACACTCGCGCCATCTCACATACCGGCGACTTGTAAAGCTGCAGGGCAGCTGCGGCCAGTGCGGAAAATCAAAATTCAAAAAATCCGCATCGATTGGACCCAATTATATTTTTGGGCCTTTTGCGGTCGAGACCATGGGACCGTGGGGGTCCGAAGCTCGCCGTTTTGCTCGCACCTTGTCATCAAAATTGATCGAGACCTCCGGAGACCAGCGGGCGGGGAGCTTTTTCCGCCAACGCGTCAGCTTGGCTATCCAAAGAGGAAACGCTGCCAGCCTTCTGAGAACCCTGCCGTTAATCGGAAGCAGCGGCAGGCTTGAGGAAATTTTCTATATATAGATTGTATTTTGTACATATTAGTTGTAAATAAAGATATATTTCTTTTCAACAAATACCTACCGTCCTTAGCGTCCTTCAATGTGTACATATTGTCTATAGTTCTAGCAAATATGTAACAACCTTGCATTAACCGTTGGACCGTTGTGTACACACAAACACTTTTAAACTTAACAATCTCTATTATTTATAAATAAATAAGTTTGCAATACAATTTTTAGTTTGAGTTTTTTATAGCTATAGTAGATAGATGCCTATGCCCGTGGCTCCACGTGCTATATTTGTCTGAAATATATAAGATATAAGAACAATAAGATCGTCATCGTCATTATCATCAGAAAACCAGAAAGAAGTTCAGAAATCATTTAAATGCAAAATTTACTTGTCAACGTTCTAATCCTACTATATTATATTATAAATGCAAAAGTTTATGGATGTATGTTTGTTACTCTTTTACGCAACAACTACTCAACGGATTTGGATGAAATTTGGTACACAGAAAGAATATGTTTTGGATTAATACATAGAATACTTTTTATCCCGGGAAAACATACAATCCCTCGGGAATGCGGGTTAAACCGCTCGGGAAAGATAGTTATTTTATATTATTTTATCTACTCATGATTTCTAATAACAGAAACTGAAATCTCGATACATAAGACGCCGATCATACAGCGAATGGTCTCGAGTTCTGCGGTCAGAGTTCTGCGTTCCGCTTTCACTGTTATCTCAGCGATTTTGATCACGCACACGGCGACAGCGGCCTAATACAATCAATGATAAAATCTACAATCTAACATTATATCTACAGCTTGTATCAAATTCTCGTAAAGATTGTATTAACTCGTGTTTCTTGTGACCACATTATGTCATACAAAAAAAGTCCGCAAACAAGAAGTAACCTTAAAAAAACCACACAAAGCCTGAACTTTCTACAACCACGACCTTGCACCGCTAGTTCCTACTCTTATCACGGTTCGTGACTCATTATCCGTATGATCGTACAACGCGAGCATTTCGCAACACTCTGTATACACACGCGATTAACAATTGAATCACGACCTTGTTTCTTGAGCTATTAAGCTCATTTTCAAATGACGTAACATGGTACTACCTCAACAATTTTAAGGGAGTTTGTTTTCTATTTTCTGGGGTTTGGAGTTTAAAATTGGTTGTTGATATTTGTGGAAGTGAATGGTGTCGGATTAACAGAACAATATAAGGAAAAATTTTTTACTACTACTAACTACTTAATTAAATGAAGTACTTAGTACTAGCCACAATTGTTAATGGTAATCTAGACACATAACATATTTTATAGATCAATTAAACTGGATCAGCTAAGTCTAGTTTTATTGTAAGTACTAAAACTAGCTCCAATATTTAGATAACCTAGAAACTATAGTATTTACATACACTTGCGGTCTATTATGCTTTGGTCGGAATAACAGATTACTAGGCAGGTATATGCCAGCCAATGATTTACGTAATTTAATTAGTTATTGGGAAAAGTTTTAATTATAAATGCGAAAGTGAGTTTGTTTGTTTGTTTGGTACGCCTTCACGCTTCATCTATTCAACAGATCATCATGAAATTTGGCATGCAGATAACCTATGGTATGGGGAAGGACATAGGCTACTTTTTATCCCTGGAACGCGGGTGAAACTGCGGGGGACAACTAAAGAAAAAACTAGGCTATGGACAAGCTGAGTTAGTAAAATACATTGAGACAGAATTTGAAAAAAAAAAAAACTTTTCATTTTAATTTTCCAAACAAAATGTATGGGAAAAGTACCGTACCGTATTGTACCGTAATCTATATTCGCCCCGTAGAGTCTTTTGATCCTTGTCGGAGACAGGAGCGATTAAGATTTTATGTCGTAAATCGCAAAGTTCCGATAGAAATAACTCAAAAAGGGACTTCTAGGGAGTCTCCTAACACCATATTCGCATGACTTCAACCTTGTACTACCCTCACTGACCAGTCTAAAATGTCAAACCTGTATATGACAAAAATCACACATTTCCACACCAAATAACCGTAACTCTATTTCATCGTTAATTACATCAACTAAAAAACTACTAATTCCAAAGCCAATCGTGCCAGTTACATAATAACTAGATCAAGTGAGCGAGGACAGCAACTCGCGCGAGTTACTAAACAATGCGAGTTGCGTTGCGTTACCCGACGACATTACTGGCATCCTACGATACTTCCGGATGTTGATAACATGCTCTGCAGCATGTTATTTAAATGCAAAGTCCATTTATGAGGTCATTTTGATTAGGCTTTGGAACTCATACCCCCTTATTACAAAACATGGTTTAAAGCAAACCCAGGTTTTACTGTCATTCGGTCACTTTCTAACGTCATATAATAAAAAAAGACGAGACTATTTTAAAACCTGGATTTACTTTAAACCATGTTTTGTAATAAGGGGGGATAGAGTTTTAATAAACTGCCAAAGAGGTAAGGTTTTAGCACTGTTTTCGGAAACCTAAATTTACGAACAGGTGCTGCTTGTGGGGGTTGGTCTGCTTAAGTTTGCCATTTATTTATTTACTTATTAAATATAGATTCAGTCTACTTTGTAGTTTTGCGGCCGCGCCGGGGCACGCAATTGTTGTCAGTGCGATTAGAATGTAAATATTATGTAATGAATCTAAGCTTGTTTTGAAAAGAGTAATTGCTGAGTTTATTGCCGGCTCTTCTCAGCAAATGCAACCTTCCGAACCGATATTAGAGTATTAGAGTCAGACTTTTCATAAGTGCCTGCGAAGGTCTATTTGAATAAATGATTTTGAATTTTGAATTTTGTTGCCTAGATTAAAAAATAATAATTGTAATTAGTCTGTCAGGTAGATTATCAAAAAATATAGGACATGTATGTTTTATTTTATCAAATCAATCAATATTGACAAAGATAAAGCGCGTCCAAGTTTGGGAGTGGGGGCTCGTGACGCGTAACTTCAACACACCATATCTTCGTCATTTTTTGTTTGATTAACAAAAGAAAAAATACGTGTCTAATATTTTTTGGTAATGTAAATGATGGACTAAATAGAATTTTTCAAAACACTAGACTATTATTCGGTTCCTAAGGAGTTTTCTACTTCCTATTTCTAATAATACAGCAGTTGATAAACCTCTCACACGTGATAGGGCAAAAAGAAGGTTGTCATTTTGACAACCATTATATCAGCCCCTTTTAAAGACCATTAGTCTATATTTGTATCACTCTCAAGATTAATAGGGTCTATGGCCCAGAAGGCCACAGATTAAATGCGTCAGTTGAAAGCGACTATTGTTATTCTCATTCAGTACTTTAAGAATAGCAACAAGCTATATCACAATACAAAACGATTTTACTTTACGGTCGTTTAATATGAGCCATTTATGCAACCATGGCCCAAATATGGCCACAATTTATTACAAGTGCGTTCAAATCTGGATATATCGAGAAAGGCACATTTTACAGTAGTACTGACCTCTATCAAGGTTTTCGAGTTACACCATTGACATTCAAACAAAATGGTGCCAATACGGATGTTTATTTAAAATAAACTGGATTTTTCGTTACAGTTATGATTCATTTTAGGGTTTGTGAATAGGACTTTAACGTGTCTAATTTTAAATAGTGGTTTAGATATTACAAAATTAATAAAACCAGGTGTAAAGACTTCTTCTTTACATAAAATTCCTGTAATAACTACCCTTATACAAAAAAGAAAAACTACATATAAAATTTTCGTCACACGCCAACTAAACAATAATAACCTGTAATCTAAACTATGTATCTTATCTTTCCAGATCCACGAGCACATGACACCAGACGAGCTCCAGAACGTGTTCCACGTGGATCACCACAGCTTAGTGCCCAACTACCACTTAGTACAGCTGACCCACCACCTATCGAGGCGGCATATACCCACCACCCACTCATTAAACTCCCACTCATTCAACCAGGGTAAACAACCCCATGGGAAGACAGAGAAGGTAAAACCTCAATGGAAGACAGAGACCAGCCCACCGTCATTGCTCAACGACGAAATGTTCGTCAAAGCAAAGGAGCATATAAAAGATATTGATATCTTTGGTGACTTGAATAATACAGTGAGCGTTAACTTTGCTGTGACAAATTCTAGTGAAGTGAGTGATAGTGAAAGTGATTTAAGTGATAATGAACATTCGGTTGAGGACCAGGAATTGGATGTTCATAAGATAGAGTTAGAAGCTTTCGGGAAGCTGTTGAAGTTGGTGCTGAAGAAACAGGAAGGTTTGGTGAAGAAGGATGGTCTGAAGATGTGGAAGGCGCTGACTAATGAATCTCAACCACATGGGGTGGACTATGAGGAGATGACTACGGTAAGTGTCTTATATCTCTTTGGTGTAAGCTTTGGGGTGTGGTTGTGATTATTTAAGGCCTTATTACACTATTCGATATTAAGCCAGTCTTAGTAAGACTGTCTTAAATTCTAATTAGACAAGCTCGCTATTACACCTTGCTGAATATCGCACGCTAACTCATTTTCAAGACGTACGCAGCCGGTGACGGTAGTTGCAGTGTCATGGGAAGACTTTCGAAGTACCAAAAAATCGCCATAGCTCTTGCCGCGACTATTGGTTTGAATACAAAAGAAAAAAGTAAAATATGGTTGAAGAAGGTTAAGAAGTATTTTTGTGACTTATCTGCTATAAATATGGCGTGTCACGGTATACACATCAATAACATTAAAAATCACTTCCTTTTCTTTTAAACAAGCCATTGTGCACGCCACAACAAACAAACACGGACTTTACCCGTGGACTTCACTCTGCCGCCGCCGCGCGCCGACTGAACGGTCTAAGCGTGCTAAATCTTATTAGACTACGCGATATTCAGCAAGCAAGCACGGCCGAACCCATTCGGTCGGTCTAATTAGACAGACTACCTTGCTTACTCTTATTACACTTTGCTAAAAAGCCTTTTAAGTCGGTGTAACTTTCTGTGGTTTTCCCACGGGAATAGAGTTCTTCTCGAAGGGTGTGAAGAGATTCTTACAGGGTAGTCAACGTGCGAGTGATAGGTACCCCTGGTTTTGCACGCGTCTATAGGATACGGTGACCGCTTATTTTCAGGCGAACCGTAAGCATGTTTGCTAACTGTTCAAATTAAATATGTTATAGCAAAATTACATAATTTTGTATGCAATACAAAGATATGCTTATGCGTTAGAAGTTTTCGTCATTTAGACATATATATATAATATGCATATGACATTTAATTTCAACCAAATTATGGTTACGATATTCAATACAAGATAAAATTAGATTCAACTAGAACTGCGAGGTCGATAAATAAGTCAATCAAGTCACACACCTGTGAATTTATCGATATAAATTAATAATCTAGCACCTCACTCCGATATTGTCAATTTAACTACATTGTCGAGCTTAAAACCTATATTCTCAAGAGTTATTGGCGTTTTTAAATAACCATATAAGCCTATAATATATGGAGTGAAAAGCGAAAATTGTTCGGAAACTACTGAACAATGCGTCGGAGTGACAATTCTAATTAACTGAAGATTATACAACTATTCAGAGAAACATAGTTAAGCGGTATACACAGTAAGTCAACTGCCAAACGCGGCATACACTATGTAATAGGTGCTTACTTATTTAAATACTTTATAAAAATGCTACTGTATGTTATATACAGATGACCTGGTTTAGTTTTTTTTTATATTTATGATACATATGTATAATCCTCAGTAAAATTTATTTAAATTGTGAAATCAAAATACTTATTTTTTATTACCCTAGGCTTGTGTTTGAATACAATCTCGTGATGATCTAGAAGAAAGAAAAAACCCTGGAAAGAAACTGAATCTCAAGTGCAGCTGCCGGATCATAACCATATTAAAATTAGGATTTTGATTTATATAAAAGAAGTCATTTTAATGCTTACTCCAGATATAAATATGTTCCAATGTATTCTCACCATAAGCATTCGAAGACCATTCAAAACTATTCTACTGTTCCTCGCTATACTGTAACATAACGATAGTCAATTGTTCTCAGTGTGTATCGCAAAAAAACATAGCATCTGTTTATAATGTGGTGGGTGAAAGCTTTTCCCACGAGAGGTCTCGTTATCTAACTATGAAGTCAAATGACGCCTTGAGAAGCGTAGCCGATGTGCTGTGGATTTTCTCAATGTTTTTCCGGAGTTGTATTACGGTTTTCAAGTCTACTGGTGAAGGGAGAAGGTATAAAGTTATTAGTATTGTTATGGGTCGACATCATTAATTATTCCAATATTGTAAAGCTCAAGTTTGTATGATTGTAATCTTTTTTTATTAGATAGCTCTTTTGCCCGAAAGATTTAGGAATTTTAACTAAAAAGATAAAGTCCTGAATCCAGTGGCTGACCCTAATTATCGTTAGTACTCATTCATAGGCATCCAAAGCACAGATAAAATCTTATGACTGAAAACGAAAGCTATTGGCAGAAGTGGGATGATACATGCTGAAAATTATGACCAAAATTATGATTATGAACCTTAAATGCGTGCTTTAACTATGATTTTACATTACCTTTATATTAAACATACTATATCTTGACGTGCTCTATCAAATCACGAGACTCAATTTCAAATTGCCCAATACATATTTGTACTTGTATCACGAATATCGAGCGTATTTATGTACGAACACACAACGCAGCATTAGAACAATTTTACGCAATACACAGACGAAAAATATGCATTTAGAGCGCACCATAAGTCATTAAGGCATCAATAAACCTAGATAGACTTATCTTCGAGCCTCACGAACTCACAAAGGTTTGAAGTGAATTCTAGACAACCTTGGAAACAAACATTTGTAACTATGCGACGCCCTAAATTGTTAGACTAGAATATTTAAACTTCTTCGAGTTCTGTACGCACTAGAGTTAAATATTTGGTCGGCTAAACGCGGTTATAATTTTTTTTATTACGATCAATAATAACGTAGTGACATGTAGGTACTATAACGAGTCAGAAAGGCTGTACATACAACAACTTCATTCTGGTTACTTTGTTATACACAGAACCTTATTCCAAGTTAAATCACTTCTGTAAAGGCTGTAAGTTTATGAAATGCCCAGTACCTACGTACTGGGCATTTCATAAAGTATTATAAAACATACACTCGAAAAACATAACCCTCCTCCCGGGTCAGTCGGTTAAAAATGCAGTGATAAAGAGTGCAGTAGCAGTGATAAACATTTCTGGATAAGAAAATAATAAATTGGAGTGTATTTATTTAGAATTTTTTGCATGACACGTCTCACAAAAAAAATATTTTTCGAAGTTCATGTTAAGAAGAAGAAGTTTCGAAGGTAATGTTTCAGTATAAAGTTATAATTTATTTATTTATTGTTTTATTTTAATTATGTATGTACTTATTTTACATCTCACATTTATTTATTTATGTCAGGGGCACCCCGCGAGCGCATCTCGACTTTTTTAAGGGGCTCCACTGAAAATCAGTGCTGGTGGTAGGTGGGTACTTGCCACAGCATATGCTGAGTGGAGTCCTTTTTGGCATCACACCACAAATATTAATTTTACATACCTTTATATATTTTTTATATTAGTGGCATTTTATAATATAAGCTTTGCGTTATTGTGTTTATTTTTGTTCTCGTTTATATAAGCTTCTGTTTTTGTTGTTTTTATTCTACGTTGTTTCAATGTTTGTGATGTGTGTGTGCCAAATAAAGTTCTGTCTATTGTCTATTGTCTAAGTTTAAAAAAAAAAACTTGCCAATTGATATTACAAATTAATAACTAGAACGCAAATACATAAGTAAGAATTAATATAATTCTATGCTAGAAATAATAACATTATTAAAAATCACTTTAATAAAAATGCTACGGTTTGAAAAGCTAGTGCGTACTTAAACAAAAACAAACTAAAACTAGTAAGGTGAATTCAAATTGAACTTGTAAATTCAATATTTAAATTTGGCTTATGTCATCGAACATTCACATTTCATAAATTGAATCGAAAAGCGTATTTTGATTTTCTGAGAATACCTATGGTCATAAAATACGTGAGCAGCAAACTAAATTACCTTATTTTGTGCCAGGCCTTTGTTTGGTAGTCGTGTGAAAATTTAAAGTGTTTTCCGAGACTGTCACCTCCAATTTACAATTAGGCATGTGTTATAAGTATAAGCATCGGCAGTTATTTTATAAAACTTGAAAGCTATGAATCAACGACCTCTGCTGGGTTTAATGTCAACATATTAGTTGCGCTAGTACAAAAGTACCTACCTACTACTAATACTAGTCTTTTTTTACCCTTTCGTGGTGCTGATGTCTCTAACCAGACACTAGATTTGCAAATACAGAAGGTTTTTAATTCCTAAGTTATTTATTGAAAAGAGTTTGAAATTGATAAGTCTCTTTTATTGCATAAAGCAAACCAATTGAAAGAAAAGTTAAAAAACAAAGAACTAATCAAGGGGCGTAAACTAGTATCATATTTTTTTTATACGATCAAGTCGGCAAGCAAGAATACGGCCCGCCTGATAGTAAGCGGTTATCGTAGCCATATGGACGCTTGCAACACACGAAGCATCGCTCACGCGTTACCGACCTTTCCCCCCTACCCTATGAGCTCTGGCGACCTTACTCACGAGCAGGAACACAACTTTACACAACATAAAGTTATTTGGCTGCGGTATTATGTAAGGTGGAGGTACTTCCCCAGTCAAGCTGCTCTTTGAGCGAATAAATGCTACACCTCGCTTAAAATATAATCAAATATTTCCATGACATCAACATATTAAACCACCTAAAGCCCTTAACACTCGCTATCCAATGCAAATACATACATCAACATTTGATAGCCGATTCTAAATCCTTGTTCAGAAATAATTTAATGCATTTAGCTATGTTAATATATTCAACAGGAGCCAAAATTGGTGTTACATAAATTATATTATTGTATTAACACGAAGTTTGGAATTAATTTGGTGGGTGATAGAGACCAGTTGTTACTTATGTCCTACATAGGGTAGACCTTTACGTCAAAGTTAGGTTAGATCCGTATCCTATGTTCGCTTAATGTTCGGTTATGGTCAGCGCCGGCCCAAACCCTTGATCAGGGTAGAGCGAGATCGTTTTTTGGCGCCCTTTAGTCGATGCGTTGCCTTAGCTGGCTATAAGTAACGCAAGAACCTCCGCAATATCCTGAGATGGCGGGAGCCTTTAAAAAAAACAGCGCAAGTTCAGGCCCGTATACAGGGGGTGAATTTGGTGTTCAAATTCACCGTGTTCACCCCCGAAATCATCATTTTGATATCGTTATAATTCTAAATCAATATAAACTGACCGGCATTGAATTTCGCCCAAACTCGAAATTTCCTACAAATGTGGTGTTTTCAGAAATGTTTGTACTGTATTTAATATTGTTTCAAAGCTAAAAAAAAGTCAGCTTGCAGACAGTGTTATCATTTTAAATATGGATACGTAAAGAATCATGGCGAGATCCATACATTGATTTGTACAATAAAATAAAACATTTTAGAGAGGTTTGAATCATTTCCAATGTTGAGATTACATTACCATATACTTGAAATATTTTATAAACCCCGCAAAACATAAGAACAACTTAATGGTTTTGGTCGCGATTCGCCGGCATGGCATAGAATGTCGCATTTTTATCCCGGGGATCTAAAAATATTTTAAATGCCTCAAGTTATTCCTTAGGTACCAAGGATCAATAATAACGTCATTTCAACATCTCTAAAATTCTTTATATTTTTTTGTACAAATCTCACCATGATTCTTTTTGCCATTCAATGTTCATATAAAAATTAACAAAATAAGTAATAAGTGTTAAGGAACCCTAAAACCAGGGTATTTAAATAATCAGTCTAACAATTTTAACAGATTTACATAACGTATGTTTCGTCAAACTGGCTATAAACCAATCAAAGTTCATCTGGACTTATACTACAACTAGTTTGGTGCACGCCCATGAATTTAATTTACTGTTATTATGCATCACGCGGCTAAAGTGCGCATTAGATAACCTATTTTAGAATGTCGTATTTATTGGTGCAACACTCACAGATATAATAATAAAATTATAAACAGAGAGAGAGAGAGGATTTCATATGATTGTTTATCTCTCCGGATTTACTGATCAAATTCAGAAAATTGTATCACTAATAGGAAGCTACATTATTCCCGACTGCTATAGGTGCCTTTTTTTCCCGGAAAAAACAATATATACCCCGGGAACGCGAGTTAAAACTACTCTGATATAAAGCTAAAATATATCACGTAGAGTCATAGTTGGTAATGGCAGACCTGGTAGCTTGGATCATAAAATTATACCTGCACGTTACAGATCCATTGAGGGCCCGCGTTCGTAAGAGATAGAGCTATGCGATAGAAGGAGATGAGTTTGTAGGTATCTCTTTGTACATAAACAGATTTTACTAGGGAATAAGCCTTCTGTACATTAGAACTATTTCTTATTCTGTGGTTTAAGTTTGTTTCTCTACATTTGCTATTTATGTTCTTATTCCATTTCTAGGAAGCTTACATCTCTCTGCATTACTCTAGGACGACTATGGTAAAGAACTCGTAATTAATTGCATTAAATCCGAATTTTAAGAAATTACACTGCATATTCTATAAAAGATTTCACATCGCTCTCCGATTAAGTATGCAGTGAAAATACTTTTAAAGTTCACAAACAGATTTAGATAAATAAATATATTTTTAAACGTATTAGTTGATACTCAAAATTCTGTTACATATTCAACGAATTAAATTCAATTATTCAAATAAAATCAATGATGCCAACCCATTAACCGTTAATTATCTAATTTATATTGAACGCTAATTTAAATCAATGTTTTTAAAGTAATTTTTTCTAGTGGAAAATATTTTGTATTATGAAGACGTTGAACACCTCTTATTGGAGCTTTACACATAAAAGTACCTATTTGGTAGTCAAATCATTTTGGTATTATAATAATAATGATTACTTTTATTCTGTGGTTGTACACATTGGTCATATACACGTGGATAGATGGAATGGCATCTAAAATTTCTTATGATGTCAAATCACAGTCTTTTTTTGCAAAAATAAGGTTATAATGTACCTGATGGAATAAAAAAAACAACGGGTTGTACTCCGGGAGCGCCCGCAGAAGTGATAACTTGAATATTAACGTTGTGCATTTTTGAAACTAGACATTTTTCACATAGTGTTTTTATACAAGGGAAAGCTAGTTCAAGATACATGTACATATAATACTTTTGAATAAGATTTTTTTAATTAACTTAAAATGGGAACAAAAATGATAGCTACCTTCCGGCTAGCTAGAGAATATTATAAGAATTTGAACATAACCCCAGTATAACTACAGTCTAATTTGCAACTACTCTCCCTCCGTCTTACGAATTTTCGATCAGGGTCACGTGACATCTGACGCGAGTTTAGAATTTTTTTACCCATCCCAAAAAGTGCACAACGCCGCTACACAAATTTTCACTTCAAAAAAAAATCCAATGATTTTGACGTAGCTTTATTTTTCTAAACTTAACTCTTCCATGGCAGTTGGGTAAAAAAGCTTACAATATTTCTTGTTACTAACTTTTTTTAGTAATTTACCATAATTCTTAATAAATGTCCATAAAAAAGCATATAAAGACCTTGTGATAAATGTGTCATCACGAAGGCCCTTAATCCAAAATATATGAATATCATAAACCATAGACATTCTCTCGCTTCTTTACAAGTTATAACGAAATATATCATCATTATTCATACGTTTAACATTTAAATAATGATATGATGTTTAATAATAGACGAGTATTTTACATAATTCCGGAGACGATGCGTCTGAGACACGTGCTTGCTGTTTTTTATAAGATAAACTATAATGACGCTGGTTCGGATATTAATATTCAACTCGGTACGGATTCATCACTGTAGGAAAGCAGTAAAGATATTGAGGATAAGTGAACTGTGTTTCAAAACTCTTTTCTGTATTTAACTTTTTTATATGATAATTGTGAACATGCCAGTATCGTGTTGAAGGAACTGAATCGCTCATTTTTAAATATGGAATCATCGGTAAACTCGAAGATGGATAAAGGTCGGTTCCGTACAGACTTGTAGGTATGTCGTTCATCACGGGAATCGAGTTTCGAAGATATTTCCCCTTTTTTCGGAATTATGTTATTTTTGTGATGTAATTTAAGATTTTCGGATTTCTTCCTTTACTTGTACGGTACGTACCCCATAGGTTTTAATTCCCTTGCGATCGGGAAATATGCGGCATAAACGGGCGTCTCTTTTTTTTGCGTTGACTTAGAAGTTTGATTTTTTCACTGCTCCAAGGGATTGTGGACCTGAGTATTTGATATTATTTTCAGCATGATACCTTCACGCGTTCCTGAGAAAGGGTTTTGACAGACAGACAGACGGAAAACAAAGTGATCAGCCAAAAAGCGGCATGTCAAAAAAAAATGATCATCCTCACGCAGCAGACCTTTATGTAACTAGGTACACAGCTTGATTAGGGACGTACCTTTAAGTTTACTTTTAAACGTAAAATCGTGGGGTATAGCTAGTTTTGGATATTTTTAATTTGGAAGGTAATATTACTAAAATAAACCATAATAAAAGCGGAAGAAAACTCGCAAATTTATTGCATACCGGCTCCATTGAAGATCAATATCTTTATTATGATAATAATTTGACATGAGACCACGATTCCACGTGTTATTGCACGTTTATCATGCAAGTTATAAACTTAAATGCAATAAGGTTGTATTTCCATAAAAGAATAGTTGTTTTCTTTTGTTTGCTTGTTATCGATTGAAAGATAATCGATGTCGGAAGAATCTTCTTTAATTTATGGTACTGTTGTTGATGATCAATATTATGATGATGATCATTAAAATATGACGTCATTTGCATTAACGTTTCGCTAGCTTTTGTTAGGTGTAAATGTTTAACTGAAATGAAAAGTATTAGACAGAGAAAACAAGGATTGAACAGATTAAATAACATAATATAAAAATCGGTCAAGTGCGTATCTGAGTCGCACATGGAGGCTTCATTTATGACGATTCTTGTAAATTCCATTTTTTTTATTTTTTGTTAAAGCGGCAATAGAAATACACATTCTGTGATTGAAGTTTATCTATAACGGTTCATGAGATACAGCCCACTGACAGACAGATGGACGGACACGTTGGTACCTTATGGGTACGGAACCCTAATAAAAAGCTCAGGTGTTTGATTATCTGTAATGTTCTTTTTATATACCACTAAGGTAACAAACAAGTATACGTCCCGCCTGATGGTAAGCGGTTACCGTAGTGTATGGACACTTGCAATACCAGGGGTATCACTTGCGCGTTTCCGATATTTTTTTGCTGTATTCCATTGAGAAATCCACGGCGGGGAGCTTATTCCACAGTCTGAGCGTCTGCGGGAGGAAGCCTTGAGAATATTTGTCAGGGTATTGTCCAGGCTTTTCAGTGTTCACGAGAACCCTAAGAGGTACTACATTGTCTCAATGACTCATATACCTAATCGTTTATAGTTCGTTTCCCGTCAGCTATTAAAACTTTTTAATGTCGGCTTATGTCGAGTGCAGTTATTTGGTAATTTAATTTGCCTGTTCTATTTATTCAAGGTAAATTGTAATTGTATTGCACTATTGCTTATACCTACCTACCTAATTTAATATTAGGTAGATTTGTTTTATGTCAAAATGCGATAATGGATTCCAATATGTGAAGGAAAATCCTTTTTTATAATACTATAGTGCCAACTGCCAACCTTGCAAATATTAAAAAAAACACTGTACTCTCTGTACTGCAGAACACAAAATGTAAATACTAAAAAAAAAGATCTCTTGAACGTTTTTCTTTCACTACCAAGTGTTAAGGTACCTGCCCTTACTGACCCGTCTCAAATTACCACCCAGATGTAATAAGTCTTCGTTGAAGTAAAGTTAAAGTTAAACAAGAGTGGACAGTGAAACATGCGACCACAAGATTCTATTCAAGCATATGAATTATTTATTATTATTTTTATATAATTACTTGATTACTTCATATTATGTGTCATTCATAATTACTGCAGTTTATAAGAATACAATTGTATCTATAATATTATTTAATCGGATGAAATATACTTCTTCTTAGTAATCTGGAAAAGATTATAAAAAGTAGCTGGGTAATAATGCTATTAAAATTATGGCAAAAATATAAATTAATCTTTAATCAAACACTAAAACATGGAACAATAGCCATCTTTCGTACATTTCTATGGAATATATTGGTGTGTGAATCACTTTTGGTTTTCTAAATGTACGAAGTCGGTATACAAGCATACAGTCCGCGTGATGGTAAGCGTTTACCGTAGCCATATGGACGCTTGCAACACACGGGGAAAAGTATCCCATATGTTTTTCCAAGTAATAATCTACTCGCGTGCCAAATTTTATCAAAATACGTTCAGTAGCTTTTGCGTGAAAGGAACGATCCATACAACCGTCCTCAGAAACTTTTTCGTTCATAATATTTGTAGGATTATCTAATTACTTCTTTTCATAAAGGGAGTTTTAATAAACATGTATACCAGCGAAAATATACATTACAACGTAGATTTACTTGATAAATAAAAGACGCATTATTGCCAGTATTCTCCAGTAAAAACAAACATAATTACGCATACATATTCTTGAGAATCTTGTAAATCCCCATCAAGATACGGTGTGCAGTTATTTGCACACTCGTGTTGTAGATACTCATCACCGACGAGTGAAGTGATGGTCGGAAGTTATGTGTGATTTATATTATCATAAGGTTAAATATTTATATAACCCGTGTTGTTTTATGAAGGTTAGGTATAGCACTAGCTGAGTGATTAAAAGATTTGAGTATACTTTTTGGTATTATACCGTAGTAAATTTTTGGTAATTGCTCCACCTTACAGAAAACCGCAGCCAAATAAGTTCATGTTGTGTTCCTGCGCGTGAGTAAGGTCGCCAGAGCTCATAGGGGAGAGGGGAAAGGTCGGTAACGAGTGAGCGATGCTTCGTGTGTTGCAAGCGTGCATATGGCTACGTTAACCGCTTACCATCAGGCGTGCCATATGTTGTTTACCGATTTAGTCATATATAAAAAAACAGATGATGATGACTTGGGATTATACAGGGTGTTTTTTTGGTCGGCGACAAGCGACCCAGGAGCGGTAGTACACAATATATATTCCCCAAAAATGGACTTAATTCCATTAAATACTATAAATATGTTGAGAAATACCTTATTCAATTTGAAATAAAAATACCGCAAAGTATGGTTACTAGGCACGTGCACAGACTAGAGCTAGGCGCAAGCCGCCATCGCCCCACCCCTTTACTCCCTCGTACTCCCGTTGAGTATTATGTCTACACTTTAGCTTATTACATGATTTTCAAAATTTTATTTTTTTTATTTTTATTATTAAAAAAAAAGTATTTTTTTATATTTTTTTAGCACCAGTATCATGTGTTTTGTCGACCCTGAGTCGCTCGTCGCTGACCAAAACAACGACCTGTATACAATTTTCGTACCTTACTAGTATTTCGTTCTTACATCAAAACATACATGACTTTTTGGTAGTCTCTTCAACATGTGAGTCGGTACATATGAATTACATACTTAATATGAAACGTATACATAGGTACGTCTTAAGGTAAATAAATAGTTGTCACTAATTCAGTTGGAATAGGCAGGCAAGTCACGATTGTCGCTATTCCCACGCCGTGTCACGCGCATAGACTAAAATCTATCTTTTTAATGCAGTTCATAAAAAGTTGGCCTAATTGTGTCATTTTTTTGTTTTTGTTTCTACATAATACACGAAGCGTTAGAAGATTAATCTTTACAAAATTATACAAGGGCCATCTTCATACGTTACTTTTGACAGCTCATATCTAAAATCTATCACATCTTTTATACTAATATTATAAATGCGAATGTGAGTTTGTTTATTACGCTTTCTCACCTTAACTACTAAACCGATCACGATGAAATTTGGCAGGTAGCTAGCCAATGGTAAGGCGAAGAACATAGGCTTTTTAACCTGGGAACGCGAATGAACACATGCGAGAAAGGAGGTAATCTTGGGCTACTGATTCGATTCGTATTACCTACTAGCTTCCGCCCTGCGGTTTCACCCGCGTTCCCGAGGATATTGTGTTTTCCCGGGATAAAAAGTAGCCTTACTCGATAAATGGGCTATCCAACACTGAAAGAATTTTTCAAATCGAACATGTAGTTCCTGACATTAGCGCCATCAAACAAACAAACCCTTCAGCTTTATAATATTTGTAAGTATATATATGTTACTTTTCATCTCAAGAACACAATACTATATAATATTTACAGAGCAGCTTCCGAGAGAATGCATTTCTGACTCTTCTTTCATGGAAACGGCAAATCAGATTATGATGAAAGTTTCACTAAGCTATGCCTAAGAAAATACCGAACATTCCTGTGATAGTCTCATAGCAGCAGAATGATTCGCTTCCAAGAAAAGCCCAATATTAATAGGTGTCAGAAAAGCATTCTCTCGGCGGCCGCACTGTAAAGATGGACAAGCCGCTCAGTCATAATGTTACAAAGATAAAATTCTCAATAGAAACAAGCTTTTTGAAAAGAATTTTTACCTATATTCAATATTGCTACATAGAAGACATACACTATACTTATATTACCATAAGAATATATTCGTAAGTTTTAAGTATTGAAGATTTATATTATTCTTTACCGCAGATCCCGCTGTTTAAGTCAATAAAAGTTATAAAATGTACATAATTGATATGGCAATTATTGTATTTAACAATCACCGTATCGCATTCTATCCTGTATGTTTAACCTTCATTATTTCCTTCCGTTAATTGTATGTACAATTTTAAAAGTTGTTTCGACAGTTTATTTACGGAAAACATACATTATTTTTGTACGAAACCTGCTATAAATATAATAAATATAAATATCCTGGGACATTCCTCGGTCATCTGATCCCAAACTAAGCAGAGCTTGTACTATGGAAACCAGATAACTGATATAATACATATACTACTTTTTGTTTGTAAATACATACTTAATATACATAATTACACCCAGACACATGACATACAGACATGTTCATGCACACAAATGCATGTCCTGTGTGGGAATTGAACCCACAACCTGCGGCGCGATAGGTGGAATCTTAACCAACCATGCCAGCTGCCCCGTCAAACTAGCTGCCCGTAATATCCTACCCTAAACTACCCTACCCTTTTTTTACGTGGGGAATTCTCATAGATACCCGGGTACTCCGGGGGGAGCGGCTGGGTTATGTCAGGCTCCTACTAACTGACGGCTGGATATACCGGGTGACGAGTTGTCTAGATTTATCTTTTCTAGGTTATCTTACGAATATTTGGACAATATTATTAACTTTATTAGATAGTATATTTTATTTTCATCAAATTATTGGATTACTATCCGTCCCCCGCGGTTTCACCCGCGTTCGCGGCATAATGTAAGACTTTTCTCCTGCTACATCTAAACATACAAACTGACAGACTTTACCTCTTCATTATTATAGATGATATTTAATAAATGTTTCATCTGAAAGTAAAAAATGTACTGAACTATAACAAAAGTGTACATAAAACATAAAAGTGGCTAAATACATATTAATACATACAAAAACTCACACATTCATTCATACTCACTTACACACACACCCCTACACTTGCACACCCCCACACACACTCACATACTCACACACACATACAGTCTCCATTATTTCATGCACAATCTAATTGTAAAATTTTGTTTTCTATAAATACTCTGCTCATCGGACACATTCTGGTCTCTTCCTTACTTTAATTAAAAGATAAGGTATTAAATTTTTAATCCGTAATTGGCTATAAGATGTATTTAGTAAGATAAATGTATTAATTTTTTAAGAGCTGTGGATTATGTAATAAATAAATAAATAAATAAATGTTTTTCTATGCGAAAACCTTGTAATTAGAAAATGTAAGCGTGAGATTACACCGAGGCCAGAGTATATTGCAATGCTGCAATTGAACCTAAAATTACTATTAAAATGATTGTTTATCTAAAAATTACCGTATAAAATGCTATTAAAAAGATTTCGTTATGTCTAAGCACTATTTATATTTGTAAACTGCAGACACCTAGTAAGACAATACCATAATATTATATTAAGAAATTAAGTATCCTTGAAAATACTACACTTACCATTCTAAAATAAGCTTCACATAAAAATACATAATACCAACTGTGAGTATTCAATCCTTACTTATTTTATAAATGCGAATGTGAGATCAGTTTGTTTGTTACACTTTCAAGCCTTAACTACTGAACCGATCACGATAAAATTTGGCACGCAGATAGCCTATGGTATGGAGAAGGACATAGGCTAGTTTTTATCCCGGGAACGGGGGTGAAACCGCGGCGGACAGCTAGTTTAATATAAATCTATAATCAGGTTATTCAGAGATGTTATCGATATTCGGTACAAACAGATTGGATAGTCGATTGAAACGAAAAGCTCATATTTTCAAAATTCATACTTCCATTCGGAATAAAGTCGGGATCGAACCAACGACCTGCGACGTGATAGGTGGAATTCGCCGACTGGTCCGTCTATTTAATGGTTGCCTCTATTCATTATGTGATTACTATTATTATTATTTCAGGCAATATAAATCAGAAAGACATTTATTAAGATTATTAAACTCAGTTCTAATCTCTTTCTCTTTTCACAGGAAGGCGAAGAAGACGTAGGAGACTTGTATCAAGACGAGGAAAATGGTGCCGCTCTGCTGATCAGGCGGCATCCGAAACACGGAAAACTTATGGTGGTAAGTAACATAACTTTTAACCTCTTATATTTTCTTTTTAATTTTTGCGGTTGTCTGAAAGATATCGCTTCCAAGCGAAGCTCAGCAGCAAAAATTAAAAAGAAATACAATACAACAATACAATATAATATGCCTTGTTCATTTTTTTGCTAACAGCATTTTAGTAAAGACTTAAATATGTTATGTGATGATACGGTATAGTGAGCTTTATGGATGATGATACAAGAATTAAAATACGATGTATTTATAGACTATCAAATCTTAGAATTTTATCACGGATATTATTATGGTTTCACATTTCTATAAAATTTCGCAAGAGACTAAGTGGAGAGTGAGCGGTGCTGACCATGAGATCACTAGGTATATGACTTGCAGAGAAGGTAACTTTAAGTCTGACATAATACATACAATTTCCTGATATATCAATATAGTCCTAGAAGCCCCCCGTAAATTTTGACCGCAAATTAAAATTTTCTTACACATGTCTTCATTGTCAAAATTTAACCTAATCTCTTGTGTACATGGCAACATTAGGTTATCCCCCAATCGTTATCGAGTCACGTCTTCAGCTAGCGTTGTTTATGGCTCTACGACTTGAACGTGCTTCAACTCTTCAACGAAACGTATCCTGTTTGTACAGATATTTATGAACCTTGCCAAATATTTACTGGTGCCTAAAATAATTGTGTTTTATTTGAATTGTTAGACTACTCTGGTTTTCCTTATGCCAGTTAATATCTTGTTTCAAAATCTACTGCCGTTATCTGCTGGGCGAGAATCAGACTCCAGGGCTCCAACGGCTTCTGGAGTCTGATTCTCGCGTCAATTCGCCATTTGCAAAGAAAAAACATGTACCTATTAGAAATACTCGTAATATAACATTTTAGAACACATTATTTCAGTAGGTACAAGTGATGGTTTAAAATGATTTAAAAGGCAAGATTTATCTGAGGAAATAGAAACCTATTCCGTGGCGAGATTTTGGATTCCAGTAGCTTTTATATGGAATGTAACTAAAACTATACATACGTACTTACAACTTAAAGAAAAAAAACTTTATTTGTTGATGAAATAAACATATAATAATATGTTTCGTTTAATTTAATTACATCAACAATATTTTTACAGTGCATAATTTTTCCTTCAATAAATTATTTCCTACAATTTCTGACGAGCGTACAACCTTCTGCGTAATTAATTAATTATTCACGTCCATATCGAAACAATTGACGTACAAAGTTTCAACAATTAATGTTAACATTTTAACAAAATATTCGACAGACTAAATGGCTAATGCGGTTTTAGACACGAGGCAGAAACAACCCCTAACTATTATGGGAAAGGTAGAGGCTAATACAGGCTCAGTGCTAATTGGCATACTTCTTACTACAGGCATAGCGCATAATTGAGTAGGTTCCTGCGGTTGTGGAGCGGCACGTGACGGGGTGACATGTGATGTATCAGAACTGTCTCGCTATGCATATGTATGATACATTTTTAGTTCTGCTTTATCATTTGACGTAATGAAAACACCCGCACCGCTCTACTACTGCAGGAACCTACTCAGTGCGCTCTGCCTGTAGAAGAGCGAGAGTAGAGATAGAAACAATTGATTGTAAACGTGTAGCCAAAATCAAAAAGTCAGTCAGTTTAGCTCCTGATAAGGCTGACGTTACAGTTGACTCTACCAACGGTTTGGAATATACGGACCATCATATGGTTTATTTTCTATTAACACAATCTATTCCTGAGGCCGTACAGTACACCAGTGGCCTAGTGGATTAGTAGCCCAACTTTTTTCCAAATAACGTACAATAGGGATGATTGCTAGGTAACAAAAAAAAATCTAATTAGTCCGTCAGTTAAGAAAAAAAAATATTGGAAATAACGTACTTTACCAAAATCATAAAAATTTACATAATATAGATCTTTATCGAGTCAAAGTTCGAAGTGGGGACTCGTGACGTCACTTTTGTACTCTAACGTGATGTCACGGGGATCTTTAACACACGATATCTTCGTATATTTTTGTTTTATTAACAAAAGAAAAAACACGTGTCTAATATTTTTTGATAATGTAAACACCGGACTAAATAGAACTTTTTTGTAATCTAGCCCATTATTGCTTCACTTTTAATGATCTTCTAAACAAAAGTAGTGACGTTTCCATTGATAATGAAAGCTGTTTTCCAACAAAGAAAACACGTTATCAACAACATAGATCAGAAACCATACTGCACAGTGTGAGAGCACGGCAACAATGGTGTGTACAAGTACAAGTAGGTTGATTACAAAACCACCGACGCTGTCATGTTAAGTATTGTTAAAGTTTTAACATGTAAAGATGTTTTGTATACTAATGTGTCATATCAGTTAGCTGTAGGTCTCCTGATTTTGCTTCCACGACCATTGGTCTGTGATGGAGACCTTAATTTTAATCATATTTTTCTCTGTCTTACAAACATTATTGAAAAAGGATAGAATATATACAGGTCGTTGTTTTGGTCAGCGACGAACGACTCAGGGTCAATAAAACAAATGATACTGATGCTAAAAAAATATAAAAAAAATATTATTTGGAAAATCATGTAATAAGCTAAAGTGTAGACGTAATACTCAACGGGAGTGCGAGGGAGTAAAGGGGTGGGGCGACGGCGGCTTGCGCCTAGCTCTAATCTGTATACGTGCCTAGCCGGCCTAGTGACCATACTTTGCGGTAGTTTTATTTCAAATTGCATAAGGTATTACTCAACGCATTTACAGTATTTAATGGTATTAAGTAAATTTTTGGAAAATGTATTTTTAGTACTACCGCTCCTGGGTCGCTTGTCGCCGACCAAAAAAACATCCTGTATAGCTGTCAAATTAGTCTTTGCCGTTTTCATTTGTGAGATTATTCAATTCCTATGAATGATTTTTCGATTGTTTTTTGACACTAAGAAGTAGTATCCCAGTGTTACAAAATAAAATAATAGACCTACATATAATAGATTCAAAGTTCAGACTAAAATGCCAATAAACTACGATTTCCTAAAAAAAAATATGTAGGTACACTTGTTGAAGTAGCACTTAAGGAAAACTTGTATATATAAATGTATATGCCATCTTTTTACGACTAAACACCGCATTGTAGCGATAAAAATGCATTTTACGATTGTGTTTATTTTACGCTCTATTATTTATGCGTCGATTTTATTTCATTTAAAATATATTTTCATGTTAACAGTTATAATAAAAAGTCTTAAAAATATTACAATAAAAAAGTTCAAATGTAATAAATATGGACTCTACCTGCTTCAGTTGTAACTTTGACAGCTTTTTATTGAACAGAGCATACATTTCTGTTTCTTTTTGCAAATAGTTAACCATTAAAGTCAGGAAATCCGGTTACTGGAAAGTACTTAACCATCATCCGAGTTTACTGGCTCTCAAAATTGTCTAGCATTGAGAATGGTCAGACTCACATATTTATAACTAGCTTCTGGCCTGCGGTTTCACCCGCGTTCCCGAGGATCTTGTGTTTTCCCGGGATAGTAAGTATATTTTTCAAATCGAACCAATAGTTCCTGAGATTAGCGCGTTCAAACAAACAAACTTTTCAGCTTTAAAATATTAGTATAGATAATAAATACATTTTATTAATTTACTCCCGTTTACAATATTTAACACACTTTCAAGAAAATCAGCGGAATACATGAGTTCATGAAGCGCTCGTGGTGCAGCATGATTAGCCGTTCTTAATCGATCGGCAAAGTTAAGCTACGCCTATCGTGGTCGGTACCTGGATGGGTGACCGCTTAGTGGTATTTCAAATCAAGCGTTTCCGTGCTTCGGAAGGCACGTAAAGCCGTTGGTCCCGGTTATCACTTAATTGTAATAGTCGTTAAGTTAGTTGGATGCCTCCTAGGCGGTTTGAAAAATTCCAACAGTAGGTTGACCACTAGCCTACCTCCACCGATCCGCAGTGGGCACGCGTGGTGGCGTATTGCACATTCCCTTTCACCTTAATTTGTGAAAGGAGCCTCAGCAGTGGGACATTATAGGCTGATGATGATGATGACATGAGTTCAAACTGCGTTGATCACATATTATGGATGTCCTCTCTCTTTCCTCTCAATCTCAAACCTTTGGAGAACGCTAAAAAAGTTAACAAAATCTAAAATAAAAAACGCACAATTTTTTTCTTGTAATTATTATTTAAAGTATTCATTTTACATATTACATGTTTTTTAAAGATCATATTTATTTGTCAACAGGAAGGCTCGATCGGTCACGACCTAGTGATCAGGCCGATACCTGACTCGATGACAGCGGCCGCACAGGACGACGAAATGTTCATGGACCCATCCAGCATGGCCGATATGGTGTCTATTGATACTGGCTTGCCGCTTGGTGAGTAAAGATGAACTTTTTTACTCCACTACGGTGACAAACAAGCATAATACGCCTCATGGTAAGCGATTGCCCAAGTTTATATGCTTGTAACAACTGCGCTGGCGACTCTACAAAAATCTGGAAACTTTATGACGGCTGGGTGGAGGAGATCCGTAAGAAAATGAAAGTTTTGTTGGTAATTTTTTTAGGTAAATTGATATGATGCACTGTGTTTATTTATTTCTTGATGAAATTAAATCTACCTACGCAATTAGTATACCAGTCATTAGGATAATGGATTTCTCGTTGGGATTGGAGGCTAAGCTAGCATGGCGTCATTGACATAACATTAATATTAAAATTATTCTCAAAATCAGTTAATGTGTTTTATAACAATTAAAGTTGATATCCTAAGCACACATTTTATAATTAAACATATTTTCATCACGCCGCCGCCCGCTGCCGCTGCACCAGAGAAGAAAGATGAGAAGGAAGCCAAGAAGGAAGTCTGAATCTGAGGACGAGGACATGGGCTTCGGTCTCTTTGACTAAATACACTCTGATGAGTTGTACGCGACGCTGGTCGTTATATTTCATTGAATGGTGTACAAAGTCACTAACGCCATCTAGTGATTAAAACTGGAGGCGATGATATACTCAAACCCATATTTTCATAAAATGTAAATAAGTATATGACAACACCATTCAGAAAAATACGCGTCGAACTCAGAACCTCATCCTTTTTTGAATTCGGTTAAAAATACAGATTAGCTAAGTATTTCTTGTTTTATTTTAATAGACTTACTTCGACTTATGTTTCAGTGAAAAGAAAAAGGGAAGACCAGGACAGACTGAAGCGTGCCCTAAATGGCGCTCAACACGTCATCATCAAACGGGACCCGATAGAGAGTGATCATCTCAGTGATTATGGTGAGTACGACATAACTCTGGAACCTTCTAGAAATGTATCCATGTCTTCTAGATCCTTAGTAAAGTCATCCCATACTAGAGGATGTCTTAATAATAATTTGTGCAAAATAAATTTTAGTATAGCATCAAGCCATTTTTCGAAGGTTACTAGTAAGTTAAAATAAAATACTGTTCCCACAAACGAAGTCCTTCCCAACATTTTAATAATTACTACGTACCCATAAACAACACAAGATATCCCCATCTCTTGTTAGTAATTTTGCATCAGAAAAAGCTATAGAATATTAAGTTAATCAATAAGATCTAAGATGTTTTACATATTACATATCACTGATGCGCAGGTGTCTTCCTGTAGAGCTAGTTAACTAGATAAAATCAAAGGAAATTACAAATTTGCTCGTAAACAAACACATTTTATTGATCAATAAATTTTATTTATCCATCGATAAATCAACAATCAATGTAGCGGGAAATCAAAGATCATTCCCATCGCTAATGCCTGGTTTGCACAGGGTCAACTGACGGTCAGTTGGACAGTAACAGTCATTCACTGATTTTAACTGTAACGCCCTATGCCGCAAGGGCAAATTCCGGCGCGATCTGAGCAGTTTTGCGGCAGGTTGGCGGCAGGTGTGTGAGTAGTCCGCGCCTCAGGTCGTGGGTTCGATTCACACTCAGGAAAGATATTTGTATAAATATACATATTTGCTTGTCCTGAGTCTGGTGCGACTCACATTTTCTCATGAGTACCAGCGGCGAGTACTCTGGCGGCGTGACCTACCGCAGAGGGTCCCAGACGCCTCGTAAGGGGTTGCCTGGTATAGTGTGCCGTCTTTTATGACCGAGAGATTGGTAGAGGTGGCCACTATAGATAATCTCAGTAGATATCAAGGGGGGTATGTCCTGAGTCTGGGTAGTAGGTAGTAGGTAGGTGGGTGGGTAGTAGGTTATCTATTTAAAAATATACAGTACCTATATCAGTTATCTGATTTCCGTAGTACAAGCTCAGCTTAGTTTGAGATCAGATGGCCGTGCGTGTCTGCATAATATCCTAGGATATGATTATTATTCACTGTCCAATTGCCGAGGATATTTAATTGCTACTGGGTCTATAAAAATCAGGCTAAGCTACTCGACAATGGGCTCCTTATTAATCCCACTGAGCGAAACACTGTCGGACAGTAACTGTCCTTTACTGTGAGTCAGACACTAAGCCCGTGTATACCCGACTTAATAAGCGTCACTATATGTTGGCGACAGTTCACGTGTATGTCTTATTATCACTAGGTGTCACGTGCATGAACGCGCATCCTAATAATTATCGATTACGTATAAATATAATCGATTATGGTAATCGTACCGGTTCCTCGTGAATGCCAGCACGTATTTTGTGATCTATGTTTGATGTGCGAGGGTTGTCATTCGATTGGTATTACATTTATTTTATAGTTATTGATGAGAGTTGCAATCGTCGGCATGTAGCAGACATTGGGGGTGGTGAAAACTTACCATCATGGACCGTCCGCATGTTTGTCAATTCATTGAAATAATAAACCAATATAACCCGAAACACATTTTTTAAATATTTCCATTCCAATACGAGGAGAAAACAAAAGATATTCCTACATGTTCCCTACTGAACCAAAATGTATGAAGCAACTTTTTTTTCGTGATTTCACAGTTGGCCAGATAATAAAAGTTGTACATATTGATGATACTTCCACGCCTTAAAATCACTGCCCCCCCTCCTTAAAAGCACTGCTGCTGCTACAAATAACCCTGTACAACGTACCTGTGCGCAAAATTTCAACATTCATGACCCCTGCGGTTTGTAGATCTGTCAAGTAAGCTAATCTAGCAAGTAAAGATAAATAGTGACAACCCTAGTGATATCGAAAAGTGACATGCGCCTGATTGCGCCATGTGATCAAAATACATATTTATTTAAAGGTACATATATGTTAGACAAACTATTTACTGATAGACAAATTGGTTGCTACGAGAATTTTGAATTGAAATTACCTCAGTAAGCACCTACAACTACAATAGATATTCTTTTCATAAAGGTTTTATTTTTATACGACAAAGTCGGTAAATAATCATTCAGCCCGCCTGATGGTAAGCGGTTCCCGTAGCCATATGGACGCTTGCAATACACGAGGCATCATTCACGCGTTACTGACCCTTCCTTCCTCCCCGATGACCTCTAGCGACCTTACTCACGCGCAGGAACACAACATAAAGTTATTTGGCTGCGGTATTCTGTAAGGTGGAGGTACTTCCACAGTCGAGCTGCTCTTAGAGCGAATAAACTCTATGCTCTACCTCTCTCAAATTTTAATTGAACTTAATAAAAACCTATAGTATTGTAACAAAACGGCGAATTATTCCCTCGAGTTGAAAATCAGTCGCCTAGCACCTATAGGAAGTTTCACTTGAGAGCCAGTTCTCGGATACCTACGCTTACCACCTTCGGCCACATCATCACATAGCGTGGTAAGATTGTGGTCAAACAGTGGTATAAAAATATAAATTGCCGTCAACGATCCAGCAGTTCAATAAATATTAGGTTGCAACTATTAGGTACCTATATTATTTGTACGTATACAACTCAGTTATTGGTGTAATTACGCCAGGTGGTGCTGTACGCCAGTTATCTAATAACCGAGTTATGTTCGAAAAGCGAGACTAAAACAGAGAATTTATGCGTTTAACGCTAATGTATATTTGATTTGTGTTTACTTTGATTACTCTGTGGATTGTTAGGTCACACGGGTCTCAAATTACGACGAAAAATATTATATTTAGTTTGGGTACATTTATCAGCTATTGATGATGCCTTTTTTAAGTTGATATTACTATTTTTTCAAGACAATCCATATTAAAATATTTACAAAAAATTACTTTTATTTATTATTTATAAATTAAATGATGTATTAAATTGACAGAAATAAATACCAACAATGCGCACCGACCTTACATCTTAGAATAAAATTGGCCGGTAATCTCTACGACTTTAAAAAACAAAGAAAAATTGGTCTAAATCTGAAATTAAGGTAGTCTGCAGACTTTGATCGTCAGGCTCGATATTAAAACTATGTCACTTATTAGATTACCTATTTATAAACAAAATAGGTAATAATTAAAATGATAAAGATTTTAAATCTTCATTCGATAAATCTAGAAAAGTAACCAATTACATAAGTCATTTTAATTTATTTTTAGCATACTGATTAAAGGTAATTTATGATACATAATAAAAGATTATTTCACAGCAAATTTTAATTAACATTTTGTTTTGTTTAAATAAGTCGTCGATGACATTTGGTTTGGAGATATGTCAATAAAACTACAAATTAATTATATGAATTAAAACTCGATTTTCGATGCATAATTTTATAATATTTTGACTTATTATAATTCTATTAAAGCTATAAATATAGTTAATAGACAATATTAGCGTGACTCAATAAATTTAGTAGGTATTTGAACCTCTTACTGCCAGATTCTGAAAGCCAAATCAAAGTTTTTAGTCATCTACTTATACCTTAAACCTGGTATAGGTTGCTAAACCATAGATATTAAATATCTGTCAACCAATTAAATTGACTAATCCTCAAATGTTGCAAAGAGCATGATTTGTTTTTATTTTAATTCATTGGCTAGAGATAATTTCCCAAACGCGGATCAAAGCACGAATGCTTTATTGAATAAAATAAAGCAACAATGTTGAAACAGTCCATTTTTTTTATAAATATTCAAATTTCACGCAAAGCAATTCAAATACTAGTTTCCTTTAAATTGAACGGATTTTGATGCAATCTAAGTATTGACCTAAAAACTGTCGATTATCGTGCAATGGAAAGCAGAACAGTAGTTAAAAAAATCTAATAAATATTTAGCTAAACGTCTGCGAAGTTTAACTAGGAATTCGGGAAGTAAATAACCTTACAAACACTGACAATTATTTACCAAAACATATAGTAATAATTATAATTTCTATTTAAAATCTAGGCACTAGTTTTTACACCTATTTTATTCATTATAAAAAACAAAGAATATAAATAATTGAAAACTGTAAAAAAAAAAACTTAAACCGACTTCAAAGTACACTAAGAAGTAATCAAATCCTGATCTGATAACAATGGGAACAAACAGGAAGTCCAGGAACCAAATCAGTTAATAAAGCTATGAGGTAACAAACATAAAGAAAAAAATACAACCGAATTGAGAACCTCCTCCTTTTTTGAAGTCGGTTGATTAATTTTAAATAAAGAATTCTATTGCAATGCGTGATCTATGTGAAGACACAGAGTAGTGTCACACAATAGATTCAAATCTTATTTTTATAGTGTTAAAGGTCTTGTTTTTGACTACTCTACCTCTAGGCGGAATTATGAGGAAGATGCCGAGGAGGATCCGGGTACAGTCACCTCTTCTATGCTAGAGTTGCGTATTACGGTGATGTTAGTCAGATTGTGTGTGTGTGTATGTGTGTGAGAGAACGGTCATTCTGTGTTTATCCATTTTGTGGCAGAACTGTCAAACAGGTTTCCATAAAAGTGTCGTTCCATCACAGTCGACGAGCTATACATAAACATGATTGCCAATCAAATAATTATCATTGATTAACGTTAATTAGAAGCCGCCTGTTTGTCTCTAACTCTCTACGGTTAGTGTAATATGAGGAAAAACAATATATTACTCCTTAATGATTTCCACATCGGACAAAAGTTAATAGTCAATTTTACATGTTGAATACGCGCGTTCGATTTTCAAATAATATTTTTCTCTGAAAAAAAGGTTGTGTCATCCTTTTTTTATTTGAATACTTACTAATATCGCCATCACATCTCAGTTAAAATTTTAAGACTTAGGTTTTTAGTCACGCATATTTTTTACGATTGCGTTATCTGTGAGAGGCTTTAATTACAGATTCTGAAGAAAAGTGATCTCTTTATTCAGACTGATTATGATAAAAATTGTCAGACAGACTTCTTTGGAACCCAGTCATTTCATATTTTCAAAACATAGGATATTTTTACTCACGTAGATTAGATGACAAAATAATTTGCCAAATTAATAATATCTTTAAATATTATTTATAAGTACGTCACATATTTGCATGCTTTTAAGTCTTGTCTCGTTTGATAATAAAAATGTTCGCTTTATTGCGTCTCGATGGCGGGGTCGTTAGGTCAAGTTCTTACGTCACCCATTATTTTAATTCGTTATTATTATAAAAACGGGCAAATGTGTGCTGATGTAGTGCACCGAAGATTCCTTACATTTTTGTTAAGATGTTGTCCTCAGATGGGGTGGGAACTAAAATGATAAATGCGAACAAACGAACGCGGCGATGCTACGTGCCTCCATTGGCGGGTTAGGTGTGTTGAATCAAAATCAAAAGTAATTTTACGTAGGCTTCATTTCTGTCCAGCGACTATCGACTCCTCACTGTTTTTAACCGACTTCAAAAAAAGGAGGAGGTTCTCAATTCGGTTGTATTTTTTTTTATGTTTGTTACCTCGTAACTCCGTCATTTATTAACCGATTTGGAAAATTCTTTTTTTTATTTGAAAGGGCACTCTTCCCCATTGTCAGATCAGGATTTGATTACTTCTTAGTGAACTTTCAAATCGGTTTAAGATTTTTGTAAAAAAAATAATATTAATAGTTAGACAGTCCATCTGAAGTGGCTATCGACGCCTTTTAGGCTTTCAACTTGAGGTTGGTTGCCATTCAGGCGAGTACAAAGTAACCTACCATAGTGATATGTGCGTTTCTTCATCATAGTTTCCTTCGCCGAAATATCAAACTCATTTTAGGATTCGAACTCATGACTTGTACCACGGCATTCGACGTAATTACATACGACACAGGATTGCAATAAAAAAAGTTAAGTACGTTATAATAGTCCCAAAGTAAAAGTTGTTCAGCATACTAACTCAACATAGCTTTCAAAAATATGCAATCTCATAATCTCCACCATGGATATTTTATTATTATCGTCGCCTATTTTCCTCCTGACAACCTTTGGGTATCACTACAGTATACACCCAAAAACTTACCTATACATAAATAATAAACTAATACATAGGTATTTATATTATGTAGTTAAAGAAATTGCTAATAATAAAAGAAAACAATATTTCATAATTGTAGAGTAAAATAACAAAAATAAATTAAGTGGTTTTATGACTCTTCATGTTTTTAAGGACCCCTAATGAACTAGCAATACTCGTATAACCTGACCTATTAGGGAAAACCGACTCGATGATTTCCCTGATTCCTTTGTTAATGATTTTTATTTTTACATCATTTTACTCATAACTTTCTCTGTATGATTCTAATTTATAGCATTTTGTGAAGGTTTTATTGACAAGTTGTTATGAATAGGCTGATAACCCCTGAACCCAAGTTCAAAATTGATGATAAGTAAACGTTTTTTTATTAAAAAATAGAATACATAAGTGTGCAAATAAATTTAGAATTTTTAAATATTTATTTATTTAAATACCGCCTTTAGAGGTGTATTTTTTACCGTGTATTAGGCCTGTGTTTGACCGCAATCTCATCATGGTAAGTGATGATGTGGCCGAAGGTGGTAACCACACAAAGCCTAAAAGGAACTGGCTCTCAAGTGCAGCTGTCGAACTCACCGATAGGTGCTTGGCGACAGATTTTCAACGTGAGGGTGGTAGCCAGCCAGGTGGGTACTAAAAAAACTAAAGAGTACAGTAGGTACATTTGCATAATCCAATTACAGTACATTTTTTGTGTATTTAGTACATTTTCTAGTAATTTCATCAACAACCCGCATTTCATATATTTTAAACCTAATTTATGTCTACCAAAATTTATGTTTTACATAATTAGTTAGTGTCAATAAACTCTATTAGTGGTTCAAATAGTTTGTAGGTGGGTAACTGAGATGGAATATGTGAGGTAACATGCCTCCTGCACGAAAAGTATCTCACTGTTTTGTATCTCAATAGCACACAAGCGGCTGGACAGATTTGGATGAAATTTGATAACTTTTTTCTGGGAAAACATTCGATCACGCAAGGTCGGGGGCAATTTAGCATGCAAAATCATTGATGGTAAATGCATATCTTCTACGAGATTGAAGCCATAGAGGTACAAAAATAATCAGAACGCCTTATACAATATGAAGCAGCCCAAGTATGCCGGGCCGTCTTGTAAATACAAGCCTCACGCACATTATACAGCATAGTAAGCTTGTTGTCATTCTGCATTGAGAAGTTAACAGTGACAATATGCTTGTGTATCTCTTGTGGCTTGTGCCTGCTTGGGCCAGTAATTTACTCACGCATACGTAGAACTGATAACCGATGGGGAGGTAAGGTTGTCGAGTGGCGACCACGTATTCGACCTCCCACCAGGTGGACCGACGATCTGGTCAGATTCGCTGGGCGCTATTGGATGCAAGCGTGGGGGAGGCCCATGTTCAGCAGTGGATATCCTTAAATAAATAAATATCCTGGGACAATGATATGATGGAGGTTGACATGATGATGATACGTAAGAAATATTGTGGTTCCATATATAGAAAAATAAAATGAAAAAAATTCATATCTCCGAAAATACTCATTTTTACAAGCTAAAATACGACAAGCTAAGACACGAAATAAAAAAAATACCGAAGACAATAAATTATTTGATTGTCCTAATTTATTGGACATCGTTCATGCTCGATATTTAACGGTACGCCAATATTTATTCAAATCGTTTCCATTTGCATTTTAAATTAGCTAATATTCTATCGATGCACGTAAAAATTGAAAATTCTATTAATTACAAACAAGGTGTGATAAATAAACAAATTAAATACATTTGCAAAAAATGATTAGAAAAAGCAATTGTATATCGTCGCTCTTTTTTTAGACAGCGAATTCACATTGTTCAGATTAGAGTTCCTTACATCGTTAGGTATTTTATGCTATTTATTTTATTCCACTATGAAGGCGGTTTCATTTTCATGAAGCATTTAAAGTACTCGTACGTACTACGTAAACTTTTTTAGCCCTGTAAAAAATTTACTTTAATCTTTATTTTTCAGCGTTTATGGAGCCAGACCACATCGGCAAGCGATTCAGAAGAAAACGTTCGACGGAAACGCACAGCCGGCGGAAACGAGAAGCACCTTACGTCATTTACCCAGAAATATTGGTCATCGTCGACTATGACGGATATAGGTAGGATATATTCTGTACCATAAATCGATTGTTTTTGGTTGTAAGTAGGTTGTAATTTAACTCTCGAAAATTAATAGTACGTAGATACTAAGAGTAAGGAAAGCCAGAAATGTAAGCATGTTCAAGCTCTATAAACGTTTACTCTGCAACCGTTAGTCAGCGTAAGAGAGTATAAGCCATCCAAGGATAACATCTTCAAGCCAACTTAAAAAAACATAACTGCGACGCAAAATGTACCTTACCTTACCTTACCATATGATACCTTAAAATACCTTAGTTCTTGTGAAGTTTGTTTATGAAGGTAAAAGGACAGTTTTCGATTATTGTAACTTTTAGAAGAACAAAAGATTTGTCTCCGACAACCGCTTAGATAACGACTTTGGTTTTAACTCAAAGCATTACTAAAATATGCTACTATAAGCCATTTGCAGTCAACTTGACCGGTGGTAGAGTAAACTGTAATGTTCATTGACTGCCTTATCGGGGCCTAACCTTAATAAATACTTAATAACTTTTTACACTTCAGATCGGCAAACTTACGTAGTGTCATTTGTACGCGGTACATAAAATCCTTCAGAAAAATTACAACGCATACGGATTAATTTGTTTCTCGTTCTAGGTTACACGGAGGCGACAATGTACAAATCAAACGCTACTTCGTATCGTTCTGGAACGGTGTCGATCTCCGATACAAGCTTCTCAAGGGGCCCAGAATACGGATATCTATCGCGGGTATCATTATTTCTAGGGTAAGTGCAAAGATTATAAATTGTCTATGGTCATAAAACAATGCGTTTTCTAAGAGACATGGGAGTGTTTTTCTTTTCATTTCACTTCTATGGAAAGTCGCTGTAACTATAGTTTCCTCAAGTTTATAATCTATGATTGAAAAAATAGACACAATTTAAGGCATATTCAGACAAAGGCGGGATTCGCTGCGAAAAACAATTAGTTTGTACTAGCCGCAAAAACTTAACACAAATATCTTCTATTACCCAGGGTAAATAAATATAGGTCTACCTATCTGAATATGCCTTTATATCATTAATTTATTTCTGTACTAAAATTAACATTGTACATTTGTTCATGTATTAGACATTAATTTAAAATTGACCATTTCATCTGTCTCCAAGCAGAGCTCTTCTAGAAAACGCTTCTTGGACTTTGGGTAACCTTCAAGTATTGCTTCCAACATTTCAGAGCTGATTCTCTTGCGTTTCCTGAAATTAAGTATATTTTTTTTAAACACAGACATCTAAATGTCTTGAAAAATATAGTAGAACTTCATTCAACTAATAATATAACTCTAAATTGCCAGAAATGTCCAGAATGTGTAAAATAAAATGAACAATTTTGTTTCACCTATATTCTCTGACCAACGAATCATGTTCAGTTAAAATCTTCTTCTTTTCTTCAGCACTTATAACCTCTGTGGAACTCTTTAGTGTGTCCAACCTTTTTTCTAGAACCTCTAAATTATTTTTTATCTCATCTATTTGACTTTTAGCTGCCGATGTTGTGAGCGTTGAAGTAAGATTTTTGAGATTTATTTCCACTGTTTTTAGTGAACCTGTTTTGTCCGCTAACTCTTGAGTCAAAATTTTGATCTGGTTATCAAAGTCTGTGAATGGAAAAACAATTTACTTTATATGTTTAGAAAATATACAAAATAAAGTTAGTCGGTAACAATTGCAAGAAAACATAAAAGTTAAATCTCACCTTCAACATTACTTTCTGCTGCTCCTAAGTCATCAGGTTGTATGGCCGCATAAACTTTTTGTTTCCCGTACAGTTTACATTTAATTTTACCACTTTCGCTTAATGCGTCTAACGCCTTCTGTACAGCTGTTTTTGTATACGCTCCGCGCAAGTTTACCGTAACATCTGCACACGAGTATGGTCGGTTTGTATCTACCAAGTATTTCAATACAGCTTCGCCTGCCATTTCTTAAAAGTATTGAGTGAACCTGAGAGATTGAAAATGAATTTTAGTGAATTACTATCGAAAGTTTTAAAATACCGCCAAATGCCAACCAAAGTAAATGCAAGTTGTTGTTTGTTTAGTTAGCCAAAATGCAGGCAAAGGTATACAGCCATAAGTTTAACTACCAACTAAACTGTAAAAAAAATGCATAGATACGTCATATCACGATTCCCGCCAACTTACGTGATAATGAAAGGAAGGAAAGTTTGACATTGAAAATTGCCTTATTGTAATTTTCATGACTATAATTTTCTCGATTTAGTGTGTTACTAAATCGATAGTTGAATTTCATGTCGTTCAATTTGAGAAATATTTAGTGTTATGAAAGAAAAACACAAGAAATAGTAATTAAATAAATAAAACAAAATGTAGCAATTAATATTCAATCTCTTAATATTAAGTTTATCGTTCATTAGGAAGATCATTACGTTTAGTATAAATTTTTTTTATTGCTGAAATTAGCATAAATGACTTTTTTTTTATAAAATAACATAGTGAAATGTAAATTTAGATATGATATTGAATTGGCAAACCGTGAACTGGCTTTTAGCAAGAAATATGGAATCCATTTGTATAAATTAGCGACACCTGCAATATTAATGAGATGAATGGTGATTACCTAATTGTTATAATAAAATCCATATGTAAAAACATAAACACAAAGACGCTCGAAGAAACAAGTTTTGTTACTAGCTTACGAAATAGTTAGCAATCTAAAAAGCCATGTTGATGGTTCAAGGCTAGGAAAGCAACTTCATTAAGTATATTGGCAGGTCAAAATAAATTTTGATCCGTATAACTTAAAACGGTACTTAAACGTGACCAATGTATTATTTCTAATATTGTAAATGCGAAAGTTTATGTTTTTATTTCATGAAATTTGGGATATAGGTAAAGATCGTGCCATCCGCGAAGACGCACCCCACTCTTATTCCTAATCTTTAAATAAATTAATATAAATTTCTATATTTCTAAATTCCTAATAATATACAAGTATATAAATATAAATCATAGCAAGGCATATTACGATATATTTTCAATACTAATCTTTGAGTGACCGCACACGCAGCTATAATATATATTTCTGTTATTTCACCAACATGTACTGTAATTTATACTATAGCTCGGCATATTAATATATATTATAGCTACGTCTGTGATAGGCTTTTCAGTGCATCCTTTCGCTAGTGTTGTAGTGCTGTCGATACGTACGAATACGAACTCATGAGCAATTCGTATTATGAAAAAGAGTGGGGCGCGTCTACGTGGATTGCACGATCTATATTAATTTAAGTCCTGAAATAGTGGATACTTTTCATTTTCAAGTTGGATTATGTAGGTACTTACTTTTGAATACATTATTTTTATTAGGGTCGTGACGCCACACCTTACCTCGAAAGAAACCGAGTTGGTCGGGATGCAATCGATTCTGCAGCAGCGCTCACTGATATGGGCAAGTATCTGTTCAGAGAGCGAAGATTACCAGTTTACGACATAGCTGTAGCAATTACCAAGTAAGTCTTAATAGAAACATTTTCAAGATATAATTAGGCAATTAGGAACAATTCATACAAACCAAGAATTAAAGTATTATTTCATAACAGACATAAAATTGCTTATTTGGAAATAACGCTATTACAATATCTCTTTTGAAAATATTATAGTTATTCAAATTTTATTACACTCAAACATACTTAGACTATGTAAAACAGTCATTACAACACAATGTTTGAGCTTTAAATTTATATAAATGTAGCTACGAGTTTGAAGATGCTAATAAAGGTATTGCATTTAAATTTCAATGATTTCGTAGTAATAAATTGGAATATTTTTATAGATCTTGACCGTGATCTTGATTGTACAGAACCGGTTTTTTTGCATAATGCCCTTTTCAAAAGATATGTTTGTATATTGATTAATGTTAAATGAACCAGCTGTAATGAAAGAGAAACCACCTGATGTATTGAGCTGAGAGGTTAAAGTATGTCTTGTCGTTATTGCAACCATTTGGATTTCACAGGAACTATTTGTAAGTATACCAATGTTTATTATTTTTAATTTAGCGCCATTACTCCAAAGATTTACATACATTCGTGATTAGTAAATTAGTAAGGAATGAAACTAAAGGTATTCGGTGACGGTCAAAGAACAATATGAAGATATGAAAACTAATTTGACCAACAGGTACGACATGTGCCGTCGACGCAAGGGTGGTCGCTGTACAAAAGGCACCGCTGGTAAATTAATTTTAAAACAAAATAAACGTTACATTATGGATGGATTGCGAAATGGTATTGACAAAGCTCAGCATTAACAGAGGCTTCCGATGAAAATTAATTTTGCTTGTTTATTTTAATTTATGAGGTAAAGGATTTGGTAATGGCGCTGAATATGTTTTATTCGATTCACACCATAATAGTTGCTTGCACAAATGATAACTTTTGTGTTCGTATGTGCATACTGTTATTTCATAACTTGAAAATAATGGTACACTCTGATCCAGTTTCCACAGATCAAGCGAAGGTGATTGTGCATTTTGTTTAGTTTCATTTATTTCCATAAAATTTCAGACTAGACATGTGCAGAAGGCAATATGCGAACGATGCGTGCAATAGAGGGACAGCAGGTAGGCGTGTTTCAAAGACATAATTACATTCCCAAAGCACGCCTTACTCTTTCATCAATATCCGTGTCCCACACCTTTTATGTTCACTTAAATATTTATTCACTATGGATAGTGATCCACCGGATCATATCTGTTCACCTTCCCCGTATCCGTAATATCATAATTCGCACCTTGTGAATAATATTCTGTCTTTTCTATAGTTGTTTGATTCTTCTAGACACATTTTCTTTTGTGTTACCTTATTATCATTTAGAAATTTTGAATGGTCTATGTAAATAATGTTATTCTCTTTTCACTAGAAGTAGATACTTGATACAGTTTTTATTCTTTGTATCGCAGAGCTTATATCATCAATAATTATCTATAACTTTTTTTCTATTTTCTAGATAATTAATAATAATGTGACTTCATCGTAAATGAGTACGTAATTAATAGTTATAAATTATTATAATTTTTCATTAGTAACTAATCGTTATGCATGTATTACTTGAAGGGATAGGTATGTACTATTATTTAAAAAGTAAATGCATTTCTTTTGAAAATGCTCTGATTTTTTACAACAATAATCTTCAATAATTAATTGCTAAATTGTTAATTCCAATGTCACTGTTCATCTTATAAAATCACAGTGCATAACATATCTATTACCATGAAACTATTCGATAATTTTATTCAAATCGAAATCTGTAAAATCATCGATTAAAAATAGACTAACTTGGGCTGCACTAATATTGTCTATTGGTAGCTTACAGTCATGTCAACGTGACATCAAGAGCTAGTGGTTCCAACTTAGGGGTTCTCCCTTAAATCAGGGAGAGTTAAAGGCCTAATATTTAATGAGTAATTTTAGAGAGAATAATAATGTAAAACGTAGCGTAACAGCCATCTCAATGGCATGTGGATCTTGGATATCTTATAATTCATCAAAAAATTCATAGTTTATATAAAAATGTACATACATATTTACGAAATAAAACTTTAGAAAGAACACAAATCGGGTCAAAAATTTCAAAGCAGAAATGGCATTTTAACATCGGTTTAGATCAAGGTAAATATTTTTATGAGTTGGCAAACCTGCAAAGCGCGGGATAAGTTGAATTTCATTTCAGAAGTTTTAATTTGCCTTTTTATGTACAATAAAACAAACCAAATTAAATAACTATTTATGTATTTAAAGGTACCTTATCTTTATTGTATTGATTTGCGTTTAACATCGGGCTTTTTTTCGTAATATCTACTAATAATTGCATGTCACTAGAAAATATATTAGTGCATCCGCATTGAATTAAAATAACCTGCTTTTGCATGATATATTTATATTAAATGCATGCTCTAATAATTCATTTTAAATCACCGTCTACTGTGAGTATTCAAGTTATTTATATATATTTGTAGTTGAACTATTTTTAGTACATCAGTCATCAAACTCTATGTACAGTATGAGGCACGAGTCTTGAGCACAAATTGACAGCTGCGCAGTAGTTAATTTTTCGGTCTGTTTGGCGGAATGAAGCAGGGGGAGCGCCGAGCTGCACACGATTGGTTCGTCAGTCGATGCTCGTCGTCTATTGGATTCTTGCGTGTCATTTGGCTACTGTGATTTGGCCCAAAAGTGTACATGCGCGAGCTTGCCCCCACTACTGCCTATCTGTGCTCACGACTCGTGCCTAATACTGTAGTAGTGTAGAACTCATTGAAACCTTTTACCACCAAAATCCCCTGACGTCCTTTACTTTTTTACACACCATTGGTACAATGAGTCAACCTGTTGGGCCTATGTCCAGCAGTGGACCTTTATTACCTAGATTAAAAAAAATCCTCTTTGCTTTGAAAATGATTTTGCTATTTTCAACTGTAAGTTCATGAATAACACTAGTTTTATGTCCAGGATTTGCTTACGTCGGTGGAGCATGTGTAGTCAACAAGAGATTAGAGAAAGTGAACTCTGTTGCAATTATTGAAGATACCGGTGGCTTCTCCGGCATCATTGTTGCTGCCCATGAAGTTGGTCATTTGTAAGTATTATCTACTTACCTAGGTCCTATAAAAATCGAGTTTAGGCCTAGCACATTGATAAGAAATATCATGATCTTTTATCGATATATTTTTTAAATAGCTATTAGGTACTGTTCTATTTCTTGTAAGCAGATTGTCTTTAATCAAGCCATAGGCTCAATGGCCATAGGTGCATCTCTTTATATAGTCCACCTTTAAGAGGGTACGGGGCCTGCGAGGAATTTGAAGAAACTATTGCCGTCGCACTGCCTCAAGTCTGTCCCCGTAGAGTGCGATAGGGACAGCTGCAACACCGACTATATCACAAAGAAATTCAAACGATTGACGTTCCGTACTCCCCTTTTTTCCTCCTCGAAAACTGAGCCGATTCAATTATTTTTGACATCATTTTCTTTTATGTTAAAAACTTTTCGAATTTGTCCGGTATGTTTCTAATCATGGCGGTTAAAAAGGGGCGTTTTTGTAATTTTTGGAGGCTCATATTTTCTTTACTAATTAGTTGCTGAAAAGGACGTGTCAGGAATGTGTCGTGTCTACAGCAGACCTTGATATTATGAAAAGAAAAAAGATTGCTCTAGGAGTCTAGAGGAAGAAAAAAGGGTGATACATTTGTATGGAGAATCGCAGGCCCTATTCCCTCTTAATTTTTAAAACATGGTAATTAAAAATACTTAATTTCATGAACATTCCAGATTAGGAGCAGTCCACGATGGAAGTCCACCTCCGTCCTACCTCGGAGGGCCGGGAGCTGAGAAGTGCAGATGGGAGGACGGTTTCATCATGTCTGACCTCAGGCACACAGAGAAGGGATTCAGGTGGTCATCGTGCAGCGTGCAGAGCTTCCATCACTTCTTGAAGTGAGGCTTTTTGATATTTAAATTCGGCATGATATTTATTATCTTATGAAATTTCATTATTAGCAAACCAAATACCCTTGTCTTTAACGTGAGTTTTTGAAAGATTTATCTAGTTAGTCAAATTTGAATATGTAGAAGGTATTTACCTAAGCAATTCATGTCAGAATCAAATGTAAATTACATTTTTAAACAGCCCTGATTGCAGAAACACTAATTTAACATTGTTCTAGGCCAAAAGTACCATATATTTCTACTGTTATAAGTCTCTTGAAAATCAGTTCTGAAGTTTGAAAACCAAGTCTTTTTTGCCATCTCACAATCTTCCGTATATATTATGTGTGTAGTGTACCTAAAGTATAAAATGTTTTATGTATATATTTCTTTAACTCACTATTTCTGATAGAAAGTATTTGTCCTTCAAAATGAGTGTTATCTCGTCCCATCAAATACTATAGTTGATATACAGTTGATTCAATGGTAACACCAACTACCCTCATATTTCAGCGGCGACACGGCGACATGTTTATACAACTCGCCGCACGAAGACGATTCACTACCTCGAGTGCTGCCCGGAAGACTACTCACTTTGGACGCACAGTGTCGGAAAGATCGGGGGACTAGGTGAGAGACAACTTATATTAATTATAAAGGTGGATACGACAATAAATGAAACCACGTAAAGTACTCATAAATACGAACAACTTTTTCTATGGGACCAACTTCGAAATAGCAAAAAGTTGTTTGTATTTATGAGTACGTGATTTCATGTATTGTCGTATCTACTCTGTAAAGGTATAAACGCGAAGCCATCCCGTGAAGGCCAAAAAGAGAAGAACTAGCGGGGAAAATAATTTTGATAGATTTCCCAAAAACTTATAGGCTTGATTTAATGAGGTTTTGAGGCGAAGGTTTGTAAGGATGCGACTCGATTGCGATTCTGACGCAAACGAGTTGCGAAATGCCCTACTTGGGGCTATTTGAACCATACATTTTACATCATGTTCAACGTAATCCCACTAGACAAAGACTAAATCTAATACAGATTTATACTTCAGCTGGTTAGATACCGTTACCATTTTCAACTCATTATAGGGAACTAATTGTAAACATGTTAATTTCAGTGCGTGTTTCAAAGATGAGCGTGTGTGCGCTCAGTTGTTTTGCTTTGACGCTGCGAGTGGGTACTGCGTCGCTTACAGACCAGCTGCTGAAGGATCACCATGTGGGGATGGACAGGTAACTAAACAGTCTACTGTTTACTATAAGTCAAAAATACCACTCTTCATACTCACGTGCAGATGTCCCCACTTTGGGGCAAAATGATCCTCTTACAAATGTTGTTTATCGAAAATCTCTTAATTCCAGTACTGCATAAACGGGCGGTGTATAACTGAACACGAGAACATAATCCCAGACTACTCTCAACATACGCCGAGCTATGTTCGACCAGAGACCAGTCCCTTCTTTACGAACATCACTAGGTATGTACTATTTATTTAGATTATGTAGTAATGTTTAGTTTGATGGTAGATTTATATTTATAAGTTATATTTAATCGTATTGATTTATTATTAGTATACATTGTTATTAAATATTTAAGCTACGTTCTTATGTATATTTATTATTAGAATTTTTAAAGTATAACCCCCTTATTCATAATAAAGTTATCAAACGTTGATTTGCTAAAATTCCGAAGTTTATCTAACAGGTGACATTTGGTGATCGAAAGAGTGAGACGGGGCACACTATTACACTGATTTAGTTAAAAAGCGATTATGAATAGGGGGATATTATATATGTATACATAAGCATGATTATTGTACTTCAACAAAATTATTTGATTCTTGACGAATTATTTTATTATGTATAGCTAGGATTATATTTTGTAATGTGTTGTTATTTTAGTCATATTTAATTTTAATTCATATTACGACTACACAAATGTTATACGTATTTACCTACTGGAGTATATTTCAGATAGGTAAAAAATAGGTATTTACAAGTATTACGACAGAAAATAAATATTAAAAGGACATAAGAGCATGGCATAGCTGACTGATAAATCAAAAAGTTACGCTGCAATGTAATGATCTTTTCTGTAATCAACTTTAATCGAATGATCTTTTTGAATTAGCGAATACTTATTGCTAAGGCTGGGTCAACACGGATCAAAGTGGCCCAAATTAAATATTCATTTAGGACCCAACATTATATTAAAAACTTAAACTATGTAATTCAACAAACACAAATAATACCTACTAATGAAACTTTCTTTTACAAACACACGCGCAGTTACGAAGAGAGCACAAAGCCATATGCGTCTACCACAACGACACCTGCACCATACAAAAAGAACTATTACTCAAGTTATCAGAGCACTACATTAACAACAACAACAACAACTACAACTACGACAGAAGACCCATTCAAATATTACCTTACATCATCGAGAAAACCCTTCGTATACCAAACTACAAAAACTACACTTGCACCGAGCACCTACCCACCTTCGATAAATAAATATTCTATATCTACGACAAAAAGCCCTTACGACTTCAAAGATTTCATCACGAGAACGACGAAAGCGGATGCCAATCAACCGAAACGTGGCTTTTATAGCAAAGACGAATTCGATAACTACTTCGGAAGGTCGACGACGAAGAGCCCCTATCCAGACAAAGGCGTAAAGAATCTTTTCAAAATTGGAACATATTATTCGCAAGCGAAATCCAGTGATAACTCGATAAGACCGGATGCGAATTCGCAACAAGTACAAATCGAGCCGGCGAGATTAGTTTTCTCTTACCAAAGGAATTTGACGAGCGGGGATATTGTACAGCAATAGATTGAAAAATAACACTTATTGGTAAGATATTAAGACTGGATTTGGAGCATTGGAGTCATTCTTTCGTCATACGTCACTCATGGAACTTTTATGAAATGGGACTTCATCACACTCAATCACACACATTTAGGTGTCTTGTCATACACGATATATCATTGAGAATGCTACATTCTATGAAACATCACCTTTTCCTAGTCTCTATCCACCACAAACTGAAGACCTCATATAATGCCTCATATAATATTTGAGGATAGCTGTCACCTTTAATTTGGAACCTCATCTCGTATATCTCAATTGTACACACGGCTACAGATCAAGCTATACATTTCCAATATAAGCTGACCTCTCATTGTACGGATATCCTATACAATGCGAGATCAGCTTATACTGGAAATGTATAGCTTGATGTGTTGCCGTGTGTACATTATCAGAATGTAGCATTCCTTGAATACTATACATACTGTACATAAAAACCTTCAAAAACCATAGTCATATTATACTTCTTTCTATACAAACCGTCACACTCAATTCGTGTACATTCTACATGTTTATTTGTATGATAAGTAATT
Source organism: Polyploca ridens (assembly GCA_951394255.1). Classification (NCBI taxonomy): domain Eukaryota; kingdom Metazoa; phylum Arthropoda; class Insecta; order Lepidoptera; family Drepanidae; genus Polyploca; species Polyploca ridens. The sequence continues at coordinate 5,764,046 of OX596265.1, read as the reverse complement.
TATTATTATGTCTTATGTGAATAAACAACATTCTTTTTTTTATTTGTGGTGTGTAAAAAACTTCTCTTTTCTTAACATCTAAAAAGCACTTTGCTTTTATAAACACTATTTCTTTTTTGTGTGCTTCATTAATAAAGACCTGACACTGTATAAAACAAACTAAGCCCTATAGTTTATACCCCATTTTATATATGTGTTAGTTCAAATATATGCTACACATATATGGAACTAAGATTATCTCATAAGGGATTTCAATTTATAGTTTTATAAACGCAAATCTTAAACCATACCACAATGTCATGTCTTTAAAACCACTAGTCTCTGATATTATAATTAACAAAAACATTCCTAATTAATAATTTCAACTTTACAGCAGCCGCCATTAAAATAACGAGCGAGCCGAATATTGAAGACTGCCAACGCTGGTGCACTACTACCTGTATTCCATGGGTCAAAGTGATCATGGGTCCAAGTGGTCACGGGTCTAAGTGATCAAATGGGTCACAGTAGCTCCAGCTTCTAATCTACAATTTACAGATTGTGAAACGCACGTCCCGTAAAAATTATGAATATTATATAATTTACCAAATATATTTTTCTTACATTCGTATATTGCAGGAATAAAAGCAAGCAGATGTTATTCTTTGCTTGGTTTTATTCAATTAAATTAAATATAAATAGAGAATTGTTAGATATTCAGCGGGTAATTACGGGAGTGCCACACGAGTGTATAAAATGCGTCTGAAGACAAAACAATATAGTGTCAGACGCAGTTCTGTGAGTGATATGATATTGTGATTGTGTTACTATTAAATGAACATATAAAATAGTATAAGTATATCTGGCGATCAAAGCAGGATGGTTTCTTGCGAGCGATGTCTCCATTTTGGAATTACATAAAAATACTCCTTAGCCTACGTTTTGTGTAATACGGTTGTAAAAATAGCATTGTTCTAAGGTTACATAAAAGAAACTGCCACAAAGTGCCTTTTTATGAAGTAATTGTAATGTAAAAAAAATAAGTTTTATATTTTTTGTTTTAATCTTTTTTTTCTTGACTATAGAGCGACTGGTTCGCTACCCTCTGAACAATTAGTTGTATGTGTATAATTTTTAAGTATTTCTTTAAACTTCCAATTGGATTTATTTTAAAATTTGATACACAATTTTTGTTATAATTTAAGTCTGTTTTTAATTTCTAAAATTATTTATGTGACATAGATATTTAATTATAAAGTTACCAATAGAATAAAAATTATAAAAAAAATACTATTTTGGCTTATATAAATAAAGCCTAGGAAAAACAGTGATATTGAAAATTGTAACATCACTTGCCGTTGATATAATTATTTATTTTATTACAACTATTTATGTATGAATTGAATCTATTTTCCTCTACAATTGTCTAAAACTTAAGTAAGAAAAAAAATAGAAAATAATGAATACGGAAAAGTTGTTTTATTTAAAAGCATTAAATACCCCAAACACCATTTATTTTATTTGTCATTTTCAATTACATAAATCACGCGACTTCACTTTCTCCTAGAATAAATATAAATTGTATGTGTAAATAAACATCTAAAACTATAACAATAAAAATATTACAATGCATAAATGCGACAATGAACACAATAGGAAAAAATACATGAAATACTCACTACGAAATATACACATATAAAACAAATAGAAATACGTACATTAATGTGTTCTAGATGGGACTGAAAAATAACCAGTATTTAAAGTATTGGTTTTAGCAAAAATCTAGATGCCATTTTAATTTTGATTGCGCAAATATATAGTAGAAAAATAAGTTATAACTATACAATGCATATACATAAAAACCTAATGTATTGATTTATTCATTTTTGTTCATATAATTTATAAAGCGGCCTTGTTTTCTGATAAATAAATACCAACTTCATTACTTCAAAGGAAATCTGTTCCATTTTGAACATAACACATTTCATTGACCATCCAAGCGCATCAAAATGAACAAAGAAGAACTATTGCCAACACAAAAAGTACAATGAACAAATTGGTTACGAAACTACTTGATTTAAAATAGGATAAGTTATTAACCGGCTTTAACAGGCATAGAATTGGAATTGGAGCCGACATTCTTCACCAGCAACTTAGCTAGCATTCCTACTGATAAGCAAAACACTAAACCTGCTGGCATGAACTTACGGCCGTTGTAGAACCTGAAATAAATAAAAAAGTTGGGTTAATTATTATGGTACAATCAAAGATCCATGAAACAGCGTAATCTTATTTAATAGCTTTTGATTTTATAGTTTTTTTTTATACGACTAATTCGGTACACAAGCATACGGCCGCCTGATGGTAAGCGGTTACTATAGCCATATGGACACTTGCAACACAAGGAGAATCGCTCTCGCGTTACCGACCTTTCTCCCCTCCCCTATGAGCTCTGTGTTTGCTGTCTTTGCAAATAATAATAGCAATGAAAGGTCAATTCATATTTGTTTAGGATTCCGTACTCTAAGGCGATAATTAATGAGTGTGGCACCTCTGTCCGTAATACTGCCTCAGGCTTCCTTATTGTTCCTACTACCAATGTTATAGCAAAATTCCACAGTCAAGTTGAGTTACAGAGCCATTCAATTTAATTGATAATATTATTATTATACGGAAACCTCAATTAAAGACTACTAGATTAAACATATATTCTAGTAGTCTTTAATTTCTGTATGTCTATACTTGAAAAAACCATGAGTATCTAAATTCAATTAGTACCTGTATCCCATAAGACCTCCCAAGGCAGTTGTTGTTCCCAACATGAGCGTGTAATTGGAAGGATTCTGGCTCAACTGGTATGCACCAACGCCTGGAAATTCAAATAATGAATACATGTTATTGAATGATTTCCAAAAGAATCGGTGATTATGTCAAGTCCCAGAGTCCTGACAGACCGAATTTCGGATTTAATTTTAACCAAAACTTAAGTTTTAATACCTACCTAGATTTTGATACTGAAAGACCTTAAGTCTACATTCTTAGTATTTTTATACCATAAACAAATAGTTAATTATGAGTGAGTTTTTAATTATTTACTTACCCAATATTGATCCAAAAATAATTCCAGCACCCAAAGATGGTATGGATCCTGTAAAATAAAACATAAATGTAATGATATAGGTTTTTAGCATGGAATAGGAATCTTATAATACCTTATAATTTTTTTAGCTCGTAGCATGGAACAGGAATCTTATAATACCTTATAATTTTTTTTAACTCGTTGCTGAGCTGCTGAATAAAAGAAAAAGTCCAAAGGCTAAAAAGATACAAGTTATTTAAGCTTGAATTGTTGGCACTGGCCACCGTTCTTGACTCGTCAAAAATCACACAGCGCTTTCGCTTAAAGTTTGGCGATGGATTGTGTATCAATTTTTTTTGTATAGTTTTATTATTTAAATAAACCTGTAGACAGTTTTTTTTATGTTTTTACCTAATTAAAAGTATATTTACATGAAAAAAAAATATAGCAAGAGTAAATAATAAAATTAAGTAGGTATTAAACATATTAAATGTATTTCATATTTGAGCTCTATTACAATAACACAAGATGCAAAAAAGCATGCATGGATATTAATAATGGAAACTTAAGTATGCATGTTTATATAAAACATCTCACATTCTTAACAATAGTATTATTGTACAGGTGGGATTGTATATATTAATATGCCCAGCTATAATATAAATTACAGTACAGGTTGGCGAAGAAACAGAAATATATATTATAGCTGCGTGTGCGGTCACCGAAGATTTGTATGGAAAATATATTGTAATATGCCTTGCTATGATATATATTAATATATATTATAGCTACGTATGTGATGGGCTTAAGGGTTGAAGCCATGCAAATATGGTCTTACCCTTTACTTTTTGAGATATTGCTATTGGCATTTACAGATTTCGAAACAAAATTACAGTCAGTGAGAAAACAGGAATTAAACAAAACTATTTTCTTAGTTAAAAAATAAAAATCTTGTCTTTGACAAGGATCAAAAGGCTCTATTAGGCCAAGTTGGTTAGGATTCTAGAAACATCACATATGAATTGTCATTTATTTCAAATTCTGTAAAAACTGATAGCAATAACTCAAAAGTAAGGGATAATCTCCTAGACCTAGACCATGTTCACGTGGCTTCAACCCTTAAGGTAGTTTTTTTTTAATTCAATTGGTTTGCATTTATGCACTGACCCGCCCATAAGAGACGATGACGAAGCCTAAGATGAAACACGCCTATCCAGAAAAAATTGCCCATATAACATTTACAACCTGTATACAGAGGAATATAATTCATTTTACTCATAGTAGGTGCAGAGAACAAATATATATATACTCTGTTATTATATGAGATGGTTTAAACCAAGTCTAGTAAAACCAAGGTTTTAAATATTATATTCCATCACTTTCTAAGGTAATATAGCAAAAAGAGCCAGGGGTCTTAAAACCTGGGATTTACAGGACCTGCTTTAAACCATCTCATGTAAAGACAGGTAAAGTATGCCACTTACACAGGTGTAGAAAGTGGTTGGGGTGGGCATAGTTGTACAGTGACTTTTTAAGAATATTAGCAATAATATGGTGTGGGTAGGAATGTACTTTGACATCCATCGATTTAAGGGGCGGGAGGGGGTAGATGAGGGGGGAAAAATTGCACACCCCCCCTTTTTTTTATATGATTTTTTTTAATCTGGTTTATTCAAAAAAGATGTTTTTGTTCTTCATACCTATTATACTTTGCCTACTATTCTCGTATTTCTCTTTACCTACTACACAATACCATAGAAAAATATCTAAGTAAATAAGTATGAATATTTTTACGTAAACAAGTTAAAATAAATTTACAAAAATAGTATAATTTCTTTGTGTTTGTTGATTATATAGGTACTCATTGGTTGCTTACATAAAACGAAACATGACATTGGCAAATATTGCATAGTTTTTCACAATAAAGTTTTTTTTTTTTCGTAAATCAGTTATTTCCGTATGTAAAATATGAACTCCTAGACATCAAAGTACAACTTAGCCTATGGGGGGTTCAGACACTTCTATGAATGCAGCATATTGTTTCCTTATTCCAATATTAATAGGATTGTATATAACTGTCTAAAGGTTATGACAATGGACAATTTCTTTGAATTTGTCTTGTAAAACATCATTCATGATTTATATATTTACTACTCAGGGGAACCTAAAAATGTTCTAGAAATAATAATATTAATATGACGTAATAGGTGCGTGAAGTGTGTGATTACAATACATATTTATGCACTATCAAAATTAAGAAATCTTATCTTTCCTGACAACATTTTGCAACACTATTATATTTTATTAAAACGACCTAGATATGTCTTCAGGTGATGTAAATTAACTAGAACACCTACTTAGATATTCTAAATGTAGGAAGATAGAAAGAAAAAGGACTAAAAACCGGTTGTGCTATAAAAAACTGAATTTCAAAACACTAACCTGCTTTCGCATATCCCATTATGCCACCGGCAGCAACCGTAGCGGCATACGCGAATCCCAATATATCGACGCCCATGGTATTATTTTGAATAGGAAATATTTATGTAGTTCTCTTGTTATTTATTTGAAAGAGTAAACCTAAAAAATAACAAACTGCGAACGAAATCTCGTCAGTCAATAGTAAGTATAGTCCCACAAACTTATCTGGTCCGGTGGTCGAAAGAGGAACTAACAACGCCATTTTGAAATGTCAATCGCCATTGGTCAAAGAGAATATGAACACTCTGTTCATTGGTTGTTTGCTTCACCCAATGATATTTAATAAAAAGAGGCTTCACCTAATGCGATAGCAGCGACTCTCTCACCGAGCCAGATAAGTTTGTAGGACTAAAGCGTAAGTAAATGATTGGTTGGTTGGTGGTCTCAATCAAACGTCAAATTGTGAAATCGGTAGAGTTGCAAAGTAAAATCGGTTTATGGGACCAAACATCGGTAGGTATCTGAAAAAAAAACAAAATCAATCAAATCTCTTTATTTTGAAATTGTTTTTCCCATTCCTTTCTATAGGATTCATAGGATTATAAGTTTTTTTTTTTCATTTCGCACACGTGCTTGTACTCAGTTTCTCCTCTGACTTATAAATATTATATGTCTGTGTCCTCTGACGATATTTTGATTGAGAGATGGATTGAGAGAACTTCTAATTTAAAAAAATAAATTACAGTTTAAAAAAACTAAAAAAACACGCTTTAAAGAGCTATTTAAAGCGTGTTTTTTTAGTTTTTTTAGCACTATACTCTATTTCACATAGGATGAGTCGTCAAGGTCAAGGGTTTATTACCAATATCTAGTGAAATTCCATTTGATTACTCTGAAATAATATTCACAATATTTCCTGAAACCTAGCTCTATCATAGCATTCCTTTATTATATCGAAATGAACATTAACCATTGAGAAATTTAATAAAATACCATGTGTCACCGAACTCATGTTATTTGAAATAGACTATAAAAAGTGTTAAATAATTATAAAATTGAAACTAAATATATTCTCTGTCTATCCCGTAAGGGACTAAATGTAAGCAATTTTTGTAATTAAGTTCAATATTTGAATGAAAAGTGTGTGCTGCTTTTCATTTTGTAATTTACGATATTTCTTCATGATAATGATAATGCTTAGAAATTCTATTGGGTTACAAGGAAAAGCGCCCCACGCTTTTCATTTAAATATTGAACTTTTGTTCCGTGACTAATTATGACCTATACATTCATTCCTCAAGAGGAAGTTCACTAATTTATTAGGACCTTATATTTAGATAGATGAATTATTTCTAATATCCTTGTTACAATTTTATTATCTTACGAATAATGCCTACGAACGAACGATGCGACTTATCCCTCCGGTGTTGCGTGACCTTGTGCGTGACTGCTTGCAGTCGGGTAGGACCCGACCGTTGGAAAGCGCTACACATGCTCCGATTGGCAGGAAGCCACCAAAAAATACCTACGTTAGATGCGCCGGGTGATCCTACCGCTTCCGACCGGTATTAATAATAATTATGTCAGTCCTGACACGCTACGCACGTTCCAACGGCAGGACGCCCCGCCTCCTAGGAGTCCGACGGTCTGAAGGTGTGTTACTATTTTTTTTTGTTTTTCTTTCTTGTGTCTGGTGTTCTATGACTTTAAGTGACGTTGCATTTTCGTATTATTTTCATAAAATCATGTATGAGTTTTATTGCTAATAATAAATTATGATCTTTATTTGATTAAACCAAATAAAGTGCACAAGTGAAGTATAATTAAATAAATTACGTGCATCGTGATATTTGAAGTTGTCCGTGAAAATGTTTACTAGACAACTGTGAAGAATTTTAATGATCGTTTTTACTATACATATTAATATTTAGGTAGGTAACGGTAGAAATAACATAGAAGACTAGGCAGTATAGTTAATACTATAACCTACCCAAAATGAGCAAAAATAAAAACAAACAAACTGTCAAATGTGACAAATGTCAAATGTGTCAAATAAAACATTGTTCATTTGTCAAAAATCAACTTGCAAAATTCTTTCGTGATAGAGTTATTATGAATATCAATTAAAACATTTGTTTCTGCCGACTCACTACTATTCTTGGTCAAGCGACACTTACAATGATATAGACACTACTCAAAAATGATTTCTCATCACCCATACAAAACGATTTCGTCATAATTTGTAATACGTCAGACATCAGTCAGCATACATATATTCCAGCTGATTGAATATAAAATTATGAGTTTCCTCGTGCAAGGCCAGTGTTCAGTTATTCAGCTTCGCCGATAGTGCTTGGCGGCACGTTCGAGTTTCGAATAAGTTTTTTTTCGTGTGATATTGGCCGGTAACCTTGGCACAGCGCGGAAGGCCGCAACTCGCTATCCGATATTTAAAAAAAGTTGTAATCTAGTTGGTCACGATGCTGAAGAGTGCCTCAAAAGTGACAATAAATACAGGAAATGTGCTCAATTTGATTGATATCAAGAAGAAGGCGGGGCAGAATGTTACAGAAGAGGTTAGTATTATACCTTATTAATATAGTCTAGTCCTTTTACTAGTAATGTGCAAAAAACTTACTTACAATGTAGTTATTAATTAAAATCGGACAACATGTTTTTGTATCAAAGTGAGTAACCAATATGCAACTTTAAAGTCATCAAATTCACTGATTGTATAAATGAACTCAATTCAAACTCAAGGTAAACAAACAATTTTTAACCGACTTCAAAAAGGAGGAGGTTATCAATTCAGATGTTTGTATTTTTTTTTTATGTATGTTCGGGCATAACTCTGACATATATAGACGGATTTGCAAAATTCTTTTTTGTTCGAAAGGGGTTTATTCCGAAATGGTCCCATATAAATTTCATATAGATGAAACTAAAAATTAAAAAAATAAATTTACTTTTTAACAAAAAAAATAAACTGCCTTCAAAGTACACTAAAAAGTATGAAATAACTCTTATCTGACACTGTTTTGAAGTGAGCGAAATCGCTTGACGTGTTCTATAGAAAATATTTCGCTGAGGGCGGTTTTTTTTTTGTTAAAAAGTTAATTTATTTTACTTTGAGATTGAATTTTGAAAAGCTATTGAAATTAATCAATTCATTTTTATCTGTCAACCTATTAGATGCACATCCTATAATTATAATTAAATACGAAATCCATAGAATTCCAGAAAATGCGAGTCAACAGCCCCCCTAAAAAGAAAGCTAAAGCAATATTGCTAACGCAATTCATATCTTCGAATTTACTGCAGATCTTATGCAATTCATCAATTCCGAAACTTTTATTGAATTGAATTGTATATAATGAGTGACTAGTATACCAAAAAATATTGAAATTATGTAGGATCTGCCGAGAATTTGAAAAAATGAATTGCATTAGCAATATTGCTTTAGCTTCCTCTTTAGGGGGGCTGATTAATCTCACTAATATAAATACTAAATGCAAATGTTTGGATGTATGTATGTTTGTTACTCAATCATGCTTCACCAAATACCTCTTTAGCATGAATCTTTGTTTCTATATAGTAAAAATTGTGATATGACTGTACAGTAGGCTAGGCCTACTGTACAGTCATATAACAATTTTTACTATTACAAAGTACATTTCCTTGCATTTGCATAGAAACATTTCAAGATTTATGAGTTTGACATATCTATTTTGATTAACAGACCTACTGAGGAAGTGGGATAGGATTAGTAACTATTATATTTTAGAATAGATGTGTATTACAAATTCTGTACTATGTGTTTTCCAAGGTAGTAAAGATTGATTAATAACTTTAGTCACTATAAAATTAAATTACCCATTGAGACTTACACTTTTCCTCATAAATCTTTCCATCCATTGTTAATTCATCAACATGATTGTGTTCATTTTACCTAAAAATTGTCTCTTTTGTTTTGCTTCTATGAAATCATTTACATTTATTAGTTACTTTTTTAATTCTCCCAGAAAAAATACTACCTACATGTTATGAAAAAAATAGAATAGCTAAATAGAAAAAAACTACCACGTGAAGTTACGTTGTGGTACACTTTTTACTCAAAAGTGACGTCACGCACGACTCCCGAACTTAGACGCGATTTATCTTTGTAAATTTTTAACGATTTATACAGCAAAAAATATGTATCCAATATTTTTTGATAATCTAACTGATGGACTAATTACAATTTTTTCCCCGAAAATATCCCTATTTTAGGAACTTCTATTCCAGTGATTAAGGCCCAGAATACTCTCGAGCAGATTTCAGTTTTCACCCTTGCGCCACATTTTCACATAATATTAGCGGAAATTACCGGAACCTAAGCAAGCAAAAAATACTAGCTCCCTCTATTTAGAAGTTCGTCATTGCAAACAAACAATTCAACGTGACACACCGCCATCTATATATTTCCGCGAGAACGACGCTTTTTGAATTGGACACAGTAAAAATGTAAACAGTAGACAAATTGCAGACAAACATTACAAATATAATTTTTCAAATACTTTAAAAAACTTTTGACGGGCCAGTTGGCGTAGTTAGTTAAGATTCCACGCCGCCAATCTTATGTTCGATTCCCACCAAGGATATGCATCTGTGTGCATGAACATGTTTGGATGTCCCGAGTCTGAGTGTAAATATGTATAGTAAGTACTAGCAACCCGCCCCGGCTTCGCACGGGTACAATGTCATAATGTGGTGTCAGTGGAGCGATTTGCGCGACCGCCCACGCCACCCGGTCACGGTATCGCGACTGTTTCTTGCTAATTTTAAATCTGTGATATCATTTAAAATATTAATGATAATTATTTGCTGTAAAGCATTGAGCTATTATTACCACGTATAGAGATGCTATCATAAGCAAAGCTTATGTCCCATTTCTTTAGAGTCAACTAAAGGTTTCTTTAGCACTGAAACAATAATTAGTCGTCTAAGCAGACAGTAGAAACACGTAGCGCTATTAGAAAGCTTTTAGGAGTATTTTTCTCGCAAACACCGTTATTTTCACGGCGCTTACGCGTTTGTTCATTGTTTTACAACAACACTTCACACATGAGGCCATCCGGCCACACTTGAACGGAACATAGTTGTGATGTGTGGCATCTTCTCTTTTCGTAGTACTAATGAGGATCTATCTGATGGTTAAAACTGCAAAACCCGTTGCGTGGTTTAGAGTTGATAAACAGAGAGACAAACAGACGCGGAAAACGACTTCTTTTTATACTATTTAGAAATGTATTTACAAGTTCTGCTTAGTTTGGGATCAGGTAGCCGTGTGTGAAAAATGTCTCCAGATATTTATTTTTAAAAGTTGATGCTTACGATAATATTTCTCAGGTTAGGTAATTGTCTCCCAAAACCAGAATTCTTTTACATACGCTACTTAGGTAATTGTCGTCGGGTCACGAAACTAAGCGTTTTATCTAAATACAATTTGTGTTCTATAAATTCGGAGAAAACAGGCTGTGACAAATGGACAGACAGGAGAGTATCCTACTCGTATACAGTTGTGAGCTTTCATAATGTGCACAAATTAAAAGGAGGGAAACAATGTTGAATTTTATCGACCGTTTTTTAAATTACTTTTTATGTATTTTTTAAATTCTTGTTCACTACAGTGATCAACACGTTAACAAAACTATGTAACTTTAATTACTTATTAACTTAGCAATATATCACAATGCAACAAACTTAATATAATTTAAAAAAAACAAGGCGTCCTCATAAAATGAAAATTGAGGCAAAAATACAGCCCTCAATCGAGAATAATCTAGATATTATATGTTATTTGACAAATAAACAGGTTTTCTTCCATCACGTTTTACAATAATTGTAGAATTTCTCAATAAAATGCCCTCATTACCTACCATTTTTAGTCATCATCATATCAGCCTAATGATATCCACTGCTGAACATAGGCCTCCCCCATTAACTTCCACTTCGAGCGGTTTTGGGCCGCTTGAATCCAGCAGCGCCCAGTGACTCTGACCAGGTCGCCGGTCCATCTGGTGGGAGGTCGTCCTGCATGGTGTCCCCTTCCAGTTAGTGGTCGCCACTCTAGAAACTTCCATCCCCATCGGTTATCGGTTCTTCAAGCGATGTGGCCTACCCATTGTCACATCAACTTACTAACTCTACGAGCTATATACATATTATTTGTTCTCCTGTTGTTGAGTTGGATTCTTCCGTTGACCTTTTTGTCGAAGTTGAACCTACCTTGTTGGACAATTTGTCCTAGGTAAACATACTCGTCTACAACTTCGAGAGCAGTGTTCCCAATAATCACGGGTATTGGCGGAATATGAATATTGGACCTAATTTTTGTCTTGTATATTTTCATCTTGACCTGTTAAGAAACTCTTGAGATCATTGAGCATGATGTTCAAAGCTTTCAGCGATTCCCGCCATTATGACTATTTCGTCGGCAAGTCGAAGGTGAGAGATGTGTTCACCGTTGATGTTGATGCCATAACCCTTCCAGTTCAAGAGCTTGAACACATCCTCCATTGCAGTGGTAAAGGTTCCGGGGAAATTACGTCACCCTGTCTTTCACCCTTCTGCAACTGGATTGATCTCGTACTCTCGTCCTGTACTCGGATTGACATAGTGGCTTTGCTGTACAATCACTTTCAACAATTCGATATAGCGATAGTCGATTTAGCCCCGCTGTAGACTCTGTAATACCGCCCATGTCTCAACTGAATTTAAGGCTTTTTCACAGTCATCATACACAAGGCATAACGGTTGAATATATGTATTTGATCTATGGTACTAAAGCCTTTACGGAAACCAGCTTTTTCGGGAGGCTGGAAGTCTTCAAACCTACGTGCAAGATAATTCGTAATGACCCCCGAAAACAACTTATAAACGTGGTTTAGGAAGGATATGGGGCGGTAGTTCTTCAATAGGGCCTTATCGCCTTTTTTGAAGAAGAGCACCACCATTTATTTCCACTCCATCCATACTTCTGGTATTGTACCTAGGGCATAAATCTCGGAATATCGCAATATTGGAATCTCGGCACCGTGCATAAGGACTTCTTTTTATAAAGCTGGCAGCTGAGGTGATACTTCTGAGCTATCGCTGTCAAATGTATTGAGCGGTATCACCGAGGTATGTAAATGTAACATAATTGCATTTTTGAGCAATGAGGATCATTTACGTTCAAAAGTATCCTTTGTCCTTCTCCACTAATTGAACTATCTCCCTGCCAAATTGTATTTAAATCTGTTCAGTGGTTAAGCCGTGAAAAGGTTACAAACTGACAAATATCCAGAGATGCGTGGTGGCCGAATTATAACGTCAACGTTAATTTACAAGCGGGAACGAGCGTATTAATTAAGCTGTTTTTAAAACTTTAATAACTTCGTCATTTATTGATGGATATTAATAATTTAAAAAACATTATGCTCAAAAAAGTTATGTGCATCCTCTGTAGTAATAAAAAAGTTATCATTTTGTTATGTGAATGATCCTTATTGCAGGCATCTAACTCAAAAAGCTATTTTGACCCATATATTATAAAATTTCCCGCCTCATGCTAAGCATTATATAATGGTTTGGAAAAAAAGTTATTCCAATTTTATTACTTTTATTGATATAAAACTGTGCCTGGCTCACTAATTGGCTGAAAAAACTAAGCTACCGGTGGTTAGGGTTGCAGAAACAGGAACCTCCACACAATACGAGCTGTATCGAGGAATACTGCCGAGAGCCGAGAGGCTTTCGGCCATCAGGCCATTGGCCGTTACGACAATCGGCACAATGATAACCGATAAGCCGAGCTCACTACTAGTAATTGTAAATATACGATGGCTTCACATTCTAACTAATCAGTCCAGTAAGTACTAGAAACTTAGTCAACGTAAGATGTGTAATATTTTCCTTACTGTTCTAATTTTACTGTGCCATTTGACGACTACGCGTGTGGACCACAATAATACAATTAATATAAAAGTTTATCGGCTCGACTCGATAACTACAGATGACTCGATGACCGCAGTAGAGGCAGTCATGCCCGCCCCGACTTCGGGGCACCTACTGTTACCAGTATCAGTCAACCTACCTTTCATACCTTTTCTTTGATCTCAAAATAAACAATATTTAATGAGCTATTATTTAATCAGGTAACTAACTAAATAGGTAATTTCTCATTAAAAATAATATATATTGCTGATTTTTCATTTCGCATGATTTGATAAAAAAAATAAAGAAAAACATTTTCCGGTATTTGAATCATCACCTCCTTCAGTCGGGAGTACATAAATACCCCGCGCCTTAGCCCCTAGGCTACCCTAACCATACCTTTCATAGACGAAACTAAGAATTAGTCTCTGTCAGTACCACGACATGCCTCGGTGACAATTATCAAAAGCATCAATCATAACAGATTTTATTTTATATATTTTTATTTATAACAAGCAAATAATAGGCTCAATTGCCTTAATTTGACTAGCATGCATTTTCCAGTGCCTTCTAAAGATAATTTGATATGATTTTTTACTAATTTGAGAGGGTTTTATTTATGTGAAAATTCTGAAAAAAAATGACACAGGTCCGTCTAGCAACGCGGATCGCCGCGGAATGCGAGTGAGCGCGAAGCAAAATACGCGAGTTGCAGGACAATAGAGTGCGGTATGATGTTCATGGTGCTCAGATTAATTTAACGTAAGCGACTTTTTTTAAAATCATTATTATGAAAAACCGAATCGCAAATTCAAAAAACTAAATCGGGCGTTTATTTGCTTATGATATGTACTATATTGATGAAAAAAAATCGTATTAAAATACCTTCAGGCGTTGGATATATTTGGGAATTTCTTGATTTTCAGAGGTATGTTTGGCATTTTTTTTTATCGAGGCTTTTAATTGTAATCGTGTTTTCGGCTCGGGCGATGTGTTTGTTATATCCTTAAGTATCATATATTTCAATTTCAATACCGTAGAGCTAGCAGGTTTCATATAATTTGGGCTGCAATGTAGAGACTTTTGCCCATTTCTGCCTCTTAAGGGGGTTGTGATGATGACCTATGGGTTTGATTTCTGTTCTGGCAGGCAAATTACATGTATGAGAATTACATGAAAGTATGCCTATAAGCATACTTTCCATTCATGTGGCATAGCCATGGTACGTCCTGTACTTATAGTTATTGGGTGAAAATACCGAATGTTTAAAGATATGCCTTAATATGTAGGTACTTAAATATAAAACATGATAAATATATAATCTATGATCCCCTTATTACAAAATAAGGTTTAAGTCGAATCCTGTTAAACTCAGGTTTTCAGATAGACCCGGTATTTTTTTATGTGACATTAGTAAGTGATGGATATACAGGGTGTAGTTTTGGTCGGCGACAAGCGACCCAGGAGCGGTCGTATAAAATATATATTCCCCAAAAATGGACTTAATTCCATTAAATACTGTAAATATGTTGAGAAATACCTTATTCAATTTGAAATAAAATTACCGCAAAGTATGGTTACTAGGCACGTGCACTGACTAGAGCTAGGCACAAGCCGCCATCGCCCCACCCCTTTACTCCCTCGCACTCCCGTTGAGTATTATGTCTACACTTTAGCTTATTACAAGATTTTCAAAATTTTAATTTTTTTATTTTTATTATAAAAAAAAAATAAAGTATTTTTTTTATATTTTTTTTAGCACCAGTATCTATTGTATTATCGACCCTGAGTCGCTCGTCGCTGACCAAAACAACGACCTGTATTTAAAACCTGGACTTGACTTAAACCTCCTTTTCTAATAAGGGGGTCAAGGTTTTAGTTTCAAGAACTGTCAATAAACTAAGTACGGCATTTCGTTTACAATTATTTTTACAGCCGCTAGTTGGTAAAAAATTACTGATGTAAACGCTACAAACCATAATGATAAATTAGAAACACCTTATTAAATGCAGGTAAAACCAACCATATGCAACAGTTAGTTTATTTATTTATATAATTAAGGGATACTAACAGCTTTGTTAAATACTGTTATTCTTTAAAAAAAATAAAAAATATGTTTTAAGCCACTAATAAGTTTCCGCAACTGGAAATTAGTTCTTATACAAATTTGGTGGACGGCCTGTTTAGTTGATTAACAATATTTATTATAATAGTTACAATTCGAGTAAAAGAGATAGAATTTCTTATAAACGGTTTTAACAAAGAAAACAAAATTAATAGATAATAACATTATTAAATTGTATGCCTAATAAACGTATAAATGGGGTACAAATACCACATTCCCCTCTTGGGTATAAAGGGAAAGTAGCATTCGCACCCCATCCATATAAGGACATATCATTGTACTGTGATAATAAAACGTTACACGGAAATAATCAACTCATGTTCGCATGTCTTTCAACAAAGCCTTGTTTACATAACATTACATTCTAGTACTAAACTCTC
This sequence comes from Polyploca ridens, assembly GCA_951394255.1. NCBI lineage: Eukaryota > Metazoa > Arthropoda > Insecta > Lepidoptera > Drepanidae > Polyploca > Polyploca ridens. Next base: position 5,748,106 of record OX596265.1, on the reverse strand, counting down.
ATGATCATCATTTCAACATAGAATGAATAGCTTCACGACTTTACCTGCTTTCCAGAGCGAAGTGCGCCTAAACACACGGCTCTCAACAATACAATTATTCCTTAACTTAAGCAAGTAACAATTTTGAACTGCTTGCACCTCAGCATTCCAGTCTTGACACGCGGATTAATCAATTTTGCTTTATGGGATGTAGTCAATTACAATCTTTATCATTGGTCAAGGTAATTTGTATTACCTTGACCTCTAATATTAACATTGATATATCTTTTATTGGCAATCAATATTAGTCTTAATGCTGATACACTAAGAATAGATAATATATTGGGTCCAAAAATAATAGGTTACTGTGAAAAACCGCGATATTTCGATAAGATGTAAGTCTCAGGAATATACATTAGTGTTAAAATAAATCTTATGTCATAGGAGTAAGTATCAAATTCAATTGCTTTAATCTTGACTCAAGTGTACAATCGGACCGTGAGCTGTGCCGTGAGATAGATCGCACGTATAAATCAATTTGGAACCTCAAAAGAGGATTCCTTTGCACAAGTTTCAATACAAAATAATTAACGGAATTAAGAAATTAACTAATGGAGTTGGAGCAAAAATATTTCACTATCACTTGAACAATGTAAGACACAAATAATTTAATTGTAAACAAGTTACGTGACATGCTTTATTAATTTTATAATCTATTGGTTAAATTACTTCACTTCCGCGGATAGCAGAGCAGCTTTAGAACCTTACCTTACCACTGCAAGGCCACGAACTTTCCCTAACAATGAGGCTAAAGTCCACCACGCGGAAACGGTCAGTGTATATTGGCGAATTTCACATTGCTCTGGAACATATTTTCCTCACCATGTCAGCCTTAGCCCAAACGTTGCGCGGTTTCACAGACAAAAACGTCGGACACAAACGCCCCCCCCCCATTTTACAAATGAATTTAGATAGGTAGGTACACCGTTTTGCTAACCACATGTGGACGTCTTTTATTTATAATTTAGTTTAAGTATGTATTAGCATAGTTCATTGTTTTACTGTCAAATAAAATGTTATTCTATTCTATTCTATTCTATTATTTTGTGTTGAGATCCCCATCCTGCTACTTCGATCTTTATTTTATTAGCAATATGGTGTAAATTTACTTAAAAATGAATGTGTTCGTCCGCAAAACCATATACCGTGGAATTCACCCTACACTATATCATTGAAATATATTCTAACCGAATTCTCATTACAGCTTTCAGAGAGCATCAAGCTGACACTTTCAGAATGGAGCTCCCAGAACGGTCTCCCAATAATACAAAACGGCATATCAACACCTGACGAATTCCCTCAAACATCTGTCCAGCACTCTGATTACATGGTAGTTGCCACATCGACTGCCACTGTAGAAGCTGTGATGAATATAACCAGGCCCCATGATGATGTACAAAACAAAATGGCACAAGAGGAACGAAAGAATTTGAAAATTGGAGTCAAAATTTTCATCAATGAAGACAGTACTTCAGCTTTGACGGAGTGTTTAGACAATGGTGAGGTTTTTTTATCAAAGATTATGTTGTAAATATTTTGTTTATTTTCGAATTTTAATCGAAACGATGTTTAGTATTAATAATTACATCGAAAAATCAATCGATCAATACTCCAGAACACGCTTCGTGTTAGCACAACACATGGTGACTCATTTACAAAACTGTCTAGTCATTCAATTTAATACTTTTTGGTATTAACTAACTAACACTAAACTCCATAGTAGGTAATTTAGGTTTTGTTTGTCGCATGTTACACAGTATTTATTAATGAAACAAAATGAAACATTTTAAAACTTCTGCCACAGCGAATCGCCTGGCAAATGTACCTACCCTACTATCTGCAATCCATCTGTTATCGAAATAAACTCCTATATTCATAGATCCAGGATTCAAATCAAGTTGTTGAAATCTCGACACAATACTTCTATATTATAGAAACACAGTTCTTAGTAAACAAAGTATGAAACAAGAACCATTATGGTTTCCACTTCCTTGATATGACGCTATATACCTACTTGTGGTAAAAAGGAAAGACGCACAGTAGTGGTTGCGGTAACAAACTGCTGATAAATATAATAATAGGTTGAAGTCATAACATAGTCATTAATATTCACTGTCTTTGTGCTTGTTATTTGTATTGATCGGTGACGATGCGGAGCTCCCTACTCTCGAGCCGCCTCGTGGATTTGCGCAATGATTCATTCGAATGTAGTGTTACAGACTATTAGGATGTGGATTAAATTCCCGAAATTGATTAATATCTCAATGGCTCCGCATTACACGGTGAAATTGTTATGGAGAGTCTCTATGCAAAATCATAAGAGAATCATAGAGACTCCATACAAGTCAAAGAAAAAACATTATTTCCCTCGGATTTTTTTTCTAATATTATTTTTTGATTACTAATGACCTATACATTCATCCCTCAAGAGAAAGTTCACTAATTTATTAGGACCTTATACAGTGTGTAACGGAAAGGTCATATACATCCGAAAGGGGTGAAGACTACATCAGATATAGAGTCTCTATAAAAAGTTTCAGCTTTCAGCAGAGCAAAATAAATTACTCAAAGAATTCATACCAAATTTTTGGTTCCATAAGTTTATTGAATTCAAATCATACCAAAGTGTCACTGCACTACGAGGGTTATTATCCTTGCAAATAATATTATTAAAATCTCTTTCGTAATCTGTGCGCCTAGTACAAGATGTGCCGTCGCCGCCTCGTGCCGCCGCGGCTTCCCTTTGACGGCGCGAACTAACAGGGATCAAACGAGCCGATAAGCGGTAGCTAGCACAGACACCGACGAGCACGTGTCATCTTAAAATACCTACTTTAGCCCCATACTTTATAGCCAAATAATTGTTAACCATTACTTTAGATAGGTAGTATTGAGTAGTTTAGTGTATTAAGTAATAATGCGTTATAATTTAATTACACGTTAATATCGAGCCAGAATTAAAAATTATGTAAAAAATCGGTTTAGATAGGTACCCTAGCTACTTAGCTATTTTTATTTTATTCCTTAATCCTACCTAGTAAACTGTAAAATCTAAAGCCATGCTTAATCTTGTAAATTAACTTACATTTTTAAAGATAGGGTTCGATGTGGTGGCCTTGGTATTGTATGCACAAGGCCACTCGCTTCATGGACATCTGAACATTCCGCAGCATTTCTGGGGTAATTGTCCTAAAGGCGGCTTCGATCCGAACTCTCATTTCATGCACTGTATCGCACTGCACTGCGTACACCACAATTTTAATGTAACCCCATAAAAAAAAGTCTAAAGGAGTTAGGTCTGGGGATCGCGGAGGCCAAGCCACGTTCCTACTACCGCGCCCGATCCATTGAGAAGTAGGTGTAGTAGAAGTAGGTGCGTGGAAGGAACCGGTTTGGTGCAGACGATGTATCATCCGATGGAAACTGGCAACCGAAGGCAGCTGCCGATCAGCAGCGATCAGCATCTGGTCTGCCTTCGATAAATCTTTGATACAACCAAATCAAATCAAAATACTTTATTTGTAACACAACACAACCACAGATTTATAATACAATCCTCTGTGACACAACTCTCGGGCAGCGCGCACATTGCCATCCTCGGCCCCGAAACACAACATCATTTCCTAATATTCGCTATTACTGAACGACATTTTACGTAACGAAATCAAAGCGGATGGAGTGAGCGACACAAAGCACAACAAACTCGAGGATAGCCTACGTACGACTGACGACTTCTGTGAATCAAAAATATTCAAAAACGACCCTAAAAATTTCTTCCCTCCTGGTACTAGGGTAGCTAGGCCAATTTCGTATTATTCAATTATTTTTCTAATCAACTAACTCGGCCACTGCTGGATGGACATCACTCGGTACTTACCACATCTAGTCAACTTAGCTACCTTCTTCAGGTCGTGGCTGAGTACTACCTAATAATAATAATTTAATGAAAACTCTGAATTTAATAGGTACATCGACGCACACTAGGGCGCAGATTGAAGAAGAGCTAGGTCAGGATACTAGTTCAGTAAAACCCATGAGCTGATCAGATGAGTTGACAAACGATACCGATTAGATCACTTGTTGTTGACTGTGCTGGGGGTACCTACATAAGTCCGTCGTTGCATTAATTTGTAAGTACCTACGGAATAATCACATAAGTTGAGGTTCGATTCAATCTGGGGCACGGTTAAGTGCCCCCGCCCCGCGCTTAGACGAGCCATTTTGCATGGTTTTGCTTTAAACCATGTTTTGTAAGGGGGATAAAGTTTCAATTGCATAGTTTTATTGTTATCTAAAAAAACCCGATTTCGTCACTGATATGGTCTCGTCTTGGAAACATTTTACATGGAAATGTTTTTGGTAGGATTTATTTATTGATCAAAATCAAAAGTTGTATCAGGAGTAAGTTATCTCCACCTTTGTAACTGCAACTGGCCTATTTACCCTATCGTTGTATTGTATGTATGCATCATCGAAATTAGGGTTCATTCAGTAATTTTGTTATTATTGTGCGCAAACTCTATTCGTAAAACTCTCGTTGCTCATGAGGTCCTAGTACTTTTAATAATTATTTCCTTAATTTGTTAACGGAATATTAAGGAGAGACTTTTGCCTACTTAATGTGTCTTCTTATACCACCTTTTACAACGAACAGGACAGTGTTCGGAAGAATTGTTTGACTTGATGCCCACAGCTACATACCTTATAAAAGCCTTATACCACCGCAACTCTCGCCATCGACACGGCGCCGGCGCCGGCAGCGACGCGACGTCCATTCTCCTTCATACCAAATAATAAATAATAGTACAAGTGCTCATACATTGGAACCGAAATGGTTTCGTAATGTTGGTACTGTGCGGTTTCAACGGAGCTTCCTACCGCGGACGCACGCTCAGGCTAGTGTGCATTCCCCGCCCGTAGTTTTCCCAAGTGAGTACAGCATGGGGTTCTTCAAAAAGGCCGTAAAGAGATTTTTGCAGGGTCGGCAACGCGCGATTGATACCCCTGTAGTTAAAAAGCTACTACCTACCAACTTATAAAAAATACATGGCAAAAGCTACCAACTAGTACCAACATATTCATAATACAACATACCATATCAACATATCATGTGATATCATATTTAAATTAAAAGCGGAACCCACTAAAATTATTGGTACCAGGAGATACATAAGTTGCATAGGAAAGTCATTCAGGGTTCATTTTGATATAAATTTATGTTACAAAATCCTTTTTCGGTTCTGTTCCATACATACGGTACAACTTTTACAAATCTTACCTACAAAACGTCTTTTTTCTGTATTAAATAATTTCTAATTCCAATATTTACCAAAAAAATTAAATTCTGATACTATGGGTATCAAAAATTCAAGATTCAGAAGGAAAGAAAATTAAAATAAAAATAAAAAATTGTACTTTGTACTATGTACTTCCCCGATGGCGCCCGTTTTGTACTACAACACGACTGTGACGTCTCACCCCCCCTCAGATCACAACGTATCGCGCACGGGTAGTATGTACACAATTATAATTGGACTGTTTTACAAAAAACTTAAACCGACTTCAAAGTACACTAAGAAGTAATCAAATCCTGATCTGATGACAATGGGACCAAACGGGAAGTGTACCCTTTCAAATAGAAAAAGAATTTTCCAAATCGGTTAATAAATGACGGAGTTATGAGGTAACAAACATAAAAAAAAAAAAAAAAAAAAAAACATTCGAATTGAGAACCTCCTCCTTTTTTTGAAGTCGGTTAAAAAGGCACCTACATTTACACGTTCATCGAAAGTCGCGTAGTCGTGAGCTAAGTATCCGTTATGTTCAACAATCCTAGCTTTCTTAAATCTAATTTAAACTAAAAACGGAACCCTTTAGCATTATTTTTGTACCAGGACACACATAAGTTGCGTAGGAAAGATATTCAGGGTTCATTTGAACATAAATTTGTGTTACAAAATCCTTTTTCTGTTCAAGTTCCATAATTTACTTTCGCAGTACCTACCTATTTAACTAGTTATCTAAGCAATGAATTTTTGGTACAGTATGTATTGTCAATGGCAACCAATAAAAGATTAGATACTTATTTGATGATTTACTATGTTGAACCTACCCAAATTGTGTGGTAGAAGATTACTGTGGATAATAGTGCGTTTACTCATTTACATTACATACTATGTTATGTTTATTATTTTACGTAGGTACGTTAACGTGTTAGGTGTTTTATCTATGTAGGTACCTATTATTCCGTAGTCCCTAGTAATTCGCTACAATATTTGTATTGTAGCTTGTTCACAAACATAATGTTCGCTTTTGTAAGAGAAAGTTAAAACTTATTAATAATAAAATAAAAATCCGGAACCCATTAAAAAAATATCCATAAATACCAGGAGTAAGAAGTTTGTTTTCACGTTTGAATAGGTCAATAGCATCGACCAGCTGACTTGTGCTAGTGATGTGTTTAATTTCAATATGAAATTTTTGGTTTTTTGGTATCATTGATTTGGAATTTCTCATCTTCCTAACAGTTAGACATAGGATTTAAAAAACTCTATAGTATGGCTTATTATCATCCAAAGAAGTCGTGCACTTTATATGTATATGACCTTTCCGTTACACACTGTATATATGAGATATATTATTATTATTACACGCGTCATAACCGTGACCAAAAATGTCGCACCATATACAAACATTAAAACATTTATATTACGATCCCTGCGCGTAGGATACACGGGACACAATACAGAATTAAAATGTGTTAGATAGAACAACGAAATCTTGATAGTTTGTTTTTGGTAAATGTTTTGTAAAAAGTCATAGAATAAAAGTTGATGTTTATGATGTTAGTAAACGTTTTACTAATAACTCTGTATAATAATATAAATGATGATAATTCTCCATTATTGTATTATACGATATGATAATATTATTGTAGGTATTCATTGTTTGTTCCCATGCTCATGATAATGATAACTAAATTGATTATTCGAAAAGATAATGTAATGATAAGAGAAATCAGCGTGTATGTTACATATTCCAATTTATGCAGTGTACTGTAAATAATAATACTTGATATAGAATACGATTTTGTATTCTATATCAAGGGCGATAAGAACTGAGATTTATGTACTGTGATGTTACTTGAATGGAACAATACTCGCAATTTGGTTATGGAAATACTAGCAGCGAAACCCGGCGTTGCTCGGGTTAAAATACATCGCATGTTTAATGGTATAAAAAATATATAAGGATACATTTTTTAACATATAATAGATTTCTATTTTCGATATTGAGAGACTTTCCAGAACATTCAAATAGTTTGTTCTTTTTTTTACTCGACTGCAATCACAATTGATCTGACGAAAAGTCACTGAATTTCGATTTATATACCGAAATTTCCAGTACCAGATCACTCTAGAATATTTAGATGTACATCACTTCGATTTGGTTTTTATAGATAAATAATAACACTCGTACACGTTTTGGAACTTTCCAGACCAATCCAAAAATTCTCGATCATAATAAATTGCACTCTATTATGAACTTCCCAGATAATTCGGATAATTTCTATAACGTTCTCGAACATTTTGGAACTTTCTAGATGAAACCAGAAATTTGTAGAACTTTCTCAAACATTCTATATCGATTATAATAGTTTGCATTCATTCTAGAATTTTCTAGATCATTCCAGATATTTGAGAACTTTATAGAACACTCCAGATAAATTATAACCGTTTTACTCATTTTGGAACTTTCTAGATCATTCAAGAAATTTCTCGAACATTCTAAATCGATCATAATCAATTGTACTAATTTTGTAACTTTCCAGATCATTCGGAAAATTTCTAGAACGTTCTTGAACATTCTAACTCGATCATAATAAATTGCACTCATTTCTTAATAAATGATTATTATTATTAATAACAGTTTTTGACATTTTGGAACTTTCTAGATGAAGCCTGATCAATTATAACCGTTTTACTCATTTTGGAACATTCTAGATCATTCAAGAAATTTCTCGAACATTCTAAATCGATCATAATCAATTGCACTCATTTCGGAAATTTCCAGATCATTCGGAAAATTTCTAGAACATTCTCGATCATTCTAAATCGATCATAATAAATTGCACTCATTTTGGAACTTTCCAGATCATTCTGGAAATTTCTAGAACGTTCTCGAACATTCTAACTCGATAATAACAGTTTTGGACATTTTGGAACTTTCTAGATGAAGCCAGAAATTTGTAGAACTTTCTCAAAACATGCTATATCGATTATAATAGTTTGCATTCACTCTAGAATTTTCTAGATTATTCCAGATATTTGTTGAACTTTCTAGAACCCTCCAGATCGATTATAACCGTTTTACACATATTGGAACTTTCCATTCCAGAAATTTTTAGATCTTTTCAGAAGTCCTCATGCGTTAGAAAAGGACAGCAATATATGTTTTAACATTTTCGCCACCCACAACCACCCCCTTCCACCCACCGCGACCAAACTCCCTTACTACCACCTGGAGACTAAGGGGTATTTACCACCCCAACGGGAAGTTGATTGGTGTTGGTGGTGATAGAGAAAACTGCGTATTTACGTACCCACAAAAGCATTTTATATATATTACTAGCAGCGAAACCCGGCGTTGCTCGGGTTAAAATACATCGCATGTTTAAATGGTATAAAAAATATATAAGGATTTTTTTAACATATTATAGATTTCTATTTTCGATATTGAGAAACTTTCCAGAACATTCAAATAGTTTGTTCATTTTTTTACTCGACTGCAATCACAATTGAACTGACGAAAAGTCCCTGAATTTCGATTTATATACCGAAATTTCCAGTACCAGATCACTCTGGAATGTTTAGATGTACATCACTTCGATTTGGTTTTTATAGATCAATAATAACACTCGTACCAATGATATTATAATAGAGATATGCTACCCTCATACTAAGCGGCGTTCAGTTATTGTTGAATTAGGTGAATGCGATAGATAATACGGAACGTATGGTACAGAGAGAGATAGCTATATGTAGCCGCTAAGCAAAATTACGACAATTGTCTGAATTTGTCTGCAACAATTAGCGTGCGTTAATGCGATATCTACCTCTTTTTATTATAATATCATTGACTCGTACACATTTTGGAACTTTCCAGACCAAACCAAAAATTCTTGATCATAATAAATTGCACTCATTTATGAACTTCCCAGAACGTTCTCGAACATTCTAACTCGATAATAACAGTTTTGGGACATTTTGGAACTTTCTAGATGAAGCCAGAAATTTGTAGAACTTTCTCAAACATTCTATATCGATTATAATAGTTTGCAATAATTCTAGAATTTTCTAGATCATTCCAGATATTTGTTGAACTTTCTAGAACACTCCAGATAAATTATAACCGTTTTACTCATTTTGGAACTTTCTAGATCATTCAAGAAATTTCTCGAACATTCTAAATCGATCATAATCAATTGCACTCATTTTGTAACTTTCCTGATCATTCGGAAAATTTCTAGAACGTTCTTGAACATTCTAACTCGATAATAACAGTCTTGGTCATTTTGGAACTTTCTAGATGAAGCCAGATCAAATATAACCGTTTTACTCATTTTGGAACTTTCTAGATCATTCAAGAAATTTCTCGAACATTCTAAATCGATCATAATCAATTGCACTCATTTTGGAACTTTCCAGATCATTCGGAAAATTTCTAGAACATTCTCGATCATAATAAATTGCACTCATTTTGGAACTTTCCAGATCATTCTGGAAATTTCTAGAACGTTCTCGAACATTCTAACACGATAATAACAGTTTTGTACATTTTGGAACTTTCTAGATGAAGCCAGAAATTTATAGAACTTTCTCAAAACATGCTATATCGATTATAATAGTTTGCATTCACTCTAGAATTTTCTAGATCATTCCAGATATTCGTTGAACTTTCTAGAATATTCCAGATCGATTATAACCGTTTTACACATTTTGGAACATTCCATTCCAGAAATTTTAAGATCTTTTCAGAAGTCCTCATGCGTTAGAAAAGGACAGCAATATATGTTTTAACATTTTCGCCACCCACAACCACCCCCTTCCACCCACCGCGACCAAACTCCCTTACTACCACCTGGAGACCAAGGGGTATTTACCACCCCAACGGGAAGTTGATTGGGGTTGGTGGTGATTGAGAAAACTGCGTATTTACGTACCCACAAAAGCATTTTATATATATTATTAGATTAGATTAAGAATGGATAAGTTTCGTATTTTATCAGTCACTGTAATATGATAATAGTACTAGAGGCATTAATAATTCAATTACTAGGGGCCTGTTTTATGTAGCTACTCTGCGAATCTGCACTCTGCCTTTATTTATTCTGTGACTCTGCTGTCTTCAATTCACTTGTCAAATATTGCGGAAGAGTAAAACTGTTTTATGATTAAACTAGGCATAACTTTTCGCAAACATGTGAAGTGGTAACGCTCACTCTTCACTCTTCCGAATCTGACACTTCAGTCTGCGAAGTATTTGTACATAAAACATAGTTCCCGCTGAAGAATTGAAACAGGGACTGCAGACTTGCGGAGTAGTTACATCAAACGGGCCCCAGGTCCGGTTCAATTATCAGTTTAGGTTCAAAAAATACTTAGAAGTTCGCGAGCGACGGACGGCTCAAAGTATAAATAGGTCCTATGCAATTTTAAATCGCACTCTTAGCTCCTCACACCACTTTCAGTTTCGGATTTAGTCCAATCCCCATCTGAAAATTCCAGCCTATGACTAATTATGTATGACTAAATGCCAGGCATTGTAACTGTGTAGAAGTGGCTTTTACAGGTGTCGTTCTTCAAAATATGTATTAATACATACAACCACATGGCACATGTCGTGCAAGGTCATAGTGTTAGTAGTAACGATAAATATGCATATACATTTACATTGCACTTGTGCAAATTGATTAATTAATCGTCCAGTGGTCGAGGCAACGGGTAAATGATTGAACATATAATAAAAACAAAACTAGACTCCAAAATAGGTAGGCACTAAAAAGGATAAAATAATGATATTGGAATTCTAATCTTACTGAAGTTAGGTACTATTTTGAACTCTGTGAAAAATCTAAGTTTTCCATAGAAAATTTCAGCCTCTATAAAAAATTCAATTCAAAAATTCAAAATCATTTATTCAAATAGACCTTCGCAGGCACTTATGAAAAGTCTGACTCTTATACTCTAATACCGGTTCGGAAGGTTGCATTTGCTGAGAAGAGCCGGCAATAAACTCAGCAATTACTCTTTTCAAAACAAGATGTATGACACCTCAGAACGTTTCTGGTGTCTTCTGTAGAACGAGATAATCAACGCTCTCCTCTTTGTAGCTATGTTTTTTTTTAATCAGCACCAAGTAACAACAATATCAGCAAAATGTTAGGACAACAACTATAAATTAATTTCATAATGTTGCAGTTATGAATAGTGATAAGATAAATCATAATACCTAATGATTATATACCTCTTTATTTATGATCAGTACCACCTATTGTCAAAGTAAGTAATAGATAATGTCTTATCTTTGATAATAACTCACTAGATGTTATATCTTGCGATATAATGATGACGCCTCGTGCACTTGTTATTATCAGTAATGATTCATGTTCTTTTACAATGTTTTAAATCGGGTATGAACAAGCGACTTAATGTAATGCCAAATATTTTTGTTCGTGAAATAATCCATTTAGGGTTTTGCACTGATTTTGAACAGTAAGGACCAATCACTGCATCTAAATGTTTAATGTATCTTTGACTTAGCCAATCAGAGCGCATTATCGTTGGTGGGGAATTTGCGGAATATATTTCTAACAAATGAACGTCATTGATATTTATCGATGTTGATATTTGATAAATTTATGAATGCATCGGAAAATGTACAGTAGTACCCAACTGATATGGCTTACCGATTTACCTGCGCAAAAGATACATTTTCAAAGCGTGGGAAACGCTATTGGTCGGCAGCTGCCGCCACTTTAGCGCGCGCCGTGCGGAGGTGCGTGACTTGCGAGTGAGACGGAACTAACAGCTGCAGTGTATTATGAACCTTATAGTAGTGATCTAAGGTTGATTGTAAGTTTTAAGCATTCTTTCGTTAACCTTCGGGGCCATACTTTTTTTTCTGTGCGAACGAAGATTTACGACGCGCCTTATCAGTTGGGTACTACTGTACCATAGTGTTTTTAATAGAGTTTTTTAAATGAGAGAGAAAAAAATTACCTAGATGTTTTTTATCTACTTTTGACCTACACATGCAAGCCTTAAACGCACAGCCAGATCATTATGTCAAGCATATTATTGTTTCAGTATTCACCGCCCTACATACAGATTACATAGACAACGTAATACTAGCATACAACCCGGACATTCTGCACAGGGATGAAGTGAGTGACGACCTCAATATGAAGAATAGTTATACTACAAAAGCGTCGCCTATATCGCTTGGCAGTAACGTTGGTAAGAATGTTTTAGACTTTACGCCACTAATTGTGATTTTTGATTGTTTCCATGAAGAGGTCTGCTTGTTCTGCATCACAGGAGGAGTTGTTGTGAGGTGACAGAGTGAGAGAGAGAGAGAGAGAGAGAGATGCCAGTTTCAGTATTAGTTCAACAAGCTTTTGAATCAGATATGTGTATGAATTATATATGTTGTTGTTTGAAAAGTAAAGGCGTTTGTATGAAGACATGAGGTAACAACGCCTCGTTAAACTTGATATCGGCTTATTCATATTTTTTTGCTTGCCAATAAAGTTACAAGGTAATCTGCAAATCATGTTTTTTGTCATGACGAAAATGATAGCAAAACAGTAAAACCTGATTCTGTTAATAATTTATTACTGATTTATTAATTGCTCAATTTATCCTGTTCAAAATCAAATTAACTTAAAAAAAACTCCAATATATGATTAAATTAAAAAGCATAAAATATTTATTTGGGAACTTTTATCTGAGTATAATTAATTACTGTTTTAAAGTCAGCGAATGACTGAGAGCCACGCAGAGAAAATCATGTGTGTAGTTCTCGATACAAGAGAAGTACGGTATCCAGATGTAAATTTTGATTAACATCGGCTTGGTAATTAACGGTGAAAACGTAAGAAATCACACAGTTGAAGAAATCGACAGAATCACTTTCTCAATTAGATTTGAATGGATTTCTTTCATGTGTGCATTAAAATCAGTAAACGGATTTCCATTTCTGTGTAGCCCAGGATCTGATGATTTTAATTATATATTTCGTATTGTTTTCCAGCGCGTATATCGTCAACGGAGATTGAAGCAGACAATGAAGCAGACGCGCGAAAATGCGAAGCCATTCTACCTGGAATTAAAGTGCTTTGGGCGGTACTTGAAGATTACGTTAAAGAAGGTATGTTTTTTGAAGAACTTTAATTTTTGACCCAAATTAAGGAGTTTCTTGAATGTTTTAACACGTTGGTTCACGCGAGGGACGCGCGTCCTATAATAACAATTATTAATATAGTTGTTATTTTTTTAACCGCGATCCCAAGAATTTATATGATTAGAAACGGGATTTTCGGGAAGATGTCATCAGGGTCGTAATCACATCTCTAAGTTATAATTTTTGAAGTCACTATTTATAAAATTCTATTGGAAAGTGCTGAGCGGGACGTCAAGGGGGAGGCCTATGTTCAGCAGTAAATATCCTTAGGCTGATATGATGGTGAAGGTCCCTAGCCTAAGCTTGGTGACTGTTGTGGTCTAAACTTCTAAACAATATGAATGATTTTTTATTTGTTACTTATAGCCAAAAAGTATAAACAATCAAAACTTAGAAACTACTTTACATAACATATAGTACATAAAATACACACTCTAGGCTTACACCATTTGTATAGCAACTGGCGCCTAAGCTAGGATACCCTGTGTTATAGGCACCAGTTCCCTCCCTTCAGTTAGGTGTATGTTAGCCTTTAACAAAATGATAGCTTAATATAGCCCTAGCACGACTCTAATAAAACTTCAATGTGGTCTTAGGGCGCGTGCATCAACTAGGCGTAGCGGACGTAGGCGGGGGTTGTCTCCGCAAGCTTCACGCGTGGGCACGAGTCCGGCCAGCCATCGCGCAGATCAACCTGGCCTCGTGCTGCGTGGTGCCGCCCACGCTGCACACCTTCTGTCGCGCTAACGACGTGCAGCTACTGACACACGCCGACCCACCAGGTACACCTGATCACTTACTGTACTGTACTGTACTGTACTGTACCACCACTAGACTACAGTCCGGCCAGCCATCGCGCAGATCAACCTGGCCTCGTGCTGCGTGGTGCCGCCCACGCTGCACACCTTCTGTCGCGCTAACGACGTGCAGCTACTGACACACGCCGACCCACCAGGTACACCTGATCACTTACTGTACTGTACTGTACCACCACTAGACTACAGTCCGGCCAGCCATCGCGCAGATCAACCTGGCGTCGTGCTGCGTGGTGCCGCCCACGCTGCACACCTTCTGTCGCGCTAACGACGTGCAGCTACTGACACACGCCGACCCACCAGGTACACCTGATCACTTACTGTACTGTACTGTACTGTACTGTACCACCACTAGACTACAGTCCGGCCAGCCATCGCGCAGATCAACCTGGCGTCGTGCTGCGTGGTGCCGCCCACGCTGCACACCTTCTGTCGCGCTAACGACGTGCAGCTACTGACACACGCCGACCCACCAGGTACACCTGATCACTTACTGTACTGTACTGTACTGTACTGTACCACCACTAGACTACAGTCCGGCCAGCAATCGCGCAGATCAACCTGGCCTCGTGCTGCGTGGTGCCGCCCACGCTGCACACCTTCTGTCGCGCTAACGACGTGCAGCTACTGACACACGCCGACCCACCAGGTACACCTGATCACTTACTGTACTGTACTGTACTGTACTGTACCACCACTAGACTACAGTCCGGCCAGCCATCGCGCAGATCAACCTGGCGTCGTGCTGCGTGGTGCCGCCCACGCTGCACACCTTCTGTCGCGCTAACGACGTGCAGCTACTGACACACGCCGACCCACCAGGTACACCTGATCACTTACTGTACTGTACTGTACTGTACTGTACCACCACTAGACTACAGTCCGGCCAGCCATCGCGCAGATCAACCTGGCGTCGTGCTGCGTGGTGCCGCCCACGCTGCACACCTTCTGTCGCGCTAACGACGTGCAGCTACTGACACACGCCGACCCACCAGGTACACCTGATCACTTACTGTACTGTACTGTACCACCACTAGACTACAGTCCGGCCAGCCATCGCGCAGATCAACCTGGCCTCGTGCTGCGTGGTGCCGCCCACGCTGCACACCTTCTGTCGCGCTAACGACGTGCAGCTACTGACACACGCCGACCCACCAGGTACACCTGATCACTTACTGTACTGTACTGTACCACCACTAGACTACAGTCCGGCCAGCCATCGCGCAGATCAACCTGGCCTCGTGCTGCGTGGTGCCGCCCACGCTGCACACCTTCTGTCGCGCTAACGACGTGCAGCTACTGACACACGCCGACCCACCAGGTACACCTGATCACTTACTGTACTGTACTGTACTGTACTGTACCACCACTAGACTACAGTCCGGCCAGCCATCGCGCAGATCAACCTGGCGTCGTGCTGCGTGGTGCCGCCCACGCTGCACACCTTCTGTCGCGCTAACGACGTGCAGCTACTGACACACGCCGACCCACCAGGTACACCTGATCACTTACTGTACTGTACTGTACTGTACTGTACCACCACTAGACTACAGTCCGGCCAGCCATCGCGCAGATCAACCTGGCCTCGTGCTGCGTGGTGCCGCCCACGCTGCACACCTTCTGTCGCGCTAACGACGTGCAGCTACTGACACACGCCGACCCACCAGGTACACCTGATCACTTACTGTACTGTACTGTACTGTACTGTACCACCACTAGACTACAGTCCGGCCAGCCATCGCGCAGATCAACCTGGCCTCGTGCTGCGTGGTGCCACCCACGCTGCACACCTTCTGTCGCGCTAACGACGTGCAGCTACTGACACACGCCGACCCACCAGGTACACCTGATCACTTACTGTACTGTACTGTACTGTACTGTACCACCACTAGACTACAGTCCGGCCAGCCATCGCGCAGATCAACCTGGCCTCGTGCTGCGTGGTGCCGCCCACGCTGCACACCTTCTGTCGCGCTAACGACGTGCAGCTACTGACACACGCCGACCCACCAGGTACACCTGATCACTTACTGTACTGTACTGTACTGTACCACCACTAGACTACAGTCCGGCCAGCCATCGCGCAGATCAACCTGGCCTCGTGCTGCGTGGTGCCGCCCACGCTGCACACCTTCTGTCGCGCTAACGACGTGCAGCTACTGACACACGCCGACCCACCAGGTACACCTGATCACTTACTGTACTGTACTGTACTGTACTGTACCACCACTAGACTACAGTCCGGCCAGCCATCGCGCAGATCAACCTGGCCTCGTGCTGCGTGGTGCCGCCCACGCTGCACACCTTCTGTCGCGCTAACGACGTGCAGCTACTGACACACGCCGACCCACCAGGTACACCTGATCACTTACTGTACTGTACTGTACTGTACTGTACCACCACTAGACTACAGTCCGGCCAGCCATCGCGCAGATCAACCTGGCCTCGTGCTGCGTGGTGCCGCCCACGCTGCACACCTTCTGTCGCGCTAACGACGTGCAGCTACTGACACACGCCGACCCACCAGGTACACCTGATCACTTACTGTACTGTACTGTACTGTACTGTACCACCACTAGACTACAGTCCGGCCAGCCATCGCGCAGATCAACCTGGCCTCGTGCTGCGTGGTGCCGCCCACGCTGCACACCTTCTGTCGCGCTAACGACGTGCAGCTACTGACACACGCCGACCCACCAGGTACACCTGATCACTTACTGTACTGTACTGTACTGTACCACCACTAGACTACAGTCCGGCCAGCCATCGCGCAGATCAACCTGGCCTCGTGCTGCGTGGTGCCGCCCACGCTGCACACCTTCTGTCGCGCTAACGACGTGCAGCTACTGACACACGCCGACCCACCAGGTACACCTGATCACTTACTGTACTGTACTGTACTGTACCACCACTAGACTACAGTCCGGCCAGCCATCGCGCAGATCAACCTGGCCTCGTGCTGCGTGGTGCCGCCCACGCTGCACACCTTCTGTCGCGCTAACGACGTGCAGCTACTGACACACGCCGACCCACCAGGTACACCTGATCACTTACTGTACTGTACTGTACTGTACTGTACCACCACTAGACTACAGTCCGGCCAGCCATCGCGCAGATCAACCTGGCCTCGTGCTGCGTGGTGCCGCCCACGCTGCACACCTTCTGTCGCGCTAACGACGTGCAGCTACTGACACACGCCGACCCACCAGGTACACCTGATCACTTACTGTACTGTACTGTACTGTACCACCACTAGACTACAGTCCGGCCAGCCATCGCGCAGATCAACCTGGCCTCGTGCTGCGTGGTGCCGCCCACGCTGCACACCTTCTGTCGCGCTAACGACGTGCAGCTACTGACACACGCCGACCCACCAGGTACACCTGATCACTTACTGTACTGTACTGTACTGTACTGTACCACCACTAGACTACAGTCCGGCCAGCCATCGCGCAGATCAACCTGGCCTCGTGCTGCGTGGTGCCGCCCACGCTGCACACCTTCTGTCGCGCTAACGACGTGCAGCTACTGACACACGCCGACCCACCAGGTACACCTGATCACTTACTGTACTGTACTGTACTGTACTGTACTGTACCACCACTAGACTACAGTCCGGCCAGCCATCGCGCAGATCAACCTGGCCTCGTGCTGCGTGGTGCCGCCCACGCTGCACACCTTCTGTCGCGCTAACGACGTGCAGCTACTGACACACGCCGACCCACCAGGTACACCTGATCACTTACTGTACTGTACTGTACTGTACCACCACTAGACTACAGTCCGGCCAGCCATCGCGCAGATCAACCTGGCCTCGTGCTGCGTGGTGCCGCCCACGCTGCACACCTTCTGTCGCGCTAACGACGTGCAGCTACTGACACACGCCGACCCACCAGGTACACCTGATCACTTACTGTACTGTACTGTACTGTACTGTACCACCACTAGACTACAGTCCGGCCAGCCATCGCGCAGATCAACCTGGCCTCGTGCTGCGTGGTGCCGCCCACGCTGCACACCTTCTGTCGCGCTAACGACGTGCAGCTACTGACACACGCCGACCCACCAGGTACACCTGATCACTTACTGTACTGTACTGTACTGTACTGTACCACCACTAGACTACAGTCCGGCCAGCCATCGCGCAGATCAACCTGGCGTCGTGCTGCGTGGTGCCGCCCACGCTGCACACCTTCTGTCGCGCTAACGACGTGCAGCTACTGACACACGCCGACCCACCAGGTACACCTGATCACTTACTGTACTGTACTGTACCACCACTAGACTACAGTCCGGCCAGCCATCGCGCAGATCAACCTGGCCTCGTGCTGCGCGTGTCGTTATTGTTCAAATTAGCATATCTTACATTAAGGCCAGGTCTAAGCTCAAATTCACAAAAATGGGTTTGTTTGAGAGTCGGGTATGACGTAACGCAATGAAATACCTAACACAAAAAAATACTGTGAATAGAAGAGGGTTTTGAGAAAAATGTTAACCGAATAGTATATTAAAAAGTGCTTTGATATTCCCAATAAAATATTCGTAAGTTACGTCTAAAAAAATCTTTCGCGTCGAAATTCTCCGTATTTTCAGCGATGACAACAATTTTATTTTTAAGAATATATAAGATACAGAATTATATTAGATTGTTAACCGGACACTTATTCAATTTAATGTTTATATTCTGTATAATCTAAAGAAAACCCGTAAATAACAGTCCATTTCATAGAGTCGACACATTTATGATTTACCATTTTCAACCCTATTCCAGTGAAGAACGAGTGCTGTCAAAATCGTAGTCAGTCCACGCCTTAACAATAAAATTAATGATGATCACTTTGTCCTTTCAGATCTACTCTCAATAGCAGCAGTGAAGACCCTATCAGACGCAGGCGTCGGGTGCAACAACCTCGACTGGTGCGCGAGGTACCAAGTTCATATAAAATGTAGGGGTGTCCTAGCACTCAAGGGTTACGTGTGTAAAGCGACCCTTGGAAACAAAAGTAATGAGAAATAAGGTTCAAATTGCCGTAGCTTTAAGTTCAAAGAAATTGCGTAGTTAATTAATTTATTGTGAAATTGTCACCCCAATCTGGCCCTTCTTTCCTAGTAGCTAATAACTTTTTGGTTAAAAAAATATATATATACAGGATGGAAGTTTGAGATGGGTGAGTGAGGGCACCTACCTTTAAGGATGAAGCGGCGATTATCGAAAAATATGTTTTGTAGCTTAATCGATCCCGTGGCAAAATAAAGAAAGTTTTTTCGGAATGTGACATTTTTTCAAAATCTGTTAATGCCGATAGCAATAACCCAAAAATGTTGGGATAGTCAAAGTCATATTAAATTGAGGCACCAGAAGTGCACTTACGAAGGTCACATTTACTGAAGTTACCACCGGTTCGGAACTCGGCCTTCACCTGAGAAGAATCCGGCAAGAAACTCGGCAAGATTACATTTTTAAAAAAAAAATTGGAATCTTGTTTTGTAGGAATGTTGGGCTTTTTTTTCAAATAATCTATATATATAAAAATGAAACCCGTTTTCCGTTGTCACGACATAACATGAAAACGGCTTGACCGATTTGGCTTATTTTTTTTTTTGTAGTTTTCTAATACTCTGTACAAGGTTCTTACGGAAACAAATATTAAGAAAATCTCTCAGAAAGATTGAAAAATATACAACTCTCCGACTCTCTCTTGGTCGGTTTTGTGACTATTGACGATGATTTGACATTCGACTTCTAGGCGAAACGAAGTTCGCCGGGTCCGCTAGTATACCTATAAAAAAGAAAACATATACTTTAGCATAGATACAGATAAAAATTTCTTCTAGGATCATATTTTCGTGGCTTCAATCCGCCCTCACTGACCCGTCTAATTTCTACGGTGTATAATCATAGAGGTGATTTTTAAAGTCGTACTTACAAGTTATATAATACTAGCAGCGAAACCCGGCGTTGCTCGGGTTAAAATACATCACATGTTTAATGGTATAAAAATATATAAGGATACATTTTTTAACATATTATAGATTTCTATTTTCGATATTGAGAGACTTTCCAGAACATTCAAATAGTTTATTTTTTTTACTCGACTGCAATCACAATTGAACTGACGAAAAGTCACTGAATTTCGATTTATATACCGAAATTTCCAGTACCAGATCACTCTAGAATATTTAGATGTACATCACTTCGATTTGGTTTTTATAGATCAACAATAACACTCGTACACATTTTGGAACTTTCCAAACCAATCCAAATTTTTTTAGAACTTTCTAGAACATTTTAAATCGCTTATAATAAATTGAACTCATTTTAGAATTTTATAGATCATTCTAGAAATATTTAGAACTTTCTCGAACATTTTAAATCGTTTATAATAAATTGCACTCATTTTGGAACTTTCCAGATCACTCGGAAAATTTCTAGAAATTTCTCAATCATTCTAGATCGATCATAATAAACTGCACTCAATTTGGAACTTTCTAGAACATTCCAGATCAATTATAACCGTTTTACACATTTTGGAATTTTCTAGATCATTCTAGAAATTTCTAGAACTTTCTCGAACATTTTAAATCGCTTCTAATAAATTGCACTCATTTTGGAACTTTCCAGATCATTCGGAAAATTTCTAGAACTTTCTCGATCATAATAAATTGCACTCATTTATGAACTTCCCAGATCATTCGGAAAATTTCTAGAACGTTCTCGAACATTCTAACTCGATAATAACAGTTTTGGGACATTTTGGAACTTTCTAGATGAAGCCAGAAATTTGTAAAACTTTCTCAAACATTCTATTTCGATTATAATAGTTTGCATTCATTCTAGAATTTTCTAGATCATTCCAGATATTTGTTAAACTTTCTAAAACACTCCAGATAAATTATAACCGCTTTACTCATTTTGGAACTTTCTAGATCATTCAAGAAATTTCTCGAACATTCTAAATCGATCATAATCAATTGCACTAATTTTGTAACTTTCCAGATCATTCGGAAAATTTCTAGAACGTTCTTGAACATTCTAACTCGATAATAACAGTTTTGGACATTTCCAGATCAATTATAACCGTTTTACTCGTTTTGGAACTTTCTAGATCATTCAAGAAATTTCTCGAATATTCTAAATCGATCATAATCAATTGCATTCATTTTGGAACTTTCCAGATCATTCGGAAAATTTCTAGAACATTCTCGATCATAATAAATTGCACTCATTTTGGAACTTTCCAGATCATTCTGGAAATTTCTAGAACGTTCTCGAACATTCTAACTCGATAATAACAGATTTGGACATTTTGGAACTTTCTAGATGAAGCCAGAAATTTGTAGAACTTTCTCAAAACATGCTATATCGATTATAATAGTTTGAATTCACTCTAGAATTTTCTAGATCATTCCACATATTTGTTGAACTTTCTAGAACATTCCATATCGATTATAACCGTTTTACACATTTTGGAACTTTCTAGACCATTCCAGAAATTTTGAGATCTTTTCAGAAGTCCTCATGCGTTAGAAAAGGACAGCAATATATGTTTTAACATTTTCGCCACCCACAACCACCCCCTTCCACCCACCGCGACCAAACTCCCTTACTACCACCTGGAGACTAAGGGCTATTTACCACCCCAACGGGAAGTTGATTGGGGTTGGTGGTGATTGAGAAAACTGCGTATTTACGTACCCACAAAAGCATTTTATATATATTATTAGATTTTCTGATATTCACCAGTTCGTCTCATTACTTTTGGTTCCGTATCATTTGTCCATAAATAACATGAAAAATATCTTCAGTATGAAATTGTAAGTGTTTTATTCTTAACACCATCGGCTGCATCATCACTTATTACTGATACAAACAATAAAGAAATTAAACACTTCAGTCTCCCAAAAAGTATTAGATATAAAATATTAAAAAATATAACCAATAATAATAGATATCCTGGGGCATTTTCACACTAACGATAAGAAATTACTATATTAAACTGTAATTGCAATAAAATTATCTATGGTTTAACCATAAACATAAATTTTATTGTAGTGAGTATGACCTGTTTAAAACCAGCCTTGTATTTATTGTAATAAAGTCTTTTACTAATAAACATGTTGGATTAAAAAAAAATATCAAGACTCTTGCACACTATTCCGATGCTGATTGTTATAATTTAATGAAAATTACGATTTATTTATATTTTTTTCAAATTCAGTGATTTAAAATGGATTGGTGGTTGGTGAATTGTGATATAAGTAGTTAATATTCTGTGAAGGTTATTAATTTAATATAAAATGCACTAATACTTATAGTACTTGAGTGACTTAAATTAGATGAAATGCCTGCGCAAATACTATCACTCTTTCGTAAAGCATAAGGGTGATTTTCCATTGATATAGTAAATTGAAGAAAACGAGGCCAAAAAAGCCTATCCAGTATAAAAAATCCTAGGTTTGTACAGGCGTTTATTTTTTTATGCCTGAATGACAGCTCTCAAACTTTAAGAGAAATCGCCTATAGTCCCACAAACTTATCTGGTCCGGTGAGAGAGGCGAATGGCTTGACATTTCGATATTTTCAAACTGGTGTCGTTAGTTCCTCTTTTGGCCACCGGGCCAGATAAGTTTGTCGCACTATAATTTTGTTGACGACAGTTACAGTCAGCGTCAAAAGTAGATAATAATAATAATTTATTATATATGGTCTCTTTAGTATCCCCACCCACCATTTCTATTCTTAGGGCGGTAACAACCCACACTAAGAAAAAAAAATGGATAGCTGTCATGTTGTGATTAAAATCTATTATTATATACATTTTTGTTATTATTCCTGTGTTTTTTTTTTGTACACGAAGCGGGTATAATGCCTGATTTTCAAACGAAAACGAAAATATAAATTAATAAATTATTTAAGGATAAAGGCGTCGACACATTACAGTGTACTTTATTATAAAAATATTTTGCATTTTAAAATTACCTTTTTTCGTACAAAAAATGCATGCTAATATTGTTTTGACACAAAATAAGATGGTAATAAACCCATTGAAAGATGTTATATACACTGAATAACTTCGTAAAAATACGTATGATTTTAGAGCAAGTAAGTGGTAGCTTACCACATTCGACAGTCACAATCAAATCTATAATTTTGATCCAAAAAATGTATGCGTGAACTCTAATGTATTAGTGTCTTTATGCAGCCTAATTTGTGATATTTCCAAATGTCGTCAATCAAAATATTTTCTTTTAATTTCGCAACATGTGATACACAGATGCTAAAGCGATGAGTCCTATTTCAAATATAGTTTAACTATAATTCTATTGTAAAATTTTAAGTTTACCACGTATTTGTGTAAACAATAATACACATATATACTTAAGTATTGTACTTATATTGTTAATATTTAAATTATCGTGGATAGGCAATCTCAAAAATAAAGAAATAAATAATTTGAAATAATCTTAATGATTTTATATTATATGTTTTAAAAATATGTATTTATTTTATGAATCAGGAAAGTACTTATTAATGATTTTTTACAACAGAATGTAATCGTATCCCTGTGAATGATTGTTTATTTGAAAACAGTATTTTATTTTATAACATACATTCCTATATACGGGGTAGATACGACAATAAATGAAACCACGTAAAGTACTCATAAATACGATCAACTTTTACTATGGGACCAACTTCGAAATCGCCAAAAAATTTGCAGCTTTTCATACATTTTTGCCGAGGTGACTTGTACCTTTTTTATGAAAAGGTGCAATTTTTTTTGCGAAATCGATGTTGGTCCCATAGTAAAAGCTGATCGTATTTATGAGTACTTTACGTGATTTCATTTATTGTCGTATCCAACCCGTATAATATTATTAATTGAAGTGTGCACAAAATATGAATCAATGTATGTGAAAATATAAAAATTGTGTAGTCTAAATTGTGTAATAAAGGTAAAACTACCCTACTCATCACAAAATTTCAATCTTACACGGTATGTGAATGTACCATTATGTACACAAATGATTATCAGTTTTTATATCGTCAAAGAGGCTCGTAAACGGGCTAGCTTTTGCTTTTTTTTGCAATGTATAACCGCCGCCATATTGTTGTTTATATTGCAGCAACAGTCTTGCCGGAATTAATTGCTTTAAATATAGCGGGGCAATATAAACCAACAAGATTTCTAGCTGGATGCAGTTCGGACAGCCCGTTTACGAGGCCGATACACAAAATAGGTGCCTAAAACTGTGCCATTACATTAATCGAACGTAATATTACTCTATGATAAGTATATGCAATTTATCTACTTATAAATGAGAGAAGATTCTGGAAATTAATAATCTAAATAAAGAAATATCCTTCGTTGTTCTCTTTCCAACACGCGTGCAAACAGAGATACCAGATGTGGCGCTGTAAAATGTTATGCGGAATTCATGATTTATACGGACACTTATAAGTAGATATTTTGTATAACTCTGACAGTGAAAAATGTGTAAAAATATAATGTTACAGTCAGAAATGTTATTATAATGTAAGATGAATCCCAATTGTGTTGAAATTAAAGTATTTATTGTACATTTTTTGCGTTTTTAATATTGCTAGTTTATTCACAAAAAATATTTGTCACTGAAAACATAGGTATGATAATCTCAGGAAATTACCGTTTTTACTGTTACAAAATGGTAAGATGTTGATGGGTATAAGAAAGCTCTATGTACTGTTTTCGAGTTTATTTGGTACGCTTTCTATCTGATTAGTAAGTTTTGGAAGATTTTCGATGTCACTAAGAGCGAAAAGTTACATTACTTAGATAGACTTTTATTAAGTATAAAAAAAAGACATGAAATCGGATCAACGAATAAGTGGCAGCAGTAACGGCACCGAGCGAATACGCTATAAAACGAATAGATCCCAAGAAATCACCTGGTTATGACCTAATTACTTCCCGAGTTTTGAGAGAACTGCCTAAAAAGCCATCGTCTATCTAAAATTGATCTACAACGCTATCCTGAGAACCCACATATTCCCGCTACAATGGAAGGTCTCGAAAACAATTATGATTCTAAATCCAGGAAAAAATTAACATGACACAAAGTCCTATCGCCCAATCAGTCTTCTGCCAATACCCTCAAAAGTATTTGAGATCCTACTCTTAAGGCGGCCCTCTTTGGCCGGCGCAACTTCAACGCAAGCATAGTCTAAAAGCTTGTTGTTTCATCCAACGTAATGTTTTAACTGCGAAAAAAGAGAGACAGCATCAGAGCCGTCGGTTATCATTCGGTAAATTCTGCTGATCACTCGCGGCCGCTTCGCTAGGTCGTCATTCATGATTTCGCATATCATAAAACTATTTCCAGGAGTATACTTCTTGTGAAAAAATCTTACAAGTTTGTGAAAAAAAAGTTAGTTATTTAGAATCTCCAATACATTTGCAAGCCTGGTATTTAATTATATTAGATATATAAAACGCTGTTTTTCGGAGGCTTTGACTGAATTTGTTTCACACTTTTTTTAAATTTCGCCTAGATATAGTGCACAAGATACTAATGTGTTCAAAACTAACGAAAAATGTTTAACAACGCCATAATAAGTACTGAGGTTTTGTATGAAAAGTATGACGAATTGAGTGCTCTTAAGTCGCATCCTACCTATCATTGAAAGTAAGAACCTAAT
The DNA here is from genome assembly GCA_951394255.1 of Polyploca ridens. Classification (NCBI taxonomy): domain Eukaryota; kingdom Metazoa; phylum Arthropoda; class Insecta; order Lepidoptera; family Drepanidae; genus Polyploca; species Polyploca ridens. The sequence goes on along the minus strand of OX596265.1, from coordinate 5,722,108 downwards.
ACCCATGTACCAATTTGGCTTTAAACAAAAACAGTACTAAGTATTGACCAAATGAATAGATTAATCCAACACGTATACTTCATGAGAAAAAGTACTGCTCTGCAGTATTCTTGGACGATTCACAAGCATTTGATAAGGTGTGACATGCTGGTATCCTAACTATTATAAATGGGAAAGTGAGTTTGTTTGTTACGCCTTCACGCCTCAACTACTCAACGGATCATCATGAAATTTGGTATGCAGATTGCCTATGGTATGGAGAAGGACATAGGCTACTTTTTATCCCTGGAACGCGGGTGAAACCGCGGGGGACAGCTAGTTTTCTATAAAATCAAGTTCTGTTTTGCTGATCAACTATACTCTATTTCACATAGGATGAGTCAAGGTCAAGGGTTTTTTTACCAATATCTAGTGAAATTCCATTTGATTACTCTGAAATAATATTCACAATATTTCGTGAAACCTAGCTCTGTCATAGGATTCCTTTATTATATCGAAATGAACATTAACCATTGAGAAATTTAATAAAATACCATGTGTCACCGAACTCATGTTATTTGAAATAGACTATAATACCAACCCATTTCATCACACTTGGCTGGCATGCATATTGCATAGTCCATAATGTGTGTAAAGTTATTAGTTTTTTTTTAATTTGTATTGGCCTGTGTGCCACAATCTGACCACGGGAAGTGATGATGTGACCGAAGGTGTTAAGCATACAGAGATTAGAAGTTATTGACTCTCAAGTGTACCTAGCGGAACATACCTACTGGTAGGTTTTTGGCAACATATTTTCAAATTGAGGGGTGCGTCCCCGTTCAGGAGCCAGATATCACGACTTAGCTTTAAGCTTGCAGCCGAAACATACGTAGTGATATATAAAATTAGACAAACTAAAGAACTGTAGCAAATGACAAAAATGATAATATACCTAACACATTGTAAGAACACTGATAAAATTAAATATTACCTATTGAGAGAGAGGATACATTAGGAGAACATTCGTTTATTTATAAACTCAACAACACAAATGGCACACACAAATAAGTAAGTAGGTAGTTTTAGGTAGATACTTCAATAAAATTACGTCTTAGAACATTACCTACATACTTGTGCTTTCCTACGTGAGTACCTACGTGTGCTTTCAATAATGAAAAATATGTCTAGAGCGTGATTATATATTTGATGACATATAATACATATTATTTGAGACATAATAATATGGAAATAGTGTACCTATATGATCAGTAACAATAATTAAATAAGAAAGAGATCGCATCGTACAGTAGGTACCTACTCTTTTTTTGTATACGACTAAGTCGGTAAACAAGCCTACGGCCCGCCTGATGGTAAGCGGTTACCGTATATGGACGCTTGCAATACACGAAGCATCGCTCACGCGTTACCGACCTTTCCCCCTTCTCAATGAGCTCTGGCGACCTTACTCACGCGCAGGAACACAACTTTACACAACATACCTAAAGTTATTTGTGTTCGGTATTCTGTAAGGTGGAGGTACTTCCACAGTCGAGCTGCTCTTTGAGCGAATAAACGCTACGCTCTATCTCTCTCTACCTCTACTCTATCACCGTGCTATGGTTTCCTCGTGATGTTTTCATTCACTGAGAGTTTATAAATTAATTGTAGTATCGAACCATTGACCTTGGTCATGGTATTCACTACCATACAGCTCGCCATAACGATATGGGTCCTTTCTTCATTACAAAACGTAATAAACCCTAACATACTGTCAATCTAAATCATTGGTCAAGCTTTTTCGAAAGCTTATTACGAAATTGAATGCTGATAATACATTTACAAACATGAATAATTTTCTACGCAATCTCTTCTCACGTTCCATAATATTGATGGTGATTGATATCTGTTTTTTTTTATAAGTTTCGAGTCAAGTGTTTAAGACCACCCTAGCCTCAAACGCCATTATCCATCAATTTATATTCAAAACGTTTGCCGCATCGTCCAACAGACGAAATCAAGCGAATAACTTTATAATTGTGTATTAAAATAAAAAGGGGTTAGCAGGAAACCGGATATTGCCTTCCGTGGCGACCCTTCGCTACCGTCGACGGTTTTTTTAAACTAGATTTCAATGTAGAATAATGTCGTTGGCAATACCTTTACGAATCGCGAGTTTAGATTTCGACGCGGTTTTGTTTTTGTGGGTGCTACAAACAAGTACTTGTAAAAAAATACGAGATACCTATTAAGTTGGTACGACGGGTAAGTATTAATAATGCAAAAGTACCAATTCTGTCTGTCTGTTTGTGACTCTATCAGTATAAACCTATGAATCGATCGCAATGTAGAGCAATTTGCCTGGCTACAAACAACGCAAATGTGCATCCTCCGTCCTGCCGCTTAGAACGGCGCCTCAAAAGGTGCCATCATTTTTTTTCGATTAATATTGTTTTTCGCATTTGATATTTTGGTGGCCGGCATAGAGTGACCGCTTTTCTCGCTCTACACCAGGGTGGGCGCTGGCTCTATTGTAACAATGCGACTTCTTCCATACATCGATAATTAAGAGGCAACTGTACTTTTTTCAAAATAAAATCAATCAAATATGGAACGCAACTTGTAATATTTTTTTTTATAATGACATTTTTCTGTGGTTCAGTCGGAACTAGAATTGGAATTTTCATCGCGAGTTTACCATCGAAAGTTGTACATACCTACAGACAGATCAATTCAGTTGTAAACTTGTAAAGGAGATTATTTTCACTAGAACTCTTCTCTAGAAGAAAATGTCCCCCTGACTCTCAATCAAATGAGTTGTTTTCACCGGCTTCTTTCCTTTCGTTGACAAGCAGGCAGACGGGCCACCTGATGGTAAGTGTTCAACGCCGCCTATGGACAATAGCAATACCAGGGGGATGGCCAATGTGTTGCCGACCTTACGCTCTTTTTACGCCTTTTTTGAAGAATCCCATATCGTAGCGCTGAGGGAAAACCGTAACGGGGAGCTCATTCCACATCCTAATGGTCCGCAGTAAGAACGTCCGACTAAAATGTTGTGTGAACGATCGAAGCTGTCTGTAGTCTTTAAATGTTACGTACACTTAAAATTTACAAGAAAACAACCTAACTGCCAAATCTGCCAAAGACGAAGATGATATTAGCCCAATAACCGTAACGTACCATACATTTGCGATTGTAAAGTTAAGTAATAGAATTACCAAACATGGCGGTTGCACAATAGTAGACAATATGGAAAGCGACGGGAAATTGCGCGAGGACAATTTCGGCGAGATCTGTGCTCGAGCATGCATCACCTCACTTGGGTACAGTCAGCAGAAGAAGCTCTTTGATTGATATGATAGTAATCAGTTTATGAAGTGTTCAGAAGATGATCCAACTGAATCTCAAAGATAGAATAAGTTAAGGAGCATAATGAGAGCTCTTCTAAGTCGTCTCCCCTGGTATTATTATAGACCCAAAAATATCTTGTAGTAAGATTATCAAACAAAGGTTATCAAGTAAGCTCTCAAGAGGCAGACGAGTGCTAAACAAGACCTCATAAGTGGAATAATGTCATAAGTAGGTCTTGGGTTCGGGTCCGATTGCAGCATGCCTTATAACATTTTCTTAACATTATGATAGTGTGCAAAGTTGGCTATTACACACGAGGCGGTATTAAGCCGAGAGTGTAATGATCAATGCACACGCGTGTCATACGACATTTTTCAACACACTTGCGAGGTAAAAAACAGACTTATATTTTTAAAGTACATATTTTGATAATCATCAACCACACAATGAGAACTACACAAATATGGCGCTTGATACCGCCTCGTCTGTAATTATACCAACTTCAAATTCTGTCGCCAAGCATATATCAGTTTGCTAAATCAGCTGCATCAAGAGCGAGACGTGCTTACCACCGATCAGATCGTTACTGACCAGGATGAGCTTGTGGTTCATCCTCACACATTGGAATGGTCTCTAACTATGCGGTTTCATAGGAGCTTCCTATCGCGAATGCACATTTTCCCTGCTACATTTTTCCCAAGGAAATAAATACTGCATGGGGTTCTTCAAAAAGGGTATCTTTTTTAGGTTAAAAAAATAAAGGGTAAATTTTATACAACGAAGTCTGTAAATAAGCGTATGGCCCACCTGACAGTAAGCGGTTAGTGTAGTCAGTCGCTTGCAACACACGAGGCATCTCACGCGTTACCGACTCTTCCCTCCTCCCCAATGAGCTCTGGTGACCTTTGATTTTTGCTGAGTCGGCATCCCGCATGTGATACCCCTGTAGCCCTCGACAAAGTACTTTTAGTTGCGTTTGCGCGAATAGAAACGCTACAAAATGTATGAGATTGACATAAGGATTCGCTAGATCCTAGCGTAACCAAATGTCAGTCTCATACATTTTGTAACAAATGTACTTGGTCTAGGGGGGCTGGTCTTTTAAGAGTCTATGGGATTTTATTTTATTATTTGCTACCTTAGTGGTACATACAATCAAATAGGGTTTACCTGTTGGCTCACGGATAGGATCCTCGTACTATAACTATATTATGAAAATAATAAACAGGATCTGCTCCAATCCAAGTGATACCTTGTATACCTATATAACATTGTTGTAACTATAGTTATGTACAACATAGTCGGGTCTACATTGACATGTTGACTGTACCCTATGTATCTTGCGCATTAGACCCCAAGTTCAGTGCGCGGGCGCAGCGCGAGCGTGAAATTGTCACACTCTTACTTTCTCGATGTAGTCTGATATGAGCGTTACAGGCGTCCTTCCTTTCGCTTTAATTACGACAAATCATCATTATTGTCGTTGTCGGGGTCTACGAACCATAATGTTTATGGTCTGCAATGCTATTCGGTAAATGAACTTGATGGTTTCAAGTTTCTGCTAGTTTTGTTTGTGGCTGAGAAATAACGTACGCATAGCACAGCTAAAGTGAAGTCCAAACATTTTCAAATCAGGACATTCGGTTTTGTATAATTAGATACCACCTTTGGCCACATCGTCACTTATTGTAACCATAAGCGAAAAAGAGATCCCTTGAGCTCTCACTTATCTATAGGCTCGACTATATTATACTGTCCAATCTATACCGAATATAATGAGTACCAGCCCCCTTAGACAAGATGGTTGTCGACAATCATCATCGTTAGTAAACGATCAACCTTTGTATGAGATTGACATAAGAGATTGTTAAAAATCACGTGAAATGAAATGAATGAATGAAATATTAATAACGATGACGATTGTCGATAAGCATCTTGTCTAGGTGGGCAGGGAATACTCTGGCCGTGTGACCTACCGCAGATGGTCCCAGACGGCTCGTAAGGGGTTGCCAGGTGTAGTGTGCCGTCTTTTGTTATCTAACGGTCGGTAAAGGTGGCCACTATAGAAAATCTAACAAAGCAAATATAGCAAGGGCGATGAAAGTTTGGAAAACTGATAATAGTTGGGAACACGGAAGGAAAACGACTACGTGGTCGTTCACCAACTATCCGATCCGATGTTCCGATCAATTAAAATACTCGTCCTCCAAGTTTTACACAAGGAGCGAATATATATAGAGAGAGAGAGAAAATCTCAGTAGAATAAGGAAGGGTATGTCCAATCTATACATCCTAATATAATTACTTGTCCTGACTGACTAATCAACGCAGAGCATAAGCCGCTGGGGGTAATGACTTGAAATCTTGCAAACAGGTTTCTTTTATAACATAGGCATCCACTGAAGCGCTCGTGGTGTAGCATGATTAGCCGTTCTTAATCGATCGGCAAAGTTAAGCTACCACCGTCGTGGTCGGTACCGCCTAGTGGTATTTCATATCGAGCGTTTCCGTGCTTCGGAAGGCACGTAAAGCCGTTGGTCCCGGTTATCACTTAATTGTGATAGTCGTTAAGCTCCTAGCGTTAGTTGGATGCCTCCTAGGCGGCTTGAAAAATTCCAACAGTAGGTTGACTACTAGCCTACCTCCACCGATTCGCAGTGGGCACGCGTGGTGGAGTATTGCCCATCCCCTTTCACCCTCATTTGTGAAAGGAGGCCTGTGCTCAGCAGTGGGACATTATAGGCTGATGATGATGATGATGATCCACTAAGAAAGGATTTTTCAAAACTCCATCACCCCTAAAAGGAGAATTTTGTTTGTATGAAAAATCTTATTCCTTGGATTTATATAAGAAAGTTGATCATTATTATTTTTTCAAAACATCCCCTGCAAGGGGGTTTAGGGGGTATTAAAGTTTGTATGGAAGAAATATACCGCGCGGTCCGATTAACTTGAAGCCTGGCGGAAGATCTTCCCTTTAAAACGGTCATCCACCTTGCTACTCCATAAACGTACATATAGAATCCTTGAGTGCTATAGGCTACTTTTAATTCCGGAAATGCGGGTGAAACCGCAGGGTACAGCTAAAATTCAATAAAATTATAGGCATCTATAATAATATCATATCTATCGTATATGTATATACTAACACTGTGCTAACCTATGGTGCTACGTACTACTGGCACGGTAATGTTATTTAATATTTAATATAACCGTGCTACAAGTATCCGAGTTTCAGTCGTAAATGAAGAACCCTTAGACCGGGAGATACTGGCACAAATTTCCTGGTAATTTGTACCAGTATGGCAATCCTTCATGGGTCTAATTACGTAATGACGAAAAGGAAAATGATGGTCATAGCGCTGGTACCGGGCGGCCCAATTGCGTGGGCGTTAATCGCACCTTTGCGGTGATATGGCGGCCATTTGGAATCGTCGGAAAAGTATGGCATGGTGATTGACTACTCGACAATGATTAGCTATGCAAAAATTTGCCTGGTACAAATATAATCATAATAACACTTTATTTAAACCAACTTAATAACTAGCTTAAGTTAACAACATTTAATTTTAATACGCGCAACCGCCATACTGGTACAAATGACCAGGAAATGTGTGCCAGTATCTCCCGGTCTACCTTGTTTGACTACTGAATATTATCTTTGTAGCAGGACAACCTGTATACATTTTCTCCCTTACGGTGTCTGACGTACCTACGCAGGTTTATGTTCTTACGTGTTGTTGACGTTCACTGCAGAGTATGCGACCATTACGGGTGATTTTCCACTTTCACGACCTCCGAAACATGCGCACGCATCTATGCTCTGTACACACACGCTACATGTTGGATTCTCTGTTATCAAATTTTCTATTGTAGGCCATAATAGTAATATTTATTTGATGCAAAATTTAAGCAACATTTACCTTAGGGTATTCTCGTTTTTTAGGGTTCAAAAAAACTAGAATACCGAAAGGTAAAGGTTCCATACCCAAACGGTGACAAAGGGACCCTATTACTAAGCCTCCGTTGTCCATCCGTCCATCTATCTGTCAGTAATATATAAAGTATGATAAAAATGAAATAATATTACAAATTAAAGGGGGCATACAATAAACGTCTTTACAGAACCCTTCGTGTGCGATTCCGACTCACACTTGGCTGATTTTTGTATTTCACTATTACTAAGTGGCGCCAAATCTTATGGCTTAATACCTTTAGGCATATAAATATACTTATTTAGATAGATAGGTATAGATAATACAGAACCGAATCAGCGAATGAGTATCCGCGTTTCCTAGAGATCTGCCTATCCCACAGCGTCTTGAGTTCTGAGGTCAGAGTTCTGTGTTCCATGTTCTCATCATCATCAGCGCTTTTGATCATTGCACACAGCGTCCGCAGCAGTCAAGGGGAACGCACGCAGAACTTTAGACCGCTCGCTGTGGGATGATGTTGATTCCAGGTTTATCTTTATGCCAAAAATATAATATAAATATCCAGGTAACTTGATAAACAATATTTCGTAATTTTAAACGGGCAAATAGCAGAACCTCACAGGACAGGCACAGCCTTGTGTGAGGTTGACAAGTAATTGTTTTTCATGGCATGTAGGTATATTTTTCTATAAAATCAACTAAAAATGTTATAAAAAAACCTAATTCTAGTGTGCCGCCGACAGCAGAGTAGGGCACACACAAGCAACCGGTGTGGTTAGGGCTGCAGAGAGAGGAACCTCCTAACGATGCGCGCCGTGTCCAGGAGTACCGCCTTCTGTATCTGACCCTTGATCCAGCCATCCAGCGAGGGCCTTTATTATTATTATATTAACTTTCTCAATTGTAACATACCTGGTAATGATACAAGTGTACGTTCGTCTGTACAGCTAGGCGTAGTTGACGACACAATCAAGATGTTATCTGGGGCGTGCACATCACCAGTCACCACTAGGTTTCACACTCGTCACCCACCACTCATTACTATCGTTACATTCTTTACTACTCTATATATTCAAGTTGGGAAAATTCTCAGGTTAAGCCTTAATTTAACAATCAAAATTCAAATAAAAAAATCGTTTATTAAATATAGGCCCTAATAAGGCACTTACGAACGTTACAATTGATTTTATCACCGGTTCGTAATACACTTGAACTGAAGAAACGGCAAGAAACTCAGCAAGTTTTTTTTTTTAAATCTTACAATCATTTTACAATATTATTATTATTATAGCCTTTATTAATTCCTTTTATAGAGTTTCTAACAAAATAAATTTATAAATTATTCATAAAATATTTCAAATTACATTAAATTCTTTACAAAATTATAACAATATTATTATAAATTCATGCATTAAAGAAATTTCATACTATTTATTTATTTAAGGACCTTCAATGAGTAAAGGCCTCCTCCATTTTACTCTATATGTCTCTATCTTTTGCTAATCCAGTCATTGCCAGCCACTTTTCGTATTTCATCAGTCCATCTCTCTTTTGGTCTTCCTCTGTTTCTTTTACTTAGCGGTCCTGGCCAAGTAGTGACTTTGTTTGCCCATTTGTGTTTATTCATGCGTACCACGTGGCCGGCCGGTTACAATATTAAAATAGATAATTATGTTAAAATAGCATGTGAAGCGAACAATTCATTCAAATGCGTTCTTGTCTTCTACCAAATCGGAAACTATATAGTACCCCTACTTACACAACTTTTGTTTAATTTTCCATCTGTGGTTTCAATAAAAATATTATTTCTGGTTAGTATCGTCGCGCGTCGTTATGATTAGAATCATAGGCCGCTAGGTAAACCTTGTGCAATTCAGTGGATATTTTTCAAGGAGATTAGATGTGCAAGCATTTACAATAATCCATTGCCATACGTGCATTCCATTCTCAAACGGAAAACTAAGTTGCGTCTCATAGGCTACCAGACGACAGAAAAATTTCGCAAAAGTCCGGGATTTTCTATAGGCGCTTAAAATTGAAGTAATAAATCAAACCGCATACATTAAAACGCATACATTAAAACGTTTGTGTCATAAGTTCATAACAATTATTATTCAAAGTCTCGCATTTTTGGCCGGCATTTTCAGAAAAGGGACCTAATGTAGAAAGGCTAAACGTTCTCCTATGCAGAAACTGTATACTATATATACATAATATTTACATTCTAATCGCACTGACAACAATTCGTGCCCCGGCGTGGCAAAACTACAAAGTAGACTGAATCGATATTTAATAAGTAAATAACAAACTTAAGTAGATCAGTCCCCACAAACAGCGCCTGTTCACAAGTATGACGCGTGTGGCAGCCATCGCCCTCCATAAAAATAAAATATTTGTTTATTTTATAAAGTGTCAAACAGGCATACGGGCCGCCTGGTGGTAAGCGATCCCCGTGCCGTAGTTGAAAATCTACAAAAACCTCTTCATGCCTTGTAACTACTCCTTTGGGAAAACTACGGCGCGGTGGGGAGCTTAATGATAGATTGTATGGAATCTCCGTAGATGGTGACAAGTAGCAATTGAAATAAATAAATAAATAAAATAAAAAAATATCCTGGGACTGTACGGCAGTAGAAAATTATATACGATTATCTATGCGTAAAACACACATAAGGAGGGCAATTCCCTCGTCAGAAGGGTGGAAAAATTAATATTATATAGCAACATTTTGTTATTACCTATTTCTACTAAAATAAGTATACTGTTTCAAGCAAAAAACAAATTACTTCTTTATTGTCTTAGTATCTACTTAAGTTTGTATAAGTATACTAAGTTAAATATTTCAGCACTAAAAATAACTAACTATAGGTACTTAAAAAGTCACAATGAATAATTTAGAGATCACATTGAGTTAAAATTAAAAAAAATAAAGAACGTCTAAACGTCAGTGATGTTAATGTAAAAACTCGTAACCGGTAACTCAATGACTATTAAACCACCTTCATCTTTAACGCTTAATAAATAACATAAAAAAAACTGGCCGCTATGTAAAACTGTTTGTAACTGACAATTTCCTCCTACCTACGAAAATTAACCGATCGCCACATCTGGGAAGATCCCATTATAGCCACGTCTCCGTTTCGGTCCATAAAGATGTAGAAATCATATTGTCTCGCTCTAACACGTAAGAGGATCAGGTGTACGATAGAGACGAAATGAAAAGATGCAGTCGCGCAGCTAATCAAACGTGTCCACTGTCCGGTTGCGCCTACGCATCCCAAGCCAAAATTATCTTAAACATCACCACAATGCAGTTTCAATATATTTTTCAAATAATTCCATGTTTAATTACGAAAGGTATTTAAAATTGAATGATATTTATAACTATGGGAACGTAGTTGCCGAAATTTACATAAGCTCTAGCTTTCGGTTTACTTGAAACTGTAAAATTAGAGACAAATATGTTCTGAAATATAACTAAGTACTCAAATGATAAAGTTTAGAATCGATCGATAACTTTCAGCTTCACTTACAACTTTTTGAAACTGCACCAATTTCTGCAAGGTCTCTGTGAGATGAACTGCGGCAATCGTTGTGTCTTTATCTTTCCAGTTGCAAGCATAACGTGAGCAAAAGAGCTAGGTATACTATTCACTGCACATGCTCGCTTCTTGATGCATACATTCGCTGACACACAAGTAATACAAGTTTTAAACATTTGGAACGACAGCTTAAATAAAATATGAATAATATTTTTTTATCGAAACAGACATTACTGTATTACCTACGCTTATTAGGTTTTTTGCATTAACTCAATAAAATGTTGTTCTGGTTATAAAAGAAAACCACGTAATTATGATTACATTCACAATTTTTTTTTTTATTAAAAGACTCTTGAATCCTTCACAGAAATATTTCTCAAAATAATATTTCTGGACTCACTATGGAAACGGCTCTAGTTCAAAAAGAATTGCAAATTGAAAAGTTGTATGTATGTAGCAAATGTTTATTTATAAATAACAAAATGTTGATGAAGCCTGCCTTGAGCGCAGGCTCGCGTAGAGGTGCGCGTGCGCCTCCAGTCGATCGTGCTCACCCGCCGGCGCACATTGATCGCGCCACGTTCCATATTCAAATTTAATTTTTACGAACTTTCAACGTATACTTCGACGACGTCGTCACTTATTCACCCAAATAACTAATGTGCAAGTGTCATAGTGCAAAAGTTGTATAACTCGTGTTTTTTAAATTCCAAGTAAAATGTGTTATGTAGTAAAGTTTATGTGACAAGTTGCGGTTAAAGTTCGCTCGCTTATACTTTTTACGGATGTACTGGATATTTGCAAGAATACATTATTTTAGTGCTCAATACTCTTTTTAATAAGTTATTTATTAGTGATTTGATATAAAAACAATTGACTTATAGCACTTGAAAAGTCAGCGTACGAGTTTATTTAAACAGGTGCGTAAGTATGTTTATTTTATTAATAGATAATAAGTATTCCGATAACTGTAGGTAGGTCTATTTTATTGTTCTTTATATATCTCATCTTAAGTTCCATTATTAATCTAGATTACATAATATTTCGGGTAATTTAGTAATTAAATAGCAGCATGCGGTAAATAATACATTCACGTGTATCTATGAAGTAAAATTGAATTAATACTTGATATATCCTGACTTTAGAATGATAAACCTTCTGTATACTAATAATATCTGCTTACTTATCTCTCTCAGGTGTCACAATTAAACATAAAATAAAACTTTAACAACACACATGTCACATTCAAACATTATTTATACCGTACTTATTAAAGGTAATAACTTAACATTTTATTTTTCAATATTGGTCACATGTTTTTCCAGCTGCAAAGTTTGTACAAAGTAAGCTCAGTCCAGCCAAATGTGGGTTCTTCTTACCATGCCTCTGATTGTTGTAACAAATTATAATTTAAAGTTCATTACGAAACGCTTTATGCTCCTAAAAGGACAAATTGACAAACCTAATTTTAAACAAAAACGTAAGCTATACATTTTGGATTTTAAATACTCTAAGATACCGTGCTTATGTACAAATCTTGTTTTTAAACCTCGGTTCCTAGGTAAGTGTAAAGTATTTTAATATATTCAACCCCGTTCACCTCCATTTGAATATGCATTGGTGAGACGTCGGCATCGGTTGAATAAACTTAAAGAAAATAAGTGAGAAAATAATTTAAAATAATACTTAGGTCGGTTTTGTAAAAAAAATAACAGGTAGATTGTTGTAGGACCTGTCAAAAACTATTTTTTTTGAAAAAAAAAAACAAACTTGTTTTATACTGTACGTATACTTTGGTTTAAGGTTATAGGTCATGAAGATATTCATGGGTTTTTGTATAATTTTATTTATTTAATATGATATAACACAGCATACACATCAAATTATTACGAATACCTATTTACTTTATAATAATGAATGTCATTATTATAAAGTAAATAGGTATTCGTCTTATTACTTGAGATGGTTAAAGCCAAGTCTAGTAAAACCCAGATTTTAAATATGTATATCCGTCACTTTCTAACGTCATATAACAAAAAAGACGGAACTATCTTAAAATCTGGATTTTACTGGACTTGGCTTAAACCATGTCATGAAATAAGACAGTAACTATTTCCCCATCATTACAAAAGATGATTTAAAGCAAGTTTAGTAAAACCAGTCACTCAGTCACTTTCTAACGACATATAGGTACCTAACAAAAAGAGACGGGCTACTTTAAAACCTGGGTTTGCTTTAAAACCATGTTTTGTAATAAGCAAATATATATAAGTCTACAATTTTTTTGTTATAACCCTATTCAAGACCGTGTCATGTACATATTCACCTAGAATATTAAATAACCTAACCTTTAAGAAAATCGACAATTATTCCAATTAGAACGTGCGAAAAACTGCATAATTAATGAGATGGTATGAAATTGACATTTACTAATGACAGTCACAGAATAGGGTTATAAATACTATTGGTCAGCCCCACAACGTCACAAGCTGATCGTGATAAGCTTTTCATAACGCTAAAACTAATGTACGTCACTTTTCCAATACTATCTCGTACAACTGTTTTATTAAAATAATACTTGGGCATTTCATAAAATAATCCTCCTTCCTGGTCAGTCGGGTTATTACGGGGAATCAAAGTCAAAGTCAAAGTCAAAGCCATTTATTCAATTTAGGCCCCAGAAGGGCACTTATGAATCAACTCAGTTACACAGGTTAATTCCCAATGATTGAATCATAGACCTCAAAAACTCTGAAAAATAAAAATAAACTTATGATTACTAGATTACTATCTAAAAGTATCATATATATCTCTTGAGACATATTCTAGTATTTGAAGTAACTCTAGTTCAATTAGAATTTTGTTATGCATTCCACCGTTACGGGCAATTGATGATAGCAAATATGTACATAGATATATACATACACATATGCTCACAAACTTTCGCGTTTATAATATTATAGTAAGATAATTTGTGTGAAAATATGTTTATTTATCAATCACTGTATAGTGGCTGATGAATTTAAATGAAACTTGGCGCATTAAAGATGTTCAAAATATAGGATTTTTATTTCAGAAAATCATTCTGTTCTTGGGTTTCTTGGTTAAAGTCACGATGTGGAAGCTAATTACTATGCGTATGAGCCCATAAATTTGGCCTTTTGACATTTTGTTTGTCTAAAATTCTAAATCTCCGCGACTGTTTTATAATATGCGCAAAATGAAAAAAAGAAATAGTGATAATTTCATTTGCATATTGAATATTTGCATATTTATTCATTTTAAATTATGTATATAATTGTGGGAAAAACTGTAGAAATTTGCGTCTACGTAATTTAATTATAAACTAGAATTAAAAAGTCAAATTGATAGATATAATTGTTGTACAAAATATAATATGGCACAATTCTATTGCTTTTCAGATTTATTAAAATGAAGGTTTTTACTATTGTCATGCCAAATAGTTAATTGATAGGTTATATACCTACTTTATACCTACTTTGATTACATTTTTATTAGTAGAGGAGGCAGTTCCACGTGTATTCAAATTCAATGAATATTAATTATATATATATATAAAACTAGCTGTTCGTGTCCGGCGTCGCCCGGGTGAAATTTATACATATATAGCCTATGTTACTCTGTGATAAATTAGCTTTCTTCTAGTGAAAGATTTTTTTAAATTGAGCCATTCGTTGTTGAGTTTATTCATTACAAACAAAAATACAAAAATCCAAATCTTCTCTCTGTAGATGTAGATAAATATTATTTTTTCAACACACTTGTTCGTAAAGTGACATTTATTGCACCGTTTCTAGTATCTTAATGCAGCTTATTACGCACTAGTGCTTTTTACTTTACATTACTGCACAGTTTTATGACAGGTATAATCCCGATTATGTTAACTTTGTTCCTCAATGCAATTGATATGTGCGTAGACGAAGTATTCTTAATTTGAACGGGTAAAACAGTTTGACAGCGAATCGCTGTCAAAAACAAAACTTACGCGCCATATCTGTTGACGTTCTCATTGATAATTATCAAAAAATCTACTTAAAAAAAAACAAATCTGTATTTTTCCTCACAAGTGTGTTGAAAAACGTCGTATGACACGCGTGTACATTGATCATTATTCTCTCGGTTTCCTTATCGCGTTCGCCTGCGGCTATCGCCTCATCTGTAATTACTAACTTTGCACACATGTATCATAATGTAAAATAAATATTTTTTATTATTCATAATAATATAAAAAATATAATTTTATCTAAGTTTATGTGAACTGTATCTATCTACTTTCAGATTATGAGAGAATAAAAAAACAATTCAAAAAAATGTACTACTTATGCAACAGCTAGGTATAATGTATGGAAGTTCAAACTGCTAAAGATAAATGCCTAAATCTAGGCCTATTGATGGACGAAGAATTGAGATATGTGGAACACATAAATAATAAAATAAAAAATACATTTTATAGACTCAAAGTCCTGTATGGAGTTAGAAAGTACCTTGATGAAAAAGTTAGGATAGTACTTGTGGAAGCCTTAATACTCTCTATATTTAACTATGGAGACACGGTCTACGGCCCTAGAATATTGAAAAAAACAGAGAAAGCTATACAGAGGGTACAAAATGCATGCACTAGGTTTTGCTTTGATATACCACGAAGGGATTACATTACGCCCTATATTAACAAAAAAAACATGCTTAAGATGGCTGCTAGAAGAAAATTGCATTTGGCTATAACGGTTCACAAAATTGTACATAAAAAACGACCTAAATATCTATTTAGAAAGCTGGTCTGGATGAATAATGCACGTACACGAGCCAAAATTCTACAGAAATTATCAATACCTAAACACAAAACATCAGGCTTTAGGGGCAGTTTTAGAT
This sequence comes from Polyploca ridens, assembly GCA_951394255.1. NCBI lineage: Eukaryota > Metazoa > Arthropoda > Insecta > Lepidoptera > Drepanidae > Polyploca > Polyploca ridens. The sequence goes on along the minus strand of OX596265.1, from coordinate 5,706,408 downwards.
TCGCTGCAGCAAAAATATGGAATGACTTACCACCACCATTACGAAAGAACATGTGTCACAATGTCTTAAAACATAAAATCAAGCAGATTCTTATGTCCATACAGCTTGAAACGGCGAAGTTTATGTACCGACAGTAACACAGATTTTGACTGCCAATCATTTTCGTGAAGTTGCATTGATAGTTGCAAGATATATAATTTTACATTTAGATTTTTTTTGCGTTTACTTTTTTTTTACGTTTAGATTCTTTTACATTTAGGATATTATTATTATTATTTTTTATTTATCATCATATTTTTTTTTTATTGATTTTATTAAAATATTATTGAAATGGGCACGGAGCATAGTATAATTTAGTTTTATATTTTATTTATATATTGGGGCAAACTGAAAATCAGCGCTTGTGTGTACGACAGTGCACCCTAGCATTATGCTGAGTTTGCTACCATTTGTCAGACATGTTTATATATATTTTTTGTTTATTTTATTTTTTTGCTTTTTTGATGTCTTTTTACTATGTTTGACAATAAACTTATTCTTATTCTTATTCTTAAATGTAGTTTAAAATTATAGGAACATCACTAAAATACCGTTTACAACAAATACAAAAAATACTGTTTCTATGTAGGTATACAACATTTCATGGAGGCTGCCGCTACTGGAGATAGTTAGTTGGCGTAATTTTTTAATTTTAAATTTTCCGCACCAGCCGCCAGCTGCCCCTGCAACTGCGAAATAAATAAATGTTAACAACACTGTAAATATTAGTATTATACTATCATACCTATTTAAGACTAGGTATGTATGTCGTGATGAATAGTGAAGTGCATCAAAAATCATATTTTTTGAGATATACACATCATCTACTCAGGTAATTTTTTTAAGCAATGTATTTTCATAACTAATTTGAATAAGTTAGTAAATATATTTTTAACCGACTTCAAAAAAAGGAGGAGGTTCTCAATTCGAATGTTTTTTGTTTTTTTTTATGTTTGTTACCTCATAACTCCTTCATTTATTAACCGATTTGGAAAATTCTTTTTTTATTTGAAAGGGTACGCTTCCCGTTTGGTCCCATTGTCATCAGATCAGGGTTTGATTACTTCTTAGTGTACTTTGAAGTCGATTTAAGGTTTTTGTAAAACAGTTCAATTATTATTTACATTGGATTTCTTTAGTGCTTTAGTACATTTCTCAATTTATTTTTGACTTTTAAATAGTTTTTTTTAATTATCTATCTATCTATCTATACAGGTACTTAACAGCAGAATTTACAGGTGGTTGATCTCAGGTAATACCGAATACCACACTTAAACGATCTATCAGAACAGCTTTAGATAGATCTAAAGCGTATCATCTACAAACATCCGCGGTTAGGGCTGCCTGGCCCTAAAGCAAAAAAACCGGACTCTGCGCTTAATTTGACCGGATATTTAGCTCTAAAAGCCGAACACACCTTTTTAAAAGCCGGACCGTATTCTCTTAAAGCCGGATAATATTTCATAATCATAAAGAAAATTCCAATTGTTTACTCAAGCTTATCCAACACAAATCAATTACGTATCAGCCAGCTATTCTAATTGAGTATGAAAAATATTAAGTCTTGGGCAGCCACACAAAAAGTCGGGCACGACCATAAAAAGCCAAAGCCGGCTAAAGCCGGATACCTGGCAATCCTATGTGTAGCTTTTTCCAAGTTTTTGAATATAAATTCCAGTGTCTTTAACATGCTAGTCCTCTCTACTTCTTTCCGCACCCACTCCAACAACAATCTAAAAATATCAGACTCATGCAATATAGACCGGGAGATATTGGTACAAATTTCCTGGTCATTTGTACCAGTATGGCGACCCTTCAGGGGTCTAATTACGTAATGACGAAAAGGAAAATGATCGTCATAGCTCTGGTACTGGCGGTACAATCGCATGAGCTTTAATCTGTAAATCCGTACCTTCACTTTACATCTATGAAAAAAATGATGTACATATGTAAAAACATATAAATGTTTAAAACAAATATGGGGACTCTAAAAACAAGACAAAAAAAGAAATTATTTGTTCCGTATTTCAGACTAGCAAAAGTTCATAAGTTATTTCTTGGAAATAGTGTGCGCTTTTATAATAAAATACCAGTTTCAATTACCAAGATGACTGATTTAAAATTCAAATCATACATAAAAAAAGTTCTGAAAGAAAGAGCTTATTACAAAGTACCTGATTATATTGAAAATAAAGATGTCTAGAAATAGGTAGCTGCACTCTGCACATGTGCACCTTGCTCATGCTTATGCGAAAGCCAGTAGGTCAAGAATTGTGTTTCATTTAGGTTATTATTTATTTTCTTGTTATTTTTTCGTTTTCGTACTGCAGCCAAGTAACAATGTTGTGTTCCCGCGCGTGAGTAAGGTTGCCAGAGCTCATTGGGGAGGGGCAAGGGAAGGCTTGGTAACGCATGAGTGATGCCGCGGTCCATATGGCTAAGGTAACCGCTTATCACCAGGGCCGTATCCTTGTTTGCCGAATAAGTCGTAAAAATAAACTAAATTGTAAATTCAACACTAGATTAGGCAAATTATAATATGGAAGAGATCCCGGCTTACAGTAGTACCCAACTGATATGGCGCGTGAATCTTCGTTCGCACAGAAAAGAAAGTATGGCCCCGAAGATTAGCGAAAGAATGCTTAAAACTTACAATCAACCTTAGATCACTACTATAAGGTTCATAATATACTGCAGCTGTTAGTTCCATCTCACTCGCAAGTCACGCCCCTCCGCACGGCGCGCGCTAACATGGCGGCAGCTGCCGCGCTTTGAAAATGTATCTTCTGCGCAGGTACATCGGTAAGCCATATCAGTTGGGTAATTGTACTAACTTCTTACCAAGACTTTATTCAATTCATTCAAGACTTCAACCACATAATTGTAGCAAAAAAACCTATCAAAGTTTAAACAATCATGGCCTGTCCTGCATGGTGCGTCCATCAATGAATTGGTGGCTTTATGAACGAAACAGTAATCATAATAATAATTTAATTTACACATCGCACGATCCCACGGCGCGGATGTTTTTTTATTCCAACTGTTCATTAAATCAAAACATACGGGGATGTTTTAGATAACAGATGTTAATTTGTTTAGTTATAATTTTAATAAGCACCGGTAGAGGTTAGAGGCACAGGCATTTGGTAGTGTAGTGTCCTATAACATGACCAGTTATCGGCTTTTTAGAAGGGATTTCATCAGAATTAGAACTTGTCTTGTTCAATTTTAAGCCCTTATTCCTAATAACCTGTAATTTATCAGATAAACTGAAGGTGCGGCCCATAAGCAATGAGTCATACAGTCTATAAAATAAAATTAATGTATGAAAATAAATTGTAACATAAAGAAAAAAATATAAATTGAATTTGGATCATACGCGACGTTCTGCCGACTCTAGCTTAGATTAAAATCATAGTCGTTCGTCTAGTGGTGTGACAGCGATTGTCGAAAAGTTCAGTAGCGAGATTATTATCGATATAGTATGATGATAAACATCAGAAATCGGTCAGCAACTAGCGCGTTATGTTTAATCGTAAATGTCAAAATATTTATTAATAAGTAAACAGTAAAGTTTTTATTTAGTTAAACACTTCGTTTATGATATTTTAATGCCTTTAGGTTAACCATGGTATCCTAAAAGATTTTCTTTCTATCAGTTTTATTTAAATCTCTACTATAATGGGATAAGGAGTTTTAGGTATCACTAAAAATACCAGAAACCATTGTTATTTTTTTCCTTTTACCATATATGACCTGATACTGCTCTTTTGTGCCAATTCGTCATAGTTTGTTCTGATTGGTTGTCGTTCTATACGTATATTGGTCATAGGAAGTACGCCTCTAACTTTTGACCACAGAACATAATTATTTAGAGAGTTTACCTTTTAGACTATGCTTTTCTGCCACATCACAAAATTCATGCATATTATTGAAAGTAGTACGATGGTGACTTTATACTGGATGCAAACGATAGATCGTTCGTTATGGATTTCTATGGAGGAGGTGTCCAACCATAGACAGTAGATATTCACAGGTTGAACATGGTGATGATGATGATATTTGAAATTGAAATAGGTACTTAACTCGGTGATGTTTGTTTTCTTATACCATGGTAAGTGATAGTCTAGTTGAAGGTCACAAAGCCGATAATAATAAAGGAGCTGGCTTCCAAAAGCAGTTTCAGTTTGAGAGTAGCCAGTCAGATGGATACTACAATGTATCCTACCACCGTACTAGTCATAGTCGTCATAGTCAGATTGTCCAAAAAATATATAAAAAATTTAACCTTGCTGAGTTTCTTGCCGGATTCTTCTCAGTTGAAGGCCGAGTTCCGAACCGGTGGTAACTTCAGTAAATGTGACCTTCATAAGTGCCCTTCTGGGGCCTAAATTGAATAAATGGCTTTGACTTTGACTTTCACTTTGACTTTACTATGGTTTTTTCGCGATGTTTATCCTAATACCGAAAGCTCATTGTAGGATTCGACCTGCGCCTCTCGCCTCGGCAGTAGACGTCACATCCACTGAGCTATAAATGCAAAAGTTAGTGTGAATATTTGTTATCGCTTACTTATTAAGAGAAAATGCTGGAATTACGTTTGTTCCATACAAACGTAATTCTCAGATTCCTCTCTGGATAATGACAATAGAGCAATGATTATTTTACCATGCATTCTGTAGGTATCATTGTATGTCCCTCGGTTGTGTTTTCTCCATAAATTAATTATTATAAGAATTAGGAGCCTTCTAAAATAACAAAAACTTACCATTTTTAACGCCCTTATCAGACGTCCAGCGAACAAATTTGACGAATATAAAAAAAATAAAGGAAAACCGACAGACAAAGCCAAAGCCCTTTTTATAATGATTCTTGAAAAAAAAAAATTTATCGCTTCAGTTTTGGAGGATAAAACCGGGGATAAACCGGAAATAGCGATTCCGTCTAATTTAAATAGGTTTAATCCGTCCAAGCTGTAGTTGTCTCTATCGCCCACGCGCGGGATAGCTCGGGCACACACAGTGCGACAGCAATAGATATGTTAAAAACCTATTTTTCTAATTTCTTGCTGCCATCCTTTCCTCTTAACGCTTCAATGGATGAGATTTGGCTCATAGATATTATGTATTTGGAATGAAATTCCTAGAGGATCTAATATTTTCCCTGGATGAAATTCCATTGGTTATTTGCATGCCAAATTTTATCGCGATCGGTTCCAAGGCTATTCGTGAAGATGTAACAAATGGACTAACAGAGTTACTTTCGGATTTATGATAAGTATAAGAAGAGATTTAATAGTCATACCTAATAGGGACTCATAATGCAGAACTGCTGGAAGTTAATAAAATAAGCATTGAAAAATAAGATCTTATAATAAATATGAATTATTTGGCGATTTTCCTTGTATTTACGTGTTTTGCGGTTTCTTTATCTGATGAGATATTATTTGTACTATTAATAAATATACCTGCATTGCACTTAAATAGGAATATTAGCATTCTATAGCAAACCTACGTAGGTAGTCGATATTTTTATATTAACGACAGAAATGTTATCGGCTACAATTTCACCAAGGTATTAATGAGCTCCGGCTGCGATATTCTGTAAGGTGGAGGTACTTCCCCAGTCGAGCTAGCTAGCGAGCACAGCATATTTTCTCTTATAGAAAGAGAAAAAATGCTGTGCTCTGCCTCTCTTTAATTTATTTGTATTTATTTATAGAAAAAAGAAGACGATAAGTGCCAGTAAATGACCCCGACAGTAATACAAACATTCAAACAACGAACTATACAATTTTAACAAAAAAAAAAAACACTATTCTTTTTTTAAAACGAATTAGTGGTGCGCCTTGTACCGTAGTGTGCAGGCGCGGCGACGCGTCGCAGTGCCGCCAACATTGACAGCTGTCAATCAGATTCAATATGGCTGCCGAGCCGGTTCCGTCGGGACAAACACGGCGCAGTATCTCCGTCAAATCTGATGCAGAATGGGCCCCAATGGTCGATGTGTTGAGATTAGAAATGAAGAACTTATTTCTTTTACAAAAGATACTGGCCACGTATTTTAATGGGATATCATGATATTTTTAATTTTAAAATGCTATGTTTTTCTTGGAGGCACTTATTAAGAGGACTCAATTCGTCATACTTTTCATACAAAACCTCTGTACTTATTATGGCGTTGTTAAACATTTTTCGTTAGATGTTTTGAACAAATTAGTATCTTGTGCACTATATCTAGCCGTGTATCTAGGCGAAATTTAAAAAAAGTGTGATACAAATTCAGTCAAAGCCTCCAAAAAACAGCATTTTTGCCTGAACTTTGGCCATATCTAATGTACCTATAAATTGTAAAAGTAAAGAAAACATTTAGATACCAGGCTTGCAAATGTATTGGAGATTCTAAATAACTAATTTTTTTTTCACAAACTTGTAAGATTTTTTCACAAGAAGTATACTCCTGGAACAAGTTTTATGAATGCGAAATCATGAATGACGACCTAGCGAAGCGGCCGCGAGTGATCAGCAGAATTTACCGACTGATAACCGACGGCTCTGATGCTGTCTCTCTTTTTTCGCAGTCAAACATTACGTTGGATGAAACAACAAGCTTTTAGACTATGCTTGCGTTGAAGTTGCGCCGGTCACAGAGGGCCGCCTTAATGGCCAGTTTTGAAATTTGGTATTTGTACAGGCAGCAGCAGTATGAATTTTAAAGAAAATATAAATTGTTAAACAGGGTTATGTTTTTCAACCTTTGAATAAATCATAAGACCTTTTATTTTCTACGTCATCGAAGTCGAGGTAGTCATTTTCTAAATATATTAAAATGCATTTTTTCTTTTTAAATTGGTGAATACCTATAACATTCTTACAAGAAAATAATGAGGATTAACTTCTATTCATATTTAGTACCACTACTGCACTTCATGTAAATAATTGTCGGCTACATTTCAAAGACAATGAAGAAATTAGGCATAAACCAAGAATCTTAAATAATAAGATTCTTGGCATAAACTTACTAATGAACTGTCAATATTAAAATTGCCACTCCATTATTACTAGTATGTATACTATTTTTACATGTATAAAGTGTATTGTATGATTAAATTAAAGCCTATTAGACCTCATTATAATAAAGATATTTAAAGGTTATCTAAGACAGGACAATGGCGACATACGTCTATGTTTTTAATTTCTTATTATACATTATTGTAGGAAATTAATATTTATTTACACGTTATCTGATGCCGAACTAAACCTAAATGGAATTTAACTTAATTCTTAGGATAACAAAGAACCGATACACCCCTATGAGATTCAAAATAAGATATGTTGAAAATAATAATAAAATTATTTACAAAAGTTTGGTACGAAGATACAATTAAAGTAACCATTTTAAAATTTCTTTTCTTATTCATTGCTACAAAATTTTGGCTCATAATACAATACAATGCAATACAAAATTCTTTATTATTTACACAAAAAAACACACAATATAAAAATAACAAAATAAAATAAAATGGATAAGGATAATAAGATGGTATAAGAACTATAGTGATTGATTCTGCAGGTTATACTAAGCTGGGTAGTAATTTCTGATATTCATTGAATAACCTGGATATATTCTACTATTAAAAGGCTTATTATTATTTGATCGTCTAACGTCAGATTGATCTTTTGTGAGTGTGCACAATTTCAAATGAATGAGCTCTTTTAAAATTTTCTATCTTCATATTTTTTACTATGTGTGTATTCGTTGATCTACGGATTATTTCTGAATTAACTTCATTCAAGGTCACGCAGCGTACTAAATAACTATTCGTAATTAAAAATAATTATTGGTCCTCTTTTTTAATTATTGGCCTTTTATTTTTACGCTTCAAAATATACCAGAAGATGTGAATAAAGAGGATAGGTTAATATATTTGTTCCCAAGTGTAGATATTTAGACACAGAATAAATACATGGACCTACCTACTACATGCAAACAAATGTTTGTCCAAGTTGGGTATCAAAATATGCACGACCTGCAGCGTACCCCACACCCCAACCAACCTAAGACCAGGTTGTTTGGGTCATAGATAAATATGAGGAAATTAATAACAATACAAATAGGTGTCTTTAAATTAAAATTTCATGCGATTCCCTCTAGGAATTGGTCTCGTAATAATATAGTTACTTCACCAACCTCCCATATTATTTTATTGACTTTCTTTTTTTTTCAGAAATGAGAAGAACTGCAACTCCGCTAGTGATGTGACGCACATAATGCGGCAGCGCGTCACACAGACGCACACATTGCGGACTTTGATACACTAGTGTTGTGCGCGATATAATCGATAGTTTTCGATATTCGATAGTTTTGAATCGAGACAGCCCCCACGGATGAACACCCTCATGCTTACGACCGGTGGAGTGGACGACCAGCCCTGTGTGGACAACAACATGGCATTTTCTTCTTATAAGTGAGTATTTTCAAAAAAAAAAATTGTATTTTTAAATAGCTGTCATTAAGCTATATTTTTGGTTTTGAAGATCCTATCAAAATACATTGAGCTATTAATAATAGCTCAATATCAAAAAGCTGAGAATTAATCACAAATAATAGATAGTCTGAAGACACAGGAGATGTCTTCTACAAAATCATGGTCTCACTAATATTGCTCAAAATATAGCCTTCGTATTGATTCAATAAAGCATTAATAAGAATGTAACATGACTTAAAAACTTATGCAATTGTTTTTATTAAGTAGCAAATTAGAAAAAATCATTTTCAGGTTTACATAAAATAAGTACTTATGTACTTTAAAAATAACTTTGTCTGCGTTTACTCGAGTTAAGTTACGTTCATCGTCTATCATAATAATTTGGCATAAATAAAAAATGAGACATTTAAAATATTATCGTATATAAATGTGCCACCTTCTCCCACCTCCATCTTTCACCCGAGAAGCTGAGACCTTAGACTGCAGGTTATCATACCATCTACATGACTTGTGGTGACAATTCTAACTATGAACCTTTTTCACCCCATCCCGTTTTAGAGCAAGGAATCTTGTTTGCCGTTTTGCATGTCCCTTGTTATTTTCGTCTATATTCACGTGAGATTTGACCTGAAATGGTACCTAACCTAAATATTTTGAGGTGGAAGTGTTAGTAGCTTCGTTTAGTTTGTGTGTCAACTATTGATTATCCGTAGGGTTTTGATTGCTTAATTGAAATAGCAACAGTTTTAGCGATATATTTAACGGATAAAGGTGCCGATTCTGTCGTAAATCGCACTAAACTAATTTTAGTTACATCTCATCTCTTTCTTATGAACAAGATTGAAAAAGGATAGAACATATTTTAAGTTGTCAAATTAATCTTTGCCGTCTTATTTTGCGTGTATTTAGGCGTAACCGCGATAGATGGCGACTAAATTTATATTGAAAACAAGCATTGGACTAATTTGACAGGACTAAATTTCTTACATCCTTTTCTTATGTTCTTTGTTAGAAAGAGACATAGTGAGATTAAAATTAAATTAGTTGTGATCAACAGAATCAGGGCCACTATGCGTTCTATTTTATAATAATATCCCACTTGAAGTAACTAAAATATCATATTAATAAATTCAAAGATTTTATAAAGCAGAGGTTAATTGACAAAGCCTACTTGCTATAAGGTGGCTCATTACGTGGAAGACAAGAATGTATGGTTGTAGTAGCTTCTCTCTGCACTTGCATCCCCCTGGCTAAGTGGCAATTGTATGAATAAGCATAATAGGTTATGTACTATTGTATAAGTATTTGGAACAAAAGCTGTAATATGAAAAGATCTTCCACAAAAAAACCGGTGGTAAATTCAACTGTATGTACCAACTTAACGTTCATAAGTGCCTTACCAGGAGCCTAAACTGAATAAATTACTTTTTGATTTTGATAAGTAAATTACTTTATTAACCATTAGGTATGCAGCAATGTTACTACCACGAATAAATATTTCAAGATCCAAAAGTGACAGAAATAACGACTATTTACAAAGTTACGCAACTTAGGCACTACTTACCTTAATACATAAAGTTTTTTCATAAAAAAACATAATGAAATTATCGTCATGAAACATGTAAAAACTCGTCATAGCCATAATACGGGGCAGATGTGACAGCGTCCCGTAGTGAGATGAAGCCATTTATCCAAAAACTGCTCTGGGAACTTTCAACCAATCGCAGCCAGAATTCAGATGACAAGATTACTTATACTTGGAAATCGACACAGGCCTCCGGTGCATCATTAACAGCATTACTCGAATTAATTATACATTTTTTTGCGACACAACGTCCAATTTCTAGACGTACGAACGTGCGTGCCGGCAAAAAGCTCATGATTTCAACAATAAAGCTATTGTATAACACTCACAGTTGTACTGGCTTATATTTCCCCTTTTTTCCTTACTTCGTTGAAGGTGAAACTTTATTTGCGGGTTGACAGTAAATTCATGTTTATTACTAGCCGTATAAACCCACGGCGTACTCCAAATGGGTTCGTAATCTAAGACTAAACTCTCGTGTAGGTAAGGTTATTGGATCCCGATAGATCGTTCGTTAATTTCATAACCTATAAAGTAAATACAGCAATTACCGAACGTAAAAAGCCGTTGACCAATGAATTCGTCAGGCGGTTACAGTCCTCAATCGGGCACCTTTCGTTTAAAAAAAGAATCATACGCCATTTCATGTCAATTTTTGAATTATTCATCGTGCGAATGCGCGAGCGCATCGATTGATGCAAACAAAAAGTGCGCGCTCGCTAATCTTCGCCCTTTTTCGCCGCACTTCGGGCTTCCTTGGGCCTCAGTGTTGCCAACCGATGCATTTATTATTCAACTAGTTTTTGCAGTCACGCTGAGCAAAGACATAACAGGGAATGCATTTTATTTGATAAATGATATTTTTTCATAAATCTCAAAGGTAATTTTTCGGTGTCAATATTGGAGGGTATCTTTTGTTAATAAAGCTTGCTCCATTCACGTCCATTCAATCAAAAAAGAAAACATAATGCTGTGTCATATAATCCGAGGCGTTCTTATAACAGCGTTCGTAGAACCAGATCGAAGTATTAATTTTATAACTTCTCATATTGATTTGACAAGATTAACTACCGAGTCAAAGTTTTTTTATATCACTACATTATTAGTGGCCGACACAAATTATATCTGGTTATGATAACATCTGGCGTACTCGCTAGTTATCTTCTAACAATTTACGAACCTCCTTCATCTTGAAGTGCTAATATCTAGTTCAACGAGTATAATAGGTACGTCATAAATAATTAATTGCATTCTAAATTCATTATCATCGGCCGTCAAGCCAATTACAAGTAACATTGTGATGCTTTGAGTGCAGAAAAAAAATAGTATTCGAATTTCCGAGCGTTCATCCCCCGCGCCCGCACGTCCGCCGCGCCTCGACGCCGCGTCTCGACTGTACGTGATTGGTTTATTAATTAGGCGAATCATCGTCGGGTTCCATTTTTAAAAATAGGCGGGATTCTTGCTGTGCGACTTTTCTTTTTAATTTCGGCCGGCGTTGAACGCAATTACAGTTGCCAGTATGACTTTTTGTCATAATCTCCGTTCGGCGATAAAAGTTCGTTTTAATTTCTGTTTAGGATACTTCATTAGTTAAATTATCCAGTCGCCTTCTTCATTCTGTGAAGTTGATTTCTTTGAACCGACTCTAGATAAATAAGTATTTAATTATTTATTTTATAGCAGTAGTATCCTTAGTAGCAAGATGCTAATATAAATTATAACGACTTTTTTCAATGAAAATGTTCTGATAGCTAACGAAACATACAATGAAGTAACTACGTTATAATGTTTTGACCCTAATGACATTGCGTCGATATTAAAATGAATATTTAATTCAGGTACTTACTTCAGGTATATTAATTATTTATTTTATGCATAAAAGCATGATGATAAGTTAATTTATTAACACGCTTATTTAGCTGCTTACCACTAATGCCCGGTTTCTATAAACAAAAACGAATAGTTTTGCTTACTAATAGTAGGATTTTTATTGCCAAACTGGGCATATAGATCATTTCGTAAGCTAATTTTACCTGTGATCTACTTCCATATGGGAGGGACTGGTATGCAAAGCAAATAATGAGGTCTTTGCTTCATTATTAGTAAGGAGGGACTGCTATGCAAAGCTATGAGGTCTTTACTTCATTATTAGTAAAGATATAACTTAATATTAACCAATAACGATCCGTAAATTATAGGAATCGGCCATAAGTCAGCGCTTGCTACCTACGTAAAATTAAACGTCAGGAATTTATAAATGACAGGGAAAGGTGATCACTTATAGAGATTTTTGATTCTAAAATTAAATGATAGAACTTATTATTTTTGTTTTATTTGGAAGTTGAGATAAAATCAATGCAATTTACCCTATACAATTTCTCTATGTACAAACAAAAGACTAGAGATCGAAAAATAGTCAGCCTATTTACAAAAAAATCAAATTAAAAAGTTAAGATTCGAAAATCGATCGCGACCGAGTGAGGTCAGCAGAAAAATAACACAAAAAATATGTTCGCGGTCCGTCCGTCCCGGAGTTATGTCTCTTGTGAATACCGTTAGGATGCCTTCGAAACTTAAAACGAGAAAAAAAACAGAAAACTATTCCAATTGCCAGTATTCGGAATCCGTTTTGTGTGCTAGTGTTTCTGAGCGTTATTTAAGTTGCTAAGTTTAATGTTGTGGTAGCCCTGGTTTTATTCATTTTGGCTGAACGCATGTACAGAAAAAATCTTATTTTAATTCAAAATTATGTGGTAAAGCTCTGGAATGAAAATGAGACCTGCTTATTGAAAATTCCAAACCATTAAGGTTACTTTGATTCGAAGTATGTAGTTAATAGCAGATAAATAGGGGAAAATCAAACTGCAATATTGCTGTAAGTTATCTTAGTTCTAAAGCTCTAGCAAAATCTCTACATTAAATTGGAATAGAATTAGAGCAATACGCTCACATATTTACTGACTAGCTATCAATGACGTGAACAACGCCTTAAAAATGTCAAGGCAGTCGCAAAAATACGCTGCAAATACGTTATACTGCGAGTGTATCGAGCTCAAAGCAGATATTCTGGGAGAACAAGCAAACATTTCTCCGACTCGCCGAACTCAAGACAAGTCGGCTGACCGCCGCTACTAAGTAAGACTGGGACATAAATTCTTCAAAGGGTTAAACAAAAATAAAAAAATCTCAAAAACCCCTTTAAGAGAGCTACCGAACTATAATTTATGGGAGTGGGTTCAGCGCGACGGCCATCGCTCGAAACAAAATTAAAAAAAAAAATGCAAAAAGTTTCCGAACGGAGACGCAAAACGGTGAAATTGGAAATAATTTTGCGATAGCATCGCGCTCGGCCGGTACCTTTCAATTTCTTTATACGTTTGCAAATTTGTTTTTTGTTTTGTCGCTACGTCGAGTTATGGCCGGGAGACATTGGGCACGACTGGGCATTCGCTAAATATTAGTTGAGCTCAAGACGCGTAAGTCTCTCAAACTCCTTGTACGATGACAAGCCACCTGCTGACCATCGATGTCTCTGGATTCCACGAATGTGTTTGTTAAAAGAGATTTTAATCTTCGGAAGATTAAGGCTTTTCATTTTTTTATTGTTATCTCGTATCTACTGTTGACTCTCTCTGTCTCTCATCAATCATCCTCTACTAATTTTATCTTCTCTGAAAAAAGAAAAAGTTTCAATTAAAACTCGTTTAGTAACAATCTTGTCATTATACTACTTTACCTATCAAACATCACTAATGAAATAGGTTTAATTCTTTCACTTCGGAGCCAAAGCTAGCTTCATCTTATTTCACTTCCATTACAATCGACACAACAGCAGATTTGTTACTGACACTAAATAACCTTAAATAGTGATATCAAACCCCACCTATATTATATTTATGGGACACAAAAGCAACAGCAGAGCGACAAATAGTCGCACAGTTATAACAATGGCTACAATCCAGAAGCTGGTATCGCACGTGCTGCGCCCGCGCCGTGTCGTGACGACTCGAACCGAGATAATTCCCTACTGCCTCCGTTTATGTTATTATATTATTTTCAAGTACAATTAAATACATTCTTATGTTTGCACTTGTTTTTAGATATGCTTTGATACATCTTGGTACTGAATTGAACGTAGGTATGTTTTAATCGACATAAAAAAAAAGTGGTTTTTCATTCGTCTGAGATCGAAAGATCTGTTAGAAATTTGTCTTGGGTTTCTCTTTGTTTAGTATCTGTTAGTGTTTTAATAATGATTAGTATAGGTAAAAATTCTAAGAGTAGAAAAGTCTAAGATATCGTTTTGTAATTTGGTAGCAGAACGGAAACTATGCTTTGATTAAGAAACTTTTATTTACAACAAATATGTACAAATTACGATCTATATACAGAACATTTCCTGAAGCCTGCCGCTGCTTCCGATTAACGGCAAGGTTCCCAGTAGGTTGGCAGCGTTTCCTCTTTGGATAGCCAAGCTGAAGCATTGACGAGCAAGACGGCGAGCTTCTGACCCCCACGGTCCCATGGTCTCGACTGCAAACAGCATAAAAATATTTTTTTTTCCATCGATGCGTATTTTTTGAATTTTGAATTTTCCGCACCGGCCACAGCATTGATTAAAATAAGGTTAAAAAAATGATAAATACTAATTCTGAACAGAACTTCATATTCTACAACTTCCCTTACCATAATGATGATGGATGATATAAAAAATTAAGGCTTGAGAATCAAAGTAATCAGTGGGTGGTAATCAGTTGTTTAGAAACGTAACTGATTCCTATACGTACAATATTGTTGGGAGCAATTGTACCAGCATCTGGTACTGTCACTATATATCACGATGCATCAATAACGATTTGTCAAAATCGCCCGAACGGTTGTTGGCCCACTTTGCTGGCTATTGTGCTTAGGTGTTAGGGTCCCGTGAATGTTGGGGAAAAACGATGCGTGTGCTAAGACGTGTGAGGTTTCGAATAGTTATTTGAGATCTTATGTTATTTGAGGTCGGGTATGATGTTAGAATATTTTTAAACTTTTTTTTCTGTGGGTATTTTTATACCTGAAAAAAAAGGTACTTACTCTTTAAGGTTTTTGTATTATTGTTTTGTATTATTTATACGGTATATTAATAGATGCTTTTAATGAAAAATGTCTTACTTATCTAATCTATCTATCTATCTATCTATATATATAAAATTCAAAGACCTGACTGACTGACTGATTGACTGATATATCAACGCACAGCCTAAACCACTGGTCCTAGAGACATGAAATGTAGAGGGTATATTCTTTGTGAAGAGTAGGTATCCACTAAGAAAGGGTTTGTTGAAATTCCACCCCTAAGGGGATAAAATAGGGGATGAAAGTTTGTATGAAAGTCCGTCAGTTTCGAAGTTAGGATCTTCAAATTTTGTGTTTGGGTTGAAGATTGAAAATTAATGTATACGTGTCTCAGCGTTTTTAATAATTCCACCCTCGAAGCGGGATGAAGTTGTTTTGTTTTGTTTTATTGTTGTAGAAAAATATGTCATTTGTTTACTGTAGGCCACGCGGGCGAAGCCGCGAGCAGAATCTAGTAAGGTATAATCCTAACTATTATAAATGCGAAAGTGAGTTTGTTTATTTGTTTGTTACGCCTTCACGCCTTAAGTATTCAACAGATCATCATGACATTTGGCATGCAGATAGCCTATGGTATGGAGAAGGACATAGGCTACTTTTTATCCCGGGAACGCGGGTGAAACCGCGGGGGACACCTAGTAGATTATAAACAAAACTAAACTAACATGATCAAAATACAAAATACATATTTCCCACGGAACCATTTACTTACCATCGATAAGAACAATCTTTATTGATCGTCTCACAACACAAGTTGCAAAAACTTTAATGTTTCGGAAGACACCGATATATTTTTCCCCCTACGGAATCCCCGACAAAATACAGACGGGTTTTGTTCCGTAAAAACTGGAACTTTTTAAGACACCAATACCGGTTCTATAATGTGAGTTATCCGTCGCTAAACTGTAATGGAAAGTTAACCAATGGTTATTATATTTTACGGCTCTTTAATTACTTAAGTATTACTTAATTTATTTCTCACATCTTGAAAGAAAAGAAAATATTAGTTGCATCTAGTTTTATTTCCAAAAGAAGTTATGTATTTTGTGTCGACAGGAGTTTCACAAGAGTTGCAAATGAGTCCTAAAATATGACCTCGAAGTTATTCAAACACTTTTATATGGCTTATAATGTAACTCATACCATCTTCTTCTTCTGTATTTAAGAGCTGTGCTCTTGTCGGTGTAGCTTCTTCCATTCTGCTCTATCATTAGCAACATTTTGCACCTTCTTATACGACACGACGTCTATTTTTTGCCTTCACTTGATCTCTTCCTCACTTTTCCTCTATCTTTCCTTGTATTATGTTTTTGATAAATTCGTCGTGTCGTATAAGATGGCCAAACATCCCCCTCCTATTCTCTATCGTCTCCATAATGTTCCTTTTCTCTTTTACTCGACTCAATACTTCCTCATTTATACCATCAGTATACCAATAAATTTCAGCAAACAATAGCTGACATAGAATTAATAATAATAATAATCTTGTTTATCGAGATAACGAGGCCCACTTGTTAGTATTACAATTTGAATATTTTCTTAAAAACTATGTTAGTAACAAATAAAATAAAATAAAATGACAAATTAAAATTTCTTCCAATTTACAATTTGGACGCACTATCATGTCAATGGCATGTTTTAACAAATGCGTGTCAAAATTACTCGATAAAGTCTTCAGGATACTATTGGGACTAGACCGCATCCTAGATAATATGGAAGCGCTTTTTTTACGGATGATCGCGTAAAAGTCATCGGTTCTAGCCTGAGCGAACATAGTTGAGGCACTACAATATCTTGGTAGTCCCAACAGAATCCTGAAGCCATTATTATATTGAACTCTCAGGGCACTGAGCGCCTTCTGCGTATAGTTGGTCCACAGGCCACTCGTGTAGAAGGTTTGACAGTATGCTTTAAACAATGTAACCTTAGCATCCTCACTACAGCGAGTAAACCTATGAGCCAACATATTGTATCTAGCAGCCAATGCCCTGCGTTCAAGTTCAATATATACCTGGTCTTTAAGGTCCTCGGTAACATAATGTCCCAGGTATTTAAATTGAGTTACTCTCTTGAGTGGTACTCCACTTAACAAAAGAGAAGGATTGTAGTCAATCTTCCTTCCGGGGGCCTTAAAGATCAGATATTCACTTTTTTGTACATTGTACATAAGCCCATGAGTAGCAGCGTATCCCTCACAGGTACGTAGTAACTCCCTGATTGAGCCAGCTGTTGGACCCAGCAGCACCATGTCGTCAGCGTAACTAAAGTTATTGACTACTAGACTAAAATACACTCATGGTTTTGTTTACCTTTTTCGATTTAGTAAACTTGTGCACGCCTTAAATTTGGGCTTAAATTGAGACAGTGTTGAACCGTAATACGTGAAATAAGGAATAAAATGCGACTCTGCAAAACTATGATAGCAGAAGTCTTCTAAAAGTAATAATTGTTATATCAATGTGATATCACGCGTAGGAAGGACAATCCACAGACACTCTTTGCTTTGATAACAACTGCATGCGATAAGGGCAGTGTTACACAAGTCTGCAAACTCACTGTGTCAATGTGCATGCAGTCTTGTCCGCGTCAAAGTGGATCCATAGATCATTGAAATTATAGACACCTAAGCTACTGTAATGTATAAAGATTGGTGCTCGTTTAAAACAGTAAGTAGCACAACAGTATAAGTAAATTCTACTATGGGTAAAACGAATGCTATTGTTTTAGGTATTTTTTTATGAGGATATATTTTATTATAAGGTCATAATGTTTTTTACCAGGTACTTTTCCGCCATATCGAGTTTCATAATCAAAAAAGAGTAGTTAATTTCCTAAAATTTTGCATTAAATTAAAATAATTTAAATGTTTCATGCGTATTACAATATTAGTATTTGCTGCAAAATACGAGCGACGAATTCTTGCAAATATCCGCATCTATACTTTTAATGGTCTATGTAAAGATCGTAGGATGACTGGTTGCAGTTGCCTCGATTCGAGTACGCCTTATTATGTTAATCCTTGGTAAGTAGCGTGTCTATAACCATGTCAAAGTTTTTTACCTTTTCTGAGTCGACTGCGGAGAGTAACGGAGTAGGTACCTACTTAGAATGTATCTTTTGTAAGCGAGACTTGGTTTTTGTAAAACAACTATTTTAGACATCGAGTAAAAATACCTTTAGAGTAGCAATACTGACCAATCAAATTCCGCAACTAGTCAGTGATTTGTCACTGATTTTGAACAGTAAGGATCGTGTGTTTTTGAATTGGCTAATCAGAGTGCATGTGTCCTTGACTTCCAATCAGAGCTCATTATCGGCGGTGGGAAATTGGCGGAATGAACTAAAATGAACGTCATTGCACTTCTTTGGGTAATATATGTATGGTATAATAAAAACCAGTATCTCGGATGTTCATTATAAATGTTTTTTTTTGTTACTGTTTATAGGCCTGTGTTTGACCGCAATCTCACCATGCTAAGTGATGATGCGGCCGAAGGTGGTAAGCAAACAAAGCCTAGAAGGAACTGGCTCTCAAGTGCACCTATCGAAACACACCGAAAGCTACTTGGCGACAGATTTTCAACTTGAGGGTGGTAGCCTGCCAGGCAGGTACTACAAAGTACCCTACCACCGTGTTATGGTTTTCTCACGATGTTTTCCTTCACCGAAAGCTCAAGCTCATTGTAAAATTCGAGCCCGGGACGATGGGATTGAAGAAAGACTTACTTATGTGAGCATTTTGATAGATAATGAAGTAACTCAATTAGGACTTCTCACTAAACATTGGTTATTTCGACAGATAAGGACTACATACATTAGAAAAGTCGGCGTTGGTCTATTCCTCGTTTTCAGAGAGAGTCTTTGATGCCGTTTAGGCCATGATTCTAGATAGATATTTCCCAGTATGCGTAAAACTCCGATACATCGGATAGAGGCTAGATTCCACGCGGCGGAGTTCCCCGAACCAGCTTGTTGACTTATCGAACTCCCAGTAGTGGTTGTGTTTACTGTCAGCCGTTGATGTTGATGCGTGGCTTCATACAATGAGCTGTGTTGCTCCTCACACGCTGCTGTATGTAAACTAGACGCTTATTTATTGTTTTTAAACGAGAATTTCTTGTTATATTTGCTGTTATATGTCAGCCATCGACAATTTGTTATAGTCGCTTTTTATAATGTAGGAAACTGAATTTCCTATTTGTCCTCTTTTTTCTCATAAAACTTTCTTTCGCACGCTCCACGATTAATTACTCAAATCTATGGAAGTGATTTTCTCGAAATGATATAAGTATCAAATATTGTTTTTCCAATTTATACTGTTTTGATAAACTCATCACATATAGGTAGGGTTGCCATCTCTAAAATTTAGCAACCAGGACAAGACTCGTGAATACCCCGGATTTTGAAGCCCGGACATGTCAACAGGTTTTTTTATATCTTAGTATAATAAAAACAGTACAAAATGTCATAAATCAACTTTTCATTTATTTTCAAAGACATTAAAATAGAAATTAGTCATCTTTTATCATCATTTTAAATGCAACAAAACAGAATCTTCACACATGAAATTTTTAAACCCGGACTACAAATTAAACCCCTCCCGGACGCTCCCCGGACGCCTTCTAAACTAGGACAAATCCGGGAAAACCCGGACGGATGGCAACCCTACATATAGGTATATCATATATATGGTACTTAGTAGATGCGATAGAAGGGCATTTTGGTATAATAAAGTTTGAGTAATCTTACGGAACGGGGTCAAGCCTCTTACAAAGAACTTCGCAAGGTGCAAAAAGCAAACTATATTTCATGAAATCTCCTGCAAACATACATAACACTGTATTAGTAGGCAGTGGGTGCAATGTGCATTGCACTGATAACTTATCACAAGATAAGCGATCTTGCCTTTATCGCGGATGCAACGGACCGAGAACCTACTTACAATCAAATAGTTTTAAATGGAATTGACAAAATCAAAGTAATTCATTCAATTCATCTATTAATAAGGAATCAACAATCTGTATTTCCGAATATTTTGGACAGTACACAGAACAGACTTTTTAGATAAATGTTCAAATAATGAAAACGATCATTCAATGAAAATAAAGTTTAAACTATCTACATTTTCACAAAACAAATTCCAAATTGAATTTATTTATAGGTTAAATGATGTCAATATTTCCATAATTTATTGCACCTTTTGATTTTAAAGTAAGTGATTTGGCTCCTACAACAGAAACTTCAAATTTTAATGATACGTCATAACGGTATTCAAGACTTATTGGCAAATGGTTTAGAATACTAAGTTGATGTCCTCCTACTGGTGAATGCAGTGGACTCCTTTTATCAACATACGCCTCTTTTGGTCCGTTGCCAGCCTTGTCATTCTGTCATTCGTTCTTTGGTACATAATATAGTTTTACCTTATTTCCTTTCTCTATTCACATATTCAATACTCATTGATCTAAGTGATCTAACAAAGCATAGGTAAACCTATACTGAAATGAGTCTCTTGTCTGTGGTCAAGACTCTAAAGGCGGGTTTTTTTAATACCACGAGCAACTATAGATATATCAATGAATCATAATTTGTAACCGACACATTTCATTAACTTAACACTCATCGAATGAGTCATACGTTTCCTTAATATTATACTAAAATTCCTGTTAAACTGAAATCTTTGCAAGTTTGAAAGAATTTAGATATCATCAAATCTAATTGAATCGAGAGAAGAATCGAGTGCTAAGCTAGCTGTTTTCATCGATATCTCGGGACGGGTCTTCTGAACGCTGACGATTCGTTTTGTCAACAATGGCTATTGTCTTCGTCGATGTTTGAAAATAATGTTATGGACATCACCCTTTGGAAGTGCAGGAAATTTTCAAGATCGTCACGTCAGGGAGCCAATGATGATATCTTGCGATAATTGGTAATCAGTATTAACGAGAATTTTATTAAGCAGTGTAAGGCAAATTTATAACTGAGCGAGGTCAAATAATTTTGGTGTTCATTTTATACGTTCTGAAATCGATAGGATTTTGGAATCAAAATTATATTTGTTATTCTATAAATTTAAAGGAAATATGTACGTGATTTTATAGAATTTAAAATTTCCGATACCTAGATTTTATTTTTAAATTACTCTAACATTGTGTAAATTTATTCTTTATACCTAATTATAAAGTAAATTAAACATAGCTTTATTTTAATTTAAGTATGTTAATGTACAATATTCTAGCGATTTCTATTAAAGTGCCAGTGAATTTTGACGTCAGTAGTTTTAGATAAGGCACTTGACTAAACAAATGATAGTTTAATGCAGTTAGTGATAGTTACAATACCACACTAAATAAAGAAAACGGAACACATTTTTCGCTATTACACTTTGATACCAAACATTTTTTCAAAATTTTTTGGTCATGCCTTTGATGACGTATTACATGTGATAAGGTAAAATTTTGAAATATTCCCGAAGTTTACCTAGTGTATAGATATGTACGTCCCAATCATAGTTAATTACTATTTATATTTAAATATTTTTAATAATAAATTTAAGCAATATTCATGTAATTTCCCTCGATGTATTACGTAAAACGTAGGGAGTTTCACTAGGGTTGCATTTAGGACCGGTTCTATTGAACATATATGTATATGATCCTAAAGTTAGCTTATCTTTTTTATTTGGAAAGTATTACAAGATGAATATCATTATTGACCTCGGTTTTATATTCCTAAACACATTACGAATCAAGAATCCAATACAACAGTAGAGTAAAAACATTTAATGTTATTTCTCATTCTTAAACATTTGTTTAGATCGAATGGAATGCGAGATTTCTAATGATGCTTGCTCGATTGTGTCAATGCGATCTTATTTATATTTACAAGATAAAACTGAGGAAAACAATAGAAATGTAGCAGCCGCTACCGCGTATTTACATTTTCGAAGCAAAAGTAATACCGGTGATGGAATTAATTATGTTAAAACAGATTAAGAGATACAGGGGGTATTGCCATAATCACCACGCGTGGCAGAAGTGGAAATCAATGGGGGAGGCCTATGTTCAGCAGTGGACATCGAATGGGCTGATATGATGATGATGATGATGAGATTAAGAGATTAAGAAACAAAATATTCACTTATTTATTGTTAACGCACGGAATAATGTCAATGTGTGTTAGATTAACCTAATAAAAATGCCTATAGTACTATTGTTATCATCAATATAAGGGGAATTTGCGGAAGTCTAAAGCATTACAGGAATAACCGGAGTACCAAATTATGTCATTGATAGATTTATTCATTTCATTTCATCACTCATAGCGCTCTTAATTATGTTATGTTTGTTTACATACTTGTCACTCAATATCGCAGTAATAACTGAACGGACTACGATGAAATTTGGGACAGAGATAGACCATACTATGGAATAAAATATAAGATACTTATTCAGGAAACATGATGTTCATCGTCAACGCAAGCATAACCGTGGGCGGAAGCTAGGAGCATACACGATTATTCGATATGGTAGAATATTTAATCATCACTCACGTAGTAACTATCTTGTAATCTGTGCCATCACTGACTGTCAATCGACACACAGGCTAAACCGAAAGCGTTATAGACCGCTTACCATCAGACGGGCCGTATGCTTGTTTGCTATCTTAGCATGTCTTGTCTCCTCTCTCTCTTCCTTCAGTGCAAAAGCTCTATAAAACCTGAAATGTCGAGGAAAACCTTTGATGAAATAGGTTTGCACTACTGAAGGAACGATAATCTCCTTCAACGACTTAGGGTAAATACCTACAGTAGTGTTTTTCGGTAGCCATGCAGACTAATGATGCAAATGCCACCGTTTAGGAAAAAATACATTTCTATATTACTCTTGTTTGGTACAGATCAAGGAAGTGTTTATTTTTAAAGATAAATTTAAAAAATTCCTACGGTATACGGTAATTTCGATATTCAGGGAAGTTCCTTTTTTATTACTTAGTGTCTAATACTTTTATAAGAACAAATTCAATGCCTATGTATGTATACATACACTCACCGTCGCAGAATTTAGCTCAAGCATGAGAGTTGTTTTCAGCAAAGGTTTGCTTTTCCTTAATTTAGCTCGTAGCAATGCATTCGATATCATTAAAGCCAAAAAGAGTCAGCTTGCAGACGAGACATAATATTAAATTAACTTAAAAAAATATAAAATAATGACGTATTATATTTTCAGCATACAAAGAAGCAAAGTGGTGAATACTTAGTTTCAGCTAGTACGCAATGTTGAGACTGAAATTATAGTGACGTCACAAGTAAACGTAAATGCTACACGTGTTATATTGTGATAGCGAGTAGCAAGCAAAAATGGTGTGGTTAGAAAACAAAGTGACATGTCGGGAATTGACTCATTTATTATTTTTTCCGTGCTTCGGAAACTACCTACGTAAAGCCGTTGGTCCCGGCTATCAGTCTATTGCGATAGTCGTTAAGCTAGTTGAAAGCCTCCTTGAAAACTCTAACAGTAGGTTGACCACTAGCATACCGCCATCAATCCGCAGCGGACATGCGTGGTGGAGTATCTGCCCATTACCTTTCACCCTCACTTGTGGCAGAAGGAGTGAGACATTATAGGCTGACGATGATGATTATTACTAGTTGCCAAAATCGGACCGTAATCCATAATAAAATGCAATCATTATTCTTTTCGTATCTGTATCTAGATTTTTTCAATTCATAATTTTAAGAGTAGAGAATTAAGGGTCGTTCCTTTGAAAATTCGGAGCAGTTGAAATCGAGATAATTCCACCTTAAAGAATAATGTGTTGTGTTCGTGCAGCGAAGAAGGTCGCTTGAAAATGTGCAGGGAGGGTAAGGGTAAGGTGGCTTTACTAGCAATTTAGTCCTTCCGCTGCCAGCACAGGTACTTTGACAGATACACTAAAAGAAAGGTTCTACAAAACTAGTTATGTAAAACGAACCTTACGTTTTGTTGTCGGGAAACTAACTTTAGTTACATTTAATCAAATAATTTACTAATAAACCAAAACTAGTTTTGTTACTGGTAAGTTTTAGTTCGCAAATCTCTCTGTTTAGGTTATGGGTCGTAAAATTTTGTGTTGTGTGTATTTAATGAACCCTCCCCCCCAATGTTAGGGAAGGTAAAGTTCATACTGGAGAGATCAGGGCCTATTGAACCTAGTGTGCATCGAATGCCAGTGAAATGTTCCAAAACATCAAGTTGTTCTACACCGGAAATCAAGTGTTGAATTAAAGCTAATATAAACTAACGAACTTAGTTAATTACATCTGTCGAAGAACAAATTGGTACTACATCTCACTCCGTCTCTGAGCTTTCTTTTGTTAATCGAATCAGACTAACTGTACATAATATGTACTTAGCATCTTGACTGTTACTATGAACCGTATTAATGAAGTAAATGTAACGTAAAAGTAGGTAGTTAACATGTCTAGAGATGAAAGAATCAAGTGAAATCAGTGGAACAATGCCGTTGGTTCCCACACGGTGGCGCCTCTGGCGGCGTTCCGAGAAACTAAGGTATCGCGTTGACGCGCGACGCCGGCGCTGACTTTCCTTTAAATTTGGAATTACTCATTTGTTGGGTCGTGTTACTTATATAATGCGAATTACTTTTAATTCTTAATTATTTTACTGTTACGTTATTTAGATTCTCCAGTCTCCTACATTTATTTGTTGTGATTCTTTGAATTGAAGGATTTGATGACATTATCTCCTATCCCTAAAAGTAAGCTAATCCATCTGGCCTCGAAGAAAATGCCTGAATAGCCTGGTACTTGGCGCCAGACTTTCAACATGAGAACATGAAAACTTTGTCTGGGCCAGCTCCCTTCAAGACTACTGAGATTTTCTATAGTGGCCACCTTGTCCACCGTTAGGTATAAAAGACGGCACACTATACCTGGCATTCCCTTACGAGGCGTCATGGACCATATCTGCACGCTGCACTGGTAGGTCACGCCGCCAGAGTATCCCTGGTACTCATTATAAAATGTGAGTCGCTGTGTGATTACTCACTACTATTTGTCAAAAATGGTACCGGAGCTGTTAAAGTCGCTCACCTCGCGCACCCCAGTGCCCAAGCACACCTTGTTGGTGCTAGCGGATTCAATCCCCCTAGGAACGCCAGAAAAGCTGGCTCCCATTTTTTCAAAATGATCCCGAAGCTGTCATGCACGCTCACTTCTCCACGCATCTTCCCAATGCTTGCAGCTGGGTTGGCAGAAAACCAATCTAACGTGTAGTCTTTCTATCCAGGAAAGTGCCAACAAAATGATTAAGATGAAAAAAATCCTTGAAATGCGAACATTCATGCCACAGATTTAGAACTGGATAGATACCAAACCTTCCGGCGAAGCGTGCCCGGCAAGTAGGTGCAATGCCAACTTACTGCGCATATCATATTATGTTATAAACATCGATTCAATCAAAACACAGACTTCAAACATCGTACTTTGAACCGATTCCACAGGACGTCTTGACGACAGACTACGGCTAGACAGGAACGATCAGCCTCATATACCGGTGTCGATTGATTACCTATAATGCTATAACTGTGCTATAAACGCTATAACGATAAGCTATCAGGCTCGTCTTACCCTGTTTCCTGCCACTGGGTGTTTTCCAGCTAACTCGCGATATTAAGGCAAACGACACCGGATCGCGGATGATTTTTCAAATTCCATGTATTCTGTGTGCGAGACCCCGAGCTGTTTCTATGTAGTTATTATAAAGACTAGGTTTAACTTCATACTGTCTTCTTTGAAGCAAAGATAATGGCTGGCAGCCCTGGCTTGTAAAATAAAGAAAAATCGGAACAATACAGTGAGAAAAAGGTAAAACTTACCGTTCGTATTAAGGTACATACGATTAAGAGTCAGTCACTTTAGATTTAGTGAGCTTTACTACTACAAAAGCAATATCCTCTAAGTTCCAGTTAAGTCAAAATCACACGCATAAGTATAAATACTGAGAGCCTTCTTCAACATAAATAGCGATTCTACTTTACACAAACTGAATTGTTTTTTTTGTCAAATCTCACTTTTTTCATATATTCTTGCTAGCTACGACGCCTTGACGCGACACAATTACGCTTCCTATTAGACCAGAGGCCCTATTACGAAAAACGATACACAAACAATAAACAATATTAACCAATAGAATTGCAGCAAAACTGACGAGACGTAAATTTTATGTAATTCTATTGGCTAATTGATTGACAACGATGATCGGACTATCGTGTATCGTTTTTCGTAGTAGGCCCTCAGGCCTTTATATTCCGGCTTAGTTGGACCGCAATAAGAGTGCGTATACGGCCCCTTTGCCAAACAAAGTCCATTGAGTTAAAGTTGTCAACAGCTAGTCATTCATTTCGTATTATCCGGTGACCTGGTGTTCCTCTCCAAAATCATTAAAGGATATATCGACTGCCCCGAGTTGTTATCGCTGATTCGGTTTAATAACCCTAATAGATGCTTGCGGCAAAGTCCTATATTACATGTGCCGATTGTGTCCTCTAATTACAGGCAAAATTCCTACATATGGCGAGTTAGCAATGCATACAATAGCATATCTAAAACTATTGATTTAGACATATTTAATATGAGCACCCCGATACTGAGGCGTCGGTTAAGTCTGCCATTCTTTTCCGAGGCTAAATAAAATAGACAACTTTATTGTTGATAACTATACTTTTAAGGGTATGACGTTTTCTATGTTGTTTTCTGGTTACACTGCTGTTGTGAATATATTGTTATTATGTATATTGTATTGTATAGTATATTTTCTTCATGTTATTAAGTTATGTGTTATTATAAGTTATTTTTTATCAAAGTAACGATTTGTTAAAATCTATTATGTCTTTAGCAGTGAGGACCTCTAAATGGCTCACACATTTTCCATGCTAATATATATACATAATTTTGTAAGCTGTTGGTCCTCCAACAAAAATATAAATAAATAAATTATAAATACATAGGGAAAATAAGTTAAATAGCAGTCGAATCTCGGCATTCACAGAAGTAACACAACACGCAATATTATGTTACTGTACTCGTAAGTAGTTATTTCGGAAACTAAACTACTACTACTGACTTTTAGTGGCATTTTGATCCATATCCCTCTTATATCAAAGGATGGTTAACAAGTCTTGTTAAACTCAGATATTAAATATAATAATTTTACAAGACTCGAACCATCTTTTGCAAAGAAAGTATTTAAAAAAATGTGCCCATAATCTTATAGATTTTTTGATACAATATTAAAATCCAAATATCTTCCACAGTATGATGGACACGGGAGGAGCAGGAATAGCGGAATCACCCCCCACATACCATCGCACATATGAGCAATACGTCCAAGGTGCCGTCGAGAACAGCGGAGACTCAGCTCAAGACCAGACCAGTCCTGAACTCGTCGTCTGGTCCACACTACCCTATGGCATAGACTATAGAACCCCATATGACTACAGAAGCCCATATGATACATCAAGGGATTACTCCACGCAGCAGTACGCAAGAGCACCCTTTACCACGAAGATGGGACAGGCAAAAGCCTTGAAGGAGGCCAGGATAAGGAGGCCTATGAATGCCTTCATGGTGTGGGCGAAGGTGGAGCGCAAGAAACTGGCTGATGAGAACCCTGATCTTCATAATGCTGATCTCAGTAAAATGTTAGGTAAGTGTCTTTTTCCTTTGTTGTTTTTAATTGTTCTTGAACACTGAAGTGACTTTTCAGGTGTTTTATTAACTGACTTCAAAATAATTGGAATGTTTTACAAAAAACTTAAACCGACTTCAAAGTACATGTTTGTTACCTCATAACTACGTCATTTATTAACCGATTTGGAATATTCTTTTTTTATTTCAAAGGGTACACTTCCCGTTTGGTGCCATTGTCATCAGATCAGGATTTGATTACTTCTTAGCGTACTTTGAAGTCGGTTTAAGTTTTTTGTAAAACAATTATTACTAATATTATTTTGGTACCTGATTGCTATCAAAGTACTGAGAACACTTGGAGTATTAAAAAAAAAATCTATGTAATATTCTCGTGACAACATAATTCGATTAGTTTTAAAAGTGGACTTACAATCTTCACATCATGTATTATTATAATATAGTTTAGAAAACTAATTCCGACTCCCAAAAGAAAACAAGAGTTGAAAAAGGTACTGGATGAGTCAGCAGTAAAGGGCAATCTCTCGAGACAATTTGAATTTCAAATGTCAAAAACAACAGCTAGTTGAAAATTATCATTTAATA
Source organism: Polyploca ridens (assembly GCA_951394255.1). NCBI lineage: Eukaryota > Metazoa > Arthropoda > Insecta > Lepidoptera > Drepanidae > Polyploca > Polyploca ridens. Next base: position 5,677,878 of record OX596265.1, on the reverse strand, counting down.
TTTATATATTCGTTGCTAGAACTAAACTGATTAGATTTTGAGGATCGGATATTATTATTAATTATTGGTTAAGGATTCCTAAAGTTATAGATTTTCTATTCAATTAAATTTTATAGCACATAAAATCAATCATGATTATCGTTATCTAGCTAATATGTGTACTTGGCAACGCCTTTTTTTCTCTTAAGAGCATTTATGCTAGACGGCCGCGCTCGAGTTTAGGTATTTGCCAGCGCCAAGCCGAGTCAACGCGGGGCTATGTCGGGGCAACCGCCCGCGCCGCCGCGCCGCGTCGGCTATAGCGCGATAATGATATTGATACTTACTAACTAGAGATTTTTTTTTATGGTTATCCAACTACACTCAAATATATTTGTGTATTTTAGCTTTTAGGTTATTTAGTTAATTAAGATGTTACCTATTATGTTTTAATTTAGAATAATTAATTTAATTTGCACATTTATTTATATGACCATGTCGGTAAAGAAGCGTACGGCCCGCCTGATGGTATGCGGTTTCCGTAGCCATATGGATTATGAACGCCTTGTAACACACGGGGCAACACTAACGAGTTACCGACCCTTCCCATCTCATTCCCTAATGAGCTCTAATGACCTTACTCACGCGCAGAAGCACAACACTCAGTTATTTAACTGCGGTATTCTGTAAGTAATACGATAAAGCACAAGGGTTGAAATTTGTTGAAAAAGTTCACAATTGAAACATTGGTACGAATTTCTTTGTTTTCGTTATTTTTTTTAATTCTATAAAAATGTGAGAATTAGATTAGCCCAAACACTATTCCCCTTATTACAAAAGATGATTAAAAGCAGTTTTATTAAAACCATATATCAGTCACATTCTTCTAACGTCATATATCAATTTTAGGACTTCCTAAGACCACCTTTTAGTTTCACATAAAGTTATATTTTTAACATGACAAATCAAACGACTCCAGATACGATGGGTTTATCATGTGTAGTTCAGGAGTTCCTATGACCACCTTCCAGCATCATCATCAGACCCTGGTCGCCACACAAAGTTATAGGTTTTGACAAGACAAATCAAACAAGCCCAAACACGACGGGTTTATCATGCGTAGTTTAGGAGTTCCTATGACCACCTTCCAGCATCATCATCAGACCCTGGTCGCCACACAAAGTTATAGGTTTTGACAAGACAAATCAAACAAGCCCAAACACGACGGGTTTATCATGCGTAGTTTAGGAGTTCCTATGACCACCTTCCAGCATCATCATCAGACCCTGGTCGCCACACAAAGTTATAGGTTTTGACAAGACAAATCAAACAAGCCCAAACACGACGGGTTTATCATGCGTAGTTTAGGAGTTCCTATGACCACCTTCCAGCATCATCATCAGACCCTGGTCGCCACACAAACTTATAGGTTTTGACAAGACAAATCAAACAAGCCCAAACACGACGGGTTTATCATGCGTAGTTTAGGAGTTCCTATGACCACCTTCCAGCATCATCATCAGACCCTGGTCGCCACACAAAGTTATAGGTTTTGACAAGACAAATCAAACAAGCCCGAACACGATGGGTTTATCATGCGTAGTTTAGGAGTTCCTATGACCACCTTCCAGCATCATCATCAGACCCTGGTCGCCACACAAAGTTATAGGTTTTGACAAGACAAATCAAACAAGCCCAAACACGACGGGTTTATCATGCGTAGTTTAGGAGTTCCTATGACCACCTTCCAGCATCATCATCAGACCCTGGTCACCACACAAAGTTATAGGCTTTGACAAGACAAATCAAACAAGCCCAAACACGGCGGGTTTATCATGCGTAGTTTAGGAGTTCCTATGACCACCTTCCAGCATCATCATCAGACCCTGGTCGCCACACAAAGTTATAGGTTTTGACAAGACAAATCAAACAAGCCCAAACACGACGGGTTTATCATGCGTAGTTTAGGAGTTCCTATGACCACCTTCCAGCATCATCATCAGACCCTGGTCGCCACACAAAGTTATAGGTTTTGACAAGACAAATCAAACAAGCCCGAACACGATGGGTTTATCATGCGTAGTTTAGGAGTTCCTATGACCACCTTCCAGCATCATCATCAGACCCTGGTCACCACACAAAGTTATAGGTTTTGACAAGACAAATCAAACAAGCCCAAACACGACGGGTTTATCATGTGTAGTTTAGGAGTTCCTATGACCACCTTCCAGCATCATCATCAGACCCTGGTCGCCACACAAACTTATAGGTTTTGACAAGACAAATCGAACAAGCCCAAACACGACGGGTTTATCATGCGTAGTTTAGGAGTTCCTATAACCACCTTCCAGCATCATCATCAGACCCTGGTCGCCACACAAAGTTATAGGTTTTGATAAGACAAATCAAACAAGCCCAAACACGACGGGTTTATCGTGCGTAGTTTAGGAGTTCCTATGACCACCTTCCAGCATCATCATCAGACCCTGGTCGCAAGGACAGCAAAGATATATTTCACACTTAAAAAAAAAATAGGTCACAATAGTTCATAATTCATATAAAGATTATTATAATGTTGAATAATGTATGTAATAATTGTAAGGTTGGTACCAATAATTGAATAACAAAAAATACTATAGGCGATGATACCTCAGTGGTAGTGACGTCGGATACCGAGACGAAGGTCCCGGGTTCGAATCCTACAATGAGCTTGAGCTTTCGATCAAGGAAAACATCGTGAGGAAGCCATAGCACGGTGGTAGGGTACTTTATAATACCCGCCTGGCTGGCTACCACCCTCAAGTTTAAAATATGTCGCCAAGCGCCTTTCGGTGTGTTCCGACAGCTGCACTTGAGAACCAGCTCCTTCTAGGCTTTGTGTGCTTACCACCTTCGGCCGCATCATCACTTAACATGGTGAGATTGCGGTCAAACACAGGCCTATAAACAGTAAAAATAAAAAAATTAACTTACACCAAGTATCAAATTATGTTAGAGCGCGCGATATTGCAGACGATTGTAGGAACACTCCTGCTCGTAGTATTTGTAGAAGCGCGGGAAACAGAGCGACGTGACCTCTCTCTGTGACGGCTCAGCCGGGTCTGGCGAGCCGTGGGCTCGCGTATCAATTTATATTGTAGTTTTAAAATATTCGGTATAAAATAATGTTTATATTTTTACGGATTTTTTAAATTTAATAATTTTAAGCATTAACTGCTTCGTATTAATAAATAGTAATTATGAAGTTTGACAAACGAATTCTATATTAAAAACTGCGCTAAACATCGATAAAAATCTTAATTTTTACGCGGTTTTGTTTTGTCATTTTCATAACAAAAATGTACAAAATGCTATGATGTTATTTATTAAAAAACTAGAAGACAATATGAACATTCTAACATATATGTTTGTATTTTTTTGTTTCAAGTACTTTAATACCGATTTGACTGCAAAGACAGCATGTTCCGTTAAATTCAAAAAAGGTCTCTCAAAGAACTGCTCCAAACTAAATAACAAATAGTCAATTTAATATTTTTGTCTGTTCGAAAAATAAAAAAATAAATGTCCTATTGGATTTACGACAACGCAAATGAATAACTATTAATATAACTGAGTAGTGTCACACCGAAAACCTGGAATATTGCGGCATCGTGCGCTATTACGTACTAAACCCTCTTAATCTTTCCATAAACATCAAGTAAATGATATAGAAACGTATACGTTGCAAACAGATAGACATAAGATTGATTTTTATATATAAAGAAGATACCAATTAAAAAACCAATAACTCTGTTCCATTTCTCCACAAAAAGATAATTACAAATAATCAAAGAGTACCTTTTCACTATATAATTGAAACTTTTTGCTTACAAAATCAATCTTTTCTCTCAGAGACAAACAACCGCAACGCAATACGTAGAAATGCGAGAAAAAATTACTTAAGATCGTCATATAATTCCTTATTAGTGACAAGTGTTTCAAGTTGCATTCTCGATGCTTAAATGGTTTGTGCAGCGTCCACTTGCGATGGTTGACAACTTAATTAAATGAACGAACGGCAATACAGCTATTTGCTCACGTATTATGGACCATGTACTTACTTACGAAGCGGTCCGCGAGGTTCAAAGTTGTATGCAAACGAATTTCTTCTGTATATTAAAACTTATGATAATTTTTAAGGACGATTACTACTTAGAAGTAATTAATCCATAGATAACGCGTTTATATGGCATCTTAGTCAAGTAACTTTTTGTTTTAGTAACCTGAAAGATCGAGTAAAACCTGTTTTGTTTTTTCAAAGTTATTTCAGTGAGAGACAGTCATAATGTATTCTAATTGTTTTACTTATCATGGCTTAAAATGCTATTGTATCATGTAAAGGGACCTTAAGAAAACTTCGTATTTTCCGTTCTGAATTTATAAAAAGTTACTAATATTTCTTCTTTAGTATTAGCATGGACGAATAGATAAGGACAAGCAAGCCCATACAAAAAAGCGTAGCACCGTTGTTTAGTTCTCGTAGGCTATGTAGATGTCACTACGGGTATTGAATCCACGATTTTTAAACGATTTAAAAGTAAAAACGCATTCTGAAGGAAACCTTATCATTGAATCTCATTTGCGATCTTAATAACGCAAAGACAACCGTTAGATGGCGTTGTAATATTAGACAGTACGTACATAGTAGATAGTAGTAATTAGAAAATGAATAATAATAATGCTAATAATCAAAAACTAATTATGTGTTAGCATTAAAAAAAAAAACTATTATTTTAGTTAGACTTTGAATTGGTCCTAGCTTTTAAACGCTCAACGACTTGATGCGGTAGGCCATTGAGATATATTATTATTATGACGATGGCGGTAGGCGAATTTGTAAGCTTGCGCAAGAGCCGGCAAGAGCTAACAGCGCGAACACGAAATAATCTAGGTAGGTAGGTATGTCTTCGAACGCAAAAATGATTTAATGTCAAAACTATTTTCAAATACCGTTATTAAACGAATTTCAAAAGAATAATGTTAATTTTAAAAAGATTGTGTCTAAATCGTTTTTCTTTTATTAAGTATATCCATTATACATGAAAAAAAACGATAAAAACGAATACCTACACGGAGGATCGAACCTCGGATCTTTAAGTTTTTAAACTAAAAAGCAGTATTACAGATACCTATACATCTAAATAGATGATGCGAGCACAAACGCGAGTTAGGTAGGGTACTTCGCGTGACAAAATCTGTGCAGAAATGGGCACAATGTTTTTCTTTTGAAACTGTTTCGCGCGGACAGAGAACTCGCATAAGGCTGCATGTCCACCAGAGATGAGGACCGGCGGCGCGTGGAGTCGCCAATGACCTGGGGTGTGACCTTGCTTCCCGCTCCGCCATCCAAACCCCTACCCTCGCACTAAAACATCGCACGCGCTTGCGTTGCTGTGGTTATTATAGCACGATAATGTAAGTAGGGTAAACAGGATAGTTATCGGCACTTAATCATCATACCTATCATTATATTATTTTTAAGATATAAGAATGGAATAAAAGCTGCTACTTGTAGTCTAATTCAATTGCACAATTTTGGAGGCCGTATAATTCTAATCAATATGATTTATTTATTTTTTTATTTTATTATCATGGAAACTACAGCACTTAAAATTAAAGGTACAGTTTGAAACATACTTTTAAAACATTGCCAATTACAGTTTCCTTCTTTTTAAACTATACAAATCATCGTTTTGATATTATAACGAAAAGCAAAAGTGAAAATAAACCATACCTACACGCATATATGATAGGAGCACCTACACGCTACATAAGGACTAAGGACACATAAGACCCGGTGGATTGAGGGAGTAAAAAAAATTACAGGATAATTTCCGACTCATCAATATCGACCATGGTGGCAACAGAATTATAAATTATTTCTACACCTTTCTTTCTTTCTTTTATCAACATTTCTTTGATAGCAGCGGCTTTGTCGGTTTTGGGAGTCCAAATGGCTCTCTCGCATAACCACTCCATGGTTTATGTTTAATATTTTTAACATCAGAATAAATTGTATCTCTAAGTTCCGCATAACTCATCTGGTATTTGAATCAGCCCATCTATTTGTGGAAAGTTTCCGTTTCCGATTCGAAAAAGAATATCTGTAAATTTATCGGCAGAAACATACATGCATTCATTGTTCGATCAGCCGTTAGGGGTCTATGTATGTGGAGGTGAATTATTTTTTTATTTCCCGAACTGTTGAAAAAGCGGTGTAGTATCGTTTTTTGTGTGGTGTCGTGGTCGGGATTATTTGTCTTAAATTACGCTATGAGATCTATCCACAAGTTCCTCAACCATTTCCTGACCACTGAGATATTTGCTCGTGGCAGACAGATAGACAGACGGAAATACGGGCGGAGATCTTTCCATAAATTTCTCAATAATTTCCAGACAGCTAAGATATTTCTTAAGACCTGTCAGTCTGAGGAGAGACTTTAGCTCCTTATGTGTGTTCTACCGCTTGTACAAAGTACAGTTAATAATTTACTGAAAATTCTTATAGGTGATGTAACTGCCTTTCAAATAAATCCTTTTCAGTATCTTTACGGCATTTAGAGGCAAAGCAATCGCATTTTTTCTGCACAGCTATCTAAATAAAAATAAGAAAATTAAAATTACGGCCATTCCAACAGGAGAGGGTATGGACATTATTTGAAGATGGTTTTGTCGATACATTTTGTTGTATTACACTACACGCCATTAAAATATCGTTATTCCGAGACCAAACACAGTACATACATTTGTCCAACATGTATAGTTGGACCGCGGTACCCAGGCACGATGACCCAGCCTGGCGGAAGATTTTCCCTTTTTAATGAAGATGTCATTTAACCTTGCACATCCATATTGGTGATCCCGACGTATTGGATGGGAAAATTCACAACCCTCCAATCACAGAACATGCAGTAGCACTTCTGAGCAGCTACCAAGCTCATCACTCCCCACCGACAAGCAGTCACACAGCAATCCAGCTTCGCCTTAACCAGTTCCAACGCAGCCGATTCACTGTGCTTCCTGGTCCTGCAAGGCACACCTCTGCGACAGCACTCATCGCCCGCATTGTCCACCGCAGCATACGTCTGCATCTCTTCGACTGGCTCACCCTCGCCGGAGTGGCAGTCTCGGCACTACGTGGACTCCCATGGCTCAACCCGTCACAGCACCGACGCAACAGAATACTGCTCAGCCTCGACATGCTACAGACTTCCTAGAAGCACAGGCACTTGCAAGCTATACACAATGACGCAACAATAGACCGACCTCTGGTCTAGGAAGGGAGTAATGTAGCAACCACCTACATAATGGAGTTCACACGCCGATAGATAGATGCCGCTCCAACATCCTGCATCGCGCTTACGAAGTTTTCTCGGCGATATGCATATATAATCATATCAACCTAGGGATGTCCAGTGCTGAACATAGGCCTCCCTTCCATTAACTTCCACTTCGAACGGTTTTGGGCCACTTGCATCCAGCGGTGCCCAGCGATTTTGACCAGATCGTCGGTCCACCTGGTGGGAGGTCGTCCCGCTCGGCACATTCCAGTACGTGGTCGCCATTCGAGAACCTTCATTCCCCATCGGCTATCGGTTCTTCGAGCCGTGGCCGGCCCATTGCCGCTTCAACTTACTAACTCTACGAGCTATATCGGTAGTTTTCGTTCTCCCCTTATTTGGACCCTGTCACGTAGAGAGATTCGCGCTGAGTGACTCTGAGCTTATTTATTCGGCCAGCAGTAAAAGACCACGTCTCTGTTCCATATGTCATCACTGGTAACACGCACTTGAAGACCTTTGTCTTCAGACTCTGAGGTATTTTAGACGTGAAGATGTGCCGGAGCTTCCCGAACGCTATCCAGCCAAGTTGGATTCTTCGATTGACCTCTTTGTCGAAGTTGGACCTACCTAGTTGGACAATTTATCTTAGGTAAACATACTCGTCTACAACTTCGAGAACAGTGCTCCCAACAATCATCGGCATTGGCGGAATATGAACATTAGACATAATTTTTGTCTTGTCCATATTTATTTTGAGGCCTACCTGTTGGGAACTCTGTTGAGGTCATTGAGCATGATGTTCAAAGCTTCCAGCGATTCCGCCATTATGACTATAGCATTGGCAAATCGAAGGTGAGTGATGTGTTCGCCATTGAAGTTGATGCCATATCCCTTCCAGTCCAAGAGCTTGAATACATCCTCCATTACAGTGGTGAAGAATTTCGGGTTTTTTTTTTTTTTTTTTTTATACCACTAAGGTGGCAAACAAGCATATGGCCCGCCTGATGGTAAGCAGTTACCGTAGCCTATTGACGCTTGCAACACCAGGGGCATCACTCGCGCGTTGCCGACCCTGAAGAAATCTCTTCACACCCTTTTTGAAGAACCCCATGCTCTACTCCAATGGGAAAACCACGGCGGGGAGCTCATTCCACAATCTGAGCGTCCGCGGAAGAAAACTCCTTTGAGCCCGCACATTAAGTCACCCTGTCTTACACCCTTCTGCAGCTGGATTGGTACCGTACTCACCTCCTGGACTCAGATCGACATGGTGGCTTTGCTGTACAAACACTTCAACACTTCGATATAGCGATAGTCGATTTGGCATCGCTGTAGACTCTGTAACACCGCCCATGTCTCGACTGAATCGAAGGCTTTCTCATAGTCCTCATACGCCAGGCATAATGGCCGATTATACTCCTCAGTCTTCTGTATAATCTGGCGGAGTGTATGTATGTGGTCTATGGTACACACGGCAACACATCAAGCTATACATTTCCAGTATAAGCTGATCTCGCATTGTATAGGATGTCCCTGCAATGAGAGGTCAGCTTATATTGGAAATGTATAGCTTGATCTGTAGCCGTGTGTACTAAAGCCTTTACGGAAACCGGCTTGTTCGGCCGGCTGGAAGTCTTCAAACCTACGAGCGAGACGATTCGTAATGACTCTCAAAAACAGATTATAAACGTGGCTTAGGAGGGATATCGGGCGGTAGTTCTTCAATAGAGCCTTATCGCCATTCTTAAAGAAGAGCACCACCATGCTTCCACTCCATACCTTTGGCGTTGTACCTTCGTGTATGACGGAATAAAATAGCTTCTGAAGGACTACAAGTACCGGTTTACCAGTTTTACCACCCGCTTTCTAAAGCTCAGTTGTAATTCCGTCTTCACCCGCCGCCTTGTTGTTTTTAAGCTGTTTCAGAGCCATTCTAATCTCGTACAGGCTGACGTCCGGGATATCTTCGGTGTAATATCGGGTCAACTTGGCTCTTGCGTCACTGACCGGTAATGTATCTGGTTTCTGTGACGAGGTGTACAGCTGTCCATAGAACTTCTCGATCTCTGGCTTTGACGTAATGATGTTGCCGGTATCGGTCTTCAGCTTGGTCAGTTAGCTTTGACCAATAGTCCTGTTTTATTTCCTCTTCAATAAATGACTTATTAAAGAGGCGTATATCGTGTCACATTGCGTTTGAGATCTGTCTATTCAGCTGCCGATATTCGGCTGTATCAGCTGAAGACTGCAAACTCATTTCACGTCGTCGCTTCATGAATTTGAAAGTTTCATCTGAGAGTTTTTGGGTTCTATTCGTACGGCGGGTTATATGTTTTTAAATAATTGTGTATATGGATTTTATATCTGAAATAAATGTATTATTATTATTAAAGAATTTAGATCCTACCGCATGGACAGTTTCCACGAGCCTGTTGTTTGTATCGTCCGCTGTCAGGCAATCATCCAGGCATTGAAAGCGATTCTGAAGTTCGAGCTGAAAGCTTTCAGGGTCCTGGATATAGGCAGTTTGGAGTTGGAGCGTAGACTTTACCAGACATCTCCACCTGGATGTTCAGGTTCAGTGTGCCTCTTACTAATTGGTAGTCGCTGCCGGTCTTAACCCAACAAAAACACTGAAGATTTGCCACTTTGTCGTCAAGATAAAGTATATCTCGTTTTTGGTGGATCCATCGGGACAGGTTCATTTCCTGTGTGACCGCTTTTTGAAAAAGGAGTTCATCATAAAGAGTCCCTCCAACTCTATGAAGTCAGCCAACCGTTGGCTCCTAGGATTCCTCTGCCCAATTCCAAACTGCCCTCAGCTCATCGTCATTTCTTATGCCTAGCTTCGCGTTAAAGTCCCCCATCAATACCATATAGTGAGTTTTAGAAGCATGTATGGCTCGTGAGATATCATTGTATGACAATGTCTCTATCTCGTCATCTGGGTGTGATGAGGTCGAAGCATATACCTGGATGACCTTCAGCGAATACCGTTTGGTAATACTGAGTATCAGGTATGCGACTCTCGGTGAGACACTCTCTATCCTCACTATATTTTTGATGAGGGGCTTGCGGACATTAAACCCGACACAACCCTGTGACAGATAGGTGATCACCCTCCCGGTAGAAGAACAGGTTGCCGGATTTAAGGATTATCGTGTGCTCCCCCTCTTCGGACTTCTGATAAACCCATTATATCCTATCGCAACCTGTCCACTTCTTCCTCCAGCTCAATGAGCTTCTCGTCGGTCCTCAGAGTCCGTACATTGTATGTTACCAGGTCAAGTCGTCGTTGCTGGTAGTCGGATCTCTGCTGAAGACTCTTAGCACCCTCTGCCCCGCCTCGCATCGCTACCGTAGCCCGGGGACTAGGGGCCGTGACTGTGTGTTGTGTACCATATTAAGGGGTTTTGCCGTAATCACCACGCTTGGCAGGCGGGTTGGTGATCGCAGTGGTGATGACGTTACTCAGGTAGACGCTGCTGTCCGTCCCCTGGTGTATTCCCTTAGTCGCCTTTTACGACAGGATTGGAACACTATTTTAGGACACGATAGGATTGGAAGGGTTGGCCCTATTCTATGCCGGGAGCCACACGGCCACATGTATATATAGAACTGTCCAACATGTACAGTTGGACCGCGATGCTTAAAGAAAGAGTCCCGTGTATCCAGACTCTTCTGGCTCATTGAGTTCATGGTTAACATTAGGCCCCTGACTTATGTACCGCTTGACCATGTAGACAATTTACCCCTAATACCGACTTTCTTCTGACTAAGTCACTTGGACAGTTTTCTGAGCACAACTTCTATGACGAGGCTGGCAAGATACAGGTGCTGGCTGACTTAATGTGGTGGAGATGGGTTAACCTGCCGACACTAACACGACATGACAAGTGGTTTAGAGTAAAAGAACCCCTTGCTGAAGGGGATCTGGTGATAATTTCTGAATACCAGATACCACGTAACGTGGTTTGGTTACGTGGTATTGTTTGCAAAACGTACCCTGGTAGTGTTGGTCAGGTGCGGGTTGTGGATGTTATGACAGGACCTGATGTGACTGGACAGCGACGACTCTACAGATGACTTGCGACAAAGCTGTGCAAGTCAGACGTCTGCCGCTCCTCATCTTAAGTATTTATTTATTTTATTTTTACGATTTGAACACCATGATAGGGTTTGATAGGACGACGTTTTATATCGACATTTTTTTTCCAAAAATATTAATTGTTTACCTTCAAGACAAGCAGGTTTGATTTCACCGCAATTTCGATTATAATACATTTAAACTTGCAATTGTGATTCACTAAAAAGAACACAAGAAAATATACTATTTTTCATTTTATTTTTACCACTCCGAATTTTGGGTTGGAACTCAGTCGTGATCTTCACATTTTTTTTTTCAAGTTTTGGGAATATGGTAGAAATGTAGCAGCACACCAGCCGGGCTATTGCGTATCTTTGGTGGTAACCATAACGAACACCATTTATTGATTTTATCCAATGACGTGCATGGCATGACGATGACCATTCGTGAGCCCTGATTGGATGAAATTCATAAATGGTGTTTGTTACAATTACCACCAAAGTTACGCGGTAGAACCCCAGGATCCTCCGAAACCAGTCAATTTTGAAAGATTAGGTATAGTTTAGAGTAGTGTTTATTATTATTATTATTTTAGTTACAACAAATATGTACAAAATACAATCTATATATAGAAAATTTCCTCAAGCCTGCCGCTGCTTCCGATTAACGGCAGGGTTCCCAGAAGGCTGGCAGCGTTTCCTCTTTGGATAGCCAACATTATTTATTTTAGTATACTTAATTTAGTTGTTTACAGGTGAAAATAATTTGGCGATTAGATCATTTTTGATCCAAATAAAATTCAACTTTTTCAATAAAAAAAAACAGCAAAAATTTTAAAGTTTAAACCACCCAAATGAATGACTGCTAGGGCTAAGTTCGATTTCGTCGGTAGGTTTGGTGAGAGGCTGACTGGCCTTCCCTCTGGAAGTCACGCTTTCTGGTCTCTTGCCAAAGCTGCTGAAGGAAACTTTTGCCAGTCGTCCTTGCCACCACTCCGTAAGCCGGACGGAAACTTGGCCCATAGTGCAAAGGAGAAAGCTGACCTTTTGGGCTCTCTCTTTGCCTCGAACTCGACTTTGGATGACAGGGGTGCCACACCGCCTACCATCGCGCAGTGTGCTAGCTCCATGCCGGAGATAAGCATTACCCAACGGGAGGTCCGGCGGGAACTGCTTTCTCTGGACATCCATAAGTCGAGTGGGCCAGACGGCATACCGGCAGTGGTTCTGAAGTGGTGTGCTCCTGAATTGTGTCTAGTATTGATGCGTCTTTTCGCACTTTCCTACACCAAAAAGGAAGTCCCGTCTTCGTGGAAGACTGCCCACGTGCACCCAAAAAGGGCGACAGATCAGACCTGACGAACTGGATCAGGCCTATCGCCATCACCTCCCTTCTCTCAAAAGTCATGGAGCGTGTGATCAACACGCAGCTTTTGAGATACCTGGAGGATCACGAGTTGTTGAGCGACCGACAATATGGCTTCCGCCACAGTCGCTCAGCTGGTGACCTCCTTGTGTATCTCACGCACCATTGGCCCCTTAGTCTGAGGAGAGACTTTGCCTCATGTGTGTTCTACCGCTTGTATAACGGAGAGTGTTCTAAAGAATTGTTCGACTTGATGCCCACAGCTACTTTCCACCATCGCAACTCTCGCCATCGACGGGGAGTTCATCCTCACATATTGAAACCAGAATGGTTTCGAATTGCGCGGGCTCAGATTGTGGAATGAGCTCCCCGCCGTGGTTTTCCCATTGGAGTACATCATGGGGTTCTTCAAAAAGAGTGTGAAGAGATTTCTTTAGGGTCGACAACGCGCGAGTGATGCCCCTGGTGTTGCAAGCGTCCATAGGCTACGGTAACTGCTTACCATCAGGCGGGCCGTATGCTTGTTTGCCACCTTAGTGGTATAAAAAAAAACCAAATCGCATAAGCCGTTACCGAGTAATCGGTGAACGTACATAAATAAAAATTACATACGCATCGACTATATACAGGGTGTAAGGGACATCGCCGCACAAACGGATACCATGGGTCCAGGACATGATTCTGGACCCCCCTATGTTGGAATTTTTCGTCGGTTTTTCCCAAATTAAAAAAAAAAAATGAGTTTTTTTTACTTTAGACTGTTCATAATCGTTATTCTTACCTAACCCAAAGAGATTTAAAATAAATAAGTTATTAATTCATTACTTTCACTAAAAGTAGCAATGTAAATAAAACTAGAAACGGTGTCTTATGGCGATATTCGCCTGCAGTCAGCGACATACTACGTAGGCACAACGTTATCGCGCGTTTAAATCGCGGTGTTCACAATACATTGCGCGCTCGAAAATGACAATTTCTATAACCGATCATTAGCGAGGTGAATGCCTTTCACAATTTGATTAGTGGCATTAGGTATAGCCTTTTCGCGAAGTTTGCGTTACCATGAGAAATACACCCTGTATATATATGAAAAAAGGAGGAGGTTCTCCTCCTTTTTTTAAATCGGTTAGTAAAACTACATTTCCAAGAGTAATGTTACTACCTAGGTATAAAAATTGTAAGTCCACTAAGTGGTCGTGAACTGGTATAATCACCCTACGTAAGATGATTAAATAAAACCAAATTATGGATAAAAATCTCTAATAAATTATAATATATTTTTTTTTTAATATACAAATGACCAAAACAATTTTTTTTCTTAATGATTCATTGGGTACATAATGTGGGCTGCGTTTCTAAGACGAATAAAAAGTCACAGTGTATTTAGTAGTTGTGTTTACGGTTGGGTTTGTTCCCGGGAATAAACCCAACTTCGAGTAAATTTCCAATTTGGTGGGAAAAACCCGGGAATATTCCCATTGGCTGGGAAAATACTCAAATGGTCACAGTTACTAGATTTTGCGTAGGTATAGCGAGAGACACCTTAACTAAATCGTTTGAATAACATTTAACAAGATTTCTATTATAGTTATACCACGGTCATACACATATATCATACAATAAAAAATATTTTTTTTTTTGTGATGAAGGAGTGCATTGTTTTTAAAAAAGTGACTACAATAGTGGACAGGCGGCGGTCCCACACAATTACCACGCCATGGTAGTACATACTCGTCCGACTCGAAGTCGGGAAGTGTGATACTCGGTCCAGTCCGCGCAAGGTCCGCGTGGGTCCGCGCGTAGGTAATGTAGGTACATACAACAGCGAGTATGATTAAAATAACAATCAAAAGCATCTAAAAATATTTTTTTAGGTACAAAAAGCCACTTGAGTATTTTCCCGCCGTTCGGGAATTTACCCGTATTTTTCCATTCTTTCCCGTATTTTTTTTTTAGTTGTGTTGTTCATTTTCTCGTTCAAAAAGAAAGTCCGTAAGTAAATGATGCATCGTCAGTTAGAGGACTATGGAAAGTTGGTTCAAAATTGATTTAGGCCCGGTTTCAATAAACAAAAACGAATCGTTTTGCTTACCAATGGTAGGTTTTTTTATTGCCAAACTGGGCATATAGATCATTTCATAAGCTAATTTTACCTGTGATATCTACTTCCATATGGGATGGTCTGATATGCAAAGCTTTGAGGTCTTTGCTTCATTTTTAGTAAAGATATAAGAGTCTTAATTTTAATAAATCTTAACTGATACCGGTCGGTAAATTATTGAAACCGGGCCTTAGTTGTCCTGATCCTACCCAGAACCTAACAACTAACAAATGAAAGTAAATAAAAGAAAAAAGAATCCCTTCAACTGTGATTTTAAAATTAACTAAATTGACTAATATTTTAATCAAAATTTATCCTTAAAATAATACCATTATAATCTAAAATAGTGTACCTACCCAACCTACTTATAGTAATCTGTGCTAAATAGTGCTAATGCGTTCTGTACCTACCTACTGTGTGTGGCGACAAGCACAGCTACAAGTCGTCTCGATCAAGTAAAATACAAATTGTGAGCGCGGTCATCCAATCTATACAATTCTACTTATATCTACACATATTCCGTATCTGTCGTCAACAAATCCATCTATCGTATTGCTAAACAACGCCATCTATTTATAGTGTTATCATGTAATGCATGGATTTTACAGTAAGACGATATTAGCGCTCCCGTGTCTTTTTTTGGCGACTTATATCATACTCAAAATTAAGCGCCATCTAGGTTTAATACGAAATTTCGGCAAAGTTCCGAGACACGCTCAAATGTATGGGGCTTGTCACTCTAGACACTTTACTCTATGGTATTAGTCAACTTATGCGGATAGTGATAGTTAGATTAGACAGTAGATAGTTACTGTAACAAACAACTATACGAGTGTAGATATATCCAGTAATTATATACACTCACAAAACCTTGTCTTACAAAAGGACTTAGATTATTTATAAAAAAATATAATCAATTTATGACGAGCTCGTCGGAAAAAAAAATATAATCAATTTATGACGAACTCGTCGGAAAGGAATCGCCAAACCTAACTTTCAACTTACTAATCCTAAATTGTAAAGTTTTTATGGATGTAAGGAAGTATTTGTGATATGTGAAGATGTTTGTTACTCTTTCACGCAAAAACTACTAAACTGATTTGGATGCAATTTGGCACATAGATAGATCAAACTTTGGAATAACATGTAGTATACTTTTTATCCCGGGAAAACACAACATCCCTCGAGAACGCGGATAAAACCGTGGGTTCAAAACTAGTTACTGATAAAACCAATAAGCTAATAAAAAAATCTGACCTATACTTTTTCATACAACAATTACGTGCGTAAAACAATGAATGGACGTTATAACATGACATGGTACACATATATTGTTATAATTACAACGGGCTATAAACTTTCTCGTCGAGATAAGACGAGGAGTCGAGGACATGAACTGGGCACCGCGTGTCCACGACGCGGACGCAACTGTGTAATGTGAGTGTAATGTTGCGTACTGTCAACAAGATAAATGCTCTGATTTGTGTCCATTTTTTATAATAAAATGGACATACAAAACCTATCCTGTCGTATTACAAAAGCTGGTTTAAGCCAATTTTGTAAAACCCAAGTTATCGGTTAGCTCGATGAATATAAAAGAACGGTCAGCAATATAAGAAGCTCAATAGATCCCAAAACATAATATATGTCCACTAAAACTGTCCATGGTGTAATTGAAAATTGTGTGTAATTAAATACTTACAAAATATCTGTTTACATGGTTTACTATCTCTTTAATATGGATAGTTATGTTGCTGACTGTACGCCGTATTATAGGATGACAATATAAAATATCGTATTGCCTTAATTATTAAAATACGAACAGGAAAAAAATGCTAGATGCGTTTTTATTTCAACATTAATCACATTAACTCCTGATAACAATGGGAATCTCCGATTTGATCGAATTAATTTCGGGGAATACATTCGATAGCTTTACTAATATTCATTTACCTTTTTTATATGTCCTATTCGGTAAGGAAGCGTACGGCCTGCTTGATGGTAAGCGGTTACCGTAGCCATATGGACGCTTGCAATACAAGGCGTATCGCTCGCGCGTTGCAAAGTTCTGGCAACCTTACTCACGCGCAGGAACACAACATAAAGTTATTTCAAGCTCGGCTCTTTTTTAACCGACTTCAAATAAAGGAGGAGGTTCTCAACTCGGTTGTATCTTCTTTTATGTCTGTTACCTCATAACTCTGTCATTTATTTACTGATTTGGATTTTTTTTTTTGTTTGTGTACTTTGAAGTCGGTTTAAGTTTTTTGTGTGACTTTAGAATGTGACGGATACATTTAAATCCTGAGTTTTACTAGACTTGGTTTAAACCATCTCATGTAATAAACCGTTTACAATTTACGAACACTTTATTATGTAAGCGAGACATCATAAGTGATATGCCAATCACAAATATGAAATCACCAGTATACCAACGCACTCAAGTAAAGAAATAAAGGTCACAGCTAACGGTATCGATTACCCCTTTTGTCCGCAACTGTACCGAGCATAGAGCTTATGGCAAGTCATTATGTGCCCGCGTGGGTGGCTCGATGGTATCGCTCTTAATGAAATAAAACTCTAATAAAAAAAAAACAGCCTGCCATGTACCCGTAAATAGTAATGCATAAGCACAAACTTATTCATATCACTGTCAAAATACAAATTTTCTTTATGTCATAAGTATTTAAGGCGTGCTTTTGTTTGTACTTTTATTTTTGGGTGTTGTTTTCGTTTGTCGTGTTTAAACGTAGGTAAAGTTTAGTCACGAACGATTATTGATGTAATTAAGCTGATTTCAAAGGTACTCACATTTGTTTGAGGGAGGACTTCTAAAAAGGGGTTATTTCCATCTTAAAGTACAATTTCCTTTCTTCTACCATTCTTCAGTAAAATTTACACTTATTTTTGTTGGAAAGTTATAAGAACTATAAAGCATGCATCTGAAGCTTATGTGTGTTCTACCGCTTTTACAACGGAGAGTATTCTAAAGAATTGTTCGACTTGATGCCCACGGCTTGTATCGAACTGTGCGGGCTCAACGGAGCTTCCTTTCGCGGACGCTCAGACTGTGCCGTGGTTTTCCCAAAGGAGTACAGCATGGGGTTCAAAAAGGGTGTGAAGAGATTTCTGCAGGGTCCGTATGCTTGTTTGCCACCTAAGTGGTATAAAAAAAAGGAAATGATGTCACTCGGTTTGATAAATGGTAAAACAGAATAGCTTGTGGTGAAATGAAATGAACCAATGAAAATGGCCATTTGGTAGTAGGTAAGAGGAAAGAAATCAATAGGTAATTTAGCGCATACTTGTTAAACTTTCACGTGTACAAACTCACGTACTATATGACTATTTTGTTGATTCAATAAAGTTCTGAAACATGTGGCAATTTTGTATGTATTATCATCTTTTTTCCCTGTTCCCAATAATTTGTAGTCGGCGCAATATGTACGCTTCTTCCATTCGACTCTTATATCCGTCATGTTAGCATTCACACCACTCTTACTCTACTCATTTCATTTCTCACACAATCAATACATCTCTTTTTCGGTCCTCTCTTCCCGTATATCTATCTACTTATTAACAATTCTTTCATCTCTCTCCCATAAGGTGCAGATGACAGACTATCCGTGCCGCAGTTTATAGTCTGTGAAAATAGAATCATACAATTCTCAGCAGTAACGCACAAGACACGCAAAAAGTCTGTCAAGAATAAAGTTTATGTGTCTGTCCCTAGAGTTCCGCCGACAGAATGACCGAAGATGTACGTCGTGTGCTTTGAATCTGTGACAAATCCGTGACAGACTTTTTTGTGTGCCGCAGGCTCCTTCGCAGATAAAGTCTATGTTGCACCTAAAGAAACATTATATAAGGCATAAAAGTACAGTTATAAACTCTAAAAATATATTCTTGTCCATTTATTTGCGTCGCAAAACGTGACGTAAAATGTTATGAATAATAATTTAAAAAATAAACATCATAATAAATAATGACGACACCATGCCACACCCGTCCTTCGTCCCGTGACGTAGGCTTTAGCTCCATAGCTGCCGCATAGAGGTTATCACAAAATTGGAATTCCCACAAGCTTGACATTTGTTAGTTATTCCATGTAGGTAAATCTATATTTAACACTGTTTACGTAGTTTATTTATTTTTCAATACAACACGTTTATTTCGATGACGGAATAATCTAATTTTTGTAGGTATATTTACCGTATTTTCAGGATTCTGCGGGTTTTAGTGGTTTTGATAAGACATGGAGTACTTGGGTTTTTACCATCATTTGAAACGCCTATACTTCTTTAAAGGTATATTTAAGTTTTCAGCGATGATTCAACATTGAATGCTTTGACAACTACAATGAGCTGGAGCCAAGGGCGGATCCAGCCTTCAGGCCATATATCCAGCTTGGATGGGTTTCAAAATACACAATACTATAGCTGTTACCCGCAGATTCACTGAAACGGCCGAACCCCAGGGGTGGTTCATGACCCCCATGACCCCCCCCCCTGGATACGCCCTTGGCTGGAGCTTTTGGTGAAGGAAAACGTCGTGAAGAAACTATATCAATGTAGTAGAGTACTTTGTAGTACCCACCTGGCTGGCTACCACCCTCAAGTTGAAAATCTGCAGCCAAGCACCTATCGGTGTGTTCTGATAGCTACACTTGAGAGACAGTTCGTTTCTAGACTTCTGTGTACCTTTGGCTACATCAATACTTACGATGGTGAGGTGGTAGGTCTATTTAAAAAAAAACATAAATGTAACTAGGTTGTTAAAAGTGGATGTGCAGCAGTGGGACATTAGACTGATGATGATGATGAACTCAAAACTAAACATATAATAGAAATATAACAAAGGTATGATAATTTTATCACGGGAAAACATTCGATCCCTCGTGTACGCGGGTAGAGCCGCGGGGTGAAAGTTAGCTAGTTACCAATATTAATACAGTGAGTGTATTTGTCTGTTTGGTACATTTGATATGTCAGAATCACGATTTAATGGTTATAAAGACCACGTGCTACCACACGCTACAGCTAACAAATATTTTGGTATAGAGTGCAATTTTCCTAATACATAAATATATTTTGCACCAATTCTCGGTATTCCATACATTTTGTATATTACCTAATTTACCATTTTTCCTGGATCAATGTCACCATTACTTATTAAATTATAAGGAAAAAATATAGGTATTTTTTATCTATGGTGCAACAATACTCTTGGCAGAAAAGTCTTTGTATTTATTATCGCCAGGATTAGCCATCATATCTCCTTTCCTCTTACCGCTACCCTCTTCACCTCATGTAGATCCTCTACTGTCCTCTATTGACCTCTTATACTGGCTTATTCAATGTATATCTCATTCCAGAAATTAGTTTCCCAGCATCATCTGTAGAATTGATGCCCATTAGTTTAATTGTGTGACAAATTGATAAAAAACAGTATTTATTTTTGTATTTTGCACGGTTTTTTTATATTTCTTTAAAATTGTCCAAAAGATTAAAACCAGAATACTCTCTCTAAAGAATAAAAAACTACGCAACTCCTATAACATTGCACTGTCACTAGAGGTGACTAAAGAGCTGAGTAGTGGCCGTTTATGCAACAATGCAACTCACAACAAAACTCTTCTACACGGGCAAATTGTGATTTTCAATGTCTCTACATTATAGTGATCCTTAGCTAAGGTGTTTTCAGTGCGAAATGAAGATATCATTCGCTTTAATATTCATGTCCGCTGTCCACGTTCACTCAATAGCTAGCTGGCGACCTTGAGCTATCCTTCCTTCGTTAATTGGTTAAATTGCATACCATTTAAGGCGTGGTCACACTGCGATAATGACATCCTTGTATCTCAACGTGTCCGATACATACATAGTGGTCTTAATTAAATGTGTACTCACCTTAACGGGTGGTTTGACTCATTCTGTCTGGAATAACTCATTCTAATGGGAATGGGTAACGTTGGATATATCCTTCAATTTGATGGATTATGTTTTTGAGGTGTTAAATTTATAGTTTTTCAACACACTCGCTCGCATTTATTGCAAAATACAAGTCTATTTTTTTTCCTCGCAAGTGTGTTGAAAAACGTCGTATGACACGCGTGTGCATTGATTATTACACTCTCGGCTCCCTTATCGCTTAATACCGCCTGGAGTGTTAATAACCAACTTTGCATACATGTATCATAATGTACTATTATGCAAGTGTGTGTGTTATTGCTGTTAAAAACTGAGTGAGAATCGATGGGTTTTATAGATGTTATAATAAAATAAAAACTGGTGAAGTACGAGCTTGAGACGCACGCGAAGGGTTCCGTAAAGACGTTTCTTGTATTGGGGCCCCCTTTAATTCTTAACCTTATAACATTTGTATTATTGTTGCTATAGCAGCAAAAGAAATACACATTCTGTGGAAAATTCAACTGCTTAACTATTACGGTTCATGAGATACAGCCTATTGAGACGGACGGACAGATAGAGGAGGCTTAGTATTAGGGTCCCGTTGGCACCTTTTTGGGTACGGAATCCAAAAAATGATAATTTTAATAGGATATCCTTCACATGGCATTCTGATCCCAAACTAAGTAGAGTTTGTATGTACATCATCTTGGATATATCACATATATGTATACCTACCTTTCTTTTTCATACTACCCTACTCAGATGTGAATGTTGACAATGACGCGAATGCATCATATTCAGAGCTAGACAATTCCTCCATGACCACAAGCACAAATAGGTAAATTAGACAACATTTATACCACAACCACAAATGTATCAATGCAACTACTGTATTTCTTCTATTACGCATTTATCATGACGTGTGTGTATTATGTACGAAGTGAACTGTGACGTTGGAAATAGTGTGCGCTTTTATAACAAAATACCACTTGCGGTGACCAAGATGACTGATTTTATAATTTAAACCACATATAAAAAAAGTTCTGAAAGAAAGAGCTTATTACAAAGTAGCTGATTATATTGAAGATAAAGATGTCTGGAAGTAGGTAGCTGCACTCTGCACAAGTGCACCTTGCTCATGCTTATACCAGTAGGTCAATAATTGTGTTCTTTTTATATTTTTAAGGTTATTATTTTTTATTTATATTCTTGTTCTTTTTTCGTCTCTATCTATGCTTAGGTATATCATTTTTATTGTTAATTATTTGGAAAAAAGCCAAACATAGTCAGATTGTCAAAAAAATATTTAGAAAATGTAACCTTGCTGAGTTTCTTGCCGGATTCTTCTCAGTTGAAGGCCGAGTTCCGAACCGATGGTAACTTCAGTAAATGTGACCTTCATTGTCCTTTTGGGGCCTAAATTGAATAAATGGCTCTGCCTTTGACTTTGACTTTATGGTATGAACTAGCCCACGCCCTTGGCTCCACCAGCATGGTTGTTTTCGGACTTTTTATTCTGAAGGGGTTTCTGTGCAGCTTCTTATTGTCACAGTGCACTTATATATAGCTTTAAGCCCCCTAGGCAACTATGTCAACATATATAGCATCAAAATCCATACTTATAAGACGTCACGTTACATAATATAAACTTGCTACCCGGATTCACCCGCGTATCTATCACTTTCTTGCGTATAAACTATCTCTATGTAAAAAGATCACATCGATCTGTTATTGCGTGAAAGAAGGACAAACCAACAAACACTTTTAAACATAAAATGTAGATGTATGTACCGGCGGTGATGTTACGACGCCATTTTTAAAAACAAAGATTTTTTCATAAATCATGTAATGGTGCGACCACGCTACGCGAACACGGGTCTTTAGTACTTTCGATCCACTCTTTGTTCGGTCCGCATACCGAAAAGCCTAAAATATTGATATGTCTTAATTTGAAGGGGTAGATTCGGTCCGCAAGAAACAAATGCTCTAAAGGACTTTCAAACAGAAAAGTTTTGAAATTTTACCCGACTACGGTAGTGCTAAAAGAGGGCAATATTTTAAAAAGTCTTTTCAACAATTATAGTTTTTTTTACGCGTTCGGCTCGCGCTTGACTGCATCGCACCGATTGTCAGTTTTTTGACGAACACAGGAATTCGCATCACGCTCGTGTTGTAGGCTCCTTGTACTTCCATACTTGACATCGCGAGCAACGAACGAATAGAGGCTCGGCTTAAGCTCGGTGCGCGTAGCGTGGACACACCATTAGGTCCTGCAATTAATGCAACTATTTAACCATGCATAAACCACCCTTTTAGAGCCAAAGTTTATATAATTTGTAACCTTATATAGCTTCACATAATTATTATTTATAAGTCGCATAGTTACATCTCAATACATTCTCATAATTAATTGTATTTAAATGATTAATGTACATAAGTTGATTTACTTTATAAGGTATTGTTGGTTTGTGTGCAAGGCAAGTCGACCTTGTTTGACGATATGAAATAGTAGTATTTTTTTTTGTTAAATCTAGATATAGTTATAGCTAAGTTGTTTTAATCATGATGAGTTTATAATTAAATCAGTAATTAAAGGGTTATATTTTATAAGTATAAGCATGTTTACATTGAGACTCAAGGGTACTCCGACCTTAATAATTACCTTCCAACCTAATTTACTTCTGTGATGTAAAATAAAATCTGTTTA
This sequence comes from Polyploca ridens, assembly GCA_951394255.1. Taxonomy (NCBI): domain Eukaryota; kingdom Metazoa; phylum Arthropoda; class Insecta; order Lepidoptera; family Drepanidae; genus Polyploca; species Polyploca ridens. The sequence goes on along the minus strand of OX596265.1, from coordinate 5,654,405 downwards.
TTTCAGGCACTTAATAATGCAGCGTAGGTTCTACTTTTATTTATATTCTATGGTTTTTTCTGTGTTTACACTTATTAAATTTATACAACCCTCCGAAACGGTATAAGGATATTAGATTCAGACTATTCATAAGTGCCCGCGAAGGTCTTTTTGAATCAATAATTTTGAATTTTAGATTTTTTAATTGCCAATTTTTGTTTACTATTATGTGGTCGAAGGACAATGCACACAAATCCTAGAAGGAAGTGGTGCAGGTGCAGATGTCGGGACACATCGGTAAGTGCTTGACATCTACTCAGATTATCCAGTTTCATGCCGGTTCACAGTTGAAGATAGACTTCAGAAGGTGGCAACTTCATAGGTTCTTCTAGAGCCTATCTGAAAAAAAAATCTAAGACTTATAGTTGTTCTCATTCTGATATCTATCTGAAACATAATGGATAAATCCATTAATTGTCAAGAAGTATAATGCTACAACCACGTAGTTAACCAGTAAATGTTGCAGTTTCCTGATTCAAGGGGAAAAACACGGGTAAAAAACGGGTAATACCATGAATTGAACGAAATTTAGAAGATTCGATCCTACATTGAAATAATGTGAAATTAGTCAAAAATAACTGATTTATTTAAACAAATATACATACATAACAATAAAATGCTTATTAAATAAAACCGTATAACGTTTGTTTATTAAAAAAGAATTATAAATAGCTTTAAAGATTCTTGAATGAGCCTTTGCTTGACGCATCTTTTATTTATGCCACAGTCTTATTAATATTCTGACGTCAAAAAAATGCCCTCGCTATATTTGGATTTCTGATTACTATTACCAGACAAAACCTTAAGCCCTTCACTTCGCCTAATGAAAACAGTCACATATATAATATTTGTAGGTATAATTAAAGCACAGATTACTCCCAAGTGGCATATCTTAGATATTTCCCACTCGGCAGTCTGTTTTTGGTTTTATCTCGAACGGCGGCTACCATATTAGGACATCGACGTGTTTTTACACCCATTTAAATACGGACCCAAGCACACTAATGGAAAAATTAATCTTGATGTATATTTTTGTGTCACTCATTTAAACTGGATGGGATTTGAGAGAAAAGTTGGTGTCAATATAAGGCACATTAATGTATAAGAATCTGCGTTGAGGAAAGGCCCATGTTTTGTTTAAGAACATTCTAATATCAATATAATATAGGGATGATTCCTAGATAAAAAAAAATTGTAATTAGTGCGTCAGTTAGATTATCAAAACATATTGGACACGTATTTTTTGCTTTACCAAATCATAAGAAATTGACAAACATAAAGCGAGTCAAAGTTCGGGAGTGGGAGCTCGTGACGTCACTTTAGAATAAAAGTGTACTCTAACGTGATGTCACGTGGATCTTCAACACACGATATCTTCGTATTTTTTTTGATAATTGGCAAATGAAAAAATACGTGTTTAATATTTGATAATGTATAATTGGACTGTTTTACAAAAAACTTAAACCGACTTCAAAGTACACTAAGAAGTAATCAAATCCTGATCTGATGGACCAAACGGGACAATGGGACCAAACGGGAAGTATACCCTTTCAACTAAAAAAGAATTTTCCAAATTGGTAAATAAATGACGAAGTTATGAGGTAACAAACATAAAAAAAATACAACCGAATTGAGAACCTCCACCTTTTTTGAAGTCGGTTAAAAAGACGAACTAAATAGCATTTTTTTGTCATCTAGCCTATCATAACTCTTTCAATTCCTTTTTTTTAAATATTTACAATATCAATAGCAAAACAAAATGTTTACTAATTCATATTTGGTAATAAATAAAAGTGATCAAAACATATCTATGAGCGTGACGCCAAACTGTCTATGACGGCAGGACATACCAACCATATTATATGTAATGAAATGGCAACATTATTGTAATATTCAGATCTTTGCGGTTAGGTGTTTTCCTCAATATCCATCAGGATAAACCGTGGCGCCATTAAGTTTACTGTCAGCTGTTAACATAAATGCTCAATGAATTATAATATTAACATTTATTTCTATTACTAGTAAATATGTATTATTATTGTTGCGAGTTATTATTATTGCCATACGAATTTGTTTATAATTTTTTTAAAGGGCTAATTCAAAATCTATACGAAACACATCGATATTTTTTTCTATCTCAACCTTAAAACCCGAAAAGAAGAAAAGAATAGCTTATTTCCTCAATGTTGTACATCAAACTTAAGTAAGATAAAAAAAAGTAAACGCCAGCAAATTTCTTTAGACCGAGCTTATAAAAACAGACGCGTGGATTTTTATTTTTAAATTACTAAGGATTCGTTTCAAAGTAACCTGTGTTGTGTTTCTGAAAGGCTAACTCTTTTTAGCAAACGTTAACAGATATCTATTAGATACGCTATAAACTTATCGGCAACCAGTGAAATAAGCCTTAGAGCCGAGGTTCCCAAACTGTGCGTCGCGACGCCCTGGGGCGTTGCGGTAGTATCCCAGGGGCGTCGCGGTAGTATCCCAGGGGCGTCGCGTCATCGTGAGGCGATCTTAATAGGTTGGCTGTCTGTGTCAGCTACTTGCATTTTGGGAGCTCAGTTTATCAAGAATATCGTTCCATCAGCACTGCAGCATTGAGGGTTATATTACCGTTTGCGACATAATACTTGTGCGAGACAGTTTTCTTTGCAGTTGCAGTAATTAAGAACAAGTATAGATCGAAAATAAATTTAGAGACAGAGACGAGACTGGCAATTTCGAAACTTGAGCCTCATTTTGAGAAACTACGCTCAGAAAAGCAAGCACATCCTTCTCATTAATACCAAACGAAAAGGGATATAAAGGTGTGCTTGCTTTTTATCTTTTTTGTATGCTTTCATTTTGTTTTTATGTTTTGTTCTTTATTTTCTAATAAAAAATTAGATGCTATTTGGAGTTTTTCTGACAAATTGTTATTAAGCTAGAACTAAAACTAGTAGGTATGGAAAGAAGGCCAGGGCGTCGCAAAAATATGGCAACTTCCGAAGGGCGTCACAGTCAAAATAAATTTGGGAACCCCTGCCTTAAAGTATTGAAAAATACATTGTATTATTACTGATGATCACATAACTATTTATTCTAACTTAATTTGTTTGTTTGTTTCGCCTTCACGTCTCAACTACTCAACGGATCATCATGAAATTTGGCATGCAGATAGCCTATGGTATGGAGAAGGACATAGGCTATCCCAGGAACGCGGGTAAAACCGCGGGGGGCAGCTAGTAAAAAACACTTTGACCATTTTATGCACACTTCAAAATTGGGGTTGAAAACCATAGATAAAAACATGGACTTCGACACAACTTACGACAAGATTTTATTTTCATTCGACCCTGTTTGAATCCGTAGGCTTACTTACAGTACAAACAGCTATCAATCTAGTGCATTCAACATTCTAATAACATTATGTACGTATATCCTGACATGAGTACCATTTGATTACATGTGACGTCAAAAAATGACGCTGGCTCTTATCCTAAACGTCTACATAACACAGGCTTTTCCCAGTGCGTGGCAATGGCGCGATCTGTATACGGTGGGAGTGTCATAGCATATGTATTTATAAACAGAGTTCCAACTCTTTATCGGCTTAGTCAGCTTGACGTCAAAGGGTTAAGTCATTTGACATTTGACCTGTTGTGAACTGTGATTAAACTAAACATTTGATTCATATTGGTCTGTGTGTGGAAATGTTAGAAATTTTCATCCTAACTAAAATCACTTAATATAGATTGTGCTAATCAAAAATAAACTTATAGATGGGACAGGATAAAAATTTCATTACAATCTAGACTCTGACATTTATGTTTTCATTGACGCTTTAAACTCGACCATGCGAATGTAACCCCCTTTTTACCGTAAATATATCCGTCACTTTCTAATGTCATATACCAAAACGCGCTGGGGCTATCTTAAAACCTGGGTTTTACAAGACTCGACTCAAACCTTATTTCGTAATAAGGGAGTAAGGGTTTTCTATATGGTTTATTATTGACTGATAATTAGATGGCAACTCTGCTATATGAAAATATTTTTTTAAATTTAATTTAAAGTGCGTAGTCTTTTCGCCCTTAACACTTTAACGCTTCTAAGTTTTCTTATGAGTGTGATCAAATACAAGTAGATATAAATGTAGAGAAAATATATTGATTGATACAAGTAATTGTTTACTATAGGTACTTAATGGAATATTAGTCCAACAATACAGCTGTCACGCAAGAACCTTTCTTACATAGACTCGTGAAACTCATTCATTTAATTTTTGATGCAAGCTTTTTTTGAGTGACTGTACTTGCATTGTCATCCAATACACTAATGTGTACCAAATATCAAGTCAATCCAACTGCTGGAAGTGGGTGAAATTCGACTTGGAAGATTCCACCCGAACAAACATACATACATACATTGCAAGTTAAATAAAAGCTTGTGGAAAGGTAGAGACCCATTTAAAGATAAATCAGCGTAATCTGTCTACAGTTAAATAGTTACTTAAGTTTTCTTATCAGTTTAAATGATGCCATTATTCATTTAGAAATTGGCAAAATAGGCTACCAATAGGTACTTACATAAGCATTTAGATAGCTTGTCATTTAAATGTCCTTCCATGGCAGTACGTTACCTCGAAACTAGACTATTCGTAAAGAATCACGAATAGTTGAATTCTCCGAACGTCGTTTCGGTAGCACACACGGAATAACACAAAACTATTCTAGGAAACATGAACAAAAAGCGATCCGACATCGCCTATTAATATTCCAATCACATCATCTATAATAATACAATTAATTCCGTATGTCGCATCTGATAACGTTATAGTGTTTGCCTTGCGTTTTATTACGCTCTTATCTCGTTGTGTTCAAGTCCATAATGGTGTGGTTGAGATGTATTGGTGTAGTAATGAAAATCTTGTGTCGACATGGGAGGTTGTCCCTAAGGAAGGTTTGGCTGCGCAGATTGATTGGTACTCAGGTTGTTAGTATTGTTTGTAAGTCTTATGAAAATGGTATTGATAATGATATTAGTTAATAATGGAGACTGTAGACTTCTACTGGAGTAAAATATCAGTAGCTCTACTGACCAAGCAGGCAGCAAAATGAGTTTTTTAAATGAACTCTGTGTCGCAAGCTAAATTTGATTTTCATACAAAATGTTCTCTTTTCACACGGACTATTTGAGACAGCTTACAGAATGCATTTCTTTATTGAATAAAATACCACCGATAATATGCAATAAAACTTAAAATGCACGGACTTATGAAAATAAATCGAAAACGCAACGTCAATTTTGCAAGTTCTTGCCAAAAAGACCTGAAGAGGTTTATTCATAAGAAACAGTGTTGCTATGACATGACAAAACTTACCAAATTTGAAGAAGAAGGAAATATAGGGTTTAAGTTTTGTAACGGGGAGGTTATGGAGACCAGCGATTAATGTATAAACAGGTCTGACTAGATCACAATTAGGTGTATGTAATTACTTAAATAACAAGGTGCTTCGAGCGCACTCGGTGCGCCCACGCATCGGTATAATAGACTCGTTAATTAAACAACTACCAACTGTTGTTTATGAAAATTGAAATGTCGAAACTTAACGATCTTTGATAGGCGTGATTTTTGACTTGGCAGATATTTTGAAAGACGAGATGTTTTGATTGCTGCGAAAACCTGATAAGTATTTTCTCTTTAAGAAGATAATAAAAAAAACTATAAGTATGATATAAATGAAATAACATTATTATAATAACATAACATATATTTTTTATACAGGGTGTTGTTTTGGTCGGCGACAAGCGACCCAGGAGCGGTAGTACAAAATATATTTTCCCCAAAAATGGACTTAATTCCATTAAATACTGTAAATATGTTGAGAAATACCTTATTCAATTTGAAATAAAATTACCGGAAAGTATGGTTACTAGGCACGTGCACAGACTAGAGCTAGGCGCAAGCCGCCATCGCCCCACCCCTTTACTCCCTCGTACTCCCGTTGAGTATTATGTCTACACTTTAGCTTATTACATGATTTTCAAAAATTTTATTTTTTTATTTTTATTATTAAAAAAAAAATAAGTAAAAAATTATAAACGGATACGTACAACAAAGATGAATATAATTGTTATTATTTATAATATTTATATAATTGTTACCAAATTGCTATAAATTATAGTTAATATATTGAAGAAAATATTTCATGTTTTTGTATTGGAAATAAATTAATTTTTAGCAGTGAATGGAAAACATCAACTCTAAGATATTATCTTTACTCGTTTTTTTAAACATAGAAGAATGCTACTCAAACAAACAAAATAAAACGCTCTTCTAAATATCCACCGCACTTAGTGCGACATGGTGACGACTTGCTATAAATATTTCAATAAAACATAGATGCCTAGGATGTTGTGTTTTAAATAATTGATATTCCGTTGTTGCTATGTAAGTGTACATTTAATAAAATCCTTGCATGCCTTATCGTTCCAAATGCAAATTCATAATAAATTCGAAATTTAAAACCTCAAAGTCTTGCGCACGCGCCGCTAACATGAGTCACACACGCAATAGGGTCACGACACGGCTATGGTCCTATAGTTAGATATACTATACGATATTATAGTATACTTTATACAAAACTATATACAAATACCGCTTACCAAGTTTTGATTGCGTTTCGTTACGTTCTGTTGAGTTGGAAATATATTTTTGAACTTTTAATTAGTTTTTTCTTATTTTTTTGCAACTTATCAATTTATGATTTAACCAGTTGCATCATAATTTTATTAAAATATAAATTAAATCAATTTTTGCCAAAAGATTTTGCTTTATTAAACATTACAACGAAATTATGTACAATTATAATGAAATACAGTCAATCATCAAAAGTAATTTGAGATTAGAAATTAAAGATATATTTTTTGGCATGTTATCATTTTATGATTTCAGCAGTTAATTTTTTTTTATTAAATTACAATATAAATTAAAATCTATAAATCTACGGCTAATAAAACAATATTTAGTGAATAATTAAAAAAAATATATTAAATGATTTATAATAGTTACTACATAAGTAAAATGATTATATATAATGAATTAAGAAGCTGACGGTTTGACAAATTAACCATTTGACAGTTCAAGTATCAAGACCGTTTTGTCTGCGAACCAGCGCCTACGCCACCGCGCGCCGCTACGTAGGTTCGAGCGACGAATACATTATTTTATTGTAAGTAGGCGAACACTCGATAGATATGACTGGCAAGCGACAAATTGTTATTGCAAATTAGGTAATCGATTCTTCAGCAATCGAGATATTATTCGGTAGGCATAATTTATTGCGAATGCTTAAAAATTCCACGTGCGTGCGTCAATTCAATAATGACAAGTGCGAAAATTTATTGCAAATTCTTTTTTTGATACATTCCTAAAAAGTATCATAAATTGAACTATAGAAAAATAATGGTAGGTAGTCAGGCCGCAGGCGGGTATTACAAAGTACCCTACCACCGTGCTATGATTTTCTTATGAGGTTTACCGTCCCCGAAAGCTTACGCTCATTTTAGGATTCGAACTCACGAACTTTGTCACAGCATTCGACGGATTTCGAAGTCCCTAACACTGAGCTATCATCACTGTTTATAAAGCGAGGCTAACGCTTATCCTTGGTGGTCCTTGATTTCATCCAATGGTCTTCGTCGAACAGCGTTACTGTATGACAGAGCCCCGCAGATTGCATACTTTTTATCTCACCTTTCGAAACCTATGGAACTCTGAATTCACGAAGTCACGCAAATATCAACCGTATATAGGCACCGTGATTCGATGAAAATGTTAACAAATACAGTTTTTGTAACATAGTTTCTTAGAACGACATATGTAAACACATATTTGTACTCAGTATTTCTAAGAATAAGGTAGAGGATCGTTTTAACGTTTTAAATTACGGCAACATTACGCATTGTCAAGATAAACGCAAAAAATGTATTGGCAGGTTTCATTTCAGGTAATCTGAAACTAGTACATTCCTATTTAAGAGTTCATATGCATGACGTAGACCGAAAAGGGTATTGTTAGCCACACACTCTACAATCTGAATAACTTGCATTAAAATAAATTATGTATAAGGTTTTATGATAATTACATTTTTAACTACCTATACTCAGCATATATTATAAAATGTGAAAATCTTTGATTAATGATATTTTCTTATTTATTTAGATTTCTATGGTCAAAATATTGATGTTTAGGTATTTGTGACTCAATCACGCAGAAACGACTGAACGAATTTGAATCCATATTAGCACACAGATAGACTATGTTTTCGATTGACACATACGATACTTTTTATGCCAGGAAAGTCGAAGATCCCTCGAGACAGCGAGTAAAACCATGGGGCAGATGGTCGTTTAATAAATACAATAGTTGGTTGGAAACATTGTTCCGTTCAAGTGAGGCCATCCGGCCACACTAGTTGTTGTAGAACGATCGCGCCGTGAAAATCTCTTTGATTGCGAGAAAAATACTCCTAAAAGCGTTTTGATAGCGCTACGTTTTTCTACTGGCTGCTTAGACGACAAAGAATCATGGCGAGCTCCATACATTGATTTGTACAAAAAAATAAAACATTTTAGAAGGTTTTGAATCACTACTTCCAATGTTGAGATTACATTACCAGCAACATGTTAGTATACATGAAATGTTTTATGAACCCCGCAAAACATAACAACAACATAACGGTTTTGGTCGCGAATAGTCGCGATTCGCCGGCATGCCATAGAAATTTGCATTTTTATCCCGGGGTTCTAAAAATATTTTAAATGGCTCAAGTTGTTCCTTAGGCACCAAGGATCAATTATAACGTCATTCCAACGTCTCTAAAAAACTTTATTTTTTTTGTACAAATCTCGCCATGATTCTTTTTGTTTCAGCGCTAAAGAGAACTTTAGTTGACTCTAAAAATATGGGACCTTTGCCTATGATAGCTTCTCTTTAGCTCAATGGTTGGAAATGGAATGGAAAAAAGTACGAAAATGGTTTTTAAGTGCAATCGCACTTAAAAACGTAATGTTTTTTTTTAGGATCGCGAAGCTAGACTTATAATTTTACGAATTGTGTTTTGTAGCTACCTTCTGCTTTACTGAATACCTTGTATTATTTTGTGTCTAGATCGATTATACCTAAATGATCTATAAATTAATCTCGAAGGTGTGAATTCGATGAGCGGTGCTCGATTGATCATAACTTGAAATAACATACAAACATGCAATAAGATTATACGTGTTCGTGACCCACTAACAAGTAGAATATAGGTACTACATCTCTGAGATAATTACATATCATTAATCTACCTATGATACTTACTTAAAACTTGTCTTATTACAAAAGATGGTTTAATGCAAGTCTTGTAAAACGCAGGTTTTAAAATAGAACGTCAGAAAGTGCCGGATATATTTAAAACAGGTTTTACTAGAATGGCTTAGACCATCTATCTTTGTAATAAGGGGGACCTAAGTAAGTGTTGTTTTTTAAATTGATACCTAAGTTTGTTTACATTTTGAAGAAAGGCAAGTAATTATTTTAGGTTGATAAAAATATCTACGACAATATACCACTGAAAAAATAGCTTGGATCGTAGACTCAGAATATCTTTTGACTTTCCAAGTGCAAATGCGGCCATCATCGTGCGTGTATCTACTACATTATGTGGACTAATACATATTTGATTAACAATTATTTGCTTAGTTTGTGTACAATGAAAATTGCATAGAAGTTATTGCCCTAACTCACGTACTCGATACATGAGTCAATCGATATAAAATCAGCAATAACCAGACGGACCATAAGACAATCGTGAACTTATCGATTCACCGATTGTCCTGAGTCGCGTGCCAAACCGATGCTATAGGCGAAGGCATACGATTAATTTATTTATTGAAATCAATACTAATATCTGCCAAGACAATGGCCCCAAATGAAAATGCGTACACATTTATGGCATGTCGGAATGCTAAACGAAGCGGCGTCATTTATTCAATAAGCTATTTTGCATTCGATTTTGAGGTTATTAGATGCAATCGGAATGCGTGCGGCCATGTTTGATTCCGATCGGCTATATTCGGCCGTGTTCGGCTTCTGTCGGCGCTGTTTTGGCGACAGTTGACGTATGTAATGGCGGTGTCATAGATTTCTTGGAAGATATATTGCTTATTATATTCATAGGGAAATTCTATTGCCAAAATATTGCGATGTTGCGCCGTATAAGGGATGTTTTATGTTGTTTTTTGTAAATATGACTAGACTTTTTATGTCGCGCGTCGTTAATATTCATTTGAGTTTGTTTTATAGGTCTTTTGACACTTGGAACCTGGGTTCCAAGGTTTCTTGCTTTGTTTTGTCAACGGTTGCTTTATTTTTGATTACCTTACGTAATATTTGACATCATGATTATACTTATATTTTTTTCTGTGGTTGGTTACTCATGATGAGTTCTTGCGAATCATTTTCGTGAGCGAGTCACTGGGTTCTTTTACGATGTGCGAGTTTAACAATCAAATAACAAACAAAAATGGTGACAAAGTAAAAAATACACAGGATAATACTATTCAAGGAAAACATGAAAATATAGAAACAATGAATTTCCTGCAATTTCACTAAAATCTAAACTAATTAATTAAGTATGAGGCATCGATATGGGGTTAATAAATTAACAGAAGACTCAACTTAAACCTTCTTTTGTAATAAGGGGGTTGCTCTCTAATTACATGAGATGGTTTAAGCCAAGTCTAGTAAATCCCAGGTTTAAAGAAAGTTCTGGCTCTTTTATTATATTATATTAGAAAGTAACGGATATACTTAAATTTGAGTTTTTCTAGATTTGCTATAAACCATCTCACGTAATAAGGGGGTTTATGCCTGAAACATGCCTAAAACGTATCGTTATAATTACATCATTTCCTCTCCGTAGCTATGTTCTACGCAGTTCGGAGTTTTTTTTTAACAACCTTTATAGGTTATGAAACCAGATTTCATCGTATAATAAGAACTTTGCATAAGAATTTGTACGTAAGAACCTAATCGTATTCCAGTAAAAAGTTTTAAAAGTGTATCATTAAGCCAATTAATGTAATCGGACGTCAATCACTCGATAAAAATATAAAATCGATAAAAATATGGCGATTTAATTTACACTTTAAAAAAGCCAATTATTTCAATGTTCTAGATATGGAAGTAATACAAATATCCCGTATGTAATTGATATGTGATTTTATTAAATTAATAAAATAAAGCAGTTGGAACTGCAGCTTTACTTTTTGTTACCTGTGAGATTATTTCACTGTACTCGGAATATTTTGAAGTTCGGATTTTAAACATCTCAATAAAGCAGCTTTCTGATGCCCGGTTACAATAAACAAAAACGAATCGTTTTGCTTACCAATGGTAGGTTTTTTTATTGCCAAACTGGGCATATAGATCATTTCGTAAGCAAATTTTACCTGTGATAGCTACTTCCATATGGGAGGGTCTGCTATGCAATGCTTTGAGGTCTTTGCTTCATTATTAGTAAAGATATAAGAGTCTTAATTTTAATAAATCTTAACCGATACCGGTCCGTAAATTATTGAAATCGGGCCTGAGTGTGCACTGCTGAACAAAAGTCTCCTCAGTCAATTTCCACAGAAAAAGTTGAACGGAACGGATTCCACAGAAAAGGTTCTGAGCTGGCACCCAGCAGCTACTAGAGTTGTTCAGTACTCTGAGAGTAATGAATTCACGCAAGTAAATATGGCGTTTGCGTTTACGACATTTATCGATAGGGATATAGCCTCTCGCGGAATACTTATGTGCCTAATTTTCCCCATAGAAAATTTCTAAGCGTTTACTAACTTCAATTCCTTAAAATACAGGTGTTGCGTAGTGAGTAATTAATGAGCATAAAACTGGATCAAATTAAGCTGGCTGGGTATACTATAAAACATTAAAAAGAAAATCAAATTCAAACGTGTCTCATCTCAACAAGTAGGTAATAGTTGGTGTAAGATGTTAGTAACTAGTGCCAAACGTCACTTGCCAAGTTAGTCCCTGATATGCTGGTCACGATCCTTGTTGTGTGGTCCTGATATACTTGCAGAATTATAGAGTTGACAGCTTAAATAGCTTAGTGGTTACGACTGCAATTGTTAAGTAGGAATGATTGAGGATTTAAAGCGACTGTAGCGGAGTAGCGGTCAAATGCCGCGTACTTGAATCCGGACTTACATTTGATAGTACTGTAAGTCTAGAAAAAAGCTAAACGCTATTTTCCGCATGCGGAATTCGGCATTTGTGCGTGTTTTGTATGCAGCAGTCACGTGACTGATCCTTCGCTTGTAATAACTTTGCACTAACAGTCACGCTGACAGAAAGGGGCTCGTCTTTAGGTGCTGTGTGTATATGAGAGAGCCCGCCTAGCAAGTTCCTCTCAACAAGAACCTACCGGGGTACCTCATAACAGTATACTTTATTTATTTTATTAGGCTTTGTGAGCTTACTTCCATCGATAACATGAAAAATGCCAAATGCGTAACCTAAAAGTAATATAGTACTTGAATTTGATCAGTAGTGATAGTCCTAGTCCATATTTCTTGGTGACCATTAAATCCATGGTGACAAAGCCATGATAATACTTAAGACGAAAAAGAGCTCAACGGGTAAAACAGGACGTAGTGTATTTTATACTACGTAGTCGGTAATCAAGCGTACGGCCCGTCTGACGGTAAGCGGTTACCGTAGCCATATGGACGCTTGGAGACATTACTCACGCGTTACCGACCTTTCCCCCCTCCCCAATGTGTACTGGCGACCTTACTTACGCGCAGGAACACAAACAACATAAAGTAAGAAATCATCTCTATCTCACACTAATATTTACTACTATACTATTTTTATTAAAAAGACATTCCATATTCCGACCATCTAAGATGGTTATCCTCTCTGCATTTCCTGTCAGGAAACTGCAAAAAAGTCAAAGACAAATATGAATGAGGACCTCCAAGAACTTATAGGTACCAATTGATACTACATTCGATTAATTAATTGATCGAGTGTCATACAATATTTATACTAAAGTATGAAACAATGCTACCTACAGCATTGACGTGGTTCCTCCATCGGTGGACGGCGAGTCAGTGAGTCATGCATGCGTCCGTCTTCGGTCGCTGTCACTTGTGTATGCTTGTGCGCTCCTACAGGATTTTCCTTCTGGTTTTTATGATTTCCTGGTACCTACATACATGCATTGGTAATGGATTCTAGGTAAATTTGTATATTTTTTCTGCAGACAATATTTTTAACTCAATATCTGGGTTTGGCTAGTATCTCCACCAAGTGATCATGTGGTCTATGGTGGTAAGTAAGCCTAGAAGGAACTAGATTACAAGTGCAGCAGCAGGTGTGACGACAGATCTTTAACTTGAGGGTGGTAGCCAACCATGTCTCCAAAGTACTCATCAAAATCAAACATTTATTGCAAATAGACCTTCTTAGACATTTATGAATGATCTGCCACTAATACTCTAATACCGGTTCGGAAGGTTGCATGTGCTGGGAAAGAAGAGCCGGCAATAAACTCAGCAATTACTGTTTTAAATCCTCCACGTGCAATGTTTTGTATATTGTAGGATTTGAACTCACGGCCTTCGTGGCATCCGACGTCATTACCAATTTTTTTTGTAGATAGGCTACTATAATGATTAGTTATAATTGTATAGTTAAATTCAAGCCTTTTACCAATTTTTAAAATGTCTATTAAAAAGATCAAAGAACATAAATACTTAAAGGTGCATTCGATAAAAAAAGTTTATGCCCTAACACATAAATAAATAAAATAGTTAATGACGTAATATTTCCCCGTCTTCTCTAGTTATACAAAGATTTATCTAAGTACTTACCTACAAGTTGTTATATGTTATACAAGTAGCCTATTCATTGATCACTCCATAATTAATTGGACATACCTAGTGCACTAATTATTGCTAACAGCAAACTGCACTTAAGTGTAACTTCAGATCAGAGCACTTATCTTTACTTAATCGATGAATAAGTTTCCTATGTAGTCACTTCCTATAAGGTTGTTCAAATAAGGAATGGATAGGTAGAGTTTACAAGTTTGTGGCTGAAACATTAAGTAATATTTTGTGCTCATTAACATACTCTAAACACTATGCAAGTCCATTTTTATTGGGCTTTCACGCTTGAATTCGCCGCGAGGGGCGCTAGTGTAGAGTGAGGTCTCTAGAAACGTCAAATGTACTGAACGTTTACTGTTTGCAAGTTTTTCTTTGCAGATTTTTAATAATTATTGATGAATTTTGTGAAGATTGTGCCATTCCTGATTGTTTTTTTTAGCATACATAACTGCGAATCGCTACCAACCACTGTTTTAGGCGGGTTTTATCTTTTTATTTACGTTTGTATTTCCTCTCTTTTTTGCAACAAAACGGGACTGCGAAAAACTGAGGCATAATAAATATATTATTTTATTGGTTATAATTAATTATTGGCCCTGCCGCGCTAACAAATATGTACCTTATCAAAGACAGGGATAGGACCTGACTCGTTAGTGGCGCCATCTGGTGGCCACAGAAACGAAACGATCATTGGCGGAGATCATCAACATGTACATTTACTTACTAGCTTCCGCCCTGCGGTTTCACCCGTGTTCCCGAGGATCTTGTGTTTTCCCGGGATAAAAAAGCCTATTGGATAGCCCATTTATCGAGGAAGGCTATAGCGGTAAATGGGCTATCTAACACTGAAAGAATTTTTCAAATCGAACCAGTAGTTCCTGAGATTAGCGCGTTCAAACAAACAAACTCTTCAGCTTTATAATATTAGATTAAAACTCTAACATTTGTCTAATAGGCAACGCACACCCCAACTGAACCGATGGGTCTAAAAACATGAAATTGCAGGAGTTTCTTAAGAAGTTACGAAGGTCTAAGAAAGGATTTTCCAAAGTTCAGCCCCTAGAAGTGTAAACTAACAGATCGCAGATGAACAATGGGCAGAAAGCTTGTAAATAGTTTTCTTTTGAAATTTTCTTACATTTAGAATTTTTGAAACCATAATTATGAATAGTTTACATTATTTTCTGTTTTAAGAGAAAAATTCCCCCTATTTTACCCACTGAAGAACCCATTATTATTTTCAATGCAATACTTAAGCGAAATAGGTCATCACATCAACGCAATTAAAGACCTAGCCTCAATCCAATTTCACGCATCAAAGGCGATCACCGACGCGTTTAAAATTTCATACATTTTAATACGTAACAACGAAAATATATTGCGGCACAATACCATCCATATTCATACAGCAGAACAGTGACCATCGCGGACAGCTGACAGTTGCAGCCACTGTACCGCCGGACACCGCCTCTCGCGGGCCTTTGTGCTCGCCGCTCGCCCCGTCCGGCGCGCGCGCAACCAATAGCCGGCACCCGCGCCGACCAATGGCCGCGGTGCGCGCACGCAAGAATTAAACCATTTAAACTGTTTATTGATAGGGTTGGGAGTACTAGCTGAGATCACTTTTCGGGTAAATTGACACCAACAAAATTCTATTCGCCGTGAAATGTATTAATTGACAAGTTTGATATTTAATAAATATCTAGATCAGTGGTTTTCAATCTGTGGGTCGCGACCCCTAGAGGGGTCACGAAACCTTAGTTGGGGGGTCGCCGGCAGAAGGAAAAAGGCAAGGTAGACTTCAATAAAAACACAATTTTAGTGAGAAGGGCTGGGCTTGTTTAATTTTCAAAAATGTATCAAATCGTGGTGCTATTTTTGAAACGTTAACAATCAAATCATTTTCTAATTGAAGTCTATTTCTCTTTTTAGTTTTAATGTCCACCATTCCAGAGAATGTCAGTTCACACAGGTATGAAGTGGCGAATGGTTCTAATATAAATAAATAATATAGGTATCAAAATAAAGAAAATCATTATCGTAGTCTTTTAATTTATAAAATTCTTTGTCTGTCTGACAAGGGGGTCGCCAGAATTTTTCAACCTGTAAGGGGGTCGCGAAATCAATAAGATTGAAAAACACTGATCTAGATAATGATAAGATGATGCCATACACATTGCAATATGAAATTACAACTTTTCATGGACTGCAGAAAATAGGCCGCTGTCAATTATAGGGTTGATTCGCTGTCAAGACCCAATGAAAAATTTTATAAAACCACCATTGTTTTTGTTATTATTGAATTGCAAACAGTTTTTATTAATAAGTAAAATGTCTAGTACTCAGGCAGGTTTTATTATAAATTTAAAACAAATTCAAACGAAAAGCTGTAGATTTAAAACAAACACAACCCTGCATTTATTTGGATCCTATACTCGCGATAACATCGCGTTTTGTCTTCGGATGTCGACATTAAATTTATCGATAAAAGGGCTACTTTGACTGTCCCGACACTAATTGTGTCCACTATCGATATCGATGGGTATACGGCGAAAAAGTGCCAGTTGGAAATTCAAATTAGGCTTATCTTTTCTCTGTTCACGGTCCCTGAGATAACTTCTGCCAACCATCACGGAGCATGTACCTAATCTTCATTTTATTTGTAATTTTGTTGTTTGTGATTAATTTTACGCTTATATTTTATTGATTTCATTACTAAATCAATATGGCTGGTATCTCAAAATCATCGTATCGTATAATTATTTTTTGAATCTCTGATATAAATTAAAATGTATATTGATCACTTTTTTACATTATATTAGTATTGTGTAATGCAATGTAGTAAACAAATTTAACTAACTAAAAAAAATTAAGGACTGATAAGTCATTTCAGTTTAGTCAGCTTCTTACTAGAATTTAAGACAAAATAGCCTTAGTCAAAGAAAATAGCTTTAACTACGTAAATAGTGCCATTTTAATTGACAAAAGAGCCAAACTTTAGTATCTTAAAATATATGATGTAGTAAAATTTTCTCTTACAGAAAACATGAGCAGGTCCAACTGAAAAAATAAACAGTCATAGCGTAGGCAAGACCTGTCAATAACGAAATTAAATATTCTACCAAATATGGTAATTTTAGGTACCTACCCGGTTTCCTGCTACGTCATCCACCCGACCACTTTGAATTGCAAATGTGCTTGGATTTTAACTCTTCGAATTTCGAACGCCTCTTACGTGGGCGTGTGTGGATGTGTGAGTGACTGGTTTCTTTATTTTTAAACTTAGAACGTAGGCCACATGCTGTGTTGCTATTATAATTAATTACCTTCAAGTGTAGTAATAACAACATTTTATTCTATTTTCAAATTTTCTTTGGCGTATACACCTCATTTCTTAGACAAAAATGTGTTCGCAAAACGTGAATACTGTTTACTGATATGACATTTATTGCTATAAGATGAAATAGCTTTTTATGTATCTAATTATTGAGAAGGTACCTAAGACCCATTTGGTACAAACGTAGCTATAGAATCCATCATAAATACACGGTCTAATTTAATGGTTCAGCTAACAGATTCCTGAAAATTTTTAGTATCAATTCAGATTGAAATGAATATAAAATATTCATGTAAATAATATAATAACATTACAGTTACAAAAAGTATCTACCGAAATAATCTGTAGATATGAATCAATCAGCACCATAAACTACGATTTATTTTTTTAAAGCCGCCATTTTGGTCGAAGACATTGCGAGCATATTGTAATGCCATTGACTCCGTGACTCGCTGCCCATCAATTGGAATACATTAACTGACTTGTATATAGTGAAATTATATGTTTGAAGTCAAATAAAATATGCAAATTATTGTATTAAGTTCATGTGTTGCTGGTGAGATGAAAAAAAGTTTATAAAAATGTGATCTGAGCTTGTACGAAACTACTTTAGGTTCCGTACATTTTTTTTTTGCAATTGGTGGGAAAAAAATATGAAATTATGCATTTTTTAAATAATAATATGTTAATCATCATCAGCCTATAATGTCCCACTGCTGAGCACAGGCCTCCTTTCACAAATGAGGGTGAAAGGGGATGGGCAATACTCAACCGCGCATACCCACTGCGGATCGGTGGAGGTAGGCTAGTGGTCAACCTAATGTTGGAATTTTTCAAGCCGCCTAGGAGGCATCCAACTAGCTTAACGACTATCACAATTAAGTGATAACCGGGACCAACTGCTTTACGTGCCTTCCGAAGCACGGAAACGCTTGATTTGAAATACCACTAGGCGGTCACCCATCCAGGTACCTACCGACCACGAGTGACGGTGGTAGCTTAACTTTTCCGATCGATTAAGAACGGCTAAACATGCTACACCACGAGCGCTTCTTATAATATGTTAATACATAATATCTACATATAGTTAAATTGCCTTTTTTATTTCCAAAGATTCTCACCTAAAGAGTAATGTAATGTTAACAAGTTCGTGGAAGTATTAACAACTTCCATACTGTATAATTAACTTTTTAACAAAAAAATAAACCGCCTTCAAAGTACACTAAAAAGTATAAAATAACTCTTATCTGACACTGTTTTGAAGTGAGCGAAATCGCATGACGTGTTCTATAGAAAATATTTCGCTGACTTCAAAACAGTGTCAGATAAGAGTTATTTTATACTTTTTAGTGTACTTTGAAGGCGGTTTATTTTTTTGTTAAAAAGTTAATTAATTTTGTTCGAAAGGGGTTTTCGAACAAAAAAAGAATTTTGCAAATCCGTCTATATATGACGGAGTTATGCCCGAACATACATAAAAAACAAATATATATAAACATCCGAATTGAGAACCTCCTCCTTTTCTTGAAGTCGGTTAACAATACAACTGCCATAGCGTCAGTTCTCCTCTGAAGTTGACGGCAAATGTCTTTATATACATGTTTCGTAGCGATGAAGCTCATGGTCCGAAAGCTATGGAGCCTACTTCAAAATAAAATAAATACAATAAAACATTTATTAAAAGCCTAACAGATTGGCATAAAGTTTAATGAAAAACTTGAATAAAATTATTAAATAGCAATTATTATTAATACATTTATATTAATCAATGTAAACTTATGTTATTTAGTTAAAAATTCCATTACGTAACTAATTTCATTATAAACTTAATGCGTAAAATATGCATTTCATGATAATTTTATTACTGATAATATAAAGTCAATGATTGCGGTCTTTTATCTCAATTTTATTATAACTCTAACCTTGTAATACATTTGTTCAATATCAGTATTAGAATCGATCTACTGAGATTTTATTCGATTTACGTATACCTACTACTGCAATTTTAGAAATAGTTTTTAGAGAAAAATCCTGAATTGTTAATTATATACCTAAATATGTATTTTATACATCTACAATTATTTCCATAGTCACCGTGTCAGTACCTAATGTGACGTGTCAGAAAAAAATATAGGAATTTGAACTACATAAGTAACGTTGCCAATAGAAGTCTATAAAAAAACTCGTTTCTTTTGTTCTGACAACATTCCTCAGCAAAATTTTACGCTGAAACCATTTTTAAAATTACAATTAGTTTTGGCATGGTTTTGAATTACGAAAGGTTTTTCTATCAAATAGTTTATGTTATCGAACCCTAAATACTGTACCGTTAAGTTTTGTGAGTGGGAGGAGGCACGTGAATGTAATCATATTGATAAACCTTATATTTCAACTTAGAAGATCGCGCTCTATGTACTGCTAAAATGACCTGCCATCTCATCCAATGCCTTATTTTGTATGCAATAAAGTCAGAAATGGTGTAGTGATTATTTTAGAAACAGTAATGTGAGCTTGTAGAAAGGTGTGAAGCAGAACGATTTAGTATTAGGTGTGGCTTTATGAAGATGGGTCTTTTCTTCCATATTGACAGCTGTCAGAGCTCATGCTAACTTTTTATGTAAAACCTGCTTTTGTTTCTGACTCCCTGATCAGTGAACAAAATTTTTATGTTATCTCGAGTATATCTTACATGTATCATGTTCACAATAAATGCTACCCTAGCGGTTGTATAGATAACTAACTTCCTACCCCGTGGTTCCACCCGCACACCCTTATTTACCCCCTTAAGAATGGAATTTCCAAAACCCCTTTCTTATATGCTATAAGAGGAACCAATGTATACCCACAAACTTATAAGTTAATCGTGAAATGTAGTAAAATCCTCCCTTTAAAACGTAATTACCCCTTTTTTTGCCTCGTTAGGGGTAGATTTTCGAGACCGGATCGTTAGTTTTCTTCCTTACAAACTTTAACACCCCCTTTTAGGGGTAGTTTTAGGTTGAATTTCCAGAAACCTCTTCTTAGTGAACGCCTACGTGACAAAAGAAGCCTGTTTGAAAAAAATCTAGTTTGTAGCCCCGGCGGTTAGGCTCTGCGTTAATCAGGCAGTCACGACAAATAATTATAATACACGATTTCAGTATGATACCCTTTCTATCGGTGAAAATTTGAATAAAATATGTCCTATATCATTATATACTAACTAGTAATTCGTGTAATAACAATAAATTTTATTTTTTTCAGGTAAGTCATGTTGCTTTTAATATTACTTGGTGGACCACAGTTTTGTAAGTCATATGTTTAAGTAGTATTTTAGTAATGCATTTTTGATACAAAAAACTACTCCAGATCTTCTTTTGCTTCATATACCAAAAAGAGACGAACAACCTCCAACTCTCCACCTTGGAATACTTGGAAAAGAAAACCTGGAGAAATGCCATCGTGCAACCAAAATATGCTCTACTCTAGCCACCAGTAGGTATATTTGCTGCCATCCACACAGCAGAAGACTTATTAGTTAAAAAACACAGTTACAAATGTCAAATCATTCATTAAAGGTTACCTCAGCATATGATGCAAGCCTTTATGGCTTTTTAAACCTATATCTTTTAACTCGCGAGGCCTCTGCCATTTCAAAATCTCAATTCCGTATCTGTTGGTCGATAAATTATGGTGATAACGTTGATACAAAAAATGATTTTCCTCTTAATTATCATTAATGATGTTCTAACATCAATCGTTAGGCCAGATCGCGTGCATCGAAATGATTCCTAGTAACGAGTAGCAAGGTTAAACCGTTTTGCTAATGAAACAACGTAGTTCTAGATATAAATAATTACTGTAAGGCTGTTTACGGTGCGTCAGAATAATTAGCAAATGATTGTCTACGTCAATTAAGGTGAAAATGTTTGAATATCTTCTTTATTGAAAACAGGGGTTAATGCCATATTTGCAACATCATATACTCATATCTGATCATATTATCTGTATTCACAAATTAAATATGTTCGTGAAATACCTACAAAAACCACCTAGGGTTCCTAGCTTACATACAGTGGAATTCTTACAAAGTCAGTTCAAAATTCAAAATTATTTATTCAAATAGACCTTCGCAGGCACTTATGAAAAGTCTAACTCTAATACTCTACCAGTTCGGAAGGTTGCATTTGCTGAGAAGAGCCGCCAATAAACTCAGCAATTAAGCCCGTCACAGACGTAGCTGTAATATATATTAATATGCCGAGCTATAATATGAATTACAGTACAGTTTGGCGAAGTAACTGAAATATATATTATAGCTGCGTGTGCGGTCACTCGAAGATTAGTATTGAAAATATATCGTAATATGCCTTGCTATGATTTATATTAATATATATTATAGCTATGTCTGTGATGGGCTTTACTCTTTTCAAAACAAGCTTAGATACATAATATTTACATTCTAATCGCACTGACAACAATTGCGTGCCCAGTAAAAAGGAAACATTAAGTTAGGTTCAAAAGTAATCGCCCGTCATTTTATCTATGATTTATTCATTTAATTTTACACTCTAAACAAAACCCTGAATTAAGACGTAAGCGGGATACCGAAATCAAGGGCTGATCTCCGCTTATTGCTATACTATTAAATGAATTCGATGATCTCAATGGAGATTTGGGGGCGAAAAATCTACCTAGCTAGTTTCATCTCTGGGAAAACGAGTTTTCCGAGTTTTCGAGCAAAGTTCGGTCACTCAGGTATTTATAATACAATATCAGAAAATAGGAACAATATTTCTTTTAACGGTAAACTCCCTTGGTAACTGCAAATGAGAGCTAGTTCCCTGATCTACGCGCTTATCACATCCGGCCACATCACCACATAATACAGTGAGATTGTGGTCAAATACGCAAGCCTTTACAATAATAAGTAGGTAGTAACTGAACAAAAGAATGATAGCTCTATGAGGTAAATGTCATGGGTTCGAAGCCCATAAGAAGCTTGAGCTCGAAGGAAGCATGCTGGTGATGGTACATTGTAGTATCCGGCTGGCTGGTTGCCACCCTCGACTTGAAATTTAACATTTTTCCATTTAAGACTTTTCCAACTATCGGTACCAAAGCTTCAAAAAAACACTATCGTTATTTAAAAGTTTTGACAGTGGACCGAAACGTTCACTGCAAAAAAAGACGGGGTAGATTCGGCCCACGGACCAAACGAGGAGCGGACCGAATAAACTAAACACCCGCTAAGGCTAAGATCATACAAATGTCTTCTGACAGCTGCTTTTGAACCGCTGTCCCCTTTTAGGCTTTGTGTGCTATTAAAAGTAAAAACAACTGAAAGTCGTCATCTAATACAATATACATTAAAATTGTAATAATGCTACTAATAAAAGTTCATATATTTGATATACAAGCTGATAAGTTGTCTTACATAGCCATACAAAGAGGCTGTCACCTCATAAGTGCACACAAAGGAGCGGCATTCACGATGCGACGCGACACGATGCGACGTGCGTCCGACATGCGTCACACGTCATGTTGATGCGTGACGCGTGACGCGCCGCGCCGCCGCGCCGTGTTAATGAATGGGGGGCTTTATTAATAAAGGTTGAAGGTCGTATGTGGCTTTGAAAAGGTGCGTTTTGTTTGGAAAATTTATGTGAATGTTTGTAAATGTTGCGATAAGAAGTTTACATTATTTTTTTAAGACTTTTCGCATATTGTAGGTACCAGTAGATGCAACATTTCAAAATGTGCTACCTATTACATTAAAAAATATATTCATCCTGATTCTGTTGACGAATAGCCGAATTTGGAAGTTACCTATGTCGCAGGTTTCATACTTATTTAGACGTAAGTAATAATACAGCAAGTACCTACGTCTACGAATAAAGTACCTACCTTACAGTGAATTAACTCATTTTGAATTATTAAAGCGTCTTTGTTGATTCAACTAAAGGCAAACCAAGCGAATTCTATTAAAAACCAAACCTCCAAACGTCCGAAAAAATATTTTTCAACCTCCCACTATGAACGATCTATATTCACCAAGCGCGCATATCAATTTAAAACCAATAACAAGTCTATTAAAGTACTAATTGTTTCACCATTAGTTGACGCTTACTACCTTTTGTTCCGCGACGATGTGTACCATGCATGTCAAGTGTGAACCGCATACAAATGCATACGATTATTCAGGCTGCCTTGTTTAGAGTGCAAGCAATATGCCCGCCTTGATGCAGACACTCATTAATATGAAGTATAACGTATATTATACGTATTGATTATTGTTTTATTCGATTAAATGTGTTGATAAACCCTAGAAAAAATAATAAAGCTGTCTGGACATACTACATATCATTGGTGGGTAACTAATGAGGTAATTTATGACATTTGGAAAAATGCGGATCATAAAGGGAACAGTAGATCATGTGATTTCAAATATGATTCTACTAAGGAATACTGCTTGAACAGTCTGTTTAGACCCTCTGTAAAACTTAATCAAGAAATAATTTAAAACGTCAATAGGTACAATGAATATTCCGACTGATTGAGATCATTGTCAATGTACGTGGCGTGGACATAATTCTCTGCCCTACAAAGTAAATTATTTTTCCTGTAAACTATAATTTAAAATAGTTAATTAATTATTACCGTTTATGCGATGGGTAGGTTTGAAAATATTACATCTATCTGCCCTCTACACCTCTAACGGCATGATAGGATAATATCTGATCATGAGTGTATTAGAAAATGTAAAAAGGTCAACTTAGCCGAACAACTTGTATCTTAGATTTTTAACAGCACATGACTTTCCCTTAACTTTTCTCGTTGATGGATCAAACGAATTAGATGAACTGATTACTGAAAACTATAGAAGCCGCCTCATGATAGGAATATCTCATTTTGCTGCTAAAATTATGTAGATAAACCATCAAAGCTGGTGCAGCAGTACTATAGTATAGTTTGCGGAACTTGTTTGTGTTCAGCAGCTTCCAATCCCAAGATAATGTCGTAGGGCTTACATACACATACACACACACACACACATACACCTACACATACACTTTGCGCGCGTTTCGTATTTTTGTATCTTAGTTAAATTTAAGTTTCTTTATTGTTTCTAAAAAACCTTTCAACTTATCACGAAATGTCTTGGAAGAGCGGGATCTCCTAATACAAGCAAATCTTTGCTTAAAAGGTTATTCCAAAAATAAATTGTAACCTAAGATAAGTTATTGGAAATAAATTTATTATTATTATAATGTTTTCCTATGTACTATTTTTCCACCCGTGGATCAACCCCTGTTTTAACCCTAAGGGTCGTTTCACACCAAGACTTGACGCGATGGCGACGATGCTTGAAAAGGCCAAATTGGTTCGCGCTGTCAGTTTTAACCAATAGAATTCAAAACTATACACTCATTTTTCTAATTGCTCCCAGATTATAAACAGTAGTATTGAACGATAAAGTGTATTGAAACGTTGTGACTGATTCTGAGGGCCGTATGGAATTGATTGATACCGGTATGATGCGATTATCTTAATAAAGTGTATAATAATAGCGCTCACTTAGCACTATTTATGTTTTAGATATGGAGTCTGTTTTTTATAAATAACTGAAATAATTTCAGTATTATCGGTATATCGGCTAGATTTTCAAAAAATGATTTTTTGTCGTATATTTGTCAAAAGAAGTCAGTCTTTGTTTCTCCTGCAATCGTGGGATCATTATATGGTTCCTCCACCGATCCTTTTCTATCCGCCATCTTATATCCACTTTAAGAAATAACTTAACATCTATTTAATTAGTATTTATTTGGCACTCATCATATATAGTAGAGTCTACATTCAATTTGTTAAGGTTTATAAGAGCCTTAATTGAATAAATACTTTTTGATTTTGATACCTACCGTCATAATTTTTTTCAAACGTTCCTACGTCAAAATATTCGCTTCTCTACTAACCCTACCAATACACACACTCATTCATAACACAGTGCGAACATATCGATTAATTAAAATCGTAATCGATTCACAATCGATGCTCAAGTTACAGTCATTCATCCAAGATCAGTCTAAACAAGCGTCGGATTGCACCGTTCGTGTTATTACTTTAGTTTTATAAACACCACTTTGATATTTAAATATGGCCGTGAGAAGGTGATTTATTTTAAACCTCACGTTGTTGCTGGTTAAGAACCTAACACAATATTTAAATTTAACACTCGGCTTTCAGATGGTATTATATCTACAGGACATAAAATACTACCTGTATTTTATGTCCTGTAGATATAATACCTACCCTAGAAACCCATTAAATATTAAAAAAAATTGAAACAATGTATACCTCTTTAGGTAGAGCATGTGAAGTTATAGTAACATTTTTCTTTACATGTGGTTTTCACACTAATAATAGTCGAGACCACATTAAAACTAGAATTCGTGCAATACAATACAATTTGGAAAATCAATTAAATGGATTTGGAGCATAGCGTTAATTCACTCAAAGAGCAGCTCGATTGGGGAAGTACCTCCACCTTACAGAATACCGCAGCCAAATAACTTTATGTTGTGTTCCTGCGCGTGAGTAAGGTCGCCAGAGCTCATTGGAGAGGGGGGAAAGGTCGGTAGCACGTGAGCGATTTTTGTGTGTTGCAAACGTCCATATGGCTGCGGTAACCGCTTACCATCAGGCGGGCTGGACCGACTTAGTAGCATAAAAAAAACTTTTGTAATGTAAAGTATGTCGATACTTAGTAGAAACATATAAAAATACAAGGCGTATGTAACTTTAGAACAAATTCCTTCGTAAAAAGAATTTCATTGCCAAATCGAGACGAATCGCGACGTAAACGTGCCTCTCGAAGAGGCAATAAGAGGTAAAAGAGGCCAAATGGCCAGCTCTCGTATGCCACAAATGACCGACTGGTCTGTGTTAAATTAACGTGCAATATTTTGCTCAAAAACGGCGGCAGGCGTCGTGTTTCATGCTGTTTATTGCGGGGACACACGGCGGTATAGTTGTGGGAGCATGTTCGGTTATATATCATGCAAATAGAAGAGCAGTCATGTATTGGGGAATGAAGTAAACTTAACGTAACCTTTATTAAGGTATTATGTTATAGATCATAAAGTAAATTTCAAGCTTTTAAAAGGAACTACCATAATGGATTATCTACATAAATAGCATACAACTTTTTTAAAGTTGTATTTTTACAGCATTTTTCTAAAAACATTTGCTAACGCACAGTAAATTTCTCTATGTAATTTCCGTGTAAGATACTTTTTCTGTTGTTGAAGAGTGTTATCTTTTTATGTCAGAACTTCAAACGGCTGTCATGCAGGCAGTGGACTCACCTGACGGTAAGTAGGTTTCATCGCGTATGGAAATTAGCTATACTAGGAAGGATTGCCAATGTGTTGCCTACCTACACAGGTTAGCCGTGAGCAAGCGTTTCTGATACCTGATAATATTGGGCTATTCTCGGAAACAGCAACGTTTACGTTATTACAACTGTCCTTAGTGACTGATCTTGTCATCGAATATGCTCGGAACATTATATACCCGTATGTACACAGAAATACGGTGAACACTCACCTTTCGTTCGGGCACAGATTAGGTACGGACCCGAAGCCTTTACCAAAGAAATTACTATAAAACTCACTCCAAGGACTGTTTCCAACTATAATATAGGTACTGAGTATGTGTGTAAAGTTGACTTCCTTCTCAACAGTATTTAACTGTAGTAGGTTCAGATTGCAGAACAAATGGTTTTTTCTGTAATCTAAGGGTAGATTTTAGTGCAACGACTAGTACCTATAATTGTCGCGATCATTGTTTTTGTCTATAAAAATTTTCGTGAAAAATAATATAAACCCACAACAACCTACTTCTACTCTCTCAACTGAGAAGAATCGGAAAAACTTGGCACACATTTTTATTTTATTTTATTTGATCTATCTAACTATACGTTGGCTATTTTTCTTCCATCAAGTTAAATACAATATAAAAAATATCGTATGTCACAAATATTTTTTTTAAATTAAAATGAACAAATCTTTTAATATCTAGATATGATTCATTTCAAAATATAATGCATGAGTAACTTCCGAAAAATCTTTTACACCCAAATATGAGCTTCTATCAATCAGGATACCCTGTCAAAGGCATCACCTCAATCACACTCCCAACAAAGTAAAGGGAATTGCACGAAAGCAATTCGGTGCAAGTTGCGATTCTGGAATTGCCAAGTTGGCACCGTTCACACATGAAACTCGCCTATAAATCATGTCAAGTCGACTGGCAACGCTGGCAACACTGTTGTGATCGTAAACCTTCACTCCACATAAAATTATCCAGGAGATAATTCGATCGGTTCCCCGAACCATTTTGGTTTTTAACTTAATATTTGGACTTGTGTTTGAGGTGTCAGGCTTCACGCCTTTAACAGTTCTTTCATGAGATGTATCCAGTTACTAATTTAGTTTTCTAGTTATTTTTACAAATTGTAGTTCTATACTATGTGCGCTTTCACGCATAATATAACATTATTGCGTTATTTATTTTTAAAGATTTAAAATAAAAATTAGCAACGCAACGATTTTCGTTTTCTAAAAGTAACCATATGAAATGCTATAAACAAAAATATACCTACAATAAATCAACAAAATATTTCTTTTAAATAACTATAGCAGTGACTGAAAATCAGTGATCAGTGTTTCACTGAGTCACTGACCATTTTTTACGTCACACAACATTCCTCAAAATATTTTTTTTTCTTCTAAATCCTTTTAAATATTTTATTGTTTACTCCATGTTGTAAAATTAAATTTCGAACGTCAATAATCCTGTCGCATACGGACGCGGACGCGCTAATCTTGGTGACCTCACTGGTAATCCCCATTACATACTAACCAAGAGGGATAGGTATAACACATTGAAAAATATATTATTTATCGGTGTTCATACGAACAATAAATAGCTGAATGCGTATGGAACAGGGATAACTTACATCTTGCCTAGTTGAATAACAAAACGCTTGCTATTTTGATCTAGCTAGTAATTTTATTCTTATTTTCTTTCATTATTCTTTGAAAAAATTTTCTCTCTTAATTTCTTAGGAGAGTACGTACAGTGCCTCTAAAACTCGTGGAACATTTTGTACTCTTATGCCAGCCGTTTCATATTTTCTCCATTCGACTTTATCTCAGAGCTGCGCTGAGAGCATAGATGTATCGATAAATAAATATATCGATTTTTATCGACAAATCAGACATAATTCCATGAGAATGAAAATGTTAAAAACATCTATTTTATCGACGTTTTAAACTTATCGACGATTCATGCTCGGCAGATTGTTCCAACAACCCGTTCGTCGACAAAAATCCTAGAGAATAGTATTGCTACTGCCGTATTTTCCGATGGATTAGAAAGGAGGATTTAATTAATTTGAAACCGCTGGCTGGATATTGATGTTTAGTTTTAGAACATTGAGATAATCTCTGAAGTGAATTAAACCTCGTAAATACATATTTACTACATGCTATTCATGGAATAGCAATGATGCTCAAGTAAAACAGAATCGAATAAGTAAGCTCAAAAAAAAAAGATAACTCCTACACAACAAAGTTAAAATAAAATAAATTGTATAATTCAAAATCATAAAATCAAAATCAAAAAGTCATTTATTCAGCTTAGGCCCTAGTAAGGCACTTATGAACGTTAAATGGGTACATACAGTTAAATTTACCACCGGTTCGGAATACACTTAAACTGAGAAGACTCCGGCAAGAAACTCAGCAAGATTTTTTTTTTGTCGTGCCAGAAGAATCGATTCGAATGTAATTGATTCGTAAACGGTCTGTGCTTTATTAAAATATAATAATTACCGCCTTCCATGAATTGATTGATTACCTAAATGTGTTTATTATTATTATTAATAATATTGTTTCCACTAAAATGTAACATTTTATGTGTACCTACAGACATAATAATATATTTCATAATGTTTAAATGTCAAAACGGAAGGTCGAATAAAATAGTCTAAAATATGACGTGTCCCGTACGTAAGTACAACACGTGCGCCTGCGCTACCGTTATTGATTTAATTCACTAACTGAAAGCGATTTGAAAGAAAACCAACTCTATGTGAGGATGAGAAATTAATAGATATCAGATGGCTATAAAAGCCAAATGGAAAAGGGAAAACGGTGGAAGAGCAAAGAGCTCCGAAGCAAATGAAAAATATTCCACGTCTTAATAATGAAGTTGGAAATACTGTCCAAAATATGTATATGCCTAATCCGTGGAAGACAGTTGAACAAGCAACCGGTCGCCTCATCTCCGATTATTCTTCTGGTACGACGTAAAGTTTTCAACATACCTACACTTGGACAGTAATCTAATGATAAAGGGCTATTATTAAAACATGAATCTGACAAAGACCAGGATGTTACCTCTGCAAAAAGAAATATATAATAGCAATAAAAGTCACGACAAAATTGTAAGTAAAAAATAATTTGATAATAACTTCATTACAAGTGTTATTACGTTGAGGCAACTAATTAACACAACTCACAGTATAAATTAACAACCATTATTTAAAAACCTTATTCAAATTAGGCTTTGGCTACTATTTTAATGCAAAGATGAGTCTATTTGTTTGTTGTATCTCAACGGTTCATGCAATCGTGATGAACTTATGCACGCAGATAGATCATAGCCTGGAATAACATGTAGAATTTTCGGAAAATATAAGATCCTTCGGGAAAAAGGTGAAACTGTGGGAAAAAACTAGATGACAGGGCCTAGCTTATAATCCCGCTTTCCGCTCCCGCTCCCGTCAATGGCTCGCACCCAGTCCGTTGTTTACTCAAAAGCATCAGTCATTCCCTCATTACCTATCAATTTTCCATGTGTCAGGTCAACACATTAAGTTAGAATGTTGACGACTGTACATTTGCTAACGGTGGTTTAAGTCCTCAACATAGCCACATGGTATATGGAAATGATTTTCTTCACCTCTGAGCAACTGTTTGAGGTATTTGTGACATGCATGGTTAAACTACAGTTCTTATTATAAATAACATTTTAAGAGGGCGTAGTTATGACGAAGCCGACTTTTTTGTAAGTTGGACATGGCTTTGCTTACAAATATATCGAAGTATCTAGTCCTAATCTTAATTTTACCCATTATGTTATGTATCTTATCAAAATTAAATTGGTTGATGTCAGATTTCTGTAGCTTTTGAAGTCCTCAATTAAAAATCCCAACCTTATTAACAATTCAAATGAAAATGCACTTAATTTGAACATACTTAAGTTCAAAATAGTTACTACCCAATCCAACCCTCGTACATCGGATGAGACTGAAGGGAGAATAAGTAAGCTCTTCCAATTTTAAAAACACTTTGCCAAAGCGCCATTTCCCCGAGCAAACATCTCAATCATAAACGTGATGCGGCGCAAGAGCACCATCAAAGCGCCGACGGCAACTGTCACCGCACACAATTGAATCCAAGGACACTCCTAGATGGCAGATAAGAACAATTGGTAAACAAAGCGTGGACGACCACGTGGCCCATAATTGCGAGCACCACGGCGAAAATAAACAATGGTACATTGTCTCAGCTCACAATTCTCAGTTGAAACATCGGAGTGGATTCCTAAGGGGCATTCACTCGGACTCTCATAGAAGAAATGGTGATAATTGCATCGGTGACAGGTTTTGAAAGAGGTTTCATTGTAAGGTGTTTCTTATGGGGTGCTTTGGTGTTGGATGGACATTAATTTGAACTCGTATACTGAAGCTTTGTATAGTTTTTTGTATGTAAAAAGAGCGTTTATGTGAGATGTTAAATTTCATCTCCTTATTGAGGACTCTACTAGTTACTGCTCCCTGCAACTTGCTAGTCATCATGACTACAGCTAGCACTTGCCAGTAGGCAAAATTTTTATATTTGACTAGCTGCCCGGGGTGGCCTTACATTTGCGTGGTATCCTACCCTATCCTACCCGCTAAAAAGATTTCTTAAATTTTCTAATATTTTTTCCGTAAAAACCTTCTTCAGAGTATTAGAAAACTTTTAAAAAAAGGATGAAATCAGTAAAGTCGTTCTCAGGTTATGTGACCAAGAGAAATAGAGATTCATTTTAATATATACAGAAGATAGATAGGTATTCTGAAAAATTTGATTTCAGGCCTAAACTCTTTACTAACGATATTCATGACGTCAGGACAACCTGTGACGTATAAGAACAGGTTTCAAAGCTGAAATAAATTCACTAGGTATACGCAGCTTAGAACAATGCATTAGACAACAACGTAACAATAAAAAAGATATGACGGGAGTCGAGTTCAGTTTTCACCGTTGGAGACCCCCGTCCCACGATCCGACAACAGAGAAGCATACTCATGGCATTACTTTACTACATCAGAATATTAATCGCTTCTCTGGCAAAATACTTGACGTTGAATTATTATGTGATGAAATCAGAATCGATATATTATGTTTTACAGAAACGTGGCTAAAACCAGACAGAATGCTTTTTAATGTAAATAACTTTACTGTTGCCAGTGCGTACAATAGAGTGACTGCTCAGGGTGGCGGCACCCTCATTTTGCTAAATAGTAATATTAAATATAAGAATCGTACTGATATTACTTGTCATTCTGTGGAACGCGTATGCGAGGTGGCATGTGCAGAGATTGAAAGCTCCATTATTTTATGTGTGTATAGACCTCCTGCGTCAAATTTTACTTTGTTTTGTTCCATAATGGAACAAATACTTAGTAAATTATCAAAATGTAATAAGTCAGTAATTATTTGTGGTGACTTTAATATTGACATCCTAATACCCTCATTAGATAGAAATAATTTTATTACGTTATTTAAATCATTTAATATGTCTCATCTATTTAATGAGCCCACGAGAGTGACGGCTACTACTTCCTCTTGTATTGATAACATAATAACCAACAGTAACGTTTTAGAGAAGTCAATAATAAGTGGCGTCCGTTCGGATCATTTGGCCCAATTAGTAAAGTTTCCGTGTAAAAAACTTAGTTCATCCGTAACGAAAACATTTAGGTCAGTTAATAAAACAAGATTAAATAATTTCAGCGTCAATATGGATTATAAAATTAGTAACACTACATATACTTCTGATGATCCAAATGTAAACTATGAAAAAATATTTAAAGATATTTGCAACGAATTTAATGTATCTTGTCCAATCAAAACTAAGAAGGTAAATAATAATAAACTTCAATTCTGTAACTGGGCAACTAAAGGAATCAGGAAGAGTAGGGATAACATGTATGATCTTTACCATCAGAGATCTTACAATAGTAATGAAAACTTTCATATATATGTTAGAAACTATTCCAAGATATTTAAACAGGTTTGTATTCGAGCAAAGGCCATCTACATAGGCAATAGGGTAAATAGTTCTAATAATAAAATTAAAACAGTGTGGCAGATTATTAATACAGAGACTGGTAAGAATAAAATCAAAGATAATACTTTTTCTCTTAAAATTAATGATACATTAATCTCAGGTAAATTAGAAGTAGCATCTGCTTTTGAAACTTTTTTCTCAAATATATCTATGGAGGCTACTAAAAATCTTGCTTCGTCTTCCACGTTAGCAGAATCGATTTTACAGAATAATTTTCAACAAAATATTCCAGACTTCGCATTCACCCAGGTTAATGACTATGACATTATCACGGCTTTTAAGTCACTAAATATGAAAAATACAGAAGACTTATGGGGTTTGTCAGTTAAGGTTATACAGTCAATTATTTTCAATATTGCCCCTATTTTAGCCCTAATTTTTAACCAATGTCTCGAACAGGGCAACTTTCCTGACTTAATGAAATACAGCAAAATTGTTCCAATCTTTAAATCGGGATGTAAAAACAATCCCTCAGATTATAGACCTGTTTCAGTACTTCCTGCATTAAGCAAGATTTTTGAAAAGATTGTGCTAAACCAAATGTTAAGGCATTTTAATAACCACAAGATACTCCATGATGATCAGTTCGGTTTTACAAGAGGTAAGTCCACTACGGATGCGGGAGCTAAACTTATTAAGCATATTTTTCAGGCCTGGGAGTGCTCACACGATGCTATTGGTATCTTTTGTGATCTCTCCAAGGCATTTGATTGCGTAGATCACCAAACGCTAGCTCTTAAACTTAAGTTATATGGAATTCGCGGAGTGGCCCTCGATCTTGTGGTTTCCTATCTTTCAGGGCGCCAACAAAAAGTAGGAATCAATGGTAGTGTGTCATCGGGCTCCTTAGTCAAATTAGGCGTACCTCAAGGCTCGATTTTAGGCCCATTTCTGTTTCTAGTTTATATAAATGACCTACCTTACATGGTGAAAGAACTATCAGATGTCGTTTTGTTTGCAGATGATACGTCTCTGATATTTAAAGTAGATAGAAAAGACAAAGACCTTTTAAAAGTTAACCACGCTCTGGAAACTGTGTCTCAATGGTTTGCTGCCAACAATCTAATGCTAAATTCTAAAAAAACTAAATGTATAAGATTTTCATTACCAAACGTACCAAAAGTTGATACCAATGTTATTGTGGACGGTACTAAACTTAATGTAGTAGATAAGACTGTTTTTCTTGGTCTGACCATAGACTGTAGATTGCAGTGGGGTGCTCACCTGGAAGCCTTAGGTGGTAAACTGAGCTCCGCTGCTTTTGCAGTCAGCAAAATAAGGCAACTGACGGACATTAATACAGCCAGATTAATTTATTTTGCATATTTTCATAGCCTTATGTCTTACGGTATTTTGCTGTGGGGTTCTGCCGCAGACTTG
Source organism: Polyploca ridens (assembly GCA_951394255.1). NCBI lineage: Eukaryota > Metazoa > Arthropoda > Insecta > Lepidoptera > Drepanidae > Polyploca > Polyploca ridens. The sequence continues at coordinate 5,620,267 of OX596265.1, read as the reverse complement.
GAATCAATTTTTGTATTGCAAAAAAGAGCAATTCGCGCCATCTACTGTTTGGGGTCTCGCGAATCTCTGCGAAAGGTATTTCCGGAAATTAATATATTAACTTTGCCCTCTCAGTACATTTTTGAAAATATTATGTATGTTCGTAAAAACATTAATTTGTTTCCAGTCAATAGTGATTATCACGATAGAAACACTAGAAACAAAGACAAAATAACTGTGCCTAGATTTAGATTAGCTAAAGTAAATAAGTCCTTTCTTGGGAATTGTATCCAATTTTACAATAAAATTCCTCATAGCGTGACCAGTATGTCCTTTTTTAAATTTAAGGAACATATCAAAAAGCGGTTGTTGAGTAGGGCCTATTATAAAGTGTCTCATTATATTGACGACAAGGATGTATGGAAGTAGCTTCTCTCTGCACCTGCTTCACTTAGCAGCTAGTTCAAGGTCCATTTTAATTCTAAGTATGCTATTATTATTATAAGTTATCTTTTTTTTATTTTTTGTTTAATTTACAGATTATTACTTATAGTAATTAATTCAATTTAATGTTTTTCATTTATTTCTAAATTCTTCAATAGATTATGTCTGTCTCCTTAATTGTTATATTTTCTATACATATACCTAAATGATATTTAGTATAAACTTGTCAATAGTCACAGTGATAACAAATTGCGTGTTTAGTAGTTTCCCTTTAGTTTATTTTTTATTTCTAAGCCAGACTTAAGTAAGTCATGCTCACTTTAAGGCCTTTGCTTGCGGCGGCGTCGTGTGACGGGTCGCTCACTTCCCTCCAATATGGCGAGGAGGGCGATGGCTGCCACACGCGTCATACTTGTGAACAGGTGCTGCTTGTGGGGGTTGGTCTGCTTAAGTTTGCCATTTATTTATTTACTTATTAAATATAGATTCAGTCTACTTTGTAGTTTTGCGGCCGCGCCGGGGCACGCAATTGTTGTCAGTGCGATTAGAATGTAAATATTATGTAATTAATCTAAGCTTGTTTTGAAAAGAGTAATTGCTGAGTTTATTGCCGGCTCTTCTCAGCAAATGCAACCTTCCGAACCGGTATTAGAGTATTAGAGTCAGACTTTTCATAAGTGCCTGCGAAGGTCTATTTGAATAAATGATTTTTGAATTTTTTGAATTTTGAATTTTTTTTTGATCAGCTGAGCGCCACATTTGGACTCCATTTGACCCATATTCCAACCTATGACGTAGCCCGACAACAATAGGCATTGTTCTTTTATATTTGCGCGAGCATCATGGGTTCCTCAAGGCGGTCGGTTCATTCACATCTAGAGAGTTTCATTTAAATAGGTTCATTTGTTTTTCGTCATTGTTAGAATCAGCTGTTTTCACGTGATTCCTATCTCGCGTACCATTGATCGGTGAAAGAGAAGGTGTAACAATGAACTTAGCATTGTCTCGTACTATTTATTGTTTAACGTGACGAGTATTAAATTGTATTGTTTCTGGTTTGTGACGTAACAGATGCCTCTCGCTCTATCGTACTGTTTGTTTATTGTTATGTCACTTTTGATTTTGGAATGTCTTCTGTGGATTGCTTAAGCAATGGTCAATTTGATCCCACCAAAAACATTTTTATGTAAAATGTTGCCGCCAAGACATATGGCTCGTACTGTCAAAAAGTGATCAGATCTCATGTAGAACCAAGCTTATAACTCTACATGCACTTACTCTACAAGCCCTAACATCACAAACTCTACACACCGTAGTCAAAATATGTGGCTTGGCCGTTTCGCTACCGTCACATGGGAGTAAGGTGAAAAATGTATTCACTGTTCATTACTTTTTTGTTATTCAATAGTTCTTGTAGTATTGAAACGGCCAAGCCACATATTTTGACTTTAACCCTAAAAACTGTCCAATTATAAAAACAATTTTCAAATTTCGAAATCGAACACGATCGTATACTTGCAATCCAAGGAGGTCGATTCTCATCCATCCTAGAACGGAACGGTAGTGAAGTGAGCGTAAAAAAAAGAGTGTATGATAAATAGTTCTAGTTAATCCGCTCTTATCGCCCCGTGGTTGCGTCCCGTGCGGTCCAAAAATGAGAGATGGACCGAGGCGAGTAGATAACACTTCTCAGTAATGGCTTTCTAGACAGTAGAGAGGTCATATTGGAGTGACGGAGGTTTTAATAGTAATTTTTTTGTTGTGAACAATACGGAGGCAAAAGTTTTAATACTATCCCACTAGGTAACTTCAGTAATAAATGAATATTGCTCACGTGTACGCAAAAATAAAGTTTTGGGTTAAATTTTCCCATATTATTATTATAGTAATTTTCCTATTATAAAGAATATTTTGTAATTCATTTACTTTATAAAAAATCGGAATTCGATGATCCATAAAGGTGAAGTCTAAAATTTGAAGCTGGCAACTTTTTTATTTCCCATATTTTATTGTGCTACATTTATTATCACGTGATTCCAAATTCGAATTAATTTTATCCGTACATTATTTGAGGGCAGGGAAATAAGAATAATCAAAAATCGTATCGATCAATACAGATTCTTACATACACTTTCAACTTAAAATAACAAAAGAATATATAAACTCAAGGGGATATTATTATCAGAATTTAAATATATTTCCCTTTTATAGACACTGGCAACTCTACTCATCCCGTCGCGTCATTGCGTTGGCTATGACAAATGTAGTAAATGTTGAGTTAGCGCGCCCGAGCTCCGCCGATGTTTCGATATCGCCTAATTGTGTCGGTATTTGTGCTTTCTCGACTAATAGTGAAGCTCTACCAATATTGAGTAATCGTATTTATGATATACATTTAAAGTGGAGTACAGTATGGAGCTTTTAAGAAGGGTATTAAGTGCCAGTGATACTTCTGGTATTGCATGCATCTTTAGGCTACTGTAACCGCTTATCATCAGACGGGCCGTACGCTTGTTGGCTACGTTAGCAGTTTAAAAAAATGCTCTACTGTTTTTGTGCAAATCAGTTAATCACAGAGAATTTTTGAATTCTTATAATTAACATAAGCATATTGATTTTAAATTAAAATCAATGATACTTTCTCTACCAACAATTTTCCAATTATTTTCACTTTCCTTCTCGAGTTGACTGTGTATCATTCTTTACTCAAAAATGATCAATTTTTCAAATATAACCTCAAAAATTATAGACAATATATTATACAACATAATTCCGCTAATAGACAAACATCGACACCAATTATCGACAAGCTACAGCCCACATCACTAATCATCGTTATTTGTCGACGGTATCGTTCCGCAGGCCTCCCGCACGTATCCATCACTGCGCCCGTGTGTCGTGGGCCTTACGACGTTTAATAAGATAAACGCGCTACCTTATTAAATATTTCGTCCGATCATTTGTTATTATCGGATACTGTGAAAGAATGTGATTTGTTAACTCTCATGTGGTGTACTTGCTTAGATTGTATCGGATTTGCTATGCTAATGTCAGCTTTAGTAACTATAATAGGGGTCAGGTTTTTGACCGCAATCTCACCATAGTAAGTGATGATGGGGCCGAAGGTGGTAAGCACACAAAGCCTAGAAGGAGCTGGCTCTCATTGCAGCTGTCGGAACACACCGAAATGTGCTTGGCGACAGATTTTCAACTTGAGGGTGGTAGCCAACCAGGCGGGTACTACAAAGTACCCTACCTCCGTGCTATGGTTTCCTCACGATGTTTTCCTTCACCGAAAGCTCAAGCTCTCTGTAGGATTCGAACCCGGGACCTTCGTCTCGGTATCCGAAGTCACTACCACTGAGCTATCATCGCCTTAAACTTATCTAATGATAAATCTCCGCAGTTGATTCTTCTTAAATTTTGCCTCCCATTTCCGAGTTATTTAATCATCTGTGGAAACTAGGTATCTGAATATGCATGAACTCTTGCATTTCTCAGTTGAATCAGAATATTCCAATTTCAAATCATTGAGATTTTAACCCGTTTACAACGTAAGACTTCTAGGATAAAAATGACCCTAGCTAACCTAATGAGCATTTCTCATAAGCATTCCATAGCTATTATTCTGCCGGCCATCTAACCACTTCTAATAAGGCAAGAAATGAATGTAAAATAAAAGTAACAGCTGATTCATTTAATATCAATTGACGTGGGGCTTTAATCCCGTCACTAAAACGTAGGTATCCTTATATTAAACAATAGCTCATACAATTATGCCGTGAGTGAAACAGAAGTTTATTTTTATTATAGGTAATTCTTTCACTTTAGGCGTCAGCTGAAAATCAGCGCTGCTGACAGTTGTACCTCTATAATGAGCTGAATATCCTGTTTTGCGGCATATACAACTTATTGCATTGATTTTATATTGTGTTACTTTTACCTGATTGTGTGTACTGTGCGATATAGGTCAATTATTTCCTCTGAGGATGTTCCTTACCAATAAAATTATGGATATTTCCTTAAATTATTACGTAAAAAAAAAACTGTGTGTAGGCCTGTGTGTGACCATAATCTCATCATGGTAAGTAATGGTGTGGCCGAAGGTGGTAAGCACACAAAGCCTGGAAGGATCTGGCTCTAAAGTGCAGCTATCGGAACACCGATATGTGCTTGGCGACAGATTTTCAACTTGAGGGTGGTGCCTCACGATGTTATATTTAGTGATTGTTATATTTAGTTTGTTTTAGGTATGAAATATTAAAATATCAACTCATATATTATTATATTTAATGATACGCCAGGCCGGAGCCACCATCAAACAAATACTCTTTGTGCTGGTTGTCGGTTGTAGACAATTTTCCGATCCAAAACCATTTTATTACTTGTTCTGACAATCTTCATATATTTATCTTTGGTACATAAGCAACAGGTACATTGGAAACTCACAAAAACTGTACCAATAATCTTTATAAACGATTGATAGAGCAACATCGCTCAAAATAAGAATCTTGAATTGGTAATCTCTTTTAAGAGAATACTTGCCCACCTGAGCATGACTCTCAATTTCTGGCGACCCCCTTGACGTTTAATATAAAGCCCCATATTAATATCTTCTGTGATTTTGTGAATTAACTTTTTTTGTGAACTCTTTTTTTGTTATGGTAATAATTGGTGGAATATGTTAATGACAGGTCAAAATTATACGTTGCCTATGGGTGTCGGAGATGATGGGTATCAAAATATTTGATATTGGACATACTTACTTATATTTATATAAATACAAACCTGCTTGTCCATGTTTTTCAGCAAATCGATACCGATTTTGATAAATAATACCGACATTACTAATCATGGCTAAGGCGCCGATCCCACAGAGAGAGTTCTAGAGTTCCGAGTTCAGAGTTCTGATTCCGCGCTCACTGTAATCTATGTGGCGCCTTTGATCATAACACACAGATAACTCGGCATTCAAGAGAACGCGAGTTCTGTCGGAGTTCCATTCTCTAAAGCTGGAATTTTAATCTTCAATACTCTAATACACTACCTAAATATTTCCTAAGAACACATAGAAATATTGCTAGCCGCCAATGAGACAAGCTCCATACAAAATTACCTATTTACCTTTAGAACTCTTAGACTGCTCGCTCGCTGTATGTATATATATAGTATTATCTATGGTGTGTACAGTAGTGAACGCGGAACTCGGAACGCGGAACTCTAGAACTCATTCTGCGGGATCGGCGCCTAACTATATAAAACTTTCACTGAACATGATATTCTGCGAACTTACTGATGTATCACGGTTCAACGGGGTCAATAGTTCATCATTATCATCTCAACCCACACATTGCTCAAACTATTGTTCACTCCTGGGTTCAGCTCTACATCTTTGCGAACCTTAACTAACGGCAGGCTACGATGACCGTTTGATATGAGGGTGGGTGGCTCTCGGCTCTCAGAGGCCTTTTTGCCAACTTTACCTAAGTTGTATTGTTTTTCTGTCAAATGTCACTTATTTCATACATTCTGAAGTATTTTCACTGAAAACGATTCAGTCCAGTTTAATATCGCAATAAGAGTAATATAATATAAGGTAATGGGGTTGTTTTACCTACGTAAGGCATGTCAATTCGGTCAACATAATGTGTTCGTTTAGTGCATAGTACATAGGCGAGAGCTTTGCTTGAAAAATCGCATTTGTCGTTAAGAGCCGTTTTCGAGACCTCAAAATATATATACGAATATTGCTCGTTTAATAATATAGGACACTTATATATTCTTACATATTACACTTAATTTGCGCATATTTTCTAATGGCTTACAGAAGGAAATCAGAATATTATTACTAGATAGATTCTGAAGCATAGATTTTTACTAACCTTTTGGCCCGCGCGTTTATTTACAGCCTATATCCCCGTTGTAAAGGAAATCATGTACCATATCTAGGAAATATGTTAACTATAATGTAAAATCTAGCTAAAAGCTTCCTCGAGCCGGTCGCAGGTGAAAATATTAAAATGCACCAATGCGAATTGAACAAGTTCGCTCCGTAGGTAGGTACTCTGGTTTCATTTCATTACGGTTTAACTTGAGTTTACCTTGCTTGTACAGTCGCGGGAAGAATTGTTTGGTGGAAATTAAGTTTAGGCTTTACTCCTTCGTTTTACCCCCCAGGGGTGTGGTAATATTGTTTACTCTTCGCTATAACTTCAAGTGACATTTGACGATGTCGCACAATTTAGATATAGTCATCGTGGAGAGAGAGATCTATTTTTGTTAAAAAAATGACCAATTTATTTTATGTTTAAATTTAATTTAATTGAAATCTGATCCGAATTTATTGAAAAATATGGGTGTAATTTGATAAAAATTTAGAAAAAAAAACTTCCACAGTTGTATTTTTATTTTAGTAAATACCTAAATAAAAAAAAGGTTATAGGTATTTTTCTGAGATATTATACATCAAAATCCAATAACGATCGGTAAATCAAAACATTTAAAGAACCTAGAACCTGTGTAAATGAATATGTGTTCAGTTGTACTTCTATAACGATCGCTTGGAGGCTGTGGTGGTGGAAAATCGTTAAGCCGCGAGTAAACCACAAGCGAATGCGAGAATTGTTTGTGGCGATAGCAAAAACAACGATTTTGTTTTACTATTTTTTGTTTCGTAAAACTGTTGTCATTTTCTGTCTCACTTATGGTCGAAGAGTGGTGTTGCTTTTTATTTTGTATTAGTTGTATTGATTTTGAAAAAAGTATTAGTAATATTTAGTATGTTTTTAAGTTGATATCCATTTATTTAAAATCATGCTCAGCACAGAATATTTTTTTTGGAAATAATAACACTTATGTGTCTTTATAATAAACTAGCTATCTTACTCACGCTGTTTCACTCGCGTCCCGGGGTAAAAGTATCCTGAGTCCCTTTTCCATACCATTTTCCATCGCGATCAGTTCAGCAATTTAGTTGTAAATAACAAACACACAATTTCCTATATTTTATATAAGTGTGATAAATAAATAATAATATTCACTCTGCCTTCCCGGGTGTCAAATAAATCCTAGTAAAACTCTTGGAGTCACGTAACATTCAGAAGGAATTTTATTTTTAAAACGAACATAAAAACTTGAAGCTTATTTTTGAAATATTTCTAATAAAAATGTCGTAAAGTACCTTCAACTTTTACTGGTAGCAAGTATCCAATATTTTTCATATCGTTTTTTGCTGTCTTTACTCGAGTGTTGTGGCAATAAAGTTGAGTGAAGCCACATAAAACCTTTATGTGATTTACTATGTATTTAATACGGCCACATGTAGTAGTCACTGCGCATGTATGCGTTTGTATACATGTTCTTAAGTTTTTCTTATCCAAACTGTAAAAATCTAAAAGATTGGGTGCATTTTGGTTACTCAAAACTAGGCTTAAATAGCTTGGAATTAAATATAATTTATGATTTTTCATTTTTGTTTTTTTTTTTTAATTAATTATAAATTAAAACGTATTTTGTAATAAGGTCGAAATACCACATTTTCTTACCAACCAGCATTTCATTCCAATTACGCAGCTTGTAATCGAGCCTGCCATATAGAAACATGCATTTTGTAATGAATACCTATCCTAGAGCTAGAATCCACGCCCCTTTACCGTTACATAGTGTTAGTGATACGATTAAAACCTTATTTCTATATATAGAGTGTCACAACTTGTATAGACATTTGGAATGACGAGCGACTCTGGGCGGACGGGCGGACACTGCTCTACTCTCAATAAATTGAATATGTTAAACTATTTTTTGTGGCTCACGTCTTTGTACTGGCAGGGAAACTTGTCTTTGAATAATAAAATTATTTTGTTTTAATACTTAAGTAAAAAAATTATATCTATTAATAAAACCTGCTATGCTTATTTAGCAAGCACATGGTTCAGTATTATAAAATATTCTATTAAGTCAACAATAACTAATAAAGATACTATAGTATCCTAACGTAACGTTTCTCTGGCTGTATGTCCTTTAAACTCGAGAACAACTGCACAGATTTTGATGCAGTTTCACAAAAACATCGGCAGTTTCTTCAGAAATATTTCAGGCTATGTATCATGGCACTGTTATTATAGGGAGGATGTTTACCATAGGAAGTCAAAGACAAAAATAACCGTGTCTCCAGCTGCATGCATAGTACCTAACTACATGTTACACTTATACCAAATTTTCGACAAAAAAATATTTAACAAAAAACATTAAACTTTTCCCCCCGAGTGTACAGCTTACCAGTTAGGTATTTCTAACACTACAAGACAAGATGTTCTCGCCGCCCACGTCCGCGATGATTCGTAGTTTCTCGCGCAGTTCCGTCGTAATATAATCGCACAGGAAATTGTTACAACAGTTAAAACTATTACTTTAACATAACCAATCACGGTTCAGAGGTGTATGTATCAATACAGTCTGAACTACATCGTTTTTGTATCAAAAATATAATGTATGGAAAAGTGACATTTGACAGGAAAAAAAAAACAAGTATAAAGTTGATAGGCTCTACAAACCCTTTTCATAACGTTGGGATAGAAAATGAAAATTAATCTAATCAAAATTATCATGTTGTTTATAAGATTTTCTCAATTATAGGCTGATTTTCTAACTCGAAAAAATTCACATTTCCTGCCTCGTTACTGATGTTTAACCTTAAGGACATAAACTTTTTTTTGTCAATGTTCTAGTTTCTGCCAAAAAGTCCGACATTAACTTAATAAATGGCATTTACTTTAACTCTGATTTGACATTTCCATTTAAATTATGAATTGTAGAGAAGAATTTAGTATACTGCCGTTTGGATCGAAATGATTTTAAATAACAACTTAGATCAATACATTTTTCATAACAGTATTGCTAATTAGAACTCATAAAAGCTCCCTCTAGGGCCTTGATTGATCTTGAGTCCACAAGCCTTTGTTATTTTTTGTTGTATCAGACGTCTACGTGTTTTTAATAATGATATAATTGATACGATACATGATACTGCAACAGCTAATTAAGTACCGCTCTCTTCTCCTTGCCCTTAATTTACCCAATTACTAGGTTTTTCTACCTCTATTCACACCTTGTTACACATGGCTGAAAGACCACATGTCAATGGAGAATTCCTGTGAATAAAAAAAAATGTCATCACGTACTTAAACATGTTTTGTAGAGTGAGCTGAATTTTAAAATTTAGCTGATGGTAGCAATTATCTGTCAATGTAATACATTATTTTTAACGAATTATTCTATTAATTAGAAATGCAAACAATATTATGCTTAATTATAGGTTAATTCGTTCTAGAATACAAATTTTGATTACAAACTTTTTCTTTACCATTTTGAATTTCGAACAAATCAATCAGCCAGTTGCAATACGAGATTCATTCATGGTTAATTTTGGATGATTCATTCATTCACTCGATTCTAAAAACTTTAAAAATTACATAACCCTAATCTTCAACATTTAATACGATAAATTAAATGAATAACCATACGTCAAGATCAAAACGCGCTTACATTGTGAATGAAATGAACCGGTACTTTTTATTACCAATTTTAGTATGCTGTTTATATATTCATTCGGAAACGATAATCGACTTTATTTATATGAGCTTACAGAATGATTTAAGTATCAAATATGTATAGTTGTGTTGGTAAATGTATAATTGTGTAGTACTAGTCGATCACATATCGATATTGTATGATAAATGATGTAGTGTCAAATGTGAACGGATTGCGTGTCGGTGACCACAAAAACTTGTTTATAAAAGTCAAATGTTCACCAGTTCATTCACCATTTTGTTGTTACACGGTTGGTAGTTGATAGACTGTTAGGAATATTTTATACTGTGTAAAAAAGGCTTCTTAAATTTATTACTGAAGAATTTATTAACATCTAAATTCCATTGCGTTTTCCGTGCTTCAAAGTAAAGCCGTTGGCCCGGTTATCATTTAGTTGTGATAGTCGTTAAGCTAGTTAGAGGCCTCCTAGGCGGCTTGAAAACTCCAACAGTAGGTTGACCACTAGCCTACCTCCACCGCAGTGGGCATGCGTGGTGGAGTATCTGCCCATTCCCTTTCACCCTCATGTGTGAAATGATTCCTGTGCTCAGCAGTGGGACATTATAGGCTGATGATGATCTCGATATTGATATATGAAATTTTTCCTTCTTTTCGCCCCGTAGCTTTAACCAAATTTTATGGGATAAAAAGTATAATATACGTTATTTCTGAGTATTATCTATATGTTTCAAGTTTTCTACAAATTTTTCAGCTTCAGCCGTTGCAGAGCTGAGTAGCAACAAACATGGACACAAACGTTAGCATTTAATGATATATCATTAGTCAAAGCATTTAATATTAGTAAGAGTCATAAACATAAAAAATTACGTACGAAGGAGTACCTAGCTGCACTTTAAAAAATGCGTATACGCAACTTTTATGTGTTTTTATTTTTGTGTAATGATTTTTTGTCAATAAGTATTAAAACAGTACGACCCTAATTATTTTTTCCAGCTATATTTTTAATATTCTCTACAATAATTCCAATGAACTTATTTCTGAAACGTCCATACTTATCAAGTCATAAACATTACCTATTTATCTGATAAATATTATAAATAATAAAATATATATATTGTATAGTATATTTAAGCATATAACAAGCGAGAGACGTAAAATTATCAATAAATAACCATTAATGTATCCTTCGGTGTTCGCGGTTGATTTCACACATTATGTGTACATCCATATACAGGATGCTGTTGGAAATACTCTTATTTTAGTCTTTATTTAGCCCCTTTTGAAAAAAGTATGTTGCAATTTTTTATTGCATTAAATAAAAAATACAAATAATTTTTTTAACTAGACCTTAAATTAAATTCTACATTTTAAGTTTACAGTACAGTTTAATAGGCTTATAGTCTTTATAAAAAAATTGGTCGCAACTAACACCTTAGCTAGGTTAGAGTAACCTGTATTAAAGATGCTAGTCCCTTACCCCAGGGAAAGTATGTACATTAACCCATTTCAAAAGTGCAATTCATCATCATTATATAGATCTATCCTATCTACTAAATAAATGCTAATGTTTGTGTGTGTGTTTGTTACCACTTAGCTCCGTAACAGCTGAACGGATTTGATTGAAACTTAGCACACACAAAGATCATATCCTGAATATTGGAAAACAAAATATCCCTCGGGTAAAACAGCTAGAGAGATACAGAGTGATTGACAGATCCGTTATAACAGTGCGCAATAGATTATTTATTTATTATTTATTTGGAGGATCAACAGCTTACAAAATTATGTACATAATACGAGCATAAAAAATTCGTGAGCCATTTAGAGGTCCTCCCTCACTGATAAACACAAAATAATTTTTAATCATATAATACATGCAGAATTAAGAAATTAGGAATTGTACACACAGATATACACATAAATACCCTTACTTATCATAGGCATCCACTTAGTAAGGGTATTTCAAAATACAACCCAAAAGGATAAAACGATTAGTACATGGACAGAGAAATTTTTAAGTTTCTATAAAAGTTTACAAAACTGTTTAAATCGGGTTTCAAATTTAATTTGGGTGAATCAACTTTTCTTGTTTGTTATTCTGGTGCGTTATCCAAGAGACAACAGTTACAGACTTTCTTAAAAAAATCTGACATAATATATGCTACTAATGCGCTTAGGAGATAGTCCATAAAATAATGGGCTTATAACTACGACAGAAATGTACGTTGGTGACTTGTAACCATAGAAAATCATGGTTTCAAAGAGTTGTCCAGGGGACGTAACCATAGCAACGAGGTACCTACAAGAAAAAGACCAACCCATTTAAGCCAGTTTTAATAAAGCCTTGGAATTAAACACAGAAAAAATTAATTACTTAAGTTAATTATTACTTAATGACTTTTGATAAGAATGTTTAATATGTTATATTATTTTTTACTTTTAATATTAACAAGCATGACTTATTCTAATTGTCTACTTAAGTATCTCTATTGAAATAATAATAAAAGGTATACAAAGAGACAACATGTAAATAAAAAAAACAAACATTTATACTACATCACCGCAAATTAATTAAATTGCATCTAAAATCTAACGCAATTTCTAATTAACTCATCTCAACTCAAAATTTGTTAATGTTTGGTCCTAGGTGAGCACTTATTAAACTACCTTTCAACTTCTTCCGTAGCTATAATATTATCCCTTGCTTATCCATCGTTATTCATATCCCCATCTACAGCACACCCTGTATTAAAATGGTATGCAGTGTCACCGAGGTGCGGCTGTGGCGATCCGTGACGGACACGACACGACCTTCCGACGACATACGTCGACATTCAAACATTACACGAAATTGTATTGAATATTATATTTATTGTATGTTTAAATGTAATTCATCAAGATTTTATGCAATTTGTAGAACAAAAGTTACGGATATTGCAACCACATAATTTATATTGAAGATGTCACTAAAAGTAACTGCACTCTGTGCACCTTGTTCATGATTATACCAAATTATTAGTATTTTGCCAATTTCCAGTTACATTATAAGTTCTAGTCACAATAAATCACTTTCACATAGTCCTCAGTCAGTCACTGTCATTGTCAAAAGTCATGTTTTACTACATTGGTGGTTATTGTACTAAAACTTTTCACGGACTTCTTGAGACAATTTGAAAAGGCACGATACATATAATTCATTTGTTTCGCTTCACTGGTGCACATCTATGATCTTTATTGGATAAAATACCACCGATAATATGCAATAAAACTCAAAATACACGAATTTATGAAAATAAAACCGAAAACGCAACGTCACTCTACTACTTCCCGTCAATTTTTATTTTGTTTTCTAGATTTTGTGTCTATGCTTAGGTACCTATATAGTATATAATATATACTTCAGTAGCTTTGGTAAAGCAGTGGTAAACTGAAATGGCAATAAGTAAGCCTCATAAATCTTCAGCTATTTTCGGATGACAATGTTAGTAAACCATTTTTGTAAGGTTTTTACAAAGATATTCGATTTACAATTACATTACTACTAGTAATAGCCCTTAGTATCTAAATAACTCGCTAATGCATTATAGGCTCAGCAAATACTTCAATATATATCCCATAACAGTTATTCATGTTTAATACGGTAACAAAGTTGTCTGAGAGATATTATATGTACATTAGGCGCGCCCTCAACCATGACATGCGCTGACAGTATCAGGAAGTTCGGAACCTTGTGAACTTACAAGTCAGTATCTGGATTTTGAATTATTTTAACTGTTTAAATTAGGTCAGTACATAGGAACAAATGTCTACATGAGGTGGTACTTCGGAAACCTATACATTTATCTCATTTGAATTTCCTTCACTGTACTTTTCCGAGCATTCCGAGAAAAAGAATATGCTTTGAAGCGATTCAAAGCATATTCTTTTTCTCTTCAATCAACATGCCTAAGAATTATATTGATTGTAAAAGAGAAATCTCAACAAAAGCAGATGCCTCAGTGGCAGAGGGCAAGAAGGCGCGTCACGGGTGGGCGCGCGGACTAATTGCGCGAGCGTAGGCCGCGACCCGTGACGACAGTTACGCCACGGGAGCGGTCGTACGCGTGTGTTCTTCGGCGCTCTTCGGATTTATTCGGCGACAAATTGGCTAAGAAAAATGTGTTCAATTTTCATTACCATGACGAGTGATTTCATGACAGAACTGAAAACTTATGTCCGAATCGCATCTAAGTAACTGTAACAAACTACAAGATGACAAGTTAATTATGGCATCCCAAAATTCGCTTAATTAGTAACAGGATTTCCCCCTGAATACAATCCAAAATTTTCAGACCTAATTAAATGGTAATTTAAGTACTCTCAGTATTAATTAGCAACACCGTAACGCTTTAACACCTTCGACAACCGCCCGTTCGGATACTTGCTCAAGAGTAAAGAACAAAGCTTTGTAACCGGACCGGATGGGGCCAGTTAACCGGCAAAATTCAAATTTCTATCAGAATAGCCGGCGAGAGGAACGAGCAATATCCGTTCCATTTTCGCAACACCATACATCCGAATTGGGAGGCGTTGGTGCGTTTCCGAACGTTACGGATTCGAATTTCGATTGTAGGATACACGGTTTAGAAATTGTGACCGATTGGCTCATTAGTCGGCCTCATTGGATTTTGAAAATTTCTTTTATTCGAAATTCAAATCACTGCAGCTGTATTTATTTTTATTTTGAGTTATTTAATTTATTTTTTCTTTTTTACAGGTAAGCAAAGACAATATCCCGAAGCGACCTCAAAGTAAAGTAAGATTTTAATAACATCAAAGTATGATAGCAATAGCAAATGTCTTTCTAAGCTCTTTAATTTTTTACATTACTTAATTCGATGACATTGTAGCATCGATATTTAGTGATCGAAGCATTGTAGGCAAATAGGCGTATAGGTAAAGAATAGAACATAAATCACTGCATCATCCTGAAAAAAAATATCTAAAGTTAACTTCAGCAAAATAATAACCTAAATTTTGCTTTACATGACAATTGAAAATTAAATCATTACAAAACTATACTTTAATTCATTCAAACATTACAGCTAAATAATTATGAAACTCAAGCACAAACAAAAAGGCAATAAAACTGAACACAAACGGGCGGCCACGAAAATGAAGCGAGACCCGCTCACCGAGATCGCGATACGCGCTCCAATGGCGTACACAATTAATACAGTACTTAACCGAGCTAATTAAAGATTGCAGAACGACCTAGAATGTTTAATGAGACTGTGGCAAGATCCGCCCGGCCTCGCTGAGATCAGCGTTACGCTGAACCTACGCTAGGTTTAGACGGGGCGGGTTCTTACCGCGGCGGTTTCTTACCGCGTCCGGTGAAGCGGTGAACTGTAGCCGCATCTAATTATGCTGAAGATTAATTTAAATCGTATTTTATTATTACTATAGATGACTTATTAAAGCCAAATATAAAATGCATTAGATAAACCTTCGGCTTAATAGGATGCGTTTTGTATTTATTAAGCTTAATGCAATGCAAAAGTGGCCAAATCAATAAATTTCTAGATAGAATCATGTAATTGTAAAAAAAACGCCAATTGCTGTGGGTAAAAAACGCGATATTTGTTGCAAATATCTAATTTTAACGATATCCAATGAAAAGCTAAATTGAAATCGCATGTGTCATCGCATGACTGTCCATGATTATCATCATTATCGTCATTTAATTTGCACTAGGAAATACCATTAACAAAATTTACCTTGATAATTTACATAAATCAGATTATCCTACCATCGCACCTCTCGCCATCGATACGGGGAACTCATCCTCATACATTGAAACCAAATTGGCTTGTACTTTGTGGTTTCAAAGGAACTTGTTGTATTGCCCGCCGTGATCTTTCCAAGGCAGTACAGCATGGGGTTCTTCAAGAGATGTAGAGATTTTTACGGGGTCAGTTACGTGCTGATAACGATGTTGTTTCAAGCGTCTGGAAGCTACGTCTACCATCAGGGAGACCGTATACTTGTTTGCTACCTTAGTGATATAAAAATAAATACAAACCATATAATAGGTACGTATTGTTGATATGCATAGTAATTAAAGTTTGTAAACCTTAGGGAGCCCATGAGGTACATCATCATCATATCAGCCTAAGCATATCCACTGCTGAACATAGACCTCCCCCATTGACTTCCACTTCAAACGGTTTTGGGCCGCTTGCATCCACTTACTGAGGTACTGAGGTACTTTTAGTATGTAAAAAAACTGTTTTACAAAAAACTTAAACGACTTGAAAGTACACTAAAAAGAATTTAAATCCTTACCTGCAGGGCTATTTTAAATCGTCGGATTCAAAAAATTCCGAGGCGAATTTAAGCAATTGCTTTTTTAATTTGTAAATAATGTTGGTGAGCGACTTTTTGTAGCACGTGGGCTTTTCAGTATTGAACTCTGAAAGTTCTATATTCGGCAACAAAATAATCGCTCAGCGATTATCGCTCGTATGCGGGCTCTATTATCCATAAAGCTTGTCATAAAATACCTAGCCGTAGCCATAGGTGAAAAGGGATTTCTTCCAAGTAATTAATCGTTTTAGAAACATTCATTTAACAAAATATTCATTTAAGGATTGAAGCAACTTTTTTCAATCTTCTTTAGAAGCAACGAAATCATAAAAATATACCCAGACAAATTGATTAGAAAATTGGTTTGAAAATGGAATTTTCTTAAAGCTCGATTAAAACCCTTCATAATAACGGAAAATTCCTACAAGCTACACTAAAAAGTTCATCTAGTACGCAAATATCATAGATTTTTCCTCGCATGACCACCGTTCTTCTAATTATCCGTAGCCCTGAGTGTCCGTAGCAAAAACACCTCTACGATTCTTGCACTACGTCCGTAGATTTTCCATTTTTCCTTATAAACTGTTATAATTGCGTGTAATTTCATTAAATTCTTGTTGTATTCATTAGGTTTAGCTCTTTGCAATATAAAACTAAAATCAAACTCAAATTGTCTGTGACTGAATATCTGACTCATTTCTGAGACTATAGTTGAAGACGGCAATTTTTTTACAGTAATTGTAGTAAAAGTATGCCAAGTTTAAATTTTTAGCTGCAAGCTATCGTTAAAATAGTGTAGAAGCCTTTCTTATAGCAATGTCGATATGTAACTCCAAGAATTAAAAATATCATCTAAATGTTGCATGCAATTCGTCATGTTGCGAAATGTTAAGTGGTGTGTGGGCGGTACTTTGATATGAACGTCTCGGGAGGTTACCTAATTAATCATACGTGTTTGTTTCGTTGCTTTCCAATTTTGTATTACTGTTTTAATCTGGTTTTTATAATCTATATCTATATGTTTCTAAGGTTTGTCAATAAACATAGCTCTATAATAAATGCCAGTTTCTATTTTTATGAAGCGTTTTTATTACTTAAATTATCAGGAAATATAACCTAACCTAAACACGCAAATGAAACCTTATTTACAAAATTATAAGAATCAATGGTGCCGATTCTGTTGTAAATCGCACTAAATAAATTTTAGTCACATCACATCTCTTTCTTACAAACATTATTGAAAAAGGATAGAACATATTTAAAGCTGTCAAATTAGTCTTTGCCGTCTTCATTTGCGGGTATTTAGACGTAACCGCGATAGATGGCGACTAAATTTGTATTGAAAACAAGCATTGGACTAATTTGACAGGACTACATTTCTTACATCCTTTTCTTATGTTCTTTGTTAGAAAGAGACATAGTGAGATTAAAATTAGTTTAGGCTTAAACAACAGAATCAGGGACAATGTACAATAAAGTTGTGTATATACAAAAGACCTTTAAACTTGTTTAAAATGTTGTACATATCTGGAATTAGATGCCGTACGTAGATTGGCTGTCCCAGTCAAATAACTCAAATTATATTCCTACCTAATTTAAGTAGATAACTAAAATGGCAGTCCTAAGTCCTTGGATCTGACATCCACTCACTCCATCCATATGACACACGATATAATACAGCATGTGTTGCAACGCGTTTCAACATGCGTCTTGCCAAGTTTTCCTTTTTTCGTGGGAACTTGGCGTTTTCACCGCAATGCTAGTACAATGGCTCCCGCTGTTTGTAGAAAACAAACATACCTTGATATTCTGAATAGCCCTTATTACAGGTGAATAGGTTATAGTATTGTATGAGTAATATGTTGGAGTTTGACAGTTTAGATTAACGGTGTTTTGAGTAATTGCCGGTTAGCAGGAATTTGTCGTTTATTTTCATGAATTAATTGGATTCTCGTTGCGGTTTGTTTTGTGAAACCTGGAAGGGCTTACTAAGATTTAAAATACATTCCTAGTTCATAAAGTTTATTTGGATTTTTCTTCTTTTAACGTGTGTCTATAGACCGAGATCCCAAGGCCGCCAGACCTTCCTTATTTTCGGATGGACAAAATCTATAGAATTGAGTAGTGTTAGTAGGTACTTCAAACGTATGTATACCTGCTAACTTGCTCATACTCCAGTGACATTTTAATTGTGTTTATGAGATATTTGGCTCCTACGATTGGTCTGGCTGATTGCAAAAAGTTTTGAAATAGTTCTCTCAGTAACATATATAAAAATCAGCTAACATAATTTAAGAAAAGTACGTAATGTACACAACATACCTGAAAATTAGCCGACGGGACAAATTAGCAGGTATTCATACATTTTAGTTACGTACTAACACTACTCAATTCTATACATTCTGTTCGTCAGAAAATAAGTAATGTCTGGCGGCACTAGGATCTCCCACTACTATGATTTCATTTCATTAAGGCCTTGGTTTTTAGTGAGCATGTTATTAATTTCAGGATTTTATTAGTCACGTTGACTTGAAAACAATTCATGAAGTTACAGGCATGTTTAAATCCGCAATGGTCTACCTACAAGCCTACCTAATTAAACAAGAATGTTTACATTAGGTAATACAACTTATTTCTAACGTTTCCAAAATATTTATACATTTGAACATAAACATGGGACAGTTGGAATGTATCAACTATCAGCTGATGCCAGCTCCCATGAGGCGAGCGGAAGTTGCGTCAGGTGTACGCACCGCCTTATTTTGTATTTAGGACGTACAGTGTGCGCACGGTCTTAGCTTAATAGACGAATGGTGAATTTTGGATTAGTTGATGATAAATCTTATAATATTGATGTTATAAATACGTGTTCGCTTAGGAAATCCGTTGGTTTATTTCCAGTTCGTTAGATATACTCGTTTTAGGATACCTATCAGAGGTTTTAGCCAGCATTTGGGGTGTGTCTATGAACATGATATGAATCTGTGCACGGGTCAATGATTGGTTATAAAAAACTTATTGATTATATGGCATTCAAATATATATATTTTTTTAGCTTAGAACAAATCATAGCTATTATGACTGGACAGTAGTTTTTCGTGTCCTCTTTAAGTTTACCAATTTTAAGAACTTAGACATTTTCCCTTCTTGATAATAGATGACAACATAAAAGTAAGTCCACTTTCGGGAGCACTAGGTCCGCCGCACAAGGATGTCTGCGCAACTGTGGCGCAACTCGTTGGCGTGTCGCAAACGTATTAATTGCCTCACTACACTCTAATTACAGGCTGATGCTTTTTGTTACGATGATAAATTGTTGTTTGTTGTATTGTATTGGATTCTGAAAGTGTTTTAAGGAATGTTTTTTATTTGCGGCTTAGGCTTTAGTATAAGACAATAATACCAATGTTTATATTCAAATTACATATAAAGGTATATCAAGGTCAAAACCTAATTCAGTACAGACCACATCTTCATCAAAAATTTTTTTATATTTTGAACAATTTTTAAAATAATAATATGTCATTCATAAGACATATGGAAAACTATCTTATTTAGTATTTCTCACACAAATTAGTTTTTTTTTACTATCGTAAAATGTTTGTACCGAAAATATTTTTTTTTAGGTTAATGTTATGGAAATTATTGCAAATTCATTAAAACTCACCTCTTTTTTAACCGACTTCAACAAAAAGAGGAGGTTCTCAATTCGAATGTATTTTTTTTTATGTTTGTTACCTCATAACTCCGTCATTTATTAACCGATTTGGAAAATTCTTTTTTTACTTGAAAGGGTACGCTTCCCGTTTGGTCCCATTGTCATCAGATCAGGATTTGATTACTTCTTAGTGTACTTTGAAGTCGGTTTAAGGTTTTTGTAAAACAGTCCAATTATTCGCATTAAGATCTCAAATACCTACGCATTACAAACGTAAGTTAATCTCCACAAAACGAAATCATCCTGTACATAACAACAGTTAGTGTTGAGCCGTGCGAAAATCTGATAAAATGTTTTATGCACGTATAAGAATATTTTTTCCCGAGACAATAGCCGCTACGAACTATGTACCCATATGTACCGCAGTTTTTTATTCTTAATTACCAGTGCAATTTACCTTTCTAAACTAGAGGTCACTGTAGTAATCCTATTAAGATGAGTTTCTCGTTATTTTTTTGGTCTAGATGATTTTTGTATATGGTAATTTTAGCTTTTAAAAAGCTTAGAATGCTAATTCCGAACAGTTCACACGGAAGCTTATATCTTAAATTAAGACTTGGAAAAAAAAAACATTCGGCTTCACCGTTTGACATTATTATTGTAAAATATATTTTTTTTTTGATAAAAAGAATAACCATCTATTTAAGAAAGGTCTTTCCAAAGTCAATCCCTAATGCGAGGTAAAAAAAGAGATGTAAGACAAAGGAAAGCTAGTTTAATTTATATCAGCTCGTCCGCGTAAGGGTGTAAACGCCATCTGCGTCGAACAGCTTACGAGAGCTAATTATCTAAACAAAATAATGTCGAAACCAAACACAATTATCACATAAGTTCAATCTCAATTAAGGCTGCGCTCACACACATTCATAAATCGCCGGTACATGACAATGAAACTGGGGTTAATAAGAAATGTTTTCGCACGATCATTGCACCGCGCATGCGCCATACAACCGAACTGCATATTGCGCAAATAAAAACGCAACAAGTGTGAGCTGTGCTTAGGAATAAGACTGGTTCCGTATATTGTAATGTTAATGAAGAATCAAAAAAATTTAATCCAGGAACCGCTATTCAAATGATTAGTGAGATTATACAAGCATATATTAAGTAAAAAATAAGTAAACCATAAAAAATTCTATGTCCGATTATTTAATATGATAATTAAATACTTATTCTTGAATAAATTAAATATTTTAATGTTATTCGCTGTTAATTAAGCAAAATTAAAAAAAATCTTATTCGTATCATTAAATGTAGGTAATAATAATAAATCTTAGTCAAACACACGATACAATTTATTACCTTTGAAATTAGGAGAACAAAGTTGAGTATCTTTTGTTTAATAAAAAAACGCTATTTTAAATATTACCGGGTAAAATGGGGTGAATAGAAATACAGGGGGTGAATAGAAACTATAATTTTGATTGGAATTTTCACTTTAATATCGAACTTGTGTTATTAGTAGCTTCCAAGGCAAGCTTCTCCAAAAATTGCAGTCCTTAAATGCTACAAATAATATGGAAATAACGTGAAAATGTATTTTCTGGTGTTGGTGTCTATTCGCCCCTTGCATCTCTATTCACCCCATTTTACATTTGTGCAATAAGATAGCATACCTACGGACATAGTTTTTTTTGTAAATTGAACATTAACCGAAATAAACACAGTATTTTTAATAATAAAGAGTAGGTATAGAAATATGCTTCATGAAATAAAATGTAAGAGTAGGTTTTTGACCGTTTCGTGAAACACTTCTTTTCACCAAGTGTTCAAAATTTACATTTGTTCACAAGTTTAAAGCAACCAATGAGCTTTTTTGAGCTAGTGTAACATATTACAATGCTAATTCATACGTCAGCGTCACAACAAATATTACATCAAGACCCAAGGAACCCTAAAAAGTGCATATTGCGCCACTCTCGTGAAGGGCGGACAAACTATCATTGTTCGATGTACGACTGTACGTACACCTTTATTCAGTGTTTTGTACTATGTGAAGTCCTTTGTACAATGTCATTATGTGTAATGTTATAGAATTGTATGTTTTTGCTGACGGACACACGTATCAAATATGGTCGGATTAATTATGTGTTATCGGTATTGGATAAAAAGTTTGGTTTGTATAAGTGAAAGGACAATGCTATGCCATTGAGGTTATTTATGTACTATAGTATGTCTAGTTAATGTATATGTTTAGTTTCATTCGTTGGGCGGTAACTTACAGAAGGTAAGGGTCAGGGAGCCTTGTTACGCGGACAATGCGGCGAGCGCCGAACAAGCTCTCAACCGGGTTGAGCGAGCGAATTTCATTTTAGTTTATATGATACTACAGATAACCTCATTTACCTCGGATTTTCATCAGTTTTCTCATAATTTCAGTAACAATTTTTATCCATGACTTTTTGATACAACCTTTTTTTTCCTTAATTTAGGCAAAATGATAGGGGTGATCATTTATGTCTATGACTTATGTTTTTTACTTTTACAAATTATCGTTCCAATTAAATCTGAGTGGATTCTATCTTCTACATATAAGGTCCTAATAAATTAGTGAATTTTCTCTTGAGGGAAGGTCATTAGTAATCAAAAAATAATATTAGAAAAATAATCGGTGGGAAAAATAATTTTGATTTATGGTTGAATTAATACATTGTACTGATATTAAGTTCAATTTCAGAATTTTGTTTTTTTTTTCACGGAATAAAAAAACAAAATTATAAAGTACTCAATAAAAAAACAAGTGCTCATCAAGCGCTGAATCGAAATGACCATCGACCGCCCTGATTTACTTAGTAACCTAACCTACCTTTGATCCTGTTTTACACAACTGAATTTCAGCATTAAATCCTCATCAAAGACCTTCATTACATGACACAGTTTAAATACATGCAGTGAGTAACCACAGGTGGGGTCGATTCAATGAATAGTAAACTATGTCCAGGCCGTTTGGTGTAAAGTATTGGGCAACGTTTGCATAGGTCGCCACCCGGCCCGGTTAGCTCACACGATTCCATTACACATATTAGAATTAAACTAATTAATTAGGTTGGATTTTTGTCGCTTTCGTTTTCTGTTGCTATGTCGAACGTACTGTAACTCATCAAACTTATTGAGTCATATTCTACTCTGTAAACTTGAATTAACAGTTAGGAATATTAATTACTGATATCTTATATATATCTTATGTTCTTTGCGAAACATAAGAGTCTACAAAAGTCGCCATTTTCGGAAAATTTGGGCATTTTCCTTTTGCTACGTCTACAAACTGTCCAACTGATATTTGTATGGTTATTGCTACCATTAGAAGATTTTCAAAAGACCATTCATTATCAATGCGATACATTTCACAAATCCAGTTCAAAAATGACACATTACAGTAGAAAACAACACATCTTGAATCTTGTTACTCCAATAAAAATATCATTCACGGTGCACAGTCAACTGTGAAAGCTTTCAGGCCATCTTAAACCTTAATACGTGGAGTTAGAGTGGTGTGATTTCGCAACAGTTTCACCAAGAACACATGCGTTGTTCTTTCACCTTTGCTCCAGAAGGCCGGCCACCCGTGACGGCACGCACCATCGCGCTCCTCGTACTGGGGGTGAGCAGTACTAAATTGCCGAGATGTATCGTAAATTACTGCTTCCTCTACGAATTTTAATGTTAGAATTTATTGGTTGTAATTATTTAGTGCTGTACAATTTGTTTGTTTAGTTTGGAGGTTAATTGAATGTTCTTCTGTTTCGCAAGTCAGATTAGCGACTCTTAGCTTCAAATGAAAATATTATCTTCAAGAAATCAGTGTTCCTTCAAATAGAACCATATAAGTTCTAATTTGAAAACTACCACCATTTTACTCTCATGTATTCAGACCTGTAAACTTCTTGTGAAATACTTCTTCTCATTCTCATTCACATCATCTTCTTGGGGACAGCTTTTTTATAAATGCAGCAGTGCACCATCGCAACTCTCGCCATCGACAGGGAGTCTATCCTCACACATTGAAACACCAGAATTGTTTCGAACTGTGCGGGCTCAATTGAGCTTCCTTCCGCGGACGCTCAGACTGTGGAATGAGCGATGCCGTGGTTTTCCCAATGGAGTACAGCATGGGGTTCTTCAAAAAGGGTGTGAAGAGATTTCTGCAGGGTCGGCAACGCGCGAGTGATACTCCTGGTATTGCAAGTGTCCATAGGCTACGGTAACCGCTTACCGGTATAAAAAAAGATAAATGTGTCTTCTCCTAAAACTTACACGTCATATACCTACTGTTTTGTTATATGTATGTTTATGTATTATCATATATTTATATGTATTATCTATTTCATTTGTTATACTTAATTAATAGTTTAAATGTGAATAGGTTTCTCCTGCAGCATTATAAAGACCATGATCCACATTCACCATGCGTCTTAAACTAGGTGACACAGCGAGAGATGAGCTTGACTTGCCGTGGGAGGCTCACACTATTGTCTCACTTAACTTTCACGAATATTTTAATTATGTATGTCGCCAATTTAATTTAACATTATTATTTATATGATAATTATCGGTGAAGAATGTTCATTTCGGTATTATTTTGTGTATCTTAATTAGTGTTTTGAAACTTTATGTTGCTTTATTAAAGGTTGTTTTTGTGATTAATATTATTACCGTGGGATGAATGTAACGGTGCGAGCTAAAATATACAGGGTTATACAATACATGCCGTATTTCGGAAAATTCAGTAAATTATTTTTTAGTGTACCGTACCGAAAGGGTGCCAAATACTAAGCCTCCGCTGTCCGTCCATCTATCTGTCAGTGGGCGATATCTCGCGAACCGTAATAGGTAGACAAAAATACAAGAAACGTCTTTGGTGTGCTATTCAGATTCGCACTTGGCCGATTTTTTTAAATGTTAAATGTACTCTTGATGATTGATTGTTCACCTGATAGAAAGGGCAATCGGCAATGGATATGGAAGATGGGTCATCAAAAATAAATTGAATAGAATTACAGAACAATATGCAACTGTCTAATTGTACAATGTGTATTTTTTACAATAATATTTAAAAAAAGATTTGTGAAACAAGCATTCTGGGCCACTCAAAATCTCTGCCGTGGTTTTCCCAATGGAGTACAGCATGGGGTTCTTCAAAAAGGGTGTGAAGAGATTTCTTCAGGGTCGGCAACGCGCGAGTGATACCCCTGGTGTTGCAAGCGTCCATAGGCTACGGTAACTGCTTACCATCAGGCAGGCCGTATGCTTGTTTACCACCTAAGTGGTCTAAAAAAAAAAAAAAAAACTCAATTATAATATGATTATAATCAAACTAAAGTAATAATTAATAAATCATTCGTCATTAAGCATCATTTCATCAAAACATTAATGTAGGTACTCTAATTTATCGAACAAGATATAACCCCTTATTCATAATAGAGTTATCAAACGTTGATTGGCTAAAATTCCGAAGTCTTTATCTGACAGGTGACATTTGGTGATCGAAAGAGTGAGACGGGGCACGCTGATTTAGTTAAAAAGCGATTATGAATAAAGGGGTTAGGCGATAGATCGCAATAGTTTACACAGCCGATGAAAAATATTATGACGAGTGTTATCTAAACATAATCATTTATAAAACAAAAGAAAACAACTGAGCTATGAACGTAACAAGAAAATATTTTGTTTTACAAGAGTTTTTTTATAATTACACCTATAGGCACCCTTTTGTATTCACATCTATTTAAAAAGCAATCTTATTCTCTAAAACATACAGTATTATTTTCTATAAATTAAACAGATCTAACAGATCCATATTGCTCCATGAATTGTCAAAGAAAAATTTACTTTGTTGCAATAAACTTAAAGTTAATTTTCGTAGTTTAAACCTTTTCTAAATAGTATTAATCAAATTAGTCTCTATAAAATCATCGGTGGTGTTAAACGTTTGAATTATAGCCAACAATATGGTAAATTGTTTAATAGCTATGATAATTTGATCTTTTTATGAATATGTATGAACATTTTGTATGTAATTATTATGTACGTCATCATTATGGGGTCCGTTTCGTCTTATATTTGATATTAACTACATTTAATGAATACCATAGTTTATCTATTGTACTGTCAGGTTAAATGATTTATCATTAGGATGAAGTATCAATAATATTGTTTTTTCCAAATTTTGCTTGGGTTCATGCTGGTTATTCTAATACATATTGTTCCTGGTTATAGGAGACAGTATTCAAATGTAAATGATGAATGGGAATAGTCTTATATATTCTCGGGATGCTATCTTACGTAAGAAATATAATATTTGACATACAATATATTATTTGACATTATTTTGCAAGTTTTTTATGATTTTTATATTTTGGCAGATAATAAAAATTGTAATAACAGTCTAAAGTAAATTAGTTTTTTTTTTACTTTTTATTTTTTCCGTATTTGAAATGCCTTAAATCATTACCATGGCACTTAAACATTTTGTACAAAATCTAAAAGAATACTTGAAAACTTTACTATAAGATAAAAAGAAAACCTGAATAGGAAAAATGTGTTGGTAATTTATATAGAGGAAGTTTGTGAGGATGGATGTTTGTTACTCTTACTCGCAAAAACTACTGAACGGATTTGGACGAAACTTGGCACATAGATAGATCATACACTGGAATAATATCTATAGAATACTTTTATTCCAGGAAAACAATAACTCCCTGGGAACGCGGGTGTATCCGTGAGGTTGAAACTAGCCGTTACTATCCATATCCTAACTAATATAATAAATGCGAAAGTGAGTTAGTTTGTTTATTTGTTTGTTACGCCTTCACGCCTCAACTACTCAACCGATCATCATCAAATTTGGCATGCAGATAGCCTATGGTATGAAAAGGACATAGGCTATCTGCATGCCCTTTTTAGCCCTGGACTGCGGGTGAACACGCGTGGGACAGGTAGTAGTTGTATAGTTGAATTAATGTCCATATCGATTCCCGTATCAATTGAATCGCAAAAGAAACTTGGAATATTTATACGCATCGTTTAATTTATGACGCCGCTATTCTGGCACGTCGTTGTAATTATACCAATGAAGAAACATTTTTATGGATAACTAGTGCAATATGCATGAGGCGCACTTTCCCATGACGGGTAGCCACTATAACTGTACCGCAGTGATTGAGATTCATATTTATAACTCTTTTTTGCGTTAATTATACGGGGTCAGTGAGCTTTGACCTCGGAGAAAATCTCAAACCACTCTGCGCCACTGAATTTGACACAAACTCGAAATTTCATACAAAAGAGGTGTTTTCAGCAAAGATTTTCTCGACTTAAATATTAGCTTTTTGCACTGCATTTGATATCATTTCAAAGCTAAGAGGGCCAGTTTGCAGAAAGTGTTAGAGTTATAGATTTTAAAAGCGGAAATGTACAGTTTTGCAATTTGAGGTGTTAAAAATGTAATTTCAATTTGTATATAAAAATGTACCTACACATTAAAAATGTTTGGCGTATACGAGAAATGGCACAGTAAATTCAATTAAAGTTTCCAAATGCTGACTTTTCTATCTTTTCATCATCATCAGCCTATAATGGCACACTGCGGCCTCCTTTCACAAATGAGGGTGAAAGGGAATGGGCAATACTCCACCACGCGTGCCCACTGCGGATTGGTGGAGGTAGGCTATTGGTCAACATACTGTTGGAATTTTCAAGCCGCCTAGTAGGCATCCAACTAGCTTAACGACTATGACAATTAAGTGATAACCGGGACCAACGGCTTTACGTGCCTTCCGAAGCACGGAAACGCTCGATTTGAAATACCACTAAGCGGTCACCCATCCAGGTACCGACCACGACGTTGGTAGCTTAACTTTGCAGATCGATTAAGAACGGCTAATCATGCTACACCACGAGCGCTTCTTCTATCTTTTAAATGATACCAAATACAAAGCCTTAAATCAACATTAAAGTAGAGAATATCTTTGCCGAAAACACGTCTTTTGTATGTTTTGTGTTGGGGCCGAATTCAATGCCGCTGAGTGCATGCATTTTCCCCTTAGTACATGTAACACAGGCTTTAAGTCCCGGTATATAGAATTTTATTGTACTGGCTAGAGTATGTACCGTGACACAAGTACGGTCAAGGCAGCCGTGGCACGAACACTTTCGACTATAACAAATGTACTTCACGAACTAAAGGTAGGGGTCTAATAAGTCACTATACTCTATTTCACATAGGATGAGTCGTCAAGGTCAAGGGCTTTTTTTATCAATATCTAGTGAAATTCCATTTAAGAAATAGCATTCCTTTATTTACGAAATGAACCATTGAGAAATCTAATAAAAAACCATGTGTCACCGAAATCATGCTATTTGAAATCTACTATAGTGTACGATATATCAATATTGAATATACAAATTGCTTACGCTTCGCATAAGATAATGTAGTTTACGCTATACTATATCTATGGTTTAAACGATCTCATATAAGAAGGGGGTTTAGGATTAAGGACCCGAAAATCAATCTGCTCTAGTCAATATTTTATGACATTATGTTATCGTAGTTTCCTAGAATTCTCGACGAATATATAATTTTTAAATATCATATGTAAGTTGCCTGCATGTAAATTAGTATGTATATCAATATAATGTAACTAAAAATATTTTAAAGAGATCATTTTTGAATATATAGAGATTTTCTAGAACATGTTTTAAGAATAATTTTAAATCTACATAACTAAAACTATTATAAGACCTCAAAGACTTGTGTTAGTGGTCTGCGTAGTTGCATAATTAAATTAAGCTAAATTAAATTATTTATCTGTAGGTATACACAGGGTTATTTTTCGAAGGATAGTCAAGTTATCAAGGGTTATCTCTGAAATCTCGACAAAATACTGATCGTGCAAAGTTGACTTAGTATGAAAATATTGTTTTTTTTTTTCGCGATTTCAGTTTTTAAATAGAGAAGGTTTTATCAAAATTCAACCCCAAAGGGGGTAAAGTAAGGGGTAATGCGATCGAATTAAATTAATTTAAAATCCTCATCGCAACTACTCGCAGTAATCTCTAATTAAATACTAACCCCTAATCAGTACCAAGTCAATGTCGTTAAAGGAATCTAACGATTAATGGCAAACAAAGACAATGAAAGAAATGGAACTGAATAAGCGGGTACGAGCTAGGCTTGTGACCCGGCGATGCGTAACTTCCGTGTTTCCCGACCCTCCCGGGTTCACACGGGTGCGTGGCCTGGCGTGATTGTGGCCAAGGACTTGGTGATACATAAGTTTCTAGGAAACTGTGAATTTATTTGATAGGTCAATATGATAAATGTTCATGGATTTCATAAAGGATTGATTTGAAAAAAAACAACTTGTGGAAAATTACTATAACTAAAATCAAGCTCTGATACTATTGAAGCTGTTAGAATTGACATATTCAATTAGTTTCAAAAATAAACGAATTAGATGTAAGTACAATTTATTTATTGAGACATTAACATTACTGCATAGTTACGCATCTCCATTTTTATCAAATGACGAATAGGTGCTTATAGGTTCTTTAGCATAATTTCTCTAAATTTTTATTAGATGTTTCAATAAATGGATGGCTGGAGGGGTGGTTTTACTTGTTTTAAATTTAAAACTACTGAAGTCTCAAAAAATATTCATGGTATAAAGACATAATGAGTTTCTATCCGTCATGATTATTGAGCATACAATCACCGCAGGACACATCTGGCTCTTTACTATTCGTCCAAGTACAAGGGTATTTAATACACTCTACATATAAATCTTCACTTAGACGTTTGGTAAATAAAACACAATTTGCAACCACTTCAACGCAAACGTTTCAAATCAATCATGCCAATTTACAATAAGAAAAATGGCGATGACTTCTTTATTTGTTATTTCTCGTTGCGTTCGAAAGACGCGCGCGCGCATTCAAAAACTCAATACTTATAAGTTTATTATTCGCCGCAGAATTTCGCGAGCACCGACATCATATCACGTACGTACAATAAAAAATACGATCCGTCAACGCATAAAAACACTTTAACCGTACACTTATTCGAATGACTGGGTATGTGTTATACCTAGAAAAGTATTATTTTTCGTAAGAGGCGAGCGGGCGGCGCGCGCGCCGACCCGTGTCGTTTCCTGTTGGGTGCTATGACCCCGAAGAAATGGTCTATAGTCGGTGAACTTTGCCTTTTTATGTACACTGTATTTTTTTTTTCTTTTAATTTGTCCCTGATACAGGAAATTGATCGGCGGATTTTTCAAACAATCAACGCCTATTTAACGGTCTGTGGCGTCCAAATTTAAAGTTTTTTTTTTTATGATAGCGTGTTGCTTTACGTGTTTGGTTTGATATTTTATTGTATTGATCCTTCATTCCATGATCAGAAACTATGCATCTTAATGCATGTAATAATGCATTTCACATTGCAATGCTTAAAGAAAGTTGACCCCATCAGTTTTCCCATACACATTCGCTTCTAGGTTTACGTCGAAGGCACGCAGAATTGATTAATACACCCGTGATAATCGTAACGAATCGATTTTTTTCTAACTATAATTACTAGTGTAGCTTCCGTGTGTCTCGTTTTTTATCGATCATAAAATAATCGTTTCTAATTATGATAGTTCGATGAATCAATTATCCGCAGGTCATCGCTGATTTAATAAGCCTTTTATTAAACTTGTTAATTTGTTGCAATGATTTTGTCTCTTTCTTTTTTATGGAGATTATAAAAGATGGTAATACAGTTGTTTGCGTGAAACTAGGGCTGGGTTTTGCGTCGTGACATGAAGAATTATTAAAGTGACTTATTGGACATAAACATGCGGATTGTCAATGTAAAAACTGAGGTTTTTCTTTTGACATTTAACATCACGGCGCCTGTTTAGCTCTAATGACTTTTTTACGGATAAATAATACGTTTTAATTGTGATCTCCTCTTTGTCACAAATTATATGACAAGTCTAGTTACTATATGAAGATTCGATTCTAAATAATCAGCTTGAGAAATGAATTCTTTATCAGTTGTTGAATAAAATATTGCAAGCAAAATAACGTCATGGCTATTCAATGATTCGGAGCCCATTAATGTATGTTATTTATATGACCGCAAAAAGTCGTATATTTTTCTTTTTAATACCGCATGTAAACAGCCTCATTAAAAAGCTATAAATAAAATTATCCCCCCTTTCATGACGCGGTTCTGAATGGATGGCATACACGCCACGTTCCGCTTATTCAAATTACATAAATATTCTCCATTTATATTTAATAAAGTGAATCATATTAATAACGCTGACAAAAATATTGAAATAGTTCTGACATAAATGAGGCATAATAACATGTAATCAAAGTCACAATTCATTATTAAAAAAAAACATTGTCGCACGTTCGCGCCAACTTGTAATTTCATATTTCCGAACACCCACAACGCTCAAAAAGTCCCTGCCCTCCTCCTCATACGTATAATTAGGAGAAATGATCACGGACTTTATGCACGACAGGCGTCGAAAGGGCCGGACCGAGTCTCGCAAATATATGACCGATTTTTCTTATAGCACTAATAAATGTGCTCGTAAAATTGTGGAACGTAAACTTAATAATGCTTCTTAATAGAATGGTCTTTATTATGAAATATTACCGTGTCGCGTTAATATTTTCGCAGGTCGGACATGAATCACTCTGATTTCATTCACAGCGACTTCACAGACAGTAATCATTTTAATAATATACAATTGTTACTTAATATTGATATTCAATTATTTCCTTAGAAATTCGACCACACGCAATCGTTGCGGGCACACGAAATCGATCGATTTATCGATTCAAACAAAACGGTTCCAAATTTGAAACCGGCGGGTTCTTCTCTCTAATTCCGTTTCCCCGCCTATAATTGACACCGATGCGCCATTATCTGTCCTCCTTCAACATTATGAATGTGTATATACCTAGCTCTCTCTTATTGCGGTGTCACGTGCGTCTGTCAGCGCAGTGACTATTTTGACAATTATGTCATTTGGTCGTCACGGGCGTGTCATTTGGGCGACGAACGATTGCGGCCCTGTAATTTTCTTTGGAATTGTGGAATTTTCGGGGTCGATGACATTTGTTTATAAATGTTGTATGGGAACATCTGTGGCTCTGAGAAATAACGTCAGTGGGGAGGTGAAATGTGTCATCGAACGTCCATTATTATCTGATTTTTGGGAACGAATTAGACAAAAATTATACAGGCAAATATGGATAATACGACTGCGTGATAATACTATGCGTAATCAGTTAAGTAAGGACCAACATTACTTAGGCCCGTTTTCAATAATTTACGGACCGGTATCGGTTAAGATTTATTAAAATGAAGACTCTTATATCTTTACTAATAATGAAGCAAAGACCTCAAAGCTTTACATAATAGACTCCCATATGGAAGTAGCTATCACAGGTAAAATTAGCTTACGAAATGATCTATATGCCCAGTTTGGCAATAAAAATACCTACCATTGGTAAGCAAAACGATTCGTTTTTGTTTATTGAAACCGGGCATTACTGGGGACCTTTTTGGTAAATCCAAAACTCCAAATAGGAGACACGGAAATAAGCCAATGAGAATGAGGAAAGATGGTAAAAGGCTAAAACTGTAGTAAAAAGTCTGAAACCATCCATACAAAATAATAATTTCAACCCATCCTTACTAATATAATGAATAGGAAGTAATAAAAGACAGCTTTTAATAACTAAACCTCTGAACTGATAGCATGGTTTGAAATGTGACAGGCTACTTAAGGATATGATGGGCCAGTGGTAGTGACGATAAATGCCATGGTGACGTTTGTGAGTTCGAATCCTTACAATAAGCTTTAACTTTAACTGTCATTAGGAAACCATAGTGTAGAAGGGTTTCTACCGTGCTATGGAGCAGGGTGGAAGAGTAGTTTTTAGTACTCACCTGACTGGCTTCAAGTCTGAAGGCTCTCATCGAGGTACATTTAGATAACTACGGGCGCCTTTGAATGGGGCATGAAACTCGACTCAAGGTGTTACCGGGAGATTTAGGCTTCACTTAATTTTATATTGCATTTTTATTTTTTATTGAATGGGCCAGACGGACGTAAAAAGTATAAAAAAATAAAAAAGCAATCTCATCTGTTTCTGTAATATATTTTTATATACAGGGTGTTGTTTTGGTCGGCGACAAGCGAACCCGGAGCGGTAGAACAAAGTATATATTCCCCAAAAATGGACTTAATTCCATTAAATACTGTAAATATGTTGAGAAATACCTTATTCAATTTGAAATAAAATTCCCGCAAAGTATGGTTACTAGGCACGTGCACAGACTAGAGCTAGGCGCAAACCGCCATCGCCCCACCCCTTTATTCCCTCCTACTCCCGTTGAGTATTATGTCCACACTTTAGCTTATTACATGATTTTCAAAATTTTTTTTTATTATTAAAAAAAAAGTATTTTTTTAATATTTTTTTTAGCACCAGTATCATTTGTATTATCGACCCTGAGTCGCTCGTCGCTGACCAAAACAACGACCTGTATATATATTTGTTGTCTTTTGTGTAATTGTAGTAACGTGTCCAATAAATATATATTTTATTCCTACCATAGTCAAGTCAAAAAACAACCATAACCACAGTATAGTCCCACAAATTATGACCCAGTGGCCAAAAGAGGAACTAACGACGCCAATTTGAAATATCAGTCTGCCTGCCATTCTACCATTGGTTGTTCCTCCACCAAATGCGATAACAGCGCCTCTCTAACCGGGCCAGATAAGTTTATGTGATTTTTACCCAATTTGTCTAAAATAAAACAAAATAGAATCTTCCGTCTATTGTTCTATTTGGAATCGAACCTCGTGACTGCGAATTTCACAAGCGACCTCACCTGTCCCGCGCAGCGCAGCGCAGCGCAGCGCAGCGCCTGCGCCCGGGCACTATTGAGACGTGCTCCCCGCGCCATCTATGAATTAAATATGAGTGTTGAACTTAGACCTCCTATATCTGCCTTATCTTTGTTATTGTGTCAAAATTGCATGGCAAATACATATTTTGTGTCGTCTAATTCTATTTTATTGTGATTTATAGTTCAGTTGACTTTGTGTTTTTGTAGTCAAGTTATAATCTATCTAAATATCTACCTATATTATATTAATCCCTATTTCAATCGGTCACGTCATAGCTTGAGAACGACTTTACCGATTTCAACCAAATTTTTTTAAGTTTTATAAAACTTTGTAGAAGGTTCTTACGGAAAAATAAATTAAGAAAATTGCGCAGCGTAGGATAGGGTAGGTGTAGGATAATATAAATATCCTGGGACATTACACACGGTTATCTGATCCCAAACTAACTAGCTTGTACGATGGAAACCATATAACTGAAATAATACATAAAAACTACTTTTCGTTTGTAAATACATAAGTATAATTTTTAGATTAGATTAGAGAGAGTTTATGAAGCATCTGCTATCCTGGAACCATTTTTTCATATATAGGGTGACTTGTTATTAGTAAACGATACTTAGACACATGATTGTACTCATGATAACAAATAACATTCCCAAAGTAACAAATAGGGATAAATAACTAAATTAAATAAAAGCTGATGGTGTATTCTTATTCTTGTTAGGTACTAAATATTATGGGCTCATGTGCTAAGTAAATAAAAAAAAGTTTCAATGCGAAACTTGTTTGTTATAATGAGTACAATCATGTTTCTAAGTATCGTTTACTAATTACCAGTCACCCTATATATGTATGTATGTATACCCAGTATGTTTTGTTCGTAACTGAGAACCAACCTAATATATTGACTATTATAATTATCTCTTTGCATTGGTGCTCCCAAAAATACTTGTATGACTCCAAATTGATCCCTAATTCATTGTTTCTAGTAAACCTCAGTCGCCATCAATAATAAGAACACAATAATAAAATACAGTCAGTATCGGGTGTCGGCTACCGTTAGTGCAGTGCCTTGGCGTCGGCGTCGCTTTGTGAATGATAATGCGACGTGTCGTGCCGCGTGCGTGTCGCGCGCGTGTCGTGCCGACTGTCGGCGGTGGACGCTATGATGTCGCCGAAACTAATCAATAAGCTATTTAATAAATCGTTACTAATATTATAAACTCGAAAGTTTGTATGTATGTTTGTTACTCTTTCACGCAAAAACTACTAAACGAAAAAAAATTGGCACACAGATAGAATATGTTCTGGATTAACACATAGAGTACTTTTTATCCCGGGAAAACATACGTTCTTGCAATTAGGAGGAGGTAAGAAGCGTAGTGCCTCATGGTGTATCATGATTAGCCGTTCTTAATCGATCGGCAAAGTTAAGCTATCACCGGTATGTCAGTACGTGGATGGGTGACCGCCTAGTGGTATTTCAAATCGAGCGTTCTGGTGCTTTGGTAGGTACGTAAATTGGTCCCGGTTATCACTTAATTGTGATGGTCGTTAAGCTAGTTGGATGCCTCCTAGGCGGCTTGAAAACTCCAACAGTAGGTTGACCACTAGCCTACCTCCACCGATCCGCAGTGGGCACGTATGGTGGACTGTTTGACTATTTCTTTTCACCCTCAATAGTGAAAAGAGGCCTGTGCTCAGCTATGGGACATGATGATGATGACAAAAATCTCTTACGCAGAAGAATTTTGAGAGGATTTCACAACACCACATTAAAGTAACGTTATATGACTGTAATATTCTGTAAGGTGTTGTTCCAAGTTTCGGAAAAAAATACATAGAAAATTGTAAAGAAAACAACACATTGGATACATTCTGTGCGCGAATAGACCCGATACATTATAATGAATTTAGTTCGCGAAAGCTTAAAAAGTACTAACACATTGGATACTTTTTCATAATAGGAACACACGCAGCTAGAGAAAAACCTTTCTCCTGTGAAAACGAGATGACATAATGATTTAGGAAAACATATTGGAATTAATACAGACTTG
The DNA here is from genome assembly GCA_951394255.1 of Polyploca ridens. Lineage (NCBI taxonomy): Eukaryota > Metazoa > Arthropoda > Insecta > Lepidoptera > Drepanidae > Polyploca > Polyploca ridens. Next base: position 5,584,247 of record OX596265.1, on the reverse strand, counting down.
AAGATTGTTCAGTGCGATACATTACGCTCATACAAAAGACATCAACGCGCATCCTCGCATCGACGAACTTTTTACGAATTTTTAGAAGATTTTGTTCCATCGAAGAACCTTTATTTTTGGAGTTTTCTATATACTTAGTTCAACTAAATTAATACTTATAATTATTACATACTAAAACTTCAATCAAATTAAACACATTTGCAGAAAATGTGTTTCTAAAATGAACTTTTCAGCAATTTCACGAAAATGATTTATTTGGTAATGTTACTCGTTTTATTTACAATTTCTCGATAGACATAAGTAACTTTGTACTTTAGTTAAGTACTTTTTATGTAACAAATATGGCCTGATCTTTGTAGAACTATATTACCCAGCAATTATGTATTCAATTAAATAGTGTGTCCACGTGTACCAAGATATATCTATAAAAAAATACGCCAAACAATTTCTTCGACTTTGATCGATTCCAATAAACACTAACAAACTTGCCACCGCGAAAAAATCCCATATTTTTTTAATAACGAACTCACACCACGTCATTTAACATCCTGCGTGCAGAGTGAGTTTCGCTGAATTAGCGTCGCGGCGGGCAGTCAGGACACGTCGGGTGACACTTATGTATAATAATAATAACTGATAATAACGTAACGTACTGGTGGTAACGCAAACCGCGCCCGCGCCCGCGCCGCGCCGCCGCCGTGCCGCAATGCGACCGTGGTGCGTGTCCATTGTTACTACACTATTTGATCAGTTATGAATCACATACTAAGTTCTAATCGGTGATAATTTATGAAAAGATGTTCGCTAGCAATTTTGATTTGAAAATATACATACTTTTGTCCCGTAGTTTAATCCGCGTTCTCAAGGGATCTTATGTTTTTGCAGGATAAAAAGTATCCTATATGTTATTTTAGAGTATAATCTATCTTTGTGCCAAAATTCATCCAAATCCGTTTGGTAGTTTTTGTGTGAAAAAGTAACAAACATCTTCACATTCATACAAACTTTCACATTATATAATATTATACTAACTGTCCGCCGCGATTTCATTTATTCCTGGGATGCAAAGTATGACCTTCTCCATATCATAGGCTATCTGCATGCTAAATTTCATGATAATCTGTTGAGTAGTTAGAGCGTGAAAGCGTAACAAACAAACAAACGCACATTCGCATTTATAATATTATATTTAGGATTAAAGTGGGATAGGATAGGATAGGATATAATGATGATAAGTTAGGCTGTTTGTATCATGAACGAATACAAAAAAAAACAGTATAGGTTGCAAATTATTGTAATTGTCAAATAATTGCCACAAACAACGTAGCTATAATACAATACAATACAAAATTATTTATTATTTACATAAAAACCACAATACAAAAATAACAAAATAAAAAGTATAAACAATTCAGGCGGCCTTATCGCTGAAGCAATTTCTTCCAGGCAACCTAGGGCAATAGGATATATTTAAGATAGGTGGTGCAGTATAAATACTACATATACATAAAATACTTAAATAAAGTACATCTTCTACCAACTTCTATAGCACTCCCAATAGTTTTTTTTTTTAATTTGTTGGCGTCTCTCGGCTTGTGTATTTTGGCATTTTCCAGTTATATTATAAGTTCTAGTCACAATAAATCACGTTCACATAGTTCTCAGTCAGTCACTGTCCATAAAAGTCATGTTTTAGTACAATGGTGGTTGTACTAAAACTTTTCACGGACTTCTTGGGACAACTTGAAAAGGCACGATATACATGAGTCATTTCATTTCGCTTCACTGGTGCACATGGATTGATCTTTATTGGATAAAATACCACCGATAATATGCAATAAAACTCAAAATACACGAATTTATGAAAATAAAAATGAAAACGCTATGTTACTCTGCAAGTTCCCGCCAAAAAGACACTCCAATAGTTACAGTCAACTTATATGGCGCGTCTTGAAACTTCGCTCGCACAGAAAAGAAAGTATGGCCCCGAAGATTAACGAAAGAATGCTTAAAACTTACAATCAACCTTAGATCACTACTATAAGCACATAATACATTGCACCTGTTAGTTCAGTCTCACTCGCAAGTCACGCCCCTCCGCACGGCGCGCGCTAACATGGCGGCAGCTGCTGACCAATAGCGTTTCCCGCGCTTTGAAAATGTATCTTCTGCGCAGGTACATCGGTAAGCCATATTAATTGGGTACTACTGTAACAACCTTTATTGTAGCTTCTAAACGCCCGTCATAATATCGTATCGTCCAGTGTCCAGTGCACAGTACCGCCGCCGCTCGTCGGCGCGTGCTCGCTACGTGACCACGCGGCGCGCGCGTCACGCGTCGCGAATAAACGCGCGGCTAATGAGCACGTGCGTGCAGTGTGGACGCACCTTTACTTAACCTTCAACGCTTTCATACACTAATGCTGCGCGTTATTAGTCGGTTACAAAACTTTTTGGCAAACATTTCATTGTCGCAGTAAGGCACAAAAGAGTCTACAGTAGAAGGGTCCAAAACAGCTAGATAATGTGACATTTATTCATATACTAGCTATCCCCCGCGGTTTCACCCACGTTCCCGAGATAAAAAGTAGCCTATGTCCTTCTCCATACCATAGACTATTTGCATGCCAAATTTCATGATGATCCGTTGAGTAGTTGAGGCGTGAAGGCGTAGCAAACAAACAAACACACTTTCGGATTTATAATAGTTAGGATAGTTAGGATAGGAAGTTAGGATGAGCCATTGATTTCTATAACGAACGGTCTTTTTACCAGTACGTGGTCGCCACTCGAAACACTTTCTTCCCCATCATTATCAGCACACAGCGATGTGGCCTACCCATTGCCACATCAGCTTACTGACTCTACGAGTAATAGCCGCTTCATTCGTCCACTCAAAGGTTCAGTCGAATGTTCTTATTTCAGAGCTTTGGGATCGGCTCTCCATTGTGCTTCCCGCAGTGGTGCGACATGGGGTTTTTTAAAAAGGGCGTAGTAAGAGGTCCAATTGCAATCTTCCATAAGCGGCAGTCACCGCTTACCATCAGATGGGTTGTCTGCCTGCTTGTCAACCTGAAATATATAAACATTAAATCTTTCTTTCAGTAGAATAAAGTCAAATTTGTTTTCACCTCGCTGATTTTTAACCGACTTAAAAAAAGAGGAGGTTCTCAATTCGAATGTATGTTTTTTGCTTCATTATCATAATTCCGTCATTTATTAACCGATTTGGAAAAATCTTTTTTGTTTGGAAGGGTACACTTTCCGTTTGGTCCCATTGTCATCAGGTAAGGGTTTGATTACTTTTTAGATACTTTGAAGTCAGTTTAAGTTTTACACTAAAAGCAGTCGTACATCATCACTTCATCAATTATTGATGTTTATTATTGGATGAATTACTTAAAAACCAAGAAATTAAGACTCCAAGGCTTAAGGGCAAACATTCAGGTCTTGCATGCATGACTGTTCTGTCACCCGCAACGAATAAATGGATTCTCTGATTAGCAAAAAAATATTGATGAGAGCTGATTGCAATTTATACTACTGTGAAATATTGTCACTGTACTTAACAACCAACTATTTATAGCATTCCTTTGTCTACTTTAGGATAAAATGTCTAAATATGTCAGTAGCCCAATAATAATTAATCTAAGTCAGTGTCCTTGTTCAAATATCCGAGCGGAAACTAATCCTAGCATTCAACAATCACTTCATTTTATGGTTTTTCTTGTAATCGAAAAAACAACGATGTCCCGGCACGCGCGCGCCAGCCGTCTGCGTACGCGCAGGGCATCCTAACGTGTCAGACAGGGATAGCATGATTCGTTTATCGAATGAGTAAGTGTGATAGCTAGAGGATTAATGGGCACGACCCGTAACCGAGAAATGCAGTCAAATTAGGAGAAAATAAATATCGGTGTTAGTATTTCTCAATGAAAAATATGTACAGTAACTGTATTTTATGGTGTCACTGTTAACAGCTACATGTCGTTGTTTTTTTACAGAGTCTGTGTACAATAGAATTATTTATTTATTTATTTAATCAAAAGGTACGATCTACAGCATTTCAAATAATATTAGCATAACATGTTGTTAATTTGCCAATTACAGAGTTCCATTATTTTCCTTAAAATTTACGGTTTATAGAACAAAAATAATAACAAAGTAAAAAGTTTAAATTAAAAAGAATTAAAAATTTTAAGAAAACAAAATTCTATACAAGTATAATGAAAAAGGAATAGTGTTTGTGTTTGGGTGTGAGTGAGTGGGTGTTTGTGTGTAGGTGTGTGTGTGTGTTTGGAGATAGATATAAAGAGCATTATTTAATTGAAGCCCTTATTGTAAGAAAATATTAATATTTATTCCGTTTTTTAAAACGCATGTCACAAGCATAAATCAATCAAATACAATTTAAACAAGACAAGAAACATGCACGTAACAAAAATGTTTACGATGTCCTGAGCATTACCACATTACGGAGGCTCAGCAACTGCGCGCGCTATTGCTAGACATAAAATAGATTATAAACCTGTGCCTTACCTCTTGGAGGCGTTACCGATAGTTACGTTTTGGTAGACTAGTCACATCACAATGCCCGCCCGTGGCGAATACATTTACTGCACGCAACAAAACTTTATTACAGACTGAAGATATGCATTCGTACTGGTGTGTGGTGTAGGGGATGAGAGGGAAGCCAGAGAGAGGACACTTTAGTTGTCTATCTGAAAAAATCATGTCAAGTCAACTCAAAGCTACTTATTCTACTTGAAAGGTATTGGAGTCTCCACGGATTCGGAAATCATCCTTCACAGTACTTCAAATCATCTAGTTATTTCTAACATTACAGCAGCTTTTTATAACTTTGAATTCAAACATTATTCTTATTTGAAACTTTTAATAGTCCGCTTTTCACATCAATAATCTTCATTTTCTCGATCATGTAAAAAAATATTACAGATAATTCTGTATTTTTTAAATCATTGTTACATCAGATTATGATAACAGTTGCATCGCTTCCCGCTCTCGCCGCGTTGTATACACTTGCACCACACGTCAAAAGTATAAAACTTTCGTTTCCGCCAATATAGAAATCTCAACGGCCGAATAAAACCTTGCTTTATGGATTTCGGCAGCTTTGCCGTTTTATTTTGCGGGACACTTCTTGGAACCGACAAAGATGGAAAAAAGGAATGGAACGCGAATGGAATGGGATAGATGGAATATTGGAATGTTTTGTAGCCACTAGTGTTATTGTGAATATCTTTAGAGCTAACTAAAGTTTATTGCACAGCTATACATTTATTCAGTAGCAAATACTAAAAAAATATAGAAAGATGTAATATTGTACTCTAGTAATTACTCAGGTTTTGATAAGAACCTAAATGCTGTTCTTAAGTGCATGAAAATGTTTATCATCACTACATAGTATAAAACAAAGTCACTTCCCGCTGTCTGTCCATATGTATGCTTAGATCATTAAAACTACGCAACGGATTTTGATCCGGTTTTTTTTAATAGATAGAGTGATTCAAGTGGAAGGTTTATAATACATGACATTGCATATTATTGATATACTACAAATTGTGAATTTCATATCTTTCAAACCGATTTCATTATAGAATAATTCGATATACTTAGTAGCCCAAAAACCTTCAAATGTTTTTAGAATAGCTCAAATACCTGATGTTATAGTAGGTAGTGATTCCCAAGTACAAACCGACTTTCATTTCATGACAATAAAACGACTCAACCTGCCACCGACCACCGATGGTAAAACAACCAGACACACTAACAAAAAAAACGACAAAAATGACCACGCACTCGGAATCGAAATGCAAAAAAAATATTTCGTCCGAGTGAAACAAAGGCTTGCGTCCCGTTCTAGATAGAGTGGGACAGAATAAATTTCAAATTTATAATGCAGCGCGTGCTTCTGGCATCCGTTGGCGCAAAAAAACGTGGTGCCATCTATTGGTAGTTTTGCGAAAGTATAGGGTTTTAATGATTAACTAATTAAAATTAATGATAAATTGATGTGTTACCTCGCAAGTTAATTAGCGCTTCCTATAACGATATTCCTATACGATAAAATCCATATTCAATTTGGGTGTGAAAAGATTTCTTCAGGGTCGGCAACGCGCGAGTGCTACCCCTGGTGTTGCAAGCGTCCATAGGCTACGGTAACTGCTTACCATCAGGCGGGCCGTATGCTTGTTTGCCACCTTAGAGGTATAATTTTTTTTTATTAATAGACAGTAAAACGCCAAAAACACGTGTCCACCCACACAACATCACAAAATTCCAATAGAAATTCCAAACGAAAACTCAATATCAATGTCAATTATACAAATATTAATCATACCCATTAATCCCATGGATCATTAGGATCATTAATGATGTTGATCTAATTAATGATAGCTATGAAGGAGTGGGCCCGGCGCGGCGCGGCGCGGCGCGGCGCGGGGACCACCGCGTCATAACATGCATGATCGATCGGATCATTAGGCCGTTGTCATTACTTAAGAGATTTTGACTGTTTTTGTTACCAATCGGCTTCTGGGTATGTTGTCTTTTTAAGTAAAAGACTTGAGTTCACAATCATACATACAGCTATCAAAACATTTTATGAATTCGTTTAAGATAATAGTGGGTAAAATAAAACGTAAAATATGTTTATGTGAAAATATAAACAATTATATTTGATGAAATCAGAAAATAAAAAATAAACAGGAACTGAGACAATCATTCCAGGGACCCAATTCTCACTTCCCTCGAACTAGCCTTCGAATCGAACTTACGGTTCGAGTCCTATTCGACTGCAAAATTTCGAGGGGCGGAGTCAATTCGAACGATCCCGACCAATCAAAGGACTAGTTAAGTGGTTTTCCTTCTAAAAATGCCGGCCTCGAAATTGCCGGAATAACGTAACGCGATTAACACACGATAAAAGTTCGAATTCGTACTTTTTTCGATCGAGCGATCAATTTCGATTGTCTGAGAATTGGCTCCCAGAGATATATAGTAGCTTCGAATGCCGTTACAAGGTCGTGCATTCTAATCCTACAATGAGCTGAAGCAAATATTGTGGGGAAATCATAGGACGGCGGTAACCCTCAAGTTGAAAATCTGTCATCAAACTGCTCTTAAGAGCCACCTTAAAGAGGACTCTAAGCCGGTCTAAACTTTGTGTTAACTACAACATTATCACATCACTGTTTTTTTATTAGATATATCAACGAATTAATTTATTTCAATTCTTTACGATTTTTGAAGAAAAAATATTAACTCATCCAAATAGTTTGATTGATTTGATATCATTTAACTCCCACAGAACACCTGATGCAAAACTTACATAACCCAAAATATAAAAAAATTACAACAAAAACGAGACCCGTTTGATGAATGCGTGTCATTCAACAGAATCAGTTTACCTCGAAACTATTTCATCCCCGTCAGAGGATCGCTCAAACTTAATCACATGTCATTTGTTATGATAACGTACTTAATGCCTTTTGGGTGGGTTTCTGTGAATATCGTGGGTATCTCAATTTTTTTTTATTAATCAGATTATGCCTTCGATATTATTCAGATGAGATATGACTAACAGAAAAATATCGAAATCGGATTTCATAATGATGAGTCTGGCAAACGAAAGTAGACACTGAAAAAAAGCGGCAAATATAGTATAAAAATAGCAGCATAGCAACCCCATACATTATGAAATACATGGAAAAAGAAAAGAGTAATATTTTGATATTTTTTTCATTGCCATATAAAAAGTGCGCAAATAATTCAAGTGTCTACTTTCATTTGCCAGACTCTAAGAACTAAAGTGATCACTAAGATAACATAAAAATACGTAATTATTGCACCGACCCTAAACAAATAATTGGGCATTGGGTAAGCAAGAAAAAAAAACAACTTAAGAGAGTTTGTTTCAGGACATAAGGTAAAAGTAAATACTTAATAACTCACCACCCATAAGTCTACAATATCCACTATCAATAATCCTCAATTTACAGCGGTCGCTTCCGTTTCCCGGCATGCGCGGGCGCTCCGACGCGCGCTTTATCGACGCCACTCAATTACATCGCGCGATAACGCACGGTGTTGCGTTACTTACACACACAAGGTGGTCTTGTCTCTATGCAAAGCTTTATAGCATTTATGAATAGATTTTAGAGTAATTATCATCATATTTAATTTGATTGACATATAGTGTTCAATCAATGCAAAAAAGTTCATCAAATGCATAGCGTTGAAAGACTTTAGGGTTCAAATTATCCAGTATCCAAAACTGCAATCCTGATGTTGTCATTGTCTTCATTTGGTATAAATTCTTATTTAGTATTATTAGAGAGTTTCGCAAACAATTGAGAATGTGCAAAGTTAAACTAAGAAGGCACGTCACGAAACAAAGTTACGAGTATGTACGTAGTATCCACTAAAAGCTTTATTAGATGGTGCGACTCGGTGAAATATTCCCCGACAATTAATAGTGAGGAGGCTAATGGAGTCCAGTAGTCGATGTGGCGTTATCATCCATCTCGACATTTGAGTAATTCGAACAAAAAACGCGTTGTCCACGCACGTAATTAATTTGAGGGAAATTAAAGTGTTCTTTGATATTAGAGAGAGGCAGTATAGAGTTACAATGTTTTATCTATGATAAAATTTGCTTAGGTCTATTATTTTGGTTCGCGTTCAATATTAAATTACAATATTAATGTTTGTCTGAGAGCTTTTTGATTTATTGTAGTAATAAACCTTATCTGGCTAAAAAAATATAACTAATAACTGCTATTTTTTTTTTATTGAAGCAATTCCTACAATAGGCATGTGTACGGAACAGTAGCCATTGTGATATCTTCAAAACATTGTAAGAATTGACACAAATTATGTAACATATAAATCAGACATTAAATTATCATTTACAATGTACAAAAACTGATCACGCTCATGTCATTATTTAATTTTGCAAACTACATAACCAAAAACAATGGAAGATAAAAAAACAATAGGCCGAAATTCCTCGCTGACAACCACTCTTAATCTTAAAGATAGCTCAACTAATAAATCATTAATTATTCAACAATTTATCGACAAATAAATATCGATAATCCCGTGGCTGGTACTAATGGAATAAGACGCGACGCTACAGGAAGCCTGTTCCCGTCATTTGTCAAGTTGACATTTGACATCACTCAAGCAAGCAGGTATAACTTGATACCTGAGTGACATTTTTGTGAGAATTATTATTATACTAGTTTTTATCCCGCGGTTTCACCAGCGTTCTCAGAATACTCTGTACTTCATGGCTATCTGCTTGCCAAATTTTATCGTAATCAATTCGGAGGTTTATTCGTGAAAAGTTAACTTAATAGACAGCGATACTTAATATCGCATTAACAATATTAACGTGATTTAAGATTATGTTTTACCTTTGCAATTGGAGCTGTTAATTTAAAAGAATTTAATATTATTTTCATTTGATAAAAATAATGGTCATTCCAATAAACTGCTTAGGACGATCGTTTAATATATAATCACCACGATATCCTCAGTTGATAAATAAGATCGACACAACTTTTTATCGACATTCCACTTCACTAAAAGTAATGTTGTTTGTTTTGCCGGTAGCAAGTAGTGTCGCGTTGATAAATATCCTTAAAGATTTTTCAGTCTCCTCGATAATTTCTCTTTGAACCTCACACTGTACTTTGCATTGGAATTTACACGTTATTCAATGCCATATAAAGCTTAAAATATTTCAGCAATCCTGTAGCACTCGGTCGCATCAGTTGATGTTATTTATGAGCCCCTCATAGTGCGTGTTTTATAGTTATTTGATAAAACACCATCGTGATTATTTAGCTTCAGATTGTGACAGACGGCGTCTGTTTAATTTATTTACTTCTTATATCTATATTATAATATATTAGGATATCTTCACACAAGATATTACATTTCTCGGCTACCTTACTTTGATGGATAACTTAGCGTGCTGGTAAAAACCAGCGTAATATCACCCGACCACGCATGGCACGCCAATTTTCTCCACAGCGTCTTGTAAAAACGTGTGCCAACATTGTAACGAGTCAAGCAACAATCGGCTCATTTTCTTTTTTATTCTTCCAGGTAAAAAATGGCGTTCGCTGACACCGCAAGATCGGCGGCCGTTTGTTGAAGAAGCGGAGCGTCTCCGAGTCATCCACATGACAGAACATCCTAACTACAAATATAGGCCAAGACGACGAAAGCAGAACAAGACTAGGCCTAATCAGCCCGCCACTCCGGCAAGCGCACCTCCTTCCGCTTCAGCCGCTATGGGGTCACCCTACGCCACTGGCACTGATTCGCCAGACGCTCGCTTTTCACACAACCCAGGTGCTGGTTTCTCGCCGTACCGAACTTCGCCACTCGCCCCCGATTTTCAATCCAACCAACAATTTAACGGACAGGTTCAGACTCCTGAATCCTCACCGGCCAGGTCTCCCGAACCTCAGGGTCGGAGAAGTGCACCGGCTGAAGCACCGCTGCCAACGCCTGATGCATCCCCGGTAGAAAACGAAAAAGAGAATTTCCAATATGAGGAAAGGCGAAGGGCTATTAACGCGTCCTCGATGTCTGAATCATATTCTCCATATAAGACGTACAGACCGGGTTCTTTCTCACCGGCGCCCGTCGCAGCGATGGGCATGGCAAACGGAATGTACGTCATGTGCGCTCAGAGAACCCTAGCTGAGCAACCTCCTCTGGTGACGGGAACGTTTTTCCCACCTGTCGCGACGTCACAAGACCAGCAAGCGTTGGGCACGTCTACTCCGAGAGTTTCTTCAGCTCCCAGCGGTCAACTCGCCACAGACTACAGCATCCAATACCACCCTTACGACCAATATGAGCAGATGTACAAAACAGAAGATTCATACGTGTCTCATTATCCCGATCAGCCAAAAACTGAGTATGATGGCGGAAGTTATTTTTCGGAGGAGCCGCCCAACAATCAGAATCAAGATTCCGAGCAGCAGTTTATGAATCCTCGTCCGGAAATGAGAACGGGATCCCCTGAGTCTGATGTTGACGCTCGGGAGTTTGATAAGTACTTGGATTATGGAGCTGAGGGTACTATGGAGCATCAGCATCAGCAGCAATACAGATACGAGCAACAACAAGGATACAGGCCACCATATTGCCCGGAACAACCTCAGGGGCCCGAGTACTGTCCTGACAGAATGTATGGTTCTCCGTACGCCTCAGTGATCTCTGGACCTCCACCCACGGCATACGCTCCTGCAGCACCAGGCTCTGACGCCAGGCCTGATGACGAGTTCAGCGTTATACTTGCGGGAGTACGACAGACATGCTACAGTAATTGACAAACGGGGACTGATATGGAATAGGATTTTTAAGGACTCTTCCTGAATTATAGCCCAAAGAGTTGACAATGATCTTAATATGAAATATTTTACGATAAAAATATATAGACACAGCAGAACAATTATGACTGCTATCTTTGAAAAGACAAATAAATGTGGTCACGTGTTATTATTAAACTATTCTTATATTTTTCTAAAATAAAAAGACAAAAAAACATGGTTTTGAGAAAAACTTTGTGCCTCATTATGTAAATGTTACAACTCAATTTTATTTTATTTGAGTAATTTTTTATTGACTTAAAAATGGAAAAGTAATTAATTATATATTTGCTTTTGTTTAAGAGAATTGATATTTTAATTACATTCCAATGTAATTCTAATTCCTGAATTGAAAGTTACTAGAATTGCCTTTGTTCATGGTTAACTATTTTTATGATTTTCGCTACTTATATGTAAAATTAGGACATGACAAAAGCTAGATGCTCCAGCTTTTCTTATTGTCAACCGATAGAGGTCTCTAGTGCCTTAATATAATCGATTTAAAAATAATTTAATTAAGAATTTGAAAATTATTATCATAATTATTAATAAAGGCTGTTTATCAACATATAATCTGAATTGGTGCTATGTAAGAAGGTCCTAATATTTTTATAAATACATATAATGATGATGTCCAAATCCGTATACCATAGAGGTAGCGAATAATGCGATTCCTATTGTAAAAGATTATTTATTTGTAACTATTTTTGTATATTTCTTAGATAAATAAATAGTGATTAGTAACTGAAAAATGTAAAATTGATCGAAAAAAATAGTTCTTCCAATAAGCTTGTAGATATTATTTGTTAAGTTATATTTTTTATATTTTTGTAGATTTAAAACTTATAAAAGTTTACGTTTATCTGTATAAATTGTAAGAATATTCAATTAAAAATATCTCATAGTTATTATTTGTACTAAAATTATAGTTTAAATGTTTCTAGTTTATGTTGCAATTTTGTAGTTATTTAGTAAAAAAAAAGACACTCGCACTGCGAAACTCTGTTCTTCCTAATTTTAAGAAAATTTATAAGGAGCAATAAAATTTATATTCTAAAAATATTTGTTTGCCTATTCTTTAAATCCTCTTCTTTGATAAATAGAATTCAAATATTCTATTTCTTAGTTATATGATACAATATCAGAGTTACGTTGAGTAAAGAATGCAAAATATGAATACATAATTAAATAAAAATAAAGCAAACTAAATGGAAGTCTAATTTAAAAAGTATAATGTTTGTATTGACATATATGATTAATGAGTAGGTACTAATTGACTGAGATAAAAGGATCATAAGATCAGAATATTTGAACAATCCAAGTAGAAAGCAATTTAAAAGCTGCATAATTTAATTATGAAATATAAAATACATAGACGTACTTTAGGTGTCATGCAGTAACAAACACACATTCAACCATTATGATTCCATATCATCCATTACACTTGTTTTTTTGTAACAATATTAATTTAACGTTATTAATTACCATGACCTTGTAATTAAATTTAATTATGCGCTTTTTAATATCGCACTGGCATCGGAATACCTCACACGCACTTCTCCAAATACAGAGCTAAACACAGTTTAAAAACAAAAAAAGGAATTATTACAAACGCCCCTAACAGAAACAGTATAAGTCCAAATAAAATTAAAATTACTAAATAATTTGTGCGCTCACGGGGCAGGGGCGCGCATATATCGGCCCGCGGGCCCTCGCGCCTGTAATTACGGCCGCGGACCGCAAGTGCACGCCCCTGCCGTGCGCCTCGACCGATATTGATGTATTGACGTTTTGGAGAAAAACATCATATACTCAAGAATTGTATTTAATGCAATATGAATATTTGAAGTTTCAATGGTGTAATATATTTGTTTTTACGTCTTCTTTGCGGACGAACATTTGGCATATTAATGTTTTACTTTAAAATTTATTTCATAATTTAAAATACACAATAATTATTTTACCGCTGAGGTAAGAAGCAGTACCTACTAAATTTAAATTATTTAAAGCTGATTTATTATAATATTTTGCCTAAATAAATGGAATATCAAGAAGGTTTCCCAAACTCTATTGCATAATCATACAAATTATTCTAATAATTTACTAATAGAAAAGCACATTTGTCAATAAAATATTTGCTATAAATAGAATAATTGATTTACAAAATGTGCCTGGAATATCTAGAAGTTCGAGTTACTACATTTTGCATACAAGCGCTTTAGCGCGAGGCTGTTATAATACGTGATAATTAAGTTTTTGTTCTTCTTTTATGTTTTAATCTACGGAGACATCTTTTGAAATTCGCTCGACTGTGTGAATTATTGTTTTTCGATTTAATAATAATTAAAATAATTTAATGATTACTTTATGTTCTTTGTCGATTTTATTTATTTAACGAAAAAACAACCCCTTTTCAAAGTAGGTATCACCTTGCATTAAAAAATTTATGTAATGTCTTACTCCTCGTAAGGATTCTGCAGTCGAGGATTTGCGTATTCTTTCTAAGTAGATTATTGCTAGGATTAACATTAACACCTATATGTAATTAAGAGTTTATACCATGAAAAAGATCTGAAAACTAAACACCATTAAACAACTGGAATGAGACTTATCTTAAACTAGCTTCCACCCTTGTGGTGTCACCCGCGAATCCCTATTCTACCCCCTTAGGGGTGGAAATCCTGTATATTGGATGCCTACGTTATAAAAGGAAATTGTGTGCAAAATCAATCAGTCGGTACAAGTCTTTATAATTGAGATTTGACGCTATATTTTCTAAAGTAATTTTAAAGCATTCATAAAATCTCTTTGCATAATTTAATACAGAATAATTTGTTTACCGGACAAATAAAATGGCAAAATGTATTAAAGTTAGATAGAGTCATATAAATCTTAGGTAACTAAAACAGTCACATTGTCCAGGCTACTCCATTCATATATTAATCACAAGTCTGGGATACTTTACAAGTGATTTCAATGAGAATTTATTCCGTCGACGTGAAGACCGCCCTTTGACGATGACTGCGAGAGTTCTTTCGGATTTCGTCTATACTAGTAACCTTGGTTTATTACGATAGAAAATATCTACAGGCTCATGGTAGGTACTAAAGGTAAGTTCGTATATACACAAAATTATGAGATTTGGTCAATAGTCAGTTTGTCAAAAAAATCACTTTGTTCAGTTTCTTGACGATACTTCTCACTTGAAGGCCGACTTTCAAACTTAGTTACTTTAGTGACCTTTTGAGCTTCCAAACTAATTATATGGCTTTGGATTTGACTGTTAGGTAAAAATATGATATAATAAACCAATAACGATCAGGTATATATTACTGAAGAGGTTTCATTCGATCAACTTAAAAAACATGCAGCCTACACTGAAAAAAATGGACTACATGTGACTACAAAACTTTATTTAACAGTAACACAAAATTTGACGACCAATAACCTAAACAGAGTGACTGCGAACTAAACTTACCAGTAACAGAACTAAACTTATTTTCCCGTCAACTAAACGTCAACTTACATAACTAGTTTTGTAGATCATTTTTTTCAGTGTAATCGGTAAGCTTATTTTCCAACAAAAAAAAATTATACAGTTTTCATGAAAAACTTAATTTCAGGATAACTCAAACAAAAAACACACAATCTCAATAGCTTCAAATGACACGTGCCAAGGTCTGCTAGATATTGTTTGAAGCGAAATTGAATGAACATAAAAACGGCGTCAGACTAACTGGTAATGGCCACTAGAGAACCAATAAATATAACGACTGACCGTAGCGTTAAGTTATTGCTATACTGAAAGCTAAGCTATTTTGGAAAAATTATCCTTGGCGTAAAAGTCTATGGACTGTATTTGCTTCTGTTTGCTGTACTTACTACATTATGGATAAGAAAAGGCTTCGTTCTTAAAAATAGAAAAAAAAATTAAATGTAATCTTGTGAAACTAAAAAGATAGGATGAAAGCAGAGCTCTTGATAATTCTGCAAGGATAATTAGTACGATTTATTAATTGTAACCATCCAACCAACTCCCAATGATTTGGGATTAGCGTAATATGTTTATCAATTTATCCCTTTTATTACCTGTCCTTTCTGTAAAATGTACTAGTAGATATTCGGTAGCTTACTCGTACATATATCTACTAGATTACTAAGCTAACGATATGAGTAAAAAAAAAACAAACGGTACGATTAGATAAACAAAAATATTAAAAACGATATATAAATAGCTTGTACTTAGCATATCTCTCTGTACACAATGTTCACATTACGAATGTGCGCGCGACGCGGACGGCAGCGCGGCGGGCGCATAAAGACGAGATGCGCCTTTGAAGATAGCGCCCGATACATTTATTACCCCCGATGGTTTGCATACCGCGCGATTTGGACCTATCAGGCTACTTGCACTCAATTGACGAGAGTACTGCCTTATTGGTAATGTATTGCAGTTCATTTAAAAGATTTCCGATCAGAAATTGGGACTTAATTTGGATGGAAACTTATGAAAAATGGAAGCTTGAGGAATATGGGAGTATGGAGAAGTACGTATAGTAACTAACGGCCTTATTACTACTACTGTTTAAATAGTCTCATCCACGTATATTTCTTCTTCTTAGTTTTAAGTTTGGCAACCAAATCCAAACGGCTTATTTCTGCCATTATCGAGTCATATTATAATTTCCAGTCACAATAAATCACTTTAGTCTTGATCTTTATTGGATAAAATACCACCGGTAATATGCAATAAAACTCAAAATACACGAATTTATGAAAATAAAAACAAAAACGCAACGTCACGCTGCAAGTTTTCGCTAAAAAGTCCCAAGTTAATTAGTGATGTGACATAGATGAAATGTGGGGTTAGAGGAGCTCGCTCCGCTTTATCTTCCTTCCCCGCCAGACACCATAGGCACAGCCTCAAGCATCACACCATGTCACATATATCCATGGCCCTTCTCACACCACGCAACCAGTATGGCATAATAAAGAAGTGAGAGAGCAAAACACAATACAAAAACAGATGAGTGGATTAAAGAGGGATGTACTTATATGTATGAGGGATGACCTATATGTATTATAATAAGCATATCACAATCAACTTACTCTAATATAAATTGTTTAATATACTGATTGATTGTGTATGCGGAAAGTAAGATAGCACGTGCACGTGTACAGTTGATATACGTCACTGTGTAGGTACCTACAAACTTTACCCGTAAGTAAGAAGCGTTTAGATTATTTTGCCTAAACATTACAGTAGCACCCAACTGATATGGCTTACCGATGTACCTGCACAGAAGATACATTTTCAAAGCCCGGGAAACCGCTATTGTTCGGCAGCTGCCGCCATATTAGCGCGCGCCGTGCGGAGGGGCGTGACTTGCAAGTAAGACGGAACTAACAGCTGCAGTGTACCTTATAGTAGTGATCTAAGGTTGATTGTAAGTTTTAGCATTCTTTCGTTATTCTTAGGGGCCATACTTTCTTTTCTGTGCGAACGAAGATTCACGACGCGCCTTATAAGTTTGGTAATACTGTACCGTGAGCAGCTCCATACAAAACGAAGTATTTTCTTATTTTGGTTATCAATAAAATAAAAATCTATGTAGTTTGGTACACAACATCTAATAACTAGATATACTTTTAAGAGAGGTAGACCAGCCTTACTCAAAGTGTGCTCCGCGGAGCCCTAGCTTCGTAAAGGCTCCGTAAAGCTTCTATGGAGGCTCTGCGATATCATTGGCCACAATATTTTCTTCAGGAAGACAAGTTAATTTGATTACGATAGTCCAATCATTTTATTAATTAATTAATAAACCTATTGGACTATTGTACCTTTATAAAAATACATACACATAAACTCATTCTTTGATTATTTTAGAGCTCCATCAAATATTTCGCTGTCTAAAAGGGGTCCATCGTCAAAAAAGTTTGAAAACCGCTAAGGTAGAGCATAAAATTTATTCCCTCAAGAGTATCTCAACCGCAGCAGCAAGCAACCTTACAGAATACCGCAGCTAAATAATCTTATGTGCGTGAGTAAGGTCGCCAGAGCTCACTGGGGAGGAGAAAAGGGTCAATGACGTATGAGTGATGCTCCGTGTGCAAGCGTCCATATGGTTACGGTAACCGCTTACCATTAGGCAAGTCGTATGCTTGTTTGCTAACTTTATCGTATAAAAAAATAACTAGACCAGTAAAATAAAGAACTCTGGGGTACCATTTCCAAATTTTTTTAATATCAGGTCAGGACATCAATAGTGAGGATTTATTGTTATATTTCTAAGCCCTGGAATGTCAAAATCATGTGTAGTTAGTAAACGGGATGCGGTTCAAAAAGGCAACGGTTGAAATCAAACGGTAATGGTGACGGACGATGTATAGACCAGAGGGCCTACTATAAATACGATACACGATAGTCCGATCATCGTTGTCAAAGGTAAATTTTGACCAATTCTATTGGCTAATTGATTGACAACGATGATCAGACTATCGTGTATCGTTTTTCGTAGTAGGCCCTCTGTGTTTGACCACAACCTCGCCATGGTCAGTAAAGAGCAGTGAAAAGCCCTCAAGAGCAGTCGAAACATACCGATAGTTGCTTAGCGACTAGGCTCTCTCTTTTATAAGTTTCTGTATCTCCTTTATTTATTTGACGGGCCAGCTGGCGCAGTTGGTTAAGGTTCACCTTACGCGCCGCAGGTCGTGGGTTCGATTCCCACACAGGACATGCATTTGTGTGCATGAACATGTCTGTATGTCCTGAGTCTGGGTGTAATTATGTATATTAAGTATGTATTTACAAACAAAAAGTAGTATATGTATTATATCAGTTATCTGGTTTCCATAGTACAAGCTCTGCTTAGTTTGGGATCAGATGACCGTGTGTGAGGAATGTCCCAGGATATTTATTTATTTATTTATTATTTATTATATCTTATTAGGTTGCAAATTAAAGTAGGTAGTTATAATTAAGTAAATAGGTATGAATCTCGCAAAATTTCATAATACCAGGGTCTCGGCACCCAATACCATTTTATGCTGTTCGGCGTCGAGACCCTCGGTCCGAGGGGTCCCAATGCCCGGCTATTCTTTAAGGAGCTTTCAAAACGGCTCGTCGACTCCACCGGAGACCAAAGGGCAGCTTCCTCGCCCAGCGTGTTAGTATCGCTATTCAGCGAGGAAATGCTGCCAGCATCTTTGGGACAATGCCACGGGGGCCCTTTTTAGACGTTATTTAAATAGTTTAGATAGTTATTATTATTTTAGTTAATTTAAATTATATATAGAGCATTATAGTTTATTTGTATGCCTATATAGTTAATAATATTATGTTTTATAAATAGGTACATAAATACTCAAGTAAATAGGTCAAGAAAACCTTCAATCGGAAGCATTTGGCAAGCCACGTGCGCACTATCACAAGATGTCCTTTTTACCCAGTTTCTGAAACCAAAACATTTGCTTAACGAGCCATTGTGCTCTGCGTTATGCCTACTTGTTTCCAAACATTCTCGTACAAGAAATAAAAGAGATTTTACTGATTAGTGATAAGGGAGATGCTATAGGCTTCACGTGCGTGTTTGTTCAAAACATTAAAATCAAATCAAAATCAATAAATATCCTGGGACATTCCTCACACGGTCATCTGATCTCAAACTAAGCAGAACTTATACTATGGAAACCAGATAACTGATATAATACATGCACTACTTTTTGTTTGTAAATACATACTTAATATACATAATTACACCCAGACTCAGGACATACAGACATGTTCATGCACACAAATGCATGTCCTGTGCGGGAATCGAACCCACGACCTGCGGCGCGATAGGTCGCGCCAATTGGCCCGTCAAGATAATCATGAACTGACGTGGAATTGACGAAGACCAGTGCGATCTGATGGAATTTTCTGTCATTGACATCTTTTTCTATTGACGTTTTAGCTTTTATTGATACCCCAAAGTCGGTAAACCAGCATACGACCCGCCTGATGGTAAGCGGTTACCGTAGCCATATGGACGCTTGCAACACACGAGACATGACTCACACGTTCCTTCCCCCTCCCCAGCGAACTCTGGCGACCTTACTCACGCGCAGGAACACAACAAAATTATTTGTTATTTGGCTGCGGTGTTCTGTAAGGTGGAGGTACTTCCCCAGTCGCGCTGCGCTATGAGCGAATAAACGATATGCTTTACCTCCCTTTAAGTATGTCCAACTATAAAAGGAATCAGCTTAAATTTTCTAGAACCTGTATTATTAGTTGTGCGTGCATTTGTCAGCATTTAAGTACACATAGATTAAATCTCAAGACATTGTTAAGACACAAATTTCGCCTCGTCACCTCGACATCCTGTACAGCTTAAACTTATTCCATCCGTCCGTCCGTCTTATCTAATTTACATAAACCTTTATTAATTAAATTTTAATGTCGCGGAAAAGGTGACATTTTTTTACATGACATGTAGGTAGGTGCCTTACGATCCCAAATCCGTTACCTACCTAACGTTACCTTTAATGCATGTAAATCTATACTAATATTATAAAGCTGAAGAGTTTGTTTATTTGAACGCGCTAATCTCAGGAACTACTGGTTCGATTTGAAAAATTCTTTCAGTGTTGGATAGCCCATTTATCGAGGAAGGCTATTGGCTACTTTTTAACCCGGGAAAACACAAGATCCTCGGGAACGCGGGTGAAACCGCAGGGCGGAAGCTAGTTATCTATATATTTCGATGTACCTACAATGTTCTTAAGTGTAAAATAGAAAGGAGCGTTCTGAAAGACAGAATTTTCCTTTTCACTTTCCACTACGAGCTGTTTTAGAAGCAAAAGGATCAGTGATATTTTGCAATATATCACTTTGACTCTTATGTTTCTTACGCCTCGATATTAAGATCACAGGTTTCTTAGAATATCAAGATGCAGATCTGTATTTCTTATAATTCAATAAGCTTATTTTAAATTATCTTATTTTGCTTGGTATCGTACTTTATAGTAACCGCCTGCTCGGCTGGTTTTTGGAAAATCTGATGCCAAGAATCAACGATGAGTTCCCTGTCTGCACCTGATAGCTACCTGCTACCTGCACCTGAGACACAGATTCCTTGAAGGTTGTTTAGGCTTAGCTTTAATCATAGTATCCTTGATGGCTTTTTGTGCTTAGATCACATCATCACTTCATTATCATCCATGAAAAAAAAGTAAGTAATCCTTAAGGTACAGCTTATTTTCACTTAGCAACTTATAAATAACAATTTTATCTAAAAAACCTCATAGACAGTGACGTCCGTTCGTCAGTCACAAGCCTTGTTAATATTCATAAATCGACATGTCGCGTCATACTCATAAATAAATTAGAAATTCATAAAAAAATCTCGACAGACCACCCCTAGCCTTACAAAACTATTCATACACTCATCACGAACAAGTCTGTCTTGTATCTTACATTTGTAAAACGAAATTTCATTGGAAACTAAGCTTAAACACTCAGAGATACAGTATCAATTTTAAACCTAAGTGATAGGAACAAATTGGTAAGTACAAAAATATATTTTTTCCGTAAAACCGAAGGCATTTTTTTTCTTTTTATAGCTGGTCCGTGTGGTGATATCGTAATTCTTGTACCATATAGTTTTCCTACTGATTTGCATTGAGATACAATTCGGAAGTGACGAACGGTTTTATTTATACGCTCGTATAATTTGAATGTTATTGGCTATTGAACTTTTTATTCGAAAAAGAGAGTTATGACCTATTGATAAAGTTTACGTAAATGTTCGTCACACACAGAACAATGATGAAAGAAAATGATTTGTACAGGGTTTTGTATGTCTTCCATTAAAATTATAAAAAAATCTATGATAGCCTATATTTTTTTTAAAACAAGCTTTTATATTACTTAGCTAACTAACTACGTATTAGTGCCGATTCTGTTGTAAATCGCACTAAACTAATTTTAGTCACATCACATTTCTTTCCTACAAACATTATTGAAAAAGGATAGAACATATTTAAAGCTGTCAAATTAGTCTTTGCCGTCTTCATTTGCGGGTATTTAGACGTAACCGCGATAGATGGCGACTAAATTTATATTGAAAACAAGCATTGGACTAATTTGACAGGACAAAATTTCTTACATCCTTTTCTTATGTTCTTTGTTAGTAAGAGACATAGTGACATTAAAATTAGTTTAGTTGTGAACAACAGAATCAGGGCCATTAATTAACTAACTGTATTGTCATCCAAACGGAACGTCTATGCAAAATTTCAGCTCAATCGGTTGGGGATAACTGTATTAAAATTCAATATTAAATAGGCAATACATAAGGCAAACAAGGCAATTTAAATATAATAAATAATATCTTTTTGTTGACAAAATCGTTTTTCATAAACGCTTTTTTGGTCACTATACTTTTTGTTGACTGAACTTGTATTGTCATCCAATATTCTAATATACACCAAATATCAAGTCAATCCGACCACTGGATGTGGGTGAAATTCGACTTGCAAGATTCCACCCGAACGAACATAGTTACATACATAATATGTTGAAAGTTAAATAAAAGCTTGTAATAATAAAGAGAGTAATACCATTCACTCACTAATCACAAAATCTCAGGTAACTATTAAGCTTACAAACTTGAAAATTGCCATTCAGGTTGTTTATAGAGCGAAATCGGTAGTTAGAGCGTCCGATATGAAATGACCTTGACAATCAGTAAAATAAAACCCCATTTATATCGTTTGAATGAAACCTTTTTGCGGAAAGAATGGTGAGATTGTAGTGAATGGCGAAACATTTTCAAAAAGTAAAAAAGAAAAACATGGAAAAATTGTCTACCAATAGGTATTATGAGTAGGGCTTTCAATATATATTTTGTGTTATAAGTAGCTTTACCTACTAGGGTTTTACCATAAAATTCAACAATTGAAAGAATGTAAATATTATACTTATTTCATGATAAGGTTTTGTTAACAATCCATTGGAATTAACACTCGGACATACACACAAAAACATAACAAATTATTAAATACGTACTTAATTAACATTAAGTATCTACTGTAGATGTTGTGTTCGTACAGTCGAAGACAGAAATATGTATACACTTTATGAAATTCTACAAAGATTTTCTCTTAAACTATTGATAGACATTACGAGATATTCAGGCATACTTAATATACATAAATTACACCCAGACTCAGGACATACAGACATGTTCATGCACACAAATGCATGTCCTGTGTGGGAATCGAACCCACGACCTGCGACGCGTAAGCTGAATCTTAACCAACTGCGCCAACTGGCCCGTCAAACAAGTTGAAAGTGGTCTACGAAAAAAAAGTTTGGGAACCCCTGCTACATTAACCGTCTCATAAATTCCAGTACTTTCCATCGAAACAGCACGGTGAAAGTAAGAAGTAAGGTAAGTTTATAAGTAAGCGAGGTATAAAAATTCCTAGCCAATTAAAAACCATCGCGTATCAATAGCAGTCTAATTACGGCGTGCGCACGCACATTGCTCCGTAGGTAGGCTTTTAGCTAAAAATGTGGAGTAAATCCTGAGGGCATCCCTCTTATGTTAATGGTCACTTGCGGATTCCGTTGCGTACACCAAACGCTAATTTAAACTGGATGCTACTGAGTACAGGTGAAGTGAATGTTGTAAACAAGAGAAAATAAATTTAAAAAAATCCATTGATTTTTAGGAAATGCCTTAAATTTTTTATTATCTGCCTGCTCTGTTTTTTGAGGTCCGATTATTTGGGGTCAGCGTACGCTTCTTCTATTTGGTATATTCCATCCTTACAGATAATTCTGGAACCTCCCAGAAATGGAGATAACTCTGAGTTGCTTGTATATGTCACCGTATTATTGTGAAACCCGTTAATTTATAATCTCTATAGCGAGATTATAAACTCCCCGATAAATTGTGAACTGTACCATACTGCTTACAATATAACGTATTCATTTCCGATAGTTTATAATCTATCCGCAACAAACCGTTATATTGTGAACTGGCATCATACTAGAACCCGACGGAATGCTCTTTGCGCGCTGATTGGTTGAACGTCATGTGTCCCGCACCGCCATCTTTACCTACCTGTCATTTGTTATCACCGAACGTAAACAAACATATTTTTTGTGTTTTTAATAGATTTTGTGTTTAAAATAAGTGAACGTTATCATTAAGTTACAATTATTTGTGAAAATAAACTAGGATTTAAATAATAAGTCAAGTTTCTGTGAAAAATAATTGTTAGAAGCCGAACATAACCTGAGTTATAATTTTCATGTTTTAATACAATTTCTCGTGTAAGCCTATCCAATTAAAAATGACGGATATTGATTCTAGTATTCTACAAAACGCTCTACCGCCAAGTCTGATCAATCAGGGACGGTTCACAAAATTACGAGTGATAAAATCGGACAGATTGTGAACCCTGTCGGCAAGTGCAGGTTCGTTTGCAATATGACGGTTTGACATGGATAGATTATAAACTATCGGAAATGAATACGTTATATTGTAAGCAGTATGGTACAGTTCACAATTTATCGGGGAGTTTACAATCTCGCTAGGTAGATTATAAACTAACGGTTTTTACAATAATACAGTGACATATACAGCAAGTTTCAGTAGATTTTCTTGTAGAAATTAATAAAAGTTTTCATAATTGTAAACTAGTGAATTCTTTATGGTTTTATTTAAGTTTATTTTTATGTTAGCATACGATGCGCGCTGTTCTTGTTCTCATCCTTTACGATAGAGCCTTGAACTTTGCCATTATAATTTAGTTTATATATTTTTCATTCAGTAACTTAACAGAATCCAGCACACACTGTAGCTGTACACGTCAATATTTTATTTATCGTTGGGCAGTATCGGAGATATCTGCACGCCGATACGGAGGGGCGACGGCCAGGTAAATGAGGCCGGGGGACACTCTGCCTTGCCGGTGTACGCCTTGCGATGTGATTTATTATCTTTAGCCATTTATTAGTTACGAGCTAGAATAAAAATTGTTTTACATACATTGTAATTGATGAAGACTTGCATTTAAATAGTTTATGAAGTGTTTAATCTGTTTATCTCTACTTTTAATTTTTCTTGGTTCAAAACTCTTCATATTCTTTTTGAGCTTTATAATGTTGCAAAATCAAGTGTATTAGTATAAGGTTGAAGCTATGATAGCTCAGAGGTAGTTAAGTGAAATCGTAGATTCGAATCCGAGGAGGAAATAGCATCTGGTCTAAAATGCATATTCAGACTCTGTTAATCCAATCCTGGCTTTAAAGACTTTCCTTTCGCTATTTCAGAGTTGTGTACATCGTAAAAGTTTTTCGGTTTCATGGTAATCCTGCTTTTGAAAAGATGCTTATTAATGGCTTTAATTTCAATTGGTTTTAAACTCTAGGTTTTTTCTTTTTTTTACGTTTTATAGACCAGTGTTTGACCGCAATCTCATCGCAATCGCGATGATGCGGCCGAAGGTGGTAAGCACACAAAGCCTAAAAGGAACTGGCTCTCAAATGCAGCTGTCGGAACACACCAAAAGGTGCTTGGCGACAGATTTTCAACTTGAGGGTGGTAGCCAACCAGGTACAAAGTACCCTACCACCGTGCTATGGTTGCCTCACGATGTTTTCCTTCACCGAAAGCTCGAGCTCATTGTAGGATTCGAACCTTCGCCTCGTTATCAGATGTCACTGAGCTATCATCGCCAAATAGTAAGAGAGGTGAAGCCGAGAATGTAACAAGTTTACTCATAAGATATCTGTTCAGCCTAGGCTTAAAGATTTCCATGTTATTTACAAGAAACGCAGATGACAGAAGTATTCCACTTCTTTGTTATCCTTTGCTATGGATTTTTATATATACTTTTTTAGTCGTTAGACAAGCATACGGCCTGCCTGATGGTAAGCGGTCACCGTAGCCATATGGACGCTTGCAACACACGAAGCATCGCTCACGCGTTACCGACCCTTCCACCCCGGCTATGAGCTCTGGCGACCTTACTCACACAACTTTACACAAAATAAAGTTATTTGGCTGCGGTATTCTGTAAGGTGGAGGTACTTCCCCAGTCGAGCTGCTCTTTGAGCGAATAAACGCTACGCTCTACCTTTCTTTCAAATATCCCGGAAAACAGAAGTTTCCACCTCAAATTAGTAAACAAATACCTGCGTTTCAATTCAATCGGTCGTCTTCGGAAAACTCGATCCGCACCGATCGAAAACGACTGCAGATTTAAACATGCTGATCGAAGCACTAAGTTGAAAATTATACCTTATACGGGTATTAACCAGCGATACGCAAGAACAAGTTCATTCATAAAACACGTTCAGCTGTCGAGTGTCGTCAAGATGGCGTCTCCTCCGCCGGAAGTCAATTATGCAATAAATCGGTGGCGGGCTGCGCGGGCGCATAGATCTCCACGCATTTACATATCCACTTGAGTGGAAGTTGTGCGAGAATTGTTGATTTTTTTTTCCACTTTATATTCACTTAGATTGTATCTCCGCAGCTCCGCAATTGTTTGAGACGTGAAATAGTGCTGATTTGAATTGGTTTATGGTTGAATTGATCGGAAAATAATAGATTTTCTTACTTCCGATGACACATGAAAAAAATGGTTAGGTCTCTCGAAGAACCTGTTGAACGTAACTGATATTTTTCATACAGAAGATTGTGCAGTAAAATAAATCATGAATAAATTCTTCACATGTATTTATTATGGGTTTATCCGCTAATATAATAAATGCGATGGTTTATGTTTACGTAGTACGGGTGTTTGTTACTTTTTACGCCTCAATGGCTGAACGGATTTGGATGAAATTTGGCACGTAGATAGAATACGTTCTGGATTAAAAAGTGGGTAAATAACTTTTTATTCCGGGATGGAACCGCGGGTTGAAGCTAGTTATATGTACGCAATGGAGGTAGCAGGCTGCGCAAGCGTCGGCATCGCGTCGTTGTTCTACAGAGCGGTGTCGTCGACGGAGGGAGACACGTTACCGACCGGGTGCTACAAGTTGTAGCCATCCACCTATACCCAGTTATAGGGAGCTGGGTTAGTTAATCAAAGTCAAAGTCAAAGCCATTTATTC
The DNA here is from genome assembly GCA_951394255.1 of Polyploca ridens. Lineage (NCBI taxonomy): Eukaryota > Metazoa > Arthropoda > Insecta > Lepidoptera > Drepanidae > Polyploca > Polyploca ridens. The sequence continues at coordinate 5,557,712 of OX596265.1, read as the reverse complement.
AATTTAGGCCCTAGTAGGGCACTTATGAAGGTCAAAGCTACTGAAGTTACCAACAGTACGTAATACGGCCTGCAACTGAGAAGAACAGGCAAGAAACTCAGCAAGGTTACATTTTTATTTTTATTTTTTGAACAATCTGACTTTATTCGCTATTTTTTCCAAAACATACATACTTTATATTTTACAAAATAAAATAGGTACACAATCATAAAAAAGCATAAACATAAAAGAAAACAAAACACTAACTAATTAATAACAATAATAACGGATTCGATTCCCACCAAGGACTAGCATTTGTATTTATGACATTGGACATGTTTAGATGTAAATATTTATTTAATCTATACATATAAAATGCTTTGTCCTGAATGACTGACTGACAATCAACGCAAAGCCTAAACCGCTGATCGTAGAGACCTGAAATTTGGAGGGTGTGTTCTTTGTATGACGTAGGCATCCGATAAGAAAGGAATTTTCGAAATTCTACCCCTAAGGGGGCGAAAAACGAGGGCAAAGTTTGTATGGGACAACGTGATTCCTTGGTCCGATCTACTTCAAATTTTGCATACACATTCCTTAACAGAATTGATGGAAGACGTGTTTCGTATTTTATTGAAACTCATCGCATAACGGGGTCAAAAAGGGGTAGAAAGTTATTTTAGGGGTGATTTGCATCGAAGTTAATATCAATACTCCTTAGGATTTTTGTTTTAAATTACATTTTATTTTGACACATGTTTGAAAACTCAATCCAATTTTCACAGATTACAGAATAAGGCAGATGGAGCGCTCCAAACACGGGAGTGAGGCCAAAAAAGCAAATACAAATTGTAAAACACATACCTACCTGGTACTCACTTTTGAATTTGTATTTGCTTTGTTTATAATACTTTATTTATTTTATTTTATTGTTATTGATAGGTACAGTAACAGATAACAGATTGCACTTACACAAAAAAATTAAATAAGGAAAAAATATATATAAACCTGCTATCCAATGACAACTGCACACAACTTAAATAATAAACAATTCACAGCTACTCAAGTACATAATAAAAAAACAAATACAAATAGCAGAAATACAAATATACACATGATTAAAAACAATTACATAAAAACAAATGAAACTAATGAGATATTATTATTAGCATTCCCTTAAACAATTTTTAATATATACTTCTTTAAAACGTCTGAAACTACCATGAAACAAGTCAGGGATGTCATTTATGGAAGCATGTTATTAATAGCCATTGGGATTTTAAACAATTTGGGGTCCCGCACAAAGCGTGTTGCTATCCTAAAATCTAATTTTGCCAGCAATTCACTCCCAAAAACACCATTAGCTATCTTATGGAGAGTACACATATCTGACAACTGTCTTCGATCCGCGAGACTTATAATATCAAACTTTGACAATCTTTCCTCATAGTTAAATAGTTAAAATTTAACGAAAATCACTTTTGTTTAAATAAACCTTGTGGTTTTTTGGCCTCACTCCCGTGTTACGCGTGCTCTATCTGCCTTTTGTTCTGTAATCTGAGCAGATTTTAAGAAAACAACTTGGTGCTCTTTAAAATTGGAATGTCAAATATAAAAGAATATTTAAATCTGATTAGAATTCGAAACATAATTTTTTTTTTGTTCTTGAATATTTGAATGAAAAACTTACCTTAGGCGCCGATTGCACAGAGAGAGTTCTAGAGTTCTGCGTTCAGAATTCTGCATTCCGTGTTGACTATTGTGCACACAGCAAGCAGGCTAGAGTTCTAGAGTTCTGCAATATTCGCTACTGATCACAAATCATACACTTTTTTTACTTTCAAAGGCGCCACATAGCTTACAATCAACGCGGAATGCAGAACTCGGAACTCTAGAACTCATTTCTGTGGGATCGGTGCCTGCCTTGATTTTCCTTCGAAAATTCCTTGGAGATCTCTTAGATTACCTACTTAGCGAATATTTGCGATTGCTGTATAATTTGGTTACGATTGTTGTACATTTTCACTATTTCATTAGAATATTTTGAGTGTAGTTAATTTAATAACTTTTTCATTTGTTTTAATAATAATTGAATAAGATTCTTTGAGTTTTATTCAAATTCAAAATAATTTATTCAAATAGACCTTCGCAGGCACTTATGAAAAGACTGACTCTAATACTCTAATACCGGTTCGGAAGGTTGCATTTGCTGAGAAGAGCTGGCAATAAACTCAGCAATTACTCTTTTCAAAACAAGCTTAGATTCATTACATAATATTTACATTCTAATCGCACTGACAACAATTGCGTGCCCCGGCGAGGCGGCAAAACTACAAAGTAGACAGAATCTATATTTAATAAGTAAATAAATAAATGGCAAACTTAAGCAGACAGCCCCCACAAGCAGCACCTGTTCACAAGTATGACGCGTGTATTATTTACTAGTGTATAATATTGGTTTTTAGTTTTAATAGTAAAAATATCCGTGTTTGATTTTTCGGGGTGATTTGCACCGAAGTTGATAGCAATACTCCTTAGTGCTTTTGATTTAAATTTTCTTTTATATTTGACATTCCAGTTTTAAAGAGTTTTGTATTGCACCAAGCTTTTATGTGAGTTCAACTTTTTTTGAATAAAATCGGATTGAGTTTTTAATAAATGTTTTCTGTCTGTTCCGGTTCATAGCTGATGTTATAAGGAGTAACATGGGAGTAACTTAGGTACCTACTTTTAGTTAAAAAAATAATAATAAGTGTTCTGCGCAAAAAAATTCAAACCGTACGCGGGTGAAACCGCGGGGGTCTGCTAGTAATATATAAAAAGAAGTAAGTTATTAGGTTTCCATAGAACAAGCTTCGCTTAGTTCGAAACCAATTAGCCGTGTGCGACATAATCACTTCTTTTGCAGCGATCCTGATGGTAAGTTAATACCGTAGCCCACAGACATTATACCAAGGGAACTGCCGGAACAGGCTAGACTTGAGGGTGGTAGCCAGCCAGGCGAGCACTACAAAGTACCCTAACCACCGTGCAAAATTTAAATTACCCATAAATATATCCAGATTTAATTATTATTATCCCCTGTAGCCACCTAGAAGGCTGATCTTTGATAACAACCCATCAACGGTCTCATTGTGTTCTCACTAATTAATTGTGCTTTGATTGCGCTTGTCAATCTTCAGATTGTTAATCTACTTGATAGCTGGATTGAAGAGGTATCAGTGTTGATCGAACTGATAGCGGGGGCTTTTGCTGTACCTTAAGCCTTAAGGGATTTTTGTTGTATGCTTTAAAATGATCAGTAAAATGCTATCGGTAAGTAATTGTGTCTTTTTAACACATGACGGAACGGAGACGGGATGTTTGTGATAAGAACATTATGTGTGTAAAACTATTACCATTTTGTAAAACTAGAAGTACTAAGAAGAACATAGGTTTACTTATTAGTAGAAAAATTTCCTCAAGTCTGCCGCTGCTTTCGATTAACGGCAAAGTTCCCAGAAGGCTGGCAGTGCTTCCTCTTTGGATAGCCAAGCTGATGCGTTAGCGAAGAAAACCTCGAGCATCGAACCCCCACGGTCCCATGGTCTCGACCTAAAAAGGCATAAAAATTCAATTAAAAAATTACACGTTAATTATCATCGTATATTTCGTGTATCGTGTATTCTTATGTTGTTTTTTTTTGTGTAATAGTTACATCTCAAACCTGATGGCTGATCTCACTGTTCATTGTATAGAACGTACGCTTCTTTTTGCGCCAAAAATATATCAAACCCGATACACCATTCAGTATCATTTCAAATCAAAACTTTATGCAATAAATCAATCGACCGCGCATGAAGCATTACTCCAGATATTTTGAAATATGAATGGCAAAACCTCCAATATCACCTAGCGGCTAATCAGTGCGCTTTAGTATCTCCCGTATCTGATACAGCCGCATAAAGATTCAGCGGATAGCCGCCGTATCTCAGATGATAGCCGAGATAAATGGCCGAGCGCGCAGCCGAAATACGACGAGGAATTGAACAAAAAGGTGCGCGCGCGCAGGATGGTGGAGTGCGAGATGAAGTTAGTTTTTGCATAAATTAAGTCTTGATAATTGAGTGTTGTCTTAAATATACTGCTTACAAAGAATGTTATTAAAATAGAAAAAAGTATTCTTTCCTTTAATAAGACAGAAGGCCTATAGGACAGAAGGTTTATAGGTAGACAAATAGGGAATAACTGCAATGATAACTACCTACAACCCCTAAGGAAGTTGGAACAGAAATATTCAAAAGTGTCTCTTCGCAGTTTCTGAGATATGTTTATGAAGTACTTAGATTACTTTCATTTAGTGTCCAGATGAACATCTATCATCAATCTACTCTATCATAGCAGCGAATCTTTTTTATAAATGTGTGTGTATGCATACATGAACTTCGTGTTGCAGTATTGCGTGAACCCATCCCGGCGGTGTCCGCAAAGGCTAGCGTGACACTGTTATTTAGTATCGGCGAGCGGTAGCACACGCCTGTCGCCCTGTCCGATACTTTGCTACCTTACCTCCGTACGATAGACTGTAAAACTAACAAAACCAACCTTTTTACTTTAAGCTTTCCTGCTGGTTCCTTTGCGCATACGTTTTCTTCGAAAAAGTCAGCTTACAATGTCAAATTTCAGTAAATACATTCGACAAGTGTATTCTTATTGATATGTGTGTATGGGTTTGTTGAACGAATATCTAAAATATTGATTGTCATATTAATTTTTTCTTCACTGTACATAGTTATTTAAACAATGTTTAAACATCATTACATGCTGCAATATGAAATGATTTCACGATCTCCTAAGTCTCTTTAGTCATTAGTAAAGGATCGTACCCCAACAAATTGATGATTTAATATGGCAATTTTTAAACTAAAAAAAAGTAATAAATTACGATTCAATTTTGACCACTTCTTTTGCACAAATAAAAAGCTTTGTCTGCTTTGAGTGACTGACTGACAACGGCCTAAACTGTTGAATATAGAGGCTATATTGAGAGGGTGTGTGTTACAGAAAGGATGAAAACACGGAGTGGCACTTTTATAACTTAGGGGTTGACTTAGAAAGGACTTTCCGAAAGTCAACCCTTAAATAGGGGATTATGTGTGTACCCGCGGGACGCATCGCTATATACTTTATAATCTATTATTTTTTCAAATGTTTAAATACAAATGATTACAATTAAATTTAAATTAAAAACAAAGTCCTTAACACAAAACAAAGTAAATGTAACCTTTACAAGAGATAACAACAAAAAAGCATGTTGTTCGGTGACCGAGCCACAACAAATAAGTAGGTGCTTAGATCGCATCTTACTCTTTTTGTTCGGCCCGTCCCTTCCTGAAAGATTTGCGATCTGATAACGGGCCCGGGAACGAGGGGCGATGGGAATAGTGATGATGTCATTAAGAAATACTATTTAATTTTGATCAATATAAAAATGCAATCTATATATAGGAAACTAGTTTCCATCTCGTGGTTTATTCCGCGTTCCCGGGATAAAAAGTAGTCTATGATACTGTACGGCACATAACCTATCTCTATGAAAAAAAACACGCCAATCGCAATTTGTCATCAAAATTGATCGAGGCCTCCGGGGACCAGCGGGCGGGGAGCTCTTTTCACCAACGCATCAGCTTGGCTATCCAAAGAGGAAACGCTATCAGCCTGCTGGGAAACTTGCCGTCAATCGGAAGCAGCGGCAACTTGAGGAAATTTTCTACATATAGATTATAATTTGTACATATTTGTTGTAAATAACATAATTAGTAGGATAGTAAATTTGAATCGAGGCTGCCGCAGCTGCTGGTCTTCGGCAATGTTCCCAGCATGGGAAGCGTTTTCTCTTTGGGCGCTTCTTCATTGGGGCGACATGACAAAACATGTCGTTGCCCTGCCGGCCCAGTAAGACAGCGTGCAGTACAATCTCGTAGAATTATACATCCACTGATGTCGTGGACGGCATGTGGCCGGTGCCGTGTCGTGTCGCCCCAATGAAGAAACGCTCTTTGGATGGCCAAGCTAATGCGTTGGAGGAAAAAGATCTCCGCCTGCCCCCGTCTCCCGAGCCCGAGAATTTTGATATTAATTGTAATTATTATGTTTCAATGTCACAGATCCTAAGCTTGTCACAGTAACGTGGATAAACTTACAAACACACAAACTTTGCATTTATAATATTAGTAGAGTATCCATCCTATTCTTATCGAATACAATTAAACAATTTTTAAATACCCCATTAGGGTCCTTAATTTGTACACCGTATCGAATTAAAAAAAGCTGTATCTCCGTACTCCACAAACGAATTCAAACCTACTGAACATGTAGTAAGGCGTCAATTTGATTAATTATTATATCTACAGTTTTAAGCTTTGACTTTAAAAAATAGAGCCGGCTTTAAATCAAATGGGAACATAATTATATTATTGAATTATAAACGATTTTCAGTGATGATAGCTTCGGTGACGGTGAACCATTTACCTGATTTTCAGTTTTCGGTCATCAAGAATGTTGCTGATCTACAAGAGCCGAAGAGCAATTTTGAAGAACCCCACGTCCGCGTCGTAACCTACTAAAATAGTTGGTTTTGAATTGGCAACAATTTCAGAACTCATCTTTTGACTGATGAATGGTGAATGGAATAACCTACTTGACTACTATTATTTAAAAAAACTAAGAGACCATTGATTGGTCTTATTATCAAGAATGAAATAATAGATTAAGTTAATTATTAGAATTGACGATGTCTAACAGTGGCGTAACTATACCATCTGGGGCCCGTGGAAAATTCTTTTGATGGGGCCCTATCAGTAAAAATCGTCACGTTGTAATCAGTTTAATTTTAATAAACTTCGAGATTTTCAGCGTACACGTTGTATATGTCCCACTAATGGCCATAGGCCTCCTCTCTTAGGCGAGAAAGGGAAAGGTCTGTAGTCCCCACGCTAGCCCAATGCGTATTGGAGACTTCACATCCATAGAACATAATATCTCAATGCATTCATCATATATTTCCTAGCTTTTCGGTGAAGGAACAACATCGTGAGGAAACCAATAAGATATTTTTCAATAAAATATTTATTTAAAAAATATTATTAAATATTATTTTTGGATTTTAAGCAGAACTTATAAAAATATACTTTTCAAATAAAATAAAATACTTAGGTGCAATGTAAAAAAATATTTTTGAGCTCGCGGCCTCTTGGGCCGGGGCCCTCTTGGGTCGGGGGCCCGTGGCATTTTGCCAGCCCTGCCACCCTGTTGTTACGCCACTGATGTCTAATTGTTTATTAGCTAATGGTAACACTAAGAAACATTTATATTCTATTGGTCACATTGGTTATGAAGTGATTTTATATTTGCCATAATGTCATGCAAATGTAAACGATGATGGGGATTATCTTTAATCTATAGATTCGTACCTTTTAAACGTAACAAGTGTGGTACAAACATAATAACAAGTAATAATAAAATTAAAAATAATAAATAAAAATATAAATGCGGAAATGTGTGTTTGTTTGGATGTTTATTGAACCGTAATGGCTACACGGAGTTAGATGAAACTTGGTGTTTAGATAGATCACACCTTAGACTCGTGCTTGAGTGAATTTGATAGTTTTGTGATTTGCCTCCGAGACTCGACCTTTTAAATGTTTATTTTGAAATAAAAACCAGCCAAGAGTCTGAGTCTGACTCAAGCACCTAGTATTCCGATCTTCTTTGGATGTATAATTTCTTGGTTTGGGCCAACGAATAGAACGAATCCAGACCGCATAACTAAATTTGTTTATGAAGGAATATTGATATTTTCGAAAAAACACATCGTTCTTTTTTTTCCTGTATATTAACAATCTCTGTAATTATTTAAAATTTTTGACTTTGTGAACTTCAGAGATAACGGTGGAGGAATGGTATTTTTTCCATTTTTCATCATAAGTCAAAAACTTCGCAACATAAAATAAAATATATAACCTTTTTAGAATGTATAACAGGGCTTCTTTATATGATACCCTATATAAACTTGAAGCCCCACTTTGAAAATTCGGTCCTCCATTTCGTCCCCTGTTGCACAGACTCTAAAATTTTACATTAATATTTACATTTTTTTGCAATAAAATAAGTTAAGCAATATTTATAACTCCAAATTTCAAATCAATAGTATCAACACATATATAATACGTGTAAGCCGTTCATTCAGTTTTATTTATTGATCAGAGAATTATATCGATGTGTGACAGACTGACAAATGATGGCGTCACAAACAGCATAAATTATTCATAAAAATTAATTAACCAAGTAATTATGAATTCATTTTTATGCGTCTATTGTTATGATTGTAATATTTATATAGTTCTTATTTCTGAAAATAAGGCCGGGGTCATGTTAAAAGAGATAACGGGCTACCTCTTATTAGTCACAACTCCCTAAGCTCATGAAGTATTTTTCAAATAAAGAACATTCGACCCGCTTAATTTATTTAATAAATACGGCTATGCTAAAACTTTTTTTTTATTATTCTATTTTGAAATCGCTCATAGCTTGCGTCACGATGACCTAGCGGAAGCGGGGTAAGTGTGACGCGTCAAAACGACGCCGTAAAGCGTTGCGTCGGCGATCGTGTCGCGGTGTCGCCTCGCATCCGATCTACTGACGCCATCGATCTGTGACCCGAGGTATACGTATGTAATAAACCCTTATTGAACAATTAACCCAAAGAACTTTTTAATCACGTGACATTATATTCCGCCAATTTCCCACCACCGACAATGCTCTGTCATTGGTTAAGTCAAGGACACATGCGCTCTGATTAGCCAAGTCAAAAACACACGATGCAGTGATTGGTCCTTACTGTTCAAAATTAGTGCAAATTCACTGACTAGTTGCGGAATTTGATTGTTCAGTATTTCTACTCTACATTTTTCCTCGATGTAACCCCTAGATTAAACGCTATGCCACTTTGCAATAAATTGTCAGCTAGGTGTGGTAATGGTGGTAGAGTCAATTAGAAAGTTCATAAGTGACATATCATCTCTTTAAGTAATTAAATGAGTTTGAGTAATAGTTGACCAAAAGTAGGTGCCCAGCTGGTGCGAGATGGCCTTGGTTTCCTTCCACGTTTCGCACCCGTACAGAAGTACAGACTTCACGTTGGACCCGAATATCTTGAGCTTAACTCTTCGGGTCAGCTTCCGAGACTGCCATACGGGGCGCAGCTGCGCGAAAGTTGCTCGGGCCTTGGCAATCCGAGAAGAGATGTCATCTTCAGGTCCTAACAGTGGTGGCAAAATTTACTGATTTGCAGTCTACTAATTCAATATCGTCGAAAACCATTAAGAATTTAGCAGAATACTCACATTGGCTTAATGGCAATGGAGTTGTTATGGGATCTTGTCAGAATGTCATTTTTAGTTGAAATATCAGACTTGGCTCCTGGCCTATTGATAGTGAACATGCATTTTTTTTATTACAAGATTTTATTTAACTTGCAATGTATGTATGTTTGTTCGGGTGGAATCTTGCAAGTCGAAGTTCACCCACTTCCAGTGGTCGGAATGACTTGATATTTGGTATACATTTGTATATTGGATGACAATCCAAGTACAGTCAACAAAAAGTACAGTCACTGAAAAAAATGGTTGTATTAAAAAAGGATTTTTTTACAAAGAACTTATTAGTAATATAAGCTTGCGTTTGGATTCAGACTCACTCTGGGAGGAGTAATGTGTAAGCATGTTACACACCTGCCCAGAAAATGCTTATTTGATTAGTATTAGGTAACTTATAGCTTTTAATAAGCCGCTTATGGCTGCAGCAATACTGTTTTAGCTTAAAGCTGTAATCACTTCGCCTCATTAATTAGTTACCGTGATTTGGTAAATGGAAACCAGTTTTACAATCTCACAAAGAATCACTTGCCTTTGGTACATTAAATTCTATGTCAATGCTCTACCACTCACAAATATCATAGCCAAATAAGGTAGGTATAGGTCAAAGGATATGCAGCCGGTATTCATTGGTATAAATCAGGGAATAGTTTAAATAGTCGGCACCGGGGAAAGGTCGCTTACGTCGTGAGCGGCCACGTAAATAATTAGCGATAGAGCTAATTAAACTTAGCTATCTATGTCGGAGGGCAGGTTGCATGTTATCTATTGTTTGATTTGAAGGTTGACTGCGATTTGGGTAACCGATGACTTAATTTAAGAGTGTTGTGTGATGTTTTTTTTTATTTATAGTACCTAAGTACTATAATATTATTAAGGGTAAACATCAGTAACGAGGCGGGAAATTTGTTTTTTTTCGAGTTTTTTTTTTAGCTTCGTAGAACAATATAGTAGATGTTTCAGTGATTAGCGACAGTCGAAATTCATTTGGCACATTGTGGTATGAATGTTTTTGTATAATATATGAGCCATATTTGAACGTTTCTCACAGTTTCTCTAAAAACCGTAAAACTTACTATTTTGGGAAATGTACAAAAATAGTTAATCTTAATCAAGAAGTATCAATTCTACAATATGCTAAATGAACTACTATGGTCGCGAATTACTGAAATATCTATCCATATGGTTCTACGAAGGTAAAAAATAATAAAAACTCGAAAAAAAACAAATTTCCCGCCTCGTTACTGATGTTTAACCTTAAGGTGAAGAGTTTATATGTAAAACATTACACATACATATAGCAAATTCATCAGTCCGATTTGAAAACTTTGAGGAAGGTTTAAGCCACAGATTTAAATCTAAATAGATGACGAGAGTATGTACTACGCGTGTCAAAAGCTCTGCAAAAAAGGGAAAGCAATGCAATTTTGAAACTGTTTCGCGTGGAGAATTCGCATGAGACTGCATGTCCACCAGAGATGTGTAGCGAGGGATGTGTTTGGCTAACAAATATAACTTGCGGGGGAAATGGGACTTGCGGTATCTATTTAGATTTATGTCTTTGGTTTAGGCTATATGTATGCCTAATATCACACAATTATGTAATACAAATATAACGCTGTGCATGTAGATTTTAAGGGGGCTCCAAGTTTTCGATCGATCTGCTTTGGTTTAGAGATTTTTCTTGTTTTTTGGAAACATGACTATGCGCAAGCTAGGACCGTCTCCTGCATGTTGATACCCTCAATTATGGCTAACATCATTGGTAATACGGTTGTATTTGCAACACGTCTTGACTTTCATCTAAAACTTCAATCCAGGACCCTACTCCTCAATTGTTAATGCCAATTTATTGCCCTGTTATTCAGTGAGCAATTTAATTAAATAAAACTAAAAATAATTAAAAATAGTTCATATTGAAATTATAACAGGAGTTTATAACCCTTATACCCTAGATTTATTAAATTATTATTTTTTTACTTTTAAACCACTGTTAAACAAAATTCCAATCAGTTAGCTGGTACAGTGCAACTGGCTGTATGCCGAATGCGGCGGTAATGTCTTGCGCGCATGCGCTTTGCTCTCCACGCTAATTCCTTCTGCCGGCGCGCAGATAATTCCCTGCCTATGTATAAAATGTACAAACCGATATATGATAAAGCCTTATTTTAGTATTATTTAGATACAATTTACTCGTTTCAAGTTAAAAGTAGGACTTCATTGTAATATTAATGTATCGGGTCTATTCGCGCACAGATTATTATCAAAATTTAATTTTGACCCGATACATTAATATTACAATGAAGTCCTACTAAGTCCTACTAAGTCCTACATTAAGCCGGCTCTTCACTATGGGATATAATATAATATATTTTATCGCTTGTCATTAATTTTATTTATAGTTTGGGATGTAATACACAAAAGTTTATGAAGAGCGAAAAATATTATATCTCATAATGTAATTTATATTATATTATATCCCATAGTGAAAAGCCGGCTTTACAATGAATTTAGTCCGCGAAAGTTTTAAAAGTACAAAAGTAGGACTGACTAAAAATTGATACATCGACGTAATAGTGATATTTTTTAACTAAAATGTTTGATTGTTTGTTGATAAATTACCAAAGTATTTCAGCAGCTTTATATAGCTATTTCTTTGTAGCCTTTTTGTGCTTTTCATCTTTTGCTAGATCTTCACTAACTATTGTGAGATTATTATTGGTATAGTTACTTCCTAAGATTAATAAGAACGTTACCACGTTATGAATCTACAACCTCAGAGTATATAAATACTACCTACAACCGTTCAACTACATTACAAAACCCATCCGCCCTCTTTACACCTCCAAGTACTAAGCAGTAAATACTATTTTTGTATGACATTTGTATGACATTTTCAGGCGAGGATGATAAACGCTTGTCCAGAAAAAGGCCCTGATTCTGTTGTTCACAACTAAACTAATTTTAATGTCACTATGTCTCTTTCTAACAAAGAAGATAAGAAAAAGATGTAAGAAATTTAGTCCTGTCAAATTAGTCCAATGCTTGCTTTCAATATAATTTTAGTCGCCATCTATCGCGGTTACGCCTAAATACACGCAAAATAAGACGGCAAACATTAATTTGACAACTTAAAATATGTTCTATCCTTTTTCAATCATGTTCGTAAGAAAGAGATAGAGCTAGAGCAAAACAATATCATGTTCTTTAAATAAGTGCTTAGATTATTATAAATATCAAGTACTTATAATATATTCATGTAATAAACTTTCTACCGCACTATGAAAATTAGCCTTACATGGCAGAGTTCCCGCTCAAAACAGTAAGTTAAACAAATGTAACATTCGACTGCAAACGTAGATACCATTTCACCAAACTCTTAAGCCTTAACTACCTGTAGAACACATCGGATTAACAACCTTTACTATCTAAAAATATAGTTTAGATTTCATTGCAATTAATTTGTAATCAGAATAGTATTCAATGTTATCCTAAATTAAAGCTTACGGCTTAGTTTATAGGAATGGTTTTTATGTAATAAATAGAAATGAACTTAAAGGATTAGATGAGATAGTACAGATGTTCCGTATAAGGGAGTCGCATATGGTCAGAGGGCTGTAATGTTGGCATAAAGTGCCTTGTCTGTGCCAGAGTGTACGCTTACTTTAAAATATTCTATAATGAGGCGGAACTGTTTAGAATACATTAAAATTAACGGTTCAACATAACTGTTAACTACGAGTATACATTGATCTCTATGTAGAGTATGGTAAGGAATTATTTTAAACAGCTGCAAACCACAAATACGATTATTTTTATGAAGTGACTAATTCAGGATTACCAATAGTCCTCTGTGCAGGGTCTGCATGGGGACAGAGGAAACGGCCGCCCACGTCATCCTGGAATGCGAGGGAGTGGCAGAACTACGGGCACAAATCCTCGGACCTGTGAGGTCGCTCCGTGAAGCCTGTGGACAGCCCAGGAAGGTCCTGCGCTTCTGGGCGGAGCTAGGCTGGCTAGAGATGTAGTCGGCGATTTCTTCACGCAAAAAGGGCCCACCTAAGCGGCCTATTTGCGGAAAAGAAAAGCCCACTACAAGTAATTCAGGATTAAGAACGCATTTTACCAAAGCATGAAAAGATGGCTTTTTCATAAGAAGGAGACATGATATCGATGGTAACTTCAGTAACTTTGACCGTCATAACTGCCCTACTAGGGACTAAATTTAATAAATGACTTTGACTTTGAATCAGACTTTTATCTTAGTGTTTACCAACTAGATAAGTACTTATCCGAGAATAACAAAATATGTTATGCAAGCAGATTTAATTTATCTTAATTACTCGCAAATATATTCTCCCTCATTTATTACAGAGTGATTCTACAACGATAACAAAAGCAGAATTTTTCAAATTGTAATACCACAGACATCACTAAAAACTACACTCATTTCCTGCCAAACGCCTATCCATCAACTGGCCGCTAAACGGAGAGAAAAAAAATAAAAGTCATTTACGAATAAAGAGTTCCATATTCAAATCACTGCGTGCGACGATTAGCATCCAAGATGGCGTCCGCGCCCGATTTTCGGCCAGTGATACAAATTTCAATTTCCTGTTTTCGTTATCACACTGCAGTCATCTAAGTTTGACAAATAAGTTCATTTTGACGAGTCGGCCGGTGATGGAGCAGGTAATTTATCATTTTAAATGATCGTATCCAGTAGCTGCCACGCTGGAAATCCGATAAAATGTTATGCATCACAACACTAGTTTTTTATTTGGTAACAAGAAGCAGATAATCTTTATTTATCAAATTGGATAAAATTATGACAAGATTAACTAGCGTGCCTGCTATCACATTCCCAAATACCTTAGTAGGTAGCTAACTATGTAGGTTTATTGTGGTCTCGAAATCAACGTTCATTAATAACTGACTGTCAATTTCGATAGCCTTGTAACATATCAAGCAATAATTCATTTTCTTAAAACAATCTCCTTAAACAAAAGCAGGGCTTACGAACGACTATTACCGTCAGGGGTTTGCTACTTAAAATTCAAATAAAGCGAAAAAGCCGCTTTCATGCGACCGCGCCGCGTCGAAATAGCGAAATAATTGCGACGTGGAGCCTTAAATCGGTGCTCGCGTCATTTGTTTATTAAGGGACCAGCGCCGCGCGCCCTTTTAGCATAAATACGAGGCTGGCAGTGCTGGCAGCCGCCGACAACATAAACCGAATCAAAAGTAAACTGAAACTATGAATTATGAATTTGTTAGTCGCGCTCGTTGCTCTCTTGGCTACTTTAAATGCCGCGTTCTAGAGTATTTCTTTCTATGATTGTTTTTGTCCAATTACGGCGAGTAAAGAGACATTATAGTATCTTCCTGCCTTGTTTACGTACCTTCAAGTCGACCATTCTTAATTTGCGGCTACGAAGTTATGGTTATTTTAGGTAAATAATAAATCAAGTAAAGCGGGGGGATGGAGTAGGCTAATTCCCTGCCTCTATTTGTAAAATGTGTGGAATAACTCCAAACTGCAAACATAGAATGGGTGAAATTATACATTATTCGAACATATTCAGAGAAACTGTTTTCATAATTTCAATATGTATCGCTCTAGTTCAATGATTTTCTATTTAAATATTTCTCTAATCTAGTAGATGGAAGAGATATACTCAAGTGACAGAGATATCTGGATAAAACTTTTTCGGGTATTGGTTTGAGGTATTGTTAAAACAGGATCTCTATTGAAACCAAATTAAAATAAATATAAGACAATCATCTCCATCAACATCAACTTATCAATAGTATTGCATCAAAGCAAAAAAGGAACAAAATAGGAATTCATACTTACCTGTGATCCAGAAACGGAAAAATACCAGGCAAACATAGCGCGTAGAGTGGTCGCTGCCAATCTTTTACAATATTTCGCTAATCTAGTGGATGGAAAATGTAAACATAAGTAAAAGATCCCGAACTTTTTAGGGGGTTGTATCTATAAATTAATTATCTCTATCAAAACCGAATTCAAATACTTTACATCAACTTATCAACATAGCGTCAAAGCAAAAAGGAAACAAAGTAGGAATTCATTCCTGTGATCCAGTAATCGACAAGTACCAGGCAAACATAGCACGTAGAGAGCGGTCGCTCCCCGCCTGTCATCGCATGCCAGCGCACACATAAATCCAACGACGACATTCTTTGCGGCAACCGCCACCGCCGCCGCTGTTCTGAGCTCCTGGTACTAACATGGGCGGAGATATTCTGGGAGATTCTCGATAATTTCATTGTAGACTTTACAGCTATGTTTTAAAAGCATAATATAAACTAGCACCAATAATATAATAATAATAGCTACCTTAGCATAGCACTGAGCCTACTTCATGTTTCACCCCTTTCTGAACTACTTGGTTATATGTTACGAGACTACAGCGATGGTATCCCGAGGATCCTAAGAGATCCCATGGAGACTAATTTCATGAGAATTTTTTATTAGTCTCTATTGCTTGCATACATAATGAGGTTTCGGTGCTGGAAAACATCATGAGAAAACAAACGTTTGCATTTCTGTACGAGTCAGCGTTGCCAGACGTCCCGATTTTGGCGGGACGTCCCGATTTTTAGCCCAAAATTAAATGTCCCGCGCGGGACAGGCTTAGTCCCGCTTTTCGAGGATTACCCGACGGTGAAATCATCGTGGGACATAGAAGTGGGAAATTATAAAGACACCACTTCACAGAAATGGCACCAGCTTTTCCGTGACGTGTCTAAACACCGCAGTGGTGTTTAAGGAGAACCACCCCAAACTGCGCTAAATGACACTGTGACATTCAAAAATCAAACTTCTAAGTCAATGCAATCAAAAGATACGGCCGTATATACCGCATATTTTGACGCTCGCAAGGGAATCAAACAATATAAGGTATTTCCCGTTGACCTAGAATCCTAAAATTTGGCAAAAAGCAATTCCATGTAGCACAAGTAAAGGAAGAAATCCGAAAATAGATTTGTAGTTACATAAAAAAAATTTACATAAAACATAATCGAAAAAAAGGAAACAATCTCCGAGACTAGATCCCGTGATGACTGAACTATTTACCTACATACCTACAAGTTTCTACGGAACACTCGGTGCGCGAGTCCGACTCGCAATTGGCCGGTTTTTTCAGGATGTCCCGCTTTCGGCTATAGAATCCCGCTTTTTTCACTCAAGGGGCTTCAAAATCCCGCTTTGCCCGAAAAAAAATCTGGCAATGCTGGTACGAGTTGACCAACGAGTTAATTGTCTGCCAACCACCTTAAACCACATAATTCTCTTACCATGGTGAGATTATAACCTCTATTAGACAGAGATATGAGCTTATTATCTCTCTTAATCACTCTATCGTGCGTAGACTAGGTATAATAAGTTCGTTGATAATCAACAATTTCAGAACATAAATATTTTATATGTAAGTAATTTGTAAAACGTCATACTCAACGAGCAAATTGTAAAGGAATTGATAACACGATTAATACACCATTATACAATAAATAAGTCACGGCACTCCCAAAGGGCTGTCTATATAGGAGCAGTGGAGGACTATGGCTATATAAGGTCCTAATAAATTATTGAACTTCCTCTTGAGGGATGAATGTATAGGTAATACTAAAATAAAAATAAAATATAATTAGTAATCAAAAAATTATATTAGAAAAATAATCCGAGGGGAAAAAAAAATCTTTGACTTGTATGGAGAGTATTGGAGAGTCTCTATGCAAGTCAAAGAAGTTTTTTATTTTTATTTTTCATCGGTTTTTTTATTCTAATATTATTTTTTAATTACTAAGTACTTATACATTCATCCCTCAAGAGGAAGTTCACTAATTTATTAGGACCTTATATAATAGATAAGGTACAATTTGATCTGCATACTATCTATACCTTACAATAGCCATAAAGGTAATCTATATTTTACAGCTCAATCTAGTATCAACAAACCAACGACTGCTTTCCAGGCTTCTACACAGCAGGGTACAGCTGGTGATTCAGTGTGAAAGATGACGCATTATATTGCTAACTAAATGTAAACTTCTCCAAAATAAGTCCCTGTATGTTATAGTATTAGACAAGGATCTCTGTAACTATTAAAATCCGATATACACACACACACAACTGTTAATAAGGTGTGAACAAGGGTTTACGCTAACTAATGACCCCAACCTTTCAGTAAGCCGTCACGATATTAATATTTAGTATTAAAATAAATTTACAACCGTTTAATACACACCAAATGAGCGGTGTTGTAGTTATAATAATAAATCTAGGCGCGCGCAGGTTGCAGAAACAATCAAAGTTAATGTGCATCACATAGAGATGCGCCCGCGCACCCACGCTGCGCCCACGATTTGTACGGTGACTATCAGTTTGGAAAAAAAAAACAAAGCGTTACTTCAATTGTATTAGATCATCTATTTATTTATTGACGAATCATTGGTGCCGATTCTGTTGTAAATCACAACTAAACTAATTTTAGTCACATGTCATCTCTTTCTTACGAACATTATTGAAAAAGGATAGAACATATTTTAAGTTGTCAAATTAATCTTTGCCGTCTTATATTGTGTGTAGGCGTAAACTCGATAGATGGCGACTAAATTTATATTGAAAACAAGCATTGGACTAATTTGACAGGACTAAATTTCATACATCCTTTTCTTATGTTCTTTGTTAGAAAGAGACATAGTGACATTAAAATTAGTTTAGTTGTGAACAACAGAATCAGGGCCATTATCACGTCAAAATATTTATAAACAAAGGAGGAAGCCATACCTGTGATCTAGAAACTGAGAAGTACCAGGCAAACATGCCCTGAGTCTATAAGTGGTCGCTGCCATCGCATACTAGCGCACACATAAATTCAACGACGACATTTTTGCGGAAATTGTATTCATCATTATCATCATATCAGCCCTTAGCATGTCCACTGCTGAAGATAGGCCTCTCCCATTAACTTCCACTTCGAACGGTTTAGGGCTACTTGCATCCAGCGGCGCCCAATCGTTCCACCTGGTGGGACGTCGTCCCGCACAGCGCTTTTCAGTACGTGGTAGAGCCAATCGAGAACTTTCCTTCTCCATCGGTTATCGATTCTTCGAGCGATGTGGCCTACCCACTGCCACTTCAGCTCACTAACTCTACGAGCTATGTCGGTAATTTTAGTTCTCCTACGAATGTCATCATTTCGGACCCTCTCGTAGAGAAATTCCAAGAATAGCTCATTCCTGCCTCGCTGAGTGACTCTGAGCTTATTCTCGTGGCTAGCAGTGAAATACCACGCCACGGCAATTATATTAGATTATTAATATTTATCATAATAATTATTATTGATTAATAAAAAACATAATTTTTATCGTATTTTTATTACATAAAAAATCTACGCAAATGCTAAAAGTAAATTCGAATGCTTAGATGGAAATGAAATTAGAAAAAACTGATGAGAATCACAAATCCACCCGAATCCGATGCTTTCGTTCTTTCCCGCAATCATCTCTAACTGATCTGAGCATCGAGTTCCGAATCTCCGGTAAATAGTCTTATTATTAGTAAAGTAGAAGATAACTAACCAAAACGGGACTTATCCATTTAACGTTGTACTCATGCTTACCCTAGTGTAGTAAGCACGATTTTTCCAACCAATCAATAAAACGATCGCTCCATGCAATAAAACAATCGCAGCTCTTAAATATTGTAATATAATGCAATATTTCGCAAACGATATCCTGTCTGTATCTTTATTAAAAGTTATTGCTCACTGAATTATGTGCATAGCAAATGTACGCGTGTACAAAGTTCATGAAATTGGTTGACTTCATGGAACAATTAACCCAAATAAATGCAATGACATTAATTTTGTTTGAAATAAATTCCACCAATTCCCCACCACAGACAATGCGCTCTGATTGGCTAAGTCAAGGACACACTAAAAATTAAGATGCAGTGATTGGTCGGTATCAGTGCAAAAGCACTTATTAGTCGCGGAATTGGTTTGCACGGTATCGGTAACTGCTATCAGAATTAACCAATGGTCCTTCAAGTCATTCTGGGTCGTCACAATGTCACTAAGATTTCCTTGTAAGCAAATATCTGCACCAAATATCGGTTTGATTGATTCTGAATGCTTGATTTGCTAAGTGGTCTATAGAGAATTGTAACAAAATGGTTGATTGATAAGTTATAAACACGATAAACGCAGTATTTGCAGTTCCATTGATGTGATGTCAAAAGAGTTAAGGGTGTGGGAAACAGGCCTAAAAGGTAAATAATCATAGGTCATATTTTAACAGTATAATTTGGTTTATGTCACAGGAGCCATTTTTTTTCTATCCGTAGCCTAATATTCTAAATGTTATGCAAAAACTCCGTCGCTGAAAGAAGGATAAATCAACAAAGACACTTTCGCATTTAAAGTAGGAAGAAGGATTAATTATGATATACTTAATCTGAGTATGAATTTAATACCTATACATAGTAATTAAGTCATTTACAGTTCATCAACCCCTCACGTATACTCGCACCCACGCCACACACGGCGAAGCGTGAGGGTTGGAATCTGAGTTGCGATCGTACAGCGCCATCTCGTGGCGAGGCGGGGTGCGTCACGAGCCGTGACGTCACCGCCGCCGGCGCGGGCGCACGGTGATTGAGCGATGAACTTTGAAGGCCCGTGTCGATCATTTCTGTATTATTATTACAGTTTATGCGCAAGGATTATCCATTGAGATTTATTATACAGGGCGGATTATTTTTAACTTACCAAATTCGAAATAATACTTGGAAAATATATAATTACTTTCGTTGGTTATCTCGCAGTAGCATTATTTCTTTATTTTTATGTTAACAATTTTTGAGAGGGGTGAAGGTGTACACTAATATCTCTGTGCTGATATCAAGACAAGACAAGAGTTAAGTAGGTAAATACGCATCGATTGGACCCAACTATATTTTTGTGCCATTTGCGGTCGAGACCATGGGACCGTGGGGGTCCGAAGCTCGCCGTTTTGCTCGCACCTTGTCATCAAAATTGATCGAGACCTCCGGAGACCAGCGGGCGGGGAGCTTTTTCCGCCAACGCGTCAGCTTGGCTATCCAAAGAGGAAACGCTGCCAGCCTTCTGGGAACCCTGCCGTTAATCGGAAGCAGCGGCAGGCTTGAGGAAATTTTCTATATATAGATTGTATTTTGTACATATTTGTTGTAAATAAAGACATAAAAAATAAAAAAAATATCAAAATATAGTAGGTAAATTATCGTAAAATGTTCATACATTTCAAATAAGTAGGAACCCCAAAACTCTACAACACAGCGGCAAACTTCTAAGTAGCCAGAAACTTTACCTTCCGCCGCTGGCTTGACTGACTAACGCCTGTCTCAAGTCATTATTCCTAAAGACCTACGCTACAATGCCTGTCTAAATAACTTCTAAAGAACTAGGCTACGTATTTACTATAAAAAAATACTATTTCACTTTGAACATTTTCCTCAGTGCCTCCATTAAAAATACCAATACTTACATACATGTATATTACTAAGATAAAGTACAATAATAACATTCTGTAGATGCGGTGCGGCCGTTACAGCATCGTTCGCAAGCACTTATTAATAACATGAAGAAAGCTGCACCGAATCTTCGATCGAAAACCAACAATGGGTGTGGCTGGATCCCTGGTACCTGGCCGACGTAAATATTATATTATTTTGCGCATACTAGCGCACGCCTGCGGCTTTTTTCGAATGGGATTAGTTTGTTTTTGGTATTTTTTAAGTGGCCTATGGTAAACATAATAGAATAGATGTGAACTTAGTAAAAAAATCGTAAAAATATATAACAATATATTTTCACTGAATCTCTTTCTCAATGTTATTTTCATCCGGGAAAATAGCATTAAATTTAGATTTAGAGAAAACAACTGCAACGTATGTAACTCTAACATCGATCTTCAAAAGGAAATTATAACTACATCACAGAACTGCAACCCACTGGAATTCGTGTCTCCATCTTCATACATAAAAATCTTATTAGAAAAGTGGAAACTATCAATATGCTACTACCAATTGTATTGGTATCCTAATTAGCAAGACCTGCAAAATTAATACCCAAAATTATTTTTAGGTCTAGATAGTGTAAGCCAGACTGCTTTTACATCCTTAGGCGGTTAACACACTGCCCTGCACCACGCAGCGTAGTGCATGAATGCGTCTTTTAACGTTGCCTGTAAGTATCTCCGTTTGTATAGAAAAGACGCACAGTCCCACACACAGAAACGCATCCACGCGCGTTCATACAGATCACGCGCCTACATGCGTCTCGCCGCGCAGACGCAAGGTATGGCACACCGAGTCTCGTAGTGCCGTGCGTGATTTTGTATGGAATGAGCCAGAGCCGCCGTGAATCCACAAAACGCAACTGCGCGCGTGAGTGCGTAAAAAAACCGCACGATGAAGCAGATCTGCACTCCCGCAAGTACGCGCGTAGGTGCGTGGCAGTGTCTGGCAAAAGACATATGATACAAAAATCTCTAATTTTAGTCATTTACTGTAATTATTTTAATTTACATACATACTTAGTAAGTATTTATAAGATAGAAAAAATAATATTTAATTGTAGCATTACAGTCGACTGTACTTACGAACTAACATCTTTGTTGCACTAAGCAAGCTCAGGATTTATTTATTAAAATCCACGTTCAATGCCTTATTCAATAATCCACGAGTCAAGATTGAACCGATAACACCTCTACCCGATGTAAATTAATATTTTCAAGCGGAAATTTAATATAATTAGCAGTAATTATAAGGTTTGCCGGTCATTTTATTTATAAGTCTGGGAAAAGTACAATTTTGGCAATGCGTGTATAATATAAGAATTTATTTTCCCGTCACGATCATTTTATCTAAGGATAGGTTTGCAAAAACAAAGAAGCTATATTATTATATGTAGACCATATGATATGACATGTACTTACCTCATTATCTTGAACGATTTGAGGTTAAATCGTTCAAGCTCATTATGTACAAAAATGTTTAGTTGTAATCATTAGTCGTAATTTATTGCACATCGGATAAGGCACTTACAAATTATTAGATTTTTTAGTACCTATAATTACGAATAAGTAACAATCTTGTTAAAAATATTATTAGTAATATTATTTCCATATATTTACTATGTAACAAAAAGTAAACAAACTTATTATTAAAGTTATTAGTCTGGAAAATTTCAAATAATCCCGCTTTCTAGTGCTAAACGGAAACGGATATTGATGACAGTGTAACGTTCCGTTTCTTATAACTGTAAAAGGAAGGAATGATAAAGTAATAAAATAAAGTTTACACTAAACAACATGAAAAATCATTATTTCTTTTCTACTTTAGTTTTAAAATAAATACCTACTTTAAAAATATTGAGAAAAAGATTATTTCTCATGCGCCAATTTTCTGTCACTCTTTCAAATAAGGAAACGACTTGAATGTAAAACGGAACGTTAACCTTATGTCAACGCAAACAATGCTATGTCAAAATTAATTCTAAATTTCGTGTAAAAACAACAACAAATTCACACAAAAATTAATGTACATTAACCCATGTGCTCCCTTTATATCGACATATAATATTATAACCACACGATGGCCGAGAAGTAAGTAGTATTACAATTATTTTGTATCTATAAATTGATGTCAACATTCTCCTTCCGTGTGGTTAGCACAAAAGGCTCATATATTGCATAAAAAGAATAATTGTTTTGTTCTTCGCCGTGTGGTTTGTAAACATGGACAATTTGTGCGCGTTTTATAAACATTTGGCGATAATTCGCTGTTGTATAATTGTAAAGGTCACATATGGAATTAATTCGTTCTGTGCCTAATTTGCTCCACATTTGCAAATATTTATGTATGTAGGAATTACACGGCATCAACTAATGTCAAGTAAAACCTGTATTTTAACTATCAAGCAATCAAAATCGAATGAAAACGGTCCATAATAAAAAATTTCTAGACCCTAGAGTTTAGGTACCTAAGAAATTATTAAGATTAAGCCAAACTTGTCTGGAACCTAGGTACTTTTTGAATGAAACTAATTGATACTGGTACAGTTACATTAACTCATGATATGATTAGGTATGAGTAATGCATTCATGGTAAATTGTTGATAAAAATACATTTCAATAAACTTTGTAATACAAAGTAAAATGTTATCTAAGTATATGCTAATTCCTTCATCTTAAAATAATGAAATATGTAAAAACATGACGGGCTTAAATTCTGTATTTATAATATACCTTTGTGGGACTTTGACAGACTGCTTAGTTTGAGATCAGTTGACCAATTGTCAAAAATTAACCAGGATATAAAAAAAAAACAAAAATCAGTCAATCAGTCCAGTCTGAATTGTTTAAGTGTATTTATAGCACTGAGTGACCTAAACCCACACTTAGGTCATGCTTCTATGTGACTTACATAGTCCATTATTACACGGAAAAGCAATACCTAAGTGCAGGTTTATGTCACTCATGCTATAAAATTGTGTATGATACTCGTAACTTAACTGGTCGCACGCACGACCAGACAAGAAAAACCTGCTAGAGTTAAAATTTATATGGAACAGTAACTAAATGACAGTTAATATTAAACCTTGTGTCTTATATGTCACAGTGGCATTTCGCGCACAATGGCCGCGGTTCCCCCTTAAACACAAACGGTCTGTATAAGGCGCTCGGAGGGCTAAGTCACACGTATCATAACATACATACATATTTCATGACAAATACACCGTATAAATGAGAACCAAATGAAGGCCATAATTCAGTACTGTATCATGTCTATAAGTGTGGTTCATGCCTAAGAAGGATCTGCTTGCAAAATGAGGAAAATATAAATACAAAATGTTCTAAACATTTCTGTTTATTTGAATGTTTTTTATAATTACTTATACAGCAACATGGGGTTGAAGTTGAACCATTTGCACCAGTATCTCCAGCTTTCAACATTTACTGGCAACCTTAACACTAGAATAAGACATGTTTTATTTTTCAAGGTCTACAGATACAAGTCCCAGTGATTCGGGCAGCACTCCACGAAGTGAGGACAGGAATTCAGGCAACTGGTGGGACTCGTGGATAACGTCAGCCAAGTCAAAGGTTAATTTGATATTTTTATTTTTTATGGGCCGGCTGGTGTGAATGTTAGATACATTTATATTTAATTTATTTGTTTTGATTTATTTACAGCCAATATTAACAGGTGTCAGAAACATGTTTATAAAGTGTAATTTTGTAGTAAATCAGTCATTGGGTTCTGTGGGCTGTGTTGGAATATATCAGGATACTATAAAAAATATAGTATATTATATCTATCTGTCTTACTATATAAATGGAATGCTGTGCCGCACCTCATCATATCAGCCTAAGGATGTCCATTGCTGAACATAGTCCTCCCCCATTAACTACCAACTGGAACGGTTTTGGGCCGCTTGCATCCAGTGACGCCCAGCAACCAGACCAGGTCATCGGTCCACCTGGTGCGAGGTCTTCCCGCTCGGTGCTTTCCAGTATGTGGTCGCCACTCGACCAACCTTCCTTCCCCATCGGTTATCGGTTCTTCGAGCGATGTGGCCTGCCAATCGGTAATTTTTGTTCTTCCACGAATGTCCTCGTTTCAGACCCTGTCACGTAGAGACATTCCGAGCATATTGCGTGCCGCATCTAGTACTAAGTATGTAACAACAGAAATAATTATTTCTGAAATGATTACACTCATGATAATGGGATCAAGTGGCTGTTTATTCCTTACAAATGTAGAACTGATATTGAATTGATATGATGTGACAACATCCGGACAAATTATGTTTGTTTGTTTGTTTGTTATTACTAAACTATCAATTTGTCATAACATACTTTTAGTACACAAAACTTTTAGTCTATTACTAGCTTTCCCCCGCGGTTTTACCTGCGTTCCCCGGGATAAAAGTAAATCATGTCCTTCTCCATATAGACTATCTACATGCTTTTCATGACGATCGGTTGAATAGTTAAGGCGTGAAAATATGACAAACAAATAAACTCACATTTGCATTTATAATATTAGACTAATTAAAATGAGATAAAAATACATAGCTTTATTTCTATATAATCAATAATAGAGTGTTTTAAATTTAAAATAAAAAATAGGCTTAACTAACTTTTCGCCCCATGTGTTACCCTAATTTATCCCCCTAGCTAGGAGTTGAATATTGAAAAACCATTCGTATATATTTACACTTCTCTGTGATAAAATTATTTCACAGAATCGAATATTTTACGTATTCTTATTTTTTTTTTTTATTATTTACACATGTGCTTAATGACTGCAAATAATGATTATTAGTCAAAACAAATTAACTGCGTTTTTCGATGGTGATACTTACATTGTGACACAGAATTTATCTGAGTAGGTAAAATGCATTTTTGTTAAAGGATAGCATAATTGGCTTTATTCTAAAGTTAATAACATTCAAAGTAAAAATATATTTAATTACGTAGTTGTTTAAAATTACACAAAGACACTTGATTAAAATCTACCAGATCATAATCTAGAGTAGATTAAAAGCGGAAATGTCATATGCATTAAATATCACAAAGAAATAACAAAAGGTTTATTAGATGAATATATTAAAATAAAAACGCAATTAAAGGTATGTAGTTTGGATTCCTTTCATTTTCCATGGCGTCCAAAAGTTGGAAAACAAAAACATTAATTACCCTTCTTATATTTCTTTGATCGATGGCTTTTGGTCTGAACTCATAGTTTAGTGAACGGTGACTTTTAATTCAGTAGAGTCGGAGATGATTCATCATAGGTCATTAATTCAGGAATACTCTGTAGGTACTCTTAATTTCCATGCCCTGAAAAGATAAATAGGCTACATTCCGCAGGCCGGTTAATATGACTTGAATATAATCGCGTCAGTGACAAGTCGTATAGTTGAAAACATGGAGATGCTAAATTGTGCTACCATCAACTCGGTCTTTAAGGGTAGTGAGCCAAATGAATGGGGGTGATGACGCTGATCAATGTCATGGTAGGGTGGGATTTCGTAGGGCGTATAGCTCTGAGGGAACTTGGGCCCATTACATTCCCCAAAACCTTTTATGTAATTCTTGTATTGATCAGTATTTGATCTGTTATAACAGATTCAATTGATCTAAAAACCTTAATAAACTGTCTAGATCAGGGATGGTCAAACAGTCGATCGCGGGAATTCCACGTGCTGCCTAAATATTTTGTGGTAATTCACCGTTTTTTCACCCCAGGGCCAGTAGACAAGATGGTTATCGATAATCGTCATCGTTAGTAAACGATCACGATCACCTTGTATGGGATTGACATTTCAAATCATAATATCACGTGATTTTTAACAATCTTATTTCAACCCCAAAAAAGGTTGATCGTTTACTAACGATGTCGATTTTCGACAACCATCTTGTCTAGGGGGGCTTCTTAATAGATAATCTAAACAGTATTTCAAATATTTTTTCATACATTCACTGTAAATACAGTATTAAATTACCATCTCCATTGTGATACATATAAGGTCAGTGTACTGCCACAAG
Organism: Polyploca ridens; assembly: GCA_951394255.1. Classification (NCBI taxonomy): domain Eukaryota; kingdom Metazoa; phylum Arthropoda; class Insecta; order Lepidoptera; family Drepanidae; genus Polyploca; species Polyploca ridens. The sequence goes on along the minus strand of OX596265.1, from coordinate 5,530,689 downwards.
TGAAACTATGCGCAAGCAGACTTGACTGACTCATGCGATTGTTAATGCTAGATCAAATAGAACCGTCCCTCATAATCACGGCAACGCTTGCGATAAAACTGAAATCTAAACCTTGTCGTGCTCAATTTAGAATTCTTTTTATATTAAATGTCGATTTAGTAGCCCCGTAAAAATCTGAAATTATAAAACCGTGTCGGCTATTTTTATGTTTTATTAAAACGTTTTCAGAAGCGTGACTTGGGTCATTAACTTTAAAATTTGAAGATTTTCATGGTAATTATATTCGGATTGACTTTTTTATATTACTAAAGTAGCAAACAAGCATACGGCCTACATAATGGTAAGCGGTACCGTAGCCTATCGACGCTTGCTTCACCAGGGGTATCACTGACGCATTGCCGATGATACTGCAAAATCCTCTTCACACCCTTTTTGAGGAACCCCACGCTGTACTACCTTGAGAAAACTACGGATGGAGCTCCCTCCACAATCTGAGCGGCCGCGGCAGGAAGCTCCTTTGAAACCGCACAGTGCGGGACCATTTTGGTTCCAATGAGTGTGGCGTCTTTTTTAACAGCTATAAAAGTTAACATTGACAGAATCTCTGACAAAGAATTTAACACTGATCGAACATGATGACCTCCCTCATGCATGTCATTGATGTTGTTGCAGACCTTCATATCTGAAGTCTTAGGGTCTATTCAACCAAACGAAAAAGGTTTCGTTCGTAATAATATTCTCTATCTATCCTATTCAAATAGAGCATGCGCGAGCACTCCGTCTGTCTGAACCGACCTTTAGTTTTGAGTCGCCCTGCCACAAACATCGTCATCGTCAAAAAACTAAACATTGGGCGCTTCTTCATTGGGGCGACACGACACGACATGTCGTCGGGCGACTCCGGCAGCTATACGTTCTTCATTTGAACACACGACGCGGTAATAATGAGAGCCGCGGGGGCGCGGGCGGCGCGTCCACTCGCACGCCCACATGGAAGCTTGCGAGTGTACACAACACATGCATAAAGAGCCGCCACGACACCAGTGGGAGACTTGCTGCCGACGACATGACGCCGCCGACAACAACATGTCGTTGCCGTGCCGGCCCAGTGAGACAGCGTGCAGTACAATCTCATATTATGCATCCACTGATGTCGTGGACAGCTGCCGTTGTCGTGTCGTGTCGCCCAATGAAGAAACGCTCACCGTCGTAATTAAATTTGAATCGTATCAAAACATTAAGCAATAATGAACTCTGAGAAATCTAACCATCTAACTTATTTACCTATCCTTTGATGCCAACACGCAGCGAGCGGGGAAATGACAAATGTCTTATAAGAAATTCAGTCGCTTTGGTTATTATATGAGACCATACATATTGCAAGAAATGTCGGATCACACGCCCATACATCTTATAACACATTTCTTATAAGACACTATTTTTTCTTATAATGTGCAATAGAACTTATAAGTAAAATCTAGTGTTCCACTTTTATTTTATTTACCTTTATTTAGTATTAAAGAGATAACAAACACAGAATTCTGATAACTGTTTATTGAGCTTATGATAACTGGTAGTAACTTGATTCGTGAAATATCAAAGTACATCAAGGTTACTGGTGCGTAGTAGATAGTGAATGAACGGGGCATCGATTTCTGCCAATAACCTTTTAGTCTTAATAACCGGTAAATGTTATAACCACTTATAGTTTACCAAATGTGCCAGTTGAGAGCGATTTAATTGATAAATTTTAATTCCAGTGCTGGTTGCACTACATTTTTCTTTACAATACTCTTAAACTAACTTATATAGTTGATAGATTCTTTCTCGATCTCCAGCATTTTGCCCCGCTGTTTTACCCCCTTACAATTAAAAAAACCTTTCTGGGGATACCAGTATAAGGACCCTGCACAATTATACTTTCAAAATTTTTAAATTGTGCTTTCTTACGTACGTCAGTCAGAGTTCTCTTTTTACGACTGCATGGTGGCATGGTACTTCGTTGTCATTACGTACATAGCTGCTAGTTAACAACCACATGCATTTAACCATCGGCTAATTGAGAATCAGTTCTAACCAGAACTAAATACCAAGTCAACTTCTGAGGGTGAAACCGACACGACAAAGAAAAACTAAATCTTGAACATGTTAGTGAACATCTGGAGCAAGCTACTGTCAAACTTTATTGGTCACGTATATATTTGTGTTATGTTAGCGACACAGCCAAATAGCCAGACCTACTTCGTTCAAACTTGACATACAATTTAGGTCGTAACCTAGAACAACTTGGCACAGAATAACAATGCGCCCTAAAAACTAGCACATTATAATGCTAATGTTTCCAAATCAAATGCAGGTTTTGTGATGCGTATTTTGTTTGTTTTTTTATACCACAAAGTCGTTAAAAAAGCATACGGCCCGCCTGATGGTAAGCGGTTACCGTAGCCATATGGACGCTAGCAACACACGAGGCATCACTCACGCGTTACCGACCCTTCCATCTCCCTGAGCTCTGGTGACTTGGAAGTACAGGTTTTTGATTTGTATGCTACGGAAGCACCAAGTAGGATGGCCTCCCACAGTGGATCTGGTGACCAGGCTAGGTTCAATCCAGATTCTTCGTGCTTCAGTATTAATATCAAGTTTGTTATTTTTATCAAAATGCAGCGGATGTATGAATATGACAGATAATATCGAGCGTGATAATATTATGTTAAGGGGAGGTCTAAGCTCAAATGCACAAAAATGGGTTTCTTTGAGAGTCGAGTATGACGTAACGCAATGAAAATACCTAACACAAAAAAATACTGTGGACAGAAGAGGGTTTTGAGAAAAATGTTAACCGAATAGAATATTAAAAAGTGCTTTGATATTCCCAATAAAAAAATCGTAAGTTACGTCTAAAAAAATCTTTCGCGTCGAAATTCTCCGTATTTTTAGCGATGACAACAATTTTATTTTTAATTATATATAAGATACAGAATTATATTAGAATATTAAGAGGCCGTATGCTAAATTTTGCCGATTTTGCTGATTTACGTGATTTTACAGACGTGATTTTACGGTTAAAATACTGTATTTCTATAAGTTTTAATACACAACATAAAATATAATTTCAATTATTATCTAATAAACGAGTTACTTTTTTAATTTTATGATTTAATTTTCATTAATCGACCTCAAACAGGCGGCTGTTTTTGAATTTTTGCTATAAGAGGTTTAGAATATCACATATTTACGAATCGTTTTCCCGTCTAAGCGGTATGAAAAAAATACAGTCTAATGTTATGAAAGTTATCTATAAAATAAACGGAGCACTTTTTACCACCTTAATATAATAATTTTGAGTAAAAAAATATTTAACTTAGTCAATTTTTTGAGAAAATGGGCGAAGAATGGCTTTTGATTTCGGCTACTTAGAACTCTCGTTCATTAAAATGATATTTACATAAATAAACTTCAGTTAACAAATAATCCAATTCCTGAAAAAAAAATTGAAAAAGTTCAATAGTTTGGCAATAAAAAATCTTTTAAAACAACCTAAATCTCGCAATAAATAAAATAATAAAAATTAAAAGGTAGCTCATTCATTAAATTATAATTAAAATGATATTTTAGGTTGTGAATTAAATCTTGTAGAAATACAGTATTTTAAAATCACGATTGTTAAATCACGTAAATCAGCGAAATCGGCAAAATTTGGCATACGGCCTCTTAACCGGACACTTATTCAATTTAATGTCTATATTCTGTGTAATCTAAAGAAAACCCGTAAATAACAGTCCATTTCATAGAGTCGACACATTTATGATTTACCATTTTCAACCTTATTCCAGTGAAGAACGAGTGCTGTCAAAATCGTAGTCCGCGCCTTAAATGCAACTTAATCGAAACGTCGAGATTAGACATAATAATCTGTTAAACACTATTTTAATTTATATTTAACTAAACATTCCAAATTAAACAAATAAAATACCTAATATCTAAACTGACATGTCGGAGTCTATATTGAAGGACAGAAAAATCAAGACAATACTTGAAGAATTCTTAATCACTAATAAACATGTTTAAATATATTGTTGTCCCTTTCAGTCCGCGGAAGTATACACAATGGTGAAGAAAGATTTGGATGAAATCGGGACAGCGGTGAAGAGCGAAGCGAGCCATGTTTTCAGTTCCACATCCAATGTTATCGGGAAGACATTGAAGGTAAGAGTCTCTCTGTTGTTATCTCTTTTACGCACACGGCATATAACTGAGATGGCGGTAGAGCACCCTGGTAAATGGATGTCGTAATGTACCAACTTCATTAAGGTCTTAGGATAGCACTTCAAAAGTCAATGCGATCCGGAAATCAAATCAATAGTTTGTTTGGAATCCAGCTGCCTTATTCTCTTTCCTTTTCCTCCATGATTTTAACGCATTAACGAATACGGCACATTATAAGCCTTATATCAATGAATTAAAGTCCACTTTGTCTCTTGTCACACTGATCAATTTCTCACACATCACCTTTTTCCATTTGCTCAAACTCAATTCTCATTTTAATAGCTTTTTTTTTAACCTTTTCAGTTGGATGTACCAGAATCACCAGCCAATGTTATGAAGAAAAGCTTCAGCACATTTATCGGTAAGAACTCCAAAGAATGTGTATGATAAATAACTGCCATTGAAAATTGAACCATACTCAGAACATTTAAATATCAATTCACAGGACAGGTGAGCACGGTGCTGAATCCGGAGCCGGATGATGAAGACGATACTGAAGTTATTTTATCTTCTGGGGATACGACTATGCTGTCCACATACAAGGTAAAAAATAGTGTCAGCAGTCTCTCTTTCCCACCTCCCAGATTAGCTCTGGCGACCTTAGTCACGCGCAGGAAAATATCATTTCTTTTAAACTCCTTTTTTCTTTACACTCTGGCTCACAAAGGACATTAAGGATTGCGTGGAAATAAATGTAGTTAATGTAAGGTATGCATCCATCAACGCATCCTTTTAGTAAATTCCTTCTTATGTTGTTAAAGAAGTTAGAAGAATGTCTTGGGCCTTTTTCTTTTTTTAAAGGAACATATAATTGTTTGGCTACCTACTTCTCCAGTCAAACTGCTCTTTGAGTGACAAAACATTATGCTCTACCTCTTAAAATTATGATTAAATTCTTAATATTGTATCCCCTAACAGAAAGAACTAGAAGCCCTCCAGCGCGTAGACGCAACATTCATAGTGCCAGCGTACAGTCCAGAGTTCGAAGCGTGGATCGCCAGTCTCGAGTCCGCGGAGGCTGGCGTCATCACGCCCACCGCCGCCGTCCGGAGACTGGAGACTAGTCCCGTACTCAAGTCGCAGTATGAGAAGTTGGTGCCCGACGCGGTATCGCATGAAGAGTTCTGGGAGCGGTAAGTACGATTAACAAAGTTTAAGCATTTGTTTTTATTGACTAGAAAGTGACGGCCCATAAAAGATTCGCCTTATGCTAGCTCTCAACTGGAGTTAATATTTAGGTATCTACGCCTGAGGGCGCCCCAGGTGGGGCACAAACCTCGGCTCATGGTGTTACCGGGGGAAGGAGATGGACATTTTATTTATAAAACGAGTTACAAGTAATTAGGGGCGGTCGGATTACTGTTGGCAGCTCGGGCCGCTTGAACGGGCCGAGACTGAGTGAGACGTCGTCATGCGTGTTCTCGATGGCAAGGAAGGAAACGGGGTGAACGGTTATGCAATTATGTGTGTAGAAACTTTAACCATGGTCAGTTTTCGCTTGCAAGCAGTAATCATAGCTCGCCATCGCCATGTTGAGAATAAAAACTCTTTCTTTAAAACCATTTGTTTTAACTACTACTGTTTTATGAAAAATGCATTGTCGACTTATATTGTCTCAGTCACTGGTAGCTGCTGGTCACACAAATCGTAGCATTACAGTGGTCATATGCAGTTGCAGTTTGTCCATTACACTCCTTGATAATCAAACTCATTTAGTTTGAAACCTGGTAAGGCATTTATAAATGTTAGATACGGTTAACTCCACCGGTTCGTAATACACTTAAACTGAGAATACTCCGGCAAGATACTCAGCAAAGTCAGGACGTGCCTCGCTCGAAACAAACGCGCGCACTTTATTTATTTTATTTATTTTTATTAAGACAAAATCCACAGCTCTTAGTTACAACAATTTTACACACTTAATTACATCACTTACAGCCAATTACGGATTTAAATTTTGATTTTTTAACATAGTTTTAAGCAGTCACATTAATACTGTATTCTGTATGGTATTAAATTAAAACAAGAATATATATATAATGTGTGGTGTGTAGTGGTTGGTGTGAGCTTGCGTGGTGTGAGCATGTGTAGTGTAAGCATGTGAGGTGTGAGCGCGAGTGTGTCTATGTGTACGTGTATGTATGTATGTATGGGTATGTGAGTGCGTTTACTAAGTGTAAGTTTGAAGGTCTCAACTCATCAATCACACAAAACTTTTAAAATTTTATTCTTAAACACATTTTTGTTTTCATTAAATATATCAATAGAGTGAAACTTTTTATTATATGTTCGATGCATTCGGTTCACCAATGAGCACTGAGCATAATTAGTCCTAGCTGATGGCACTGCAAATAAACCAGTGTGCCTTGTTCGAGTTTTAGGACAGCAAAAACGCAACACTCTAGAAGTTAACTCAGGACAGTCGATATATCCGTTACAGATACCATGTAGCAGTGACATATCATACAGTATACGACGGTTCTCAAGTGTTGCGGGCTTGTGACGCTTACATGCTTCATTATAATTTTTGAAAGCGCCATGACACCGATAGTTTAGATGTTTTACAAATTTACATTGAATTTTTTCAAGAACCTGAATATAAGTGATATATTGTGGACACCATATAGTGCAACAATATTCAAGGATGCTTCTAACATATGAGAAATATAGCACTTTTAGGCAATCTATATCAGAGAAGGGGCGACTGACTCTTAAAACAAACCCTAAACTTTTGGAAGCTTTATTTACGATGTTATCAACATGCTCTGAAAAATATAATTTAGCATCCATTGTAACCCCGAGATCCCTTATTGAAGATGATTTGCCTATTATGACTTTATTAATTTCATAGTTAAATTCGGTGGGATTTCTTTTTCGAGTAAAGGAGACATAATGGCACTTATTTATATTAATCCCTATACGATTAGTGGCATAATAATTACTGAGTCTATCAAGGTCTGCTTGAAGATTAAAACAATCGGAACTATTATGAATTTTCATATAAATTTTAGTGTCATCAGCATACATTAGATACTTGGCGTATCGGAAACAAGCACCAACGTCATATAAGTATGAGGCATACAGCAATGGTCCCAAAATAGATCCCTGCGGCACGCCTGATGGAACTTTTATAAAATCCGAGCAATATCCACCCACAACCACCGCCTGCGACCGGTTGCGCAAATATGATTCCATCCATCTCAAAAGGTTACCGCGAATACCAAGCTCACGCAGTTTTCGTAAAAGTATGATGTGGTCTACCCGATCAAACGCCTTTTCAAAATCTGTGTAGACCACATCGACCTGCGAACCGCCGTCCATATAGTTGGCAACATGTTCAACAAAAACGCCCAGATTAGTCGCTGTAGATCGCCCCTTCATGAATCCGTGCTGTTCAATCGGGATTGAAGAAGATAATACTGGGTAAATATGACTATGCACGAACCTTTCCAGCATTTTACTAAGTACGTTTAGAATTGATATGGGGCGATAATTTTCAATACATACCTTAAGGCCCTTTTTATACACAGGTACTACGTGAGCTCTTTTCCAAATCTTTGGGAAGTAACCAATTTGCAGACATCTATTAAAAATAAGCGCAATAGGAGATGCTAAAGTATCCGCACATTTAGTAAAAAATACTGGAGGTATTTTATCACAACCGGCCCCTTTTGTTATATCCAAACTACGAATAAGCTTAATTATATCAGCCTCGAGAACTCCAATCGTGTCAATACTATGGCAGCAATTATCTGAAATCTGAGTAGATGTATATTCATCTGCAGGCTCACTAAAATTTTTATTAAAAAAGTTATTAAACGCTGAACAAATATCCTCATGTTTGTTTAAAACAGATTCACCGTATGTCATCTGTTGTGGATAGCCCGAGCTGTTACTTCTCTTAGATTTTATATACGACCAGAAAAATTTAGGATTAGATTTGATTCGTTTTTGGGATGATTCAAGGAACGAACTGTAACACTTTGCCTGTAATATCTTCTGCTTCGCCCTGAGTTCAGCAAACTCATTATAGTCAACTGGATTATGGTATAGTTTCCAATCCTTATGTTTTTTATATTTATTTTTTATCAAACTAATAAGATCCCTGGTATACCAAATAGGATATGTGTACGTACCGGAGCAATAAACTTGCGGGACATAGGTTTGTATTAGGTAGTTCAAAATCGAGTAAAATGTATCAACTATATTATCCAAGTTATCATCATCAGTTATAAAAGACCAATTCTGTTCACTAAGAGACTGGTTAATGTTTTCATAATTAGCACGATGAAATTGATATTTGATACGACAACGAGGCTTAATTGAGGGTACTAGTATGTCAGAAGCTATTATTGATAAAGATGGATGAAAAACATCCTCGGGAACTAGAGATGAATAAGATTTACGTATTGTTAGTGGAAAATTTGAAAAAACTAGATCCAAAACATTACCATGGTTATTTGACAAAACATTATATTGATTTAAACCCAAAAATGAGCATTTTGCCAGAAGATTTGAAGCTGTATTTTGCATTTCTACAGAACCTTTCTTTAATATTCTAGGATCACATGTATCCCAATTTATACAAGGGAGGTTAAAATCGCCAGCCAATATAAAATGGTCATTAGGATGAGTATCACTAACTAAAGAAAGTACGTCAATAAATAATTGTGTTCTTAGTGGAAGTAAGGCATTCGGAGGTATATAAGCAACAGCAATATGTAAATCATTTGTGGAGCCAATAGCTTTCCCAGGAATCGTAATCCATACACACTCAAGGTCATCTCGATTCCATTCAGTTCTCGCACGTGCTTGTAATCGTGAGTTACATAGAATGAATACACCTCCTCCTCTAGTACCTCTATCCCTACGAAACATAAGAAACTTACTATTACAAAGCTCTGCGTCTAATATCCCGTCACACAGCCAGCTCTCCGTGACCATAACTATATCCTGCTCAAAAAGCAAAAGATTATTATAAAATTCTGTAGTTTTTGACCTAAGTCCTCTAACATTCTGATAAAATAACTGCAATTCCTTTAATTTATCTAATTTATCATCCATTTATAAAAACATGTTCAAGTCCGAAATGAAAAATAATCCCCCTATGAATTCCATATATATGTAAAACTTTTAACAACCTATACTTTATGTTTATGAATATGTTAAATAATTCCTTCAATTGCGGTTTGCAAATAAAACAAATAATTATTTCATACAAATAATAATTATTCACAGTTTGCTTAGTCATACAAAACACAGTTAACTCATTTTTGTTTATCACTCTTTGATATAATATGTTTTTTATGTCTTGTGTGTATTGACAAGTAATGTATTCAAGGTAAAATTGAGCTACATGAATTTGAAACCAATATGAAATATTGTATGTATTGTATTTTATGTTTTGTTTGTGTTTACGAGAAATGTGTTCAGTGTAGGATTGTGTGGCAAGAAGTGGAAACTGATACAACATATAAAAAAGGGCAAAATATTGTGATGATTCCACTTTACAATGACAGTTATTTATAGATAAGTAATATATATCAGAATAAATTTTAATAACACTAAAAATATAGTTTAACCAATTAAATGTACATAAAAGCCAAAGGAGATATAAATCAAAGATTTGAATTAAGCTATCTTTACCAAATCCGCTGCCGAATTTATCGGTATGGGTGGCGAATTGTCGTTTTTTCTGACATAAATGCGTCAGTTTTTTGTCCATATATATTTATAACCAACTTCTTTCGCCTTGTGTCTGCAAGAACCCATTAACATCTTGTTTTCTCTGGTTAAATGTTCATTAATGTAAATTTTGTGAACTTCACTACCAATACCGACGTTGTTAGTTGATAAATTGCCGTGTTTTCTAGCTGCAGCGATAAGTTGATCTTTGATGGCACGTTGTCTGAGTTTGACGACGATAGGGCGCGCACGGGTCCCACTATTCGCACGCCTCGGTTGAACACGGTGTGCAAATTCTATGTCTGTGGGCTGAGTGGTAATTCCAATGTGCTTCGCTACCTTTGTGACAATGTCGGTAATAACCTCATCCTTATCCTCGGGAACGCCTATTATCTCCAAGTTCTGCATCCTCACCCATTGCTGTTGCTTCAAATTCTCTTCTTCCAACGACTTAATTCGAGAGGCATAAGCACTAAGATCCTCTTACAGGTGGTTATTTTCTTCTTTCAAGCACTTTAGTTCAGAGGATGTAGCACCTAGTAATTTCTTCAAATCAGTCAATTCTTTTTTCAGATCATCATATTGCAAGCTCAAAAAAGATAACGATTCCTGGTAACCTGTACACTGCACGTTTATTGCACTGAGTTGATTAAATAATCCACTTACAGAAGATTGTATTATAGCCTTCATCTCCTGCTTGTCAGCGTTTAGGATCTCTTTGAGCTTGTCTTCCGAGATGAAGTTTGTGTGCTCGAGCTTTTTACGCAATGTAATGTTGCTATTATCAGACAAAACTTCCCCTTCAGAGTTATCCATTGGTGAAGGTATAGACTGACTTGACGAGCGGACAGGTGTGTTCGTATTATCTGACCGAGGCTGTTTACACCTACATTCTGAGCATCTCCAGATGCGTCTACTCTCGTCATTCATGGACTTAAATCGTTTCGGAGATAAATTTGCGCACTGAAGATCATATTTCTGTTTGCAGCCTGGACAACTCATAATATGATTATTTTGTATCGCGGCTTTACAGCCAAAGCATTTGTTCATTGTTATGACACGAAGCGATCCGCACAATAAGTAGGTCAACTGGTCGAGGGTGACAGAGCTACGTCACAGCGACGCGACGGTGGGTTATCGCAGGTAGCGGTCGAGAAGCAGCAATTTTATTAAATGTTTTTACTTATTTTTCACTTGCTTGATGAAGTTAAAGTCTAAAAGATACACAAATCGAGAGCTTTTTTAATTAGCTATACAACTATGCATCTCACAATCACTTCCAATCACATATCACACAAGTTTCTACTAGATTGTCCACACTTGATACAATAATGATGTTTACGATATGACCGCACGACGATGAATGCACTGCCACGATCTAAGCTGAGAGTTGTCGGTTTTTGTCGATGGTCAAAGGCGCCTCAGTAGGTTTGCCGCGCGCAATCAAGACGTTTTTTTTTTGCCTCCCTCGAGTGCAATGGACAAATGGCTGTGTTTGACACTCCTCCAGTTGTATCGCAGCTATATACTGATTTTGGACTGAGCGCTCGACACCTCCCAGCCTCACCGTGGCCTTGTGCCTTGCCGCACGCGGCAGCATCATGCAAAATAGAGCGAGACTGCTTCGTGAGGCAATCTTCACCCGAGGCTGCTCGCTCAGTCAGTACGCGACTATTGACGTTAGAATACGGACCTTATTCACGAGTTTTGTTGCCCAGGTACTTGTTCCGCGTGGCCCTGCTACAAGACAGGCTGGCGGCCGCCTCGCGCAAACAGCCCATCGAGGAGCAACACCAAACCGCAGACCCCGTCCTCGCTCACCTGCCTCTACAGATGCACACGCCCATACAACAGTAAGCGTTTACAATAGATACACTATATCAAACTGCCCATCGAGGAGCAACACCAAACCGCAGACCCCGTCCTCGCTCACCTGCCTCTACAGATGCACACGCCCATACAACAGTAAGCGTTTACAATAGATACACTATATCAAACAGCCCATCGAGGAGCAACACCAAACCGCAGACCCCGTCCTCGCTCACCTGCCTCTACAGATGCACACGCCCATACAACAGTAAGCGTTTACAATAGATACACTATATCAAACAGCCCATCGAGGAGCAACACCAAACCGCAGACCCCGTCCTCGCTCACCTGCCTCTACAGATGCACACGCCCATACAACAGTAAGCGTTTACAATAGATACACTATATCAAACTGCCCATCGAGGAGCAACACCAAACCGCAGACCCCGTCCTCGCTCACCTGCCTCTACAGATGCACACGCCCATACAACAGTAAGCGTTTACAATAGATACACTATATCAAACTGCCCATCGAGGAGCAACACCAAACCGCAGACCCCGTCCTCGCTCACCTGCCTCTACAGATGCACACGCCCATACAACAGTAAGCGTTTACAATAGATACACTATATCAAACTGCCCATCGAGGAGCAACACCAAACCGCAGACCCCGTCCTCGCTCACCTGCCTCTACAGATGCACACGCCCATACAACAGTAAGCGTTTACAATAGATACACTATATCAAACAGCCCATCGAGGAGCAACACCAAACCGCAGACCCCGTCCTCGCTCACCTGCCTCTACAGATGCACACGCCCATACAACAGTAAGCGTTTACAATAGATACACTATATCAAACTGCCCATCGAGGAGCAACACCAAACCGCAGACCCCGTCCTCGCTCACCTGCCTCTACAGATGCACACGCCCATACAACAGTAAGCGTTTACAATAGATACACTATATCAAACAGCCCATCGAGGAGCAACTCCAAACCGCAGACCCCGTCCTCGCTCGCCTGCCTCAAGCTTATACTAAGCGTATACTATTGTAACCTCATATTTATTCGCTATATGAGCCTAAATGACCCTGTCTGACCCGTGAAGGCTATATTAGGTCATATTCAACTAATTTTACTATGAGACCAACTCTGAAATCGGAAAAATAATTTAAACTTTTCATACTAAAGGTCGAGCTAACTTGCGCGATTAATGTTGTATGTTTGAAAATAAACAAATGACAGGATGTTTTATTTAGAACGAGATCAATATTCAGAATTTGCATTTATTGTGTATCTCATTGTTTCGGTCGTGACCGTTGCACACCGACGAAATCTATTGAATAACCTGTATTTCTGATATTATGTTACCTCTTGAGTTCTTACTACTATGCAGGCTACTTTTTATCCTAAGAACGCGTGGGAGTGGAAGTATTCAATATAAAATCATAATAAATAACTATATCTGTTGATGTGTGGAGCCTAGGATGATATTTGTATCCATAACTAATATCGCATCATTGATTACATCACAAGGAATGTAGAGCATTGCTAACGACTATAGTTTTCCGATAAAATGTCTTGCTACTTTGTAATAAAGATGAAAATCAGTTACCGTATGTACACCACAAGAATCAGACTTGCAGGCTAGTCAAAAATCATTATATAAATCGTTTCAGGAGCCCAAAAAAGGTTTTACCCGACGTGGAGATCGAGAAACCGTACGAAGCACCCGACATTGACCATGTCACTTGGGAGGATGGTAAGTAGTAGATACAGCTTATACTTACGTAGCGGATAGAAGATTGCTGATGATGGATGAATGTCTTTAAATTCACAGAAGACTTCGCTAACGACGTCGAACTAACAGAGGAACAGCAAATATTACTTCTAGAGGAGTATGAAAAGGAAATAGCGACTAAAAAACTAACAAAACAAACGTCCTCGCGCGACATCGCTAATAACAACACTGACACTAAAATGACTAACACTGAACGTAAGAAACCACAAACTAAAGACAAAAACAATAAACATACCACAGACAAAAAAAGTAAAAATGGCCGGTCACCGAAAAAGGCGGTAAAATCTGACGTATGCGGTAATAACTTAGTTGAGGATTATTTCGGTGATAAAGAAGTTAAGGACGATGCTAGCGCCAATTCCGACGAGAGTTGGGAAAAGGAGTTTGAGATTGATGACGTCATTGAGCAGAAAGCTTGATTCATCCGGCCATAGACTAGCTAGAGTATTAATAAATTGTTATATTATGCTGAACAGGCCGCGCAAATTCACAGGACTTCGACTTTCTGTGAGATTATTCACAATAAGGTCGAGGGACGCACATTACATCGGCCGACATTGTTAGATTGATTATTAATAATATTAAATATATTACAGAATATTCTTACAGAAAGTCCATTTGCCTGATCTCTTACACAACTTTCATGGTTGAATTATTTTCCTCCATCAGAAATATATAAACCTATCATCAATATTGCAATGTTGTATCATGTATGTATCAGTAATAAGTAAGGTTTATAATATTCCATCTTGATTTCAGTGTAATTGCTTTAAAGTATGCAGCGTGAGGACTGAACATATTGTATGTAAAATATAGAATATTTTATTAAGACTATACGGGTTGTATGTTTAAATACACGGCAAACAAATATTATAGTAATATTGTTTCACAAAAATTAAAAATAAAATACTTTCCATTTATGAGTTGGTCACACTTTTAACTGTGATAACATGCAGTATATATTTGCTCAAGCAATATGCCTTATACAAAATAAATCATGAAAAATAAGGTGTCTTTACACATACATCCCTATACAGTCACATTAGGGTAAGTGCACACTTTTGGGTTAATTTTCTATCTGTTCCCCCTATACTCCCCCTATTGCATTTATATCATTATTTCCTATAAGTATTGCACCACTGGGTTTTATATTTTTTTCGAGATAAATACAGTATGACCTGTCTTAAGGGCTACTAAAAAGTCACAAGACAAGTGGTTGTCTCTCTTTGCCGCTATGTGCGTCTCTTATTGGCACATGGGGCTGTAAAAAGTGACCTATTCACATGGTCCTTAATTAGTTTTGAAAAGTTGGGTGTTTCTTCACTACAAATGGAAGCCTTCTCTTGATATAAGAACATGTTAACTTGGATATGAGCTTTAGGTTTTAGGTACATTCTACTCAAGGGACATGACCCATGGCCAAATACAATTTCTCTAGGTTTACAATAACTTGAGACCGGATTATATTTCAACTTTATTAATAGATTTTTGGTTTGGATTACTCTATGAATAAAATTGTAAAAGTGTAACACCTAGTGGTGCTGATTCTGGTAAACTAATTTAGTCTCAATATGTCTCTTTCTAACAAGTACATAAGAGAAGGATGTAAGAAATTTAGTCCTGTCAAATTAGTCCAGTGCTTATCGCGGTTACGTCTAAATACCCGCAAATGACGACGGCAAAGACTAATGTGTCAACTTTAAGTATGTTCTATCCTTTTTCAATCATATTTGTAAGAAAGAGATGTGATGTGACTAAAATTAGTTTAGTGCAATTTACAACGGATCGGCACCAATGTATGTATCTCGAAAAGTCTGTGTTTAACCCAATATATTATAAGTTACTAACATGGGTGATAGTTATAGTGGGTATGTTACGTCCCTTTCTTTCCATCAATTACGAATGAGATACTTCAATTTGTAGAGCAATTGTGTATATAAATAATCGTACTTTGTAATCAGAATAATACTTAAAATCAGAATTAAAATAAAAGCTGTGATTTAGGTACAGATGATCAATTTGTTAATGATTTGTATACAAATTGCGGTTTACCATATTCCTTTGTACATTTTATGAGTCAATATTTTTGTCTATATCAATTAGCGTATGCCAGCGCCATATGTTTATTAATTTGATAAATATAAAAGCATAGCATTGTACAATAACATTTGAAGTGTGATAACCAATAAACTAGGGCTTTTTCAAATAGTTTATAAGTAGATAATAGTGGAATTTAAACATCTTATAACATTTCATTTTATTGTATGTCAAGATAATATACAAAAGTATTTTCTGGCAATGTATCGATAAATTAATATGTAAAGGTATATTTTGAAAATTAAAGTAAATTAAGTGCAATAAAGTATATCTTTTTAGGCTCTCGAAGTATATTTTATAATGTTAAGGTAAAATATAATGAATTGTCATGACACTCGCCCTGTAATGAGTTGACACTAGGTTTCGTTATGTTTGTGTAAATTATGAATATGAATAAAGTTATTAAAAATTGTAATTTTGTGTTTGTTATTCTATTACACGTCGCCAATCTTTAGGGTAAACAATAAAGAGCTACTAATGTGTTATGGAATCTGTTGAGGTATTTAAGCGTGTCAGTTGGCAGCACCGGTTTACCAACAGGTGATATATGCCTTTAGCGTCGTGAAATTACTGATCGTAGGTAATGCGATAAGAAAAAGAGAATGAGGGCAAATTTGCCCAAACCAGATCATAATAGTTATTTATGCAACTATTTTATAATAAGGGGTATTAAAACACGAATGTGGGTTTACCACATAAGGCGAAGCCGAGTGTGATAATAGTATCACATGAGGGTTTTAATTCCTAATTATGTACAGTTGCATACAAGACTAACTACACCCATGATCATTTTCGTAAACAAGAAATTAATATTTTTTTGCAATTCTAATATCGAATCAAAATGGCGGAATACGACGTGAATTCGAATAAACTATAAGGTTTTTTTATTACGGCGCCGCGGCGCTGTGATAGTGAAACGCGCCTGCATGAAAATGTTCTTTTTTTGAAACTCATAAGGATACCTCGGAGAATGTGGCTGTTTGATGAGTAAGGAATTTTGGAAGGATTTTTAGTATATAGATAATAACACGTGTTTATGTATAAAGAAGTTTATTGTATAATCGCTAGGCAGGCTTGATCTTGGACTGCTGGTGGTGCGGGTAGAATACGGAAGGCACGGCCTGCGACATGTCTGCGGGCGTGTCGCCCGACTGCGGGTACGGGTGGTGCGGCGGCCCGCCCATCCATTGCGGGTACCAGTATAGACCCTGACAAAACGACAACAGTTTTATTTGAACTAAAATACCTTAAATAGGGTTTTTTTTACTGTCAATAGGAATGTCTTTGACCACAATCTCACCATGGTAAGTGATGATGTGGCCGAAGGTCGTAACCACAAAGCCTAGAAGGAACTGGCTATCAAGTGCAGCTGTCGGAACACACCGATAGGTGCTATAGAGGAGGTAGTACTTAAGACTTTTTAAGGCAAGTCTGTCTTGCCTAGACCCGATTAAAGGTTACGGCACTACTTCTTTCTCTTTCGTTTCATACTATGGAGGCCAGTAGGGCCCGCGGTGATACGTCATCTGCTGCTGCTGTCTGCAGTCCACTACGAACTTGTACCTTTAGTGCTTGTTCACGTTAATTCGCGGGCGCGGTTACAAAATATCAAACACATAGTATGCAAGTGTTCACGTACAAAACGCAAGTGCGGTGAAAGTAGCGCGCCCGCGTGTTCTACGTGAACAAGCACTTACACATTTACTAGTTATGTCTTTTTCTATAATTATTTACTGACTGATTAAGTAAGCCCGGATATTAAGGAGTACAAAATCCTATATAAAAGTTAATAGTTACTTCAAAAAAGCCACTACTACACAACTAATTAAGTAACAGGTGTGGAATTTTAAAATCTATATATCTAAGCTAGAAGCATAAAAATTTTCAAAGGCCACCTTCTAACTTATTGAGTTGTCTCAGAAGAAAAGAGAAGACTCCGGCTGAAAACAAGCTTCCCCTGATGGTAATAGGCCATCGTCGCCTATACAATAAGCAATGCCAGAGAGAAAAGAGCAAATAACATGTCCATACCTTATTGCCACTCCCTTGGCAACTAAACCGGTACTCGTTGATGGAAAGCGAGTCCAGGTAGCTGATACCGGCGATGGAGCCGTAGTTAGGAGGGAACATGTACCAGCAGCCGTCCAAAGTGTCTGCAGATAAGGATATAGTAGATGTCAATCATATAATAAAACAGCTTTTCGGAAATCAGAAGGGCTATGGTCTGTCTCCAAAATAATAATAATAATTTATTACACATAATAAGGGTACAAAATACATTTATGGCCCTAGCTCCTAAACTAGAAGTATATTCTGTATCTTAGGAGACTAGTGACTTCCCATGCAGTGATTCTACGAACATAAAAACAACGCAATCTATTTTAACTAGCAGTGGATTAAACTACATTTCGGCTCACGTTGCGTGACGATTGCGAACAGAACCAAAGTGGATTTTAGGAAGGTACGATGCGTGGGTCAAAAAAGATTTTCGATCAACATATTTATAATGAGTCTCGACTTGTTAGTATTCTCGTTCTTTATTACGGGTCAAGTCTACATGTGATGAATGACAATACCAAAAGGGACGGACATAAGAGAAGTATGAACAAAAAATCTACGTAGACCATGCTAGTAACATTATGAAAGGGAAATTGCTCTGATCATAGCTCGAATACGAAACTTACATGTAATATTAGGATTGAAGTCGGTGTTAGTAGACTCCGTAGAAACCTGGTAGGCTTCCGTAGTCCGCTCAAGGTATGGCGGAATCGGTGATAGGCCGCTTCCTGGGTCACCGGGTATTATGAATGGTCCTGTAAGAAATCAAAATGACTCGAAAAAGGTTAATTTTATTGTTAAGACATGTATTCACTGAGAAACAATTGTGTATAAACACTGTTTCAGAAACAAAATCTACGTGTTTCTGAAACAAATGAATATATTTCAGAAGCACTTAGAATCACACATGTTAAACTGTGGCGGTAAACACTACGTGTTTCTAGCATGTTTCTGTGCTCCCGATGGAATTGGAGAGCACTGAAACAAATCAGTTTCGCAATAGCTGTATACAAGTGTGGACGTGTGTTTCAGTTGTTTATAAACATGGCGGTAGTGTGGGATGACAATAGCATTTTTAAATTAATAGAAACATTTCAAACGAACGACATATTTTAAACAACTGAGATGTGGACGGCCAAGACCCCGAAACATTGTATCTGTAAACATCTACGTGTCGTTCCAGACCAGAACTTTGTATCTGAAACATGTTTTTCAGTGAATAATATGGCTTTATAGAAACAAAAATTTTGTTGCGCGTTAATTTAATAATAAAATGAGTACTACTTCAGCTATCTTTTGGATGTGATCACCTACGTGCACAAACGTGTCTCACAAAGCTAAAATATAGTACTCTCCACCGTGCTATGGTTTCCTCATTTCCTTTGCCAAAGCTAACTAGGATCCTAAACCTCGACCTAAGCATCTACAGCATCCAACACTACTACCACGGAACTACACCTAGGCACTTCAAACAAGTACCACACACGCATCTAGCTGCTTACAGTTCCCTTGCCCTTGCCCCTCAGGTCAATACCATCAATATCAATTCCTTATTAGTATTATTTGAACTAGCATCGCCTTACCTCCATAAAAGTTGGTGAAGTTCCATTCGCAGACGTGATGGTCGCACACCAGCGGTGAATAAGGCTCTTTGGTGTAATATGTGTGTCCATTTGGTAATATCTACAAACATTAATTAATACAACATACATCTATCTAGTAATAAAACATGGTTAGCCTGTGAAAAATCAGCCCTTACTTAACTAATTAATTTTGATGGCGAATAAATTCAATACAAAAACAAGCAATTGGACTTTTTCTTATATCCTTTCCTTATGTTTTTTTATTTATTTAAGCGACCTAGTCGTTAAACAAGCATACGGCCCGCCTGATGGTAAGCGGTTACCGCAGCCATATGGACGCTTGTAACACACGAAGCATCGCTCACGCGTTACCGACCTTTCCCCCCTCCCTATGAGCTCTGGCGACCTTACTCACGCGCAGGAACACAACTTTACACAACATTAAGTTTATTTGGCTGCGATATTCTGTAAGGTGGAGGTACTTCCCCAGTCGAGCTGCTCTTCGAGCGAATATATGGTACGCTCTACCTCTCTCATGTTTAGAGTAAGATAGAGATATATAGAGACTAAATTAGTTTAGTTTATAAACGACAGATTCAGCAACAATATTATCAAAATCTCTACTCACCAGTAAATAATCGTAGTGCCTGAACCGTAACCCCTGTATATTGAAGTCGAGGATAAAGGACCCTGATGTGATGATGCAGGAGGCGGCAGTGAGTGGAGGCAGCTTGTACATATCTGTACCACACTTCACTATCGCCTTTGGTAATGATGATACATCGCGAATGTGCTGTAGGCTTTTCTTGAATGGAAACCTGAATAATATATAGAACAATGAGTGCTCTGCTATTCGTGAACAAGATGTTGTCAAGGCGGTGATAGGCGTTTCGAATCCTAGCTTTTGGTGAAGGAAAATATCGTGAGGAAATCATAGCACGGTGACTGGCTAGCACGCTTAAGTTGAAAATCTGTCGCCAAGCACCTATCGGTGTGTTCCGACAGCTGCACTTGAGAACCAGATCCTTCTAGGCTTTGTGTGCTACCACCTTCGGCCACATCATCACTTACCATGGTGAGATTGCGGTCAACTATAAGAGTACATCTTCTTACCTAAATATACAAACCCCAAGATGACACTCCAAACCGTGAATATAATTGTCCATTTGGAACACGATATTGGGGTCTTCTTCCAAGAAGTACTTATTGTCGTCCATGAAATGCACGAAGCCTATGAAGTGGAATGCTCTTGCCTGACAGTAGGGAGCTGGACCTCTTCCCATGTCGTAGATATCGCTGTACAGCTCCGAAAGAAAGAGATACACGTTCTTACCACAGTAGTATTCTGAAAAGAAATCATGAAAAGCAGACTTTAATAAAAGAAACAAAAAACCCGACTGCGTAAAACATAAATTAACTGACAAAAACAAGCTCTTAAATCTATAGAATTTTGAATATAACTTGAATTTTATAAGGTATTGCAATCGGGGACAACCAATAACCTAAGTATGTAATTTTTTGTAATATTTGTTTATCCCCGACTGCAATACCTTATAAAATTCAAGTTATATTCAAAATTCTATAGATTTAAGAGCTTGTTTTTCTCTTTTCAGTTAATTTATGTTTTACGCAGTCGGGTTTTTTGTTTCTTTTAATAATTTAATTTATTTCAGACTTTTTAGTTTTATACAGAAAGAGTTGTCTGTATTAGTAAGTAAATGAGCGGTACGGTAAAGGAACGCTAACAATCATCGCAACTCTGTGATTTACGTATGGTAACGGCTCAGTAGGTACGTACTGTCCTTGCATTAAATGTGGTTTTTTGCAGTTTACGTCAAAATGGTAGCATAAAAGTATTACAATATATACATATATGGAATGGTCTATTTACAAGCTTTCATTTGATACCCATATTGTTATAATAATGAAACTTTAATTTTTAATACCCCCCCTATTTTTTACTCTTAGGCGCCATATAAAAATAATATACCCTATGACACTCCCCCAGTCAAGACGCATCTAACGACACCTCATATGCTTAAATCCATCAAGCCGTTTAGGCTGCAGAGCGGCACAAAGAAATAGACATACATACATACATACATACATACATACACTCGAAAAACATAACCCTCCTTCCGGGTCAGTCGGGTAAAAACATAAGTATGTTTATGCGGAAGTAATATATTGAAAAGGACGTCTGACGCAACGCAAACCAATACAAAAATATGGTTTAAAGCAAGTCTAGTAAAACTCAGGTTTTACATATATCCGTCTCTTTCAACGCCATATAGGTAACAAGAAGAGCCGGAGCCTCCTGGGCATTACCACTTTTAAAGTTTGCGATTGAAATGTAAAAATCGAGAAGTAATTTTTATAACTTGTGAACGAATGCGAACATCAGCCACATTCACATCTTTCATTTATGTTTAAATGGAGCTATCAAATCAAAGTTAATTGAGCTGCATAAACGAAAACAAAAAGTTATCTGCGGATATCAATATTTTTATTTTGTCGGACCCCTACATCCTGCTTTAACGTCTAATTTCTATTTTTTTTTTTTACTGTTTATAGGCCTGTGTTTGACCTCAATCTCACCATGGTAAGTGATGATGCACCCGAAGGTGGTAAGCACAGAAAGCCTAGAAGGAACTGACTCTCAAGTGCAGCTATCGGAACACACCGAAAGGCGCTTGGCGACAGATTTTCAACTTGAGGGTGGTAGCCAGCCAGGCGGGTACAACAAAGTACCCCTACCACCGTGCTATGGTTTCCTCACGATGTTTTCCTTCACCGAAAGCTCAAGCCCATTGTAGGATTCGAACCCGGGACCTTCGTCTCGGTATCCGACGTCACTACCACTGAGCTATCATCGCCTTAACACACACTTATTTTCAAATGATCAGCTTTGTACTATCCGGTCACTCAGGCTGTGACTGCGAAATCAGACTAAACACTAGCTTCTGTTCTTACGGGGCCAGTAGGTTATCGCACTTCGCTTCATTGTCCGCCAGTTGAGCTCGAGAAAACTAGGCTTAACTACAGTTCCTTACCTTGGCTAACATAAAACTCCGAAGGTACAGCACCACCAGATGCCGAATTGTAAGTGGCCACTCTTTCTGTTTTGATAGCGTTATGGTTGTCGTACATCGTAAGCATATTGTCTATGGTATCTTCCAACGCTATTAGAAGGACCTGAGAAATAATACATCTTTAATGATACATGCTTACAAGTATTTCTGTAATTTTTTTAATTAGTACATAAATTACTTACCTTTAATTCTTTAATGTGCATGTTAATAAATCTGCCTAAATGGTCCGTAGCTATGTGAACGTGTTCGTTTATTATGAACTGGAAAATAAATAAAATATTTAGACTGGAAAGAATTGACGCCAGTAACTAGTACTAATTCTGCTATCGCGTTTGAGATTACGACATTTCTGTCTTTGGAAATTGGTACGACAACTCTTGCGGAAGAGAATGGAGTTAATTTCTCCCGTACAAATAGTTTGTAAACGCAAACCTGATAGGTATTAATCGTCTACTAACTCTTTTTTACACTCAGGGTACATTGGAGTGGACTGCGTTTATTCCAAAGTCCGCCTTTGATGTTGTTGAAGTTGTATGTCGTCTCATGACATAACTATCGCCAACGACTTCTTAGCCTGTATGGCCATCCACTTCTAAGTATTGGAATTGAAAAATGTTTGCAGGCAGGAAACAATAATCGAGTTCAGTTTTCTGATTCGCTTCTAAGCTTTGTATACCTACCATAATAGTGGTCAAACAAATGCCTATCAGGTATGTAGTTAAAAATCATACGGAGCGATACTTCCAAATTATTTAGAGCCTATATGATCCTACTGCTTTTTATTTGAATTTGAAACTTATTTTTAAGCACTAATATCCTCAAAAAAACTAAAGGCACGCGCGCAATTCGATTTATTCCGCATTGTATTTCACCACATTCTTGAATTTTCATTCTGCAACGGAAAAAATCTCACGAAAATAAATCCTACTTAGTGTGTGCTTAGCCTTAATAAAAGCTAATTTCCAGCACCTCACCTGATCCGGAGCCCGTTTAATCTTCATCATCTCAATCTGGTAGTGCGCCAGGTGGTCCAGCTTATCGGTGGGGTCGTGGCCGTAGATCTCGTAAGCGTCGATGATCATCGCCAGGGTCATGTTATCGCTTGGCTCTATGCAACATGGGTGGTTACGCACCAAATATGCGCACTGAGGGGTTTAAACTGATTTATACTATAAACTGCGAATAGGCCGATAATGGCTCAGTGGTAGTGATGTCGGATGTCGAAACGAAGGTCCCGGGTTCGAATCCTACTATGAGCTTGAGCTTTCAGTGAAGAAAAACATTGTGAGGAAACCATAGCACCAAGATACACTTTCTGTCGTCAAGCACCTACCGGTGTGTTCCGACAACTGCACTTGAGAGCCTGTTCCATTTAGGCTTTCTGTTCTTACCACCTTCGGCCACATCATCACTTACCATGGTAAGATTGCGGTCAAACACAAGCATATAAAAAAAACTGCCGAGATTTTCCTAATGTAGTATAAATGGGGGTTCTTCAAGAAAGGTGTAAAGATATTTTTTAAGGGTCAGCAACTCGTGAGTGATACCCCCTGTGTTGCAATCGTCAAGCGGGCCGTTTGTTCACACCTTACACATTACACATTAGTACTACAAAACTGATTACGTAGTAACCATTACTTAAACCAGGTTTTAGGAATTTATTTGTACAATTGTTACTTGTGGAACAGCGACTGACGACGCCGCGTTTTGAAACAGTAAAACAACAGAATCAATTAATGTGATATTGTGATTGACACGCCAAATTAATTTTTCTTTCGATAATGCAAACGTATTCCGACCTTGACATCTATCTACGCCCCCTTAGTGGGCGCGCCCCCTTGTAGGGAACTCCTGACTTAATTTGTGCTGCCAGTCTCACTATTTTCCGCGTTATCAGCAACTGATGTATGTCCTCACTACGAAGCACTAGCCCGAAGATTCTGAATCAATGTGTCCCTGCAGGCTTGCGTGGTGTGGGGCACCACGCAAGCCTGCAGAGGCATGCATGTGTGACACAAAGGATTCTTAATTAGATCTAGGTATTAAGTCTTCAGTGCTACAGCAAACGCCTAATAGTTAGACCTTACCTTCAAGCTAATACTTTTCCAACTGTAGTGCTACGAGATGGCTACGAAACTCGTAGCACATACATCTAGTCGAAATGTGCGTGTGATCAAACAAAATTAAGCACAAATCTAAGTTTTCATTGGTGAAAAAGTAGTTAAAAACTAATATTTACCGTTAAACTAAACAATTGTAAAACAAATATAATACATCGCAGAAATCCATTGCTACGTGGAGCCATGGTGTTGACTGAGATGTACTCTGTACACAGAACAAAAAACTTTACTGTTAACGATCAATTAGTTTTATCGACAATTTTATTTATTACTTTCGTTGCTACTTATAATTGTATATATTTTATATACCTACAAGGAAAACTCATAAATTTGCAGTTTATTTCTTTTTGTTTATTTATAATATGCATATCATCTTTATTTACAACAGATAATTATGTACTGTACAGTCGAAGTCACTGATATGTTTCCATTTGAAAGTTACAAAAACATGTATCCATTTAAATAACTAACCATATAATGTGATAAATACTTGTTCACATGATATATGACAGTTTTATATTTCCACACAATGTGCCATATATATGTATACGCTATTCCATTCCGTAGAAGTTGGCGTACATTGTGACATTAATTTGTTTATATAACACGTTACAGTGTTTATGCATATGTCATTGAGTGCACTTTTAAGATACATTTATCGAGTCGAGTCTGCTGCTGTTACCGATTAACGGCAGGTTCCCAGCTGGCTAGAAGCGTTCCCTCTATGGATAGCCAAGCTGATGCGTTGGCGGAAAAAGCTCCCCGCCCGCTAGTCTCCGGAGGCCTTGTTCTATTTTGATTATGTATGAGCAAATTGGCGAGCTTCGGATCCCTAAAAATATTATTACTTTTAACTCTAGGTATCCAAAACGTGGAAAGAAATAAAATTTCAAAGGGCAAAAAAATAGGAAACATTCCACGATTATTGTGAAAATTGTTATAGTACCTACTTAGAAAGAAAGGAAGGGCTGACCTATCTGCAACCATGAAAGAAAATATTAATATACTACTACGAGCCATACCATATTACCAAATTATCAGCAATGATAGATGATCCTAACCAAAATATTGTAACAATGCTAATAGTAATAGGTTTTGTAAATATTTAAATTATTTAATCATTCAAATTATTTAAAGATATTAATTGCGATAGATTTAAATTAGAGATAAGATTCTCTCGCATGTATTCTCTACTTTTGAAGATTAACCTTTTACTATAGGAATGCCATCAAAATCACTGAGGTTTGATGTTTCACCAAAAATGGGACAGGTAGCAGCCCTGTTCGAGAGCAAATTTTCCTCCTGTAGCCAAATCTATCGATCGGCACAGCGCGCATACACCCGCGTCGAAACGGGATCAACCTCCCGCACCCCCACCCCTTACGTGCTGAAAATCGTCACGAGCAGCCACAAAAGAAAACTACAATAAAAATGATAAAAGCCAACAAAAATCAACGTTGATTACAAAATTAAACCGACAGTGAACACAAAAGTGATAACCCTACGATTAAACCATCGTAATATGTTCGAAACGAAGTAAAAATAAAAACAAGAAAAAATGGCTGCTCGTAAACCAAAAAGCAAATTACAATAATGTAATATAAAATTAATATAGTGTAGTGTAAAGAAGTCTTCCGAAATTAGTTGTTAAAGTTATAAATATATCGTGTAATTAGATAATAAAGAGGTATTTAATTCGTACGTATATGAAAATCGATATCAACTCGCTGACGTCAATTTACGTAAAATTTTAAGAGAATTTAAAGATTTTATTTACACAAATCGAAAAGGGATTGACAATAAAATAATATTAAATAAAAAAGATAGAGTCGGGCGATTAAGAAGACGAGACAAATAAAAAGAAAAAATGATGAACCTAGGCAGCTTGACTAGTAAGTTGCCTCCTTTCAAGAATGCCTTGGATGTGGCGATGCAGACGGTCAGGCAAGCGATGCCTGACAAACCTGGACCGCCTCCACGTCCCCCGCAGAATGTCAGGTTTGCTAACATGGGTAAGAACAGAATTTATATTTTCCTATTTATAAATCAAGGATGAAAGAGAAGTATAGAAAAATAAACCAAACCAATATGGTTGCAAAATGCGATGTTCCGAAAATTATGGAAGAATAGGTTAGGAATATGATCCTATTGGCCTATTCAAAAACATCCTTCGTTATGCATCCTTTGTACTATTACGTCATGTAAAAAAGGTAATGCAAAGTTGAAGCTTATTTAAATAATATTTGGTCGTAATTTTTTTACTAGATATGGGCGAAAGTTGCGAGCTATCAACTATGAACGAAACCACCTCTCCAACATATCAATCGACGAATCCAACGAATCCATTCCTCAGTGGCGAGCTACAGGCTGAGGATACCTTCACTAGCTATCAGAATACATATCCTCAACAGGATGGGGCACCAAGGTACGAACGAAAATGACTAACAACTAATGATAATCATCGAAGGTTGGGATCAATTTTTATTATGATTTTAACATTTGTTGTCAGAACCCAAAGCATGCAAAGCGTTGACTTCTATGCTTCATCTGAGGAGGGAGGCTTCGAGGAAGGTGGTAAGCCAGGAGCCAAGATCAATGAGTTTCAAGCCGCTTGGAACGTCACTAACGCTATTCAGGTAACATTTCTTTCATTTATTAAGCAAAACGTAATATTATTATTATTTAAAATTAATGATAGTGTTATTTCATCTCCAGGGAATGTTCGTAGTATCTCTTCCATTTGCTGTACTGCAAGGAGGATACTGGGCCCTCGCTGCGATGATCGGGATCGCCCACATTTGCTGCTACACCGGCAAGATACTCGTCGAATGTCTCTACGAAGACGACCCAGTTACAGGTCAACGTGTCAGAGTCCGCGACTCTTACGTCAGCATCGCTAAAGAATGTTTCGGAAGAAAATATGGTGCTAGAATAGTGAACATGGCTCAGATTATAGAACTCCTCATGACTTGTATCCTTTACGTAGTCGTATGCGGTGATCTCATGATCGGGACGTTTCCTGATGGCTCTATTGATACGAGGTCATGGATGATGTTGATAGGGATCTTCCTCCTGCCTCTCGCGTTCCTGAAGTCTCTCAAAAGCGTCAGCATGCTTTCTTTCTGGTGCACTATGAGTCATTTGATCATCAACGCTATAGTCCTCGGTTACTGCATCCTTTACATTGGTGATTGGGGATGGTCAAAAGTTAAATGGAGCTTAGATTTCGAGAATTTTCCCATAAGCTTGGGCGTCATTGTATTCTCTTATACTTCTCAAATCTTCCTGCCTACATTGGAAGGCAATATGGAAGACCGTTCGAGGTTCGAGTGGATGTTGAATTGGTCTCATATAGCCGCTGCCGCATTCAAATCCATCTTTGGATATTTATGCTTCTTGACTTTCCAAAACGATACACAGCAAGTGATCACGAACAACCTTCGTTCGTCTGGATTCAAAGGACTTGTTAACTTTTTCCTCGTCGTCAAGGCGATCCTAAGTTATCCCCTGCCGTACTACGCGGCCTGTGATCTTCTAGAACGTGCTCTTTTTAGAGGCAAACCTAGGACATTTTTTCCAGTGATATATGCTCTAGATGGCGAATTGAAAGTTTGGGGCCTAGCTTGGAGGCTTGGTGTGATCATGTTCACAGTTCTCATGGCAATCTTCATACCACACTTTGCCATTCTTATGGGTTTTATCGGCAGCTTTACTGGCACAATGTTGAGCTTCATCTGGCCTGCATACTTTCACCTGAAGCTGAAAGGCAGCCAGTTGGAAAGTACAACTATTGCATACGATTATTTCATTATAGGTCTCGGTGTTCTGTTCGGAGTTATTGGAATGTACGATTCAGGCTCCGCTCTCATAAAAGCGTTCAAAATAGGATTGCCTTTTTAATTTTCCGTAGCAATAGTTGATTGTTAAACTATTTTTAGGTTTATGCGTACTAACTTCAAGGTTTAAATTCGGATGATGTGGAAACTACGACTTAATGCACTATCAGGCTAGAACTATATTATTGATACATTTTGTATTATAGTTCTGGTTAGTACCTACTCGTGGAAATAGTAAGGAGTTGAAATAATTCTAAATATCCTCGATATTTTATGTATATACTCGTAGTATGTACACACGGCAACACATCAAGCTATACATTTCCAGTATAAGCTGATCTCGCATTGTACAGGATTTCCGTACAATGAGAGGTCAGCTTATATTGGAAATGTATAGCTTGATCTGTAGCCGTGTGTACGATTGATATTAGCTAATTGATAGGTTACTTAAACACAATACTTAATCCAATGTCTTCCAAATAACTTTTATGTTGAAGTTATTTAACAACGAAGTCTTCCATTTAAATAAATATAGATAATATATACTATTGAATAGGCAACATTTTTTGCTTACCAACAGCATAATTTGGATATTTACATTATTATTAGGTGATTGTAGTAAATATATACATTAAATAGAATATAATAATAACACAATGATTAAACACATTTTTTTAATTAACAAAATGCTCATGAAAACGCATTTGCAGATGGATATGTTATTTTTAAGATATATCTAAATTCAGGGCTGCCACTCGTAATATTAATAATAATGATTTACAAAAATACAATACAGAAATTCGTTATAGTTACAAACTTATGCCCGGTTTCAATAAACAAAAACGAATCGTTTCGCTTACCAATGGTAGGTTTTTTTATTGCCAAACTGGGCATATCATATCGTAAGCAAATTTTACCTATGATAGCTAATTCCATATGGGAGGGTCTGCTATGCAAAGATTTGAGGTATTTGCTTCATTATTAGTAAATTTATAAGAGTCTTAAGTTTAATAAATCTTAAACGATACCGGTCAGTAAATTATTGAAACCGGGCAGGTTACAAAAATAGTGTACAAAATTAACCAAAAAATTAAAGTGCAAACAAACTGAAGCGATTTCTTCCTTACAACCGCAAAGGGCTTTGGTTTACAGTTTGGTACGACAATATTTATTTTATTATATTATTCAGAATTCATATAGCTATAACGTTACCTAGTTTTAATAAATGCATAAAAATATGTCACAAAATATATACATAATAACTACTGGCATTGATTTGATGACAGAAAAATATTCTTGTGACAAAGAATATTCAGATACAATATTTAATATTTTTTTATTTAATATTCTTACTGAAAAGCGGTGGCAGCCCTATATTTATTTTATAAAATATTTATGATAACTCCAGCATAATATGTCTTCCATTTCTAATTATAATTGTTGTTGATTATATTATAGAAAATTGTATTAAACTATACCTACATGTTATATATAGAATAGTTATGTTACATGGAGTTTTGATAGGGTGTGTGTAAAATACCCCATATTTAAACAAAAAGGAGTTATTTA
Organism: Polyploca ridens; assembly: GCA_951394255.1. NCBI lineage: Eukaryota > Metazoa > Arthropoda > Insecta > Lepidoptera > Drepanidae > Polyploca > Polyploca ridens. The sequence goes on along the minus strand of OX596265.1, from coordinate 5,500,770 downwards.
TACAGATGATTTAATCTGAAGGTTGACAATTAACAAATGATAGGTACCTTAATTGCTCACATAAACTAGGACTAGAAATATCTTTGATGAATTATGGATGAATACACTCAGTTTCAATAATTTTTGTACCTCCAAAAATATGACATATCACACTTGTATACATCTTTTGTTACCTTATTTATATGTTTACCTGTACTGGGTATCTATTTGCGAAAGATGGATACAATCATCTGTATATTTAATTAATTAAAGACTTGAAAAGGGCTTCCAAAAATTCTAGCGTTAATAAAACGCTTAACTTGTCTATGGTTACAGCTGTTCAATTATGTTGGTAAATCCACGCTTAAATATCCATGGAAAATAAATATTTAGAAAATGTATCCAAGTGCAATAATGTTGTATAAATATACATGTATTGTGATGAAATGAATTCTAGGTGTGTATTTTAAATAATATAAAATGTTATTCGATATTTTTGTTTTATTTACTTATCCACAGCTCTGGCCCCGCGGTTTTACCCGCGGTCCTAAGGGCCTACTGCGAAAAACGATACACGATAGTCCGGTCATCGTTATCAATCAATTAGCCAATAGAATTGCATAAAATTTACGACTCGCCAGTTTTGCTGCAATTCTATTGTTTAATATCTGACAACGATAATCGGACTATTGAGTATCGTTTTTCGTATTAGGCCCTCTGATCTTATTTGTTTACGGGATAAAAACTACTAAGTGTAGGACAGGAGCCCCGGTTTTGGCCAGTACATCGGTTGTGGCCACTTGCAATTTTGAAATGAAATGCAATGAAATGACTTGCAATTTTGAAATGAAATGCAATGAAATGACTTGCAATTTTGAAAGTCAATAAATAAGGCGTTGAAGCTTGACTCGTTTATTGTCTATAGTAAATAAAATCTTTGATGATTATCGCTTAAGAGCGATTTTTTTATATAAAAATTTCCTTAAGGTCCTAAATGCCGGGGCTCTTGCCCTATATTATTTCAATTCGGCAGAATTTCCACCTACACGTTGTCGACATCTCGCTTAGTAGACACAACACTTCTCTTCTTCGGTCCTTAAGCGAACAGCAAAGGAGTGTAATTCTGTTCCTGGGTCTTTGTTTCCCAACACTTTTAACCTAGATAAATTCAAGTCCAGAGTGAAAAAATAGGCATTATATGGGTAAGCGTGCTACATCCTCGGCATAACTCCTCCTGAGGTCGGTCGGAGGCCAAACGCAAGCCCATTTTACATCATAAAAAAAGGTTATGATCTACCTGCATGCTAAATTTCATCGCAATTGATTGTAACGTTGAGGTGTCTAGAGGAAACAAACACACTCACTTAAGCATTTATTAATATTAATACGATAAGATTCAATGAGATTCGCACTCAAGACTTTTGCAGCATCACGTAGTTCAGAAACATCATCAAATTCAGTCAAAAATTTTCTACCTCTAATTTGATACAACTACATAGTATGTACAGTCGACGACATAAATATAGGTATGCACCTATACTTAGTGAATATCAACGATTTTCTGTTAATCTATATGAGATATTATGTAGGCAGAATCTTTTAACATGTATGATTTTTGTAATATTTGAATCTTGTATAGAGTAAAGTTGCTCAAGTCGTACTTCCTAAGGGAGAATTGCTGGAACTTATAGATTACTTTTTTTTAAATGAGATTCTTTGGAATACGTATTTATTTATTTCTCTCTTAACCAACATTCATATAATATAATCATTTTGTATCAAAAACTCTGTATTTGTGTTATTGAAAAAAGTGGCTGCGATACGACTAAAGCAACCGTACCCTACATGCAAGAAAATTGCTTTTCAATTTCACAAAATGTATACACATTTATGTCCTCGACTGTAGGTAGGTACATTGTTAACCGTTTAACAGAAAAAGTTAAAAGTTCCTGTAAGATAAGGCCTTTAATTGGCAATTTACTTAATTGTTCACGTAACTTGAGCGAGTGCCGCGCTTTTCACTGGCCGCCATGTTAACAAAATGGACGTTCGTATTCGCGCATGCGTACTGCTTACTATATGCCTCGCTTTTCTGCACATAACGGTAAATATTTTTAAATATATAAACAGTGAAATCTAATCTAATGTTACACAATGGTGCCGATTCTGTTGTAAATCGCACTAAACTAATTTTAGTCACATCTCATCTCTTTCTTACGAACATGATTGAAAGAGGTAATCTTTGCCGTCTTATTTTGCGTGTATTTAGGCGTAACCGCGATAGATGGCGACTAAAATTATCTTACTAATATTATAAAGAGGACAGATTTGATTGTTTGTTTGTTTGTTTGTTTGCATTGAATAGGCTCCGAATCTACTGAACCGATTTGAAAAATTCTTTCACTGTTGGGAAGCTACACTAACCGCGGTTGACATAGGCTATTTTTTATGACGGGAACGCGGGTGAAACCGCAGGGCGGAAGCTAGTATACTATATTTTAATTTTACTATACTATATTTAGTGCGATTTACAACAGAATCGGCACCATTGTATGACCTAAATTAAATTTGATTGTACTAGTAAGCAGATCATGGGATCCTCATGGACATCGAGCACAAAGTTAATACACCAAAGAGGTCTCTAAATTAGTTGAAAATATAGTTTAAAATAAACTGAGTACCTACAAAAAGTTTTAAGTTAATTGAATTCAAATTATTTATATCAGATGTTAAATTTTTTTTAAAAGAGTTGAAAATATAATTACTTAAGTAATCAAATAAAGTATGGTAATGGAACTCAAATGCTTAAATAAGTCAAGTGGCTCAGGTAGAGACTTTTAAAGTTCAAGTAATGAACTTGAGATTTCGATGAAGGAAAACATCGTGAGGAAACCAAAGCACGATGGAAGGTTACTTTTTAATACCCACCTGCCTTGGCTTCCCACCCTAGTCCAAAATCTGTCGCCAAGCTTCTACCGGTGTGGGTTCTGGCAGCTGCACTTGATAGCATTTCTAGGCTTTGTGCGCTTACCGCCTTCGGCCACATCATCACTCGCAAAATAAGTTGCAATACCTTTTAGTTTTTGATAAAAATCCTAACAATTCAAAGTTCTATCTGGCCAAACATAAATATTTTATTGGCAGGTTCCGTACAACATTCGCAACCACCCATGCTGCTTCGAGCCGAACGACAACCTGACCCTGGCGATGATAATCGACGCGTTCGAGATATACGGCCACGATCCCACCGACAAGCTGGACAACCTCTGGCTCTATCAGAACGAGATGATGAGGATCAAGACTGCTGAAGATCAGGTGAGACTGGGCATACTGCATTTTTTTTACTACACTATAATTGTTATAGGTACTAAGAATTTAAAACGTCCAGGATATTCGCCTCTATGGGAACACAAAATATAAAGGCATGATGTATGTGTGCGTGTGTAGGGTGGCAGATTACCATAAATTGGGATAGTTGTAAATTGGAAAATTGAGCGATGTTTTTTATTACGTATCTACTGAAAATCTTTATATATAAAATTCTACTAAACGTGTGTATGTCACTGAACTCCTCCTAAACGGCTGGATCGATTTGAATGTTTTTTTTGTATGCGTTTGGGTGGCGCCCTGGATAGTTTAGATTCACAAATCAGCCCGGCAGATGGCGCTGCAGTCGGTATCTAGCTTCTAGGTTATATTATCGATTGCAGCGCCATTAATTTACTTTGAATTAACTCCCTGGATGGTTTAGATAGGGTAGGGTAGGGTAGCACCACGCGAACAAAGTCGCGCAGGGCAGCTAGTATTAAAATAGAATGTTTTGAGACAGAAAATTTGTAAGAAAACAAAATACCATTTTGAACTATTAAGTCAATGGTCCGATTACTCTCAAGATTGAGAGACAAAACTACTAACTTGGGATCACAAAACATCATGTTGTAAATGTTATGCTTTGGTGAACTGTATAGAGGCACGATGCCATATGTCTATGTTTTTATAATAGACACCAGTAGTACGTGAACAAAAGCCAAACACAACCTATCAGCATGAGGAATTCAGGATTTTGTGGAGCAGTTACAATATTACAACGAATAGAATTGCAGCATAACTTATACGACATTTTTTATTACTATTCTATTGATGAATATTTTAAAACGATAACGTCCGATCCTTTTTGAAGTAAATTCATATTTAAACGCAGGTCATAGAAATAGAAGTAAATGTTCTGTTTCAGTACCTGATCAATGAGCGAATACATGTAGCAACGGATCATTTGGGGCGCTTTATTAAACTGCATGTTCAAGAGTTAAAGGTAAATACATGATTATATCTAAGGTCCGATTTATCAATCGCTATAAACCTCCTGTTTTTTTTTTTTTCTTCAATGGCGTCACACGGCTTGTTTATTTTGCCAATTTCAAGTAATATTATAAGTTCTAGTCACAATGAATCACTTTCACATAGTCCTCAGTCAGTCACCGTCCATAATAGTCATGTTTTAGTACAATGATGGTAAATTGTACCAAAACTTTACACGGATTTCATGAGACAACTTGAAAAGACACGATACACACACACAATTCATTTCATTTCACTTCACTGTGCACATGGATTGGTCTTTATTGGATAAAATACCACCGATTATATGCAATAAAACTCAAAATACACGAATTTATGAAAATAAAAACGTCACTCTGCAAGTTCCCGCCAAAAAATCCTCCTCTGTTAAGTACCTACCTATATGGAAAACTGTTCTAATTTCAAATGAAAAGCCAGATACTGAATACCTGGCCTTTAAAATAAAACAAATTCTGTAAAAAACTGTGATCGTAATATGGTTAAATTATTATTCATATTTTATTTTTATACTTACCTAGTAAAAATTAATTAAAAATAGAATGATATGAAAAAAAAAACAAAAATAAAACTAAATCAAACCAACATTTTGAAATGGGAGAGTTATGATGCAGGTCTTACTGATCACGTTGGATGACGTCATAGACAACATGCTGACCATGTACGAGAACCACAACTCCATAGCTGCAGAGAGGAAAGCTACGTACACCGGTGGTCCCGTACCCATGGAGTTTTACATCAGCCAAGGTAACATGACATTGTAATAAAGTAACTCCATCCACCTATACTAAGCTATTATGGTAAGGTACTTAGACATTAGAACCAAAATGGTCTTCCTCTGTGCGGTTTCAAAGGAGCTTCCTACCGCAGACGGAATGAACTCCCCACAGCAGTGTTGTTGAGGAACTTGTTTTTATTATTTTAATGTTAACTACAGTTTTATGTTATGTGCGTCGATTTTTGATGAATAAATGTATTTTCTTTCTTTCTTTCTTTCAGTGTTTTTTTACTGTGTCTAGACCTGTGTTTGACTGTAATCTTATCATGGTAAGTGATGATGTGGCCGAAGGTAAGCACACAAAGCCTAGAAGTAACTGGCTCTCAAGTACAGCTGTCGGAACACACCGATAGGCTTGGCGACAGATTTTCAACTTGAGGGTCAACCAGGTGGGTACTACAAAGTACCCTACCATCGTTGCTATTATTTGAACACGATGTTTTCCTTCACCGAAAACTCAAGCTCATTGTAGGATTTGAACCCGGGACCTTCGTCTCGGCATCCGACGTTACTACCACTGAGCTATCATCGCCTTAAAGGGAATTCCCAAGGGAATAAAGGGGTTCAAAGTGTGAAAAGATTTTTTTGGTCAGCTACGCGCGATTGTTTCCCCTGGAGTCGCAAGAGTTTATAGGTTACGGTAAACTCTTATCATCAGGCGAGCCGTATGCTTTTTTGCTACCTTTGTAGATAATCCCTAACTTACGAATTAAGTAACACAGTTCTCTTCTTTCAGAATTTTATTGCGGGAAAAACATCTACATATTCGTATCGGAACTATACAGTGATATATACAATATGGGGCGAGGAGTGGCGCCATATTGCCACGACAGGTCCTTCGTATTCCTCGGCTTTTTACATTACCACGACGAACAGAAGTACTATCTCCTGGATGACCCCAGTATATCGTTTCCGACTGACAATTATTTACATGGATTAGAGTGTCATATTGGTATTTGTATATTTAGGTATGAACATGTCTATATTTTATGCAGTTGGTACACACGGCTACAGATCAAGCTATACATTTCCAATATAAGCTGACCTCTCCTAATCTAATAATATATATAAAATGCTTTTGTGGGTACGTAAATATGCAGTTTTCTCAATCACCACCAACCCCAATCAACTTCCCGTTGAGGTGGTAAATACCCCTTGATCTCCAGGTGGTAGTAAGGGAGTTTGGTCGCGGTGGGTGGAAGGGGGTGGTTGTGGGTGGCGAAAATGTTAAAACACATATTGCTGTCCTTTTCTAACGTATGAGGACTTCTGAAAAGATCTCAACATTTCTGGAATGGAAAGTTCCAAAATGTGTAAAACGGTTATAATCGATTTGGAATGTACTAGAAAGTTCAACAAATATCTGGAATGATCTAGAAAATTCTAGAGTGAATGCAAACTATTATAATCGATATAGCATGTTTTGAGAAATTTCTGGCTTCATCTAGAAAGTTCCAAAATATCCAAAACTAATAACAGTTTTATCGAATCGAGTTAGAATGTTATGAGTACGAATGATCTGGAATGTTCCATAATGAGTGCAATTTATTATGATCGATTTAGAATGTTTGAGAAATTTCTAGAATGATCTAGGAAGTTCCAAAATGAGTGAATATTATTATGATCGATTTAGAATGTTCGAGAAAGTTCTAAAATGAGTGCAATTTAAAATGTTAGAGAAAGTTCTAATTTTTTTTGGATTGATCTGGAAAGTTCCAAAATGTGTACGAGTGTTATTATTGATCTAACTAAAAGAACCAAATCGAAATTGAAAATAGAAATGTATAATATCTGTTAAAAATGTATCCTTATACATTTTTTATACCACTAAATATGCGATGTATTTTAACCCGAGCAACGCCGGGATTCGCTGCTAGTAAATCCTATACAATGCGAGATCAGCTTATACTGGAAATGTATAGCTTGATGTGTAGCCGTGAATCCTAAAACGCTATTGGCCCAGATGATTTGAATCCATAATTGGGTTATTTTATGACTGTATCGGTCATACCTATTCCATCATTTATCAATAATATTTGTGATAAAGAGATGTTATGGAACGCACACTTATCCGAGCCGAACGTGTTGCTTTGCTCGCTTCCAGATTCGGACGATTCGATGCGGGCAAGTGTGCGAGCTTTCATAAGATTTCATATAGGTACAGAATTCTAGAATTCGTTTCGTTCGATGCGTTCGACGCGTTCGGCTCGGATAAGTGTGCGATCACCTTAAGCGGCCGATCCCACAGCGAGAGGTCTAGATTTCTGCGGTCAGAGTTCTTCGTTCTGTGTTCCCCGTTCACTGTAATCTATCTTTCGGCGCTTTTGATCATTGCACACAGCGACCGCAGCGGTCACGGAGACCGCAGAACTTTATACCGCTCGCTATGGGATCGGCGCCTAAACTAGTTTTGCAACAGAATCAGAACCAATAAGCCGTCTTGTAGGTTCCCCTTCAGAAAGGTTTTACAGCAAGTCCGCGATGTCGCGACATTACCCAAAGCTATCGTCAAGTGTGGCCTGGTGATGTACAAGCTGCCTCCACTCACTGCCGCCTCCTGCATCATCACCTCAGGGTCCTTCATCCTCGACTTCAATATACAGGGGTTGCGGTACAGGCATTATGATTTCTTTTTGGTAAGTAATTTAGAATATAAATCGAAATTTGAAAACCCTTCTTTAATTGTATGTATATATTTTACTGTTTCTAGGCCTGTGTTTGACCGCAATCTCACCATGGTAAGTGATGATGCGGCTGAAGGTGGTAAGCACACAAAGCCTAGAAGGAACTGGCTCTCAAGTGCAGCTATCGGAACACACCGAAAGGTGCTTGGCGACAGATTTTCAAATTGCCTTCATATAAGGTACCGTGCGTACCAAGTTTCTAGATAGACCCTGCCCTGGGCGTAGCGAGGTACGGGCAGGGAGGGACAGCTGCCCCCCTTAGAAGAGCAGTCGTTCGCTGGTAAACTGTAATTCTGATGAGCTTCATAGTTTGCGACGCTTCTTATAAGACCTAAGAAACTAACAGGCTGCTGGCTTGTGAAATCCAACATTACGGGATGTGATCTCTAATAGAAGGATTATAATCTAGGATTTTCTTTGTCTGTCCCAAGTTTTAGCTACTTACCCATATATAGATACATCGTAGACTGTATATCTGCGAAATTACAGGAGGAAGAATAAACGGACAGAATTACGAGAAATATAAATAATTAACGGTTTTAAATTCCATAGGTTTCTACATGTTACTACAAAACCATAAAAAGTTTGAAACATGCTCAAAATCAATCAATTATATTTGCAGACAATACCGAACGGCCACACGTATTACACAAAAGAGAGACATAGCCCGTTGGTATGCGACCACCATGTCTGCGAATGGAACTACACAAATCATTATGGCGGTAAACTTGGTTATTTCTTTCATTCACCAACGCATTTCTACTTCTTCTGTTCTACTACCATACTAGTATACCTACGGCCCGCCTGATGGTAAGCATGCGGTTACCGTAGCGTATGGACGCTAGCAACACTAGGGGTATCACTCACGCGTTGCCGACCCTGCAAAAAATCACGCCCGGGAGCTGATTTCACAATCTACGCAATCACATCGGCGTAAGGTTTCGGGTTTGTCGGTCTTCTATAGGATATATTTTGGAGAGTGTGCTACAGTATTGTTCAATCTAATTCCTCCATCCCCATTTCTCCATCAAAACAAAAGACGCCGGGAGAATTTCCACCCATACGTTGCCGACATCCCGCGTACCCGGACACAACGCTTCGCTTCATCGTTTCTTATACGAACAACAAAGGAGTGGAACTCTCTTCCGGGGTCTGTGTTTCCCGACACCATTCAAGGCCAGAGTGAATAGGCTTTTTCTGTGTAAGCGTGCTACAACCTCGGCCTCGTCATAACTCCTCATGGGATTAGTCGAAGGTCAAATGAAAGCCCATTTAACATAAAAAAAAATACTGAGCGCCCGCGGCAGTATGTTCCTTTGTAACCGTAGATGCATAACAATTTTGGTTTCAATGCTGAGAGCATGGACTATCCGTCGATGGCGAGAGTTGCGATGGTAAAAGGTAGCCGTTGGCATCAAGTCGGGCACTTCCACAGAACACTGTTCATTGTACAAGCGGTAGAACACACATAAGATCTCCCTAAGGTTAGGAGCTCTAAACCACTTGTGAGCTCGGGATCGTCGACAATAATGCCGCTGAACCAAGTCAAAAGGCCCAAGCCGGTATCCAGGTGCCCACAAATGACAGCATATGACATAATAACAGCATAAACCATTAAGAATTTCTATACTGTATAAGCTAACGATATTTCCAAACAGGTCCTTTCCTTATTCCCGGAGATCCTGGTACCGGAATCGACCCAGTGCCGCCTTACATAGAGCCTACCCCGAAACCTGATGTGGAAGATGATAATATTACTGTACCTTGTACGTTGTTTTTTCTTTTTAATAATGCTTCTTATTTTAGTTGTTTTTGTGACCTGAACCATTATAGTGACTGGAGTTTTTGAATCACAGCTAACGGACCCCATATCGACTGGAGTGATCGTAATTTTTTATACATTTTTTTTTGTACGGATATGTCATGTATTTTACTGCTTTTATCCCCCTAAACAGTATGGAAAGGTAGGGGTTGAAGCCACACGAATATTTTCTGCGGTAAACTAACCCTTTCTTTTTGAGTTATTGCTATCGGCAGTTATAACAGATTTCGAAGAAAATTTACAGTCAGCGAAAACGCGGAGATTTTCGAAAAGAATATTATAAGCTCAATCGATCCTGTTTCAAAAGGTTCTATGGGGCTAAGTTGGGTTTGGGTAATAGAAACGTCACAACTCGAAAAAGTTTAACATACATTTTGTTAGGAAAATTGTAGTAAAAAGTATTATTTGTTTCAAATTCTGTAAATGTGGGTATCAATAACTCAATTTAAGTGCTTATAAACAAAAACGCATTAAAAATGTGGACCATAAGCATTTATTTAATATCTACAGATATCCTGGACGGGTGCCTATTCATGTATCCCCCGAATTACGGCTCAATAGCCGGGAAGAGTTACCTGGACCCAGTAGACCTGCATGATGACAGGTTTACCTGCAACGCTGCGGCCGGCTCGAAGGTAATACCTATTTGCAAAACAAAGCTTTATAACAAAGTTTAGCCAAGGAAAGTCCACTGCTAAAGTCCGCGTTTTGGCAACTTGCTGCTTTTGATCCTCAAAATCGGACGCATATTAGCGTACAGTCCATTGAATTATTACGCTGTTCAGTCGCTACATCGACCTTTCGAAAAGCAACATGATCACTGCGTGAAGTTTGTATGTGTGCGAATTGGAGCATCCGGTCGCGGCATCGAGCTTCCGAAACAACTAGATCTTCGATGATAAATGAAGGAAATCGAATTTGGTTATAAATCCATGACCGTAAGACACGCTGTATATAAATTACATTTGTTAAAATATAGTTTGACTAGCTGTTTCACCCGCATTCCCAGGGTAAAAAGTAGCTTATCTCCTGATACATTTCATAGGCTATCTGCATGCCTTCATGATAATCGGTAAAGTAGTTAAGACGTGAAAGCGTAACAAACTCACATTCGCATTTATAATGTTTGCTAGGATTACAATATCTATGACAGTTGTCCGAGTCATACGAAAAATATCCATTGCTTTACAACAGGTTCATCTGATTAATCTATGATTGATTGTATGATGATACAAATAATCCTTATGCTAAAACCATAAGGTAAATTTTCTTATCACTGACAATTGTCACTGGTATCAAGCTATATTTAATGAACTGTAGGTTCTTGTGTAGTTTACAGTGGAAAGTTATTTATCTACTTTCTTTTTATAACCACAGGGTCTATACTGGTATCCGCAATGGATGGGCGCAATGCCTAACCACCCATACTCAGGTTCCATGGGAGAAGAAAACGACGTGTTCGATCCTCCCGGCGCCTACTACCCGCACCAAAAGGGCTACGACGACGAGGAAGGCGATGTTGATTAGATTATATTGTTTTTTTTTTATTAAAATGCAGTATTTTTTTTATACCCTCATTACTTTTAGAACTGGATGCTAGCAGTCATCTACATAATATTATAGAAGCTGCGAGAGACCATTATTTATGAAAATTGGTTCTACCCCAGCTAGTTTCTATATTATTGTGATGGTCCTGTGTAAGTAAGATCTTTCAAAACTATGGAATTAACAAAATTGTTATAACAGCAGAAAAATATGTTTATAATGGAATCAGTTTTGTAAATACTCAAAATAATATTAATTAAAAAGAATACATTAAAATACCAATCAATAATTTGATTTATTTATATACAAAAACTTATGATAACCATGAACATAAAGATTCAAATATAACTTTCCAAAAATCTCCTTTCAACAACACTACCTCTAGGCAATATGAAAAATGCTGGCGTACCTGCTCTCAGCTCAAAATACTTCGTCACCAACAAATCTGCTAAATTCTTAGATGGATCAACCACATGTGGCATTTTATCATAACCCTCAAAGTAGACATTTACGGTATCTAAACTGTACTTATTTTCTGTATCCCATGGCGCTGGAAAAACCTGCTCAAGTTGACTTAATAAGGAAACATTTTCTGGACAAGATTTGATAAAATCTGTCATTTGATATTCTGGGTACAAGAACAATACAGGCCACTTCAGTACTCCATCCTCAATATGTACGACAGAATCATGAGCTCCCGGCAAACTCGGCTCTAATTTAGATAAATCAATGTCATCTTCATCTTCACAAATAGAAATTTTTATTTTGCGTTCAATTATTGCTTTCAGTACCAAATCTTTCTGCTCAGCTTTTTTATTATTGACTTTTTCCAGTTTCCTTTGGTCTCGTTGCTGCACCAACTTTTTCCTTTTAGCCGTATTTAGTAATTCTGTTATTTCATTATCTTTAGATTTTTCTAGAAGCTTCTGACAATGTTCAATACAAGTATCGTATTTGGCAATCTCAAAAGCAGATTTGGCAGCTCTTACTTGAGCTTTTGTGTGGTCAGAGTTGAAAGATAGGGCTCGTTCACTGTCGAAAAGTGAGGATCTGTAGTTTTTCAAGTGCCAATGCGCTGCTGCTCTGTTGTTGTATAAACTTGCGTTAACTTCTGCATTGTTACATCTTTGTTTTATACCTTCTGTATAACTAAAATAGACAAGGAAATATTATGTCAGTAAAAATTATGTTGTGAAAACTTATGTCAGAAATAAATTAATATTAAAAGAAAGCTCACCCTATTATGGCCATTCTATAATTTTTATGTTTAAAATTAAAATTTCCATCTTCTTTGTAATTCATTGCCAGCTCGACTGGAGTGTTTTCTTCCGGATCATATTTGAGTTTAGCCAAACCTTCAGCAAGAGGAGATAGATCACCATTTTCCGGAGTGCCTTTCATGAAAAAAGGGTGTTTATCCATTTCTTCCTGAAATTGTTTTTTTTTAATAATTTTAGCTGTTCATTTAAATCTATTAAATTCAAAAGTAAGTTTGTTTGTTGCCTCAACGGCACCAATCGTGAAGAAAGCTGATGGTCAGGACATGTCCTGGAATAAGTTGTTGGAGACCAGCCAGTAAAATGTAAGTGGCATAACTTCTTACCTCCCATTTATCTTCAGCCCATCCTTCTGTGTATCTCTTTCGCTCTAAGCTATTGATAAAATCGTCCAACTCTTGGTCCATTTTCTTACAAAGTTTCGCCCTTTCTTCATCCGTCATGGCCTTTTTGGTTTCTTTTAAGCTGTCTTCAGACATTTTGTGTATCACTTATTTAAACCACTTATACAATTAAACACATTTAACAGAAATAAGCACTTTATTTAATTTATACAGTAATATAACCAACAAAATGCGTCATAACCTAAAATTTCATTTGTTGACAATTTTGACAAGTAATTTATTTGACATTGACAGTACACCATAAGGGTACATTCCGAAATGGATAATATCGATCACAGCGATCACAGCAATAATTTGCGTACCGAATTAGATATCACGCTTATGACAGCTGAGAACTATCAACAATTCGGAACGCCCGTTATCGCGCTCACAGTATTCAAAACAGAACATTTGAGAAGATAATTAAAATCTGAATTATCGATGCGCTAGGACTCCTTATATCTTTTATAAGTTGACTCGCAAGAAGGAACATCTGCTTTTTTTATTATTTTTCTCTCATAAAATCATAAAAAGTATCTTTGCCAAATAGAAAACCAAGAATCTTATTAGATTTTTGCCGTCACTTTTGACAGCGCTCACGGTTATATTAGGGTACATTCCGAAATGGATAATATCGATCACAGCGATCACAGCAATAATTTGCGTACCGAATTAGATATCACGCTTATGACAGCTGAGAACTATCAACAATTCGGAACGCCCGTTATCGCGCTCACAGTATTCAAAACAAAACATTTGAGAATTTAATTAAAATCTGAATTATCAATGCGCTAGGACTCCTTATATCTTTTATAAGTTGACTCGCAAAAAGGAATATCTGCTTTTTTTATTATTTTTCTCTTATAAAATTATAAAAAGTATCTTTGCCAAATAGAAAACCAAGAATCTTATTAGATTATTGCCGTCACTTTTGACAGCGCTCACGGTGATATCAGTTTAGAGCATGGTCGGTGTGAGCGCAAGATGGCGGATGTCATGACGTCATCTATGACGTTTCACGGGACATCGTGAACTGTCATTATTCAATTCGGTACGGGTTTAAGCACGCTCAAATCGATTACAGCGATTACAGCGGTAATTCGGAATGCAGCCTTAGTTTAGGGCATGGTCGGTGTGAGCGCAAGATGGCGCATGTTATGACGTCATCTATGACGTTTCACGGGACATCGATATCTGTCATTATTCAATTCGGTACGGGTTTAAGCACGCTCAAATCGATTACAGCGATTACAGCGGTAATTCGGAATGCAGCCTAAGGGTACATTCCGAAATGGATAATATCGATCACAGCGATTACAGCAATAATTTGCGTACCGAATTAGATATCACGCTTATGACAGCTGAGAACTATCAACAATTCGGAACGCCCGTTATCGCGCTCACAGTATTCAAAACAGAACATTTGAGAATTTAATTAAAATCTGAATTATTAATGCGCTAGGACTCCTTATATCTTTTATAAGTTGACTCGCAAAAAGGAATATCTGCTTTTTTATTATTTTTCTCTCATAAAAAGTATCTTTGTCAAATAGAAAACCAATAGCGCATATTAGATTTTTACCGTCACTTTTGACAGCGCTCACGGTGATATCAGTTTAAGGCATGGTCGGTGTGAGCGCAAGATGGCGCATGTCATGACGTCATCTATGACGTTTCACGGGACATCGTCAACTGTCATTATTCAATTCGGTACGGGTTTAAGCACGCTCAAATCGATTACAGCGATTACAGCGGTAATTCGGAATGCAGCATAAGCCTCCCATCCATAGAGTGAGAACTCTATGCTCCCAACCAATGACTAAAGTATGGAGTGTATCTAGAGGTAAGCAGAACAAAGTCCATACATCCAAAGTCGTCGACAGGGCTGCGTTTAAGTCAATTATCGAGTATAAAATTGAAACTGACTAAACGTCAAACACCCCGCTCAAGCACACCGCGAGGCGAAAAACTCAACTGACTAAAATTTAAACTACCCCGTTCAAGGGTGGCTGGTATAAGTTTTCGCCGGCTAGGATGAATTTTAGCGACCTTTTTACGTTGCAAAATTTTATCCTGCTGTCAGATTGACAGCTGTTAGTCGTTTTGCATCGGAAAATTGATTTCTCATGTTCTCCATTTTTACTATGTAATAATGTCGAGATCACAAGCGAAATGCTAACTTTACGGAGATTACAATTCAATTTTGAGTCGAATTGATAGTTATTTACAAGCTGTCAATTGAATTTGACAGACTAACTATGACTCCGTTCAGCGAAACCTCGCTAGTATAATTTTTCTCCGGCTAAAATTTATCGGCTTACTTAAACGTACCCCAGGCTTTATAGTCAACAACATATCTGGCCCGGTGGCCAAAAGAGGAACTAACGACACTAGTCTTGCGCGTAATAGTTCGCGACCGGGATCGGTCAGTTTAGTTCCATTCGCCATTAGTTGTTTGCTCCACTGAAGTAAGCATATTTTCCAATTTCTTATCGCTTCATTATTATAACATCAACGATAATAATACACAAGAACTTCGCACCATAGGTATTATCAATAACCAATACCTCTAGAGCAAAAAAAAACGATTATACCTATCGTTGAAATATTATTAAACTAATTATTATAAATATTAAATTATATTGTTGAAAACTAATATTGGAATATTTATTTATTGTAAAATAATAATCTAGTTTTACTAGGTACTAAATTGACACTTTTACGCTATACAAGTTTTCTAGAATTTCGTTACAGTGCGAATGAATTTGGTATTCACACGGTTTCAGTTTATTACGAATAAGTTAGCCAGCCCATTATTAGAGTCTCCAAACCTTTCGTTTTTTTGTTATCAATTACCTAAGTATTGTTACCTAGTTAATACAATTCACCGCTATACCATTTCTGAATGTACTCGACCTTTCTAAGCTCACGTTTTTTAAAGTATTCAGGATAATGAGCCTTTTCAAGGGGATGCCAATAGTCAAGAACCCAATCAGGTGGAGTTACGACACGCTCGGCTGCTACTCCTCCAGCTATTCCTATGCATCTGGCAACTGAAATAAAAAAACAACGAAAACCAATATTTTTGGAAACTTGTGACGAAGGTTCCTACATCAGTCACTCGGTCACACTGACGGTTACCATCAGACAGATCACACATCATTCAAATAAAAAAACCAGCTCGCACATGGAGGGTTCTTATAATAATAAATCAATTTTGTGGCTCGTTAACTCAACTTTGCTATGAAATTAATAGTAGGCGCCAGGTGGCAGGAGGGGTGTGAAATTTTCGGAAAATCCTACTATCCAACTATTTCCATACTAAATAATATTATAAATGCGAAATTAACCCTGTTTGTCAGTCTGTTACCTCTTCACGATTCTTACCCCTCAACCGATTGACTAGACCCGATCGACGATCGAGTGCGGGCAAGTTAAGTAGTTCTGTTCAAAATTCCGCGGCGAACAACATCAAAATGTAGATTTCGAGGGGTGGGCGATCACCTAAAACAACTCCCTGCATACGGGCCCGGTACTGTCCAGGCGAGTGGGAGAGATAATTATCGTAAGGGCCTATATTGAATAAACGATTTTGAGTTGGAAGGTGGTATTACATTTCGCTGGTGTTAGTGGATGAGCCTTCATAAATAGCTCACGTTCTCCAAGCCACAGAAGTCTACGTTGCTCTTGAGGGTCGCTTTCACATTTGTTCTTATCAAATTCACTGCGTAGAATAATTTGTTGGTACCGCACGAGTTGTCTGAAATCAAATAAAAATCAATGAATCAAAGTTTACGTGAGGTAAAAATAGTACCAGACTAATAAATATTATGATTACTTACCTCGCTACATAATAGGCTTCCGTTTGTCTCATGGCTTTTTTATATAAAGTGCAAACTTTTTGAGAGTGGCTTCTTAGCTCTGGGGCAAACGGCATTTTCTTTTAATTTATTTAAGTATTCAAAAGTTCTGTCAATTTAGAAATCTAAAAATTCTTTTTCGTTTTATCAAACTATTATTATTATTATAAACTATATTTGTATTAATAATAATAAAATTGTTTCGATAAATATGATTCAGTCAATGCACGAGAGTAACGACTCACGTCACGTCACGGCACGTCTTGTAAAATTCCAAATAATTAAATAAATAAATAAACTACCTAATTCCAGCCAAGGTTTATTTTAGTGTCATCTTAATTTTTTTAATACTAAGTACTACCTCTTTATGAAATAAGGTGAAGGGCTCCCCAATTTCGGGTTAGTGCATTATTTCGTTAGTTTTGTTCAATGACAAAATAAATCTATTACTTACTCTAAGGTTTTGTTTCTTGCGAAAAAGGCAGGGTAGTTGGATATCCTATGAAGATTTCCCCAAAAATGGTTTGTTTTAGGATAGCGTTGCCCTATCTAGGTGCCAATCAAGCCAAGCCCACCTTAAATAGGGTAGTATAAAATAAACGGCCATAGCCCCTTTATTTAAGGAGTTTCATTACTTTCATTTCAGCAGATTTAGGTTTAGGCAAATGGCAACATTGATCATTGATTGTCAGTTAGTTAGGCTATTAGCAGTGCTGCAAACTCTCCTTCTTTTCCAGGAGATTCCATGATTTTAGGACATGTCTCCTTATCTCCTTATTTATTTTTCACTTCAATGAAAATCTCCTGGATTATCACGATTTGAGCCAAGTGTACGACATTTTATATTTTTCTAAGAATAACACCTGTTATTGATATAAAATATATCAATCAATGCTCTCAAAACATAATAAATCAATGTAAACTGCTTCAGATTCCGAATTAAACTTGCAAAGTGACGCGATGACGTTGCTTTTTCGTTTTATTTTCATAAATTCGTGTATTTTGAGTTTTATTGCATATTTAAAGGTGGTGTTTTATCCAACAATGATCAATCCATGTGAAGTTGAAGTGAAATAAAATGAATTACGTGTATCGTGATTTCTTAAATTGTGTTAAAATCCGTGAAAGTGTTTTATGGACACTGACAGAGCGGACAATGTGAAAGTGATTTATTGTAACTGGCAAAAATAAGTCCTAATAAAAAGGATTTGTTTGCAAAACTTAAAACTAAGGAGAAGAATATAAAATTCCTACTATTCTAAAGAAAACAAAAAGGGCTTTTTTTAAATTCTCCTTCTTTTTGTCCATGTCTCCTGGATTTTTATCCTTTATGGAAATATATCCTTCTTTTTAGCAAGTTGGGGTTGGCAGCACTGGCTATTAGTTACAGAAGAGAATTTAACAACAATCTATAAATTGCTTTGCTTCCTTAATTTTAGAAACAATTACCTATTCGAACTCCAATTTCACACAAAAATTCAAAATCTCTACTTTCTAATGTTTAATTTGAATATCCATGATTAATTACCTGGTGCGGGCGGCTTATTTACAACTTTACGAACATGTCTGACGCTTGGGAAGAAATCCAAGCAGTGAAGAGCAAAAGAAACAGTCGGCGGGAGAAGCTAGAGAAGCGGAAAAAGGAAAGACAGAATATTCTTAGTGCTAGTTTGGTTAACGCCGAGAAGTCTGAAGGATCACCCGATGGCGCCAAAGAACGCTCTTTGGCAAGTCCATCGGCACAGAAGATTGAAGGTAGATAGATTACATATCTCTTAGTATTACAAGATTGATTTATTTTAAATGCTGTTCATAATATACAAAAATATAGAAATATCTCATGAGGAGAAAGGATAATAACTTATGAAGTCATAAAAGAAGTATGCTTTTTCAGCATAGTAAATACTCTGAACATAACTTTTTATCTCTTCATCAGACTTGCTCGAAAAGTGGCTCTTATTGCACTGCTTTTCGCTCATTTAATGCAAGTCATAAAACATTGTGTGCTTCTTACTTTTTTTATCTCAGAAAAGAGATTTTATTCCAAAAAATCTATAAACTTTTTGGGAATAAATTGTGTTAATTAAACATATACATAAAGGTACAGTATTACCCAACTGATATGGCGTGTTGTGAATCTTCGTTTGCACAGAAAAGAAAGTATGGCCCCAATGATTAACGAAAGAATACTTAAAACTTACAATCAACCTTAGATCACTACTATAAGGTTCATAATACACTGCAGCTGTTAGTTCCGTCTCACTCGCAAGTCACGCCCCTCCGCATGGCTGGCATGGGAAATATATCTTCTGCGCAGGTACATCAGTAAGCCATATTAGTTGGGTACTACTGTATAATGATTGTTTTTCTGGTTGATATGTAAATTCTGTTTTGTATTATAATAATAACTTTCAGCACCTCACGAGAAATCAAAGCCCATAGTGCCGTTAGCATCACTAGAAGTACGTCTCCTAGAAGTATTATCAGACATACAGCTACAACTACCAGCTACTGCCAGTGCCTTACTGCCGGGGCTTGGTGATGTGGATGCCGGAATTGTTGCCAGTTTACTACAGAAGTTTGCTACACAGAAGCTTATTATGTAAGTTCTATATTATTATTCATAAATTCAAAACTTATGTTGGGTTCATCATGTTGAACCTATTTTAGTATTTAGTTTCTTTATAACTAAAAAAAAACCTTTTGTGACCAAATAGGTATTATTTGATTTGGATAATCTCTATATATAAAAATGAATATATGTTTTCTAATACTCTGGAGAAGATTCTTACAGAAAAAAATAGTTTGAAAGTTGCGTAGAAAATTTAGGAAAACGTAACGGTAGGGTAAGGTAGAATATCCCTCTGGTACGCCGCAATTAGAATGAAATAAAAAAATACCACTGTAAAAACTACAACATTAAAGTACTTTCAAAATCAAGATTATGATTGTATTTACATATTTCAGTATCAGAGAACGTACAGAAACCACAACAGATGCAACAATAGAAGTGGTCAGTGCAGAGTCTGTGAGGCTTGCAGCTGTCCTTGCAGCCCTTATGGAGGAACAGTCTTCTAGTAATAAGAGAAAAGGTAAATCACAAATAGAGGAGTGAAAGTCATGGCAACAGGATTTGAAATAAATACAATTTATTTGTACTTTGTAGGTGAGAGTTTGGTTGAAGAAAAAACAAAACCTAAAGTATCAAAAATAGCAACAGATGAAAAGAAAGCAGCCAAAGGCGACACTGATATTATGGTGAGCAATAAACTGCTAAGTTCAGAAAATATTTTAACCCGTTGGTTCTCGCGAAGGTCGCACATCCTATTATAATAATTGATGTCATTGTTATATTTTTAACTGCTAGCCAAGTGTTTAATCTATTGGATATTAATTAAAAATACTTGTACAGTATAAGAAAATTAAGATATACTGTATAAGTAGTGTACGGTGTAACCATGCATTATTACTAACATCAGTATTTTACTCGTTATTCACAAATCCAATAATCAATTAAAGCAGTTCACGTTTCATCCCATAATGAGGCAGGCGAGTACTCATTATCAAAGTTTCAGCATATCATAGCAATTCTCAATTCACTATCATTTGAATTTATATTTCAAAGAAGCAATAAACTTTTCTCTATTATTTATAATCAATCCTAACAAGCTATGAAACATCACAAACATAAGAGATTTTTTTTTTAACTCTTTTAATTATAATCAAGGTTACCCCATACACATAGTAAGTATTTTCATTAATTTTCAGTCTTTACTGGCAATGCCTTCAAGCAGAGAAAAAGCTGTAAAGAGGGTGGGTGAGGAAATAATGGATCTGCTCAGTAAACCTACTGCTAAGGAGAAATCACTTGCTGACAAGTTCAAGAGTCAAGGAGGTATTATATATGTCGGAGAGTTAGATCGTTGGTCAGACTCAGTTCGATCATGACATTATCGTGGTACAAGGGTAGTAGCAACCCTGATTTGAGTTTAATATGAATAACAGAGTTAATGAGGGAATGCGTCTTGCTTTTGGGACAGCTAGTTTATCACCAGCATTCGAGCTGTAGACATCTCAGTGCAATCATTGTTACACCCGGTTCTGAAGCCTATAATTATTTAAGACTACAAGTGTGAAGTAAAGTGATTATTTAATTGTAATATCATAATAAACACATTGGGCCCATACAAACATAACATAATCGGGAGTATACCTATCATAAAACTGCGGTAATGTAAAGTAAAAAGCACGAGTGTGTAATAAGCTGCATTAAGAGGAAACGCTGGTGGTGTTTGTTCCATACAAACGTAATCCTCGGTTTCCTCTCTGGATAATGACACTAGAGCAATGATTATTTTACCATGCAATCTGTAGGTGCCACTGAATTTCCCTCGGTTTTGTTTTTCTCTATAAATTAATTATTATAAAATCTAAAAATCTTCTAAAATCACAAAAACTTACCATTTTTACTGCCCTTATCAGACGTCCAGAAAACAAATTTGAAGAATATAAAAAATAAAAGGAAAACCGACAGACATAGCCAAAGCCCTTTTTATCTGGGGGCACTGGAGTGCCCCCCGCCAAGACAGCCAAGCGAAGCGAAAGGGCACTACCTACCTTTTCTCGAAGCGCTTCGTCGTTTTTTTGAACCCTCATAACTTGGGTTTGGATTATACCAGATAAACAAAATTCTCGGAACATGATGTCAATAGTGAACTTATTAAGTATATTAAGTTTCAATAACATAGCTCTTATACTTTAGATTTTATTGATATCTAAAAAACCCCGATTTCGTCACTGACTCACTGATGATCATCAAAACTCATAGGGTACTTCCTGAAGTCCTAGAAAGCTGAAATTTGGTATGTAAGCTTGTATTAGTACACAAACAACAAAAAAATTATAAAACTTGGAAATTTCAAACAAAAAAAAAAAGAAGTGAAATCCCACCAAAAACATTTTCATGTAAAATGTTGCCGCCAAGACATATGGCTCGTACTGTCAAAAAGTTATCAGATCTCATGTAGAGTCAAGCTTATAACTACATGCACTTACTCTATAAGCCCTAACTTCACAACCTCTACACACCGTAGTCAAAATTTGTGGCTTGGCCGTTTCAATACTACCAGAACTATTGAATAACAAAAAAAGCAATGAACAGTGAACACATTTTTCACCTTACTCCCATGTGACGGTAGCGAAACGGCCAAGCCACAAATTTTGACTACGGTGTGTAGAGGTTGTGAAGTTAGGGCTTATAGAGTAAGTGCATGTAGTTATAAGCTTGGCTCTACATGAGATCTGATAACTTTTTGACAGTACGAGCCATATGTCTTGGCGGCAACATTTTACATGAAAATGTTTTTGGTGGGATTACTATTCTTGAAAATTAGTCTTCATTTACGGGTATTTAGACGTAACCGCGATAGATGGCGACTAAATTTATATTGAAAACAAGCATTGGACTAATTTGACAGGACTACAAACATCCTTTTCTTATGTTCTTTGTTAGAAAGAGACATGGTGAGATTAAAACTATTTACGTTGTAAATTCTCCTTGAAAAACTCCATGCTGTACTCCCTTGGGTAGTAGTGGATAATGGACTATGGAGAGCTCATTGTACAGCCTGAGCGTCAAACATGGGAGTAAAATAGGGGTTCTGAAAGCTAATCTCCGTTTCAGCTTGGACATAAATACTTTCGCATATTTGTCCGGTGTCCGGTTGTTGTCTACAGGTCGCATTTCTAAACCGATTCTCGTGAATTTTTATGAGCAGGTTCGACAAAACAATTCCATAAAATCAATCGACAAAACTGGGGATTACGAAATAGCGATTTCGTCTATTTTAAATAGGTATAATCGATCCAAGCTGCAGTTCTCTCTATCCTCCCTCATACATTTATATCCCAGCAACAGCGCGACGGCAATAGATTTGTTAAATACCAATTTTTCAAATTTCTTGAAGCCATCCTTTCCTCTTATGATACTAAAAACGGTGCAATAAATGTCACTTTACGAGCAAGTGTGTTGAAAATAAGTATTATAATGTCAGGAGCACAAGTGATGGAGTTCTGTCCGCACGGCACCCGCGCCGAGTGCATGCGCGCCTCCGCCCTCAACCAGCCGGAGCCCTACACCTGCAAGAAACTGCACTTCAAGAAGATCATACAGGCTCACACCGACGAGTCGCTCGGAGACTGCTCATTCTTGAATACCTGCTTCCATATGGATAGTTGCAAGTTAGTTTTCATATGCAATAAGTAGTGCGTTTGGCCTCCGACTGACACCATGAGGAGTTATGACTAGGCCGAGGATGTAGCACGCTTACCCAGATAATGCCTATTCAATCTGGCCTTGAATATATAGGGTGACTGGTAATTAGTAAACGATACTTAGACACATGATTGTACTCATGATAACAAACAACTTTCCCAAAGAAATAAATAATTATAAGTAAATTATGTGGTTTTCCCAAAAGAATATAGCAGCAAGACAGGGTCGGCAACGCGCGATTGATACTTCTGGTGTTGCAAGAGTCAATAGGCTACGATAATCGCTTACCATCAGACGGGCCGTATGCTTGTTTGCTACCTTAGTGGAGTAAAAAAAATCTTTTGTTAAGAGAATGGCCCTGATTCTGTTGTTCACAACTAAACTAATTTTAATGTCACTATGTCTCTTTCTAACAAAGAACATAAGAAAAGGATGTAAGAAATTTAGTCCTGTCAAATTAGTTCAATGCTTGTTTTCAATATAAATTTAGTCGCCATCTATCGCGGTTACGCCTAAATACACGCAAAATAAGACGGCAAAGATTAATTTGACAACTTAAAATATGTTCTATCCTTTTTCAATAATGTTAGTAAGAAAGAGATGAGATGTGACTAAAATTAGTTTAGTGCGATTTACAACAGAATCGGCACCATTATCTTTAAATTCTAACACTGAGTTTAACAAATTAATAAATCATATAAAATAACAAATTAATAATAATTAATTAATTAATAATATATGCTCTAAAAGCAGTACCTTACCGTTAGACGCGGTATGATAACGTATAATTATATTTTCAGATACGTGCATTATGAAGTAGACAACACGGATCCCAACGCGAGCGCAAATAAAGCAGCCGAGCCGACGCTTAAAGGTGTTAATAACGGTAACAAACTAACAATACATTATATGTACTCATTTATGGTAGTTACTAATAAAATATATTGTAAAATTAGTAAAATAAGCTATTGGTCAAATACTGAATTGCCACTCATTTGAGTCATGATCAAGTCGTCATTTGATAGTTCGATTGTGTGGGATAAGCACAGGTATTTAAGATGCTCCTAAACTTTAAGAGGCCGTTATCAATATCGAAACGGGCCGAATTAGGTATTTAACACGTCCACGCACACGCGGGAACGCTCGGTCGCGTGTGTGCGTGAGTCCGGGAGTCATTGATGGTCAATCCGGCGATAAAATGGTTTTGATCCATTGATATTTTTTACGTGTCTTTTACTTTTTTCTATTGAAATAAAATGTCTTGGTAGTAAATCAAATCAAAATCATCAATACCGGTTTGGAAGGTTGCATTTGCTGAGAAATGCCGGTAATAAACTCAGCAATGACTATTTTCAAAAACATTTTAGATTTATTACATAACTATATACAGGGTGTTGTTTTGGTCGGCGACAAGCGAACCAGGAGCGGTAGTACAAAATATATATTCCCCAAAAATGGACTTAATTCCATTAAATACTGTAAATATGTTGAGAAATACCTTATTCAATTTGAAATAAAATTACTGCAAAGTATGGTTACTAGGCACGTGCACAGACTAGAGCTAGGCGCAAGCCGCCATCGCCCCACCCCTTTACTCCCTTGTACTCCCGTTGAGTATTATGTCTACACTTTAGCTTATTACATGATTTTCAAAATTTTAAATTTTTTATTTTTATTATTAAAAAAAAATAAAGTATTTTTTTTATATTTTTTTTAGCACCAGTGTCATTTGTATTATCGACCCTGAGTCGCTCGTCGCTGACCAAAACAACAACCTGTATATAAATGAATTGATGTTCGTTAGTCAAAATTACTGGTCCTAGATACTGGTCCGATTGCTCTCAAAATCGATATTTGACAGTCCTCGGGGTCACAAAACAAGAATCTTTTCTCAGAATTTTGAAAAAGTATCTGCCATGTTGAACTTTTTAGATACCGGTCCGATTGCTCTCAAAATCGATATTTGAGAGTCCTCGGGGTCACAAAACAAGAATCTATTCTCAACATTTTGATAAAGTGTCCGCCATTTTGAACTTTTTAGATACTGGTTCGATTGCTCTCAAAATCGATATTAGAGAGTCCTCGGGGTCACAAAACAAGAATCTATTCTCAAAATTTTGAAAAAGTGTCCGCCATATTGAACTTTTTATATACTGATCCGACTACTCTCAAAATCGATATTTGAGTGTCCTCGGGGTCACAAAACAAGAATCTTTTCTCAGAATTTTGAAAAAGTGTCGCCATGTTGAACTTTTTAGATATTGGTCCGATTGCTCTCAAAATCGATATTTGAGAGTACTCGGGGTCACAAAATAAGAATCTACTCTAGAAATTTTGAAAAAGTGTTCGCCATGTTGAACTTTTTAGATACTGGTCCGATTGCTCTCAAAATCGATATTTGAGAGTCCTCGGGGTCACAAAATAAGAATCTACTCTAGAAATTTTGAAAAAGTGTCCGCCATGTTGAACTTTTTAGATACTGGTCCGATTGCTCTCAAAATCGATATTTGAGAGTCCTCGGGGTCACAAAACAAGAATCTATTCTCAAAATTTTGATAAAGCGTCCGCCATTTTGAACTTTTTTAGATTTTTTTAGATTCTTGTTTTGTGACCCCGAGGACTCTCAAATATCGATTTTGAGAGCAATCGGACCGGTATCTAAAAAGTTCAAAATGGCGGACACTTTATCAAAATTTTGAGAATAGATTCTTGTTATGTGACCCCGAGGACTCTCAAATATCGATTTTGAGAGCAATCGGACCAGTATCTAAAAAGTTCAAAATGGCGGACACTTTATCAAAATTTTGAGAATAGATTCTTGTTATGTGACCCCGAGGACTCTCAAATATCGATTTTGAGAGCAATCGGACCAGTATCTAAAAAGTTCAACATGGCGGACACTTTTTAAAAATTCTGAGAAAAGATTCTTATTTTGTGACCCCGAGGACTCTCAAATATCGATTTTTAGAGCAATTGGACCAGTATCTAAAAAGTTCAACATGGCGGACACTTTTTAAAAATTCTGAGAAAAGATTCTTATTTTGTGACCCCGAGGACTCTCAAATATCGATTTTTAGAGCAATCGGACCAATATCTAAAAAGTTCAACATGGCGGTCACTTTTTCAAAAATTTGAGAATAGATTCTTGTTTTGTAACCCCGAGGACTCTCCAATATCGATTTTGAGAGCAATCGGACCAATATCTAAAAAGTTCAACATGGCGGACACTTTAAAAAAAAATTGAGAATAGATTCTTGTTTTGTAACCCCGAGGACTCTCAAATATCGATTTTGAGAGCAATCTGACCAGTATCTAAAAAGTTCAACATGGCGGACACTTTTTCATAATTATGAGAAAAGATTCTTGTTTTGTGACTCCGAGGACTCTCAAATATCGATTTTGAGAGCATTCGGACCAGTATCTAAAAAGCATAATCATCTAACGACAATTCCAACAACCCCAAACACGGCTAGCATACGATTCTCCACTATGGAGTTCCAGTGCTTACCCTTCTTCTCCATCATCAGACCCTGAAAACCATATATGCTCAAAGTTCATCTTAAGACAATTCCAAAAAGCCTAAACACGGCTAGGAAACATTGCTCCGTTATGGAGTTCCAGTACCTACCCTCCTACTCCATCATCAGACCCTTAAAACTATACATGGTCAAAGTTCATCTCAATATAATTCCAACATGTCCAAACACGACCAGAAAGCATGTTGAAATCATCACATAATATTTGAAATAATAATAAATAACATTAATTACCAAAGAATCAAGAACTCACGGTCGCACTATTTTCGTCTGTAACTGAGGGCGTCGACTCGTCGCGTCGTACGTACAGTGTCAACTCGGTGCGCAGAGCAGAGCGATACGTCCACCCTCTGGGAGCGCTCGGCGCGGTCTGCTGACTCGAGGCTTGCGTCGAGTATTATATTGCGCGATTTAGGTAGTTTTAAAAGATTTTTTAAAGCCACAATTTTTTACTTTTTTGAACTTTTTTTTCGGGAATTGGTTTGATTTTGAGCTGAAGTTTATTTATGTTATTTTAGTTTTCAAAAACGAGAGTTCTAAGTAGCCAAAATCAAAGGCAATACTTAACCCAAATTCTCTACAATTTGACTAAGTTAAATATTTTTTTACTCAACATTTTTATATGAAAGTGGTAAAAAGTGATTGGTTTATTTTATAGATAACTTTCATAATAATATATTGTAATTTTTTCGTACCGTTTAGACGTCAAGAAGATTCTTAAATATGTGATATTCTAAACCTCTTACAGCAAAAATTCAGAAACAGCCATCCGTTTAAACATCGATTAATCGAAATTAAATAATAAAAATCAAAAAGTAGCCCGTTTATTAGATCATAATTGAAATGATCTTTCATGCTGTGAATTCAAACTTATAGAAATACAGCATTTTAACTGTAAAATCACGTCTGTTAAATTAGGTAAATCAGCGAAATCGGCAAAATTATGCCAACGGGAGGTACAAATTGGTAAGGGAGCCCGCACAGGATAATTAAGGCTAACTGAGGCGAAATTAACGAGCCTTGAACATCGGCGTAAGGTTTCATGTTTGTCGGTCTTCTATAGGATATATTTTGGAGAGTGTGCTACAGTATTGTTCAATCTAATTCCTCCATCCCCATTTCTCCATCGAAACACAAGACGCCGGGAGAATTTCCACCCATACGTTGTCGACATCCCGCGTACCCGGACACAACGCTTTGCTTCATCGTTTCTTATACGAACAGCAAAGGAGTGGAACTCTCTTCCGGGGTCTGTGTTTCCCGACACCTATAACCTAGATGTATTCAAGGCCAGAGTGAATAGGCTTTTTCTGGGTAAGCGTGCTACATCCTAGGCCTCGTCATAACTCCTCATGGGGTCAGTCGAAGGTCAAACGCAAGCCCATTTTACATAAAAAAAAAAAAAAAAAAAAAAAAAAAAAAAAAAAAATTGCCGAGCGATTATTGTGTTGCCGAATATATGACATTCAGAGTTCAATACTGAAACGCACTTAAAAGTCGCTCATAAACACCATACTATTTTTTGTAAAGCGATTATTGCAGCTACAAAAAAGTTTTGTTTTTTGTTTATCCGACGAATTCGGTAAACAAGTCTATGACTCACCTGATGGTAAGCGGTTACCGTAGCCATATAGACGCTTGCAACACAAGAGACATCATTCACGCGCTACCGACCCTCCTCCCCGATGAGCTCTGGCGACCTTACTCACGCGCAGGAACACAACAAAGTTATTTGGTTGCGGTATTCTGTAAGGTTGAGGTACTTACCCAGTCGAGCTGCTCTTTGAGCGAATAAACGCTATGCTCTAACAGTTATGTGCTGTGAAGATACCACGTTTTTATTTTTATTATTATTGTAGGTACGAGTGTATCTGCGAAACCTGACGGTGCTCTAACCCTCACGCCGCCGCAGTGGATACAATGTGATCTCAGATACTTGGACATGACGTTTTTAGGTGAGCTATTATTGTCTAATCAGGATGTTATTAAAATTATAATTTCTTTAGTAAAGTACTCATAAATACGAATATTTTTTACCGTGGGACCAACTTCGATATCGCAAAATAAAAACAGCTGTTTCATACATTTTAGTCGAGGAGACATTGACCTTTTTTATGAAACAGTTGTTTTTTAGCTAATTCGAAGTTGTTCCCATAGTGAACACTAGAGCAATGATTTACAGAAAAGAAAGTTCGGCCCCGAATATTAACGAGAGAATGCTTAAAACTTACAATCAACCTTAGATCACTACTATAAGGTTCATAATACACTGCAGCTGTTAGTTCCGTCTCACTCGCAAGTGACGCCCCTCCGCACGGCGCGCGTTAACATGGCGGCAGCTGCCGACCAATAGCGTTTCCCGCGCTTTGAAAATGTATCTTCGGCGCAGGTACATCGGTAAGCCATATGATTTGGGTACTACTGTACTTTACGTGGTTTCATTTATTGTCGTATTGTCTTATCCACCCTGTTTACCATCAATCGGGCCGTATACTTGTTTGCTTGCCAACAATTGGCGCTGATCAATACTATCGATAGACCGAACACCCTAATTTACATACAATATTGGTCCAGGTAAATTCGCAGTGATAATGGCGGACCCCCCATGGGATATCCACATGGAGTTGCCGTACGGGACCATGTCCGACGACGAGATGAGGTGCCTCGGGGTTCCCCAGCTGCAGGATAGTGGCCTCATATTCCTCTGGGTCACTGGCAGGTAATATATATTTAAAATGGTGCCGATTTTGTTAAAAATTATTTTAATTACATCACATCTCTTTCTTACAAACATAATTGAAAAGGATAGAAAATATTTAAAGCTTGTAAATAAGTCTATGCCACAGTGAAACATTTTGATGGCGATTAAATTCAAGCCAGAACAAGTGATTGGACTAATTTGATGAGACTAAACCTTTCCACCTTTTCATATACATTTTATCCGAGGAGACATTAACCTTTTGTATGAAACAGCTGTTGTTTTTTGCGATTTCGAAGTTGATCCCGTAGTAAAAGTTGTTCGTATTTATGAATACTTTACAGTATTACCCAACTGATAAGGCGCGTCGTGTATCTTCGTTCGCACAGAAAACAAAGTATGGCCCCGAAGATTAACGAAAGAATGCTTAAAACTTACAATGAACCTTAGATAACTACTATAAGGTTCATAATACACTGCAGCTGTTAGTTCCGTCTCACTTGCAAGTTACGCCCCTCCGCACACATGGCGGCAGCTATCGACCAATCGCATTTCCCGCGCTTTGAAAATGTATCTTCTGCACAGGTACATTGGTAAGCTATATCAGTTGGGTACTACTGTACAGTATTACCCAACTTATATGGCGCGTCGTGAATCTTCGTTCGCACAGAAAAGAAAGTATGGCCCCGAAGATTAACGAAAGAATGCTTAAAACTTACAATGAACCTTAGATAACTGCTATAAGGTTCATAATACAATACAGTACTTGCAAGTGAGACGGAACTGACGTTCCGTCTCACTTGCAAGTCACGCCCCTCCGCACGGCGCACGCTAACATGGCGGCAGCTGCCGACCAATAGCATTTCCCGCGCTTTGAAAATGTATCTTCTGCGCAGGTACATCGGTAGGCCGTATCAGTTGGGTACTACTTTACGTGGTTTCAATTATTGTCGTATCCATCCTGTATTAACTATATTTTTACTGATTTGTGTTCTTGCCTAAGAATATTCGTAATTATAACAACAATAAAATGCTATATACATATAGGGCCATGGAGCTGGGTCGCGAGTGCCTCAAGCTGTGGGGCTACGAGCGAGTGGACGAGCTGATTTGGGTGAAGACCAACCAGCTGCAGCGGATCATCCGCACCGGCCGCACCGGCCACTGGCTCAACCACGGCAAGGAACACTGTCTCGTGAGTCAATACTGCATCAAAAAACCCCTAATTAGTCGTAATTCGTATTATTTATAAAAAGTCCGCCCCCTCCTCCCGGCAATGGCCCTGAGCCGAACTTCGGCCCCAACTAGGGCACCCTCCGGTGAAGTTACCTATACATAGCCCCGGTTGAGAGCTTGCTCGCCGATTCAACGGGCCAGTTGGTTAAGGTTCACCTTGCGCGCCGCAGGTCGTGGGTTCGATTCCCACACAGGACATGCATTTGTGTGCATGAACATGTCTGTATGTCCTGTGTCTGGGTGTAATTATGTATATGAAGTATGTTTTTACAAACAAAAAGTAGTATATGTATTATATCAGTTATCTGGTTTCAATAGTACAAGCTCTGCTTAGTTTGGGATCGAATGTCCCAAGATATTTATTTATTTGTCCGCGTAAGGGTGCTAGCTAAGGCTAAATTTTGGGCCGGCATCTTGTCAATTCAAAAAAAAACTAAAACTGCATCAATATTGTAGACTAAGCACTCGTCTTAGGGTTTATTCACACAACCCGGCTCGGAGAGAAGAGCATATTTTGATACGCGTTTAAAAATAGATTTTAGGGTCAGTGAAATAAGGTTTATTTTTAACATTTAATGCGAGAAACCTAACGCTCTAACAAAAGACTTGAAATGCAAGTCAACAGCGTGTTATATTTGTTGTAGGTTGGTATGAAAGGCAACCCGGACAACCTCAATCGTGGGCTCGACTGTGACGTCATCGTGGCCGAGGTGCGCGCCACTTCACACAAGCCCGACGAGATCTATGGAATTATTGGTAACCACAAAATAATGTCTATTCGACCTAAAGGCCTGCGCCCAATGCAACTGTTTACAGTGCTGCAGCAACGCGATAAAGTACATCTAGCAAAAATCTATAGACCCCAGTCTATTGAACAATAACGTTAAGCGTTAAGTAGTTGGTTTTTTTTTATATACTAAAAATTTAATTATAAGTCTCGCATCGCTGTGGGAAAAGTTATTGACATTCAAAGTTGCTGTTGACGGATGCTGTTCCAATATCAAGAATATTAAGCATACCGCAAGGCTGTGTGCTATCACCCACACAGATAAGTTTGTGGGACTGTAGTTTATCGATGTTTTTATTTTATCGACAATCCATACTCAAAGTCAAAGTCAAAGCCATTTATTCAATTTAGGCCCTGGTAGGGCACTTATGAAGGTCAAAGCTACTGAAGTTACCACCAGTTCGTAAGTCGGCCTTCTCGGCAGGTTGATTGTAATGTGAGCTTTATAAGGGTGATTTTAGAGGTGAACGCAGGCCTTTAAAAATAATAAAATATCAATTTCAAGGAAAAAAAAACATAATGTCACAAAGTTAATAAAAAGGTTATGTTTTCATGGACGACTAAATAAATAAATATTATTATTTAATTTCAGAGAGGCTCAGTCCAGGCACAAGGAAAATAGAATTGTTTGGTCGTCCACACAATGTACAACCTAATTGGTAAGTTTTGTTTAATATGTTTTAGGTTTTTTTAGTAACAATATAAATCAATGAATAACATTGCATTTCTCATTTTATATCAAAGAGTTTAAAACAAATATTCTCTTTTAACGATTACTTCAACAGTTTTTTTTTTAATGAAAATTCGAATTATTCATAATATTATTCAAACTCCCTCGTTGCATATTCCATAGGATAACCCTGGGCAACCAAGTGGACGGCGTCAGACTAGTTGATCCTGACCTAATAGTTACCTTCAAGAAACGTTACCCAGACGGGAACTGTATGGCGCCACCACCGCCGGACCCTGGCCTGGCTTAGTGCATATCTATGACTATAGAGTCCATAGACTAACACAGTACTCTTGTTTATGAACTGTCAAGAATCGTGAAGTGAATAGGGTTGTGAGTTGTGACCATTTAAAGTAGAAGTGTGATTTTGTATCATGAAGATGAACTTGTAACGTCTTATAAAACTGTACTTATACCACGGACATAATGCTAACTTAGTGTAAGTTTAAGTATTTAAGATGTTTAATAAAATGTTTTAAATTATAGCTTTTGTTTCTGTCGTCTTTTTCAAAATTCTCGTCACTTTTTTATGATTAGTTATGGCGCTCAGAGTGGCAGGGCCACTATGAATGATTTGATTTTTAAGTGGAAAATTAATTTCACTTTGTTGCCTAATATCAGATTTTGTCGGTTCCTGAAGCGGATCTTCAGCAGTGGATATGATGATAGCTTATGCTACTCTGACTTCTAAACAAAACAGTATTTCACAATTAAAACTTGCTTTATTCGCCTGACTATACACGACATTAATTAAAACACTTTTAAATTTTACTCTTACTACAAGGGCATATTACAATTGTTATATTTAGTAAAAACTAGAGGTTTGTAAGTTTCTGCGTCTTGTGGGCGAAGGTGGCCGCGGGGGAGCCAGGACTTTTCTCGTTACTGTATTTTCTCTAGGTTTTTCTCTAGGAACACTGCAAAATAAACATAGCATAAGTTTTTATATAGCAATACAAGGCGATGATAGCTCAGGTCCTGGGTTGTACAAGGAGCTTTCGGTGAAGGAAAACATCGTGAGGAAACCATAGCATGGTGTTAGGGTACTTTGTAGTACCCATCTGACGGGCTACCACCCTCAAGTTGAAAATCTGTCGCCAAGCACCTATAGGTGTGTTCCGACAGCTGCACTTGAAAGCCAGTTCCTTCCAGGCTTTGTATCCTTTATATAAATATGGATATACGTAGTAGGATTTTCTGAAAATTTCACCACCCCCGAACATCTGGCTACGGGCCTGGTAAACTATTCCTCTGATAAGTCTATCCAAACACTATTCTAATTTCAAATGGACCTAACGCTTCTCTGGCCATTTTAAAAACAGATACCTAACTCGTCTAATTTGCGAGGTTCAGTAATGATCAATATCACAAACCAGTATTCTGGGTGTCCAAGCATAGATCCGTTACTGATTCTGGAGTGGATAATCTTGATATTTGGCTTGTTTGATGATTCACTGCATAAAAGTTGATTGTGTTTAATAACGGGTTGGTTGATATTAAGCGGTGATATACAGGTCGTGCAAAAGCATCTTAAATCTTAAGTAGGTACCTACTTTTTAACCCTATAGACTAAGACTAAGATTTGCTCGTAAACTAGGAAAATCGCAATGTCCCAGAGATGAGATCTAGCTAGATCAGTTTTTCGCCCCCAAAAACCCCCATATAGCAAATTTCATCTAAATCGTTAAAATCGTTTTTGCTCGTTAAATAGGATAGGTAGGTACACCTACGTAGGTATTTGAAATCATAAACACCAATCATGTCATTAATTCATTGTAATAATAATCTATCTGGTCTATTCGCGCACAGATTATTATCAAAATTTAATTTTGTTACCTACCTGATTTCATCCCGACTACTATTGTTCAATTTCTTTGGGCGCAGTGTCTCTTGATATCTTCTTTGGAACTGAAATATTGTTATGATCATGTCATTTAGTAGGCCTTTTTAGTCAATTCTCAAATAAGAACAAAACATGAATAGGAAGTAAGATGTTATGCAAAATATAAACATATTTCGGTTACGTTTATCTATCTAGAGTCATTGTAAGGTGTAATGATTAACCCTATAACAAAAGAGCGACGCCTTTAGTAGTGAAAGATTAGTCGTAAAAGGTCTTATGGATCTCCAAGCCGACCGAAATGTGCCAAATGAAAGGAGTTATTGCTGTTGGTTTCTTGAGCATGGTCTGTACTTAGATATAAATATAAACCAACCTTGATACTATTCAGTAAATCTCCCTGAGTCGCGATCGGACGTTCGTCCGACCGCACAGTGGTTGTTCGTTTCTGAATAGGCGCGTCCCGACGTGCACCAAGAGACGAAGCGCCCACGGACGCAGCGCCTATTGACTCAGCTCGCGGGTTCGCCACTTCACGGGGTACATAAGGATAATATTATGGAATAAGGATACTACCTACTAGTTAGGTGAGAAAATCGTGGGAGTTCTTGACGAATCGGTTCATTTATATCATTGATAAAATCTGTATCATATCATGTTTTATAATTTTGATGTTGTTACCGTCCGTGTTGTGTTACTACTCATACATCATAATTACACTACATCTATCATCACCCATGTAAAATTCTAGGAAACAACAGATCTCTTGGGCAAATTAGTATAATTTTTTGGTCACGCAGAATTTAAATTCATAATGGTGGCCCTGCCAGGAAAGGTCACACTGTTTTTGAATTTTAATTAAACAAAATGATTTGAAAACAAAACATGTTTTATTTATCTTCTATACTACTAATTAAATCACAATAGCTTTGATATTGTTCACAAATCTCATAACCCCATTGCATTACTCAGGGGCCAGTTCTTATAACAATGGTAATTAAAGTTATTTTTCTGCTGAATGCTGACATAAATAGTACCTACATTTAAAATAATGTTGAGGTGCATACTTTCACATGCAAAAAAAAATATAGATGTGTGATAAAGTATTTTTTTCGAGAAGTCACTTTTATTTAAACTCATCGGCTTTGAATATTACTAATGATTAATGACCTGCCCCGGCTTCATCTGGGTAACTTACACTTAAATCTTTTGGAGGAAATTCTTTAAATGATGGTAAAACTGCATCAAAATCTATTGTATAGTTTAAAAGAATAACCACAGAAACAGCAACTTTATTTATACTATTTAGAGATAAATAGATGTAATTCATAAAAACTATATAGAAGGTAGTTCATCATAGTTTAAAGAGTAGTGAGTGAACTCAGTCTTATTATATGAGGTGGGTTAAGCCAAGTTTAATAAAACCCAGGTTTTAAAATAACCACGGCACTTTTTGACTATGTTAGATATTCAACATAATTTGAGGCCTATTTATGAGATATAATAGATAGTATGCACAGCTACAAGTAGAGTTATACAAAAACATCATAAGCCTTTGGTAGGTTGAATGAAGCGTAGCTCTGTGGGACCAACATACAGGGTGATTTTGAATTACTTAGCTATTTTAAAGGAGTCCACTCATTAATAAAAAATAAAAAATACATGTTTTATTTTTATATATAATTTTTAAAGAAAAAAATAAAGTTATGACGATCCAAAGTTTTCTCAAATTACCGAAATCGTTGGTCTTACCGCGCGCCAATGCGCTATGTCACATAGCTGTCAACAACCGAGAATGTTAGATACTGCCTATGTATGCGTAAACACGAACATCATCCAAATTAAATATCCTATACATAACTCTAGGTATTCTTAAGGGTAAGAATACCTAGAGTAATTTATAAAATGAAGCCACAAAAAAACAGTAACTCCCTTTTTTATTAACTCAATTACAAACATACTCATTTTATCATAATTCTAACTGCATCGTTGTAACACTTTAAAACTTTAGGGCCAACTTAAGGCTAATTTAAAATCACATTGAACTGAATATTGCAGTTTATTGACAACTTATTATCTGGTTTTAAATAACACACTTCCACTGATCTGCAACCACAGAGCGCACAGTTGTGTGGAGTGGCGGGCGCCCGCGCCCCGCGGCATCGTGTGTGAGGCAGAAGCCCTCCATTGATCAAACTGATAGTGTACTCCAGAGAGTTCCATAATTATTCAATTAAATTTAAAAATATTTTGTATCACCCAGAAACGACTGTTGATCTTCTAAAACGTTGCCCTAGCAACCTGTAACCAGAGAATACCTGCGTGCGCAACTCAATTTTTTTTTCATAATCATAAATTATTTCAAATAGGTTGACATGAAGTATTAAGCTGAACGTACACCTAAATACGCCGTAACAGATGCACGCGCTGCAATGCTTTTTCTTGATTCTTTGTATGAAATTAAAAGAGAAAGGAGGAGAGGTTTCGTATAAGGACACGATAGACAATCGGTAGTACAATTGTTACTCCGATTTGAGGCCTTTAGAGCGGCTTTGTAAGACGAGTGCTTTCAAATTCAAATTCAAAATTCAAATTCAAATTCAAATTCAAAAATCATTTATTCAAATAGACCTTCGCAGGCACTTATGAAAAGTCTGACTCTAATACTCTAATACCGGTTCGGAAGGTTGCATTTGCTGAGAAGAGCCGGCAATAAACTCAGCAATTACTCTTTTCAAAACAAGCTTAGATTAATTACATAATATTTACATTCTAATCGCACTGACAACAATTGCGTGCCCCGGCGCGGCCGCAAAACTACAAAGTAGACTGAATCTATATTTAATAAGTAAATAAATAAATGGCAAACTTAAGCAGACCAACCCCCACAAGCAGCACCTGTTCACAAGTATGACGCGTGTGGCAGCCATCGCCCTCCTCGCCATATTGGAGGGAAGTGAGCGACCCGTCACACGACGCCGCCGCAAGCAAAGGCCTTAAAGTGAGCATGACTTACTTAAGTCTGGCTTAGAAATAAAAAATAAACTAAAGGGAAACTACTAAACACGCAATTTGTTATCACTGTGACTATTGACAAGTTTATACTAAATATCATTTAGGTATATGTATAGAAAATATAACAATTAAGGAGACAGACATAATCTATTGAAGAATTTAGAAATAAATGAAAAACATTAAATTGAATTAATTACTATAAGTAATAATCTGTAAATTAAACAAAAAATAAAAAAAAGATAACTTATAATAATAATAGCATACTTAGAATTAAAATGGACCTTGAACTAGCTGCTAAGTGAAGCAGGTGCAGAGAGAAGCTACTTCCATACATCCTTGTCGTCAATATAATGAGACACTTTATAATAGGCCCTACTCAACAACCGCTTTTTGATATGTTCCTTAAATTTAAAAAAGGACATACTGGTCACGCTATGAGGAATTTTATTGTAAAATTGGATACAATTCCCAAGAAAGGACTTATTTACTTTAGCTAATCTAAATCTAGGCACAGTTATTTTGTCTTTGTTTCTAGTGTTTCTATCGTGATAATCACTATTGACTGGAAACAAATTAATGTTTTTACGAACATACATAATATTTTCAAAAATGTACTGAGAGGGCAAAGTTAATATATTAATTTCCGGAAATACCTTTCGCAGAGATTCGCGAGACCCCAAACAGTAGATGGCGCGAATTGCTCTTTTTTGCAATACAAAAATTGATTCCAAGTCTGCGGCAGAACCCCACAGCAAAATACCGTAAGACATAAGGCTATGAAAATATGCAAAATAAATTAATCTGGCTGTATTAATGTCCGTCAGTTGCCTTATTTTGCTGACTGCAAAAGCAGCGGAGCTCAGTTTACCACCTAAGGCTTCCAGGTGAGCACCCCACTGCAATCTACAGTCTATGGTCAGACCAAGAAAAACAGTCTTATCTACTACATTAAGTTTAGTACCGTCCACAATAACATTGGTATCAACTTTTGGTACGTTTGGTAATGAAAATCTTATACATTTAGTTTTTTTAGAATTTAGCATTAGATTGTTGGCAGCAAACCATTGAGACACAGTTTCCAGAGCGTGGTTGACTTTTAAAAGGTCTTTGTCTTTTCTATCTACTTTAAATATCAGAGACGTATCATCTGCAAACAAAACGACATCTGATAGTTCTTTCACCATGTAAGGTAGGTCATTTATATAAACTAGAAACAGAAATGGGCCTAAAATCGAGCCTTGAGGTACGCCTAATTTGACTAAGGAGCCCGATGACACACTACCATTGATTCCTACTTTTTGTTGGCGCCCTGAAAGATAGGAAACCACAAGATCGAGGGCCACTCCGCGAATTCCATATAACTTAAGTTTAAGAGCTAGCGTTTGGTGATCTACGCAATCAAATGCCTTGGAGAGATCACAAAAGATACCAATAGCATCGTGTGAGCACTCCCAGGCCTGAAAAATATGCTTAATAAGTTTAGCTCCCGCATCCGTAGTGGACTTACCTCTTGTAAAACCGAACTGATCATCATGGAGTATCTTGTGGTTATTAAAATGCCTTAACATTTGGTTTAGCACAATCTTTTCAAAAATCTTGCTTAATGCAGGAAGTACTGAAACAGGTCTATAATCTGAGGGATTGTTTTTACATCCCGATTTAAAGATTGGAACAATTTTGCTGTATTTCATTAAGTCAGGAAAGTTGCCCTGTTCGAGACATTGGTTAAAAATTAGGGCTAAAATAGGGGCAATATTGAAAATAATTGACTGTATAACCTTAACTGACAAACCCCATAAGTCTTCTGTATTTTTCATATTTAGTGACTTAAAAGCCGTGATAATGTCATAGTCATTAACCTGGGTGAATGCGAAGTCTGGAATATTTTGTTGAAAATTATTCTGTAAAATCGATTCTGCTAACGTGGAAGACGAAGCAAGATTTTTAGTAGCCTCCATAGGTATATTTGAGAAAAAAGTTTCAAAAGCAGATGCTACTTCTAATTTACCTGAGATTAATGTATCATTAATTTTAAGAGAAAAAGTATTATCTTTGATTTTATTCTTACCAGTCTCTGTATTAATAATCTGCCACACTGTTTTAATTTTATTATTAGAACTATTTACCCTATTGCCTATGTAGATGGCCTTTGCTCGAATACAAACCTGTTTAAATATCTTGGAATAGTTTCTAACATATATATGAAAGTTTTCATTACTATTGTAAGATCTCTGATGGTAAAGATCAT
This sequence comes from Polyploca ridens, assembly GCA_951394255.1. NCBI lineage: Eukaryota > Metazoa > Arthropoda > Insecta > Lepidoptera > Drepanidae > Polyploca > Polyploca ridens. The sequence goes on along the minus strand of OX596265.1, from coordinate 5,461,722 downwards.
ACATGTTATCTTTGTTAGTAAAGAATTCAAATGAGAAGAACATTTGAATGTCTCAAATCGAAAGAATTAATTCTCTTATAAAATTGGATCCACCGACTGTCATCAGACCTTTTTAGCGAAATAGGCAATTTTAGAGTTTATTTCTAGGATTGGTTCGTTTAAGGGTTATTAACCAAGTCAAACGTTTTAAAAAGCTATCCTGTTTTCTGCTTACAAAGCTGACATCAAGTTTTCTTCTCTTTCCGACATAAAGTAGGCCGGCGATTGTATGATGTGTACGGGCTGCCTAATGTATTGTTAATAATGATTGAAAGATAAGTTTCCTCCTTAGTGAAAATGAAAAATAGAATTTATTTTAGAAGATTTTAATGAATGACAGATTCTATTCGATGACAGTTTTTATTAATCAAAATACTCGAAATGTAAACAACATTATGAAGAGTTTATTCCTGGTATTACTTAATTTTGTAAATGGAAAATAGAAAAATAATATGGTGAAATTTTTGTAGGTATTAAACACAATTTCCACCTAGTGCGCGTTACGAAAGTATTCACGTATTTCCGCAGCATATTTCAATGTTCTGGTGACGTCTACCAGCTGAAGTTCAAGGTCAACTACTTGTTAACGTTATCCAGCAATGTGGAGTATTTAGGATATTCTTACGACAAAATTATGAAAAAAAAAGGTTCTTTTTTTTGCATGGATGTGTTCTATTAGTGATTCTGATCCCAGGGAAAAAAAATAGCTAAGAAATTCAAAATCACCCGGTATAGTGGTTACAAATAGCATGACTTTAAGCTGTGTACCTACATTGATTAAATAACCCATTTAATGAACAACCTTCTAACAAGACTTATAAAAGTCTAGACTGAACTACAGTTCCACACTTCAAATAAATAATGCTAATCAAAGAGGAAACGCTGCCAGCCTTCTGGGAACCCTGCCGTTAATCGGAAGCAGCGGCAGGCTTGAGGAAATTTTCTATATATAGATTGTATTTTGTACATATTTGTTGTAAATAAAAATAACTTGAAAAAAAAAAAAATGCTAATTCAATATAAATAACATCAACATCCAGCCATCATCTAGATATTCATTTCATCATACTATCCTTGTGAGTTGTCCTATAATATTTTATTGTGAGAATATAGTATGCAAGCTTTACTAAATGTAAAATTTTTTGCTGTCACACTCTCGAGATGTCAATTAAAAGAAATTATTTGTTGTCTCCAAACCTGTCCCTTTCTATTCAATAAATAAAGACAGAGATAAGTACTTTAATCTATTATTAATCTTATTGACTCTCTTGAGTATGGCAGTTAGTAATGAAATTTTTAATTGCATTGGATATAAAAGGAGAAGTTCTCAACTATTCCCTTCTAAAGAGAAAATTAACCATTTTAAATCCTCACATTCAGTTGTGACTTGTAATCCCCATAGCCTGTGGGCTATCAATGAGGAGTTTTCTTATGATAACTGTTTGGTCAAAATACCTGTCAAACTGTTGATATTTCGAACTCATTTGAACCTTAATACCTTGGCTCGCTATTAAAAATATAACAATGACATCAATAAAATTGTTATAATAGGATGTGCATCCCTCGCGAGAACCAACTGTTTAAGAGTGCATACCAAGCCCGAAAAATATGGCAATGTCAGATGAAACAAACTTATGTCTAATCTTCGCGTGGAGATGAGATTGAGATAGCGTGTTTCACGGAACAAAAATGAACTAAGCGCTTTTTATCTAAATAACTCTTAAAGTATAGAATATTTTTAAAAATCGTTAGTAGCAGCCCTAGGTCATATGTTAGTGATATTATTTATCGAATTTTTATCTTAATTAGATACACCATGAACGAATAAAACCGAAAATTCATTATTATTAGAGGTAGCTTTGTGTTTTTTTTCGATCGAGGAAATTTCATTCCATTATGTTTTTGCTCAGAGAGAACCCTCGCGTATATAATGAAAATACCTATATAAAAATATTTTTTCATTTAAATACTATTTACTTGGGTAAATTTCAATTCTAAGATTGTTATTTTTGCTTTATACGCACTCTTAAGAACACAATTTGACAGGTATTTTGACCATAGAGGTATCATAGGAAAACTCCTCATTATTGCATTATAATTGTACTAAAATTTAATATCTTTAAGTTTAGTGTGCGCCTTTAATATGATCACTTTCTTTTTTATCTAGACTAGTTTCTCCACTACTTTCTTTATTCTCTATCTCTTTCACTTCTGAATTGATAAGCTGCCTCCTCATTGTAGCCGGCCCGGCAAATAATGCCGGTGTCTTCTTCGTCTTAGGAAGATAAACTTCATATGTCTTAAAGTATTTAAGTATACTCTGTACATCATTTTCTCTCATTTTATACTCCAATGCAATTTTCTCAACTGTTACTTCTTCTGGATTTGATTGATGTGCAGAAACGAAGTCGATCACATGCCTGAGTGTTGTATGACCATACTTTATCCTTTCAGGCTCTTTAAAACCAAACTCATAGAACTCAATTAAATTACGGTCTTGAGGCAATGGTCTGTTACTATTATGCTCTCTTCTTTTCTCCTTGGTAATGTCATCTTCCGGTCTTCCGTGTGAGGTTACATAAACACCTTTCAGTCTGTCGTCGAGCGCTGGATCTTTTCTATCTAGCTTATCTCCTATATTAGGGTCTGCTTCGAGAGTACGTCTTAAATCTTCAACGTTCTGCGGATATCGGGGCGCCGGGGTCGGCTTCTCTTTAGAAATAACGCGATGAGCGCGATTCTCAATGTTGAAGGATTTTATTGGTCTAAGGGCACGTGTCACTAAAGCACCCATCTTAGGTGGCGTTAGTATAACTGTTATTATAAATTAATTCTTTACGGGAAATTCATTATTTATAAATACAATTTTCTTCGTTAGATTGCATCACATATTGAGGTTATATTTTAATTTGACAGATAATTTGACATTTGACAATTCTTATTTCGAATAAATTGAATAATTGCCAGTGGAAAATACTGATAGAAGGAACTTTTTAGGGTTCCGTAGTCAAATAAGTAACCCATATAGTTTCGTCATTCCATCCGTCTGTTATACCGCCGGTTGCTAGAAAGCAAAATTATCGAAAAATTACGTAACATGCTGTCAATCTCCAGTCAATCGTGTTTTGGGTTGCTGAAAGAGGCAAATAACAATCTGTCAACAGTTTGTTATTCCAAGTGTCAAATCTCCAATTATTCGTCAATTATCGCATTTTTGGGTTTCTGAAAGCTAATTCTCATGTCAACGCCTTGTCACATTGTCAGTTAGCTAATTGGAGATAATGGACCAATTATTCGAGAATTAAAGTGTTTGTTGTGATAAATAATAGGTTTTAAAGCAGTTCAATATAAAAACTGAATATAAAATTAATTTTAAACCTTAAATTAAGTACTTTTTTGCATGAAAAGCTATTTTAAAATGCAATAAACGACCTATTGAACTTGCCAGGGTCATCTTGGTTGATATGAAATAAAATGGCTGGAACAACCAATATGACACTGGCTGCTTTGTAAGCCATAATATGTGTATGGTTATATTGTCAAAATAAGATAAAGATTTTTTTGAATATGATGAATAATTGAAAATAAGACTAGGCTGTATGGCTTTTGACTTTATGACCTTTGCCAGCCTTTTGGCGAATATCATAAACAACAACAACGACAATGAAAGGGACAGTGCTACGCGAGAGACAGAAATAAAACACAAAGGAGTGAATGAAAGTGAATGAAATAAATAAATCATCCGTTGACAATCAATTAGATAATTTATCTTTGTTTTTCTTTTCAGCAACTCAAAGGCTGTCAACAGATTGCTAATTATGACGGTTTGTCACCTGATTTGACATTTCATACACGTTCTAGCAACCCGCGGTTAATGTCTCAGAAATTTAATTTGTAAATTATGTCGCTCACTTAAAATTGTTACACAGCGGTTTATCAAGTAGAATTTACATCAATTTGAAGCGTAATTTTGTGATTCTCGTACCTAGGAGATATTTTCGAAAAACATACGTACATTTACACGTATAAAAACGGCATCCAACCGCCTGGTATATTATTATACTAAAAAGAAGAAGGCAAGAATCTCATCCCAACAATCTTAAAATTTATTTTACTTACATTTCAACTTGGAAAATGCGTCTCTCAAATTTTTTTTAGAAACGTCCTTCACGAAGAATTTCTCAGCTGTCGGAGTGTTTGTAGCCCGTGTCTGTTCGCTGCGCTGTGGACTAGGACTCCGACCGAGACGACGTCGTTGCGTTGGACATTTTGACCCTAAATTAAATAATATCATAATTAATGATATAATTATTCTGAACATGGTTTACTATTTTTCAATTGAACTGGCCAAGAGGGCAAACAAACCTAAAACTCGATCGTTCTTCACCAATCTTAAACGTATGTACCTATATAAAAGTAAAATAGCCGACAGCTTTGAAAAACTTAAAAAACTTGAAGATTATTAAAAAGATTGAAATTACAACACTAAGTGAAATAAACAAACTTACTTACTGACCGTCTATATATTCTCCAATAATTTCTACGGGGCCATCCATAGATTACGTCAACGTAAAGTTCCGTGACGTCAGTAGGGCGATTAGCTAACTCTGACTTCAATTAAATTTCTATTGAAGTGTAATTGAAATCAAAAACATGGCGGACTTGCGACCACCTATCTCCGTTTTGACAGCTATGACGTCAACATAAACGCCTTTGCAATTTCATTTTTTTTTTGTATGGGATTTCTATCGATAAACTTAATTTTGCGATCATCTAACTCTATTTCTATCTTAGTGACAGCTTGTGATTTCATATATTTCTATTGTTCATTGAAGCAAGTCTTAGGTAATTTCATCAAGCAATAAAGGTATTTCTCTATTGTTATTTTGTTAATTGTTCAATAATAAACAGTGATATATAAAGTTAAATTGATAAGTCTATATTACTGGGCTATCAATAGTCCAATTACTACGAATAAAACAATTAATAACTATCTTATTTTAGTTTAAAATGTCACGAGCATTTCTACTGGGTTAGACTCAGCAAAGATGCCTTTAAGGAATTGTGCCGGAGTCATTCCCAAGCTCCCAGCCGGCAGACGATCCACCGCCATGAGCTCAAAGTAAGTTCAAGTCATAAATGTCAGCACATACCTATGGCCTTTATCATCATTTAGGTACAATAAGCGTATATTTCTATGTATTTTGGATCCATTAGTAAATGTTTTCTTATTCACTTAGGTTCTTGCGGCGTTGGCTTTTTAAAGTCATGGGTCATACCAACGTGGGGTAGGTGCTTCTTACCTCTACAATATGCCCCAACTTCACTGTCGAATTGCCTCAATGATGTCACCAAAGCGTTCAATTCCCGGAAGTACTTAATAAGTAAGTACATAAAACCATGACAGACAGAAAGAAATGTAATGTCAGAGTACCTAAGTACTATAAAATACCAACCTGTCAATATCATTATGTATATTAGATACTCCAATTACCCATGGACTTGTATATGTATGTGTATATACATTAATTTTACTTTGTAAACCATTTAGAAAAATAGCCAATATAGTTGTCCAAAAAATATATAAACATGTAAACTTGCTTAAAATTCTTGCCAGATTATTGTTAGATGAAGGCCGTTATTTTATTTTACTTACTTAGTGGCAGATATATAAATAAAAACATTATTATTTTCAGGACATCAAAGCTCTCACCAGCACTTTGCACAACCTCCTCAGCAGAGCTTCTCCTTCTCCTCAACAGTCAAGATCTCAAAGATAATGTGAGTTATTAAGCAATTGTTAATGTAAACTACACTTTAAGTAAATGTGGCTTCTAATGTTTCTATGACATTGTATTAAAATACATATTTTACTTTCAGTACAACAACATGAGGGCTGCCTCGCTGGGCCTACTGAAAGAAGCTATGGTGGAGTTAATAAGAGAAATTGAAAACATAGATAATATACCTATATTATCTATAATCTTAATTTTTTAATTAAAAACAAGTCTGATTGTTTTAATCTGATGTATAAATACCGAGACGGTGAATAAATTCCTCTTTACAATAAATGTCTAGTAAAATGTATTGTTTAGGTGCTTGGTGTTTATATAATTAAATACATATTTAATCCTATATGTTTTTTTTAACTATATGTACCACCCTCTTTGATCTCAGTGCTATTTTAAGTATTCATAGGTACTGTAGTATAAAACTATGGTTTAGTACTTATAGAAATTTGTGAATATTGAAAATAAAATGATACTTTTTATTGAAGTGTTTTTATTATTCTCATTAGTGTGTACAAGGTTTCTTTGGGTTTAGCTTACATTTACGGTTTGTTAATAATCCAGTATTATTAAAATTTAAACAACTTAAATGTAACATGTTCTAGATCTAAGCCTAGAATATAATAAATCTTTATAATGAAAGTCAAATTTAATTCACAGTTTTATTTTGCTTACGTTGGGTTTACACAATATTTTATTTTACGGTCTGGCCATTGGTTATTTCATTATTGCTTATACTAACTTACAAACTAACATTTCATTTTGTGAATGTACAACAATTTTAGGTGATTACTGCATTCTTAAAAATAGAATTAGGACTATATTTATAGATATAGTATATTAAAAACTGACACATTTTTTTATTATAACAGTAAGTAGATAGCTTATGCTTATGACAGTAAAATAAAGAAAAACTTAAACAATACTTAATTAAAAATATGTATAAAATAATAATGTGTTTCATAATCTTTAGATAAGCATATCCCTATCTGGAATTGCCTCAATCCTAGTTGCCCTGTGATAACTTGGTGCTCTTATTCACTGGCACCATCTTCTGATAACAAACATCACCAACATGCTTTAAGTAATGCAATGCATTGCTCCAGGGTTTCATCAGTGAGCATCCGTTAAAAACTCTTCTGGAGATTCAGGATTAGCGCTTCGGAAAGGTGTCATCATCCAAGGCCTTTGAGCATAATCGGTCTCCTGCAAAAAGAAGGATTTTGATTAATAATAATACTGGGCATATTAATATGATGATATACAGGGCATGTATGAATGTAGTTGAAGCAAAAGAGGTTTGTAAGTCAGAACGGAATAACACTCTATTCTCACTGCCTAGCCCATGATAGTATCATTGTGACAATATGTACCTATGTAAATTTATAATTGAATGATCATGATTATTATAAACAGAAGGAATATATGAATACACTCTGAATTATTATGTGTATTTATTTATTTTTGAATTAATATTAGGTACCTATTTAGCTAAAATACATACCAAGAAGCCAACAGCACTCTATTCTGTATCCTTTCTTATAAAGATTTCTAATAGAGCATTGGTGACTTCATGGAGGCATTTGCTACAAGTCGGTGCGACATATTGCACAAAAAGATTCAATAGTTGGTACATTTACGTAAAGAGTCACTTACTTTTAGTTCGATACGAATGGCAATTTTCGTCTGAGACAGGCATGTGAGGGCATAGTTCTTCTAATCTGTTGGAATCCTGCCTTTGTAAAAACAAAATGCGCAATATAATCCTCCTTTGGAAACTGGAATCGATCACTCCTGTCGCGCAAGCGGCGTCTCTTATTCTTTAGACACTCATGCTCCTTTGTTCTTACGCAATCGCCATCAAAAACGCACGGGATATGTATTATTGTTGTTTTTATGAAAACAATAAGGTTAATTCGGCCGGCAAAAAGATAAACAAACAATGACGTACGATTTCAATCACAGATTATACACATAAATGTCTGTCTAAAACTACGTACCAATCTGTATTAACCGGTGTATTAGAAAATGTAGTGCGTTTTTAGACGTATCATAATTCAATAGTACTTTTTAAATTGGTCGAATAGCTAGGTCTTGCACCAACTTCACATTGGAATATATCGATAGGTAAGGTAATGAAATCCTTTAGAAATAAGTTACGTGGTCGCGAATTATCGATAGAGGTTAATTTCAGTTCGCTTGTGTGGTTCTTAAGAACCTGATTTCTTAAAAATTGCGTAATCGCCCTACTGATTTCAAAATCTAATATATACAATTTTAAGGTGATGATAGCTCAGTGGTAGTGACGTCGGATATCGAGACGAAGGTCCCGGGTTCGAATGCAACAATGAGCTTGAGCTTTCGGTGAAGAAAAACATCACGAGGAAACCATAGCACGGCGGTAGAGTAATTTGTAGTACCCATCCGGCTGGCTACCACACTTACGTTGAAAAGCATCTATCGGTGTGTTCCAACAGCTGCAATTGAGAGCCAGTTCCTTCTAAGCTTTGTGTGCTTACCATCTTCAGCCACATCAACACTTATAGTAAGGGGCACGAGTCGTAAGCAAAGATTGACACCTACGCAGTAGTTAATTTTTTGGTCTGTTTGGCGGAATGAAGAAGGGCGGAGTGCTAAGCTGCACACGATCGGTTCGTCAGTCAATGCTCGTCGTCTATTGGATTCTTGCGTGTCATTTGGCTACTGTGTGTGATTTGGCCAAAAGTGTACATGCACGAGCTTGCCCCCACTACTGCCTATCTGTGCTCACCACTCGTGTCTCATACTGTACCATGGTGAGATTGTCATCAAACACAGGCCTATACACAATAAAAGAAAGTATTAAGGTGGATGGCTCAGTATGAGGCGGGAAATTTGATTTTTTTCAAGTTTTTATTGATTTTTACCTTCGCAGAACTATATGGCTAAATATTTCAGTGATTAGCGACAATAGTATTTCATTTGGCATATTGTGGAATTGATACTTTTTGTTTATAATGAAATATTTTTGTACCCTGAGTAAAATATTCAGTTTTACGGTTTTTAGAGGAAAGTTCAAATATGGTTCATATCATACAAAAACATTCATAGCACAATTTGTCAAAGGAACCAATACGGTCGCGAAAAACTGAAATATTTATCCATATTGTTCTATGGAGGTATCAGCATGAGGCGGAAAATTTGATTTTTTTTAAGTTGTTATTTTATTTACCTTCGTAACCAATATGTCTAAATATTAAAGTGATTAGCGATCATAGTTCATTTAAAAAAATACGGTAGGTCTACTGTAATTACAGTGTATATCCCAGGATATTTATTTATCTGGCAACGCTGTACTCAGCGCACAATTCACTCCGTAAACAATGGCTAACTTCATTTTATACCTTTTTGCTACTGTAGCGTCACCAATTTTACGCCTTTTAGGGGTAATTTTTGGATGTATAACATTTTTGCCATCTGGTAATCTTACCCGCAAGGTGTCACCTCCCTATTTTAGTCGATGGTCGTAAATGCACCATATTTTTCCCTTTTTTGGAAACTTCGTAATCGTGATTAACATCAGTTTGACAGGTATTTTCTTAAGATAGCCGTATCTAGTGAATACATAGATATCGTTGATTCGGACATTATTTTTTGGCCAGTTCAATTACGTAATTATAATTTTATATTTTTTTATATATATTATATATTTTAGATTTTGCACCTGTATTTAAAGCAGCTGATTTCATGAAACCAGGCGTGGTGCTCATATAATTTGGCGAACGTACAGTACAATTTGGTGTCACTATTAGAGTTGACTTCAGATGCTTCTCCTGCTCTCCATTGTAGCTACTTCGTAGTATGAAATTCTGCAAACATTAAGAACGACTAGAAGATACACAATCATACTTATTTCTAAATAATTACTATTACTTCTACTTACCCTGGCATCATTAACATTTCTTATTGTAGGTCCTTGAGTCGTTCGGAATGATGCCATAGGTTTGTATCCACCAATATTCTTGACGCTTAAAGTACTATTGGAATTCTAAAACAATAGAACTCATTAAATTCAAAACGTTAAAAATTTCTAAAAGGCTGAATAAAGTTGTTGCTATCTAATCCGCGCGCGCCCGAGGAAGTTTCTTATGATACCTCTATGGTCAAAATACTTGTCAAACTGTTGATAATTCGAACTAATTTGAATCATTCTACTGGGATTTTGACCATAGAGGTATCATAAGAAAACTCCAGAATGACATTCGTTTTGTTTCGAAATCTATTCTGCGTATTTGGCACCACCGACAATGCGCTCAACCCCCCTAGATAAGATGGTTGTCGACAATCGTCATCGCTAGTAAACGATCAACCTTTGTATGGAATTGACATTTCAAATCGAATTATCACGTGACTTTTAACAATCTCTTATGTCAATCCCATATAAAGGTTGTCGTGTACCAACGATGACGATTGTCGACAACCATCATGTCTAGGGAGAATGAATAGCTAAGTCAAGGACACATTAAACATTTAGATGCAGTGATTGGTCGATACTGTTATTAATCAGTGCAAAAAGCACTTACTAGTTGCGGAATAAGGAGTTTTCTTATATCTCTACACTATGCTCAAAATACCTGTCAAATCGTGAAGGCAACAGTTTGACAGATTTGAGCATAGAGATACCATAAGAAAACTCGTCATTGGATTGCTCAGTATTACTACCCTAAAGGGAATTTTCCTCGATGTCCGCGCCACACGCGTTGTACGCGCCGTAGGTAAATAAAATGTTATTCAAAAATTCGCTGGTGTGGCGTATTCATCACGTGCGGCACGGCAAAATAAGCAACCAACATTTGAAGTAGATTGTATACATTTTATAGAGAACTAACAAAAGATTTAGCACTGTTCTTCTGCTTTATTGTTGAACATTGGTGCGCCACTCTTGGCTCACCTGCAGCACTGCTTCGTCGTGATAAATTCGTTTCCATTTGATCACTGCAAAAATTAAAAATATAATCAACTTTATATTTACCTTGGAATATAAGTAATACTGATTAATTTCTGAGCCTGTAAAGAACTTGCGAGTACACTGAAATTTACCCTTTATTATAAACTTTCTGGTTACATATCACATTTTGAGTTTTCACGCGCCAGTCGTATGTGTTCTTCTCGATTGTCTTGTTAACAGCTACCTCAAGCAAAAACAAAAAACATCTGTTAATTTATGAGTAGCCAACGTCGTCTTAGTCATTTATAACATTCCATTTAAATTATTTTATTCAGAGACATGCATGACCATGGCCACAGTTTTACCAAAACATAGCTTAAAAAGACAGACCTATGAACATTATTTAATACTAACGGTAACTAGTTACTTATGAGATTGTAAAATATTTTACATTTTCCGCTTATACATTTTATTAACTAACCATGTCTAGAAACCCGCAGAATTTATTTGCGTTGCATTTCTTTGGAGCAATACTTGCACAACGCACCGCCAACCTCCAAAGACTATCATTACAAGTGTTGATGCATGATTGACAGCACACATATTTTTTCCAAAACGGCACGCGCTTTCTCTCGATCGGATATTCGGCTTCATAGTTTTCTTCACATTCTTCTTAGTCGTGCACTCTTGGCAGAGTGGTCGTGGTCATGGATTGTCCCTTTCTCGCATGACCGCTGCATTTGCAATGTTTCTCCATTTTTTCCTATTTGTGGCGTTTCGGGAACATTCGGTAATCGTACATTGCGTGGCAGATTTTATGAGGTCAAGCCACCTGGTTGGAGATCGACCACGCGAACGTTTGCCTTCAACTCGACCTTGGATGACCAACCTCTCCATAGAATCATGTTTACGTGTGACATGTCCGAAAAATTTTAGGATTCGTATCTGAACAATCGACGAAAGTCTTTGTTTAATCCGGAGCTCTTTTAATATAGAGACGTTGGTACGATGCGCAATCCAGCTTATTCTCAGCATCCGTCGCCAGCACCACATTTCCAAGGCGTCGATTTTCTTTCGATCTTGCAATCTTAACGTCCACGTCTCAGCTCCATAGAGGAAAATTGGAAAGATCAAGCAATTCATCAGACGAACCTTTGTGTTTTTGGTTATTCTGCGATCTCTCCAGATTTTTGTGAGCTTCTCAACGGCTGATCTAGTTACAGCGCAGCGTCTCTTTATCTCTTCTTGACATCCTCCACTGTTAGTGATAGTGGAGCCAAGATAAACATAACTTTGACATACCTGGCAGTTGGCAACATTTATGATTTCGGGCTTGTTGTTGGTAGCACGATCCACTATCATCATTTTGGTCTTCTCGCGGTTTATTGCAAGTCCAAAACTTAAACTGGTTGATTCCAAAAGTTGGAGGAGGTCTTTTATATCTTCTTCAGTTGTGGCAAGAAGAGTAGTGTCATCAGCATATCTCAAGTTTGATATCAACTGCCCCCCTATAGATACTCCTTTGTTCCATCTTTCCAGAACAATTCTCATTATGTACTCCGTATAAATATTAAATAATAACGGAGAGAGTATGCATCCTTGCCTGACTCCTGCCTGTGTTTTGAAACACCCCGACTCAACTCCGTCTATTCGTACACAAGCCGTGCCACACTCATACAGTGATCGGATGAGACATACAAGGTGGTGCGGTACACCCATTTCCAGAAGAACTTCCCACAGTTTTCTCCAAATGACAGTATCGAAAGCTTTGCGGAAGTCTACAAAACAAATGTACAGGGGGTTGTTAAACTCTCTGGCTTTCTCAATAATTTGCCTCAGGATAAGGATCTGCTCACGTGTTCCACGACCTTTGACGAAACCAGCCTGTTCGGGTGCAATCTCTCTGGCTAAAAATGCTTTTAGTCTGGTGTTCAGGATGTGCAACAGGATTTTGCTGGCGTGTGATATGAGGGAGATAAGCCTATAATTATTGCACTTTCTGGTAGACCCTTTTTTATGAAGTGGTATGAACACGGATTGCGACCAGTCGGACGGCCATTCTCCAGTATGCCACACTTTGGAACAGATAGCGTGTAAGATGTCTATTCCTATCTCACCCATAGCCTTGATTACTTCTATGGGTATTTCATCGACACCTACCGCTTTGCCACTTTTAAGGTTATCAATTGCGGCCTTGATCTCAGTTTTCAATAGATGCGGTTCCTGTTCTTCTGGATTTTTATGGCCCTGTGTCGCAGCTGACGAGGAAGCATCCACGAACAAAGACTTGCAGTACTCCTGCCACACTCCCACGATACCCTGGACTTCAGTGACTGTATCACCAGTGGCATTTTCGATAGCCCAACTACGCGGTTTAAACTGTCTAGTTATGTATTTGATCTTCAAATGCAGGTCTCTGGTTTCGAACTTTTGAGCATTTAATTCTAGCTCCTCACATACACTTTGAAGGGCTAGATTTCGATCTTTCCGACAACCCGCCTGTATTCGAGCAGTGTAGGAGTTGAGCTTCTGGACATCGGCACCTTTCGCTTTTAAACTGCGACGTTCCTCAATCAGCTTCCATGTTACATCAGATAACCAGTGCTGACGTTTAGTTTTTCCTAGGTAGGGCTGAGATTTTGTGACAGAGTCTTTTATAAGCATTTTTGTGGACTGCCACAAAGTATCAGAACTCGTTACTGTGTTCTTCACCCAATCCAACCGTTCGCCTTCAATAGTTCTGGTAAAAGAGTCTTTGTCGAAAATTTCCATTCGCTTCGATGACCTCTTTGTAACTGTGTTTCGCAGCTTCAGTTTAAGACTACATATCAGGAGTTCGTGATCGGAGAGACAATCGGCGCCAGGTAATGTATGCGCATTTATTATGGAACTTCTCCATCTTTTTCTTATCATGATATAGTCAATTTGGTTTTTGTAATTACCATTGGGGGACGTCCAGGTGTAGAGTCTTCGAGGGTGATGTTTAAAAACTGTATTCATTACAGTTAGGTTGTTGTCTGCTGCAAATTCTATGAGACGCTCTCCTCTATCATTCCTAGTCCCTAGACCATAATGCCCAACAATTTCACGCAACCCTGCATCCAAGCTGGTGTCACCTACCTTTGCATTGAAGTCACCAAGGACTATTAGGACCTCTTTTTTAGGGATTTTAGCCATACAAGTTTCTAGCTGATTATAGAATTTCTCCACATCATCGTCACTGGCACTACTTGTTGGTGCATAAACCTGGATGACGTTGAGGGGAGTAGGTGATGCGCTGAGTTTAATAGTTATTAACCGTTCATTGACAGGGTTATAGCCTACTACAGATTTATTCCATGTCTTCGGAATAACTATGGCCACTCCAGCAAAGCTGTTTTCCTGACTTCCTGAAAACTTTCTTCACATACTGTGGCACATTTTATTACGCAGCCCTTCAATTGAGGCATTGTTTCTGTAGACGTTACGGTCAAATCGCATGACGTCATAAATATTTCCTCTTCTTCATTAGTCACTTTATCTATGTGAAATGGAAGAATCGATGAGTTGAGGTCACCGAATGGACTAACACTGATTTAAAATAACACTGTTTTTTGTTAATGAAAATTTTAAATTGACGGTACGTTGCGCAATACGTTGCTCTGAAAGAAATTTGTGGCACAAACAGTATTACTTTAAACATACTGACGACTATAAATGAATTAATAATACTATGTAAAATAACACTGTTTGAGTAGTACATACAAGGTATCTACTATAATAAGACTATGAGTCACAGTGAGATATGAGCTTTACCTGTATAAGTAAGTGGGCGCTGAAAGTCGAGATTTAAAAAGATATAGAAAATAGCATGATTTGTATGAATAACCCGTTTATTCTACACTTTCTGTGTGCACTCAGATAAATGTTCATATCTATCTCAGTATGTTTGTAGTATTTAATCTTGTGTAGGTTAGGTACTACCCCGTGCGCGCTAAGTTGATATTGATACCCGCACTCCTCCGCCCGCTTCCCCTGTACTTCGCCGATGGCGCCCGTTTTGTACTACAAAGCGACTGTGACGCCATGACGCCACCGCGCTAGGTCAAAACTTATCGCACACGGGTAGTACATATAAATTTCAATTTTCATATATGATAATTTACTACAGACAAAATGATACAATGAAATAAAGGCTTCGAAGCATATTTTACACTAGTGAGATCTTTATCACCTTCTCTAACATTAGATGCCTGTGGTCTAACTGGAGAGGTAATATCCAATCGGGTTTGCCTTTGCATCGGTGGTGAAGATGATTGACATTTATGAAACACCACTGGCCGTTGTCTCATAGTTTTTTCAGCAATTGAATATAGCCCAAACTCGTGGTTCGGAAATTTTTCAGTGTCCTGATAGTTGCGTTTCCTGGGCACACACTTTTTTAATGTTAATTTTACTGAAATGTTTCCATACTGCCCCCCTAGACAAGATGGTTGTGGACGATCGTCATCGTTAGTAAACGATCAACCTTTGTATGGAATTGACATAAGAGATTGTTAAAAATCACGTGAAAATTCGATTTGATATGTCAATCCCATACAAAGGTTGATCGTTTACTAACGATGACGATTGTCGATAACCATCTTGTCTACTGGCCCTGAGTAGATATTCTTGATGGTATCTTTTAAAAACCCATGGCCCTAAACCCTAAGCCCTTTTAAAAGATCAAGCTAGTTTTTGTATAAAAATCAAAATTTTGTTTCGCGTTTTCAGGGCCCATAGTAAAGTAGGTAGGTTTGGAAAAGATACACTTAAAATATAACATATTTCACTAAGCTACAAATTAATAAATTCTTCACCTGTTTACCTAAAAAGGTTTCCCTGCTTAATAAGCCATAGTTCAAGTTTCTCCAGCCAATCCTGATTAGGAAATTATACTTTATTAGAAAAACTAGGTATATTTCCGAGAAATAAGAGTCAACATGAGACATCAGCCAACCTATGGTGAGGTCGCGTTTGTCTGGGGTTTGTCTTCAATGTCCTAATTGATATTCGTGATCCATATATTAGGTAGGTTATGGACAGACGATGAATTACCTAAGTTGTTAAAATATTACCTGCTGATGACCTATCACAGATCCTGGTCTGCATATCCTCATCCAGCCGATCGCTTCATGTGAAGTCATACGATAGTGCTTGATCAGGTAACAACCGATCAACGAGCCCGTGCGCCCTAGACCTGCCTAAACAATTACTTCATTGGAATAAACCACTAAAATCTTTAAAATTAAAATATTGTCAGTTACCTGTTGAGTTGTTTACAAAATATTTAGAGAAGACTTTTTCATACTTATAAAGGCTACAGTATTTATTCATCTGCTGTACCCAGAGTCTAATGAATCGACAGTGTGCAGCAATAAAGGCACACTTTCGCTTTTGCTTTTATAAAAGTCAATTGTTTATTCTCAGGGTATAAGACTAAAATAGAAGTAAAAAGAAATTAATAAAAGATAATAGAAATTCATAACCTTGCAGTGGACAGCAATAGCGCAATCTGCACTTTCGCTCATTTGCAAGAATTTAAATAAAATATGCCGGGGTGGACACGAGCCATCGGGGAAATATAGATCGTAGTGAGCTATGCCAACCTTGTTGAACCTGGTGAAAGAAAAATGGCGTGATAAATAGGACTTAAGTAGTTCATTCACAGTCCTACTGGATGAAAAGCCTGCGGTCGATTTGACGACCGGCACAGCTGACATGATGACTTGTCTGACACAAGAGTACCAAACAAACTAAGCAAAAAAACTTTCTTACACATTTCCATCGTAGAATGCCTTATTCAACCTTATCACGATTTTGACATTATTTTCCAAAAAATAATCTATGTACATTTCTGGCGGGTGATATAAAGACATGGTGTAATCCACGGGACCGATGAATGCAAGAAATTTTCCTGAAAAATAATTATCATCACTATTTAAGCTACACATAACTTGTGGAGATCATAATGTCAGACCATTGTTCACCGTGGACTAACCATGATGTGGCCGAAGGTAGTCGATGTTAGGTGGATTACGTAACTTTATTGCAATCAATTTTAAATTGAAATTTATTTTATATTATTAAGTCAACGATATTTATACTAAAAAAAGAGTCATAAAACCGCTACAATGAATTTAACTATTTGCTATAATAGAGATACGTGATAGCCCTGCCGTTTATTTAACAGAAGAGAGAGAATTGTACAGGTGATTTTGTATCGAGTCTTCAAACAAAGAAAGAACTCAACTGATTACTAGAGTAATTGGTGAGTACTTCCACCCTTGGCAGGTTGTCGACTAAATACAAACTCATCGTATATTTTGAATATTACTATTACCAGGGACAATCCAATTGAGATCACCACCCTGTATTTTATCCAATCTGTCATATTCTTCATAATTAAAATCTTGAAAGTTGAAGAGGCCCAGCGCTCTAGCTTTCACTAAAGCTTGTAGACAATCCATTATTGATATTGTATAGGACGAGTCTCCTTGTACTGCGTCTTGAAATGGCCTGTTGACAGAAATGCAAAAAATTTGATCGCTCATTTATCCGAGGCCTTTGAGTATTCAGAGGCATCCTCGTTAACAGTCAAAAGTCTCTATGATCTCGCACATCCATCTGAGCCATACGCGTCGCATTTCAATTACATATAGACCGAAATACTTTCGGCTAAGAGAGTGTGGATAAATAACCGATCAACGGTAAAGTTCTATAAAGTATTAAAATTATATTTCCCGCTTACCGATAACTCTGGCCGTGAACCAGTAAAGGCTTCAAAGCATCCTTAGGTGATAAACTCAAATATAAAACTCCGTAACATCCCAATAAAAATGCAGAGTTTGTCTTTTTCTTTGGATCTATTGAAGTGTAATGTACAATTGCTTGCTTATTCAAATATTGTTTAAATTTATCATTCAATAAACTACAGTATTTGTACACGCAACCAAGATTTAATGGGCCGAAATCTGAATAATAATTTTCGTAGATAAGTTCGTCGTCGATTGAAAAATAATGTGTTTCAGCATTATTTTTAAGTACTTTCCCTTGTCGTACTGTTACAAAGTACAAAACATTTTTTATATATTCAGCAGTAAACAAAATGTCAGGACTATGAGTCATCATTGGAATACCAATGAAACGTGGTAACTTAACTGATAAAACATCTTATTTATATAATTCTTTTAAGTACACTACACAGTTTAATAGAACATTGATACAAAGACACAATGATTTTATTACACAAACATATTTCTAAACAAATTTCAATAAAAATAAAACAACACAAAATAAATTGTCGATGTCATTGACGGTCTTTTGTTTTTAAATTTGCCGCCTGGTTGTCCTTTAAAATGTAGTTGCCAGAGTAGAAAATATATCGATTAAATTAATAGTCGATTTTTAAGACAGTTGCTGAAAACAATAACAACTTGGTTATTTATCAATTACTGCTTTAATGAATATTAATTTTAAAGAATTTGTTAATAATAATCGAATCAACAAACATATTTTGGCTGTAGTATTAAATTAGTCGAATTAGTATAATAGACAAATCGATGACATTGACAACTCATATTGATATTTGACGTAATAAACGCATCTCTAGTCTTTTTCCGGTACGCAAGGTAAATTGTCAAACGTTTGGTGGTGTATTTTACGGAATCTTGAAATATTTTCGTGATCTTTAGCCATACAATGTTTTTAATTACCACTAATAAATGTCGAAGCTTCACTCAGTTTATTGTTATTGATATTTCAGGTCGTCATTTCGTTATAAACCATGGCTGAAGTTGAAGTGTAAGTAACTTGTGTTTATTACTCAAACCATTACTTTCATGCTTCCAAAGTGAATTTGCCATACTGTAATACCTTCCTTTCATCTAATATCTGAATATTTATCAGATTCATCCTCAATTTTCACGTTTTATGTATTGTAAACATGTTATCAACATAACCTCCAAAGTGCTTTAGAAACCTTTATGTGAAAGTTAATTCTAGCCTAAAACCTTATTTTCCTAATACCATTTGAACTTAAAATGTCCAAGGACCTATTTAATAATTAAATTTTCCTACAACCATTGAAAATAACCTTTATTTTCAAATGCAGAGAAGTACCTGTGAACCCCGTGCTCAGTGGTGGTGCCATGGACGTAAACACTGCTCTACAGGAGGTGCTGAAGACAGCCCTCATCCACGGTGGACTGGTTCATGGTCTCCATGAAGCTGCCAAAGCCTTGGACAAGTAAGTTTTACTATTCTTTGTTAGTCAGACATGGGTATAAATCTATGCCAAGCCAACTATAATATTGTTCCAAAGGCAATGGATCTCCTATCTAATATTCACTCAGTTTTTGGCTGTTCTAGTCACATGCTGAGTGGAAATATCATTCGCAGCACCAGTTATGTCTGATCAAATCCATTGCCGATATAAGTGCACACGCATAGTACCACACTACTTGTTTGTTCAAGATTGTGGCCTCCCATGTGTGCTACATGTTGACAAAAAGCTTTTTTATTGAAAATTTATAATTTTATGAGACCCAAATTATCTAATATACCTACAGGTCAAAATAGTAAAATGGTGTTTGATCTATTTTGTTCAGTCAGCATCAAAAGTAGCTGATCATTTAGGCACTTGTCCGACCACCGACGATGAATGAGTAAGGAGTAAAAGTAGCAACTAGAAACGATTGGCAAGCAGCGGGAAGCGAGTGTGTAGTTCCGATAGTTTTGTCGCTGGGCTGTAAGCTAGAGTGCGACGGGCGATTACTCGCGCCACTCGCTCGCGGCGGCAGAAAATGACTGCTAGTTGGTCTCTCGGTAGTGTTGCCAGGTGTCCCGATTTGCGCGGGACGTCCCGATTTTCAGGGGTCTGGTGACACGTCCCGATTAACCCTTGATCGGGACGCCAAATGTCCCGATTATTCACTAACCTCATGAGTCTTTACTATATTTGATAATTTTGACAGGAAAAGTGAATATAACTAAGCTGCTACTACATAAAAATATTTTTGCTTTCATTTTTTCTCACCAAATTCAGACTTTCGCTACTGTCCCGATTTGAAACCCAAAATCCGAATTTGACACACGGGACCTGGCAACACTATCTCTCGGTGTGCATTCTGACCGCCAAGCGAGCATAGCTGAGCGAGAATTACTTACTTTGATAGCTCTTGTTGCTCAGTGACAAACTTGTGGAACGAGTCCCGCCGGTAGTGTGAACAGACGTGCTCAACTATTAATATATGCATCTCTTTACATGGAATGTTATATCTATTGTATGTTTCATGATCGAGAAAATAGCTGATAGTTACTTGTTTACTCGATGGCTGTGGGACAATTGCCATAAGTAAATTTAGTTTTCATACAATCTGTCAAGAAAATGTCATAATATTATTACAAACGTGCTGTAAAATGCCAATCTACTTTTGATACTGATCATACTGTCGCATAACAAACGTCAAGCATTACCAGATTAAAATTCTTTACTTGCATCTGACAGTCGTAGTTCATCCCACTCATTGGTAAGATAAAATCCTTTTTTTGTCTAGCTATTTATTATTATTGTATTTATTATTGTTGAAAATCAAGGTAGATTCCAGTATGGAGTCACTGGCCACTTACACCCAAAATATGGCCTTTTGGTGGTAATGCTTCTATGTAGTTTGTTTACTGAAACTACATCCTTCTCTTCTTTTTTTAAATATATGCACCTTACTTACATTTTCTAAAGAAAAGTTGCTAGTGTGAGGTCTGCAGACACTATGATGCTACTTTTTCTAAAATTATGTTTAAAATATCAGGAGGCAAGCTGTGCTGTGCGTACTGGCTGAGAACTGTGATGAGGCTGCATACAAGAAGTTGGTGCAAGCCCTCTGCAACGAGCACCAGATCCCACTTGTGAAGGTACGTTGAAGATACATTGTTTTTCAGTATATAAAACACATTGCTTACTTAGTTTTTAGTAATTGAATAATTAAATATGTTGTTTTACTACATATTTATTATACTTGTATCAGTGCTACTAATGAATCTATATATACCAATAATATGAATGCGCTCCGCACGAGCCGCACCGGCCACATGTCGGTGTAGGCCTAAGGAGCGCAGATTGAACCGTGTGCCCCTATGGTGACTCGCACCCCGCTGAGTCAACTTTCCTAGCACCCGAACATTTTCTACAAATTACCTCCATATTTTGACACTAGCTAAACATTTCAAGACAATTATTGTAAACATTATAATAATAGTGTATCTAATAGTAACATTTCTTAGCCTAAAACTTATCAATTAAAGTATGTATTTGCATTGATATCCTATTGATTATTGAACATCTTATTGAGCAATATTGTATCTTTATTTCACATACTGTTTATTTTTTTATTGCAATAGTTTATGTTTTAGCCATTTGTAGCATATTGATTGTAAGTGTTGTTTGACCAACCCTAATATAACTCTAAACTGTATATAGGTCGATAACAACAAAAAGCTCGGCGAGTGGGCGGGTCTCTGCAAGATCGATAAAGACGGCAAAGCCAGGAAGATCGTCGGCTGCTCATGCGTGGTTATCAAAGTGAGTGCCTTTTCATATCTATTTTATCATTCCAGAGGTGGTACTCCGAAACACGATACACAATACCCAATCTAATTTTGCAGACGAATTGCTTTAGAAGGATTTTTAGAGTTGAATATGACAGTTTGTAACATATCTAGCTTATACCCAGTATAGATTTCTACAAAAGATATTCTCAAGGCATTCAGTTTTAAAGACACATTCCTTGCGCGTAGCAGCACGAACACAGCAACTTTTATAAGTTGTTAGTGATTAAAAATCAGCGCTAAACGATCATGGGTGACCCTATGGTGTCGTACAATTTGTACAGGCAACTTTCCTATCACCCAAACATTTTATACCTTACATATTACAGCCTCTGCTTACATACATGTAAAAAAAATACATCTAAAACATGTGAATTGTTTCAGGACTTCGGTGAGGAGACACCAGCTCTGGACGTGCTTAAAGACTACCTCAAGTCTTCAAGCTAGGCTAGTTGTAATGCTATAAGTTAAATAAAACCCAAAAAAATTGACTTGAATATTTTATTTTTAGTATACTGACACTTGATAAGAAAATTAAGCTACCTCATAGAAATATTAGCATAATCTAGTCTAGCACACATAACTAAATAATCTTTAAATGCATATTTTGGCAAATTGATCGCAAATATCCTTGTGCTTAGGCCATTGTTGCACTTGACATTCTCTGAAACAATAAATATTATGATATTTTTTATTAAATAATTATCTGAAGATTTGTAATATACATACCTGCCACAATACCACTCAGTCTTGCACCTAGAACACTTCTTACTGGCAGCGTCACCACATTTGGCGCACTTGGCCCCTCCACCATCAAGTGCCAGTGCCGCATCACTTGTATAAGATTCTAGAAGTCTCTTAGCTATGTTCCGGGACTCGTCTGAACCGTCCATATGGAAATGTTCTAGTTGGTTCTTGGCAAGAATTTTGGTGCGCTTGTGCACTTGTTTCATGTAAGCATCTTTTATCTGCGGGTAGATTTTAATGACATTAAATAAGTTTGGGTCACTGTTCCACATAGGTACCTCGGAAAGTAGTTTCCAGTAATTTAAGTACCCTTATGTTAGGGCAAAATTTTGTTTAGTCTCATTAAAATTACATTATTTTTGAGGAAAAAATACGATATTACTCTTAGAATAGGGTCGAATTTTTTGCACATCCATTTGTGGTCTATCGAAAGTATCCCATAGTACCCGGTATGAGTATATACCTCATAGAGATCAATCTCACCTGAGGAACTACTTCGATGAGCGTGCAGCCAGGATTCTTGACTCCATTGGTGGTATTGTGAAGGCTAGAATAGTCTCCAACTGCGAGCCGGCAGAGGAACATCTTCAAATCGCCCAGCGGTGGGATCTGGTCTAACATCGGCTCTGACATCTTTCCTTGGAGCTATGGGTGAAATTCGGGCCAATGTTCGTTATAATGTATTTATTAGAATAATTTCATGTTGGGTATCTTTATTACGTTCAAACGTTACGTTGAAAAAAAAAACTCAGTTGGAAATAAAAGTTACAGAAGCCAGAACAGTATAGATGATTGACAAGAATTATTTACAGATATGTAAATCTACTTAGGTTCAAGCATACCCTGCAAAACGCATTCCGGCGGCACTCATCTATAGAATAGAAGTGAGTGAGTCGCGGCTCTAGAAGCAACTGTCTCAAACACAGCCAGAGTTGAGCCTCGCTGCGATGCAGCTGTGATAGCTCCTCCGATGTTGGCTTACTCCAACGACCAACTGCATAAAAAATGACGATACAATTTAATGGTTTTTGTCCACGTGGTGTCACCGACGCCGCGACGTTCCCAGGATAAAAACCTGTCTAGGTTTTAAGAAGGCACTTATGGAGATCAAATCTACTGAAGTTAATTTGTTCGGAATTCGGCCTTCAACTAAGAAGAACTGGCTAAAATACAACCTTCAAAGATTTTGGTTTTAAATACATATAATTTATAATTTTCACGAAAATGTATTTTCGGTGAATATTTAGGCAGGTACTACCATGGCTGAAAATATGCCACCTCCATTATTCGGCATGAGCATAGCATCAGTTTTCACTTACAATTAAACATCTGCAGTTCTCCCTTGTCATCATGCCTCCTCCAAGGTTCCAGTTGTATGAGATGACAGAGTAGAGACGGCACGTCGTGAGTCTTATACAAATTAGTTGCTATAGAAGCGCCAGCACCGGCCGCTTCCATATGCTCTGTTATGTAGCTGGTGAGGGTAGCAATAAAATAGAAAACTTATCATTATTGGACATTATTATTCTTATGTCCCACCCAAATATTAAGGTAGGTAAGTGCCATTTTAAAGAATTCATTCCACAAATCAAGCGTCTAGCCTTCTCTATATTATCTTCAAATTTAAGAATCTTACCGTACAATAGAAATGCATCTCATACTAATATCAAACTGAAGTTCACGTTTCTGCCGATCCAATTCTTGAACTGGTGTCTCGCATTCAATTTCCTTCGCTGTCACTGGTTTCAAGTAACCATTGCTATAAATCAATTCCAAAGGTACGTCATGAAAAAAAGGTAAATTTGTTAATGGTAAGTAAATCATTAAATTAATAAGATAGCTAATAGATAAGTGTAGAAAGCTGTGGTAGAAATAGCATATTTACTACCATCATGAATTTTCACAGGCTTTTGATACAAATGACGTAGTTTTTCTTTCAGCTTCGATTACTTAGGTAAGTTTAATTAACTCTTTATCTACTCAGTAAGTAATTTATCTGTTTATTAAAATTACTTATTGTCAGTGGTAAGCCAAAAATTTACGGTACCATACTCAGAAACATAAGTTAAATCGGGAGTATTACAGGGGTCAATTATAGGTCCATTTTTATTTTTTCGACATAACAAGATAGAAGTGATTTTGTGAGTAGGTATCTCAGGGATCAATCTAAGGTCAATTTTAAATTTTTGCTCAAATAATTTAAAATTGTACGCACTTGAGAAGAGCAAGAAGTGTGGTCAATTGCTCAACGGTGTATTGTAGCAAATCGATCACCACTTCGCTGATGCACTGAGCGCCATCTTCATGAAACAGGACAGTTTCTAGGAGACCCACTGCTGCTGCTTCGTGGTACAACTATATTTAAAGTATTACTTATTACTGTAAATTTTAATGCCAATGGTGATGCAGTGATTTTGGTTGTAGGTACATAATTAAAGTTCTGAAATATTTTTACTTTTAGCTGCGGATATGCTAAAATTTGCCTTCACATGTTAAGGTGGATGCTCTGCATGAGGCTGGACATTTGTGTTTTTCATGTTTTTATTTATTTTTAACGTAGTAGAATAATATGACTAAATATTTCAGTGATACGCGACTGTAGTAGTTAATTATTTAAATATTGTATAAATAAATAACTTACCACCATATAAATCCCAAAAGCATTTACTGGTGCAGGCTCCAATTTTATTATTTGAGGGTAGATTTTTAAACGCCACACTTGCATACAAATCGCCTCATAAACTAAGACAGGTAACTGAAATTACAGGACGCCATCTCTTAGCAAGAATATATAAAGACGATCAAACCTTTAGTTAGATACAACAGATGGCGCTGTATCAAAAATTAAGATAGAATAGCTAAATCTACATATTATACAAGAAAGTGGTATTAGTTACACTATTTATAACTCAAGAACGGCTGAACCAGGAGAAGGAATTTTTTTTTAGGGTAAGTTAGGGTAGGGTAGAACACCACACGAACGAAGTCGTGCCGGGCCAGCTAGTAGTTTTTATTTGGTGAGTGCAATCAAATTTGAACATAATTTACCTTCCCATTAGAAATAAGCGTCTCTTTGGTAAGTTCTTCTTGCATTGAGGTTGCTTCTAAAACAGCCTGCTGGTTCAGTTTTTGCAGTCTCAAGTGCCAGTCTATCCAACTGTAACAAATCATGAATAATAAGTAAGCTTACTTGATCACAATTTCACCATGGTAAAATGATGTAACCGAAGGTGGTTAGCCTATAAAGTCTAGACTCTAGACGGGAACTGCCACCGGAGCAAGTGCAGCTCCTGGACCATACCGGTAGCTACTTAATTCGTCTTCAAAGTACTTGTTTGTGTATGTATTGTCTTTCGTACCAAATTCTATGTGCTGTTCAACAAAACTTACGCTTGATTTCCAATGCCTTCGATACGTGAAGGCTCCATACTTTCCACAAACAAATCTAGTTCACCCACCTCCAAAGCACTTAACTGAGGGTCTTTATCTACCATTTTAATATACCTTTTTTTATATTTTATTCAATAGAAGAGAATTTTCTTTGATTAGACAAAAAGCAGAACAGTTGCTATAGTGACGGTATTTCAATATTCTTTTATAAAACCCGCCACCGGAAGTGAACAAGAAGGATTTAATCATTTGAAGTAGAGTTGTTTACTTCATTATATAATTGTGAGATACGCATGTATGTCACAATTATATAAGGATTGATGATGAAGATTTGACCAATAATACGTGTTCACAAAATATTCCTAGAAGTGTACCGATTCAATGGTAGAATATTTATTTTCACATTATAGGTATACTGACTTTTTGAACAATAATAGGAATAAGCTTCTGTGTTGCCACCCAAGAAAATAAAAAAATGGCGACAAACGGAAGTCTATGTTCTCTGTCTTTCTTTTGATAATTTGACACACGTGCCGCGTGGAGTTTTAACTCGCAGGTTGCTAAAAATTATATATTTATTAGTTTAGAACAGTGTTATTTGGTTTATAATTACACGAGGAATTTACCTTCAGTGTCAGTATTATAAAATGTTTTGTGGTTTTTGTGAAAAGTGGCGATAAATATTGATGAGCAGTGTGCGGACATGCCGCCGTTCAATGAAATCTTGTTTTTCCTATTCCACGCTTCTTCTTCGATTCATAATTGTTATTACAATCACATCGACTAAATCCTGGAGCTATTTATTGCGTAATTTTACATCTCATCATGATATATCTAAAAAAATCTTGACATAACCTATACAAAAGTTCACGCTCGTTACTTTGTTTCCTTCCCATGTTGGAAGATACTTGAGTCGATTATTAGCTAAGTATTCATCGAAATGAATTTATATCATGACTAACCTATGTGATACATACCATGTCCAAATATTTGCGACATTGAATTCTGAGCTTTTGCATTCCAAAATTCCAATCTTGAGCTCAACCAAGAACCTCATCATTTTACACAAATAGAATATGTGTATGTTCCTCAATTTATATTCTTCCCCATATAGCCAGTAAGATAGTAAATTCCCCAATGTTTATACCAAACAATGTGCTTGTAAAAAACATATTTTGGTTTTGTAAGCAGTTACTTAATGCCACAATTAATGGCATTGTTTAATTATAGACAAACATAAAAAGGATAAATCTAATAGTGAGGCAAGATGTGGTCTACTGTCAATTTTCTTGGTTAGAATGCATATTTACTATGGAGGTAGCCTCTTTGCTTGTGTCAGGACTATCATGCATTTTTGAAGTTGAGAATTGATTAGAATGGAGTTCACTGTAGTATTATGGTTTCTAGCAACTTTCTTCTAGTCCCTTCAACCTAATGTAGCCTATGGCACAAGCTCACCCACTGAATTCTGTCCTACAAAAAAAATTATAAATTAATTATGTTCTCCATACAGCACGATGGTTGCCGTAACAGAGAAAAAGGCTGCGGCCGAGAAGAAGCCAGTGAAGGGTAAGGAGGACAGCAAGAAGCTGCCAGCCGTCCCAGAGTCAGTGCTCAAGCACCGTAAGAGGAGGGAGGCACTCCGCGCTCGTCGTATTCAGGTACATATAACGTTTAAAAATATTGTTTATTGTGACTTGAAGTGCAACTATATAATTCTTTTTATGAAAAGGTGGTCACCCACTGTTCCACATACATTCCCAGGCATGCATTATATGCATTTATATTTAACCTTATCTAGATAATCCCAAGCTGCCCCCTGTTGATTTCTTTACCTTTTGGTCTAATAGCTTAGCAGTGAAATCAGATAGACACTTGCCTTTCATTGGGCCAGTTGGCGCAGTTGTTTAAGATTCACCTTACGTGCCGCAGGTTTTGGGTTCGATTCCCACACATTTGTGTGTATGAACATGTCTGTATGTCCTGAGTTTGGGTGTAATTATGTATATTAAGGCGGCCCTCTGTGGCCGGCGCAACTTCAACGCGAGCATAGTCTAAAAGCTTGTTGTTTCATTCAACGTAATGTTTGACTGCGAATAAAGAGAGATCGGAGCCGTCGGTTATCAGTCGGTAAATTCCGCTGATCACTCGCGGCCGCTTCGCTAGGTCATTCATGATTTCGCATTCATAAAACTTGTTCCAGGAGTATACTTCTTGAGAAAAAATCTTACAAGTTTGTGAAAAAAAAGTTAGTTATTTAGAATCTCCAATACATTTGCAAGCCTGGTATCTTAATGTTTTCTTTACTTTTACAATTTATAGGTACATTAGATATGGCCAAAGTTCAGGCAAAAACGCTGTTTTTTCGGAGGCTTTGACTGAATTTGTTTCACACTTTTTTTAAATTACGCCAAGATACAAGGCTAGATATAGTACACAAGATACTAATTTGTTCAAAATATCTAACGAAAAATGTTTAACAACGCCATAATAAGTACAGGGGTTTTGTATGAAAAGTATGACGAATTGAGTCCTCTTAAGTATGTATTTACAAACAAAAAGTAGTATATGTATTATATCAGTTATCTGGTTTCCATAGTACAAGCTCTGCTTAGTTTTAGATGACTGTGTGTGAGGAATGTCCCAGGATATTTATTTATTTATTGGAAGCAGATTCTTTAATATCTCCTGGCAACTGTTCAAATATGTAATTGTTTTTCCCTAAAAAAAATACAATGGCAGGATCCCTCTATCTATTTTTGAATTACTATACTGACTGACCTATAGTTATTCTGACAATAACAGTTCTGACAGAACTCCTATGAGGAAGTTCTATAACTGCTATATTATTTCAGGTGACGATCAAGAGGCGTTCATCTGCCATCAAGAAGAAGAAGGACATCTTCAAAAGGGCTGAACAATACGTTAAGGAATACCGTATTAGGGAGCGTGATGAAATTAGGCTAGCAAGACAGGTATGTTTTTAAAGACAAGCATTTGTGTTTGCATAATATTTGTTTACAATTTTAAACTAGTGAATTCACCCATGTAAATAAGGGTGCACACTGCACAGTGATTCAAGTTTGTCACCGCCATCAATGGTATTTTGGTAAAGGAAAGCATTATGAGTAAACATGAAATACCTGAGAAGTGATTCGAAGGCATATTTACATTTTGTCTGACTGCTAATACCTACAGTCTGAGAGTTTTAATTTTGATTGTAACACTTAATTTTACAGGCGCGCAACCGCGGCAACTACTATGTTCCCGGTGAAGCTAAGCTCGCGTTTGTCATCCGTATCCGTGGTATCAACCAGGTTTCACCAAAGGTAAATATAATAGGCTTAATTACCTTTTTATTCAGGGAAATAAACTGAATATCTATAGACAAAGATGTCATTTATCATCATACATTTCTACAAAATAATAAGAAGACATCTTTTGCTTCTTTAATTCACAGTCTTCAGGACTTTATTTTATCTATTTACCTAGTTAAATAGTATGAGTCATCTATCACTCATCTCACATATGCATAGAAGTGCACAAGTGCCTATTTCACATATTTGTTTTTCTGTGCAGGTCCGCAAAGTCCTCCAGCTGTTCAGACTGCGTCAGATCAACAACGGCGTGTTCGTGAGGCTCAACAAGGCCACAGTCAACATGATGCGTATCGCCGAACCATACATCGCATGGGGATACCCCAACTTGAAGAGTGTTCGCGAGGTATATATTTTATTTCATATTTGGTCATATTTTCGATTTTTGAGATACAAAAGACACTTAGCTGCTCGTTCATAATAAAGTTATGAAACATTGAATGGATAAAATTCTGTAGGCTTTTTCTGATACATGATGTTTGGTCATTGAAAGAGTGGGACGGAGGATAATATAACATTGATTTAGTTAAATAGCAACCCCAACCCAACTTGAAGAGTGTTCGCGAGGTATATATTTTATTTCATATTTGTTCATATTTTCGATTTTTGAGATACAAAAGACACTTAGCTGCTCATTCATAATAAAGTTATGAAACATTGAATGGATAAAATTCTGTAGTCTTTTTCTGATACATGATGTTTGGTCATTGAAAGAGTGAGATGGAGGATAATATAACATTGATTTAGTTAAATAGCAATGAGCAATAAACTGAAGCTACACCAACAAGATCACAGCACCTTAATATAGAAGAAGAGTGATAAACCAAGTCAGTCTTGTAAGACTTCAATTAACAAGACTCAATGTATTGTTTGTTGGGCAAATGCATGTTCGATAGCTTTACTGGACGTTAGCTGCGCTAATGCATCACAACACATAATATTTGTCTTTCTTCACAGCTGGTATACAAACGTGGTTTCGCCAAAGTGAAGGGACAGCGCGTGCCGATCACATCCAACACAACCATCGAGGAGAAGCTCGGCAAACAGAACATCATCTGTGTTGAGGACCTTATCCACGAGATCTTCACAGTCGGTGAAAAGTTCAAGGTAAATTCTTCCTACTAGTTATTAAAAATATTATTAATCATGTAAGTTATAGACTTTCCATTCACTTAGGGAAGGGAACCTGTGCTGTGAAACAGACCCTAAGTGAATTAGGAAAATAATGTGAATTCGATTTTTTTTTCTCATTTGTTTCAATTATCCAACTGATCAGATTTACTTGAATGTAACTTAATAGTTGAAAGTATTTTTTTTTTCTCATTAACAGTACGCAAGCAACTTCCTATGGCCATTCAAGCTAAACAACCCGACCGGAGGCTGGCGCAAGAAGACCATCCATTACGTCGACGGCGGAGACTTCGGTAACCGCGAAGACAAGATCAACGAGCTCCTGAGGAGAATGGTCTAATAATAAATAGATTTTAATTCATAATAACTTGTTTTTATTTATATTGGTATGGTACCCTGAAATCTTTATGATAAAAATTGTCCTCGGTAAATCGGAACTCTGCAGGAATACATTGGGTGTGGGATTTTTATCGTGATGGTGTTGGACAGCTAGAAGACTATAAAGGACCTTATCAATATACATACTATGGTTTCCTCAGGTTGTTCAAGCTAATGTATTCAGACCAAGAATCTTATTTAAGTAGCAGTGACTTGTATGTTATAATCTGTGCTATTACAAATCATTGCATTGATGGAAAAAAAAGGTAGGCCATTATTAAATATGTATGACGTAGTGCTGAATTTTGGAAGCCTTGCTGGAATTAGTTTGCAGTTGCAAGCAGTTTGAAAATTGTGACTAATAAGGAATAAAATCGAAGATTAAAAAAACATGATTTAATCACAGCTTAGACTTTCTAATATCACAATTAAATAATCATAACATTCAGAAAAATAACTGCTTAGCAGCATATCTATACTTCTATACTGATATTATAAAGCTGAAGAGTTTGTTTGTTTGAACGCCCTAATCTCAGGAACTACTGCTTTGAATTGAAAAATTCTTTTTGTGTTGGTTAGCCTATTTATCGAGGAAGGCTTTAGGCTATATAATATCACGCTGCGACTAATTATCCCGGGAACGCGGGTGAAACCGCGGGGCACAGCTAGTCTTCTATAATGGAAGCGCACCCATTACATTTCTTTCAAATTGTTCAATAAGAGGTAGATAGGCTTCTATTTCGGGTGAACTAGAGATGCAGTCTTTTATTGATTTTTGGAGATTCTGAAACAAATATTTTTAATAAGAATCGGTAATGACGTTTTAATTAATATTAAAATTTAATTCAAACGTACTTCAACAGTAGTATAAAATGTATTGTTTATAAATTCCTTTGTGGGACTATTATTCTTAAAATCATTGAATAACATGTTAGCAGTGAAATTCCGTATATTAAATGCTATTTTTATATTCTCACTGGTAACTTTCAGTACTGGATTTGAAAAGGAATCATTAATAATTTCTAATTTGACTTTATCAGTTCCTATTGACAAGCTAATGTTGCTTTTTGATTTTAAGAAATCCTCTGATTTATATTGTTGGATTAAATAATTTGCTTTCTTTGCATTAAAAAAATTTCTACAATAATCTTCGGTCATAAATATTTCTTCATAATCATTTGGTAACATGACATACAAAGACCATTCCTTTCCAAGAGTTTTGTGTTTGGTAATATCTGTAATTTTAAACATATTTCCATATTGATTCAATACCGTTTTATGTATCAAATCATCTCTATCTCTTTGCCACTCTTTGAGACATATATTTTTATTTGAAATATGATTTGTTTTTATAAAATGTTCAGATTTTAAATCAGCATGTGCTCTGTATAAAACTGTCCATATAGTTTCTTTCTCATCTAAAGATCCTGGAACATTAGAAACTATTCTCAACTGTAAGTTTATTTGAGTTAGATTTGGGATAGTATTTGATCTTAACGGTATAAGGATATTAATTTTCTTGAGCTGTTCTAATACTTTTATGCTTGTTGTTTTCAACACATTGTTTTCGTAAGCCAGTGTTATATGAATCTTCACATCTCCAAATATATTTGAGAGAACATGACTAAACATGTGTTGAATTGTAGATGTTGCTATTTTTACTAAAAATAAATATGAGTCTGGTATAAAATATTCCACAATTTCATCTGTTAATGTTAGTTCTTCATTTTCTTTGATAACATCTTCATAATTTTCATAAACCTCAACATGATGTTTTATAACATTGTTCATTATATCTTGTCTATTAGATAGAGATAGAGCTGTTATATAATTTGTTTCTTCATTCAGTTTCTTAACTACCTCTTTGCTTTTTTCAATTTCTTCAATAATTCTATACAAATACTCGGAATTATTTAGAAGTTTCTCAGCAGAGCAATATTCATCAACAGTCTCAGGTTTTAAATACACCCTTTCATCATCAGTAGGAAAAACATATGTTAATTTGGAGAATGTTGTGCATATTATTTGATCTCCAAACACAATAAAATCTTTCACATGTTTGACAAAGAACTGATTCAATTTTATATCATCTGAAAATGTTCTCTCAGACTTCCAAAGAGATATACCATCCGAGTAAGTTATTGTATCTTTTACAATGTGAAATTTATTCAATGCTATATTCAAATGAATGATTTGTGGATCTTTATTTAGGTCTTTTAGAGACAATTTTATAAGAGTACCGATTGAAAGTCCTATTATGATATTTAAGCCATCTTCATCAATGACTTCTACATTACATATTTCTGATGGACATGTGTACAATTTGACTAGTACGACTTCTTCATCAGCCATCTTTCGACTGAATAAGCAGCCATATACAGTTAACATATCAAATGAAATAATAACAAGACTACAATTGGTGTCTATGTTTTCATATGCACTAAATATTTTTTTTATACATTCATTATTTGACTCACATATTTTGGAGGCAATGAGTAAAAATTTTCCATTAAAGGGAAGGGGCCAGTCACAATCACATATTAAGATGGATTTTTTGATCAATTGGAAATCAGAATTAAATCTATTTAAGCATAAAAAATAGGATCCAGACTCGAATTTCAAACTAAATGCATGATCATGATCTTGGTGTACACAGGCAGCTATACTTTGTTCTCGAGGTTGGAAACTGCTTTTGAATCGCTTCTGAGCAGCATTTTTAAATTTCAGTGAAGTTACGTGGACGTTACCGCTACAATCCAAACATACTAGGTAATTATTAGTTATCAGTAAACGATGAATCTGGAATTCTGGAACGAAAATTTTAGCAGCACTCTCAAATTCGAGGTTTTCATACACAAATATTTGGTATTTATTCCACAAAACAACCATTGCATTCGATGCATTGTAAACTATGTTCATATTATCCAGCAATTGATGATCACATTTATAGCATCGCATAACTATTTCGTTATCTTCAACAATATCCATAATAATGAGTTATTTCTTGTGATTTCCTATAAAAAAATCTATAAACTTAAATAAAACTTCGCAAGGCGGTAAACTTTTTTGACATTTATTTATTGCAGCGTTGCCAGAGTGGTTACACGATAGGATACACCGAATACACGCATTACCTAAAAATAGTACGAAACTTAATTTTTGAGTACGAAGTGGTATAAAATTATTCAAGTGCCGTTTATGCACCGACACCGAAGGAACCACGAACGAACAAAACCAAACCAGCGAAACCACAAAAAGTTGACACAGAACATTGAACGAATAATCCAAAGAAGCAAATGAATGTATGATGTGTCGTTAACGACACCAATTTCCCACCACCGACAATGCGCCCTGATTGGCTAAGTCAAGAATACATGCGCTCTTATTGGCCACATTGGTAATGGAGTATATCATTTTGACGTTTGAAGACCATTGTTGAGCTTCGTCATACCGCGTCTCGCGTTGGTGAAATGCATGAATGGTGTTTATTACGAAGCGCTTCTCCGTGACTTACGTTGAAACACTTATAAAAGTAGCATTAAGCTTTTCACATCATATGTGGAAAGAATAAGTTAGATTTACCCTGTCAATATTTTTGGTGTAATATAATTTTACAAACGATATAAAAATTTCAAAATTTCTACAAAAAGGTACGAAAATAAGATCGAGTTACGAACATGACCCAATCTATAGGTACGAACTTCGTACTTTTCTTATTCGTCTGGCAGCACTGATTCAAACTGTCAGTCAACTTTCTTTATAACAGGGATCCATGGACGTAATATACAAATATATTATATATTTTGTATATTACATCCATGCAGGGATCTTCACCATATCTTCACTCTACGTTTTTATCTCTCATTTTCTCTGTTTATGGGAAGGCAAAGGGTGCTAACTCGTACAGCCTCCGCCATTCAAAATGAATGAAGCTCATGATTATGATTGACTTACGTCAGTGTGTGGCAGCCCCGCTGTTATGGTTCCTCGTCAGGTAGTTACAACTAACGGACTGAAAATGAGGGCTGATCCTCATTTTGCAAGTTTCCCCTTTGTGTGAGTACTAAAACATATCCATGTACCAAAGAATCATGGCGAGATCCATATATTGATTTGTACAAAAAAATAAAACATTTTAGAGGGTTTTGAATCACTTCCAACGTTGAGATTACATTACCAGCAAACATTACCAATATAACAACAGCATAACGGTTGTGGTCGCGAATAGTAGCTATTCGCCGGCATGCCATAGAAATTCGCATCTTTATCCCGGGGTTCTAATCAAATTCATGATGGTGGTCCTACCAGAAAGTCCCACACCTCATTTGGATAAGTAATTCTGGGAGTTTAATTTCTCCACGTTTGCATCTGCCTAATATATTCCAATATATTTAATATGTTTTTTTTGCGGTGAATCTGCGATGCGACGTAGTGAAATTAGCCCCCCTTTTTATTCGGGAACACGTTTACAATCACACGCTAACGTATGCGACGCCATCTAGCGTCGAGTAGAAATAGTATTTATATAGCGTAATTTTAATTATATTACTTATTAAAACATAGATGGTCTTACTGTAGCTTTACCACAGAGGCCACTTTAGGTAGAGCAGGTCAAACAACGAAGTGGAAGCTTGTTTGTTGAAAAACTCGCCTCGTAGTGTGAATGGTTTCTTTGATTGAAATGTTAATTCTGTAATCCTTCTTATCAACTCGCCTCGCTATTCCACTTTTGGCACCAGGATGGATAAAATATGGTTAATCGTTTCGCTGGTATAGGAATTGTGTTGTTAACTAAATTCCATGTAAGGAAATTGCATGTTCAGAATATTTTTTTCAGAAACCACATCAGAATTTCACTATTTCTTTCTATCTCTCTATAACTTAAATAAAGGAGTGAGCAGAGTCAGACGCAAGGTAGGTCGTATGTTTTCGAAATTGGATATAATGCTTGTTACTTCGTGTTGTCAACAAATTGCTAATTTCACGAGCAAATAAATAAGGTATTAATTTGATGTTCATCTCTCATGTTTTATTGACACACCTATTTATGTTTGACCTAGGTATCTACAATCGTATTGTACGAAGTAGATGGCCTGACTCGTAAAGTTGGGTAAAGTCTATTAAATAATTATAAAATATGATGTAGGGTAAAGAAAAAAGGGGATACAGAGCAATGATATTAGGTATAATAAAGATAGGCTATCTTCATACTGAGCGTTGCGTTTAGTTATTGTTGCGTTATGTAGATTACACTTATAGGTAAGTATATAATAGATTTCAACTATGAATGCGACAGATAATACGTATGGTACAGTATGAGGCACGAGTCGTGAGCACTGATAGGCAGTAGTGGGGGCAAGCTCGCGCATGTACACTAGCCAAATGACACGTAAGCATCCAATAGACGACGAGCATCGACTGACGAACCAATCGTGTGCAGCTCGGCGCTTCCTTCTCCTTCATTCCGCCAAACAGACCGTAAAATTAACTACTACGCAGGTGTCAATTTGTGCTCAAGGCTCGTGCCTCTTACTATACAGAAAGCCATATATCTTGGCATATTCTAGTAATAGCATTGATACCACACGGACACGCTTTATTTCGCTCGCTGCTATTAGCCCGCAACAATTAGCTTGCGCTAGTGCGATATTTACCTCTTTTTCTTATAATATCATTGATATAGGGTTAGTGTATACTCAAAAATAGGGTGACTCTTGGCAATTGTTCATCATAGCGCGCAGAAAGATAGGTAGGTGATCTCAGGTAGTATTAGGCCTGATTTGAATAAATATTCATATCTGTAATAGTATGATGAGTCACAGATTAATCATTTCGGATTTTTATTGTGTGATAAAAAAAACATTTAAACATCATTCTTTTACTTCACGAAACAAAATTCAAGTACACAATGGTAATTCAAAACTTCTTATTTAATAATACAAACTGACAAAACATGTACATGAATGTAAGTTTGGCTTTACAAAGGACCTTACATTTAGCCAAAAGTATGTAACAATAGGAAAAAATAAAATACTCAGTCGAACGAGTTATTTAGTTGGGTGATATTTAGTTAGTTCACAGGTTTTCAGACACCATAATCAACAAAATTTGTTTAAAATGATGATGTGTTAAGTATTATTTTTTTGTCATAAGTTATTGAGGCAGAGTTATTTACCTTATTATGCCAATGAATATGTCAATTTTCAGGTATATTAGTTTTAAAAATTCGAAAATTCCTATTACGCCAAAAAATATGAAATAAACGAAATTAAATTAAAAGCAAATAAAAAGGTTTAAGTATTACTTATATACAGATATTCAAAATTAAATGAGCCCTAATATCCACATGTATTTTTATCCGACTTAAAAATGGTGGCGTCTGTCGAGAAACATTATGTTACTATGTATACAATATTTATTATTTGGCATTTTGTTGGCAAACAAAACATCGATAAGAGAGTCCTCATCGCGAGCATTCGGCTGTATGCATTTTTCGTGAGGCAACATCGAGCAAAGAGTAGGTACAGATGGTACCACGAGTGGTGAGCACAGATAGGCAGTAGTGGGGGTAAGCTCGCGCATGTACACTTTTGACCAAATCACAGTAGCCAAAATGACACGCGAGAATCCAATAGACGACGAGCATCGACTGACGAACCAATCGTGTGCAGCTCAGCGCTCCCCCATTCTTCATTCCGCCAAACAGACCGAAAAATTTACTACTGCGCAGCTGTCAATCTGTGCTCACGACTCGTGAACCTTACTATACTGAGCGTAACCAGAAATGGTGGGAAAACACTTCAACATTCTTTATATTTCAAATGCTATCTATAGCACAGCCTACGTTGGTAGCTTGTGGTAGCTCATTTTTGGTAGCACAGCTGCGCAGTAGTAATTTTTTGCTATCAAAAATAAGCTACCACGTTAATGTTTTTGTAAAATCGCATGTAATGTAAGGGCGTCGTTCAAAGTTCCAAAACGAGAAAATAAGTGCACTGTACTTTGTGTAGGGTCAACCACCATTTCGTCACTAAAAAACATCGAGCTCACGTGCAAGCATTTAAATAAAATTTTGCTCAAATTTCTTACTACCCTAATGCTCACGATAAGGACCATGAGACATAAAAGAGTGTTCTAACAGTTTGAATTTGTAAAGTTTGATTTTAATATTGACATCAATTGAAATTAAGTTAACAAAACTTTTTTTTTGTAAACAGTCGAGTTTACTCGTAAAATCAAATTGGGAAGTAGATATTAGCTCTTTCAGTTATTTATTTACAAGCGATAATAAATATTAAATATGTAGGTAAGTAGTTAAATCATTGGAATTACTTTATTATAATTTCCATTTACAACTAATTGGCACACTTTCACATTGAATCACTAGCAAAACTATAAATCTAATTACAATTTATTAACTAAAGAGGTTTTTTTTTTATTAAATATAATTCTAATGTTGCCGTTTGAAAAAATATGAGAGACATACAATACATTTAGTATGCTTTTATTTTACGCTAATTATTTACAGTAAATATTTTGATATGTGTTCTTATTGCGGGTGGATGTAAAAAATTAAAACAAGAAATACCCTTGTTAACACGTTGTTTTTAGGGTTCCGTACCCAAATGCCAACGGGACCCCATTACTAACTAGTCTTGTCTTAGGGCTGTATTTTTACAAATACATAAATATTACGAATCAAAATCCAAAAAGAGGTTTTCGTAAAGAAAACAATTTCAACGTTTTTTCGGATTATAATTTCATAACTAAATAATTCAATCAATTATTAATCGTATTCTTAATATTAATCGTAATTTGTTAGATATTAATGATAGGTATTGAAATATAAAAAGGTAAAAAAGTTATGATTGTGGGTAGGATACAATATGAAAAATAAGTATTTATTTGTAAGGAAATAGATTTTTTGGGAGATATGAATGTTTTCTTACTACAATTAATTGGATATATGTTTCGATGTCTTGTTACTGAAAATGGATGTAATTATTTTTGATTGTCAATAATGGTGTCAGTTTTACCTGACTACAGTCGTAAAAATAATATACTAAATAAATAAAATAATATATATATGATTATGCATACAAAATATAATTCTTCAAATTAAATCCCACGTTAATGTAACCAAATGGCTAATTTAAGAGCCTATTAATTTTATAGAAAAATTGCAACAGTGGGGTTACAAAGCCACACAATTTTGTTGGTTTTATTATTATAGTACGGAACCCTCCACACGTAAATCCTACTCGCACTTGACCGGTATTTTTAATTAAAGTATATTCTGTCTTGACTCGAAGTATCTAATTACAAAACCAGAATTGAGCTGAATTAAAAATATTACAACTATAAATGCTTAAATTAATACTAATTGTTTTCTTTTTTAATAACTATATTTACAAAATTCTCACAATCATGAGTATTATAATTGCACTTTATTTGTATGCGGGTCGCCACAAACGAAGATCATCATAAAAATAAATTCGCAATCTCCATTTTCCGTACGCACAAACATCTTGTTTGATTGGCAGTATTTTTTAAAAATTATCCAATTTTATAGTAAAAACAACCTAGCAATAGGCTGCACGGGCGATAACGCCCGGTGCCTCTGACATTTTATTAAAATGTATGTACAATTGGCTTGTTTTGAATGCACGTAAAATCTTGCTACATGTCCCGACGTCGCCGTCGATAGTCTTTTGTTACTTCTTGATATCAGGATCCATCTTTGTTTTGTCCATAGACGACGACACCATACCACTTTGAGGATATAATTTGTCTAAATGTTTCAGAGACTCGTTTAGGAAATTCTGAAACAAAAATTACTGTATTCAAATTTTTGCAACACATGCCATTGTTTATCACAAAAGTGGCAATTTTATCACATTAATGGCAAATAGTGGCAATATCACAGAATGCATAAAAAATGTGTTTTTTATTATTAACATTCACAAGATTTTATATTACCTGTATAGCAGTAAGTGCTGCGACTATAGCTGGCCCTCCGAAGCCATGTGATATGAGCGAGAAGTGTGTGAGGTGCCGTTGTATCGCCGGCTCTAACAGGTGCGGCGGCCGTGTGTTGCACAGCGGTGACCGGTCCTGGTTCAGGAGGTCCATCAACTCTTTTGTTACCTGAGAATAAGGTTGATATTGTTACATTTGGAGGCACTATGAGAATGAACCTCCGTATTTTGTCTGGGTTTTCTTGGAGGGTTTTCTATTGAGAGCCGAAAGAGATAGAGCTATGCGATATAGAGATGTTTGTAGATGATTTTAATCCGGAATGAGCCTTCTATACTGTTGTACTTTTTTTATGTTGAATTGGCTTGCGTTTGACCTTCGACTGACCCCATGAGGAGTTATGACGCGGCCGAGGATGTAGCACGCTTACCCAGAAAAAGCCTATTCACTCTGGCCTTGAATACATCTAGGTTATAAGGTTTCGGGAAACACAGACCCCGGAAGAGTTCCACTCCTTTGCTGTTCGTTTAAGAAGCGATGAAGCGAAGCGTTGTGTCCGGGTACGCGGGATGTCGACAACGTATGGGTGGAAATTCTCCCGGCGTCTTGTGTTTCGATGGAGAAATGGGGATGGAGGAATTAGATTGAATAATACTGTAGTACTCTCTCCAAAATATATCCTATAGAAGACCGACAAACACGAAACCTTATGCCGATGTTCATTGATATTACTTATTCTATGGTATTTTTTTATTTATACTGGTTGGTCACTTCAACCACGACAACTTTGGTTGCGTATTTCGACCAGCCAACCGTACACAGATGTCATAACTCACTTGTTTAGTGGCCTGCAGCAGATCCCTCCGGCGCCGGGCATCGTGCTCGGCGTACTGCCGCGCGAGGTACTCGGCCAGAGCG
Organism: Polyploca ridens; assembly: GCA_951394255.1. Taxonomy (NCBI): domain Eukaryota; kingdom Metazoa; phylum Arthropoda; class Insecta; order Lepidoptera; family Drepanidae; genus Polyploca; species Polyploca ridens. The sequence goes on along the minus strand of OX596265.1, from coordinate 5,421,427 downwards.
CGCGCCGGGAACTCCGTCTCGCACACGTAACCGAAGTCGCGGGCCAAGTGTACTGCCTCAGCTGTAACAATTACTATGTTATAGAGACTATTTTTTATGTCATAAGGTTGATTACTCTCCATCCTAAGGTTATCTGGAAGAGATCACTCTTTAGCGATAAGACCGCTACAGTTATTAATATTATGTTCTTTTCTTTCTGCTTTGTTAACTGATTTTCTGGTGTACAATAAAGAGTTATCTATTTATCTATCTATTAACAGGCAGACTGGCATCCTGATGGAAAGTGGTCACCGTCGCCTATATACATTTGCAATACCAGGGGCATTTCCAATGTGTTGCCATGCTGAAGAGCTCTTTTTACCTCTTTTGAAGAACCGAGTTAAAATAAATAAATTAAAATAATGAATTATTAATAAATTCAGGCCCTTACTTATAAAACGCTATTTAACTAATAGTACACACGGCTACAGATCAAGCTATACATTTTCAGTATAAGCTGATCTCGCATTGTATAGGATTTCCGTACAATGGGAGGTCAGCTTATACTAGAAATGTATAGCTTTATCTGTAGCCGTGTGTACGTTGATTAAATGGTCACCTAAATAACGTCAAATTGTTTGACAATAACAGCAAGGTAACGTTATTTATTTGACCATTTATTCAATAGAGCGTTTATGAGTAAGGCCGTTAATCAGTATATTAGTTAAATAGCGTTTTATGAGTAAGGGGTTAATCTTGTTATAAGACGAGCGGAATGATCCTAACAGATGCACCGATTATCTGGTTAGTCGCAAGGTGAAGCGATATGACAGATGATGATCGAACTATCCTGTATCGTTTTTTGGAGTAAAAATGTCCCAAGATTGACATCAGAGATGAAAAAAAAAGTTCATTAATAAACTTAGAATTCTATTTTCAAAATAATTACCTTCTACTAATGATGTTAATAGTGTCACGTTGGCAGCTTTCCGCCGACCTGCTGGTAGATTGAGACCAATCTTCTCCAGCTTCTCGCGAAGTAATCGGCCGCCATTTTTACTTTTAGCTCTGTAAAGGAAAAACCTTCCATTAATGCATAATTGTAGTTAAGAGAGGTAGGATACAACGGGTTCTTGCTTTCAAACCTCCTTACGTACCTCTAACCGGCATAGACTTTTGAACGAATTTAGTAAACATAAAAAAATGGGCAAATAATTTCCCATACTTATCAACGATCATAAATAACTATCCATCTATATAATATACAACAAGGAGAACCTATTTCCGGTTTTTACAATACGTGTTACTAAATAAAAGACTCGCTTGTCTTCGTCATCTTGATTTTAGCTATACATTCTAGTCAATGACCCCAAAAGCGCTCAGACTTCGGCCACCTGGCCAAAAAGAAAAAAAAAACAACTAAAAATACAACCGACGGACTTGACAGGTCGCGTGTCAATCAGTAGTGCTGCTACTGACCGCTAGATGGAGCTACCGATAACCTATCGATTACCGTCAAAATCGTAATTCGTGATTGACGCATAGAAAGTTGTTGGAAAACAAAGTTATTCGATCTATTAAAAATTGTGAATTCTTATGACCTACTGTGACGGAATAGGGTCCGGAATCGATTAACTTGATGTAACTGTATGTCGAGCGCGCATGCAGTTCAAGCAGTTCAATTCAAACTAGCTACCAGTATTAACCGTCAAAAAATAAAAGCTCGTTAACAAAATTGTTTTCGATAAATTTCTTTGATGGAGTTTTGGGATAAAAATGAGTCGAAGAATGTGAGCTCGCCTGTTACGATTTTGATTGATTGTGGAAGAAATTACATCTGATTGGATTGTTGTTTAAATTTATATATTTTGACAGGTTGTTGACATATAAATTAAGTGCATATTTACATGTAGTCTGGGCAAAAACACAAACTTTTTTGATTTGTATGGAAGAGAATATTCATAAATTATTTTTTATTTTTGAAGGACTTTTTATTTGACAACAATCTTAGGATGGTAAATGATGATTGAACCGTAGGTCGTAAGCACACAAATCCTAGAACAGCTTTCAAGGGCACCCGGAACATAAGTTGTTTGGTGACAAATCTTCAACTCAAGGGTGGGCTAGCCAAGCATGCACTACATAAAGAACCCTAGGCTGCGTTAAAAGATATGTTTTTTGTATTTATGAAGAATCACATACATTTGGAGGAAAAAAGTGGAGTTTTAAGTTTACGTGTCTATTTTAGAAAATAACATTCATGAATTGTGGTTTAGTCGATTATTTTTTAAGCCGTTACAATTTCACTCTAAACTGAAAATCTGAATAATTTAAATTCGATGGTATCGCGGTTCGTAGTGAGATCGGTATGATAGGCTTAATTTTGCATAACGACGTCTTTGCCAAGCCCTCCCCCTCCGCATTCAACGGTATGCGAACAATTCCTCTCGGCATTATAATAATATTAGTTAGCCATATTTGTTGATATTGAGGAAGTTCACGAGATCACTTACGATTATTTTATAGAGAAACTTCTTCACGTTAGGTACCCACGGAAATACGACATAAAAATGTCCTTACTACGAGTTAAAAATTTATACGATTTTGCAAACAGGAAACGTTTTTAGCGTCTAATGAGTTGTGTGAATAAATACAATAATTTATTAGACAGCGCACCGTTATACGAATTTAATATTTTCACACGTCCGTTTAGTCAACTACAAAAGAATCAAGAATCATCTTTGGAGCTAACGAGCCAAACAAAGAATTTGAATTTAGAATCAATGGAAAACTAAAACGAATGAATCGACAATTTGGAAAGAGAACTAATGGGCATCGGATATCGAGTACCAACACTATCGAATTCTTGACTGTCCGATTAAAGAGATTATCAATCAAGTACACTTCTTTGATTCCAATGCGATAATTATGACGAAAAAGATACCGTTGCTCGATTTCCCACACACATGTGCAGTGTGCGCGGCTCTTTAGGAGTCACATCAAATTGACATACGATTTTACGGTTTGAGTAATCGATATTTTTTTAGATTTGATCGGTATAGAAATTGAATGTAGCCGCGAATCTATGAATGCGGTATGTATTTTCACCTCCAATTACGGCACAGATAATATCGATTGATGGAAAAATAATAAAATATTTTATAACGCATAAAATTGAGAATCCATTAATAATAGTCGATTGATTAAATCGAAATTCCATACCTAATACATTTACTTGAGCACAATATCTTTTTGAATTTCGAAATAACTGCGAGGTGACTGGAGCTGTGGCATGGCGCGATGGCGGCTTATATGTTTTGACAGCCTATCTTTTATGAAAAGACTATTCAAATAAAATATTTTTACGAATGATAAATTCATTCAGATTAACTTTAGAAATTGCTTGATACTAATATCATTTAAAGATAGGTATTTTTTTTATAACAATCGTTTTTAATAACCTAATACTAAAGCTATTTGCAATATATCTATTTTACAGCCCTTTTAAAAACGCGCGAAATTAACATTTTTATCATTACAATTTGGTGTAAATAGTCTATGAAATTTGTAATTAATTATTGGTTCGTATCGTCTTTTATTACATAAGTGTTGGAGAATGTAGTTTTAAACTAAACGATATCAATTGCCAGCTGCATTGTACCATGATTATTATTTGTAACGGTGTTGCCAGCTACAAGAATAAATTAAGATCTAAAAGCCGCAACACATTTTGAAAACGAACAACCGATCTACGCGGCGACGTGTAATGACGGCAATTAAGGCCTGTGCAGTTTACCGTGTTCTAAATTCATTTTTTTTTTTTTATTCATTTGTTATTATTATAGTGTTGCGCAATAAGTTCAAATAGTAATAAAAACAATAAAAAAAATTAAAATAAAAAGAGAATGATAAAAAAGAATAAAAATAAGTATTAGACGTCTGCATAGTATATCCAAATTTAAAATAAACAAATAATGCAAAAAGAAGCAAGCCAATACAAATTGGCTTCAATCTTGGGTATAGATTTCGTAATCACAGAAGAAACAACAGAACATCTCTTATCTTATATTGAAATCTCAGCCAATCAGCATTTCAGCGGGAAAATTAAAACAGCAGGTCTTTTCTCTCTCCTCCAAGACGTGTACACAATATTTATTTACCCCCTGTTATGCGGTGTTCAATCACGTACGAACTAGGATGTGCCTAAATGACTTCATACGTTCGATAGCCAGTCATTACGGCTTCCTTTTGTGGGATAATTGGTTTTTTTTTTCAATCGAATCATGACTGACGGTTTTTTGCTGAAATACATAGCGAATAGTACGGTAGGAATGGTGTGGACATGTTTCAGATTTAAATAAAATACCAACGCAGATCGGAGATGACCGATTTTTATTAAGTTGGAAAAGTGTAGAATTTTTGAGCATATTTTTTTTTGTTCAGTACCTGAATTGTATTAATTTCCTTAAAAATAATAATAATAATATTTACTTGTCGGAAACATGGTACAAAATAGGTGTAGTACAATAATAAAGTGGCTCAACATGTTTCACCAATAACTGGCATACATAATAATAAGTGGTTTCATTGCAATATTAAAATTTTATGAATGTTTCATAAAATTTTAATATTGTAATCAATAATTAAAAATTAAAAATAAATGTATTTGTTCATTTGTATTATAATTATTATTATTTCTCTAGATGTCTGTGTATACAATAAAGAATATTTCATTAATTAATTCCTTCTACTCTTGTGTTTTAGTACGAAAGGCTTATCAAAATCATTGAGCTATTATTACTACGTATAGAGAAGCTATTAATGTGTGACAGCTCACACAACAAATTCATGACTGTTTCCTTGTATGTATTTTAGATTACAATATCTCATAAAGGATTTAATTTTACTTTACAAATCTCCGTTCAAATAGATAATTTGAATAAACACCGTTCATTATCATCTAATCCCGTCATGTGTCAATATGACTTTATTTTAAGTATATTTGAATTATGTGAACCACAAGCAGGTTTATTTACCGACGTAGGATTTCTTAATAAAAACCAATCCAATCCATTAATAGGTACATACGTAAAAACAAGTGGCAAAAACACACATTTAACTTAACGGTGTAGAAGTCTGAAGCGACACAACGTAACACCCGATAATTATATTCAATAAACATATAATGGAAATGTCGGCTTGCCGCGGCCATCTCACATCCGACCGATTCTGACCACGATCGGACGCAACAAAAAATAGATCTAACCACTAACCAAAACGATCCAATCTTAAAAAAGTCAAACGTATCTTTATCGCTGGCCGCAAACATTATACAGTGTTGCCGCAAAAAAAAAGTAAGTAATAAATAATCGCGCGCACTTGCGTAACTGGAATTAGCGGGAATAAATGTAAAACGGTTGTAAATGGGGGGAAATTATAATTAAAGTTATCCTCGTTTATAAAGTTAAGTTATGTGAATAAATTATGTTAATCTTGTAAATACCACTTTTATTTACCCTCGCTTGAGTAATTTATATATCTGGGTCATTCTTCTGAAGTTTTACGTGTTGGTATCAAACATGCATTTCTTTGCCTGTGCTTATAAATGCTATGAAATGGGTTGGCATTCACAGTTTACTTTTAACATTAACGCAGGTCTTTACTTATAGCAATAAAACATTGTTGTATCATCGTCTGTGATGATTTCGTACGACACAAGTGTCACAAAACTTCACGTTATTTTCTCATAGCAGCAGTCTTTTACATTAAGAAACCTCTCTTTAGACAAAATTCTATGTACCTAATGGTGCCTTGAGATTTCAGTGAACGTAAAGTATTTTAGTGAGGACCAAGGATGCCTGAAAGAAATTGCTTCAACTATCTGACCACCTACATAAAAAAATAGGCTATACTTAGAGCATTTAGAACTGCTCAACTGCTCAAGAATATGACAACTTTTTTTATAGAATGTCAATCGATCATGTTTTTTGGTGGGATCAAAATGTCTATATGGGACCAATTCTACAAAAGTCTGAAATGAGAGTCAAAGGTGGAGAGCGTCGATAACGCCCCATACAATTTGATACTCGAACGTGACGTCACTGTTGAGTACGCTGTACTGTACTGGAATGTATGGAGAAAACACGTAATTTTAGTCGTGAAAAACTGCATTTGAGTACATAGTTGCCTTTATTTTATTGAAGCCAAAGTTTCATGAAAGTAGCTTTTAATTTACTTTTGGATGGTAAAAAGAATAAGTTAACAGCGTAACTTTGAGGTCTCGTAACTTTAATAAAAAAAAAAACGTTTGTCCACTTTGTTATAACAATTTGCTGTTTTCCAATCCGTATAGCTACGATATTTTGTAAAATTCAACATGAGTCATCATCCCAATTGTTTTGTACTAATAGTGCACCTTCAACAGTTCACCTAGGTACTTAATTGAGAAGGCAAAGGAAAAGATAAAGATAACAAAAAAGAAGATAAGTAACTTACCTCCGAAGCACACCACCTAGTAGTGACGCGTTCAGGCACTCCGGGGGTGACAGCCGCCTCTGCACCTCAGCGACTGTCACCTTGTACTTGCTGGTTGATGACAGGAGAGACAGCCTCCCTGGCACTGAGCAGAACACGTCGTTTGGCGCGCAGGAGCCCGTTCCGCCGAGACCATCGCGGCCTTTCATTGCTGAATGGACAAGAACAATATTAATCTTTACTATTATTATAAGGAGATAAAGTTCGTAAGTTTGGATGGGGAGGTTAGCTCCGAAACTACATTACAACTCCGAAGTAAAATTACTACCGTGCTTTACGCTACTTTTTATCCCGGGAACACATGTGAAGTCGCGCTGGACAGCTAGTATTGTATATACTGCTTTAAATCCTGATCATGGGTGCTTATATTTTTATAGTGAATATTTGTAAAAAAACAATTATGTTGATTGTTGAAGATATTCCCCAATTCTATTAGTTATTAAATCGCAGTTGACATTATATCGAAATGGTGGATATATTCATGAATTCAATCATTAATTCTGTCATGTTTTCGATACATTCTAAACGTGATCATATATCGATAGCGTGACAATTGGACTCGAGATACGAATCACTTTTTAGCATCATCATCGCGGACAACCGGTGTAAAAAGGTGCCTAGTAAAAAAAGCTATTCGGAAACTAATAAGCCTATGACGTCAGAAGGAACTACCTTCTACCTACCTATAAGTAACTAGTAACGGTACTATTTTCATAGTAATTAATAATAATTTTAAGTACACGCGCTTAGCTAGTTTTTGTTACACTGAAAAAATAAGTAATATCGATTTAATGACGCATCAATTTCTTAGATTTAGTCACTACATTTTGCCTTTACTTTTTTTTCTACTGGGAACACTAATTATGATAAATATTACAATTAATTCTCATAAATCAAAGCTAGTGGAATATCTTAGTACTGGAATCTAAGAAACCTGTTTATAATTTTATACCTTACTAAATCAAACTTAATAAAAAAAAACAATTCAAGTACCTATGTGTAATAGTAATAATAAATGTATAGCTCCACATAAAAATACGGGTGATTACAAAATTCTTGGCTTCGAATACCAACAATGGCACTCTTAACAATCACTGCCACGCCCAAAACATGCGCTCAGCGTGATCGCTATTCTCATTGTAATATTTCTATATGGCAACCCTAATACAATAAACATTAGTGTGTCATTAGCTTTGCACCATACTGGTTATTTAACACCCTTCGCTTTTTGAAAAACGAAAAAAATCATATTAACAGCCAATTACAATTTGAAATCAGAATTCGACACTCATTGAAATTGGTTTGAATTTGGAATTTTACGAATCGCATTGAATTAAATTTTAAAGACAAAACTGTATGTCTAATCAAGTCGGAAATCAAATACAAATATGTATCGATTGATTGATCGATACTTTTATTTATTTGATATTGATTCATTCGGCCGTTAAATGAGATTTTTTTTTACCGTCTACTTAGAAAAACCGATACACCTATCCGATAAGTGCGGTATTAGACCTAATTACAGTTTTATCTTTAGCAGGTCATCAGTATAGGAGTAGCTAACAATAAAACGGTTGATAAGTTAATAATATGTACTTATTTTATTGATGTTAGTGGTTCGTGCAATGCAATTTAAATGGATATGCTTAGAAGAATAAATCGTTTGTAAAAGTTTATATTAATACAAACATCCGCCGGATATCTAAGCACTTCATTTTTTTTTTCGCAGATAGTTTCTCTGCATATACAATCGAATAAATGTATTCATCAGTACGCTAATAGTAAAGTAATCTATCTTTGTTTCTTATGAGATCGTAAATTGAGAAAATAGGTCAAAATCAGAGTATCCGACCAAAGGAATTTGAACGTTTCTAGATTTATCACAGTACCTAAATAGTATCTATTACGACCGAGGATGAGAAGTTTTCTGGTGATACCTCTATGATCAAAATACCTATATTTTTGTTACATGGTCAAAAGTGGCCTATTAGGAAGGCCCTATATTAGATGCTTGTGTTATTTACAAATATCAAATTAAAAAAACACTCACTTTTTAATAACGGAAGGTCGGTCATGAATCCCGACGTATCGTCCATGCCAGCATTCTGAAAAAAAAAAAGGAAATTAATGTCTCAAGGCTTTTTGCACTGACGTTTAAAAAAAGAATTTGAGGAAATTCCAACATTCTACAATGACGGTAGGGTATTTTAATTTACTTAGTTTATTAAATTCTTATTGGAGTCGGCCGACATATTTTCATATCGATATTGGCTATCCATCGGTACATAAAAAGGTATTATGAGGAGGGTGGGCCGATGCCATGGTAAGTAAAATAATTGCCATTGTAAAGGAAAATTCTATGATAATATGATCCTGTTATGATTTTTTTAATCGACTTAAAAAAAAGGAGGAGGTTTCTCATTTCGACCGTATATTTATTTTTTATTATTCTTATCATCCATGTTATTTTTACCGACTTCAAAAAAAGGAGGTTTCTCAATTCATCCGTATATGTATATTTTTTTTATTTTTTTATGTGTGTTCCCGAAAGACAGTCGAGGGAACTCCTCAACGATTTAGAGCATACCTGATGAGCAAACCTGGTGTTTGGGCTTGATTAATTTGTATTGATGAGAACTTTACACCCAGAAACTCAAAATTGAAAAATAAAAACTTTTTAACTAAATATTTTACTATAGAAACACGTCGTGCTCTTTCGCTGACTTCAAAACAGTGTCAGATAAGAGTTATTTCATACTTTTGTTGATTAATGTATTTAATACATATCGCACTCGACAGAGGGATGACTTCCCTAGCTAGAGTCGCAAGAGGTCCGTTGTCAGATGGATTTGATGATGAATGCTAAGTTCTAGTAATGATTGGATCATATTCCTACCGGCGTTTCTTCGGCAGAATGTAGCGCGTGGTGCAGAGCGAGCTCATGCTGCTCCCTAGCGCCGTAGTCCGCCCGCCTCTCACCACCGCCGTAGCTGAAGCCTCCGTGCGATAACTGTGTAAAAAAAAAGTTAGTTTTTCTCTATGGCCAGATAACATGAGCGGGAAAACGTGGAGACTTTTTTTTCTGTCTATTTAAATTTTTTTTTTGTTTGTCGATAGTGTTCCTGAAAATGAATAAAGCGCCGATCCCACAGAGTTCTGCGTTCCGCGTTCACTTTAATATATGCGGCGCCTTTATAAGTAAAAAAAGTGTATGACGTGTGATCGATAGCGAATATTGCAGAACTCTAGACTGCTTGCTGTGTGCACAATAGTGAATGCGGAACGCAGAAGTCTGGACGCAGAACTCTAGTATCCTTCTGTGGGATCGACGCCTAATAAATACAACTACATTTTTAAAAATACGATTTTAAAAGAGATGATAAACAAAAAGTCACTGACAGTACCGAATATACTCTCTACGAATATTTTGCCTCTATAAATCGGTATTCAATCACATAATGTCATCGGGTTTTCCGTCGAACATCGCGGGGCATTGTACGGGATAGTCCTTCCTCTCATACCGGAACATTACCAACGGCTAATCTACTAAAGTGGGGACATAACGTTTCAACTTTAGAACGTCTCTATTGTTGGCTAGAAATATTGCGATCGGTGCTTCTTATTTTGAAAATAATATTTAATACGGGCAGGTTTATATTTTGTCATTTTCCTAATGGTTCCCAGACCAGCAAAAAGGTCTGCAATGCAATCCAAAAGTTTGATATAAATAAAACAGCAAGTTTAATTTTATATTTTTAGCATTGGAATTTCTCAATCTGCTGCCCATAGACACTTTTCAAAGCTATCGAACGAAATTACATACCAGATTAAAAACTTTTTGGGCCTTAGTACAAAATATTTCAGCCGGTAATGTTATTTTAGGTTTATTTAAATATCGACAAGTAGATCGCATTATAGAGTATTTAATAACGTAATTATTTGGCGGCAACTTGCGGAGGATGCGAACTATGCCAAGATTCTTTCCCAAGGGGTGCAGGCAACAAGGGGAGCGAAGCAAATAGTTTCTTACAGAGCTATGTCAGGATTAGCGATTTGTGTATTTTAGCAAGTTACTCGCTCTCCATGCTCTTGTTATTTGAGTAAAATCTCTGAGGGAAATTGAAACATGACAGGCTTTTCAGATAGCAAGTGTTTGAATGAGGTTGTTTTTCTACAGAAAAAATATTTTTTACGATTTTATTTGATAACTTTATTTGCGTCATAGATATATTTTATAATGCAACGTTTGATATTAGATTATTAGAATACTCCGATAATAAAAAATAAAATAAATTATCCTGGAATTAAGGAAGACATCAGTTATTGCGGTACGAATTCATCATGGTTGACGTGGTGGCGCTAAGTAGCTGTTGCGGCACAACGGCGTGGTGCGGCCTCTTCGTACACAGAGCCTAAAGTAGGATTTAACTCACGTGGTGCGCATGTATTGCGTCATGGTGGTCGCGGTGGTGGCGCAGGTGCGCGTGCGGCTCGTGGTGGCCGTGGTGGCGCGGGAGCAGCTGCTGCGGCGCGTAGTGCTGCGCGTACTCCGCGCCGCCGCCGCCGCCGCCGCCGTATTCCATGCCATGGCTCTGTTGGCCACATTACAGAGTTAGTGGAGACCTGACGGCCTTTATAGCTCAAAGATAGAAGTGTGCGCACGACTGATAGCATTGCTTGCTATGATAAGATCTAATCTCACTATCTCACTAATCTCACTATCTCACTAATTTCACGATCACACTAATCTCACTATCTCACTAATCTCACTATCACACTAATCTCACTATCTCACTTCTCACTAATATTATAATTGCGAAAGTTTGGATGTTTGTGTATTTGTGAGTTTGGATGTTTGTACCTCAATCACGCGTCAATAACTCAACGGATTTGGATGAAAGGCACACAAACAGAATATGTTCTGAATTAACACATAGGATACTTTTTATCCCTGGAAAGCAATATATCCCTCGGGAACGCGGGTGAAACCGCGGGGCGCAACTAGTTGTGTATAAATATGCACCATATGTGGTGGACAATAATAAGTTAAGATTTTGGCCACTCGCCAGACATTATCTAGCGCGCTTATAGTAAGGGGTTAGAGTTTGTCTCCATGACATCTAACGTGTATTTCTTCTAAAATTATGGTTATCTAAATACCACATTTGACTAAAGAAAGCCAACGTACCAAAGAGAGAAAAAATTGCGAGACCAAAGAAAGAGCCTTATTTTGTCAGATGTAGAATTCTACATCTCGAAGAGATTTTTATTTATTTTTGGATGACTTGCTGTTGGCCTTCAAATGAACCCAGGAGGTGCTATGGACGAGGTCGAGGATGTAGCACGCTTACCTAGAAAATGCCTATATACTCTGGTCTTGAATACATCTACCTAGGTTATAGGTGTCTGGAAACACTGACCCCTGAAGAGAGTTAAAGAGAGAAAGAAGGAGAGAGTTTAAGTTATGTGGGCAATTCAATGACACGAGGACTGAAGACTTTATAAATACCTGTTGCTGATGATGCGGGCTGGCTGGGTGAGGTGCAGGCGCGAACGGCGGCGGGAAGTACGGCGGCTGGAAGTCGGCGAGAGACGGCTGCGTGCCGCCCCTAAACCCGCCGCCGCCTAGCCCCAGTCCGCCACCGCCCAGACGCTCCTAGGACAAATATATACATTGTTACTATCATCATCATTAGAGGAGGGAGCTGTGTCTACGATGTATCCAGCGATGTCAATATCGTTGACTAGGTAATCACGTGAGAAGTCCGCAGTCCGCGGCGTGTCGTTGCGCGGGCTTGTCGGAGAGTTTTGTTTTAGACAACAGCTAATGCTGAAGGGAGTTGACATGAAGTTAAGCTAAAAACAACGCGCGAGTGGATCTATTGGAGATAGCGAGTCCTGTACCACAATCGGTAGAGGATTACCATCATATGTGTATGGTACTACATTTTTCTGTAAAACTTCCTCAGCATGACGAATTCATGCTAGGTCTTATAAATATGGCATATGGAAATATCTACCCAGTATATTCACATGACGCAGCTATAGAAGCTCCTATCAGCCAAATACGGGAAGTATATTAAATGGGTGTCTATCGAGATAATGAAGAACCAAAATGTTACATAAGCACCTACCCACAAAACTATTTCAAAGAACAAAATGATTGATAGAAACCTAACAGACCAATTTCATCGGATGTAATCAAGTGATCAATAAGATAATTTGGTAATTACAAAATCACAAAGCTAAGATGCAAGGTGCTGGCAATTAACGCGATCTAAATTATACCATTGTGCGGTGCAAATTAGGCGTCAATGTAACGAGCGTGTAATACCCGTATAGGTCACGTCATTAGAACTTCACGGATCCGACACGGGATGTTTGAGAGGTTTTATTTTACCAATCTCATTAGATAGAGTTGTCTTCTAAATTTAAACCCGGAATGTGCCAGCCAGTACAAATCAATTCGAAAAAAAACGCTGCATGTAGATTTTTTTTAAATATTTGAAAACCGAACATGGGTTTCTCCTGATAATAATTATGATACTCCTTTATTAGGTAAACTATGAAAGTAAGGAGAAAAGGTAATGGTAATCTAATGGTGGCTCAGTCTTTTGGCATCTTCTAGCTCAAACTATATTTCGGACAAGGACCTTTTCGACTCGAGGCTCTCTCTTTCAACACCAGATATCTAATTTCCGATTCATCAAATTAGTGAAACAGATATATTTATGAGTAAGTGAATAGACAATAATGATCTCATGATTACAGATGACACGCGAACATTGAATTAGAATGAGGAATACCTGTGATGATCATTTGATGTATCGCTTTAATAAGTTTTAAAGTACAAGGCACGTACAAAATGTTCTGGCTAATGTTTCAAGTCTTTAAGATGCAATGAGAATTACTTATATTCAATTTGCTTTGTGGATGGCCTGCGGTATTTTAGAATAGTAGTGCCAGGTGGCGACAGTAAGAGACTAATTAGAAGCTAGCAAATGACTATGAAGATGAGGTATTTAAATAGGAGTAAACTTTAATAAATTCTAGCTTGTCAGGTATGATGATGAGGTCTTAGGTAATATGCGCGTTTTGGAGTAACTTTCTGGTATATCATGATTCATATATTCTTAAAAAATAGCCGTAATATCAAACGCATTGGCATTGTATAAAAATCAAAATAGGAACTAAGAATTAAGAATAAAAAATGCAGTTCGTAATTCAAATTAATCGCTTACTTAATTTTCCTTCCGATACTCTTTTAAATTTTAAATACCAATTTACTGAATTTGAATAACCAAAGTGGTCATGTCCAAGTAAACATATCGATTAACCAATCTGGGTCGATATCGATATTATACCCGTCTAATGTAGATCAATTACCAAACATACGGTATCACATATGTATCGAGTTGCGTCAATGGACACCTATAATCGATTACTTTCGATCTAGTTTCAATGTTTTTTTTTTCTGATTAATTTACCATGCACCTGTCTATGCCCGGAAGTGAAAACTTGTCGTGATGACATAGGTATAGTGTTGCTCGATTTGTTGTGTAGAGTGAGCATCAAAGAGCTAAGAATTTCTTACTGTATATTTAGTATATTATTTACTCTGAGCTAGTAGATATTACGGGATATAAAGGAGGCCCTGCCGAGACGGTTCCATTCTGTCTGACAGGGCCACCTAAGATCCCTTACAACTTTAGCGATAGAGACCGTCATTTGACAGGCAGGAGTCGGCAGACTGCAAAAATGGGTCACACGACAACCATGCAAACATTCTTTATTTGAAATAATCTTGAAACATTAAACTTAGGTATTCTGTGCTTAGGTAGGTATATTGTACCTATACAAGATTGTTGATTTAGAAAAAATATTTAAAAATAGAATAAGTACTATTCCCAAATTAACAAACGTCTTTTTTATGACAAACATAAACCTGTTACTTGTTGACAGTACCCAAACCTGATTCAGTGTTGCAAGTGCTCTAAATTTGACCGTTTGATTTATACGCTTATGCAGATCACCTCTAGTTGCGTATTATTTTTATTGGCCTAAACTATTTTAAATTATACTATTGACGAGTATTTTAATGGGTATGATAATTTGCAAAATCGTTTCGCTCTCATAATCACCTCATCATTTCTTGCGCTAATTAGGTAATGAAAAAGTTTATAATATTATGCTCGAATTATTAATTCTTCGTATTATTTTTCACACACAAATAATAACATAATAAAGTGATTCTTTTTGATAGACGTTTACCTACAAAAAAGCACTTTTTCCAATTTTCCGGTAAATTTTTCTTTGCGCTTATTATTTAAATAATTTTTAATAACTTAAACATATAACTGAAAAATGTGTTAAAACGAAAATTTAGTGATACAACTCATAAATAAAGTTCAAATTACACTGAAAAATGTTTTAAATTATCACCACATTAGGTAGGCGGACTGGTGGTAGCTAATCTACTCACGAGATATGGACACCTACACCTGTTCATAATAATTGAAAACCTATAGGTGACCGATGATATAAGTCATATTTTTTTTTATTTATTATTTGGTTGTTTTTCTTGTAAGACTATCGATTCTTTTGAGTATGTTTATATCGTTTTAGTTCCGAGTATTTCCCATAATTTTCTCGAATACTGACAGCTCTATTAAAATTAACTTTGGCTTTAATTCAACTTAAAATATACGCAATTGTTTTAGTTATCGCCTTTTTTCGGGTATGTCTCCCTAATCTTTCTCTATTTTCATCCCATCCTCTTACCTAGAGTTATTTTCTGTGTCTCCTCGGTCCAGCAAAGAATCATGTTCTCTATTTTCATCCCATCCTTTTACCTAGAATTATTTTCTGTGTCTCCTCGGTCCAGCAAAGAATCATGGCGAGATCTATACACAGATTTGTACAAAAGAATAAAACATTTTAGAGGGTTTTCAATCACTTCCGATATGGAGATTACATTACCAGCACAAGTTAATATACACTAAATATTTCACTAAATAGGTCGCGATTCGACCATTCTATGCCATTCTGGCATAGAATTTCGCTTTTTTAACCCGGGGTTCTAAACAAATTTTAAATGCCTCAAGTTATTCCGTAGGCACCAACGATCAATGATAACGTTATTTCAACGTCTCTAAAAATCTTTATTTTTTTGTATGGTACAAATTTCGCCATGATTCTCTGGACTAGCTCGCTTGATACTTGAATGATATGCATTCTTCGTCTTTCATCAGAAATGCTGGTTATATGCCTTGTTTTTATTTGAAGCGCTGTTGCACTGTTGTCCTTTGTCTTTAATTTTTACAATTTTACTTGTCAGTAAGCTCGATGCTTAGAAGCTCTTTTTCACAGAGCACTGGAACGATCGCTTTCTTTCTTCTTCAGTTCTTGTGGATAAGACTTTGATAGCCGTACGACAAACTAACGATGTTTCTTTACTATATAATTGCAATCTACAATATATCATGTGAGTTCTTCATTTCGGTCCGTTAGTTTGTATTTATATTTTAAGTTCAATGTATCTAGTTTTTTTCATTTTCTGTCGCACACGCACAACACTATGGTAGGTACCGTTGCAAAAGTAAGCCAGCCCTAATCTCGATTGAAACCAAAATAAAATACTATATACCAATTTGAAATATAACCAATGCGCAATGTTTCGAAAGGAGAAAGCAGCTATTGTTTACTTATAGGGGTCAGGGGGGTCAATATGGTATTGAGTAACACGGCTGAGATAAAGATAGCTACCATTTATTTAGAAGTCGGTCAACAGTGTTAGAATTTGTGATAAATTGATTATTGTGCGTAACTGTACTTTTGCCTACTCGTTTTTAAGGTGTGACTTTGTGATTAAACGATTTGGTGTCAGTTTTATATGGAGTTTGACCTTGTGACCACGGAGATAGCATCATGTTTTTAACATAATATGTCATCATAATTGTAGCCCATTTGTTTAAAACAAAAATAAGTACATATTCATAATACACCTTAAACACCAAAAGATCGTAACTTTGGGATACTAATACCTCAGAGTATATAAATACTACGTACAACTAATACTAACTCAAGACTAGAACTAAAGATATTAATTCTCCTTTTTCTAAAGAACGCGTGGTGATAACAAGCTGAAATTAATATCAAATACTTAGGTCTACAATCACTTGGAGGAGTTCAAAAAACAAACTTCTAAATCAAAAGATACGGCCGTTTATGCCGCATAGAGTTTTAATATTAGAACTCGCCCGCATATTTTGACGCTCACAAGGGAATCTAAACATATAGGGTACTTCCCATTGACCTAGATTCATAAAATGTTAGCAATTCTATGTAGCACAAGTAGGTAAAGGAAGAAATCCGAAAACGGTAAATTTGTAGTTAGGTAAGTATATCCCAAAATAATTGGACTGTTTTACAAAAACCTTAAACCGACTTCAAAGTACACTAAGAAGTAATCAAATCCTGATCTGATGACAATGGGACCAAACGGGAAGCGTACCCTTTCAAATAAAAAAAGAATTTTCCAAATCGGTTAATAAATGACGGAGTTATGAGGTAACAAACATAAAAAAAAAAAAAAAAAAAACATACATTCGAATTGAGAACCTCCTCCTTTTTTGAAGTCGGTTAAAAATACATAATCGGAATAAAGGGAAAAATATTCGAGACTCGATTTACGTGATGAACGAACTATTTACATACCTACAAGTTTGTACAGAACCCTTGGTGCGCGAGTCCGACTCGCACTTGGCCGGTTTTTTTATTTTAAATTATACTTAATTTCGTTAACACCAAAATCTCGTGACTTTGTAATTTCAATTCAGATTTCAGTTGAAAATTGTCAATTAAATGTCACAAAAACATCCTTAACTTGACGACGTGAGAGCTGCAATTCGCTTAAAACGTAAAAGAACCTAGTGCTTCCAAGACATCCAAAAATTATCGATATCGATAACAAGTCCCAGCAAACTGAATAGAAAATGTACTGTTACATATAGAATGGCGTATCATCAATCAGCAGCGGAATGCGTATTAGCCACACGCCGCGTATGTCTTTATCGCATTGCAATATAAATTGATCGATATGTATGTCTCATTAACATACGAAATGGTGGTCTTCAGGGTTGCCACAAAATCATAATATATCGTTATTGAAACTAGCTTCTTGAGTAACTTATTTTTTTAACGGATTAACTAATTATCCTACTAATCCTACTTATATAATATTATAATTGCAACAGTTTGTGAGTATGGATGTATGTTTTTTACTCTTTCACGCAAAAACTACTGAACGGATTTGGATGAAATTTGGCACTCATATAGAATATGTTCTGGATTAACACATAGGATACTTTTGATCCCGGGAAATCATACGATCCCTCGGGAATGTGGCTGAAACCGCGCGAAATAAGCTAGTTTGTAATAAATATACGGTATTGACACTTGAAGTTGTATTTTTTTTGAGCAAGCAATGTATATCTATTACGTCTATCGTCGAAGGATATAAAAAAGTATTTTTAAAATTAATATCCTACTCATATAATATATGTGGTTGTTTTTTTGGTATCATTTGGGGCCTAAACGTCACAATCAATCGTGATGACAACCAGGCAGGTAGAGAGTATTCTAGTTCTAGAATAACATATAGGTTTCTTTTCATCCCGGGATAACATGGGATATCTCGAGAACGCGGGTAATACTGCGCAAAAATTAGTAATAAAATAATATTCAATAAAGACTCAGTCGCGATAAAATTTGTTGTACAGTAAATAAGGTTTATAAGTGGTCATAAAAACACAGGTGGTCACTTAACGTCATCACTGTAGCCTCAAGATTTTATTTGTCTAGACTTAATTAGGCACGATTGTATAGGTGTTATTAGGATTCAGTCTAGATATCTCAATATATCGTAGACAGAACAAAAACAATTTATCTTTACTGCTGACAGGTTATTTGATCAATGATTCTAAGAATGAGTAATACTTACCTACTAGTTTTTAAACGGAACAATTATTTTATCGATGTTATCCTCTCGACAGTTCGTGGCCCTATCCTTATAGTTTTATGTATAGGGTATAAGGGCCTTTAGTAGGTACACAACACAGTAGATAATTTATTATTTAATCAATTTTTTTCCGCCCCGTCTCCACCCGTTATCTCCCGAATCACGTAAGGGGTTTTTTGAAGAAATCCCTGGTAAGAAGTAATATTTAAAGAACCTGTATGACAAATGTCATGTTTCTCGACCCTGCAGTTTGATAATATGCGTTGATATATCAGTCCACTAGTTAGATATATACATCATTGTAGATGATTGAGTCGTAGGCCATCGTAGGGCCCATGTTAGGTAGGGTTTCGTTCCCGGTTCCCGGGAATCGGGAATTCCCGGGAAATACATCGTTCCCGAAGTCGGGATTTTTTTGGCGATTTCCCGGGAATTCCCGGGAATTTCTTTATGAGATTGAATGCTCTAAAACACCTGCAAATATTGGTCAAAATTAACGAAAACCCTTTGAACACAAAGATGTTGCATAAATTCCTAATACAAATGTCTACATCCGCTGAAATCGAATGAATTGAACTACATGCTTAAGAGAAATCGCTGAAAGGAACTGTAGGAAGTGTGTATATACAGAGATAACGTTGTTTTCTTTGAAAACTTTCAAGTTCTCCGAAAATACACATAAAAAATTTTTGTTTGTTACCTATCAAAAGTCAAACGTAATTTAATTTAATTACCTATTTGTGTCTCACAAACACAAGTAGAAAATTAAATATTATCACATCAATCTACAGGTGATTGTTACTATGGGTGGTTTCTAAAATGCCGATCTTAGAGAAAAATTCTGAAGAGCTTAATTTTGAAGAAAATTAAAGTTTCATTAATATTTTTTTTAAATGTGTATTTTTGGAGATAAAGCTTATCAGCGTTTATGTATTGGAAAATTTTAATATTGCCGAATATGTTTTTTTTTTAATAATTAGTTTTCTTATTTTTACCGATTAAAAGTTAAGTAATACACATCATCATCATCATATCAGCCTAAGGATGTCCACTGCTAAACAAAGGCCTCACCCATTAACTTCCACTTGTAACGATTTTGGGCTGCATCTAGCGGTGCCCAGCGACTCTGAATAGGTCGTCGATCCGCCTGGTGGGAGGTCGTCCTGCACGGCGCTTTCCTATACGTGGTCGCCTCGCCACTCGCATCGTCTTCGAGCAATGTGGCCTGCCCATTGCCACTTCAGCTTACTATCTCTACGAGCTATATCGGTAATTTTTGTTCTCGTACGAATGTCGCCGTTTCCCTGTCTCGTTGAGAAATTCCGAGAATAGCTTGTTTCTTGTGAATTGGTAATTTTATTTTTCAATACACTTGCTCGTAAAGTGACATTTATTGCACCGTTTTCAGTATCATAATGTAGCTTATTACGATCTAGTGCTTTTTAATTTTCATTACCGCACAGTTTTATGTTATTTTATGTTAAGTTTGTAACTCAATGCAATTGATATGTGCGTAGATGAAGCATTCTTAATTTAAAAGGATAAAAAAATTCGTTGTCAAAAAAAAAACTTGCGCGCCATATTTGTTGACGTTCTCATTGACTATTATCAAAAAATCTACTTAAAAAAATACAAGTTTGTCTTTTTACTCACAAGTGTGTTGAAAAACGTCGTGTTACACGCGTGTGCATTGATCACTCTCTCGGCTTAATAGGTACCGCCTTGTGTGTGATTACCAACTTTGCATACATGTCTCATAATGTACTATTATCTACTTCTGAGATAAATAAATTGCTAATTTAAGGAAATTACGTGTTTTACTTGACTTTTGATACGTTAAAATAACAAAACTAACAACTTTTCAAAAAATCATTTTTTTCATTCCCGGGTCCCGGGAATGGAAAAAGGCCGGGAAAAACGAAACCCTAATGTTAGGTGACAAATAGGACACCCTCTAACATGGGCCCTACGATGCCCTAGGTAGGACAAATTGGGAGACATCAACATTTTCTACAATTGGTTTGTTGAACATAAAAAACATGTTCATCCTTTTTCATACCTAAATTCAATGTTACTCAGGTATATGTTAATAATGGCTACAACACAATATGATACCTATGCTTTGGTATCTAAATGAAGTCATATATCGAAATATTATTCGAAGATTTCGAGGGGACGTTTGAACACCCAATCACCCTTCCCTGCTTACGAGCCTGATTGAATAGATTATTAATCTATTTCTCAATTCCAGGTAAATTATTTTATCATAGTGACTAGAGCCATCTAGCGGTGAGTGGTTGTCAACAATATTTTTTCATCATATAAATTTGTATTCCACTGGCAAAGATTATTATTATACAGTGAATTATTATTATCAAACTCGATAACAATGATTAATGTTTACAGACCTTGGACTCTTAATTATATCTAATAAAATATTGAATATTATTATTCATTAAACTATGATAATACAACGTTGTAAAAAATAATTCTTAAATTCGCCAACACTGTCAAGTCTTCGGTAGTATAGTGGTAAGTATCCCCGCCTGTCACGCGGGAGACCGGGGTTCGATTCCCCGCCGGAGAGAATCTTTTTTTGATATTTTAAATTAAATATAACGATTGTAAAGGAAACTAACATTTACCTGCACCTCGATCACACTGGATAAATCCACGTACGCCAGCGCCAGACTTTTGAATACACTTCACAAAAAAAAGCTAGTCGATCATTCACTTTCGAAGCACTGATTCTACAAATATCTTACTACATTTTAAGGAAAATAGTCACAAGAAACCTATATAAGGAAAGACGTGAAAAAAATAATATCGATAAAATACTTGTACGCAGTTCCAAAATTAATTTACATTAAAAGTTTGACGTAACTATTAATAAGACATAAAAATAGACATAAATTACTATAGCCGTCGTCGACTATTGTGTATAAAATTAAATTATAAACGCCGATTATTTAAAAAGGTTTTGTTGTATTTTATAACATTATTATTATACCGACTAGTGAGGTGAAAGCGAACGGAAAATGTATGTTTTTCTTCCGAATTTATCGATAATTGCCGGTCCCTTATAAAGGTGAGCGATTCGGTTCACAATCGGTTAGTGATTGGTTTTTTAAATTGATGGTGCTTGCGCTTCGAGCCGCCACACATCACCGACCCGACTACTGTCTTTTTTTTATCACACGAGTGTTGGATTTCTATCGATATATTCAGAAGCTTTTGACGCATAGTGATTGAATTCAGCTACTTTATATGTCAGTCAAAAGAGTGATGTGAACATGACTTCCGAGAGATGATTGAAAGCGAAACTTTTTTTATATACCTACAACCATGGCGGTAAACAAACGGCCCGCCTGACACTTCTGATAATTTGAATATTTAAAAAATATTTTTGTTTTACGTTGTTCGTTTCTAAGGCAAATTAATTTGAAATTAGAACTGGTATGTTAGTATCTATACTTTTATATCGATATCAAAGATATCACCTCACTATCAATTAATATCGTTTGCAAATAAAATCGATTATAACGATTCAACACGGCAAATTAAAACGGTTATTGTTAAATAGAGAAATTATAATTAATCCAAGCTTGTAGTTTAGAGAATACCTCAGTTGTTGATTCGTTAACGGTACAAAAGTTATTAATATAAATTAGGTATATCATTTGTGATAGTAAAAGCATTTATTGACAATCAGTTACGATTTTATTGATTAGAAAATCGATTAAAAAAATAATTAAGAGCGCCGAATGAATTAAATCAAACTTTTATGAATTAGGTTAGAGTTCTCGTTTAAACTACAAAAAGGATTTTAGCACATGTTTTTTTTTATTTAAAACCGAAGGTATCATCACCTTAATCAAATAAAACAATCGGAATAATCGTCAGTTATCGGTATAATCGTAAATTTTATATTTTACGATCGCGCGCGTCGCGTGCTCGGAACAGACTGCCGGAGGGCGGGCGATCCGCCCTCGGGCCTCGGGGTAACGGTTTGCTCACGGATTTTCAACCTTATGACGTTTCACAGTCAATGAAGTGTGTCCCTTTTTTCTCCTGAATAAATTGTTACTATTTGTTTTCTAATAATCGACCGAGTTTTGATCGAGTATTCTCAATAATATTTTTGAAGTGAGATTCTTTACTACGATTGTACAGAATCTATACTGAAAGAACTGTCAATAGATTGATATGTACTATAGTTAGAGGTAGTACATAACAACAATTAAGTGCATTGTAGACACGACGTACATACATAGATTGTCCAAAAACTATATATAACTAATTGCTAACTAAATACTTACAATACAAATACAATACACACTTGCGATACAATGTAGTACTCATAAACGCTTATATATGCGCATATTAATAAATAACTGACAAAAAAATGCTAAAAACACAAAATTTGCGATGTTTTCTCTTATGCTGGTGACAAAATATGTAGCAGATACTTACAATTTACTAGTAATTTACTACTAACTACTACTACTAATTTACTAATTTGAGGTACACAAGCAAAACAGCTTTATTTAAAGCAGTAATTCCCAAAGTGGTCCAGGTGGACCCCCAGGGGTCTAAGAAGACTCAACGGGGGTCTACGTTAGTTAGATCTAATCTTAAAATGTTTGACGAGTTTTGGGAATATGGTAGAAATGTTGCAGGAGGTCCACGGAAACCTGAAAATTTTGAAAGTTATCTTCGATAAAAAAGCTTGGGAAGCTCTGATCTAAAATGTACTACACGAACGTAACTCACTTAGTTCATCACCTAAGTGAGTGACCATCGAGAACTAACAGTAGTCATCGCCCCACCCTCAGGCGCAACATTAATTAGCACGTAGGTATCGCAAACGTTTGCCATTGGCGATCACTCGACTATACACTTATAATCTTTTATACCAGTACACATGCCAACTAATGTTGTATCCTTGCATAATGACTTCAATAGTTTGCAGAGCGACACTTCGTTGAGCACTGTACTGTAAGTTCACACTTCGTTGACTATGAATTGGATTAGTTGATACTAAATGTGACTTTTTATATAATATCATGTTACATTGTAAATGGTAAAAGAACTTTATATAAAAGAAATAATACCTATTAGGCTGTGAAGGAAACTAAATAAGCAGCTAAAAAGATGTAAGAGATTTAAGAGAGATAGAGCATAGCGTTTATTCGCTCAACGAGCAGCTCGACTGGGGAAGTACCTCCACCTTACAGAATACCGCAGCCAAATAACTTTATGTTGTGTAAAGTTGTGTTCCTGCGCGTAAGTAACGTCGCCAGAGCTCATCGTGGAGGGGGGTAGGGTCGGTAATGCGTGAGCGATGCTTCATGTGTTGCAAGCGTTCATATGGCTACAGCAACCGCTTACCATCAGGCGGGCCGTATGCTTGTTTACCGACTTAGTATCGTAATTCGACTGGGGAAGTAGGTACATCCACCTTACAGAATACCGCAGCCAAATAACAATGTTGTGTTCCTGCGCGTGAGTAAGGTCGCCAGAGCTCACTGGGGGGAAGGCTTGGTAACGTGTGTGGTGCCCCAAGCGTCTCTTGTGTGTAATGCAACACGCGCGGCATTACAAGCTTCCATAGTACCGTATGCTAGTTTAGCATACGGCCTGCCTGAAGGTAAGCGGTTACCGTAGCCGATATTGCACTAAATTATGTCTAGCCTATTCAGACAAGGTCATAGGACTTGATTTCCAATGACCATAATATACTGGGTGTAACGGAAAGGGTATGTCCATTACAGTAATATATTTTTTGGTACTAGGCGCACAGATCACGGAAGAGATAATTTTATAGCAAATGACGGAAAAAGGTTAATGACCCTCATTGACCGGTGACATGTTGGTTATGATTTTAATTCAATAAACGTGGATGCAAAAATCTGGTATGAATTTTTGAGTAATTTAGTTTGAGCTGAAACTTTTTGTAGAGAGTATGTACCTGATGTAGTCTTTACGCCTTTTTTTACACCCAGTAGATCTCCTATAGATCCCAAAGGGTTCCTCCCCAAAACTGTACATTTTGAAACATAATTTCCAATTCGATTGAAATGCAGTCCCAACTCTACCCACCCCGAAAATACATCGGCTGGTTGGTAAATTCGCTCACTTTTGTTAATATCCGTCGTTAGGACACCCTCCATGGATCTTCATAGCCCCAGGGGACTATACAAGCCTATCTAGGACACAACTTATATTTAAAAAATCCACACCCTAAAGCGCCGATCTCACAGAGATAGTACTGCGTTTCTCGTTCACTGTAATCTATGCGACGCCTTTAAAAGTAAAAAAAGTGTATGACGTGTGATAGGTAGCGAATATTGCAGAACTCTAGACTGCTTGCTGTGTGCACAATAGTGAATGAGGAACGTAGAACTCCAAACGCAGAAATAGGATTTGGTGGGGAAATCAAGCTGTAGCTTTTATATGTTACTAAAATCTCTAAAATGTTTAGATTGAGGCCTGATTCGGAATAGCGAAATACTTAAATTATCTAAATATTGCGGAAATCTATAGAATTTGTTCAAAAACATGGAGGATGTTTTAAACTGAACCTTATTTCTTTTTATTAAATAGTTTCTAAAATCTACTAAGTACTCTCAAACGCATTCCAATTACCCTTGAGGATAATATAATGCTTCAATGAATAGAAAAATAAAAAAATATGGCGCTAAAAGTAGTTTTTGAATGAAGTACGCACGCCGATTGCCCATATCGCCTCGGGCGTGATCGCGGGGTGCCGAATGTTGCCAGCTTCTCATCCGGAAATATGAATTCTATTTGCCTAATGATGTTCCAAATTCGAATTTGTGTTTGAATCTTTTTAAATAGAAATTGTATCAAATACTTTTTTAATTATATGACATGTAGGTATGGAGAAGGGGAATGCTTATTATATTTTCCGGCGAATTGTTTTGATTTTACGGAGTCATGTTGAAATTTTATTTTTACTTATTCTGAGTATTGGTTTAGAAGGAGGTTAGTTATGGTTAATATAGAAACTCTTAATTTTATCTATGGGTATCGCCGACTTGTCCACGTAAGGGTGATAAGGCTAATCTTTTTGGGCCGTCACCTTCTAAGCCAGGGTGGAGCATAGCGTTTTTCGTTCAAAGAGACTGGGGAAGTACCTCAACCTTACAGAATACCGCATCCAAATAACGTGTGAGTAAGGTTGCCAGAGCACATTCGGGAGGGGGGAAGAGTAGGTAACACATGAATGATGTCCAGGGTGTTGCAAACATCTCTTGTGAAGTAAAATTCTTGGCATCACAAGCGTTCATATGGCTACAGTAACCGCTTACTATCAGTAAGGCCGTATGCTTGCTTGCCAACTTATTCGTATAACTTATTTATTTATTGATACTTTCTCTTCATTTCATGATTCAGTCAATTTGTAACATCCATGCCTCATTCAAAACGAGTCATCAAAATATTTTCTCAAAAGGCCAAAGTGTATCAGTAAATTGCTTCAACTTATCAACTGGCTGGAAATAACGCACACTAAAAATATTTTCTGGCAACCCAAAAAAAAAGTCTTAATTACGAAATTTCGAAAAAGGAACGTAATAAAGAAAGTAAAAAGGCCGCCGCACGGGTCCGTTATATTCTTGGAAATGCGTGATTGATTCCGCGCGGCCTCGCATTGTGGCTACCCAGCTGTTTGTGATAGCATGGTGCAACAGGTTCAGGGGGAAATAACTGAAGAAAATTTACATTTCTTTTGTAATTAGAGTATAGTTGTAGATACAAAACCAGAAGATATAAAAATCGGGCTCCAAATTCTACGAACTATACAACGAATATTCTGTGAAATTCTTCACACATAATGAAAGGGGTCTAAAAATGCCACACAAGCATTATTGCTAAATGCAATTCATTTTTGAATTCACATCCTGTGCAATTCATCAAATCCAAATCCCATATTCTATAATGTACCAAGTCATCAAAGCAGATAAGAATTGAGGAGCTTGGGAACAAAACTAGATTAGTCCGCGAAATATCGTGAAAAAACTAATATTATGATGGAATTTTTAAAATCTTTGTTGTTAGACTAATCCGATTTCGTTTGAAAACGCACTTTTAAAGCATTTCTTTTCCCAACTTAGAGTCGGCTTTGGTTGAAATTATTACAGGGGTGGACGCAATCCTCCTTATTACAAAACATGGTTTAAGGTAAACCCAGGTTTTAAAATAGCCTCGTCTCTTTTTGTCATATGACGTTAGAAAGTGACCGAGCGACTGGTTTCACTAAACTCGCTTTAAACCTTCTTTTGTAATAAGGCGGAATAGGTTTAATAATAATAAGACACTACGTTTTGAAATATATTAGACTAATCCGGTTCTTTTCGCCAGCTTCCCAATTATTATCTGCCATTAATTTTGACTACATTAATTTTGACATTAATTTTGACTACTAATTCCTTAACCGGAAAGCCAGTGGTGAATCAGTTCATCAAAAGATACTGTATCATGATGAATGAATCATCTCAATCATTTTCTTAGCACTTACATATTTTTTGCTTTGACTGTTGACGTGTCTGGCTCTCCAGTTTATGTCCTTGGCCGCTGGTCTGCCAGACTGGATAAAAAAAATCTAATCTATCTTCGTCGATGTTATCGATACATTTTTATTATATTCAAATTAAATCCCAAAACCGCGAGTGTCCCAATCTGATGAATAACACAGTTATTATTGCCATTCACAAAATCTTTCTTTACTCTTATAGTTGATGGTATAAGGTTCAAATTGATTGAAAAAAGGTCATGCTGGACAGCAAATGATGGTGCGTTCTGTGCATTGAGTAATGTTGACAACTCAGTTGATTTGGGAGCAACTTTCTATAAGTATAAACAAGTATGACTTATATGTATGTACCATACGTAACCACTGTCGAAATTTGTATGTGGGCCGACTACTTATACTATGAACTGGTGACATTTCTTCATGTAATCCATAGAGTTTATGAAGAGCTTTTGGTTTACAAGACATTCGAATTTTTAAATGAAACAAATTCCACTAACCTTTTATTAAATTATAACCGGAGTGTGAAGACGTATCATAAACAATTTACAACCGCGATTGTTTACAAAAAGAAAAAAAAATTAAATAAGTAATGTTCAATGGGTAATTTTTCCACGAGACGCTATGATATAGAAATTACGTAAATGCAAACTTCCTTTTGTATTATTATTTCCAATAATACATTTTAAACCTGAAACAGCTATGTCACACTTAAAAAACCTAGTTTTCGTCGATAAAACTAAAGAACTGGAAATAATGAAGTTCAAAAATTATCTCAAGTTGTTAGTTGTCGTGTTAATTTCACACTGTATAATTGCGACACGGCGTGTACCGGGCGGGGCCAATTAAAAGATAAAAGTTATGCGACAAAGTTCGTGAGACGTACTTACTGCGCCAAGTTTTATTGAGATATTAGATACCTATCTAATTTATACAACTTATTCACAAGAAATTCGGTCAAAATTCAATGGAATTCTTTAAGGCTGTACGAGAGGTTTATTTAGGTCACTTAATTTTTACGCCGTTTTAATTTGGTTTGACTTGACTTAACATAGTAATGTACTTAAATGATAATGATAATGTGGTGGTGTAATGGTAAAGAATAACTAAGAAAGGGAATTATTTTATGAAAATGCTTGACGATTTTGCAACTGGTTTGACTTGTGCGTTGATATGTCAGTTTTTCCTTTTTAGGTTTCCGTACCAATGGGAAAAGCTGCCCGTCCATCCATTTGTCTCGTCAGTAGGCTGTATTTTATGAACCGTAATAGGTAGACAGTTGAAACAGTTCACAGAAAGTGTCTTTCTATTGCCACCATAACAAAAAAAAAAAAAATATAAGGCCTCCATACAAGAGACATAATTTTTTTCGCGTTTTATTTGTTGCTCCTTCCTCCTAATATTCATTTCATAGCAAAGTTGCGAGTCCGACTCGCACTTGGCCGGATTTTAAATAATAGTACCTAGATGACAGAGATTGTCTCGTTTTTTTTGTGGTAAGTCATAATAGTTTTTCTCACAAAAAAGGAACTTGAAAAAAAAAGGGAAAAAAATAATCATTTTGACTCAAACCGGGATCTTTTGGTTTCGGGATCGCCCGTTTTTCCACCTGAGCTATAATAACCTCGTAGATAGTGGCGAAATTTACCTTCATATTCTAATGATATTGTAGCCGTTTTTCATTGGCTGAAAACACGGATAAAACGACGTTTTCTAAAAATGAAACCTAGCTAGATCGATTTATCGCCCCCAAAACCCTCTGTATAATCAAAATTTCAACAAATTTTCCTCTTCAATATTATCGGCTCATATAGATGAGATGTGCGTATTACAACCACTAAGAAAAGCGTTTTTTATATCATTGTTTATTATGAATAATGTAACACCATCAATAACTGTATGCTATTTAAATACATGCTATTGTGAACGATTATAAGAATTATAGGGGTTTCCGTTAGGGTTCACAATTTGGTTAGATAAGAGATTTTTAATAAAAAAAAATGTATGAGATTTTAGGATAAATGTCGAAGTACTAATCTTATAATTAACATGAAATTATGTTTATTTTTACAGGCACAAATTATTGGAAAATCTAATTTATCGATAAAATTATTTTAAATTATGCAATTTATTTACTTTTTTCTATAAAAAAAAATTATCACTTAAATTGTTTTTCGTTTGAAAGTGCTGCCAACCCTATTCCAAAGTTAACAACACTATATGTTCATAATATTTCAAAATAAATTACTAAGCTGCTATCACGAGCTCTTTTGTATTGGAAAGCTACCAAAAGTGCTTCTACTACTATCTATCAAATAGGTATGGCCTGTTGTAAAAAACACAATGGTGTGTACCAAATGAACTGGCCGTATATTATTGTTATTCGACCAGTGGTCTATCAGAAGTGATGTACCTACTACGAAATCTCATTGATTATTCACTTCGTATAAGAAGTAAGTTTAAAGTAAAAAAAAAATATAGCTACTATTTCAAGTAGGCAAAGTATAGTACAGTCAAATTCTTCCTTACATTTATAGAAAATTTAATTTTAGCTAAATTTTTTATTTAATTTCAATTAAAACCTTTGTTGCTTTAGTCATGCTGAACAACTTTTACTATGGGAAAAGAAAAGAATCCACAAAAAAAAAACTTTTCATACAAAAGGTCAACCTTGCTCGATCATAATGTATGAAAAATAAACAAATAAAATTGAGAATTCCGTGTTTATAATTAAAATATTAAAAAACAAAAATGCGAAAGTTAGTAGGTTTTAATAACTAATAAAAGTTAGACTCTTATCATAAAATCCGTTGTATATAAAGCTAAATTCCCAAAAAAAATAAGCTCAATTATATATTTATTTGTTTTTCTTTATTGTTTTGTACATTTCAATAAAATGGCATTTATGTTAAAACATTTGTAACTAAAAATATAACCCGTTCCCATTGGCGAGCCAACGGGACGTGCGTGCTATAACTACAATTTCCACAGTGAGATTTCTAAGTGATAAATACAGAAAGTCTTATTTTTTTTATACTACTTAATCGGTGCACAAGCATACGGCTGCCTGATGGTAAGCGGTTACCGTAGCCATATAGACGCTTGCAACACAAGAAGTATCGCTCACGCGTTACCGACCTTTCCCCCCTCCCCTATGAGCTCAGGACCTTACTCACGCGCAGGAACACAACATAAAGTTATTTGGCTGCGGTATTCTGTAAGGTGGAGGTACTTCCCCAGTCGAGCTTTTTGAGCGAATAAACGCTATGCTCTACCTCACTCAAAAGTCTCCTAGTCTTTTGCGCGTGATGATGCTTTTTCTTTTTTTCAGCAATATAGGCAAAGCAGTAAAGAGCACTACCAATCTAGTAAAAATATTTTTATTTCAGCGAAAACAATTCGAAAATAAATAGTAGTGCCACCTTAAGTTGTGAAACGTACACAGTAGAGGCGTGCGTGCGTGGGCGTCTGTCTACACGTAGCACATGACGACCAGCGCTTATAGAGCCCTGTAACCTAATACTTGGGCTTGTTAAGAGGAAAGGATGGCTGCAAATAGGTTTTTAACATATCTTTTGCTATCGCGCTGTACTCGACCTATCCCGCCCAAGGGCGATAGAGACAACTACAGCTTGGACCGATTATACCTATTTAAATTAGGCGAAATCGCTATTTCGTAATCCCCAGTTGTCCCATCCAAAACTGGATCGATTAAAATAAAATTCAAGAATCATAATAAGAAGGACTTTGGCTATGTCTGTCGGTTTTCCTTTGTTTTTTTATATTCGTCAAATTTGTTCGCTGGACGTCTGATAAGGGCGTTAAAAATGGTAAGTTTTGTGATTTTAGAAGGCTCCTAATTCGTATAATAACTTATTTATGTAGAAAAACACAACCGAGGGACATACAGTGATACCTACAGATTGTATGGTAAAATAATAATTTCTCTAGTGTCATTATCCAAAGAGGAAACTGAGGAATATGTTTGTATGGAACATACGCCACCAGCATTTCCTCTTAAGAGATCAGGTGGCCTACCTGCTTGTTTTTCTGTCAAATGACAGTTTTTCCATACATTCTGACGTATTTTGACAAAAACGTTTCAGTACCCTCTAAGTTGAACGACAATAAGAGTTGATGGTAAGGGGGCAGGCCCCCTAAAAAGGCTACTCAAGCAATATGTTTCTTCTTCAAATAAGGATATCAAAAAATATCGGAATTGCACAGGATCTGCTGTGAATTCGGGAAATGAATAACGTTTTGCAATACTGCTCCAGTGACCTTTTTAGACCTCCAAGCAGTCTAGATAGATTCGAGTAAGGATTATGTAATAGTAATTTATTTGGTAAAGCGTAATGCTCAGATTATAGAGAATTATTACGCACAGTTTTGACTAGAAATGCAATAATAATCCTTAATACCTTTTTTTTTTTAATTTACCTATATTAATATTAAAATAAATCATACTTGTACGAGCTATGAACTTAATTAAACTATTTCGAGGAATTTATACTTATTTTGTTAAAAATTTCATTTTTATACAAGCTGTTTTTGATGAATGTACTTTTTGTTGACTGTACTTTCATTGTCATCCAATATACTAATGTATACCAAATATCAAGTCAATCAGACCACTAGAAGTGAGTGAAATTCGACTTGCAAGATTTGACCGGAACATAAAGTCCTTTATATAAAGTGCCGACTTAGCGCTGAAAATATAGATAATATTAGGTATGCTTAAAATAAGTTAGCACTGCTCGAAGACATGATTTTTTCGTGTTAGAACCCCAGATTAAAAAAAAAACTACTGCAGAGACAGCGAAATCTTTTTAGTTTACAAACAAACGAAATATACGTGTTTTAGATCAATTTATTATAAGAGTTCAGTAAATGATTACATTTTTAAATGACTAAGCCGTCATTGAAAAATAACAGCTAAATATGTACATAGCAAAAGACTTATTTTGGCATTTTTTCATAATTCCCCAGAAAATGCTCATTAATCATAAAGTTCGGCACACAGAAGCTCAGCCTATTCTGGTTTGTTGAGACACAAAAAGTGTACCGTCAACCGGCGCGGGCGCAGGCGACTTGACACATATAGTTATGCCCAAAGGTCGACAAACTCACGTTCATTACTATAAACAATATATCAAGCTGGGATATTGATGTGCAGAAAAAAATTTAGTCTTTAACGTATTTTGTACCTAGTCATTTGTTGAGTTTGGGGAACTGAGAGAGGTAGAGCGTATATTACAGAATACCGCAGCCAAATAACTTTATGTTGTGTTCCTGCGTGTAAGGTCGCCAGAGCTCATTGGGGAGGGGGGAAGGGCCGGTAAAGCGTGAGTGATATTGATACCCCATGTGTTACTCACCCCCCGAACACAAGTCTACTATAGATTTTTTCCTAATTTTTTTCATTTCCTTACTTTTAAATTTAATTACTAACTTTCTTTTACTTACTTTTAATTTTAATTACTAACTGTAACTGCTTTTCTCTCATAACTTTTAATGGTAGAATAACTAATTATATTTAGCACAATCCTTAATTCCTTACTAATCTATATATATAAAATTCAAAGTCCTGACTGACTGACTGACTGATTGACTGATATATCAACGCACAGCCTAAACCGCTGGTCCTAGAGACATGAAATTTGGAGAGTATATTCTTTGTGAAGAGTAGGTATCCACTAAGAAAGGATTTTCCGAAATTCCACCCCTAAGGGGGTAAAATAGGGGATGAAAGTTTGTATGAAAGCCCGTCAGTTTCGATGTTAGGATCTTCAAATTTTGTGTTTAGGCTGAAGATTGAAAATTAATGTATACGCGTCTCAGCGTTTTTAATAATTCCACCCTCGAAGCGGGATGAAGTTGTTTTGTTTTATTGTTGTAGAAAAATATGTCATTTGTTTCCTGTAGGCCACGCGGGCGAAGCCGCGAGCAGAAGCTAGTAGTATTATAAACGCGAAAGTTGTATGGAGTTTTGTTACTCTCTCACGCAAAAACTACTCAATTAATCTGGATGAAATTTGGCACACAGATAGAATATGTTCTGGATTAACACATGGGATACTTTTTATCCCGGGAAAACATACGACCCCTCGGGAATGCGGGTGAAACCGCGCGGGACAGCTAGTATAGTATATAATTAGACCCTACAATGGACTTCTAAGAATGATTTTAGCAGAATTTTGCGATGATAATATGAGTCAGTGAGTCGAACCAAAATGGTAAGGGAAAGCAAAATCAGGTAGGTAATAATCAGGTGCTCAAAATGGTAGAGTCAGATACAGAAAGACTATTGTTGGATTCCGTATGAATATTTTCTTACCCAGACATTACAATATGAAAATTGCTTTATGTCAGAAGGCTGCCAATTTGGCAGACGCTCCTCCTGATGGTAAGGGGTTACCGACCCGTATGAACATTAGCATTAACAGGGGTTTAGGTACCAATGTCTTGACAATGTTAGGCAACTTGCTCACACCAATTATATAGAAAAAAAAACATCCGTATAAAAGAGTTCAACACGCACGAATATACAAAAAAAAAAAAAACCTATAATTCATGACCAATCCGAAGAGACAAGCTAGTCAAAGTCAAAGCCATTTTTTTAATACTATTTAGGTGGCAAACAAGCATACGGCCCGCCTGATGGTAAGCGGTTACCGTAGCTTATGGATGCTTGCAACACCAGGGGCGTCACTCGCGCGTTGCCGACCCTAAATTACCATTTATTCAGTTTAGGCCCTAGTAGTGCACTTATGAAGGTCAAAGCTACTGAAGATACCACCAGTTCGTAGTCGGCCTTCAACTGAGAAGTAGTAGTTGTAGTAGAATGTAAAGTTAAGTAGTATGTGTAGTGTAGTAGTATGTTTCGAATATGAATATAATTTTATGTAAAAAATATGTCATAGTGTTGGTACTTATATGTATAATCAGGAGAGGTAGAGCGTAGCGTTTATTCATTCAATGAGCAGCTCGACTAGGGAAGTACCCCCACCTTACAGAATACCACAGCCAAATAACTTTATGTTGTGTTCCTGCGCGTGAGTAAGGTCGCCAGAGCTCATCGAGGATGGGGGAAGGGTCGGTAACGCGTGAATGACGCCTCGGGATAAAACTGAATTCGCAGTGTTTCGTGTGTAAACAATGCATTTGACCGTCGACTGACCCTAGGAGGGATAAGAACCCCGGCAAATGCCTGAGGCTAAAATGGAGTACAACACGGGGTTCTTCAAAAAGGGTGTGAAGAGATTTCTGCAGGGTCGGCAACGCGCGAGTGATACCCCTGGTGTTGCAAGCGTCCATAGGCTACGGTAACCGCTTACCATCAGGCAAGCTAGTTTGCCACCTAAGTGGTATAAAAAAAAAAGAAAATTTTCGAATTCTCTGCAGGCCATATTATGCAATTAATCAATTACGATTTCATAATGAGTGAGTATTTTAGCAAATAATATTGGAATTACGTAAGATCTGCCAGGAATTCGAAAAAATGAATATTGCTTTAGAATCCTTTATAGCCCGTGTTCAGTTTTTAATTTTGCAAGGTCCCACATTGACCCGCGTAACCCCAAAGGGCCGGCAAAGGTGACCAGCGCTCGCGCACCTCACTCAGCGGCGCGACCCACTTGCGGACAACCTTTGCGCTCGCCCGACACCACACGACACAATCCGACATTACAATGTAACATTACCGACTTGGAACATGAAGTTTACATTAAAATAAAAAGGAATATAGGGTAAGTTGTGTACTGTGTGGTGGTTTTTATAAATTTTGTGTAATTTGATTTTTTATAGTTTTATAATGCGTGTAATGTATATTTCAGTCTTAAAGCTTTAAGCTTGTGAATAGGATAACTTATCGATGAAGTTTCGTGGTGTTGGATTCACATTGTACCTATTTCGAAATCATCGAAGCTCTCATTTCAGAGCTTTAAGCTAAAGGTGTGCTATTTTTAGGGTAGGCCTGTTTCACCACATCCTCAACATGGTAAGTGACGTTGTGGCCAAAAGTGGAAAGCACAAAGTCAAAATACATCAGTTTCCTCTACTAAGAAATACATAAATATCATTTGAAAATTATGCCTCAGACATAGGCGCCGACTCCGTGGGTGCTCGGGGTTTCCGCACCCATGAAAGCCAGATAGTGAGTACTGGCATGACCTCTTAAAATTGATCTTGAAACTGAGTATTACGTTGATCAGTAATAGGTTTTGAGCAATATCTTTACAACCTCACCCGCTCGTGGGGCAAGACGTCTAATACTTCTACCTTATTCTATTATGTAAGTTTTTTTTACCTATCCTTCCTAGATTTATAAAACATTCTGTTCTACTGCTTGGTTCTTTTAAAGGAGTCACCGGGTTGTCTATAAGCCGGGCCGGGCAGAGGTTGTAAGCTTAACGCAGGTTGGCCACTCTCGTTTACCGAAAACCTTATAATCGAATCCATATCATATTGCTAATTTCATAAGGATTAGAATATCAGGACGTAGTTCCCAAACTGCAGACGCCCGCGGAAATTCCATTTTGACTTTTATACAGTAATCAGTAGGGTTTAAATTTGCTTGTAAAATGGGTGTGTGCGTCCGCGGGAATCCACTCTCATATTTCACCTTTTAACAAAAGAAATCGCAGTTTTGTAGATATCGAAAATGATTGTCAGTGCAATTATTTCCGCGTTGTGAGTCCGTTGAATAGCGGTTAGCTCAAACGATTTGTTGAATTTTGGAATCTTATCGATGTTGATAATCGAAATAATCACGAATTAACTCGATTTGATTGTAATAAATTTTGAGGAAAACTTTGTTTTTTTTTTTTTTTCTATATTGAATTTAATACTGGCCATGGACAATGATGCTGCATAAGGTACACAGAAACTAGAAAGGATTTGGTTCTCAGAATAAACGGGAACGTGCTTGGCGTTAGATTTTCAACTTGAAGGTGTTATCAGAGATTGCCAAGATACTAAAAGTACTCTACGAAAGAATAGGCTGTAAAACGGCTTCCTTGGCCTT
Source organism: Polyploca ridens (assembly GCA_951394255.1). NCBI lineage: Eukaryota > Metazoa > Arthropoda > Insecta > Lepidoptera > Drepanidae > Polyploca > Polyploca ridens. The sequence continues at coordinate 5,385,316 of OX596265.1, read as the reverse complement.
ACGGGAACTAAAGGCTGAATATTAAAAAAGTTGTTGACTTGGTTCTTTTATTTTTAATTCATTGTTCAATTAGTGATGGGAAAGTGATGCATCGACTCAGAAGTATGACTCCGAGTCAAAGAGAGAGAGATATCACAATGAATTCGTTTTTGGAGTACCGAGAGAGACAGATACAATTCAATATACGTATTTTTATGAGTACTCAATTGATAAACGTTTATTAGTGCTAGATAAAATTTTAAGAGCTTAATCCTTTTAATAAAGGTTGTTGTTTTTTGGTCAGTGACGAGCGACGCAGGGTCGATAATACAACTGATACCGGAGCTAAAAAAAAAAAAAAAAACTTTATTTTTTTATAATAATAAAAATATAAATATTTTGAAAATCATGTAATAAGCTAAAATATAGACGTAATACTCAATGGGAGTGCGAGAGAGTAAAGGGGTGGGGCAATGGCGGCTTTCGCTTAGCTCTAGTCAGTGCACGTGGCTAGTGACCATACATTGCGGTAATTTTATTTCAAATTGAATAAGGTATTTCTCAACGCATTTACAGTATTTAATGGAATTAAGTCCATTTTTGGACAATGTATTTTTTGTACTACCGCTCCTAGGTCGCTTGTCGCTGGCCAAAAAAACACCCTGTATATGTAGTATGTTTTGATTTTGTAAGTAATAGTACGTTGTAAATTATCCTACAATACTTACATCATTATCCTGATTCTCGTTCTCATTCATATAATCAGCATCACTTGTTAGTCCCTTTTCATCACTCGTGTCCATCCTCATTTCATCACTATTCTTCATTGTAAAATCATTTTGGTCCACATTATCAACTGACACTACTGACCTCACCTCATTCATACTATCTTCCTGGTTATGACCATTGGTTTTATAATCTGATATTATATCGCTTCCAGGATGCCTCAATTCTAACCTAATAGTTTTACTAGATTCTTTATCGAGTATTATGTTCGCTTGCACTATTTTATCGATATCGTATGCTTGACTCTCTTCGTAGTCTTTAACTTTTCTTTTTAAATTCTGAGGCGAATCGATTGTTTTATCGATGTATTTTATGTTATTGTTATTTCCGACCGTATCGGATAGATCGGGAGCCATATTTGTTTTCTTGGCATGCTGTATTGACACGTAGTCGTTCAGTTGGATTTTTTTACGTCTAACGTTAAAGTTTTCATTGAAAATGTCATCGACGGTCAAGTTTTGTTGGTCAGTCATATCCGGCAGGTTGAGTCCGTTCATTTTAGTCATGTTGGCGAAAGGTACAAAACGTATCTAATTGGTCACATTGTGCCGAGCGGTTGGGGGTTATCTCGTGCCATTGTCGGTTTAACGCGGCGTAAATCATCGACAGATCATTATCTATCGAGCCATGATGACCGCTATAACTGACCGCCGTTGTATGAGCTCTAATTTCACAACACTAACTTATTATAAAATCGATTTGTCCAAGTTCAACTTACGCTGGTCCAGTCGTATTGTTACCGCTGCGCGTTGGGCAACTATCGTGAACTTTTACACGATTATTGTACCGCCATTACATTCGTATGAGAGAATTCTATTTTCTTTAGATCGATGATTTTCTTCTATCCCCCTCCGTTTTGGTTATCCGTCCCTCTCTAAGATCAAATAATGTTATTGTTTACATGCCCCGTTATTACTGATGGTATAGGAAATGTTCCTCACGTCCGATATGTGATTATCTCTGTATTGGTATACTTATACCATAATCACTTCATCAATTTGCATGATACAAATGAAATAATTCACTCACAAAAAATTCGCACATCTCAATTAGGTATTTGTTAACGATAACGAGTTAAAACGACTCATTAAAAATAAATCAGTATGAACTGGGCACGTCACTAAAAATGTTCGGGTTCGAAAATTAAAAGTTCAAATTTGAAATAGTTAATTAGAATTTCGTATTTCCCGCCAGTGTCGCGGCGGGCACGTGAGCGAGCGCGCGTCGCTCGGGGCTATCACATGGAGTGGGTGCGCGCGCGGCCGCACTGCCTCGAGACATGATAAAGACGGGGAGTGTGCAGACCATGCTCAATATTCAGATGTTGAATGAAAGCTTTCGACGAGGTTTCTTCATAATTATAGTGATTCAGGTTTTGGCCCAACCAGTTTTTAGGTATTGTCGTTTCGCATTTTTTTTTAACAAATCACTTTAATGCGGCCTCGGACCCCATTTGAAATTCTTTCGTTCAAAAACGTATATGCTAAAGAACTATAATTTTCAAAATATATAATAACACTAAAAGTCAACTAAAAAGCGGACCATTTTATAATATAGCTTCATCACAATATAATTAATTTATGCAGATAATGCAGTGTATCAACCTAATCAGATTATTCTTGAAAGCTCCGCCAGTTTTATGTAACATATTTACATATACTGTAACAAAAGCTTCCTACTCGCACCACGACGCGAATCTATAACATTGTTCCTTTCATATCCAGTTTGATTGTGGACCAGCTGTGTGAGAATGTGTGTGTAATTTATGTATGTATGAGAGTGTGTGTGAAATTAGAATTCGTAGAACGTACGCATTTTTATATCATACGCATTATGTTCTTAGACGTCCACTGGTGGGACCACAGCTTTGTTTTACTCTACATATAATGCGAATATATACCATAAGTGTATGCGTACGCGACACATGATTTAAAGCTGTGTGAGGCCAGAAACGATTCTAGTTCAGCTTATGCTGCAGCGCTGAATTTCAGATAGAGCCAACATTAAAGCCACGGTCATTGCAATTGCGGCACAGTCATAAAGAATATAATATACTAGCTGCCCGGGCGCAACTTCGTTCGCGTGGTGCTACCCTACCATACATCGACTGCAGCGCCATCTGCCGGGCTGATTTGTGAATCTAAACCATCCAGGGTGCCACCCAAACGCATACAAAAAAAAAAAACAGGTCGGTCCACATCAGGGTATACTCTTTGAAGTGTAATTTTTTGATATAGATTCCCTTGGAGTGTAATTTTTAGACGACAAAACTCTAACTAAGGTCGATGAAGTGTCGATCATATGCTAGAACAGGAACAGGAACAGTATGTGCGGGCCACCTTATAAATATTATATGTCTGTGGTGCGGGCGGCCCCGAGAGTCGATTGTTTGAAGCACTCATTAATATCAGTAGGTATGTGATCTGATGATATGATCTACAGCGACTACAGCTAGCTTCGAAGTCAGCAGAAACACTACACGGAAGGTTCACGGGTTAGCCATGTAAAAATAATTATTTCTTGTTTAAGATTCCACCTATCATGCCGCACGTCGCGGGTTCGATTCCCACCCAGGACATGCATTTGTGTGTATGAACATGTCTGTATGTCCTGAGTCTGGGTGTAATTATGTATTTACCAACAAAAAAGGTAGTATATCAGTTATCTGGGTTCCATAGTACAAGCTCTGCTTAGTTTGAGATCAGATAACCGTGCGTCAAGAATGTCCCAATCCAATATTTATTTATTTATTAACGTTTCAGTTATGTACTTTATATTTATATGCTCATTATGGACAATAATGGACATAGTTTAATCAAAAATGTTTATGAATAAAACCAAGTCTATGTGTTCACTTCTAGGCTGTGTGTGCTTATCACATTCGGCCACATCAAACACTAGCCTATAAAAAAAGCATTTTGATTATTTGGACAATGACTCTCTTCGCTTGCTAGGAGTTTATGAACTCATTACGTTGAGGTCAAAAATTTACTCTTGCTTAGAAAATGCCTATTCATCTTGATGATAGATCTTTCTATTTTAAACTGGACTATGTGTTCAGAAACATACTCTTCTTGTCGTATATAATGGCCGGCTTGCTTTAAATAAGAGTTATTTGGTTCACCCCAACCAAAATCAAAATCAAATCAAAAAGTCATTTATTCAGTTTAGGCCTTAGTAAGGCACTTATGAACGTTATGTACATACAGTTGAATTTACCACCGGTTCGGAATACACTTAAACTGAGAAGACTCCGGCAAGAAACTCAGCAAGGTTTTTTTTTTTTTGTGGAAGATCTTTTAATTTAATATTACAGCTTTTTTCCAAATACTTATACAATATATACATTATTATTTTATGCTTATTCGTACAATTGTCACTTAGCCAGGGGGATGCAAGTGCAGAGAGAAGCTACTACAACCATATATTCTTGTCATCCACGTAATGAGCCACCTTATAGTAGGCTTTGTCAATTAACCTCTGCTTTATGAAATCTTTGAATTTATCATAAGACATTTTAGTTACTTCGAGTGGGATTTTATTATAGAATCGAACGCAATTTCCGAGAAAAGACTTATTAGCTTTAGATAACCTGAATCTAGGTGTCACAATTTTATCTTTATTTCTTGTATTGAAGTTATGGCGGCTACTATTAATTTCAAATAAATTTAAGTTTTTACGGACAAACATAATATTTTCATAAATGTACTGTGACGGTAACGTTAAAATTTTAAATTCCTTGAATCGACTTCGTAGTGATTCGCGAGGACCCAAACAATAGATTGCGCGAATTGCACTTTTCTGCAGAATAAATATAGTTTCAAAGTCTGCAGCTGAGCCCCACAGCAGAAGACTGTAGGACATTAAACTATGGAAATAAGCAAAGTAAACCAACCTGGCTGTAGCCACATCTGTTATTTGTCTAATTTTTCTAACTGCGAAGGCGGCGGAACTCAGTTTACTAGCTAATCTTTCTATATGAGGACCCCATTGTATTTTACTGTCTAATGTAACGCCGAGAAAAACTGCCTTATCCACTAGTGCAAGTCTTTTACCATCGACAAAGATATGAGTGTCACTCTTAACAACATTAGGGAGAGAAAACCTTATACATTTAGTTTTACAGGAATTAAGCATAAGATTATTGGCGGCAAACCATTTTGATACAGCTGATAAGGTGTCATTGAGCTGCGTAAGGTCTGTATCTTTTCTATTGACCTTAAAAATTAGAGAAGTGTCATCTGCAAATAAAACTATATCCGACAATTCATTTACCATATAGGGCAGATCATTAATATATGCCAGAAACAAAAAAGGGCCTAAAATTGATCCTTGCGGTACGCCCGTTTTCACTAAAGACCCTGAGGACGTAGTACCGCTAATACCTACTTTTTGTTGGCGACCTGATAGATAAGATGATATAAGATCGAGTGCCACTCCACGAACTCCATAGTGTTGGAGTTTTAAAACTAGTGTGTAGTGATCTACGCAATCAAATGCCTTGGAGAGATCACAAAATACGCCAACCGCATCCTGTGAATTCTCCCAGGCTTCAAAAATATGCTTTAAAAGTTTAGCACCAGCGTCTGTCGTAGACCGGCCTTTTGTAAATCCAAACTGATGATCTTGTAAAATCTGATTTTTGGTGAAATGAGTAAACAATTGATTTAGTATAACTTTCTCAAAAATTTTGCTTAACGCTGGAAGTATAGAGATGGGTCTATAATCAGAAGGATTATTTTTGCACCCAGATTTAAATATAGGAATGATCTTACTGTGTTTCATCAAATCGGGGAAAGAACCCTGAACAATACATTGATTAAAAATAGCTGCTAAAATAGGTGCTATACTAGTTATAACTGAGTGGATTACTTTAACTGATAAGCCCCATAAGTCTTCTGTATTTTTTATATTCAAAGACTTGAAAGCTCCTAATATTTCACTAGCATCAATAAACTTAAATAAAAAATTGGGAATATGTTTTGGGAAATTGTCTTTAAGGAGACACTCGGCTTTCTTAGGTGAAGATGCAAGATACTTAGTAGCTTCAGTAGGTATTGTTGAAAAAAAAGATTCGAAAGCACTCGCTACTTCAAATTTATCGGAGATAAGCTTATCATTAATTTTAAGGTTAATTGTGTCTTCTTCCTTTTTATTTTTACCAGTCTCCGTGTTTATAATTTTCCACACAGTTTTAATTTTATTAGTCGAATCACTAACTTTTTTGGCAATGAAAATGGCTTTTGCTCTATTACAAACTAGGGTAGTGGCACCAAAAGATGACCGACCCCCAATAGATGAACGTTCGACCGAAAATTAAAAAAATCTAATATAATCCCTAAGTTTACATGTTTGCAATATTTTTTTCCTTATAAGGCAATATTTTATCTTCCATATTCCTTAACAACATTGACAATGACAGCCCAGACGCGCTTGCGGTGAATTTTTATGTGTTACGTTACCCGCCAAAAATCGGTTTTATATGGAAACCTTATAACGGTAAGTCCCTCCAAATTTAAGAACATTGTCAGCGTATAGAAAGAATTAATGTTATATTAGGGCAGTTTTGGTTGGAATAAAATCTTGATATATTCTTCTTTCAATAACTTAATATATATTATTACATTATTTACCGTTTTTTATAGAAATTTACTGTTCAAGTAATGGATTAAATTTTGTTCACTTGATCCAATAGATGAACGGCGTTCAACTAATGGAAAAAAGTCTAATTTTTATACCCATTAAAACCTATAAGTTAACGATTAAACACTAAAACAAAAATACTCAAATGAATTTAATTAAATTTATTAACTTAGTTACCAAAAGTTGAACAAATTATTTTAGAGTTTTTGATTATTTTAAACCTAACTTTCCTATAGAATCACCATTAAGATCGGTGGTAGAAATTTGAACGGTTCACATTTTATTCGTTCAACCTTTGGGTATATTTGCCTCAAGCTGAACGAATAATATACAATTAGAATATTATTCGTTCATTTTATGGTTCATTAATCCATTAAATGAACGAACTACTATGGAACCTACTCCTATTCAAATGTTAGTTCAACTTTTGGGTACAAAACGTTCATAATTAGGGCTCAGTGTTCAACTATAGGGATAAAACCTAAATTTTCTTACATTTTCAATTTTTTTAAAAATATATGAAGATGTAGGATATAATTACTTTAATCCTTCAATTAATAAGGATTTAAGGTATTATTAAAAAAAACAACAAGCACCTATGTCATGAAATGACCGAGTTATAGCTATTTAAAGATGGAAAAAACGCTTAAACGTTCATTTATTGGTGCCTCTACCCTAATTTAAATATTTTTGAATAATTCCTAACATATGTATGAAACTCTTCGTTAGTAGTGTTTGATTTTTTACGATAGAGTTCATACATGTTTTCTCTACTCAATCTTATTCCTTTAGTGGCCCAGTCACAGAATTTTAGTTTATCGGTTACCTTAGTAGATTTAATCGGGCAATATTTATTAAATCCTTTACAAATCTCAGTAAACAATGTTTCATAGTTATGATTAGGATCATCAGATTCGAAATAGGTATTAGCAAGACTCAATTCCAAATGACTATTAAATTTCTCTAACTTGTACTTTGTGGTTGGTCTAAATTCCCTACTTACTTCATTTAATATTTGGCTTTGAGAGGGCAATCTAACAACTTGAGCCAAATGATCCGAGCGAACACCCGGAATTAAGAACTTATCCAAAGTACTCCCATTTGTAATAATGTTGTCAATGCATGTTGAAGATGTGGCTGTTACCCGTGTCGGTTCACAAAACAAAAGATCCATATTAAATGATTTGAATAAAGAAATAAAATTGTTTCTATCTGATGAAGTAACAAGAATATCAATATTGAAGTCACCACAAACTACTATAGACTTTTTGGATTTGAAAAGTTTACTAAGAATCTCTTCTATTATAGAATAAAACAAAGAAAAATCAGAAGCCGGAGGTCTATATACACATACGATGATGGAGCTTTCAATCTCTGCACATGCCACCTCACAGACGCGCTCCACAGAATGACTACATATATCTGTACGATTTTTGAATTTTATGTTGCTGTTTAATAAAATAATAGATCCACCACCATTAGCAGACACTCTGTTGAACGCACTGGCGACGGTGAAATTGTTAATATTAAAGAGCATCATATCAGGTTTTAACCAGGTTTCAGTAAAGCATAAAATATCAACCTGGGTTTTATCCAATAAAAGTTCAATATCATATATTTTGCCAGAGAAGCGATTTATGTTCTGATGCAATAAAACAATACTTTGTCTAGGCTTCTCTTTTGTCGAAACTATATGTTTAAAGAATTAATCACAATATTATTAGAGTTACTAGATAATATTGCTTCGTCACTTAACCTACTGTTTGTTATATTTACTATAACACTATCAATATTATAAGCTATCAATGTAGCAATCAGGTTTTTCGTCCTTCTAGGCATTTTCAGTGAATCCCGATTTAATTTTATTCCACTAACAAACTTATTAGTGTCGAAAAACAAAATATTGTCATTGTGACATGTCAAATTAAATAATACATTATTCAGAAACATGATATAACTATTCTGTTTGTCAGTATAGTCAACTGAGTAGGGAAAAGCACACAACATTACTTTTAGTACCCCTAACCTTTGTAAGGACTCAAAGCTATTAAACAGGTTTATCCTATGTACATCTAGTCCATGACCAACTAAAATTACAACTGTGGTATAGTTGTCAAATTTCATTTGTATTATTCTTTTAATAATCTGCATGTAAGAAGCACCTGGCATACAATAATTAACTACTGGCTGTTTTGAATGGTTATTAATAAGGGAACCAAAGTTAACTCCTATTTTATCAGTAAAAATTACTGTTTTGTATTTACTTTGCAAAGAGGATTCTGAATCACAACTCACACACAGCTCAGCTCGTCCAACCTCAGGTACAGCCCCAGGCAAATCCCCAGGTAAAACCTCAGGCAAAATCTCAGGTAAAATCTCAGGCAAAACCTCAGGTAAAACTGGCATTGACTCATCAGCGGACACATGCATACAGCCACAAGTATGGTTGTTAACGAGAGACTCAAATCTATCCTCATTATACTTACACATATCTACTAATTGAGTCGCAGCCAATATGTGTTCTTTAATTTGTTGTTGGGATTGTTCATACTTGATGAGTAAATCCTTTAAGCAAAGCTCTTTGTCCTCTAAGTCAGAGAGCAATCGCTGTGTGTCAGTGTCATATATTTTTAGACCATTCTTTAACTTAAGATCACATATTTTAAGTTTTTTTATTAGATTTTTTTGTTTATTTCTTCTTAAGGCTGCACTACGGTAACATTTTTTAATAAATCTATTCAATCTTAAGTACTTTTTTATCCTATTATGGCTTGACATAACATAAATAGGTTGTTCAGAAATTGAATTAGGTATAGAGGTAAGTTGGACAGACTGCCGACACGAATCATTCCCTATCATTTCATCATACAGGCTTAAGGTGTTGTTGACCTCATGATTGCTATTATCCAAATTTTGCTTATTTATATTGTTATGAGCTTGACTTAAGCTACTCTCAAGCTCAGAGATGCGGTTAAGCGCTTGGTCATATGTATCACAACATGCGCTAAAAGATGTTACTGTCTCCTGAAGATGGTTACGCTGGTCCAGGATGTCCGCGTAGCTACTGTGTAGTTCCGCCAACTCACTCTTTAATTTAGAGTTCTGATTAAGGATGTTTTTAAATTCTTCTTCGCTATCCTCACGCTCTTGTTGCAATTTGTCACAGAGGTTTTGGGAGGCTTTTAGTTCTAGTAGTGCCTTTCTGAGCTTTTCTTCCATGTCACGGGCAGTGGCCTTACGTGTCAACATGTTAGACATTATGAAACCACAGACCCTGCAACACAAACACAGAGAAGCTGAATAGCGAGTAAGGATATGAAGTTTTATTGAGTTTGATCTGATCTTTGTTACAATATTAACGTATTTACTAGCTTATTACGATGAAGTTACCTTTTAGTTCAGACAAATATTTATAGGATAAATGTTTGTATTTCAATTTAACAAAGTAACTACCTACCTACTCTAAATTCTTTAGAAAAAATATAAGTTTTGTTGTATTTCTAGCGATTTAATCAACTAATTGTCTAGCACCTATGCTGTATCGTATTCAGAGTATGTGTACTGTCTGTGGCAGGTGTAATTGTCTACAACTTTGCTTCCACTTATTGTCAAACAAAGAGAGACTTACGGCGCCAATGGGTGTGTGATGGAAGTAGCTCACGTTACGTATGTGAGCGATGTGTAGTGTACCGTACACGCAGTTGATTAGCGAAAATATTGAGAACTATAGTTACACGTATCAATTAAAACAAAATACTCCCCAGGTTTTTGGCGATTTATGTTCGAATTTTATCCGTTTGTTTGACAGGTCCTTTTCATTGATTTGTTACTGGCGTTATACAGCTCCAATTTGAAAACCCACACTCCACACAATGTATTTATTAGTGTTTTATTGAATTATTACGTTTATTAATTAAATTATTGATATAAATAACTTAATTTTAATATTTAAATATTAGAGAGAATTTTGACAACCAAGTAGTCAGGGTTGCCAGGTGCAAAAAAAAAAACACCAAACTAAACAACTAAAAAACCAACTAACTATGTCTGTAATTAAGTCTTATATAAAAAATAAATTCATCTCAGTTAATTTCATTCCTGAATAAATAATAACTGCGTCAGCCCTAGCCTTGTCTAAATACAAAAATAATAATATCTAAGTAGATACACTAACTAGGTGGGTAATTAGAAAGCAACTATGGGAATGAAAACACTTCACTAATGTTAGGAGTTGGAGCCAGTGGGCGCTGGCAGCGGGGTCACTAGCGACATGTCAACAACGCTGACTCTTCAAGTGTCAATGGCTTGGAGTGTATGGAAATTGACTCATCCTCGTTAATTGGTGGTAATTTGCGAGTTTGGATACTGTTTGCTTTATAAACACTTTGGTTTACAGTTAGCAGTCTTGATAAATACTTATTAAAGGTTTAAGCAAACCTAAAAAGTAGAACATTTATTTATAATGGCTATTAAAATTACTTAGCTCGTAACACATTATATTATGTGACTGGACTATAAAAGTCCGTTATAAATATATGTGTTACGGTCTACGTCTAATTTTATCTAAGTTAACATAATATAGGTTTGATATAAATGCTAAGTAGGTAAGTAATTATAATGTAAGAATTAGATAAAAAAAATAGGTAGTCATTATTCGAATGTCCGATAAAACTATTAGCGCCATCTTACGTCGAGTAGAAAATCATCTTAACATGTATGTAAGCTATGTTTGTAACTAATTTCATTAGAATGCGATAGATGGCGCTGATAAATAAATATAAAAGATGGGATGGAACATATCATGTTCAAAATATTGTAATGAATTTTGTTAGTTTTGAATATTTAATTTATTACTATTAAACATATTTAAAGCTTCAGGCGTATATTAAGATATTCAAAAGAAAAATGTAAACATTAAATTAGTACGTTTTTAAACAACGCCATCTATCGTCAAGTAGAACAATCACATAGTGCCTATCAACTTACCCAGGTGGCGTTGCTTTCGTTAGTTTGAAATGTAGGAACACAGCGGAACGTCATTATTTCTAATTTTAATTAATGGTTTATGAATTTGTACAAAATTAACTTCTGGTCACAGCTTACCTAGAACAAAACAAAACACTTACTTAGTGATACAGGTATATAAGATAGTACAATAAAAATAGAAGATAAATATGTTAGTAATATTTTTTTGATTTATTTATAAATATAAACTTTTGTATTTTAACTTATTACACTTATTTTGTATTACTTGGAAAGGACGTACAAGCATGCAGTAATTTAAAAAATGTACCAACTATAATAATTATTTTATTTCAAAATAAACCCTCATCCCAGTTCAGTTCGGTGAGCGCTATAAAGCGTCTATTGATTTATAGATAACAGAGTTATGACGGGTTAATTGACGCCAATTATCATCACGCTCCGTCCGTCAGACGATACCAGACCAATCATCCGCGAGATTGGTGCCTGATTGCTTCCAAAGTAATCTTGTAGCAATTTGTTTAGATGTAAACTCGCCTTTATTCAAAAAGTGCGATATTTGTCTCTACCAATTATAAATTAACTTTTTAACAAAAAAATAAACCGCCTTCAAAGTACACTAAAAAGTATAAAATAACTCTTATCTGACACTGTTTTGAAGTGAGCGAAATTGCATGACGTGTTCTATAGAAAATATTTCGCTGACTTCAAAACAGTGTCAGATAAGAGTTATTTTATACTTTTTAGTGTACTTTGAAGGCGGTTTATTTTTTTGTTAAAAAGTTAATTTATTTTTGAATTTTTAGTTTCACTAAATACTGAATACATCTGAGTAACGTTTTCGAGTGTACAGGCCTGATGTTTTGTTGTGTGATTGCGTAAACATTGCATATTTATGCGATAGCAGCAATCGTGGCTGATTTACTGTAATTTTTTTAAGAGTTTCGTTGTCTATCTCCGAAACTCATCATCAGATCTATATGAAATTTTTATGGGACCATTTCGGAATATACCTCTTTCGAACAAAAAAAGAAGTTTGCAAATCCGTCTATGTATGACGGAGTTATGCCCGAACTAACTCAACAGTCATTCATTCGAGTTACACCTACTTCAAGGCATTTAGGTATCATTATTTATCGTAACATTAGGTACCTAAATACTTAATTTAATGGCTTATCATTAATTTATACTTAAACTCATTAAATTATTTAAGTGTATAGTCAGACAGTCAAAGCATGGGTAGGTGTGTCTGTCTGTCTCGAACCTGACAACGTCAACTCTTAAAAAACAATTTTGAACGCCGAAAATAATATTAGAGATTGCAACAGCTATTTACTCGTAAAAATAATAGCCCACAGTTAATATTGACAGGTAATTTTAACCTGTACGTAATCGTTAAGCACAGATTCGAAGTGAAGATTTCTAGGCATTCCATCGCAGTGCGGGGCGAGCTCGGCCCGTGCCATGCCCCGGGCGATACGCTCATATCCATTGCTTTTTTACCACTAAAAACAAATCACTGGAGTTAGTTCTTTATTGCGTTTAAATATAAAGTCGGTTTTCGATTGCATAGTAATTAGTATTTCAAAGGTTTTTTTTTTTTAAGAACATGAAGAAGTTTTATGCCTCATTGTAGAGTATGAAGTATGAAGAGTTTTTTGGGTTTCCGTACATACATAAAAGTGTGAAAGACGTTTGCAATAGCCCCATGTATGTTTGTTCTTATCGGGTTGATCTCAAAATGTCCTGTTGGTCATATAATTACCGTAATGGAGTGATCCATTGGGATATATTGCTCATAATCACCATCCTGGGGAAGTGGGCCGGTCGCAGTGATGCCGCTTACTTTGACGACTTACAATCTATCGTACGATAGCTGCGCAAATGTGCTTTCGGAATTTAAATGATAACGATATTTTTCGATAAAAAAAAAATCTTTAGAACCAGGATTGTTTTTTTTTTTGTTTATTTTTCATGACCATGGATACAAAGTCCTTCAGTCGCATACATTTTATTTATAATATCACTTTCATATAGTCCGCACATTAACTTTCACATAGTCCGCATTATCAGTCACCGTCCAGTCATGTTTTAGTAAATTGGTGGTTATTGTACTAAAACTTTACACGGACTTTTTGAGACAACTTGTAAAGACACGATACACATAATTTATTTCATTTCACTTCACTGGTGCACATGGATTCATCGTTATTGGATAAAATACCACCGATAATATGCAATAAAACTCAAAATACACGAATTTATGAAAATAAAAATGAAAACGCAACGTCACTTTGCAAGTTCCTGCCAAAAAGTTCCAACCAGGATTGTATCTTGCAGTATTGCCACAATAGAAAATAGAAAGAAATACCTCTTTAATAAGCGTGTGTTATGTTTTTATGAGAGAATTCCTTGGAAGGGTCTTGGGCTTATTACGTAATTGCCGTGTGGAGGTAACCGAGCTCGATTCAGACTTTTTTGAATTAAGTTTTGAAGAAAAGTTATGTATGAGGCATTTTATGTCACGCTATGAAGTTCTATCATATTTTAGCTTCGTCAAACTGATAATGCATACTTAATAGTACTAAAATTAGTACCGTAACAATCGTAGACTTGTTAATGGTTTACCTGTGCGATATTTTAGTTCCTCATTTGTACGACTCTACAGATTTTGGATTGTACCTACTTACTATCAATTTGTCATAGACTTTTTGGTGAAGGAAATCAGAAGTTAATAAAAGCATGTAAAGAGCTGTGTTATGGACAAATCAACGAATCATAATATAATGATATGGTTAATGCATTTTTTTGTAATTTTGTTACCTTTTTTTACATTACATCTAATATTTAAATATTACGATGAGAAATAAATTATAGTGAATTATCAATTAAAATATTTTGCATAACTCCTGTCCAAGCTTTTTTCTTGGTAATCATAATAAATAATGGCTCAAAATTAAATCGCTTCTGATACGCATTCATGGGTAATCAAATTTCAATTTTAATTTCGGTTGTTCTAAAGTTCAAATTGTAATTTTTACCGTGTAATGTAAAACGGAAGTCAATAAAGAAAATATTCATCGTAAAAGTCGTATGTGCCTAAACACTATCAGATTAAAGTATGTTCTATTTTATGTAGTGCAAAGTTCAATTTTGTAAAAAATACGATTGCGTATCCAAAAGTGGTAGCCCCGTTCATTTCAACATTCCATGCCCGCCCCTGTTCTCTTTTTAAATTCAGGTGGGTTTTTAACTGCCAGTGATTTGTTTTACTTTTTTGAAGTACAACATGCCAGTAGTCTTGATGTTATTAGTCTGTTTCGACTAAAAAATAATAATTTGGATGAACGTAGGCAAAGAAACAAGCTATTTTATTTTAAAAAAAAAGTGTCAGTGCGTTACTTGTTATATTATGTAGTTCTAGATTTTTAATAAAACCTTAAAAACACAAAATCTTACATCTTAAATTCATATCTGAAAGATATATTCATAATTTAAGTTAGTTCTATTAAAAATTGATGATTAAATAAATTCCACTACACAAATACTTTTTACATTAAAAAAAACCTTTTTTAATCATCTCCAAATCATTGGGCAGTAGGGTTAAATGTTCCGTTGTCGTAACCAGCCGCTAGGGGGCGTGGCGCCATGATGGATGTCGGCGCAAGCGCAAGATCGAATGTCCTACTCGTCGTCCGACTGATTCCCTATTAAATACGAACCAACTTACATTTACACACACATACAGATAAATTGATCTTTATCTCCTACCATTAAAGTTCTTTTAAAATGTATTTGTAAAGTTGTTTCAGTTAAACTTTTGTTACAAAACCGAGCAAGTTCATTTGCGTAAGGAAAACGTTAGAAAATTTAATTTATAACATGTTGCTAATGAAGGAAGTGTGTTCTTTTTTCGAATGTTTAAATATTCTCTCGAGTTTTAACGTTTAGCTTTTGTTTTTTAAAGAGTGACAACATCAGAAGAAAATTATTGTTCCATTTTCAAAAATTTCAATGAATGGGCTTGAACTGAAATGATGATTGTGAATTTAGAAAAAATCATGGCCTTTAAGTTGTAAGGACATCTTCATGAAAGCTTCTCTTGCTTACATCCATGCTGGTTATTTGGGGTTTCCCCCGTATGGCCTCCACCTCCCCCTTTAGCCATAGCCACACTCACCAGCTCCTACTGGTTGAAATCTATACTAATACTTATATAACCTCTTCTGGCTTCACCTAAAGCTCATACTCTATATGTACTTTATATCTTCGAGTTCCTTTACCTCTTTTATCTTAAATAGTGTAATTATTTACAATCAGCTCCTCTTTTCCTGTATTTTCCTCTGACGCTCCGCTTGAATCTCTTCTCTATTCACATGCCAGGCTGTGATGCAAAGGCTCGACCCATACAGCCTCTTCAACTGCTGTCATTATTCTCAAAATGCTAACATTCATAAGTACATTAGTATAAATATGCCTAGTATTAGAGCATCGAAACTTGTAAATGTAGAGATTTTAAGTACAAACATATGCTCCACGATTGTCACTGTCAAAAACAGAAATATCCAGCTACCGTTCGCATCGCTTTCTCTTAATTGAAAAACGAATTAATGGCGGCCACTAGTATATAGTATAGGTAATAAAACGAAATTGCCGCTATAGCTACCACCGAGCCGTGGTTGCCGATCGTGACTTACGCTGGCACGAGCTCGTCTGCTCACCGGGTTACCCATCCGCCCCACTTGTATTTAGGGCTGTCGTGCATTAGAAACTGAATCTTATATCATTACTTTTAAACGCTGTTTTCACGTAAAAAAACGACATGTTTGACAATGGAGTGCTCGATAAATATTTGACCATTTTACAGTTTCGCGAAGCCTTATTGAATCGGTCAGCAGTCACCAGCTTAAAGTTGAATTAATTCTTAGTGTCATAATATTAGATAGCAAAAGGTTTGTAAGAAGTAATAACATAAAAACCCTCGCTCTTGCGTCGAACTCTAACGTAAACATTTCTTTATTATCTTTTAAATTATCTTCTATAGCCAACCACTAATGTTACCTAACTGTAAGCATTTCAAATCCAGAAAAGAACAACATAGATTTTGTGGTTTATATATGATGTGCTTACCACATTCGGCCACATCAACACTTACCTAGTTGTGGCTTATTTATTCCCAGTTGAATAAATAAAAGGCACCGGTTGGCTCTACAATCTCGAAGATATTGAGGTGCTTTGTTGCTCCTTCTAAGCATACACTGAATTATGCTTATCATTTTAAAGGTGCATCCACATCGAAGTATCTTTTTATTAGCAACATTTTGTCAAACAAAATTTTAGAGGGGTAGAGCTTAGCGTTTATTCCCTCAAAGAGCAGCACGACTGAGGTAGTACCTCCACCTTACAGAATACCGCAGCCAAATAACTGTATGTTGTGTTCCTGTGCGTGAGTAAGGTCGCCAGAGCTCATTGGGGAGGGGGGAGGGTCGGTAACGCGTGAGTGATACGATACCTTCTCCTCGTGTGTTGCAAGCGTCCATATGGCTACGGTAACTGTTTACCATAAGGCGAGCCGTATGCTTGTGTATAAAAAAAAGAAAGCATAAGTTCGCTTAAATCATTTATTACCTAAGTAATTTTTTTTGGCAACATTTTGTCAAACAAAGTCACAGTTTAAGGCCCTGCCTGACTGACATTCCACTGTAGAACTGTATTAAAAAGAGGTAACCCTAACAGGGTTCGCCTCGTTCGTAATTCAGTAACGTTGTTTATAATAATAACTACTTTTTTAACAATTTTATGGATGTAGGCGTGATATCGACTTGGGATAATGACTTGAAGGTGGACAAGGAAGAACTACAAAGAACCACCTAAAAACTCGAGCTAAACTATCCTTAATGTTATTCACTTGCATTGAAATATATTTGTAAAAATAAAACTAGGCTTTTTTTTTTTTTTCAATGGCGTCACACGCCTTGTGTATTTTGCCAATTTCCAGTAAGTTCCAGTCACAATTAATCACTTTCACATATTCCTTAGTCAGTCATCATACATAAACGTCATGTTTTGGTACAACGGTGGTCATTGTACTAAACCACCCCCCGCCGCGCCGGGGCACGCAATTGTTGTCAGTGCGATTATAATGTAAATATTATGTAATGAATCTAAGCTTGTTTTGAAAAGAGTAATTGCTGAGTTTATTGCCAGCTTTTCTCAGCAAATGCAACCTTCCGAACCGGTATTAGAGTATTAGAGTCAGACTTTTCATAAGTGCCTGCGAAGGTCTATTTGAATAAATGATTTTGAATTTTGAATTTTGAACTTCACGGACTTCTTGAGACAACTTGAAAAGACACGATACACATAATTCATTTCATTTCACTTCACTGGTGCACATGATTGATGTTTATTGGATAAAATACCACCGATAATACGCAATAAAACTCAAAATACACGAATTTATGAAAATAAAAATGAAAACACAACGTCTCTTTACAAGTTCCCGCCAAAAAGTCCGAAACTCGGCTTTAGATAATCTCTTAATAAGACTTCAACCTCATCTCTACTACAAGTTTCACTGCATGAAATATGAAAGTAATATGAAGTTGACATACAGGGTGGAAATTTTAGACGAGTCAGTGCACATTGTTGTTTATTATTATAGAATAGGCCTACACATTCAAAATACTTTTCAAATCTAAATGAAAAGAGCGAGAGGCACAACATTAAAAGGGACAGACATACTCTATTAACATAATTGATGGTTGTAAATCTAGAGGTGTCATGTCTTCCGGTGTGGGGAAAAAAGTTCATATGTCGATAGTTTGAAGTACGACCGGCCACAAATAATAGAGGAACGAAGATTTTTTTTAATCAGGTCGAGGCGAGGCTTTAACATACCGCAGTCATTACTTTTTTAAATTATTTCCAGAGTATATGATGACAGGCAATTTTTTGGCTAACGTATGTTTTGTTGAATGGATTAGGTTGAATAAGGTATTACTTATAGATTAGTATAGATTAACTTTTTAACAAAAAAATAAACCGCCTTCAAAGTACACTAATAAGTATGAAATAACTCTTATCTAATAAATAAATAAATAAATGACTAAAAGAGTGGATGAATATACGGGAAGAGAAGCGGAAGACTCAAGATAAGAGATAATTAGATTGTGTGAAAGATAATTTGAGTAAGAAAGGAGATAATGTAGATAAGATGGATTGAAGAGCCAAATATGGAAGAAGACTACATGCACCGACCAATTGATTTTCGTCCAAAAAAGTATGAGAGATACTGGTGTTAGAAATTAGGGCCCAGGAAATGAAAAAAAAAAAACTTTCTTTTCTTACTTTGGCATCAACTAAGAAAATAAGGTAAAATTGCAAAAAAAAATGCATTTAATTATTTTATAAATTAAGATTCATTTTACTCCAGAAACTGAGCGGCGTTAATATAGTATATTTATATTGAATGCAAAACGAATTCGTCGTCGGGAAATACGTGAAGAAAACTGCTACTTCACTTCACTGGACCCGTGATGCTGAATCGCATCTGTTTATCCAGCAATCGACACAACTAAACACAGATTTATAAAAATTGTGATCAAATTACATAATAAATTACACCAATTTTATAAAACTTTGAGACAAAGTTTGAGGCAGAATAACAAAAAATGTTGCGATACATTTTCGGATGGCAACTGGATGGAACAAAGGTCTTTACCCTAAAACTAATAACTGGCAGCACACAAAAAAGTTTAATTTGAATTTGGAACAAAATGTTGGAGGTTTGAATTAGAGCGGCTTATTTTGTCTGCGATATGTTATTGTGCGCGAACGTGATTCAGGATTCGGTGGACGATACTCAATTAGTTTTGTAAAATTGTATCGATATCGTTTGTCTTGAAACAATGTGGATATTGTATTGTTGTTTTGATATACGAGTACATCAGTGTAGTGGGTATGTATGACGTGAACTACTTCATCAATTGTAGTCTTCATGGCTAATCGTTGTTCTACGTAACACGTTGGCCCGCTGAATACGGGACGCGTATCTTATAACTACATATTTAAAAAAATACAGATTAACTGATTAATGAATTTAATGTATACTAATATTTACAGAAATATTCTCGCGTTTATGTTTTGTTACGGCTACCACGAAATCACTTCGTTAAATAAGCAATTTATTAAAAAAGCAAGGTCATTTTTAATCTCAATATCCAAATACATCGTGTGTTTTCCAGCGTGCATGCACGCAATACTGATCTGTAATAAAAAAAAGTTCGCATTCGAAATTTGAAACATTTAAATTGCACGTTATTGCTACTGTGCACGCGGCAGTTGAGTCCGATTCCTTTCCAAATTCCAGCTGAACGTTGTAATTATGTTCACCGATTTGCTCATCCCAATCCAATGTTGCCACAAATAAAAATCCATAGTCAACTAATTCGTGGGAGTCGAAATTCACTTGCTTAGCGTGAGAATGAATGTGAAACAAAGGTTTTTCCTTGAAAATGAAACATCTGTCTGCCTGTCCATCTGATTATAGCGCTCGCTCGAGTTTTCTTGAACTGAACATAACATAGGATTAGTACACTTGATAATATTTAAAAGAAATAGCATAATTACTTATATTGTGCTTTACTAGAAGAGTTAATTTGTAGAGCGCCGAAACAAAGAACTTTTAATATAGTCAGGCGTGAAACTGCCTGGTGAAATTGAACAATTTGTAATTAATTAAAAACTAAGTTGAATTATTAGTCCAATAATATATAAAGGGAAAAGTGTGATGCCGATTCTTAAATTTAAATGAGATAATTCGAACGCGCAACGGATGCACCAGTGCTGCGTCCCGCTGAGAGGTCGCGCTTCAAAAAAAGAACGCCGTCAACCGAACTGTCAGTACACGAGTCCGAGAATGAGAAATGTTACCAGTCTGAAAAAAAGGATATAGAATATTCATTCATAAAACGCCGGCCACTCACGTTTAGAAATTAGTTTATTTTAATTACCCCGCGAGTGTATTGTTGTATTAATTATTGAGTGCCCGTATCGTCCGTCTCGACATGGACAATATATTTTATTGTCTTTCTGTACGGTTTGTGATTTATACGTCTAGTTAGTAAGTTATTCGAATTTTAATTTAGACGAGTTTTAATGGGGTACGCTTGAATGGATTCTAATTAGAGGAAAACAACCGGACGGGATCGTATGAATAATGTCGGGTATAAATTTTGGTTATGGCTTAGAAAAGTGATCGCCGGTGCATCTTGCCTGACCTCCGTGTTAACCAACAATAGGCCCGTATTTGCTATAACAAATGTGTTATTAGGAAAAAATAGACGATGAAATATGTTCAACATCATCACCACTATTGGTCCTTTGTTGATTTAGCCAAAGCTTTTCAAAGCTATATCCACTTATCTATTTGATGTATAACATTAAATTAAACAGACACGAAAATAAAACCAAATAGCTATGTAAATAAAACTAAAATCGGTTGTGAATATCGTGAATCATTAATTAAAAGAAATATAAAGAACAATTATAATAAACCAATTGTAAGTTAACGACTCTACGTTTGAATTACCTAAAGGAGCAGCACAAACAATAAGTTACGATTATTGCTGGTCATTAAAAAAATTAAAATAAAAAGTGCATCGTAGTTCACCTTGCGACACCACTCAATACTTCATTAAACTGCTGTTCACGATTCATTGGTTATAAATCAGGAAAGATTAAAAAACAACGACACGCTCATTTGGCTGCCCCGTGCCGTACTCACTATTAAAAAATAAAACTTGAAAAAAAAATGGAGCTGCTTGTATCCTTGGTCTTATTGCCTATTAAAAATATAATATCGGCAATGCTTATTGAAAAACGTATTCAGAAATAGCCAATTAGATGAGTTGTTTAGACTGTGCCGGATAATCGATTATTACAAATCGATTGTGGGCGGTACTCGAGTGACATACAATTAAATGTTTGTGACAAAATCTGTAATGTTATATTTAAATTATAGTTCTATATTCGCTTACATGACATTTTGTTTTAAATCGATTTGAAAAGACCTTTCAAATTATTTTTAATTATCTTCAGCAAACGAGCTATTTTAAAGCAATCAACTAATTGATTTGTAGTCTTTTATTATTTAATTCTTTCAATGCACATCGAAATGTCATACAGTTAGGACTTATGTATTTCAAATTGTGTATCCTAGATCTTTATTGAAATACCTAATCTAGTTATTGGTTTATTATGAAACAAATGAATAAAGAGAAATGTTAAAAATAGAACACAATTTTAATGACACATTTTTCATGAAATGATTTTATAAAAATCCATAACTTTTCATATTTTTTGTTGAAAAAAAAAAAACCTCTTTTTTTGTTTATTATGTATTAGCCAAGATTTATGCCATAACAGCATACAAGCTGCGAAATTTTCATATGATTGCCTTTTGACGTTACAGTTATGGAGCACAGACTTATGATAGACAGACATACAGATGTCGGTTTCGTAAGCTCAGTTTCAATGGTGGTAATAGAGTCGATCCTTATTTACCTTTGTTGAGTGATATTATTATGTATTTAGTAAATCTTAGTTTTATCAAAATCATACTAACCGTTTCGTAGGGATAGTGAATCGCTCGTATCGATTGATATCAGTTTGAAGTGCTTAATATCTAAAATTGTTAGGTTCTTGGTTCTTATTTAGATTCAAACGTATTTATACCTATATTGTAGTGATATAAATGAATAATTAAGTTACGTGGAATTATTGATCTCAGTTCCTGCCTAAATTAATTCACTTGACCTACACGAAAGTAAATTATAACAAAAAAGGAACAATAATCCTCTGAAACAAAATGGAAAGGATTATATTTTCTTAAAAACAACGCGCAATCCCATTAAGCCGCTGTCATCGCTCAGTTGATAAGATTTAAATTAGCCGCACAATAAAGCTCCTGTCAAATCCGCCATTAATTTCGAATTTCAAATTTTGAATTCGGAACGGGAGCGGTGCCGCGGTGTTGCCAACGCGTGGACCTTTTCATGCGGCCAGTGTTACGCCGCATTGTATTCCAATATTGGATGTAATTTCAACAAATTAATTTTGCATCGGTTGTCTGCTTTTGTGCGGGCGTCTGTTTTGACTTGAATCGTTTGAAAGTCCGATATGAATAAGAGAATAATACAGTGTGAATCACCGCACATTAATGCTCAGTGGTATGTGTCACTCAAATGTAAAAAGGGGTCATAATTAAAGTCATAATATTATGACGTTACACCACGCCATAAACTTTTTTTGTTCAAATTACCGTAGAAAGATTTTTTCCATTTGTAACATTTCTAGCACTCTAAACTAACTTGGCTCCATAGAGCCTTTTGTTCCTTGTTGGAGACATGATCGAATAAGCTAATACTAATATTTATCAAAAATCGCCGTTATCTCGCTGACTTTACCTTACTTCAACCTTTCTTCGTTGTAACTTTTTTCAGTCACTTAAGACCATATTTGCGTGGCTTCAACTCTTAAGGTAGCTGCCCTCACTGACCTGTCTAAAATGTCCACACTATATAGGTACCTACTATCGTTTGACATTGTAATAAAAAGTTACTGAATTGACACGTCAGTCAAAAGTCCTTTTATAATTCGAACAGTGTACATAAGAGTAGAAAATATAACCTTTTACAACAGCTCGCAATTAATATCCCACTTAAAACATTTTCATGTAAAATGTTGCCAAAACGAGACCATGGCTCGCACTGTCAAAAAGTTATTAGATCTCATGTAGAGCCAAGCTTATAATTCTACACGCCCTATCTTCACAAACTCTACACCTAAGTCAAAATATGTGGCTTGGCCGATTCGCTACTACAAGAAAAGTAATGAACAGTGAATACATTTTTCAACTGACGCCCATGTGACGGTAGCGAAACGGCCAAGCCACATATTTTGACTTAGGTGTAGAGTTTGTGAATAGGGTTTATTAAATTTCTTCTAGCTTTGATAAAAACAAAATCGTCAATCACTTCTTCAAATGTCTTTGAGCACATAAATATATACACTAACATAATCTACACACGCTAGCGACTACGGTGAATATTTTGTATAACGAGCACCGCCTCTAGTGGATCCTTTTGGAAGCATTTCATACAAAATGTTTCACCGTAGTCGCTAGCGACTGTAGATTACGTTAGTGTAGAAAACTCATGGTAAGGGTACTTACTGGCAGGAACTAGGGGGCCCCATCGATCGCGAGGTCCTGGGCACTTGCCCAGAGTACCCAGTGGAGAAAAGTGCCTGTATGTTGGGTATATCAACAACGTACGGGTGAGAATTATCCCGGTTTCTTGTGATTAGGTGTAAGAAATATTATTATGTGTATAACTCAAAGACATTATGATCATCCATCAAGAGTGATATAAACGTTTTGGGTTCAAAAGATGATTGTTAAGATCTTTTTTACTCAATGCACGCCGTAATGGATGACCGAATTTAAATAAAATTTGGCATAAAGATTCGCAAAAGCATTCGGAAACGCGGGTAGAAGATTTTTGGTTTTATACGTCGAAGATGGTAAAAAAACCTACGGCCCGCCTGATGGTAAGCGGTTACAGTAGCCATAAGCCCATATTGACGCTTGCAATACGGGGGACATCATAAGTTACCGACCTTTCTCACCTCCCCAATGAGCTCTGGCGACCTTACTCACGCGCAGGAACACAACATAAAGTTATTTGGCTGCGGTATTCTGTAAGGTGGAGGTACCTCCCCAAACGAGATACTCTGTGAGCGAATAAAAGCTATGCTCTACCTCTCTTAAATGAATATTTAGGTTTCATTTTTTAATTTTCATTGACACAGATGCGTGTCTATGTGAAAATCTAAATAAAGCACCTTATTATAATGTTTTCGGTAGCTGTAGTTACTTGAGAGCAGTTAAAGGCGCTTACCGTCAGCATCATCCCATTCTGTCAATGGTAAACAAAGGGAAACTTGTCTTTTAAACGAATTATCATCCAATGAAATAAACAATATCCTTTTTTTTATTAAAAAAAGGCAATATTGCTGCGATTTCCTTCACCGAAAGGTGAAGCGCTTTGTAGGATTCCAACGCACGACCGACACATGCCATTCAACGTTACTACCACTTATAAAAAAAAAAAACCTTGCTGAGTTTCTTGCCGGAGTCTTCTCAGTTTAAGTGTATTCCGAACCGGTGGTAAATTCAACTGTATGTACCAATGTAACGTTCATAAGTGCCTTACTAGGGCCTAAACTGAATAAATGACTTTTTGATTTTGATTTTGATTTACCACTGAGCTCAGCTGCGTCAACAGTGGCGCCGGCTTTTAGACAACCCAGTGGGTGCTCATTTGATAACGTTTAAAAAACAGATTAGCAGTAGGACAAAAAGGTGATACATTTTAGAAATGTAGGAAAAATTGGTAAAAATATGTATTTGGAAATCCAAAAGTGCACACCCCAAAGCTCAAGTTTTTTTTTTAAATTAATTATCGGACAACGTTTTCTTTTCGAAATCAGTCTGGTTTGTACGTAGTATATTTATATACTCTGAGGTAATACTTACACTATAGAATAATCTAAGAAGTCTTCTAAAAAAGTCTTCTAATCTAAGACTTTCCCCACGAGCAGGTGAGGTTATAGAAATTGTTCTCAAAACCAATTACTGATAAATTTTAATATCATGGGTGCTCCGCATGGGCCCTAACACCCACAGAGTGCCCCTGAGCGTTACTATCATCGCCTTAAATCTCATCTGAATTTCCAAAAACAAACACTAATAAGTTTTGTATATTATATCCAAAGTACTCAGTAAAACAGACTAGTCTTCGGTGACTCTACGGTAAGAAACTAGTAACTGATAAGGTAAGCTTGATACCCGCCGGGGTAGGTACGTCACCTACCGCCCACCCATCCCGTTCCGCGCCGCCCGCCGCCGCACCATTCCATGCGGTCACTGCGTTAAACCGCACGTTAAACGCTACATTGAGACTTTTTTCGGGCATTTTAAATAGTTTCCATACAATATTATAGTGAGGTAGTGTTTAATAGGCATTTAGGTCAAGATGTTCGTACCAACGTATGGACTTTTTCGTCCAATAAATCGCACCTTTCGAATCAAACCTAAAAATCTAAAAATATTTAAAAATTGACAAATTTGAGAATATAGGTAGGTGCGAAATTTCAAATCTCATATATGGTGTTTTCAATGAAATAATAGTGATTTGTGACGTCATAATTGTACATACATGATCTACTCTATACAGTTTGATTGGTTCTCTTTAATAGGAACCAGGAACCGTCCTGGGATTTTTTCATATGTATTATATTATTATAGGACGCGCGACCTTTTTGCGAGCCTAACGGGTTAAAAATCATTAAAAGCATAACATTGAGAACATGTGATGTTCCCATGTATTTTTAACCGACTCCAAAAAAAGAAGGAGGTTCCTCATAACTCCGTCATTTATTAACCGATTTGGAAAATTCTTTTTTTATTTGAAATGGTACACTTCACGTTTGGTCCCATTGACATGATCAAGATTTGATTACTTCTTAGTGTACTTTGAAGTCGGTTTAAGTTTTTTGTAAAACAGTTCAATTATTAGATGTTGTTTTAAGCAGAGTAGGTACATTTATGGTTAGGGTTATATAATTTATGTTATATGCAGGAAACGCTCCATTAGTATACGCAAATTATTCGGACACTGCTACATAAAACAGAATAACTCAAAAATAATAAGTTTTTAAACCACATTTCATTGTATTGAACACCATAAACCTGTAACTTCATTTGAAAAAAGAATATGTCGAGTGTATTTTGAACCGGGGACTGGCAATTATAAAACTTTTAACAGTATAAGTTAGACAGAGCGCCGGCGCGGATAATTATACGATTCCTTTGAAAGTATGTTTTTTAATGCATTCACAGTATTTTAAATGGTTTTAATGTACTATTTTGTCCTTAGTTTAAATAATAAGCAGGTTTCATTCATGTCGTATGTCGGTTGACTTTTATTTTTAGAAAGATCTTGTTTTAACCGCTGATTAGGTATATTATTATTGTGTTATGTGGAATTGTCATGAATTTCTCTCAATTTTATTATTTTTGCTAATAATATCGAAGCGAAATGTTAATGTTACGGTACGGCAAAATATCGACTCATATTCTATGATTTTTAGCAGGAGTAGGTATATAGCTTAATCTGCTTAGGTTAGACCACGGAGATAAAAAAAATCTTTGTTTCGTTCGTGAAGCGTGGAAAGCCGCGGTATTGTAAAAAAAGCTATTATTTTTCTATATACTCTTGCTATATAAGCTTGAATTATTTTAGACAACAAATATACTAATTATTCATACGATTCCTATTTACTTATTATTAGTTATAGATAATATGGATTCCAAATTTACTTTAAATTAATCATTATAATTAACCTATTGGATGCAAGACACCAACATATTAATAACACTGGCGCTTTTAAAATGTATCGTCAGCTAAAAACATAAAAGTAACCCTTGCACTACCGTTGTTATTTTTTTACCAAAGTTATAGGTAAATTATGAAACACGGATGGTTTTATAAATTCAAAGATTATTAAATTACCTACTTATACATGGTTATTAGAATAATGGGTAGTTTTGTCTCATTATTTCAAGAGACTACAAAATTGTCCGTATAGTATAAGTTATTATCTAAATTTGGTGCCATGTGGGTTCTTATTACGATATCGACAAGGCTCAAAAATTATTGTTTAAATAGACACGATAAATACTTAACAATGTTTACAATAAACTGGTTTAGCGCCAATATTTTAAATTGTTTCAATTAGATCACTTTTTTTTTCATATTAGTATTTTCCAATCACCGTCCATTTTTTTAGTTACACACTATAAGCAATAGCTGTACTTAGAATAAACAAGCATAATATACAAATACGTATTGTAAACACACATACCTCACGATGGCACTGCATATAAAGGTTCATACCGCAATATCTATCTATACTAAGGCAAACATATCACAGAACTCACAGAATGTCTCTCCCATATCACAACAACAATAAAAGTTCTACAATAACTTGGTAACTAATTCTAGTATCGCACTTCCCTTTGTACATCGCTATCGATTCGGTAAACGCCCGAGGCGACGCGCGTAGATCACAGAATCACGCATACGAAACGTAATAATAATGGTCCATCCCGCGGGCTTATCGGTAAACGACTGCAGGCTAAAAGGTTTTAGCTGGGGGCGAAACGCCGTGCGTAGCTCGAGGCTCCGCCCCGGGGAGCGCCATTGGCCAAAATGCGGTAGCGGGCCTCCACTGCGCCTCCCCATTGGCTACCCGATAGCCCCCGGTGGGGGTATCATGTCGCATTCACGGACAATATTTTGACGTTTTTTACCGGCGCGGTGGCATTTCTCGTCGCGGCGATTAATTGTAATTCTTTATAACCATTGTAGGGTTAAGTGAGCAGTTATAACGTGACGCTGGTGCTATGTTTGAATACTCTGTTTGTAGTGAGCTGAGAGCTTGTGTCAGATTTGCGCAGGCGCATTTCAGTGAAGGCTTTGTTACCTTTTTTGTTCCATATTTGAATAGGTCTATTTTGTGTCAGTTATGGGTCTATGGATGAATTTGTTTTATTTGTTGCCAGTTTTGAATTGATGTTTCACCTGTTTACTTTAAAAACCAAACCGTAACAATACTTTAACAAAAACAGCATTATTGTAAAAATTCTATTTCGTTTCAAAGGATTTAAAAGGTTTTTTTTATAATCTTATGTATGTAATCCTGGTTCAATTCAAGTCTTTCAATACAAGTCTATGCGATACCTATATGTATCATGGTCTAATTAATATGAATCTGTAATTTTTCCTCGATAGGTATTATACGAAAAAAAAATAGTTTTCAAAAAAATAATAAAATAAGTTAGGCCACTTTTCTTTTCACACTCTCTAGCTATATACTAACTATATTAACTTTGGCATTAATAATATTAGTAGGCTCTATTATTCGGTATGAAAAGAAAAGAATCGATCTGGGACATGACCAAAACTTCTTGTGCTCTTCTATAGATTGTTTATAGGCTCTAGGCTATTAAAAAAGATATTTTAAAAGCAATTTAATCTACGCAATAATAAGAAGGCACTTTGGTTATTATTTTAATTGTCAAGTCAATGCATATTATTGAGTAAGAAACGAATGCCAGTGTATCTGACTTTTACATTGTCGCGGCAAAATCACCGTACCGATTTTAATGAAAATTGCCAGGAGGCTTTGGATTCCGTAGAATACTTTCAACCTAGAAACACGGGTGATACCGCGGGGGATAGCTGGTTAATAAAATTTTTCATTTTGATCATATTTATACTGAGCTATTTTTAATATGCCAAAGATGGATTGTTTATGGTTTAAAACAATGTTTAATAAACTTTAGTAGGTGCAGTATGAAAGTCGAATTATAAAGACATAAGCCTTATTTCAGGTGCATAAGTGATTTAGTAAATTTTAACATAATTTTAAGTTAATCATGCGTGTAAACAAATCAAGAAATGTGATTCAGTTATTAAGTAGACAAGTAAATGATTAAGTGATTTAGTAACCAAATGAAATAGAATTTAGTCTATTTTTCAGTTACCTAAGTAGAATCACGCCCCGCACCCCACGCAGCTCCCGATAGTGTGACTCGTAATGAACTAAAAAAAGTGTTTGACTAAATTATCTATAAAATTCACGTAGGAATTTCACTCAAAGGTAAGAGATATTATCAAAAAAGAAACGTGCTTTAGTAACCAAATGAAATAGAATTTAGTCTATTTTTCAGTTACCTAAGTAGCATCACGCCCCGCACGCCACGCAGTTCCCGATAGTGTGACGCGTAATGAACTAAAAAAAGTGTTTGACTAAATTATCTATAAAATTCACGTAGGAATTTCACTCAAACGTAAGAGATATTATCAAAAAAGAAACGTGCTTTAGTAACCAAATGAAATAGAATTTAGTATATTTTTCAGTTACCTAAGTAGAATCACGCCCCGCACCCCACGCAGCTCCCGATAGTGTGACGCGTAATGAACTAAAAAAAGTGTTTGACTAAATTATCTATAAAATTCACGTAGGAATTTCACTCAAAGGTAAGAGATATTATCAAAAAAGAAACGTGCATTTTCCAAGACAACATCCTAACTTTTAATATTATAGATGCCAAATTGAGTTTGTTTGTTTATTACGCCTTCAACTACTCAACGGATCATCATGAAATTTGGCATGCAGATAGCCTATGGTATGGAGAAGGACATAGGCCTTTATCCCGGGAACGCGGGTGAAACCGCGGGGGGCAGCTAGTTTTTATTATAAAGGCAGTCAGTCCGGTCTCTGTAAGTAAAAGAGTTATTACATTTGCTCTATCATAATTTGGCTTCGTTCCCTCAATGCTTAAGTACGTTCAACTCTCTCATCTCTATCATCTACTAATATTATAAATGTGTTTGGATGTTTGTAACTCGATTTCTGAATGAATGAATTGTTTTAAGAGAGGTAGAGCATAGCGTTTATTCACTCAAAGAGCAGCTCGACTGGTGAAGTACCTCCTCCTTACAGAATACCGCAGCCAAATAACTTTATGTTGTGTTCCTGTGCGTGAGTAAGGTCGCCAAAGCTCATTGGGGAGAGAGAAGGGTCGGTAGCGCGTGAGTGATACCCCGTGTGTTGCAAGCGTCCATATGGCTACGGTAACCGCTTACCATCAGGCCGCCCGTACTCTGTCCGTCTCTCTCCGTCTGTAACTCTGTACCTACTACATAAGCTAGCTACCTACCCATATGTTGAAATACGTATAGGTTGGGATATATGTGTGTTTGTCTTATAAAAGCGAGGGGGCACGGATTTCCGAAGCCTTTCCTGTTAAGGGCATCTGTAAGGGTTCCCGGGACCCTCACCTCAATGCACATGTAGATATATATGTAACTAAGCATGGAAAGTAGGTATGTATGTAATATTTTCGAATTTGCCTTGACTAGTTAGGGTTTAATAGCAAATCGATTGAATACACCACGATTATTTTTGAATATTACACGTGATTGATATAGGTAAATGTAATTTGTATAGAAATAAGCTGTGGAATGAGCTCCCCGCCGTGGTTTTCCCAATGAAGTACAGCATGGGGTTCTTCAAAAAGGGTGTGAAGAGATTTCTGCATGGTCGGCAACGCGTGAGTGATACCCCTGGTGTTACAAGCGTCCATAGGCTACGGTAACTGCTTACCATCAGGCGGGCCGTATGCTTGTTTGCCACCTTAGTGGTATAAAACATAAAATAAAGATACTTTTATAGCTCTTGTAAAAATAAATACTGAAAAACAATTCTGGAAACATAGTAGTATAAATACATATATACCCTACCTACCTATAGGATATATAGCTGCAAACCAATAGGTACTTACTTCCTCAAAAGGACATAAGGCTATGAAAAAAAAAACAAATGACAGCTGCCAAACCATTGTGTGGTCCCGAAATTCGGTGCTGCGGTGACGATGTAGTCAATTTTCGAGTTCCACCATACAAAAATAATTAATTTCATGTGGAAACGGTTGTGTTTAGCCCGTATGTGTTTAATAACCAGCCCGGGGTGTCGGACATTTGGCCAGCGCGTAGCGTAGAGCAAATGTTCGAAAACTTTTTTATTAATATTGGAAAGTTATTTTTTAACACTTTTGAATTTCGAACGATAATAATACGTTCTCATTGTTTTGTTTGATTTGAATTTGGAAAGTTTTTTAATTCAATTGTGGTTGTGCGCTTTTGGAACGGTGAATGACTAATAATTATAAAAAATAAGGAAACATAGTGCTTAATTTTTTTTACTTTAGACATCAAAACAATGGAAGCTATTTCTTGCTTTCCGTTAGAATCTTATAAATTGGTTTAGTAAAAGGTTATTAAAACGACATTAAGCTGCTATATTTTTAAATTAAAATGATAAAAAAGAAAATGACATGGACTTCTGAAAAAATAAACAAATTGGCATAGCACATTAGCAGCTAATTTGTGTCTAATTCACCACGGTGACCGGATCCCTATTCAAAGTCATCAATTAAAATTACTAAATGTCAGGCGACTTTGATAAATCCACCCATTTTATGAGTTATATCGTTTTGTTTTTAGCCGACAGATTAGCCGCGGTACCCCGTTGAAATGAAAAACTTATATTTTTGGGCATAGCGGTATTTTTCATCACTGCGTTATAGATAAAAAAATGGATTATAGTTGCCTTTTTTGGATGAAGCTATTTTATTTTAATTGCAATAAAATTTTGCCATGGATATGTTATCTATATGGAATTTGTTATTAATGATGGAAGTCCCAATTTTGTTATGCTTGATACCTATCTCAAGTGTGAGATCACTGTAGGTCATTTCAAGACATATTATAGAACGTGGGAATCGAAAGAGCCATCCCAACACGCAACTCGACCAATCGTGCATCATTTGTCACCAATTATCTCTAAAGTATTCTAGAGCCTAAAATAAGGAAGATACTAAAACTAGCAACCCTACCCAGATTTGAATTTCGAAGAATAGAAAAAAAATATTCAAATTTGGAACATAATAACAATGGAATGTTCGAAATAAGATTGTAATTTGGGAAAAATTCCGAACATCCGATGTTTATGTCTAGGACAATTACAGAGGTATTCCGGGACGATCGCGGGACAGTGAGGCGCGGCTGGCACGCGAGTCGAACTGTTATACCTATTATTTGGTACACTGCTCAATTTTGTACCGCCATCTATCATAATGTGGAATTATTATGTTGATACTTTGATGGTCGTACAATGGTATGAGAATGAGTTAAGTTATAGTTTTTTATGGTGTTATTGATTGATTGGTTGGAAGTTATTTTTGTAAAACGTATTAGGGACGTGTTTATCCATAATCTCACTGGAATCAACGATGTGCCCGAAAGTGGTAAATAATACAAAGCTGAGAAGTGAACTAAATATTCTGCGAAACTATCAAAACACATCGGTAGGTGTTGATCGATTGGCGACAGAGTTTAAAAAAAAAATCTCACACTACCAAGACTATGATCGAACACAGTCAAAGTCAAAGTCAAAGTCAAAGCCATTTATTCAATTTAGGCCCCAGAAGGGCACTTATGAAGGTCAAATTTACTGAAGTTACCACCGGTTCGGAACTCGGCCTTCAACTGAGAAGAATCCGGCAAGAAACTCAGCAAGGTTACATTTTTTATATATTTTTTGGACAATCTGACTATGTTTGGCTTTTTTTTTCCAAATAATTAAAAATAAAAAAGATATACCTAAGCATAGATACAGACGAAAAAAGAACAAGAAAATAAATAAAAAATAATAACCTTAAAAATACAAAACACACAATTATTGACCTACTGGCTAAGTATGAGCAAGGTGCACTTGTGCAGAGTGCAGCTACCTACTTCCAGACATCTTTATCTTCAATATAATCGGCTACTTTATAATAAGCTCTTTCTTTCAGAACTTTTTTTATATGTGATTTAAATTTAAAATCAGTCATCTTGGTCACCGCAAGTGGTATTTTGTTATAACAGCGCACACTATTGCCAAGAAATGACTTACGAACTTTAGCTAGTCTAAAATACGGAACAACTAATTTCTCTTTTTGTCTTGTATTGATATTATGAGTCTCCATTTTTGTTTTATACATTTCTTTGTTTTTACGTATGTACATTATATTTTCATAGATATAAAGTGATGGTACGGTCATAACGTTTATTTCCTTAAATAATTCCTTTAATGATTCACGAGCACCCATACTATAAATTGCACGAATTGCTCTTTTTTGTAATATAAAAATAGTCTCAATATCTGCTGCAGATCCCCAAAGTAATACGCCGTAAGATAAAAAGCTATGGAAGTATGCAAAATAAACTAATTTGGCCGTCTCGACATTCGTCAATTGTTTGATTTTCCTAACAGCAAATGCAGCAGAACTTAATTTACCAGCTAATGATTCTATCTGAGGACCCCATTGCAATTTATTATCCAATGTGATACCCAAAAATACTGTTTTACTAACTAATTCCAAACTGATGCCATCTACTAATACCTGACTGTCTACTTGCACTACATTTGGAAGGGAGAATCTTAAACATTTAGTTTTCCTAGAATTTAATAACAAATTATTTACAGCAAACCATTTTGAGACTATTGACATGGTATCATTTACTTTAATAAGTTCTTTGTCTTTTCTATCTACTTTGAAAATAAATGAAGTATCGTCAGCGAACAAGACTATATCTGAGAGACCGTTTACAACAGATGGTAAATCATTAATATACACTAGAAATAGAAATGGACCTAGTATTGAACCCTGGGGTACCCCCATTTTAACTAAAGATCCCTTCGATGTTGTATCACAAATTCCTACCTTTTGTTGGCGATTACTTAAATAAGATAGAACAAGATCATGAGCCGCCTCACGAATACCATAATATTTTAGCTTAAGGAGCAGAGTACGGTGGTCAACGCAGTCAAAGGCCTTGGATAGATCACAAAAAATGCCAATTGCATCTTGTGAATTTTCCCAAGCTTCATATATGTGTTTCAATAATTTTGCAGCCGCATCTGAAGTAGATCTCCCCTTCGTGAAACCAAACTGATGACTATGTAGTATCTTATGTTTATTAAAGTGGCCTAACATTTGATTAAGCAATAGTTTTTCAAAGATTTTACTAAGTGCTGGAAGTACGGATACTGGTCTATAATCAGAAGGATTATCTTTACACCCGGACTTGAAAATTGGCACTACTTTACTTAACTTCATTAAATCTGGAAAAGAACCCTGATCAATGCATTCATTAAAAATATCCGACATTAAAGGTGCAATTACTGTTATTATTGATTTTAAAATCGTTACTGATAATCCCCATAAGTCTTCGGTGCATTTCAGATTAAGAGAATTAAATGATTTTAAGATATCACTAGCAGTAACGTAACTAAATTTAAAACTGGGGAATGATTCGTGAATATGTTGTTCAAGTAAAGCCTCAGCCAAGTCGGGACACGAGTTGAGACTTTGAGTAGTTACCCCTGGTATGCTTGAGAAAAAATGTTCAAACGCAGTGGCTACTTCTAACTTATCTGATACAATTTTATCATTAATTTTTAACGAAGGCTGTCCGTTTTTATTTTTCATTTTACCAGTTTCCGTATTAATAACATTCCAGACTGTCTTGATTTTATTAGATGCTTTACCTATTTTATTACTTAAGTATATCGATTTTGCTCGAATACACACTAATTTAAACATTTTTGAAAAATTTCTAACGTGGCTATGGAAGTTCTCATCACTAGTGCTTGATTTTAAATGATAAAGTTCATACAGCGTATCCCTACTTTTCCTAATTCCTTTAGTGGCCCAATCACTAAATTCCAGTTTACTGTTTACTTTAATTTTTTTAATAGGACATGATTTATTAAATTCATTGCAAATACTAGACAATAAACCATTATACAAGACATTAGGGTCATTACTACTATAAATCTCACTATTTAGTTTCTCTTCCAAATTATTTTTAAAATTATTCAGTCTTACCTTTGTAGTAGGTCTAATTTCTTTAATTACCTTAGAAATTTTCAATTTGTAGGGCAATTCAACAACCTGAGCCATATGATCAGAACGGACACCACTTATAATTGATTTACCTAATATACTACAATTACTTGCTATATTATCTATGCAAGTAGACGAAGTGGCGGTTGACCGTGTTGGCTCATTAAACAACAAATCTAAGTTATATGATTTAAGCAAAGCAACAAAATTATTTTTTTCAGTTGAGTTGGTAAGAATATCAATATTAAAATCACCGCATAAAACTATTGATTTGCTAGAATTTAATAATTTGTGAAGTATATCTTCTATTATAGAGCAGTGCCCAGCGTGTCGTAGCACTCTGCAACCAAAAATCGTCTCCGGACAACGTTTCCCCACCGCCCTGACGGGAGGTGTGAGAAGGCCAGAGAAGATGGTAGGGGTGGTACTACAAAGTACCCTATCACCGTGTAGGATCATCCTTCACCATAGTAGGATTCGAATCCACGAGATTCACCACGGGATTAAACGCCACTACCGATATAGAGCTATCATCGCCTTAAAAACAATTTCGTTTATCAATGTTTTAGCAAACACGCCATTGACATGAACATTGCATTACACAAAAACTGGTTGCCGAGAAAATTGACCTGTTCTCATGCTTAGCCACAGAATTCTGGAAATTCGTGTTGTTCATAACATGTGAAAGGAATTAAGTTGCTTAGCTTTCTCTTTGTTTACTTACACTCTTATTCATAATAAAGTTATTAAACGTTGATTTGCTAAAATTCCGAAGTCTTTATCTGACACGTGGCATTTGGTGATCGAATGAGTGAGACGGGGCACACTATTACACTGATTTAGTAAAAAAGCGATTATGAATAAGGGTTTACACTATTGTATTAGGACATTCCTGTAAAAATAGCTGTAATTTGTGTAAAATATATAAATAAATAAATGTTTTCATAATAGTATTTTGTTTTATTATGAATGCAAAAACCTATAAAGCAACATTTCAAATGAAATCCTAAATTAATAACAATATTTAAATAAATAAATAAAAAATATAAATTCCGTTCGGCGCTGACCTAAGAGATAATCGTCCACGATTCCGTATATCACAAAACGTTTTATAATTGCAACGTGCTGGCCCAAAGTGGCTGTTAGCGGTCCCCACCTCTAATTGTGAACTAAAACATAGTCATTTTGTGTATTTTATGGTTTACAAACGTGGCCATTGTTCACGAAAACTTTGCTTTTATTATAATAATTCTGGCAGTTTTAGGTAACATTTTGTTGAGTATATTTTTATTACATCTTTGCTATTTACTACTCCGAGATACCTCAGAATCGATATCTGTGCTTAGAATAGTGTAAATAAAGACCTTATTCTATTCTTAGAATAGGTGCTACTTATACTCGCGGTAAAAAAAATAACAATATCATCTATTGTTATTATAGGACGCGCGTCCCTCGCGAGAAATTACGGGTTAAATAACATGAAAGTTAGATGGTAGGTGTGTGAGCAGATGACATGTAGTATTTTTTTATATTAATTTTCTGAATAACGTTTCAGATCCATTCAAAATGTTATTTAATAATCAAGTTCAGTAAAAATAGAGCCGATTCAATTAATCATGAGAGTTCGTCGAGTAATTAATCCTTTTTAGTATTTAAAAGTTTCGTTTACTGAAAAAAATCTAACTGTGCCAAAACAGTTGAAAAATGGTTGAAAGTCCATTGAGCTGTTAATACGTAGTAATAATAGCTCAATGTGAAAGTCTCGATATTTCTTTTTCAGTGTTTTGTTGTACATAAAAGATAAATTTTGACTTTGGAATCGAAACTCGAATTTTTTTGAGACAGCGTAGACGGTTTTTCATGCAGCGGAGGCTTTAAAATGTCTGAAAAAAACGCCAGTAACGGACTACCTACCTATTTTGTGAGTAGGTAGGTATGAGTCTAATAAAAAAACCATCAGATTTAAATATCGAATTAGACGTTTTTTTTATTTCTATTCTAATAAACCAAAAGTCTGATCTACATCGAGCCTTAATCATTATGCAGATGATACTCATCATCACACGGTAATGATACGGGCGACATTAGTGTACACACAACCTATACTTAGCCAGTGTTTCCAACTGTATATTAAAAAATAACTCGAGCATAATATTTATAAAAAAAAGAGGTTACAATATTTTGTGGATGCGTTGGACGACGAGCGTTATGAGCTTAGTTTTTTGCTCATCATATCTTATCTTATTATAATTTACTTAATCATTAAATTTAATGGTTTCTTATAAATATTATAATAATTAATATGGACTTATGTACGTAATAAATAATAGGAATTAGGTAGCAAATGCAAATACATAGCTTGTTTACAACTGAACAATGCACTTTTTATTTAGGTATGACATTAATTTTATTATTGTTTGTATTAGGAACGCTGTATGCGTTCCGTTTTTTGCTTTTATTTATTTATTTTAGGTGAACGAAAACGACGGATATAGCTCGTAGAGTTAGTAAGCTGAAGTGGCAATGAGCAGGCTACATCGCTCGAAGAGCCGATAACCGATGGGGAAAAAAGTTCGTGTGGCGACCACGTACTGGAAAGCGCCGAGCGGGACGACCTCCCACCAGGTGGAGCGACGACCTGGTCAGAGTCGCTGGGCGCCGCTGGATGCAAGAGGCCCAGAGCCGTTTGAAGTGGAAATCAATGGGGGAGGCCTATGTTCAGCAGTATCCATGGGCTGATATGATGATGATGATGATTTATTTTAGGTGAAGCGTAGTGTCCACTACTACAGGTCAAATACTAGTGTAGTGTACACAATTACAAACGTAGGTACATACAAGGTAAGTTCAGTTGATAATCCTAACTATATCCTCCTTCCTCCTCCTAAATTATAAATGCGAAAGTGAGTTTGTTTGTTTGTTACACCATCACGCCGCAACTACTCAACGGACCATCATGAAATTTGGCATGCGCATAGCCTATGGTACGTAGAAGGACATAGGCTACTTTTTATCCCTGGAGGGCGGGTGAAACCGCGGGGGTTATATTGAAAAAAATAATCTCCCTCAGTTATGACCTTGTTGTCATCATCGGCATGGTTTCTTATTGCCGAAGTAGTCGTCTACAATCAAAGTATAAAATATAAAAAGCATTAGGTAATCTTCGTAAAATTTGGTAAAATCACGTAACTACACGCATCACTATCAATCACAATTTACTTTTTAAAACTACACAACCTGAATGCGAGCCTTTTAGCCGCGTTGGTACATCAAAAACAAAAACAAGAGCGCGCGCAACACGAAGGCAAATTATTATAATTCGAATAAAGGATCAACTCGACTAATCTGATAATCGCCTGATTGAAGACCTTTCATTTTTTGACGAAAAACCTCCTTTGTTTTATTTTTAAAAACGTAATATCTATGGATGGAAGAAGCCTTTTGCTATATACTTTTTAGTTGCTTCGTAGTTAAATATCGGCACATTTGGTGATTCGCTTTCGAATTTTAAATCTAATTGAATAGGTACGTAAGTACCTACTGAGTGTCACTTTAACATCATATCATACCTGTATCATTTTTTTGACAGCGTTTAAATATAGATAAAAATGCAAAAGTATTGCATTTTTATCGTATAAGAAATAAATCCACATAGTTTAATAAGTATTTGAAATTTTTTACATTAGTAAAATTTCTGAGTAGTTTTAATTTTTACCAAGTTCCGAATCATTTGAGTGAAACTTAATCTTTTGAAGGCGACCTTTGAACAAAAATCGTACCTTTATATTTGTTTGAGAAATAGGCTTATCATCTCTCAAAACAATGTAACCAGAAAGTAAATACGCCTAATTATGTTTGACCTTTTGATTCACTACTTCCATTATTATGGTATTTTGAATATAATAAAAGTATATATATTGTAAGTAGGGATGGGTAGGTACTTTGATATGTCATCTTTTAGAAACCTGCTGAATAACAGTTTGCGTTTTTTTAGAGATTCGTACCTCGTCAACAAAAACGGAACCCTTATAGGATCACCTTGTTGTCCGCGTCTGTCAAGACCCTTTTCCTCAGGAACGCATGGAGGTATCAAAAGCGATTATGAATAAGGGGGTAAGTCTAGAAGGAAACGGGTTTCAAGTGCATAGGGTGCTAGAGGGTGTGTAGCCAGCTAGGCGGGTACTACGAAGTATATAAATCACTTTTCTATGGTATCATGATGGTTTCCTTCACCGAAAGCTCAAGCTCATCACTTGTAGGAATCGAACTCACACCCTTCGCCGCGGCATTCGAAGTCACTTAGTTATTTTAAAAGATTATAATAATTTTATTGATATAAGTAACATCTACCCACAACTAGCTATATGCACGCAAGATTAACAATAAAGCGTTTACATCAATTTAATCCAAGATCCAATCCACGTCGTACAATGGACGCCAACTTTCGGGACTCGGGACAATTTGGAGCGATCTCTAAGACAATATAATTTGACTGATTGATTGCCGAGGTGGTCCGCGTCGGGCCAGGCGCACGCGAGCTGGAGATCTCCGACGGAATTCAAAATGAGAACAATGGAATTTCGAAATTTAAAAGTTAGAGTATAGACAAGATTTTCATTTGTAGAATTTTATAGTGAAACTATTTAAGTACAATACTAGAGTTGAGTAATATCGCCAGAGCTCATTGGGAAGGAGGGACGGGTCGGTAACGCGTAAGTGTGCCTCGTATATTGCAAGCGTCCATAGGACTTGGAGAACCGCTTACCAGTAAACAAATAAAAATGCTCATTACAATGTGTAGAAAATAACAAAAAGGACTTTAAAAGTTTTAAAGTCCTTTTTGTTGACCAAAGTTGTTCTTGTTGTTTAATTGCTAAAATAAAAATATCCAAATAAAATAGTTTCTCAACAACGGGACAAACTTAAAACATTTATACTATACGAATGATTGAAATTGATTAAATTTTTCTCAAAATGACGGCGAGGTCAAAGATAAATTGCAATAAATACCATCAGGATCAGCGCAGCGAAGACTCACTCCGATTTAATAGTGTTCAATTTGGACAATCAACATTATAAAGATTTATCGTTGCATTTAAATTTCCAAACAACATTAAATTGTACATCAAGAAGATTGGACTGAACAACAAAAAATAAAATCACAATATTATTCTGAAAATATTACTTAGTCTTTAGTAAATTAAGTACAAATTTGTATGTGAGCAGAATAGGCTAACGAGCAGTCAGAAGTCGCGTATAGTCATTACTCATTAGCAATGTCAAAGCGACCATCACAAAGTTCATTAGTTCAAGTGCACTTACAGAAATTATCGGCAAGTGCTAGGAGACAGATTTACAACATGAGTGGCGGCCACTGGCAGTAAAGAAAGTTGCAGGTAGTAAAATTAGTTTAACAGATGTTTGACGCATCCATATCGCACATTGCGTGTTTAAAAATAACATCGATTATGTAAATTCGATTTCCAAAACGTGAATCGATATGTATTAAATTGAGGAAGATGATGGTTTTATTATAGCAGGATGTTCCTAATTTCGATCTATATATCTAAAAAATAACTATAATGATGTATAGCCGATTTATATCAAATAATTAGCCAATTAATTTTAAGATGTCAAAGAAGCTACATTGTCTACATACTTAAGAACTTTAATTTATGTCTATATTATGTACCTACTAGTATAACATTTTCAATAATAAGCTTTAGTATTAAAGTGGAAAAAGTAATAAAAATCCTATTCATTTTATCTCGCCATCGTATGAAACGATTGCGCTCCACAGATTGCATCAGACATCAAAGGTTTCTTCAAAAATCGGAACAAATTGAGAATCGAATGTAATTTCAAGCATCGACTCCCTCCAATTCGCGCCCTCATATCGCACTCGCGTGCGGCAAATCGCATCACTCGCGATAACTTTCGAACGCGGCATTCGAAATTCAAATTTGAATTGAGCTGGCAGGTGGCCCGGCTCGTGTCCTATGTATATTTTGCATATTGGCGAAGATATCATTCGACTTTTGTTTTTTTTTTTTTGCAGATATTTAGATTAGTTTAGAAGTACACGCGTAGGTACCTACGCGCGGTTTTTCTTATTTGTTAGTTTCAGTACAAATTGGTACAATTAAAATTAGTCTGGTTCAAGTTGAAAGGAGACACGTGTCTGTTAAATGTACAAGTAGGTACCTATTACAATATCAAGTAGGTACTCACTCAACGTCATAATTTTTCGAAAGGGATGAGAATGGATTAGATAAAAATAACAATCTCCCTGTGACTGATGAATGAATTTTATTTTGTGTAACATTTTTATAACCGTATTTACCGTATAATGTTGAATAGAAGTAAACTTGGCTAAGGTAAGTGTTAAAAAGTACAAAATTGTATAAACAACTACAATTATTTCAGACAAAAGCAATTGAATTCCAGATGCAATATAAAACCTTATTTATTATTTTATTACCAATTATTTATATGTACTCAATTACCAGTATTTATTTCAAAAAAATCTTAATTAATCTCCCTTTCTCAGGTCCTTGATGCATTTCGCCAACGCACCGTGGCATAACAATACCATAGACAATACGCTCTCCTAGAGCCACGCGGCGTCCATTAGGGGGTTACTGCTGGTAAAAAACATTACTCGCTGCCGGCCACGTGTTGACACTCGATATCACTACTTTATTAATTTTGACAGGTTTTTGGCATTAGCTTGTTAGCAGTGTGGTAATTTTTTTACTTTGTAGTTATAGGGTGTGAGTTTTTTATATAAATTAGGTATAGTCACCTAGTAGTTATAATAGTCACCGCCCACATAGAAATCTACAAAACTAGAGAGGTAGCCAATATGTTACCGCTACCGCTAAAGAGGTACCTATTGAGTAGATTTTAGAAGCCAATTTCACCTTCTCCTAATTTTTGAACTGAACCACGCTTGCAATGTCGGCTCCAAGGATCTAAGCTAAAATAGGAATTTTGCTAAAATAGAGTGGAGTGTTCTCGAACTTTGGCGTTATAGGTTTTGTATGCCGAGAACGCGCAGATATATGTCTTTGAGGGGTTGAAATGGATTTGATTAAGT
This sequence comes from Polyploca ridens, assembly GCA_951394255.1. Taxonomy (NCBI): domain Eukaryota; kingdom Metazoa; phylum Arthropoda; class Insecta; order Lepidoptera; family Drepanidae; genus Polyploca; species Polyploca ridens. The sequence continues at coordinate 5,343,179 of OX596265.1, read as the reverse complement.
CTTCCCCCTTCCGGGACCCTCTCCAAAGAGGTCTCGACTTCAGATACAAGTCTTACTATATTCGGTTGTTATGAAATAACGGAGTCAAAAGTAAATAAAAACTAGTATTTCCTTCTGGGCGCTTCATTTATTAAGTATCAGTTTCCATATAAACTATAAATAATGTTGCACATTATCATCGTAATTCTTATTAGTCAACGACATCCCACTGACGGTTTATTAAAATAATGAATCAATATCTCTAGTTATTGTATACAGACCTCCTAGGACTCTCTTATGCTACTCCTTTTGGTTCTACGCTGATCTCAACAGCCGTGGTTAGTCCGCAGAAAAATATAAGGTATTTTACTATAGTAAATTGTATTTACAAATAAAAAAAAAGTTGTATATGTATTATATATCAGTTATCTGGCTTCCATAGTACAAGCTCTGCTTAGTTTAGGATCAGATGACCGTGTGTGAGGAATGTCCCAGGATATTTATTTATTATGGGTATAATATAGACTATTTCTAACATATCATAATAACCCACTTGCGTAAGTAAATTAGTTAGATCCAACGCGCACTTAGCGAGTCATTATTAAGTGCACATGTCCTTAATAAGTAAGTATGTGTTATTATTATTCTGTATGCTTGTTTATTACTTAGCTTACAGGCATATTTATGTGAATGGTAAATTAAAATTACAGTAGAATTGTTTCGATATTGTGTTCAGTTTATTTATTGGATGATTTTTTTTATTTTCATTGTTAAATATAAAATTTTCTTCCCTTTTCAAGTTTAAAGCATTCAAATAAAGCTAATTGAAATTTAGCATAAATCTTGTGCCATAACGAATCATCAATCGCATACATCATCAGCATCTCACAGCGACCCTAAAATAGGCCCTTAGTCACTCCACCTGGTAGGTGGCCGTCAATCAAAAATAAAATACACAAATGAGGTTGCCTCATGACATGACTCCGTGTGAGGAAGTCAGTAAAAATTAAAAGAGGTGACCAGAAACAATGACGTCACGCTGCGAATGACAACGGCGGGCGCTGACAGCGCCCCGCAGCGCGCCCGCAGCGCCCGCGCACCCGCCGCACGACTCAATTACTTAATTGATCCACCTCTGATTGATGGTGGGTACTTGAGGGTATTTTAAAATATTGTTTTAATCAAAACAGCGGATTTGAAAAGTATTTGAATAATACTTTTCATCTTATTTTCTACTTACTGATTGGGGTTTCAACCGCGTCCCGGGAAGCATAGAATCCCCGGAAGCACAATATGCCCTTCTACATATCATTGGCTACCTGTGGCTCCGTGCCAAATTTCATCAAAGCCATTTATTCAATTTTGGCACCAGCAGGGCTATTTTAAAACTCTCGGATTCGATATTGGAAACGGATTCAAAAACTACCGAGGCAATATTCCGCAATTGCTTTTTTAATTTCCGAATTGGGATATTTTTGATGTTTCTTTACGGAATATATCAATTCGATTCATCGAAAAGTTTTCGGAAATTAAAATAGCAATTGCTGAAATTCGCCTGGGAATTTTATGAATCCGTTTCCGATATCGACTCCGACGTTTTAAAATAGCCCTACAGAAGGACACTTATGAAGGTCAAATTTACTGAATTTACCACCGGTTCGGAACTCGGCCTTCAACTGAGAAGAATCCGGCAAGAAACTCTGCAAGGTTATTTTTTCATGATCGGATGTGCCGCTGAGTCGTCCTTAAAGTAACAAACAACTTTCGAATTTATCATGGATAGTAGGATATAGTAATGATGCGTCTACGCTATGCGAATCGAGCAGGAGCCGAGCACACGTGGATCACGAATTCGGGTAGCGTGGACGCACTTGCAAGGCGAGCGTTCGGGTCGCGCTCGACGGCGCTCCGCCCTATTGTTAGTTTTTTACCGAACACAGCGATTAGCATCGCGCTCGGGTTGTAGGCCCGTTGTACGTCCATACTTGACATCGCAGACGACCGACGGGGCTCGGCTCTTGCTCGGTTCGCGTAGCATAGACGCACCATAGAAGTGGAATGCTTGTTCCACTCTACCATTACTTGGAATATTATATTATTGAAATAAAAATACAGACATTATTATTTCTAAGTAACATGTTAGTCATGTAATTCCAATATATCTCTAACAGTAAGATATTACAAATAAAAAAACATTATTATAACAAAAAATGAATAAATCGTTCACTATGACACAAGGGACGTTACCATAAACTAATAGGCGCTTTATAATACCACGACGAATCCCGTCATTAGTCATATTAGATTTGTGGCCGATACTCGGAGTCGACATGATAAAAACCTCGATAGGGTACCATGATTAAAGTCGGACGATACGCGTAATTTAGGGGTCCGTCGTTCGAGGGATCCCCTTTTGTGTTTTTTGGCTAGTTCTCCATGTCGATAAGTATTCTGCTTTATTTATAGTTTTATTTTTTAGCGATATTGTTATGACTATTCACAGGAGTGAAGGGTAAGTATTACTTTGGAGATGTAACATTGAATAGGGTAATGAAGGATTTAAAAATACGGAAATATTTCATGGCAACATCCTTGCTTCATGGTAAGAAAAAAATATATGGACTTTTTATATTCTGCATGTACTATTTACTAGGTATATTCATAAATGCAAAGTTTTGAGCGTTTAATTATAGTCGCAAATGTATGAAATATGAAAAAAATAATGATTACGAAAAGAAAAAAATGACCTAGAAAACTATACCGCATTTCTTTGTACTAGTCACAATACCATACTCCTTACACACACAAAACAAAAAAAAACTCATCGCGTTCCTTTTTCAAAAATAAAAAGAACTCGAGTATAAAAAGAGGTCTTTTCATGAGTGCAGTCCGGTGAAATTGTCTATGGGCGGCGAGGCCGGGTCATTTATCGTGACGGCCCGAGGCGCGTGCGGCTTACGTTGGTAGGTTGGTACCTACTGCCACCCGTCCGACTATTCCACTCTTACAACCTTACTTGGTATAATGTAGGTAAACTGTTACTGTTATGTTTTGGGATTTTATGCTATTATTTAAATTAGGAATAGCGAAAGAAACAACGGTAAATTTAAAGTGCAGTTCTGTGGCGCAGTTTGTAAATGTTATTATTGTTTATTTGGCGCGCTCTGGGATAGGCCGACGTCCATCAGTGGACTTAAAGAAAGCTGATGATGATGAAGATGTTTATTTTGCGTTAATTAATCGTTAAATACAGAAAGTTCTTTATCCTTCTGTTAAATCTATTTTCTAATGATTAAATTATTTTTGTTATAAAATTAGAAAATCAATCGGCACAGTCTAATAAATATTCAACGAATAAGGAGCTCCTTTTATCGGAAAACCTACATAGAGAATGCTCTATCTGGGCCGGAAAAAATTATTGCATAGGGATTAAATGTACACCAATAAATTTCCTATATTCTATCTACCATCAACTTTTACTATGACATCATAAAATTCTAGGCCGGAGGAAAAGATATCCCATATTGAAGGTAACTCTAAGTTTAGCTCTAATGTAGTATAAAAAAAGAAATAAAAATTAACCGGACTAGTAAGTACCCAACTGGCTACCACTTTCTACATGAAAGTTTGTCACCAAGAATCTAACGATGAGTTCTGGGAGCGTCACGTCACGAGTAAACATCGATGCTATCGATGTTCTGTGTACCGGGCAATCCAACTTCGCAAGTCTTTTTGCACTGATAAGTAACAGTACCGGCCAGTCATTGCATCTAAGGGTTTAGTGTGATTTTGACTTAGCCAGTGCATTGTCGGTGGAAGGGGAATTGACAGAATAGATTTCAAACAAAATGAAAACTTCTTTTCATTAATTTTTCGTTGCTTGAGAGTTAGATCACTAGGCTTTGTCTACCACCTTTGACCACACCATCACTTATGGTGAGATGGTGATGAAATAAATCTCAAAGGTCAAAGTTTCAAACGTGGGCCAAATGTTTAGAAAATTGAGCCCACACTTCAAGGGAAGAGTTGCATTGTCCTTTATTCGTGAGAAAATAAATAAAACATATATCATACACAAGCTATTGCTAAACAATAGACAAAACTCGGACAAACGGCTCGGATAAATTTGTTCAAATCTGTATTAAATTGTCTTTGAGTATCTCAATGGTATCAAATATAGTGTAATTTTAGTTACTGCCAGATCGATAAGATAACAAAATAGACAGCGGATATGAGTGAGGTTACAATCTATTGGAAATAATCATTAATTAGTCTTTTGAGTAACTATGGATTATGGACGTACCAATGTGCCACTATTATGCTTAAATATTAAAAACTGATTAAAAATTAGTTTACAGCATGCCCTCTACTCTATGATTTTCGTTATTATTTTATTAATTTTAGAAACGTTTCGGACCGTTTAAAAAAGTACTACTATTTTCTACTTTTTAATCTTCTGTGGTATATACATAATAAACAAATAGACGACAAGAAAGCGAGCTTCTATAATTTGAATAAGGAATAGAATTATATTAGTCGAAAAGTAGTCGAAGTGGTTCTTTACGAACTGGATTAGAATTATTCAAACGTAAATGCATCTTTCATCTTTTGCCAACTTAATGCAGCATCTCAACTTTAATCTTATTTCTGATATTAATATTAAAAATATAATACATAGGGTCATTGCGCTGGTTTGCCGTCCAGTACCACTTTTCGTCCATATGACTGAGGTACTACAAACACATGCGTAAAATTTGAATACAAACATACCTTCCCGCGGAAGTTTGGACTTTTTGCGATCCATAATGTCTAGGCAACAGTTCTATCAACATGAAAATGTAATTTGACGAGTAGTGACTTCAAAAATATTAACGTTAGTGACTGCTTCGCATCCCTGCCTTGCAGAAGTCAACGCGCCTAAAAAAAAATTATACCGGTAGGAAACGTTCATGGTATGTTTAATAACTGTTTTAGCTAGTTTACGTAATGTTTTTGGCAAGTATGTCTATTTAACACCATATTTAACACAAATTTAAGTGTTTATTATGGTTTTTTTTATGGAAATCTTAGTAAAATTTAGTGGACTAATACTAGCATACCAATTTAGCAAAATATTTGGTTTTCGTCCACGTGGACGGAAACCCAAATAGCTATGTGAATATTTGTAATGGTCATTTTACTTCAACGGACCTATAAAATAATGAATTATCTCCCAATAATGATCTTTATTGCAATGAGTTTAGAAATTTTAGTTTCCGTCCACTCCTTTGTCAGTGTTGCGGGAAGAAAAAATATTTATAGGACGTGGACGAAAACTAAAAAAAGAGTTTAATGTGGTGTTAGTTTTCGTCCATGAACGAACACTCGGGTGGACGAAAATTAAAAAAAAGATATTCTTTTGCATTACTTTTCGTCCATAGACATATTATTTGTATACTAGCTGTTCCCCTGCGGTTTCAACCGCGTTCCCAGGATAAAAAGTAAGCCTTGTCATTTTAAAAACTTACTTTAAAACTAGAAAGAAAACCGCCGCGTACACGGAAGATTCCTTAATAAGGGCTCTAACTGCAATTTGGGAAAATATGGCGTCAGTTAGACAAGTCTAGAGATTATGGGATTCCTAAATCTACGGTCCTCGATATATATACATCACTAACTAAGTGCTAACTGTGTTTCATAGAATGTAACCGCGGCTTGGATACGTTGTTCCATTTTGAATTTCCAGTGTCAACCTTACGGGTCCATCGTCAGACCCTGAAAACTATATATGGTCAAAGTCTCACGACAATTCCAACAACCCCAAACACGGCTAGGATGCGTTGCTCCACTATTGGGCTCCAACATATCCGATAAAATGCAAACTATATTTGTGTTTGAAAGGTCTTTCAAGGTCCAAATCCCTACAATAGAGGACTGGACGAAAGGACTGTTTTGGTACACTGATGGATCCAAAATGGAAGTCTAGTTTAGTACACTGATGGATCCAAAATGGAATCAGGTACAGGAGCGCGAATATACGAAAAAGGTTACAAATGTAGCAAAAGCTTAGGGAAGATGGCAACTGTATTCCAAGCAGAAACATACGCCATAATAACCTGTGCTCAGGCGAATATAGATAGAGGAACCAAAGTTAAATCCATCTATGTTCTCAGTGACAGTCAGGCTGCAATCAAAGCCATGGCATCCTACAAAGTGGACTCCAGACTTATTCTGGATCCTGTCCAAACCCTAAACAGGCTTGGGAAGCATAACAGGGTAAGACTGATGTGGGTACCTGGGCACAAAGGAATCCATGGTAACGAAGTGGCAGATGAACTGGCAAGAGAGGGCTCAGCAAATGACTTTGTGGGTCCAGAACCATGTGTAGGCATATCGACGTGTCTCGTAAAGGCCACATTTAGGGAGTTTGCAGATCAAGGACAACGAACACATTGGCTGTCTAATACCGGTATACAACACTCAAAGAAATTCCTAGGCTCTTATTTCAAAGCCCGGGAATGCATTTGGAATATGAGCAGGGGGCAAATCCGCTACCTGCTTGGGGCCTTTACTACAGGCACTTTGGAACCAACGACATGCTCCTGAAGATGGGTCTAACCGCAACACCCATGTGCAGGTTGTGTGGGAAACATACGGAACGCATGAAGTACCTTCTGTGCACATGCGATGCACTGGCTGGTAAGCGAATGAGTCTCCTAGGGATCGGATATCCAAAACCAGAAGACTATAGGCTCATATTTCCTAGCCTCGTTGTAAAACTCATGAAAAGAGTTTTCAACGAGACTGGGGAGGAGTAAGGTATCTAGGGGACCACAATAAATCCCAATGGGTCGAAGTGTCCGAGCTATTTCTCGGCCCCTCCATAAGATAAGATAAGATTGGGCTCGAGTGCCTACCCTCCTACTCTGTCATCAGTACCTGAAAATCATATATGGTCTAAGTTCATCTCAAGACAAATCCAACATCCCCAAACACGGCTAGAATACGTTGCTACGCTATAGAGTCCCAGTTCCTACCCTCCTACTCCATCATCAGACCCTTAAAACCATATATGGTCAAAAATCACCATACGACAATTCCAACGACCCCAAACACGGCTAGGATACGTTGCTCCACTATGGAGTTCCAGTGCCTATACTCCTACTCCATCATCAGACCCTGAAAACCATGCATGATTTGTAACGAAGCGGACTTCGTACATTAAGGTAAACCAGTGGAGGACTTAGTTTTACCTTCCTACTTGGGTAACCTATCGGAGAGCTATAAAGAAAACACCAATCAATGATTACAAAGTTGCCGCCAATTGATTTATTAATCGTAAATACATATATCTGAGACTCTATAGCTAGCTCTTAATTCTAACACTATGGATAGAGGGCGCGGCGTGATCTTGCTTTAAACGGTACGGGGAATCGCTCCTTGAACGCACTTTCCTGGGAGGTGGCACCAGACGTATTTGGTAACCCGAACCGTCTGGGACACCAATCCAGGGAATGGTAACGTACGAGGAGACGATAAATATACTGATTCACAGGGAATACGGTATCGGGGACGCGGACGGTGCCCGATGGTAAATCTACCAGGGCTTCGGTACAGACGGACCAACCTCACCGCAATGATCAACACAGCCGAATTTGGTAACCCGAACCGACATGTGTTGACTGTACGATAGCGCTGAGCCGACTGCGTGCTCTCTCACTGGAGTGCGCGGTCTTATAAAGGATGCTGCGGGGTGAGGCACGTGGCGCGGGGTGTGCGGGCGTCCCGCGGGCGGTAACTTTCCCCTCTGCGCTGCGGCGGCGTCGGCGGCGGCTGGATGGTTCGAGGTGGCGTGATGTGCTACGTCACACTCCTCTCCCGGGAATGGAGATTTTTACCTGTAAAAATCACTGCTGTAAATGATGTTCAAGTTCCTCTGAAATTATTATTCTCCTTTCTATTGTTTTTCTATATTAACTTTTTATTGTCTCAAATGAGGGTATTTCTAAAATTGTTTACTTTCTGGATCTCGCTCGGTTATCATGATTTACCCTCATTGTTATTGAGTTTTATATTTATTCGGAATAATTCGGATGCATGTTTTCCAATCTTTGATGTGTGCCGTTATTATTCTATTAGAGTAAGGATCCTTCAATAAATTTATTACCGGTGATTTTCTTTCAATTATTTTGAACGGTCCTGTACAATTCGGTGCGAGTATGGCACAACAACTTATTGGTTTATCCGATAATGGAATATTCTTTTTTAATGCAAATGGTTTAATTTCCGGTTTCGAGTACTTTATTTGTGTATAATAATTCGGTTGTTGGCAATCAGATTTTCTGCTTTGATTCATTTTCACTAAGTCATATGGTTTATTTCGGTTATCTACCTGCATTATTTCTTTATTTTCGGATTTTTCGGATTTGCGTTTTTGGCAAATGGTACACTTTTTAACATATTTGGCTATGTCCCTAAACATTCCTGGCCAATAGTATATGTGTGCTACTTTCGCTAACGTTTTTGCTGTTCCTATGTGTCCAGCGGTCGGAGTATCGTGGTTTTCTTTAATTATTTCTTCTTTTTTCGTTGTCGGTACACAAAGTTTCCATTCGGATGATGATTTTAATTTTGTACCATATGACGGGTTTGTGATTCGTTTATAAAGGTTTTCTTCTATGAATTTAAATTCAGGAAAAATATGCGGTTCTGTCTTGATAGCTTCGGTTTTCTTTTTATACCAATCTTTTATGTCGGCAACGGTTGCACATATCGGATTTCTTATTAATTCATCGGCTACTATATTCTGTTTTCGCTTCTTCTTTTTCGATTTTGATTTTTTTTTTGATGGTTTATTTTTATCTATGTTTTGAATGTCTATGTTCATATTCAACCGTTTTATTAGGTCTACTCCTAATATTATGTGCGTTGCTCTTGGCATGACATACATACGATGTTTTAATACGGTTTCATTTATCTTTAGATCTATGTCTCGGAATTTTGACAACTCTAATTTACTTCCATCGGCTAGTTGTATTCTATGTACTTTTTGGTTGACGGATTTTTCTTCTTCTGGAAGTATCTTATATACTTCTTCGTTTATATACGAGTTTGTTGATCCAGTATCATACAGTGCTTTAAATTGTTGTCCTTGTATCTCAACATCTAAGAAAATTCTTGGATCATCTATATCGTCAGATCCTACGGTATTTGTTCTTTGAGTATATTTTTCATTTCGGGTCTCTTGTTTTCTACAACAATTTTTGCTTAATATTCCCATTCGGCCACACGTACTACAAAAGATTATGCGTTTACCTGTGCATTCTTTTGTTGTATGGTTTCTTTTTCCACAGCTCCAACAACACTTCTTGCTATCATAGTTGTTTAGAAAACTGGATTCCTCGGTTTCGGTTATCTGGTTTTCTCTTGAGTTTTCTTCATAACTCTGCGGTTGCTTCTCTATATATATTTGATGTGAGATTGCTTCATGATCTCTTGCCAGTTGTATCAACTCGGAGAGATTGCTGAACTCGTTCTTCTTTATATAATATTTATATTTGGCATTCATATTTTCATATATGCGGTCTAGTTCTTCGGAAGTTGATAGTTTTCCATATCTTCTCATCAACGTTTGTATCTCGGTTAAGTAACTAACGAAGTTTTGTTTGTAATTCTGCCGTTTTCTTACTATGTCTCCTAGTAGTTTGGAGTTGTAGTTTTTCGGAAAGAAACTAAGTTTGAATTCTTCTATGAAGTTTTCCCACGACGACCATGTCTGGTGGTTATTTCGGTACCACGCTCTTGCGTTATCTTTAAGAATTCTTGGCAGTATCTGCAGCATTTCTTGTGGTTTTATTTCATTGGTAGTTTTAATTTCTTCCAATGTTTCGATAAAATCCACCGGTTCGTTACGTATATCGAATGAGATACCGTAACTGTTTACCAATTTGAGTAGATTCATCATGTTCTTACTCTGTGGTTTTTCGGAGTTTGATTCGGATTCGGATTCAGATGCGGTTGTCTTTTCGTGACTTGTTTCGGGCTTGTCTGTCATCTTCGTGCTTTTGATGTCTGTTGCCAGGATTTTTCTTAGCTGTTCAACGGTTAAACCCTCAATTGAAATATTTCTTGCTTGTATTTCTTTGATGAGTTCTGGTTTTTTCAAATTATAGATCCAATTTGTGGACATTTGACGGTTATGTTAATTATTTATCTTATTAACTTACCATAACGGAACGGTTTTTTTTTTCCCGTAAAATATATAACGGATTTATTTAATCTCTTTATATAACTTACCTTCAATTTTTATATGGGTTCAATTTATTAACGGATTTTATTTCTTTTAACGGAACGCGGATCAATAATTTATGGAACAAAAATGTATTTTATTTGTTTCTATTTTATTCTTAATTTAAAGTAACCGGGTTTTATTTTTATTACAAGATTAAGTAACGAAATTAAATTTATTTTATTTGTTTAGTTTGATTTTTACACGAAACTAGTAGATTTTTATATTTATTTACTCACGGTTTTATTGGTTGCAACTAGTTATAATATACAATTTTTTTTTTCTTTACGGTGAAAAGGTATATTTTTTTATCCTCTTTGTAATTCACTTCTTGAACGCACTTTCTTGGGAGGTGGCACCAGACGTATTTGGTAACCCGAACCGTCTGGGACACTAATCCATGGAATTGTAACGTTCTTGAAGATGTAATTAGCCAAAAGGCTGCGGAAGCGGTATAAAGCAAGCAAAAGAGGTGAACGAATATCCCTTTTCTGTTTTTTTTTTTTTTTTTTTGGTAATAATTAGTAATCTTTATAGCTCATCTATACGGATACGGGATTTTTACATCGATTTTTTTTTCTACACACTCACTCGGTTTCCCGTGACCGCTCACTTTCCGCCCTTAACGTTTCCTTGCTCCACCATCTAGGTTTCGCGAAGGCCGTCTTGTTTGTTAAGTGGGCCGACCAGGGAGGTAATGAGGTGTGATACCGGAGTGGATTCTCACTAAACGGGTGCCTATTGTAACAATACGCTATCTTACTGATTTGAACACTTCGCGGAACGGATTCTTACTAAGATGGGTGTTCAATGTAACGATACACTATTTTACTGATTTAAGCACCTCGCGGGGTGGATTCTCACTGAGTTGGGCGCCAAATGTAACGATATACTGATTTGACACCTCGCGGGTTCTCACTGAGTTGGGCGCCAAATGTAACGAAGCGGACTTCGTACATTAAGGTAAACCAGTGGAGGACTTAGTTTTACCTTCCTACTTGGGTAACCTATCGGAGAGCTATAAAGAAAACACCAATCAATGATTACAAAGTTGCCGCCAATTGATTTATTAATCGTAAATACATATATCTGAGACTCTATAGCTAGCTCTTAATTCTAACACTATGGATAGAGGGCGCGGCGTGATCTTGCTTTAAACGGTACGGGGAATCGCTCCTTGAACGCACTTTCCTGGGAGGTGGCACCAGACGTATTTGGTAACCCGAACCGTCTGGGACACCAATCCAGGGAATGGTAACGTACGAGGAGACGATAAATATACTGATTCACAGGGAATACGGTATCGGGGACGCGGACGGTGCCCGATGGTAAATCTACCAGGGCTTCGGTACAGACGGACCAACCTCACCGCAATGATCAACACAGCCGAATTTGGTAACCCGAACCGACATGTGTTGACTGTACGATAGCGCTGAGCCGACTGCGTGCTCTCTCACTGGAGTGCGCGGTCTTATAAAGGATGCTGCGGGGTGAGGCACGTGGCGCGGGGTGTGCGGGCGTCCCGCGGGCGGTAACTTTCCCCTCTGCGCTGCGGCGGCGTCGGCGGCGGCTGGATGGTTCGAGGTGGCGTGATGTGCTACGTCACAGATTAATGTTCATCTAACGACAATTTCAATGACTTCAAACACGGCTACGATACGTTGCTCCACTATTGAGTTGCTGTGCTTACCCTCCTACTCCATTATCAAACCCTGAAAACCATATATGGTGAAAGTTCATCTCACGACAATTCCAACAACCCCAAACACGGCTAGGGTACGTTGCTCCGTTATAAAGTTCCAGTGCCTACCCTCCTACCATAGTGGTCGAAATCTAGCTCACACTAGGACGAAAACCAAATTTTTTGGACGAAAACTAGCAAAAATCCTACTTTTGATAAAATATTTTTTTATAAAAAGAGATGTGAAAATGATTTATTTTCTCTTAACATTAACCTAAAGAAGACTAAATAAGCACACATGAAAAATATAATACATTTAAGTAAGGGTACTTCAAGATATTCATTTCGCATCACAAAGCTGGCAACTCCGATAATTGGACGAAAACCAGCGCAATGACCCTACAGTAGATAAGTTATTAGTATATTGTAATATGTAAAACAAAAGCGCTTGTGCGTAGAAAGACGCGGGGCGCGTCGTGATCGCTTCAGGCGACGGTTGGCTTACGTTTTGCCACTTCGGTAACTGTACGCCACGGATTGGGCAAAGATTATATATGCACCTAAATAATTTCAATATATACCTACTTGCTACATTTTTAATTAGTTTTATTCAGAATCATTTAATCAGTTTAGACCCTGCCATAATTAACTCTACCACCGATTCGTAATACTTACCTTTAAACTGAGAAGTCTCCGGTTCTCAAACTGAACAAGGCATTTTTATGTGGCTTTAAATGAACTCATTATAATATATCATGTCTTTCTAGTTTATTTTTTTAAATGTCTTAAAATATTTTTATCACCGAAATGTCCTATTTATCGATTTCATTTACCGATTTTAGACTTTTTATTCATAATTTTAAGCTTTTAGTAATTAGGTATCGTGATTTTTATTACTATTTTATTAACGAAATAACTATTTTTGAGTAAAAATAATAATTGTAAATTTTCGTAGCACATTCGTAGCGCGCCTACGAAAATGTCCCCAGAGTGAATTGAGAGTTTTTCACACAATATTTTGTACAATTTTCATCAAGTAGGCACAAATTGATACAAATTTCAAATAAAATAATCTGAAAACGTTCGCATCTTTGACATCAGCATAGCTAACTGCGACAAGTATGATGCTGATGTTAAGAAATCGTAGCATCTTATTGCAACAAAATAAAGTTCTAAATCGAGTTAATCGTTATTTTTCAATGTAATTTATGTTTTGCCAAGTAAATATTGTAGGCGTGATTTGAATGGCAGGTGTATGATGAGAGTGTGTTGTATTCAGTGCAAAACGTCTTTATGTATATGTATATACGTTGGAATTGGAACATAAAAGGTGCCTTGTACATAATAGCATAATAATTGTTTGAAAGTTACTAGTATAAGGAGAGCTCTTTCTCTTTTCAGTCTATTGATGGTTATTTTATGTTGCCGTATGATTCTATTTTTAAATTAAAATTTTATACATTTGACACTATCCCCCTTACTCATCGATATATTATTTTATTTCGATTCCCTTACTCATAAAACGTTATATTTTTTTTTCTTTAATGGCTTCACACGGCTTATGTATTTTGCCAATTTCCAGTAATATTATAAGTTCTAGTCACAATTAATCACTTTCACATAGTCCTCAGTCAGTCATCGTCCATAAAAGTCATGTTTTGGTACAATGGTGGTTATTGTACTAAAACTTCACGGACTTCTTGAGACAACTTGAAAAGACACGATACACATAATTCATTTCATTTCACTTCACTGATGCACATGATTGATGTTTATTGGATAAAATACCACCGATAATACGCAATAAAACTCAAAATACACAAATTTATGAAAATAAAAATGAAAACACAACGTCTCTACAAGTTCCCGCCAAAAAAGACTAATAGGTACTTATTCAAATGTAATCCAAATCCCACGTAAATAACGTCACTCTATTGTCATTGTCAAATAATGTGACATTAACGTGACCATTTAATCAGTATATTAGTTAAATAGCGCTTTATGAGTAAGGGGGTATGTATATATCTGTGCATTTGACGCTAAACGTGTTAATATTTGTCGCCACCTTTTATAAAAACCATACAAGATATTAAAAAAAATCTGTTGAAAAATCACAATTAAATATTAGTAGGTAAAGCAAATGTTCAATGAATGATATCTGTCGGTTTGTAATCGGTCAGTATTTATTTAATTTATTCACCCTGCAACACCATCCGAAACTATATAAACAGAGCGCTTAAAACACGACATGATAAAGAACTCATTTACACGGCGTATTAACCGCGAAATGGAACGTAAAAAGACCTCTTTCGACAAATATCTCACCGCTACGCATTAATAAGTTAACATTGAATTTTACACCCTATATCAAACATATAAGGACTGCTATGTTTTGTTATGGCCGTAAAGCTAAAGTTGTAAAGTCAATAAAACACAAGCAATTTGAACAAATGTCGCTCGTCACGGAGAATGTAATTGAGCTGTCAGATTTTGGGGGGAAACAATGGCTCGCGTTTAGAAATCGTACAGATTTTTATCGGTTATTTATTTAGTTCTGTTATAAAAGTTTGAATGTACGAATCTAAATAACGAGACATATTCTAATCCAAATATCTGTAGGACTACGAGATATAAATATGGGATTATGTATTCCAAATTTAAAGAAAGCTCTAAGTTGCCAGTATTCAAAATATATTTTAGTTATTTTAAAGAATAAATCGCATTAGTATTTTAAATTAGGAACACAATTTGATTTTAGTTTTATTATATCGCCTGTCTCAAGTTATAACATTTCTAATTACACATTTAATTTATTACAAATGAAAGATTATTCATATTAATTTATAATTCAAATGAAGCTATCGTTGACTAAACGGACGCACCGCGCGAGGGTCCCGACTCCGAACTCATTTCGCGCCCAATTTGAGGTCGATTAAAAACAAATTTCTATCAGAATGCATTCGGTTTTGAATAGTGCTGTTTGTGTTTTTGTCGATATTTTTTTAACATTTTATCATAACATAGATTTCTGTTAAAAAAATTTACCTACATTGATTTCTATTGAGGTAAAGTATTTACTAATAATAGTGAATAATATTTATGTTGAAAATTTGATCATTTAAAATAATCATGTTTTAAAAATAATGTATTACTATTCAAGCTCAAAACTAAGTGTTTGAAATTACTTAACAATGGTGTAAAAGTACAGTCGATAGCATTAAATTTCGTGGCAACCCTATGGCCGCATCAGTGCACCGGCATATTGAATGCCACCCCAACGCAACGCAGCGCTGCTTTGATGTCACGGTGGGGTTGTCACTGTGCAGTTTTCATAAACAGACTCACACCCTTTGATGAGCGACCACGGACTGATGACTTTTTTAAAGTTGAAAAGTCTGTTTAGAACTTGTCTAGTCGTGTTTAAATGATGGAAAATGGTCCATCGTTAAGTTATAAATAGCATATCTTAAAATGTATAAAGGTAAATTGTAAATATCTCAAGTATAGTGCAATAAAGTATTGGGTACTTATTTAAAGCGGTTAATACACTCATAAAAAAACAGCTCTTCGATATTTACAAAGCCATAGTTGAACATGTGGGTATCTCTCTGTCTCTTTGGTACATATACTGGGTGGAGATCTCGAGATGGCATATTTTCGAAATCTATGTTGGGTTAGTTATGCTGAACAACTTTTACTATGGGACCAACACTGAATACTCAAAATTTTTTTTTTACTTTTCATACTTTGTGATCGAGTAAGGTTGACATTTACTATGGAAAGTAAATTTTTTTTTTGAGAATTCACTATTGTTTCCTTAGTAAAAGTTGTTCAGCATGTCATGCTGAACAACTTTTAAAACCTATGTTGGGTTAGCCCAGCATAGGTTTCGAAAATATGCCATCTCGAAATCTCCACCTGTTATATAGATATAGACCATCAAATGTGGATTTTTAATATCAAGCTCTTATTACATGAGATAGTTTAATCGCTTGGCTCGCGGTTAAAACAATGACGTCAATTGTTTTATAGGACGCGCGTCTCTCGCGAGAACCAACGGGCCAAGTATTAAGTAAAGCCAAGTCTTATGAACAATAGAAATAGAAATAGAAATGCTTTTATTGCTACAATTTACTACTAACATAACATATTTATAATAAGGTTAAACATCGAAAAAAATAATAATAATAATATTGCAGCAAGGGACACAAGCTCAGCTTTATGCTGGAGACGAACTCGGGTTA
This sequence comes from Polyploca ridens, assembly GCA_951394255.1. Classification (NCBI taxonomy): domain Eukaryota; kingdom Metazoa; phylum Arthropoda; class Insecta; order Lepidoptera; family Drepanidae; genus Polyploca; species Polyploca ridens. The sequence continues at coordinate 5,327,008 of OX596265.1, read as the reverse complement.
CAAGTCCGACGTCCAGCGCTGGTTTTCAGCTTAGACCCGTTTGACTTTCACTGTTGGATTTAAAAAAGTAGCGGTATGGTAGTACCTACGATTGCTTACATTCAATATTCTGTACTTAAATGAAAAGATATAATTTACGTTAAAAAAAAGGAAAACATTACTTTAAAAAAAATGAATAAATTAAGACACAATGAACATTTTTAAAGAATAACCAATTATTGTCATTACTCTGAAGAAAACTGTAAACCATACTGATTTGGTTAGTAAAAATAGAGCCAATAAAATTGTAGTTCAGCTTAGTTTGTTTTTATTTAGAAATACGTTTGACTCTGTGCAAAAACATTCACGATTAGTTTTCAAGCATTGCCTTTAACCTTTCAAATTGAATAGCTACGTCATTATCTCTTAGATATTATGTTTTATTTTAACTTTTCTTTTGTGGATAAACCGAGGTTTTTTTATTAAGAAATATATACTACTACTACTTTCGTTACTAAAGTATGTATAAAGTCTCGGTCGGTATCTGTATAAAGAAATGTAAATAAGAAAAACCTCCAGCATTATGCATCCTTTTGTATAACCTTGCTATTCAAAATATAAACGTCATTTTATGTTTTTTGCTAAAATAAATTCAGTTTTCATTCATTTTCATTCAATACTCATTTCAAAGTTGCACAGAAATGATGTTGACTTACTTTCTTTACGAGTTTCGAATGTTTTTTTTTTCGTCTGAGAGGGTGTCAATGAGATTTGTTTGGCTTACATCTCGGGGTCCATCTTGAGACTTTCATTAGAAGTGCTGAAGGCGCTTTATTATCAGATTCATATACAAATCCAATACGAATGAGTAGTATAGGACTTTGAATTGTATTCTGTAATTATCTTTTTAATTATGCTATGGATATTTTGTTAAGAATATGCATTTCGTTAAGATTATGTCCAAAATAGTATTTTTTTTTTGCTTTGAATATGTCTGTGTTGGACCAAAATAGTTCCATGGGCAGTGATGATGTGCCCGAAGGTGGTAAGTACATAAAGGCAATTTGACGCTGTCAATGAGGAGTTTTCTTATGATACATTTATGGTCAAAATACCTGTCAAATCGTGAACTTAAATATAAATAAAATAAATATCCTGGGACATTCCTCACACACGGTCATCTGATCCCAAACTAAGCAGAGCTTGTACTACGAAAACCAGATAACTGATATAATACATATACTACTTTTTGTTTGTAAATACATACTTAATATACATAATTATACCCAGACTCAAGACATACAGACATGTTCATGCACACAAATGCATGTCCTGTGTGGGAATCGAACCCACGACCTGCGGCACGTAAGGTGAACTGACTAACTATTACTATTTGGTGGTTAACTATTTGGTGGTTGACCAACTGCGCCAACTGGCCCGTCAAACTTAAGGTTCAAATTGGTTCGAATTATCAACAGTTTGACAGGTATTTTGAGCATAGAGGTATCATAGGAAAACTCCTCATTATCATTGATACTTTAGCCAGTTTTAGTTACAAATCTAATTAAAAAACCTTAACTATAAACAAAACCGAAATACCTACCATTAACTATTATCATATAAATATCCCGGCTCAAACTCGGGACGCTTATAATATAAAATCTCCATAAAGGGCATAAACTGCATCCATATATTACGATGGATGCGAGTAATTTTCACTTGATATCAAGAACAAAACAACATCGATGGGTGAGCGGGCGCGCGGGCGGCGGCGGTAGGCGGACCACGCCTTTGCAAGGTGCATTACTGGCACAGGCACTTGAGACTTGAACACCATGATAATACTTGTATATAGTCTACTTGACAAGCAAGATTGGTACAGTATTACACAACTGATATGGCGCGTCGTGAATCTTCGTTTGCACTGAAAAGAAAGTATGGCCCCGAAGATTAACGAAAGAATACTTAAAACTTACAGTCAACCTTAGATCACGATTATAAGATTCATAATACACTGCAGCTGTTAGTTCCGTCTCACTCGCAAGTCACGCCCCTCCGCACGGCGCGCGCTAACATGGCCACAGCTGCCGACCAATAGCGTTTCCCGCGCTTTGAAAATGTATCTTCTGCGCAGGTACATCGGTAAGCTCAAAGAAATTGGATCCAATTTCTTTGGGTAAGCTATATTAGTTGGGTACTACTGTACAGTATTACCCAACTGATATGGCGCGTCGTGAATCTTCGTTCGCACAGAAAAGAAAGTACGGCCCCGAAGATTAACGAAAGAATGCTTAAAACTTACAGTCAACCTTAGATCACGATTATAAGGTTCATAATACACTGCAGCTGTTAGTTCCGTCTCACTCGCAAGTCACGCCCCTCCGCACGGCGCGCGCTAACATGGCCACAGCTGCCGACCAATAGCGTTTCCCGCGCTTTGAAAATGTATCTTCTGCGCAGGTACATCGGTAAGCCATATTAGTTGGGTACTACTGTACGTACTTTGTCTATTTCTGAAAAACGGCCTAATAAAAAAATATGCACACAATTTCCTAACCTAACGAAGACATCCACTAAAACATAAACCCGTACCATTTCCCACTGAATGGAAATAAATAAAATGAAATGTGATCAACGAGTATAATTTGTTGGAGTTGATACCGATTTAACATCTAAACGATGATGAGGGTGCGTGTCACGATGTTTCGTGAACGCACTTCATGATCACTTCACGTGCTGGTCAATACTTAGGGTTGTCACCTTCTGGTTACAATTTGTCACTGGTTTTGACATGTTTTTTTTTTTTTTATTAATATTTTTGTATAATGATTTGTTATGGAATCATCATCAGCCTATAATGTCCCACTGCTGAGCATAGGCCTCCTTTCACAAATGAGGGTGAAAGGAAATGGGCAATACTCCACCACGCGTGCCCACTGCGGATCGGTGGAGGTAGGCTAGTGGTGAACCTACTGTTGGAATTTTCAAGCCGACTAGAAAGGCATCCAACTAGCTTAACGACTATCACAATTAAGTGATAACCGGGACCAACCGGGCTTTACGTGCCTTCCGAAGCACGGAAACGCTCGATCGATTAAGAACGGCTAATCATGCTACACCACGCGCGCTTCTTGTTATGTAATAGAGAAAATTATTAAAATTATCAAATATCATAATTAAGTTGAACAATGCTAGACATGATTTTTCCCAATTGTTGACACGTCTTATAAGGACCACATAGTCACCTAGTTTATCGAAAATCTACCTACTTCGAGGACCACTAAATTTATTAAAATAACTCAATTTACAAAACTTCAGAAACAGTAAAAAAAAAAACATAATAATGTCCCGAAACTACACAAATCTTAATGTGCCAGCCCTAAATAAACAATAAACGCAATAGTAAGTGATCGTGGGATCTAATTACATCAACTGGCCTAAGGCTAACTCCAAAACTCACGAGTACGCCAAAAATTTCCACCACCTGCAAAACGTCACGAAATTCACGGCATTTCCGAACGGAATGCGTGACTTTGACGCGTCGTTTAGTATTTCATGTGAAACCATTGTTTTAAGGTGCTACTACTTGTTTTTGGTCGAATATGTTACGATTGGCCCTAAAAAATAATGTTTAACTAGATCCACCACGATTCTCTCGCGCGTATTTACGAGTCAAAGTATGAGGGAAGTGAACGCGATTTACGCGAATATTTTAAATTCGCACAATGCGTGTGGACGCACGCAATGTATTAGCTCCCAGTATTTAGCCAACGCGGCAATGCGCGAAATGCATTCGCGCAAGTGAATCGCCGCGATTTCGTCCCTTCTGCAGGGCTATTTTAAAACGCTCGGATTCGATATCGGAAACGGATTCAAAAACGACCGAGGCGATTTTCCGCAATTGATATTTTAATTTCCGAATTCGATTATTTTTGATGTTTCTTTACGGAAATATCAATTAGATTCATCAAAAAGTTTTGGGAAATTAAAATAGCAATTGCTTAAATTCGCCTTGGAAATTTTTGAATCGATTTCCGATATCGAATCCGACGTTTTAAAATAGCCCTGCTGGACAGGTACTCAAGAGGCCGTATATGAAACTTTGCCAATTTCGATGATTTACATGATTTTACAATTAAAATACTGTATATCTATAAGATTTAATGCACAGCATGAAATATAATTTCAATTATGATCTAATCAATGTTCTAGTATATTATAATAATAATAATAAAATTTATTTATTTCTCCCACAATAAGTTACAAATACTGGGTGTTGTTTTGGTCGGCGACAAGCGACCCAGGAGCGGTAGTACAAAATATATATTCCCCAAAAATGGACTTAATTCCGTTAAATACTGTAAATATGTTGAGAAATACCTTATTCAATTTGAAATAAAATTACCGCAAAGTATGGTTACTAGGCACGTGCACTGACTAGAGCTAGGCACACGCCGCCATCGCCCCACCCCTATACTCCCTCGCACTCCCGTTGAGTATTATGTCTACAATTTAGCTTATTACATGATTTTCAAAAAAAAAAAATGTTTTATTTTTATTAATAAAAAAAATTAAGTATTTTTTTTATAAAATTTTTTAGCACCAGTATCTATTGTATGATCGACCCTGAGTCGCTCGTCGCTGACCAAAACAACGACCTGTATAATACAATAGCTACAATACTTAAATTGCGGGAGACTAGTGCCTAAACTAGGCAGAGCCTGTATTTCAGGACACCAGGTCTCCACCCCACGGTTGATGTAAACATTTTTTTTTTAAATCTCAAGTAACTTTACAAAAAAAAAGAAAGGTATGTGGGATAACATGTCAATTTGTACATATTTTATAATATTGATTATAAAAAAAAAAATTAGGAACCACTGTGCACAGAGTAAGTGTGTATTAGGTGTGTTTTTAATTATATTAGTGTTTTAGTAAATTATTAAAAACAAAAACTAAAACAACACATCGCTTTAGAGTGAAACAAAAATGTGTAACAATGGTACAACTTATGGCCCTTACTCCCCGGCGCGGCGGCCTAAGGCCCCTCGTGTGCGTACCGCTGCCGCTAGTTCATGACTGCCCGAAGACAAAGTGAAATAGGCCTCAATTAGGCATCCAGTGCATTGGTAGTTGGCACAGGATCCGCAATCATCGCATACTGCGCGTATTTTGGTTAATTTCACCAAATAGCTCATTCCGCTAATCATATGGAAGGTTTGATGAACGTGGGATACGATGCGAATGATATTTGCGGAATTTGGAACCACAAAGACACCATACGACAACCGAGTCTTTTTGTTTTGGACATAATTTTGTTTGATTACAATAATATCGATTTTTACGTTCGTAAGAGACTTATTAGGTTCTAAATTGAAAAAAACGATTTTTGAATTAATATTGAAGAGTTCCCTCAATTTCCAAAAAAAGAATTTTCCAAATCGATCAATAAATGACGGATTTTTGAGATTATAAAATATACAATCGAATTGAGAACCTCCTCCTATATTTGAAGTCGGTTAGAAATAAAAAGTTTCTAATAAGTTACCAGCGACTATCGCAAATAATAATAAAAATATAAAGCTATAGGCCGGAAAGGGGAAACTCCACCATGTAATTACTAGACGTAGATCTTGTGATATCAACTTCTACGTAAATTATTGCCCATTAGAGTCTAGACAGACTAATACAGACCTGCCTCAGCCAAAGAGTGGTAGGTACCTTATATACCTCATGGGAAGAGATTATGATTTTTAGAGAAGAGGATGTAACGAAGGTAGAGAATAGCAGCTCGACCTTGCAGAATTATCATCATCAGCCTATAATGTCCCACTGCTGAGCAACAGGCCTCTTGCACACAAATGAGGGTGAAAGGGAATGGGCAAATACTCCACCACGCGTGCGACACTGCGAATCGGTGGACATAGGCTAGTGGTTGGAGTTGCCGAATTATGGCCGATTCCTATAATTTACGTACCGTTATCGGTCTTTACTAATAAATGAAGCAAAGACCTCAAATCTTTACATAGCATACCCTCCCATATGGAAGTAGCTATTACATGTAAAATTAGCTTACGAAATGATCTATATGCCCAGTTTGGCAATAAAAAACCATTGGTAAGCAAAACGATTCGTTTTTGTTTATAGAAACCGGGCATTAGTAGTATAAAAAATACTATCTTTCAGTCCCGTAAATACATATTTGTTTAGTATCAAAATAAAAAAAAACTACTATAACAAGTAGATATATCCATACTAATATAAAAGAGCTGAAAGTTTATTTTGTTTAAACGCGCTAATCTCTAGACATCCAGTCTGATTCGAAAAATTCTTTCAATAATAGGTAGTTATTAGATATACAGGTCGTTGTTTTGGTCACCGACGAGCGACTCAGGGTCGATAATACAAATGACACTGGTGCTAAAAAAAATATAAAAAAAATACTTTATTTTTTTTTAATAATAAACATAAAAAAAATAAAATTTTGAAAATCATGTAATAGGCTAAAGTGTAGACATAATACTCAACGGGAGTACGAGGGAGTAAAGGGGTGGAGCGATGGCGGCTTGTGCCTAGCTCTAGTCTGTGCACGTGCCTAGTAACCATACTTTGCGGTAATTTTATTTCAAATTGAATAAGGTATTTCTCAACATATTTACAGTATTTAATGGAATTAAGTCCATTTTTAGGGAATATATATTTTGTACTACCGCTCCTGGGTCGCTTGTCGCCGATTAAAACACCCTGTATACTGTAGAGGATTTCGATAATTTTGCTAGCAGTGGAAAAATATAGGCTACCAAGCGAAAATTTTGCTAGCATGGGAAAAAATAGGCAACCAAGCGAACTGACTCATTTAGTCCGGCGGCATACTATAAGAAATTTTCTGTCAGAAATTTTCGGACGACCGCTTGCTCATACATTTTTGGACGTCAGACACGTCAGAATTTTCGGATAGTATGCGGGGTCTAGAACAAAATGTATGAGGAAAGTGCCTTCCGGCGGACGTCAGAAAATTTCTTATAGTATGCGGCCGGCCTTATTTTCTTTCTGACATAATAGATTTAAAAAACAAAAAAATATAATAGAAGATAACATAAATTAATCTAACAAAGTAGTTTTCAACAGATACATTATATCCAAGTGTTATACTTTTTATTCCAAGAACGCGAGTGAAACCGCGGGAGACAGCTAGTAAAGTACACATAAGTTAATAGTAGGAACTATTGCTGAGTAAATAATGCGGCAAGTAAATAATGATTATGTTTAATGCAACATCAATAACATCATACATAAATGATAGCCTCAGTCTGAGCGCACGAGTTATGCGCAGGAGCGTATGGGCCCCGGGTTATGCGCTATAAGAAAAAAAGTCTCTAGTAATGGACAATAAGGTCTTTCTTCCGTTGTGTGTATTATTTTTGAAAAGAATGAGAATACTAAAAAAAGCCAAACATAGTCTGGGGGCACGGAAGTGCCCCCCGCCAAGACAGCCAAGCGAAGCGAAAGGGCACTACCTACCTTTTCTCGAAGCCCTTCGTCGTCTTTTTGAACCCTCATAACTTGGGTTTGGATTATACCAGATAAACAAAATTCTCAGGACGTGATGTCAATAGTAAACTTATTAAACATTAAGTTTCAATAATATAGCTCTTATACTTTAGATTTTATTGATATATAAAAAACCCCGATTTCGTCACTGACTCACTGATGATCATCAAAACTCATAGGGTACTTCCTGAAGTTCTAGAAAGCTGAAATTTGGTATGTAAGCTTACATTAGTACACAAACAACAAAAAAATTATAAAACTTGGAAATTTCAAACAAAAAAAAACATAAGCAACTTACAAAAAGAAGTGAAATCCCACCAAAAACATTTTTATGTAAAATGTTGCCGCCAAGACATATGGCTCGTACTGTCAAAAAGTTATCAGATCTCATGTAGAGCCAAGCTTATAACTCTACATGCACTTACTCTACAAGCTCTAACTTCACAAACTCTACACCTTAGTCAAAATATGTGGCTTGGCCGTTTCGCTACCGTCACATGGGAGTAAAGGTGAAAAATGTATTCACTGTTCATTACTTTTTTGTTTTTGAATAGTTCTTGTAGTAGTGAAACGGCCAAGCCACATATTTTGCCTACGGTGTGTAGAGTTTGTGAAGTTAGAGCTTGTAGAGTAAGTGCATGTAGAGTTATAAGCTTGGCTCTACATGAGATCTGATAACTTTTTGACAGTACGAGCCATATGTCTTGGCGGCAACATTTTACATAAAAATGTTTTTGGTGGGATCAGATTGTCCAAAAAATATTTAAAAAATGTAACCTTGCTGAGTTTCTTGCCGGATTCTTCTCAGTTGAAGGCTGAGTTCCGAACCGGTGGTAACTTCAGTAAATGTGACCTTCGTAAGTGCCCGTCTGGGGCCTAAATTGAATAAATGGCTTTGACGTTGACTTTGACTTTCACTTTTAATAATAATAAAACATTTATTGACTGTAACAATAGTAACAACAATAGGTAACAAAAGAAATATAGTATAGTCATATTATTACCATTACTAAAACCTACAAATATATTAAAATGATTAATTTTGTTCCTAAGACAATCTCTCTGGATACATTTCCTCTGAATGTTAAGTATGACGCACCGAAGTAACACGCAATGTAGCGGGAATCGACGTAAATGGAAAATCGACATAAAGGGAATACATCGAACACACTTTCCGGAAAATGCTAGTTCCTTTTGATGAATTTCTAATCTTCTATTTTGTATTGACTCAAATATATCCAATATCATACGCTCTAAAAAAATCGAAATTCTAAACTATTAGGTAAATGGTTTATTACACCCAATACAGCATCTCATGTACCTAAAGATGTTAATCAGTAAATGGCAACATCACCTGTTCGCTTGAACATTATGGATATTAAAATACCTTTTGTTTTTACAAGTGTATACTTATTCCGATGGCGTATCATTTGAGGGCCATATACCAACGCATAGTGTGCGTTGCGGAGCGGAGCGCACAAATCGCGCGGCCCGCGGCGATCGCCGCAGCTGCCGCTCTCTGATAATGAACGCACCCTGTGCATTGCTGGCTGACGGCTTAGGATGCTTAAGCACGGAGTGTTCACTTTAAGATATTTTTTATGTGTTCTTAGATAATTTTCGTATGAAAATAAGTTTTTTTTTAATGCTACTTAGGTAAAAAGATAAAAGATAAAATGGTATTTATTAGACACACAGATTCACACACAACAATAAGAGTAAAAAAGAAACAACTTAGTAACATAAAAAATATAAGAAAAAACAACACAACAAACTAAAAGAATAATAATGCAATAATTTGCGTGTGCTATCGTGGGTCTAAATGGCCCCAGCTCAGTATGTGCTGCAGATAATAAAGCGCTGATTTTCGGCTGAAGCCACGTAAGGTAGCAAACAAGCATACGGCCCGCCTGATGGTAAGCCTGCAGAAATCTCTTCACACCCTTTTTGAAGAACCCCATGCTGTACTCCATTGGGAAAACCACGGCGGGGAGCTCATTCCACAGTCCGAGCGTCTGCGGAAAACTCCTTTGAGCCCGCACAGTTCGAAACAGTTCTGGTTTCAATGTGTGAGGATGGACTCCCCGTCGATGGCGAGAGTTGCGATGGTGGATGGTGGGCATCTTCAGAACACTGTCCGTTGTATAAGCGGTAGAACACACATACGGAAGCAAAGTCTCTCCTCAGACTAAATTAAATTGGAAAATCAGGTTAAAGGATTTTAATATGTAATACTGAAGTAGGAAACAAGCCAGCTTGATGGTAAGCGGTTACTGTCACCTATACACGCTTACAACACTAGATATATCACTCACACATTACTGACCCTGTAAAAATTTCGTCTCACCCAAAAGGGGTTTGAGAGGGGTCGTTGTGCCGGCAGCGGAAGGCAAATCATTTGTTACGCCACGCCCGGTTCTCATGAAGCTCTGACCTTACTTACCACATGAATACAACACCATATTAAAATAAAAAAATAAAAAAGTTGCAAGTAGTATGTATCTACTACTGGCATATTCTTTAGCCTTAGTATGAAGAGAGGTAGAGCCAAGCGTTATTTCGCTCAAAGAGCAGCTCGACTGAGGAAGTAACTCCACCTTACAGAATACCGCAGCCAAATAACTCGCCAGAGCTCATTAGGGAGGGGGGGAAGGGTCGGTAACACGTGAGTGATTCCCCGTGCGTTGCAAGCGTCCATATGGCGACGGTAACCGCTTATCATTAGGCGGGCCGTAAGCTTGTTTACCGCCTTCGTCGCAAAAAACACCAAAATGCATAAAGTCATTTTGACAGGACCATCTTCACATAACGTCATTAATTGACGGGCCAGTTGGCGCAGTTGGTAAAGATTCACCTTACGCGCCGTAAGTCGTGGGTTCGATTCCCACACAGGACATGCATTTGTGTACATGAACATGTCTGCATGTCCTAAGTCTGGGTGTAATTACGTATATTAAGTATGTATTTACAAACAAAAAGTAGTATATGTATTATATCAGTTATCTGGTTTCCATAGTACAAGCTCTATTTAGTTTAGGATCAGATTACTGTGTGTGAGGAATGTCCCAGGATATATTATTATTAATTTCAAAGTAGAATTGTGCAGCAATAAATTATAGAGCATCCTGTATAAAGTTATCTGAGAGCACATTACATATGCGCGCTCCATAATAAATGTATCCGCTTAATTATTATTTTGAAAATATCCGCGCCCCGGGCTCGCTGCCGGCCCACCAAAAGTATTATTTAAAATATACTTATATATTATTATATTAAAATCTTTATGCATGTCCGTTTGTTACTATTTTTAACTGTCTTTACAGGTGACTTGTTTATTTTTTCATAGTAAATAAAAATAACTTTTTAGATGATTCATATCTTTTATTCTAATTTTATATTGACAATAAAAATTAACTCGTTTCCAGCCCAGTATCTAAATCAGAAAAAGTGTCTGTTTATACAGGTCGTTGTTTTGGTCAGCGACGAGCGACTCAGGGTCGATAATACAAATGATACTGGTGCTAAAAAAAATATAAAAAAATTTAAAATGAAAAAAAAAAATTTTGAAAATCATGTAATAAGCTAAAGTGTAGACATAATACTCAAAGGGAGTACGAGGGAGTAAAGGGGTGGGGCGATGGCGGCTTGCGCCTAGCTCTAGTCTGTGCACGTGCCTAGTAACCTTACTTTGCGGTAATTTTATTTCAAATTGAATAAGGTATTTCTCAAAATATTTACAGTATTTAATGGAAATAAGTCCATATTTGGGGAATATATATTTAGAACTACCGCTCCTGGGTCGCTTGTCGCCGACCAAAACAACACCCTGTATACGAGTAAGGTTTAAAAAATACGGATCCCTAATAACTCAATCACAGCCTTTATAATAATCTTCTTCTTTATTATATTTGAGCAAAAAAACTGTATCAAGTATATTATTTAAAATCTGCAAGTGAAACCAAGGGCGTGAACTAGTGGTACTAATATATGTGATCAGGCGATGTTATCGGAGATCGCGTTTGTGCTATACTTGGTAAAAAGAATATTTGAAATAAACTACTTTCTTACATAAAAATCAGGAAAGTGTTTCGAGTTCAGATCTGAATAAATTATAATTATTAAAAATAAGTACTTTGTTAAAAATTTCATTTTTTATACAAGTTTATTTGAGTGACTGTACTTTTTGTTGACTGTACTTGCATTGTCATCCAATATACTAATGTACACCAAATATCAAGCCAATCCGACCACTGGAAGTGAGTGAAATTAAGATTCCACCCGAAGAAACATACATACATACATTGTACGCTAAATAAAAGCTTGTAAAATCAGGAAAGTGTTTTAGTTCATATCTGAATAAATAATAATTATAAAAAAAAACTCTGAGCATGGCTTGCGTTTTTCCACTGACCTGTCCAGTAAGGACGATGACGAAGCCTAAGATGGGGCACACTTACCCAGAAGAAACCAATTCACTCTGGCCTTGAAAGGCCCTAGATTGTAAGCGTCAGGAAACACAGACGCCGGAAGCAAGTTCCACTCCCTTGCTGTACTCATTATAAATGAGGATGCAAAACGCTGTCCGTATTTTCGGTATGTCAACAACGTACGGGGGAAACTTTTCCCGGCATCTTGTGGTTCGGTGTAAGAATGGGGATGGTGGAATTAGGTTGAACAATTCCTGTGCACACTCTCCAAAATATATCCCGTACATCCGATTGGCAAGCAACCTTTCTTCGATGGTCGACTCGTGAGTTTCGCCCTAATTAAAGACTCATCTCCGATGAGTCTCCTGGCTCGGCGGTCTATTGAGTCGAGGTTGTCAAGCTGGTACTTAGCGGATCCATCCCAAAGATGGCAGCAGTACTTCATACATGACCGGACTTGTGCGTTATAAAACCATCAGCCGATTGTTGTGGTTCATGCCCTGTTACACCACAATAAAAATACAGGTCTGAGCATTAACGATATACTTTAAAAAATATTACCGATAATGTATACCCAAACCCAGATTCCTCTTACAGCGGAAGAAACAAGAACATTTAAAAATGTTATAAAGGAAAAATCTATATATATAAAATTCAAAGTCCTGACTGACTGACTGACTGATATATCAACGCACAGCCTAAACCAGTGGTCCTAGAGACATGAAATTTAGAGGGGATATTCTTTGTGAAGAGTAGGTATCCACTAAGAAAGGATTTTTCGAAAATCCACCCCTAAGGGGGTAAAATAGGGGATGAAAGTTTGTATGAAAGTCCGTCAGTTTCGAAGTTAGGATCTTCAAATTTTGTGTTTAGGCTGAAGATTGAAAATTAATTCATACGTGTCTCAGTGTTTTTAATAATTCCGCCCTCAAAGCGGGTTAAAGTTGTTTTGTTTTCTTTTATTTTTGTAGAAAAATATTTCATTTGCTTCCTGTAGGCCACGCGGGCGAAGCCGCGAGCAGAAGCTAGTATAACATATAATACGATAATAACTGTAGTAGTTACAAACTGTGTCCCAGTAACGCCCACCTCAGATCAACAATATGGATGTGGTATTTCCACATTAGAAATTACTTTGAAGGCCTGTTGGGGTGGACGTTATATTTATTGACTGGCAAGTCACAGATCGTGAGTTCTTTTCTCACCTTGTTTCTTCTGAATATGGAGTAAAGTACGTACAAGTTGTACAAGCTCCCTTCCTAGCTTGGGATCAGATGTTTTTCTGTGTAAAGAATGTTCAGCTGGGCAATCCAGCATCAAGAAACCTTTTTATAGAAGTCGGCAAACAAGAATACGTACCACCTGGTGGTAAGCGGTTACCGTAGCCATATGGACGCATACAACACTCGGCGCATCACTCACGCGTTACCGACCTTTCACCCCTCCCCGATGAGCTCTGGCGACCTTACTCACGCGCAGGAACACAACATAAAGTTATTTGGCTGCGGTATTCTGTGAGGTGGAGGTACTTCGCCAGTCGAGCTGCTTTGCGCGAAATAACACTATAGGTACTCGACCTCTCTTAAAATCTAATCAAAAACCAAGCAATTTTTTTAAATCAAGATATATGTGTGACAATGAGCACATGTCTTTCAGGCCAAAGAATAGTAAAGTTATAATTATATAGATATGTAAAGCGTCGAGGTATTTCACAGTGCTCACAGTATACCAACTCGCATAATAGCAGACTGGAGCGAAAGGGAAAGGGTTGCTTAACCCTTTAACGTGTAGACCTCGACATTGTTAGAAGAGGCATATTAATTATGATATGCTATGTTAAGTTTTTTATTGTAATGAGTTTTGAAGATTGTAAAAGTTTGGTGAAATTCGTATAATTAATAAGTTAAAAATCCTTTATAGATTTTCCTATCCGTTTCACTACTACAAGAACTATTGAATAACAAAAAAGTAATGAACAGTGAATACATTTTTCACCTTACTCCCATGTGACGGGAGCGAAACGGCCAAGCCACATATTATGACTAAGTTGTAGAGTTTGTGTTAGGGCTTGTAGAGTAAGTGCATGTAGAGTTATAAGCTTGGCTCTACATGAGATCTGATAACTTTTTGACAGTGCGAGCCATATGTCTTGGCAACATTTTACATGAAAATATTTTTGGTGGGATATTAGATTACCCCAATTTCACCGTAACACATAGTTCAATTTTATTTTACACCTAGCTAATGCCCCCTCTAATACATCTCTTATACACTACAGTCGTAGCGTAGGTGAGCCATCAGTACTGTAGGTAACCCTCCCGCGGTAACCGGGGGCCATTGTTACCGATCAATACAGGCTGCGGATTAAATAACAATCGTTCATTCACTCACTCACTCGTTCAACAACCGCTCAACAGTTTTAATATAGAATCAATTCGGAATTTGAATTTGTTTGAATAACTTTGTTAATTTGTATTTTTTTAATTGTCATTTGACAATTTTTGAAACGAAAAGGACATTGTTATGATACAATAATGTTGATCTTGCATATAAGTTATGAACTTTAGACTTAGAATCTAAATCACTTATTCAAGTACTTAATTAGCAAAGTTAGCAACTGGAGCTTTCAGAGAGCTGGACTTGACAGTCAGCTCCCTTCTAATGTTTGTGCACTTACTAACTCCGACCAAATCACCACTTCCTAGGGTGAGATTTTGGTCACGCACATATATTCATTAGTAAATGAAAGTATCATCTCCATTCGTTTTTCCGTTGACGATCATGTCGCAGGACGTGGGTTCGATTCCATGACATGAACCTGTCTGTCTGCATGTCCTGAGTCTGGGTATAAGTGCATATACAAACATAGAGTAATTATGTAGTATATCAGTTATCTGGTTTCTATAGTAAAAGCTCTGCTTAGTTTGGGATCAGATAACCGTGTGAGGTGTCCCAGGATATTTATTGACCGAGCGAGCGAAGCGTCTCCGTTTTAGCATGGACAAAAATGCTTTCGTATGTCTGTCCGGCTTTTTCTCCTCTACATGTCGTATTTCTCAACTAATTCTCGTGAACTTTCGTGAGCAGGTTCGGTAAAAACTTTTTTTTTGCCGATTCGGTTTTTTGGATTTTTTTCTGAAAAAACTGAATCGACAAAAAAATTACTTGTAGAGTCTCGCGAGGTCTAAAGCTCACAGGACACTAGTTTTATTTTTATTAGATTAGTACGCTTGCACCTTATACCATTTTCCAACTATCTCCAACTATCATCAAATCTTTCCTACTTCACAAAATCAATCAGCCTACGAATCGATCCCTGGTTACCATGGCAACGTGCCAGCGTGAAATGTCATTGCCTCGCCCATTACCGCCCCACAAACACAGCAGTGTGCACACAGCCGTCACAAACGCGCCAAAACAACCGTGAATACTCCTTGATGATGTACCAGACACAACCAGATGGAACTGACCTTCCCTCCCATAGAATAGAAACAGCTTATTAACCTTTTTTTTTTGTATATTCATAATTGCGGCTGATCAAAAATGCAATATGATATTGGCCTTGGTTTCCTGTTGTGCCAAGCAAAACCTTCCAAAATGGAAAAATACTTATTTAAGTATTATTATGTGTATTCCTATTTGAAAAACATTTTGAATTTCGAATACTAATCGAGTGTTCATCGGCGAAGTTTCTAATTGTTTTGTTTTTCCTGGTAGTTTTACTCCGCCGACTTTAAAGTGTTATTAACACAGGATGTATATAAAGGTGAGATGTGTCTTCGTTATTTGGTCGGCTAAAACTATTACGTACGGCTGTTGGATGCACAAATGAAAAGTCAAGTAATGAAGTTACGTGTTTAAATTGATTTTCTTTTGGTCTTTGTGCGCGTGTACGAGATGCAAGGTTAACTTTGCAGAGTTTTGTTAACTTGCTAGGTTCCTAAGGTGTAGTCTTTAACTTTGTGTCTTTCTTGCAACTATAGTTATCCGATAACGATGACAGCTCAGTGGTAGTGACGTCGGAGCCCGGTTACGGGTTTAAAGTCTAGACCTTTCGAAGAAGGAAGCATCGTGAGGTGATAAGGTTCTTTGTAGAACCCGCCTGGCTGGCTACCACCCTGAAAGTCTTCTAGGCTATGTATTGGTCGTCAACACATTGCGAATCCCCTGGTATTGCAAATATCCATGGACAGCGGTATCCATTTACTAGTAGGTGGACCACATGCTGTAAGTCAGCCATGAAAAATAACAAAAATATGTTTGTCACAACACTAGCTCGACTCTCGCATCAGCGTGTCCCGTCACTAAAGGACTATTAAGTTGTTGTTGTTGTTTATAATATTCGCCAAAAGGCAGGCAAAGGTCTGAGCCATACAGCCTAGTCTTATTTTCATTTGTTCATAATATATTCAAATTCAAAAGGCGAACGCCATGTCTGTTTTTCTAAAAAAGGTCTGATCCAGGTCTGATTTATTCAATTCAAAAGGCTAAAAGCCATGTCTGTTTTTCTTTTTCCCAAAGAAGGTCAAAGCCAAGTCTGATTTGATATTTTATAGGGCCGAAGCCATGTCTCATCCGTTATTTTTCCTTTTAATTTGATAAAGTAACGTCATAATCCATAAAATAAAGGTAGTATGTATTAGAGATCCTTAACACTTCTCAATATAAACTTGTATATGGGTATGTAAGTGTTAACATTTCTTAAAGTTTCTTGAAGGGTACGCGGGACGCTTTCAGATTCTTTATAAATATTAATGAGATCTTCGATCAACAGCAGTCTTTCAATTGCAAAAGCAGGGCAGCTGAATATTATGTGATCCGCAGTTTGGTCATAATCAAGGTTGCAGAAATTACAGGATGGTGATGAAATAATTCTCATTCTAGCGAGATGTGCATTTAAACGATAATGTCCAAATCTGAGTCTCATTAACGTGGTATAAAATTTTCTATCAATGACATCCTTTCTGTTTGAGAACCAAGGAATGGAAAGAAATTCTGAATTTATCCTCGCATACCATAAGCCTTTACCATCTTCTAGAATGCAATTCCAATGTATCTTCCATTCTTCATTTAGCTTCTTTTTTATGTTAGAATAAAAATCTGTGTAAGGTATGGCAATATCAGATAAACTGTCAATGTCCATATCAACGATAGTCCTAGCTAAGAAATCAGCATTTTCATTTCCTGTGACACCAATGTGAGAAGGAGTCCACATAAAATTAATTACAACGTTGTCTTCATCATATAGTTTCCACCATAAGCTCTTGATTTCATAAATGATGAAAGAAGTTTTGGCGTCCAAAGATATAGATTGCAATGCCTTCAAAACACTCATGCTATCCGACATCAGCAACCATTTCGTTGATATAGCTGGATTGTCTTTAATAAATTGAAGTGCAGCCACAATTGCATAGCATTCTGCAGTATATACACTAGCAGGTGATGGAAGTGGAAAACCACGACCAATTTTAAGACGTGGTATATAGAACGCACAAGATACTTTGTCTTCCTTTTTGGAACCATCAGTAAAAATGTGGCAAAATTCGGGATATCTGGATATTAACTCATATACCTCCTCCTTACCACTCAGAGTTTCTTTAATGTTGATAAACATGTTACTAAATTTACTGTCAAAAGTGCCAGTATAACAAGGCAGTGTATTTATAGATTTGTGAATAGTATATTGCTGATCATATTGTATTACATCAGAAAAATTATGAAGTATATATGGAGCAGATTCAACAAAAGGTGAAAGACTATTGTAATATGATAGTATTTTTCTAAACAAAGGATGATTAGAGAAAGAAATGATATTGAGTAAAAATCGGAATTTAAGGTATTTAAATCTTAATTTAAGAGGAGGTATAAGGCATTCAGCCTGCAAAGAAACAATAGGAGTTGTTCTCATAGCCCCAGTAATGAGCCTCAGGTTTTTGTTCTGAATGACATCTAATTTATTCACTAATCTTTGATTTGAAGCATAACAAAGGAAGCCATACTCAAAATGACTCCTTACTATGGATTTATATAACATTAACAAAATTTTTGGATCAGCTCCCCAACTTGTACCAGCCAAAACTTTTAAGGCATTAAATGCCCTAGAAGCTCTGTCTGCAATGGAATTGACATACTTAGTCCAAGATAAATTATTGGTAAAAATTATGCCTAAGAATTTAGCACAACTATCAATACTTAAAATAAAATTGTTATAAAACAATTTTATACTGAAAGGGCGAATTTTGTTAAAAATCACAACTTTGCTCTTCTCTGTGCTTATATCTAAATTTAAATATGAAAAATATGAATGAAGTTTTTCCAATGAGTCATTTACGCAAGACTCTAAATCTCTTACATTCGACCCAGAGGCATAAATAATTAGATCATCTGCATATTGCAAGTTGGATACTTTTGTACCTAAAATAATATTTAATTTATGAATGTATAGAATAAAAATGAGAGGACTTAATATTCCACCTTGACATACACCCTTAAAACTAAATCTAGGACCTAATATTGTAGTGTTATTGTTAACTTTAACAAATACTTTTCTGCCATGTAAGAAATTAAACACCCACTGAACAATTTTTTCAGGAATGCCCAGTGACCTTAACTCTTTGGCAAGAATGTGATGATTCACATTATTGAATGCACCAACAATATCAAAAAAGACACTTATCAAAATTTTATTGTTCTTAATAGAATTGAAGATATCTAAATGAAGATGTTCTATACTGTCCCTTGAAGACTTTCCACGTCTAAAACCAAATTGGTTTGATGGTAAGAGGCAATTGCTTTCTATGTAGAATTCTAGCCTACTTTTTATAAGCTGCTCAAAAATTTTACCCATGCATGAGGTAAGAGCAATTGGTCTATAAGAATCTGCTTTGTGTGGCTTCTTGCCGGGTTTCAAAATGGGTACTAAACAGTCAACTTTCCAATCTTCTGGAATAAGGGATGAGGACCATAAACTATTAAAAATGTTCAATGTAACATCTCTACACAAAGAATTCATATTCTTAAGAGCTTTGTATGGAATAGAATCTAAGCCACATGTAGTATCTTTTCTAGAATTAATAGCAGAATTAAACTCACTTAAAGTAAAAGGTCTAGAAAGATAATCAATGACAGAGTTATTATTACATGAATTGGAAGTCAGCGGTAATTCAACTGTATCAGGAGTATATTTTGATAAAAATTCATCAGCCCAATTCACATCCATGACAGATGTATTATTGTGTATAAATGTTTTATTAAACTTTTTAATATAATACCAGATTCTACTTAAAGGTGTAGAGCGATTAAATGATTCACACAGCTGTTTCCAGCTAAGTTGTCTTTCAGTTTTCAAAATGATTTTTTTAACAGCCTGTAACCTTTTAAAATTAATGTAATTAGATTCAGAGGGATCAGCTTTAAAGGACAAATAGGCATTTTTACAGTTTAATACTGCTTCATTACATTTATTATTCCACCAAGGTAAAGGGGGCCTTCTGCTAGATCTGATTAATGATTGTGAAGGTTGACTGTTTGAAACCTTAATAGAAGGAAGAGACATACGCATAGCTTGTTTAATTAATTCTACTAGATCACTGTAACATTGTATGTCATTAGAATAATCAAAGTTATGATTAGAAATAAGAAGAGCTATTATTATTTTATATTTAGACCAATCAATTAATTTTAAATTAATACTTTTTGTAGTTGATTCCTGTGAACTATGATTAAAAAGTGTTATATTTGTGATTACAGGAAAGTGATAGCTCCCTAGAGAGTCATCATCATACACTTGCCAATTGCATGCTGAAGCTAATGAAGGAGATACCAAAGTGAGGTCAAGCGCATTTTGCTTCCATCTGTGAGAACCTACAGTAGTCATCTGACCATCATTCAAGATCACAAGATTATTATCATCAATACTAGCAAGAATATCTGTGCCTCGTGGATCTGATGCAGAGCACCCCCACATAGTGTTATGTGCATTGAAGTCACCTGCTATGAATACAGGCTGTGGAAGACTTTGAACGAATTTATCAAATTTAGTTTTAGTAAAAGAAATTGGTGGATTTGGAGGACTATAAACACTGGCAAATGTAAATTGTTTATTACCATATGTAATTTGAACTGCGATATTCTGAATAGAATCATCAGAAAAGGTATCAATGATCCGAAAATTTATCTTATTATGTAAAAGTATAGCTACACCATTGTGATCATTACCGGAATCAAATCTTACTATATTATATCCTCTAATTCTAAAATTGTGTCGTGACTTGAGCCAAGTTTCACAGACAAGAGCAATGTGTATATTAGTCTCATATAAAAACTGTGTGAATAAAAAACGATTACTAATTAAACTCTGTGCATTCCATTGAAGTATATTTAACTGGTCCATTAAAAAGAAAAAAGAAAGAAATATTATTTGGCTTTGACTGTATCTATGAGAACCTCTTTTATGAGTTGTGAAGATATTGCTTTTTCTTGAGATTTGTTGAGCGTAATTATTTTAGTGATAGAGTTTAAAATAATATTTAAAATATCATCCTTATTCAGTAACGATAATAAAACATCTGTAGAATCTTTTTTCCTAATATCAGGGAAATTATTTTTAGTGAATAGATCAGCAAATGTACTATTGTTAAGAACTGCCTGATTATCTTTTATTTTTTGTTTTTTAATGGGACATTGACCAGAGATACTGATGTGGTTTCCGTTACAGTGTATACATATAGCTTTGTCCACTGGAGTGCTACAATCTTTATATGAGTGATTTTCGCTACATATGGAACATTTCACAGAATTTTTGCAGAATTTAGCAAGGTGGCCATACCTGAGACAGTTATAACATTGTTTTACGGGTGGAATATACATTTTAACAACAAACCGCCATCCATTAAGGTCTACATGATCGGGCAGCGCATTCGACGCAAACGTAATTGCGACTGTCCCCGTCGGCTGTAAGCTGCTGCCTCCTGTGTCACATCGTATTTTTTTCATAATGCGTTTAACACATATTATTTTCCTGTATGTAGATAATAGTTTGTAAATCTTGATATTAGATATATTAGCTGGGACATTAGTAATAACGCCTGTCACCTCTGTACCTGCTGCTGGAATAGATGCTTTGAAATGATAATCAGCTAGGAATGTTTTATTATTTAAAAAGGCATTTGCTAAAGCAGGCTTTTCAAAATGCACACCTATCTTATATTTATTAATAGACTGCAAGAACTTGATACCCTTATTGAATCTTTTAGCTTGAGTAGACAAAGACATCATGTCCCGCGTACCTATTGGTCTTTTTTCATCACTAGATTCTACAAAGACCACATAGTCAGTAAATATCGAGTCTTCAGGATATCTTCTATTATAATCGGAGACATAGTATGGTTTATACTTCCTTTCATCCTTCGGATCTTCATCGCAACTTGAGTCTTCAGAAGAGTCCTCCTTATCATTTGGCCAACCATCTTCAGCTGGCGAATCTTCGGTCATTTTCTTTTTTTTTCGCTTTCCCATACTGAGAAACTTGAAATAAAGTTATTCAAAGATGTAACAAATAAATATGAAAATAATTTTCAAAAAAGCCGCCTTAACGATTCAAGGTTCCCGCGCTTTTTTCTCCACATCTCAGGACTATTAAGAGTTTGACAGATCGAAACGAGATGGTTTCCCGCGTGTTTGAAAAAGTTTTATTATGTGTCTATAATATTATTTTTAGGGCTTGTTTGATGTAAATAAGCTCTAACAATACCTAGGAGCGCATACGCAGCTATAGGTCGATGATTTTTTGCATGGATAAAGTTTTTAGGCCTGAGTGATAGTGACAAAGGCTCTATGCCTATAAAAACATTGAGGAAAATAACAAGTTACAAAACAGTCTGTTTTGACATATTGATGCTAGAGAATGGGAAGACGCGTTGTTTCAGCCAGAATCAGAAACAACCAAACCAACATCCAATAGAAACTCATAAATGAAGTAAAAAGTAACAATATTATTGTGTAAGGGTATTTAATTAAAATTATGCAGTTTTTCACTTGTTTTACATTACATATGGACATCGACTACCACAAGTTATGACAAGGCCAAAATCAAAGCACGACTGTACCCTTAACTATTTCTTTATTGTAACAATATAAAATGAACTAATTGGTCAACATTTACTCATCAGTACCCCTAAATGGTGCGATAACAACAAAAATTCAGTCACGCTCACTTTACCCCGAATTACGAGGGTTCTTGATGATAGTGATCTATAGTCACTATCTGGTGATTTCATACCCAGTGATATGTTTCATTAATTTATTAAAGTTATTATCACAGATATAAATCTAAGTAGATAACGTCCCTCCATCCGTATGAAAACCAAGCGTGTAATTTTTTTTGGAACTACCTTAATGTCTCAAGATTGATTTAGTTAGGTTACCATTCGATTTTTAACGTGAAAATGAAGCTATCCTATTTGTCAGCTAAACATATCCCTCGCTACACATCTCTGGTGGACATGCAGCCTTATGCGAGTTCCCTGTCAGCGCGAAACAGTTTCAAAAGAAGAACATTGTGCCCCATTTTTGCACAGATTTTAGATGACGCGAGTACATACACTCGCGTCATCTATTTAGATATATATCTGTGGTTATTATCAAGATTAAGATGTTTTGTACGGAGGAATTGTATTATTCTGAGGAATTCGAATCCATAACGTATTAGACTTTACAAAAATAATAAAAATTAGTTACAATAGAAGCATAGATGTACTAAGCATTTCATGTTATAATCGTTGTTTAAACCGATCAGATACCTACTTATGTTTTTGGTGAGCGCAGGTATATACTCCGTGACTTTTTATTCGTCTTAGAAACGCAGCCCATTTAATGTACCTAATGAATAGGTAATATTAATGAAAAAAAAGTTTTTTGACATTTGTATACTTAAAAAAACAAATATTATGGACGCATGACGTAGTTTTAAACACCCTGTTAGGAGCGCAGTCTACTAGACTCGTGCTCTGGATTGGTATTTTCTACCATTTTATACGTAAACTTTAATTATTAACCCAAGGATGTTAAAAAAGTCGGATATATTCTCGCTAACAAAAAACTGTGTCACTCAAGTCGGCCACCACGCTGTACGTACAAGCCATGCACACATTCACACATTAGTTGAGCGCGAGTAATCGACTCTGTGTAAACGGCGACAGAGTCTAGTTCCCGCGGAATAGCCAACTAATGTGTGCGTGAGAGGTTGCCGACTCCATAGACACACTTTTTTGTTAGCGAGAATATGTCCTCCGTAGTCTGTGTATTAACCCGATTTTTTATAATTCTATTTTTTTTTTAAATTATACAACTGATAGTATACAACTACAACTATACAACTACAAAGTATACAACTGATAGTAAAAAGTCACGGTTTATAATCTTCTTCTTCTTCTTCTGTATATATAAAAGGAAACCGTGACTGACTGATCTATCAACGCATAGCTCAAACCACTGAACGGATTGGGCTGAAATTTGGCATACAGATAGTTATAATGACGTAGGCATCCGCTAAGAACGGATTTTTGGAAATTCCACCCCTAAGGGGGTAAAATAGGGGATGAAAGTTTGTATGAAAGTACGTCAGTTTTGAAGTTAGGATGTTAATTTTTTGTTTAGGCTAACTCTACGCGGACGTAGTCGCGGGCAAAAGCTAGTTTATAAATAAAAATATACCTAAAATCTGCGCCTGTGATTATCTATAAATACTCGAAACCACTCGTACTTCGGACAGACAAACAAACTTAAAGGAAAACAAGCTTAAAGCAAAGAGATGAGATGATGAGAGAGAGCTTAATTCAAGAGAGGTAGAGCATAGCGTTTATTCGCTCAAAGAGCAGCTCGACTGGGGATGTACCTCCACCTTACAGAATACCGCAGCCAAATAACTTTATGTTGTGTAAAGTTGTGTTCCTGCGCGTGAGTAAGGTCGCCAGAGCTCATTGGGGAGGGGGGAAAGGTCGGTAACGCGTGAGCGATGCTTCGTGTGTTGCAAGCGTCCATATGGCTACGGTAACCGCTTACCATCAGGCGGGCCGTATGCATGTTTACCGACTTAGTCGTATAAAAAAAAAAAAAAAAAAAAAAAACAGCTAAATCTTAAACAAGCTCAACAATATAAAAGTGTATTTCCCAAATCAAATAAGTCAACAAAGCGCCGAGCGGTGTAAATTGCTATATCCGGTCGGCCGCTCCATTTCCGCCAATAAAGCCTACTTCCGGCGGACTCCCCGCCAGGTGGCGCCACTATTTAGTTTATTTCGTGTCTTGGCACCAAGAAAATTCAGCCTTTCAGGGGAAATTACATTTTACGGTGAGTTGACCGCTTGTAGAGATGCGTTCAGGTATTTTATGCTTATAATATTTCCTATTTTATATTGTGTACAAACTTCTTTAGGTTTTTTTCTACGAAGGCTCGCTTGTTTTTTATCTGTAAATAAGCGTACGGCCCGCCTGATGATAAGCGGTCACCGTAGCCATATTGACGCTTGCAACACACGGGGCATCACTCACTCGTTACCGACCCTTCCCCCTCTCCAATGAGCTCAGGCGACCTTACTCACGCGCAGGAACACAACATAAAGTTACTTGGCTGCGGTATTCTGTAAGGTGGAAGTACTTCCCCAGTCGAGCTGCTCTTTGAGCGAATAAACGCTATGCTCTACCTCTGATAAAAATGGTTTTACTCGGCCGTAAATATGAGGATATATGTAGGTATTTAGTTCATCTTAATAAGAGGATCTTGAATTTAGTCATACTACAGTAATTTTTGCAGGGTCGGCAACGCGCGAGTGATACTCCTGGTGTTGCAAGCGTCTATAGGCTAGGTGACCGCTTACCATCAGGCGGGCCGTATGCTTTATTGCTACCCTAATAGGTATACAATGATAATTGTAATGTTAGTGAGTACCTTCTCAATACTTCTTTTAAGGCGATGATAGCTCAGTGGTAGTGACGTCGGATACCAAGACGAAGGTCCCGGGCTCGAATCTTACAATGAGCTCGAGCTTTCAGTGAAGGTAAACATCGTGAGGAAACCATAGCACGGTGGTATATAGCTACCACCTTCAAGTTGTAAATCTGTCGCCAAGCACCTATCGGTGTGTTCCGACAGCTGCACTTGAGAGCCAGTTCCTTCTAGGCTTTGTGTGCTTACCACAATCGGCCACATCATCACTTACCATGGTCAGATTACTGAAAAAAAAAAAACACAGGCATATAACCTAAAAGCCGCCCATAAATATTAATAAATAAAATCCTTACCTGCCATCCGTTAGTATCCACGGCCACGAAGCTCATCACCCCTCTTTTCTCTCATGTGGATGTCTCATCACAGTTCACTCACTCAGTTCACTCACAACGATAATAGTCTATCAATGCTTTTATTCTCCGTAAGGTTTCACTTCATTATCCATAGCGATTTTGAACAAGTTATCTTGATATTACAGTATTAGGTATATTACAAAAATGACTTGCAAGTATGAGAGTGATAGGGTGAACATTACCTTTTGCGAAGTGTGAACAGTTTACATAGATGCATTTTCATAGATATATCCATTTACTTACTGTCAGAACAAATGTCGGCATGTGTTGTCATTTGTACTCGGTAAAAGTTGTACGTAGTATTTATATACCCTGAGGTAAAAGTATCAATAAAAAATCGGTCAAAGGTACCGTACAATAATAATATTAACTAATTCAAATTGACTATGAAATTAATAGAAGGCGCAACAAAATTAATTATTAATTTTATTTCATTTTTATTGTTTATTGTTCTGTGAAAATTTCAAGTGTCTACCTATTTCGGTTTATGAGATACAGCCCACTGAGAGACAGACGGATGGACGGACGTTCCCGGCACCATTTGGGTAGGGCACTCTAAAAACGAGAAATTGGCATTCATTATGACGGGCCAGTTGGCGCAGTTGGTTAAGGTTCACCTTACGCGCCGCTGGTCGTGGATTCGATTCCCACACAGGACATGCATTTGTGTGCATGAACATGTCTGAATGTCCTGAATCTGGGTGTAATTATGTATATTAAGTATGTATTTACAAACAAAAAGTAGTATATGTATTATATCAGTTATCTGGTTTCCATAGTACAAGCTCTGCTTAGTTTGGGATCAGATGACCGTATGTGAGAAATGTCCCAGGATATTTATTTATTTATTATATGTATTTAGTCGTTCAAACTATGAACGCGCAGTTAGTTTCAAGGCAGCGTTACACATATCCGTGCTCACGGCACATACTCAAGTATAGTCGCTCTATTAATATTCTATCTCTATGATAAAAATATCATCTTAGTTATTATAGATGAGAATCCTTAAATAAAATTATACCTACTGTAATAAACGTAATAAGGATGTATATCTCAATTATAAATTATACTACAATAATATACAATAATGGGTGGTGCGGGAAACCTCGGCATTACCGTTACCGAGTATTTGTACTCCAACTTTTTGATAACAATGGCTGCTTGTTATCGCTCGCATAATGTGGATCAGCCATCGACATTATTTTATTTTTAACTAGCTGTCCCCCGCGGTTTCACCCGCTATCCCGAGATAAAAAGCCTATGTCCTTCTCCATACCATAGGCTATCTGCATCCCAAATTTCATGA
Organism: Polyploca ridens; assembly: GCA_951394255.1. Lineage (NCBI taxonomy): Eukaryota > Metazoa > Arthropoda > Insecta > Lepidoptera > Drepanidae > Polyploca > Polyploca ridens. The sequence continues at coordinate 5,300,386 of OX596265.1, read as the reverse complement.
TGATCCGTGGAGTAGTTGAGGCGTGAAGGCGTAACAAACAAACAAACTCACTTTCGGAGTTAAGATGTTACTCACGGCCAGTAACTCACTCCGTAAGAAGGTCAAAGATATAGCACGCTTGCCCAGAATCCACCCAGTTTTCAGGGTTTTTTAGGTGTGTGTATAGGTGTTTGACCGCAATCTCACCGAAGGTAAGTGATTTAGCTGAAGGTGGTAAGAACACAAAGCCTAGAAGGAACTGGCTCTCAAGTGCAGCTGTCGGAACACACAGATAGGTGTCTGGCGACAGATTTTCAACTGTAGGGTGGTAGCAAGCCAGGTACTACAAAGTACCTCACCATTGTGCTATGGTTTTAAAAAAAAAACATTCAAATATGCATCATCATTCAAATATGCTTTCGCAGGCTCTTATGAAAATTCTGAATCTAATACCGGTTCGGATGACTGCATTTGCTGAGACGAGTCGGCAATAAAAACAATTTTTCATATCAATTTCATTTTTTCAATTACTCTTTTTCAAAACAAACTTACTCACGATGTTTTCCTTCACCAGAAGCTCAAGCTCATCGTTGGATTCGAACCTACTTACTATTTCTCATCTAGGCCGTCTGGCTATAGTCATAGGGTGCCCCATTATCATAAAACACAGAATAGATACTGACGTACCCAAAGTGCCCAGGGCCTCCTGTAGGTAGAAGACATCCCTGTTCAATACCAATGTGTTGTCGACCTTTACAAAGCCTCGAAGACAACTCTCAGCTCTCAAGTGCAACTGTCCGAAGAACACACTGAAAGCCCCGATATACCTAGTTTGCGACAGATTATGGACCCGAGTGTAGACAGAGTAGACAGCCAGGCAAGATACACTACCCTACTCGGTAGTAGCACTGTAGCAAGGTTATATTTCATCGCTGAAAACTCAAGCTCATTGTTCGATTCCAACCTGCGACCTTTATCCCGGCATTCAACATCACTGAGCATCGAACAATTAATCCAAAGAAGCACAATGACGTTCATTTTGCTTAAAATCTATTCCGCTAATTTCCCAACAACTATAATGCGCTCTGATTGGCCAAGACTGCACGTCTATCATCAAGACTGCACGTCTGTTATCAAGACTGCACGTCTTTTTTTTTTTTTTTTTTCTGTATATAGGCCTGTGTTTGACCGCAATCTCACCATGGTAAGTGATGATGTGGCCGAAGGTGGTAAGCACACAAAGCCTAGAAGGAAATGGCTCTCAAGTGCAGCTACGTCTGTTATCAAGACTGCGCATCTGTCATCAAGACTGCATATCTGTCATCGAAACTGCACGTCTGTCATCAGTCTGACGTCTGTCATCAAGACTTCTTACCCTTTCCTATATTTTCCTATCTTTTCCTAATTGAAGCAAACTGCCAAGTCAAGAACACACGATGCAGTGATTTGTCCTTACTGTGCAAAATCAGTGACTACATAGTTGCGGAATTAGATTGCTTGATATTATTTATTTAAGGGATTTTTCCTCGGTGTTACTGTGCTATCACCACTTCATGATATCCACACAAATCTTTCACCAATTTTTCTTACAAACAAATTTCGTAACGGGAAAGTTTTCAAGAAAAATAATTACAATAGGGGTAGCTGCCCCATCTTTCACCACCGACACCGGGCCATGGGGGCCGGGGTCCGGGGAACACCGGGGTGGGCCGAGGAGAGCCCCTTTGTAGGTTGGAAGTTTCTTAAATAATTACGTACGCTTCTTTTATTTTTTGCAAACATTTGTATAACGAGATTACAGGCCACGATGATTAGCTTTCGCCTTCCTTTATTATTTTTACCTTTTTAATAAACTGCTACGGTTGTTATGATAAGGTCCTATCAGTCGGATCCTTTCATTACTACGGTTGTTAGGTATTAAAGAAATCATATAATGTACCTATAATAATCTTATAGACCAGAGGCTAAAAAAGATTTTATAAAGAAATGTATATCGGATATGGGCCTTTTAGAATCCTAGATAATTCCATTAGTAAAAGATTTCTTTAAAATTCTCCATTTAAATCAATACTGTACGGGCTACCTGTACGATGCTAGTAGTAGTTAGCCCAGTACATTTGCATTTTAGTTGAAGTACCACTTGTGAAGTATCAAAGGTATATTGACTATATTCACAGTAAATGTTTGGTGATTTGTTCCTCTTGATGTTGTTGATGTAAAACGTTATAATGCACTCCAGTAAAATTTTAAGAATCTGTGTATTTATGCTATTATTAGCGGGCGACAAAGTAGGTTGCTGCGTACACAGAAAAATGTACGGTGTTGAAACCGTACACTACCGTACAAGATTATTTTATTTGCCTATGAACTGGTTATAGCACTGGCGCTAGGTGGCATAGGTGGTTTCACTAATTCCTTACTCCCGGGATAGCCTCCACATATCATGTAACTGAACAATAGAAATAATCATTGAGCAGTGAGAAATCTCATAAAACACTATGTGTCACACGCACCATCCTACATTGCATAGAGTATAGTCCGTAAGCTATAATGAATTAAGCCGGCTTTTCACTATGGGATATAATATAATATAATTACATCTTGAGATATAATATTTTATCGCTCGTCATACATTTTGTACACACTGTGCTATATTACATCCCAAACTATAAATATTTTTTCGACAAAATGTATGACGAGCGATAAAATATTATATCTCAAGATGTAATTATTTTATATAATATCCCATAGTTTTTTTTTTTTTTTTTTTTTTTTTTTTATTGAAAATAAATGATAAGTAATTAAATATAACATACACTTCTCGCCAAACTATGAAGTTTGATGGCGAGACACGCTCTTTACAGATTATTATACCTACCATTATTAAAAATACATACAAGAAAGGCATTTACATGCAACATATAATAACAACTAAGCTAAACAGTAGTCGGCAATTTTTTTTTTTTTTTTTTTGTGAAATATTATATCCCATAGTGAAAAGCCCGCTATCGAGCAGTAAGCTGCATCTCAGGGGATAAAAGAATATGGTTTTTAAAATGAATTTATGAAAGTGTTAGCAAATTATAATACTAACATAATTTAAATTGCATTCTACTGTGTTCGATCAAAAGATAATCATGAAAAAAAAAAGCAAAGAAAAAATTAAAGCTTGACCTCATGGCTTGATCATGGTTTTTTATGAATTAAGTTTTCTCAGTATCACTTACATTAAATGCACTTTTTGTATGTTTTTTTATTATTCACACGCGGCCATCTTATCCCAAACTAAGCAGAGCTTATACTAATTTGATATACGAAATATACTAATTAATTTTAAATTATAATAATAATAACTTATCCTGACTGAGCCTAAACTGCTGGGGCTACACAAATTTATTCTAATTTTAATCTCAATTTTCACCATCAAATTTTGTTAGGAAAAATAACGCGTTATTTTATATAGCACTATTCAAATATCGATTGTTATTTCGCGCGATATCACTACAGTATCGATACACGCCCGGGCTTTCAGGGCGGCGCGGCCTGGACTACCGGAGCGTCGCGTCCGCTGAAACCATTCGTACACCTGAGAGTTTATCGATGAACTTTACTCTAGTTTTTCATGAGCTGTGTGTGGGGAATTAATCGTATTGTTAAAGATTGTGAAGACCTATGTGTGTGGTGAGGATTTTTGTTCAATCACACGAATAAATTAAGGGATTCTGGAAGGACTAGATCCTTCGTGAGAGTGTCTAAAGTCTAAAATCGTAGCTTACATTATGTAAAATCATATAGAAAATATTATATTGTAGGTACTACTTTTTTTTGTAATGACTGCAAACATTTTGAACTATTTAGTTCAATTTAGTAACGGTAGTAGGTTCTTAATTTTGTTATTATAATTTTAGAAACTGTCGAAAAAAATTAATTTCAAGATTTATGTTAATTTACTTATTTTGTAATGACTGCAAACATTTTGAACTATTTAGTTCAATTTAGTAACGGCAGTTGTTCTTAATTTTTGTTATTATAATATTAGACATTGTCGAAAATATTGAATTTCAAGATTTATGTTAATTCTTCGCACCGTATCAAAAAGCCCACCTCACAGAACTTCATGAATTTCCTTACCAATTTCGTTAAAATCGAGATAGAGCCACCGAAATAATCAAATAAACCCATTGATTTGAACTCTCTAACAGTTGAACTGTTTTAATAGTCACAAAGTTTAAAAAACGCATGAAGTAATAATCACGGAAGCGAAAAAGGTAGTAAGTTACTACGAAATATATGTTATATGTATTTTAGTACAAACGCAAGATTCTTAGGTATAGAGGGAACCGTACATAGCTTTATGTAGGAAATACATAACTTTAACTTATCCAAGGGATAGCATACCCATCTAGGTAGATATGATATAAAAAACTTCTCTACATATCTATGTGTGCGTGAACTATTCACACAGATAAACTTTCATTACTGTTTTTGCAAGATTTGTGCGTGTGTGAAGCAATGTGTCTATGTGCGAGTGTTTAATACGGGGTGTAGAAATAATGTTAGTATGTGTGTGCGTGTTTGTATACAGAGTGTGGTGTGTGTGTGTGCCCCGCCCCGAGCGACGTGAGGTGCCCTCGGTGTCGCCGCCGGCAGGGATGCCCCGGCAGATGGTGGTAGCTGACATACATATCGATTTTTTGAAATGTTATACAATACTTACATTTTTAATGGGTATTTACAGATTACTCGTTTCTATGAGATGAATGAATAAATGAATGATTTATTTATATTAATCACAGTCAAAAAGTATGAACAATATAAAACTTAGAAACTTATTACTATTATAGCAACTGATAAACCTCAGATTCAGGAAACTCGATTAATCGTTGAACAAAGTAGTCAAGAAATTGCAGGTATTCCCAACCAAAAAGTAAAAAAAAAACTCCATAAACTCAATGCCATTATGATTAACAATTTAATTTTGAGTTAAATGTATAATAAATACTGTAGAAAAATATTTAATTCCTAACAAAATAAATGTTACAATTTTCAGCGAAAGTTCCGTCGTTTTCCACGTAGCCCGTCGCCTTTTACAGTAGACATAGGGCGGGCTACTGTTCACAGCCTGCGGCCTTCCTGACCAATCACAACGCTCCGAGCTATATCACTGTCCCACTCGCGCACACTGATATCCCCATCCGGTCATCTTTGTCGCTTCCCCCGGCGAAAATCCTAGCAATTGCACTACATTACAGAAATTTGTACAATAACTCGATAAACATAGAGTTTAATTTCATTTATAAAGCACCGCGTCGCTTGCAGCGTTCCGTGCCTGCGGCAATGTTTATTTGATATCGAGCGTCAGGCAGGCGACGATTTTCAAGTTCAGATTTCCCTTTCAAGTTATTGTGAACCTTATTCTAAAAGCCATTAGATCTACGTGGAATGAAACGTTTCGTGGAAATGTATTTACGTGTGCAATGCTGGCATTCTCATTGTTACATTACTGAACGCTATTTTGAATGCGGAAGCTTAAACTTTAAAAGTAGAACATTATGGTTGATATTTCAGTGAAGTTTTCATGCTTTTAGGCTGTTTTAGAAGTAGGTGCTTTATAGCCTGAGGCAAAAGCTATTTGCGATGACAATTTTGCGAGCGTCGGCGAACGAAATATGCCTTTTATTCGTACTAGAGTCGGGATTAAAGCTCTAAAACAGAATTGCTGTCTGTGGAAGGAGCTTTGTTGAAATTTGTCAACTACACCTACGTATTTGCAGCTGTCTTTATGTGAATAGGTGAATGAGACAGAGATTTGTCCATGAAGTTGTTCTCTTCACGGCAGCTGGATAAATAAAAAAAAAATACGAGGCCGAGACTGTTCCGCGTTTTGGCCTTCTCTCACATATATCCTCGACCATGCAGGATATCTCACAAGTAGCCAGAATTAGCACTCAGAAGAGCCAGTTTTGAACCTATAACCTTTAGATCGTACACCACTAGGGCTTTTTTACATTATTATATAAGGTCCTAATAAATTAGTGAATTTCCGCTTGAGGGATGAATGTATAGGTCATTACACTGAAAAAAATGATCTACAAAACTAGTTATGTAGGTTGACGTTTTGTTGTCGGGAAACTAACTTTAGTTACATTTAATCAAAAAATATAGCTGTCACTGACTACATACAAACTATATTATATAGTTTGTATGTAGTCAGTGACAGCTAAGTGATACGAGCATCAACGTTATGGTTCATTGACCTTCAGCATTGGGGTAAGCCACCATCGAAATCGGTATAGTCTCAGGTGAAGTGGACAATCGCGGACGCTTTGTGTTTGTGTAGAAATATACGCAAATATACAATAATATAAGAAAGGTAGAGCATAGAGCTAATACGCTCAAAGAGCAGCTCGGCTGGGAAAGTAACTCCACCTTACAGAATACCGCAGCCAAATAACAATGTTGTGTTCCTGCGCGTGAGTAAGGTCGCCGGAGCTCATTGGGGAGGGAGGAAAGGTCAGTAACCGCTTACCATCAGGGTAGGCTTTTTTACCCACTTCGTCGTATTAAAAAAATGGTGTAATTTAGCGTAGTCAGCTACACAGGGGAGTCCGATTCTTGCATCTTCAACAATAATGTCAAAATGCCAATATGGTTTGACGGGTATCTAAAACATTTTTGAGAGATATCCGTCAAGTTAGCCAATGGATGTTGAGATGCAATCTGGGGCCAATCTGGGGCTAAGAACTCGCGTCGGCCTGCGATGAGATACCCCCTTCCTTATTCATAATCGCTTTATAACTAAATCAGTGTAATAGTGTGCCCCGTCTCACTCTTTCGATCACCAAATGTCACCTGTCAGATAAAGACTTCGGAACTTTAGCTAATCAACGTTTGATAACTTTATTATGAATAAAGGGGATAGAATATTAAGATTATTTATTGCAACACACGTCATTCTCGCAGACTGGCAGACAGCTAATCGTAGTACCAACATTATGAAATTAATTGTTCGCCGAATGGTTACTATCTAATGCTCTGAACTATTTGATATTTTAGATAGACTTTATATGATATTAATCAATGATATTATAATAAAAAGAGGTAGATATCGCATTAACGCACGCTAATTGTTGCAGACAAATTCAGACAATTGTCGTAATTTTGCTTAGCGGCTATATATAGCTATCTCTTTCTGTACCATACGTTCCGTATTATCTATCGCATTCACCTAATTCAACAATAACTGAACGCCCCGCTTAGTATGAGGGTAGCATATCTCTATTATAATATCATTGATATTAATATTATAAATGAGAAAGTGTGTGTTGGTTTATCCTTTTTTCAGCATTGGACCAACGGAGTGGAATGATTTTTTGCATAAAGTTTATGTTTTGGGCCAGAGAGTAACATAGGCTACATTTATCCCGAGTACGCGGGAGAAACCGCGGAATGTAAGCTTGTAAAATTTTAAAGAAAGATACATAACACAACAAAATAATATAATTAATATTAAATAAATATTACTTTGTTTTAAAATACATAACATCTCAAGAAACAACAAAAACATAAACGTAGAAATAATAAAAGAGAAACGACAAAAATTCAAATTAATAAATCTACCTTAGTCGTAGCTGAAGACTGTATTACATAATCCAAAATACAGTCACCCTAACCACTATATCCTGGATTATAAGGTTGAATTTAGCTTGTTATAATGCTAAGTTTGATTTTTTCAATCCAAATGTTTCGATTCTAATAAGATTCCGCGCAAACAGTACTCCCCTTAAGAAGTTGAGAAAAAAATATAATTTGAAATAACAAGTTTGGTTTGATTTGGACCCACCCTCGTGTATTTTTACAAGATACCTCCCTTTCCCTTGCAAATCTTTCTGAATCCATGTTCTACCTATTTGTATAAGTATTTTCTTTCCTGAAATGTATTGTTTTGTGAAATTGTCTCTGCTAGCGGATGTTCCATAGACATCAAAGTATGGTAAAAGCATAGAGTTAGAATATTATAGAGTGATAGCGAAACATGACCAGTTTCATTGCATTCACAGATATATCGTACTAGTTGATTTACAGTCAGACAAAATGTCAATATGGATTCCTTGTCATTTGTTCTCGGTAAAAGTATCGATAATATACGAGAAATTGGCATCGTCGTCGTTTACTATATACGCGCTCTACGTTTCAAGGCATTTGTCTAGTGCAGTCTCTCTATTATTACTAACTCTGTGGGTAAAAGCATTTTTTTGAGTTATATGATTGTATTCCACAATCAATTATGTAAATACTAAAAGGTACAAATTAATTCTAGGGCATAAATCTGGGGCTAAGATCTGACTTATATAAAATTGTGGGGAGCAATAGAGTCTGTAACTGAAAACATATTTTTTTTTGGAATTTGGTTGTTGTTGATTTTAAATAGCTTAAAATGCCCACAGTACTTATTAAGGCGGCCCCCTGTGGCCGGCGCAACTTCAACGCAAGCATAGTCTAAAAGCTTGTTGTTTCAACCAACGTAATGTTTGACTGCGAAAAAAGGGAGACAGCATCAGAGCCGTCGGTTATAAGTCGGTAAATTCCGCTGATCACTCGCGGCCGCTTCGCTAGGTCGTCATTCATGATTTCGCATATCATAAAACTTGTTCCAGGCGTATACTTCTTGTGAAAAAATCTTACAAGTTTGTGAAAAAAAAGTTAGTTATTTAGAATCTCCAATGCAAGCCTGGTATCTAAATGTTTTCTTTACTTTTAAAATTTATAGGTACATTAGATATGGCCAAAGTTCAGGTAAAATTTGAGCAAAAACGCTGTTTTTCGGAGGCTTTTACTGAATTTATTTCACAATTTTATTTTTTTAATTTTATGTACAGAGGTATTGTATGAAAAGTATGGCGAATTGAGTGCTCTTAATTGTAAATAAATAGATCTTCAAAACGAATGGATTAGGCAGACAGTACCACTGCAGCATCAGGGCTGAAGAGTTCAATCCCCGAGTTGGCATTTGATTTTTAATGTAAAAATGAAGCTATCCTATTTGTCAGCTAAACACATCCCTCGCTACACATCTCTGGCGGACATGCAGCCTTCTGCGAGTTCACTGTCCGCGCAAAACAGTTTCAAAAGAAGAACATTATTCTTTTTGCACAGATTTTGACACGCGAAGTACATACACTTGCGTCATCTATTTAGATGTATATCTGTGTAACGTACATTATTATCATGAGTTAGGTACTTACTGACTCTACTACATTCAATTACATTTTTTTATTTGCATGGAATCTTTTTTTTAGATAAGCTTGTATTTAGACTAAATTTTAGCATGTTTTTTTAAATATACCATTAATGTAGCAAACAAGCATAAGGCCCGCCTGATGGTAAGCGGTTACCGTAGCATATGGACGCTTGAAACACACGGGTATCACTCGCGCGTTGCCGACCCTGCAGAAATCAAAAACGTAAAGGCGCAATGGAATGGAAGTCGATGTTTTTACCTATCTTTTTCGTGATTTTAAAAGTTAAGTTCCTCATATAAAAAACAAGGTATTTTGAGTCCATAGTCCTAACAAAGCATAAACTATTTTAACTACAGTAAAAGTAAAGTCCTTGTCATGACAGATGCCTTCCCACACAATTTTACGCGGATTCAATTCGACACGCAATTTTGACAGCAGGTAGGTACAATGTATCAAAAATACCAACCTGCAAATATTTACCACGAAGATTTAATTACACGCTTTTTTCTTGCAGCCTATTTGTTATTGCTTTACCTGTTAACCTATTAGGTATATTGGTAGTCTGTGGGTATATTACTATCTATTGGAAAATACCTATCTAAGTAGGTATCTATTGAAAATCAAAACACCATAGTTACCTAATTAATTCAGACACAAAATCATTCAGTTTAGACCTTCGAAGCACTTTTGAAGTTTAAAGCTACTGAAGTTATAGCCAGTTTGAGATTATATTTTTTTAAACCGAATGAAGATTAAAAATAAAAAGATAAAATGTATTTATTGGAACAAATATGAAATGTACATAATAAAGTGTGCACGAAAATAGCCACATTAGTTGTATAACTGTGTCGCAGCCATTTACGCCCACCTCCAAAATACAAGAGGCGTCAGCGTTCCATCAGAAACGAATTTATTTTATGAAATTAATAATTAAATTATTATATAAAACAAAAGAAAAAATATTTCAAATAAAAGATTATTTTAAATAGTAATTTTTAAAAACTTAAAAACTCAGGCATAATCTTTCTTTCCTTCATTTTTGATAGTTTAGAGATCCTAACAATAATGGCATATTTACAAAAAATATAAGAATGTTTTCATAATATCACACATAAACATCGACATTAGCAAAAAAATTAAATCCAATTTAGGCTTACAAAAACTTACAAGTGGCTAACCCTTGAGAAAAATCACAATCGATGGATTTAACACTCGATTCGTTTCTATCAAAGCACCAATACTGGCTGAATTGACAATAACGCCTTTTAAACTTTTGAATTTCGAAGCTGACGGTGCGGGCGTGTTTATTCTAAAAACTCTTTTATTTGAATTTTATTTTAAACTATAGAGACGAGAGCGTTATATTTTTTATCCAATATCATAGTTTTTTTCTTTTTATTGAGAAGCGTAACAAATTGTAGGCTCAAAACGTGTCATCTTGTCAGGCTCTATGGAGCAAGTAGAGTCTGCGCTAAAATATTCAGTAGTCATTAGTCGTTCCTTTCCGCAGTTGGTACACAGCCATTGTTCCAGAAGAGTTGAACTCTATACTTGTCTGACATCCTGGTACCTCTGTTGTGGATATGGCAAACAGCAGCTTTAGTTTAAAAAAAAGATTTTTCTGTGCACCATCAATTGCATTTTATGGTGTATCGTGATTAATTTATTTACCTGAAGGACGTCGAAACAGGAATACAACTCTTTGTGATTTTAACAAGAAATATTTACCTTCTTCTTCTTAGTTTTAAGTTTGGCAACCAAATCCAAATTAGAACTTATTTCTGCCAGTGCCGAGTAATAATATAATTTCCAGTCACAATAAATGACTTTCCCATATATTCCTCAGTCAGTCACCGTCCATAAAAGTCATGTTTTACTCCAATGGTGGATGTTTACCTTCTATTTCAATGATTACCTACTGATCTGGAAAAAAAAATACGAACGAATTATGCTTATACAAAAAAAAGTTTGAAGTGCAAAAATGGCCAGCATTAGAAATAAAAGAAGTTAAATATAATATTTAAAAGCAAAGTGTAGTAGTTTACACCATACAGCGCGTGCGTTAACATGTCCAATAACGGCACAAATTGATTTGTGCTCGGACGAAGCCGCGCGCGTTCCAAACGTTATAATTTTCGCGCCATGCTGAGCGCGAAAGCCACGATACATGCTGCGCAGCCAACCCTGAGAATGATTTAACTTTTTTTAGAACTAGCTTCTGAGTAAGTATTGCCTATTGTAAAAAAATACGATAATCTTTATTTGAATGATTACGGAAAATATCACTAATTTTTGCGTTACAACATGTCTTTGAGAATAGAATAGCATGCAGATTTGGCATTTATTTTTATGATATGTACACATTATGGGTACACCGTAATCTCACCATGGCAATAGCATGGTAATAGATGATGTGGCCGAAGGTGTTAAGATCTCAAACAGAAGAAGGCTCTCAAGTGCTCTACTGAATTATATAAATAGGTGCTTAGCGACAGATTTTGCTAGCCAGCCAGCAGGGCTATTTTAAAACGTCGGATTCGATATCGGAAACGGATTTAAAAAAATCCGAGGTGAATATCAGCAATTCCTATTTTAATTTCTGAAAACTATTCGATGAATCGAATTGATATTTCCGTAAAGAATCATAAAAAATATTCTAATTCGGAAATTAAAATAGCAATTGCGGATAATCGCCTCGGTAGTTTTTGAATCCGTTTCCGATATCGAATCCGAGCGTTTTAAAATAGCCCTGCAGGTGGGTACTACAAGCTACAAAGTACCCTACCACCGTGCTATGGTTTCCTCACGATGTGTTCCTTCACGGAGCTGTCATCCCCGTTGAATATTTACTTATACCTATTATTACTGTAATAGGCCATGCCTATTTCTAGAACTACCAAAACATAATAAAACCCAATTAATTCAAACATAACAGACAGTAACAGTCGTTGGTCCTTAGTGAAATATGCTGAGAACCTTTAAAGGGATCAAAAGGAAGGTAGGCTGCCCTGCGACTGCTCGTGACGTCACTTTGTGGTATAACACGCCCTTTGGATCCCACTCTGACGTTTTGCTTTATTGTATTTTGTAGAACATTTTGTAAACTTGTATTTTCATATGAATATGCTTGGACCTAATTGTGCTGATTCTATTGCAAATCGCACTAAACTAATTTTAATCACTAAACCTCTTTCTTACAATAATTATTGAAAAAGAATAGCATATATTTGTAGCTGTCAATTAAAAACTCATCTCCGATGAGTCTTTATTAAGGTGAAACTCATGACCCTCGACCATCGAAGAAAGGTTGCTTGCCTAGCGGTTTTCAACAGGATATATTGGAGAGTGTGCGCAGGAATCGTTCAACCTTATTCCACCATCCCCATTCATACACCGAACCACAAGACGCCGGGAAAATTTTCACCCGTACGTTGTTGACATACCAAAAATACGGACACAGCGTTTTGCATCCTCATTTATAATGCGGACAGCAAGGGAGTGGAACTTGCTTCCGGCGTATTTAATCTAGGGTATATCAAGGCCAGAGTGAATAGGTTCTTTCTGGGTAACTGTGTCCCATCTTGGGCTTCGTTTTTGTCCCTTATGGGTGGGTCAGTGGCCAAACGTAAGCCGTAGGTATCTACAAGTGATCACAGAACCTTAACGTGCAGCATATATGATCCATAATCAATTAAGACATGTTAACAGCATATCAAGTGAAACATCGCGTTACGTCCACATATATATCACAAGTACAAAAAGTAGACAAGTTTACGAGTGCAACTGTGAGTAATTGAATTACAAGATGGCGGGCGTGTGTTACCAGTTGTAACAGTACGTATGCCGTGTCTGAGTGTTGTATATCATTGGCGTTGGGCCCAGCGTGTGGCGTTAACGTGGGATAAACCTAGATTTGTCAGGCGATGCCTGGCAGGGGTTGGGGGATCTGTCGGTCAAGTGTTCACCGCGTCTTGCTAGTTTTGTTGTATGCTAATGCTTTAAAAAGCACTGGTAAGTACAAGACGTACTGTCTTGTACTTACCAGTGCTTAAGCCACATAAGTGTAGCCTAGGCCTTTTCTATAAGGAAGCACGATAATCGCTGAGCGATTATAATGAGGCCGAATATATGTAGAACACTCAGAGTTCAATACTGGAATGCACACGAGCAAAAAAAAATCGCTCATAAACACCATAAAAAAAATTGTAGCCGCGATAATCGCTCGTCTGCGGGCTCGCTAACTGCGCCTAAACCGTATTTTTTAATTTATCTAAAATATTATTTCATCATAAAATATCTACTTACACATAACGCCCGCATTCTTCGTATTTCCATTCACTCACTATTTTTCATAAGTTATTCCTCGGATAAGTCTATACAAAAACTATTCTAATTCCAAATTAAAAGCCAGATACCATAGTAAAAAATTGTAAACAAATAAAAAAAATATCCTAAAAAAATAGGAAGCATACTGGCTGACTAGTTGTCTCGTAAACTATTCAGTGGTATGTGTGTGTATTTTTCACAAAAGAAATCATTTTGTGAAGGACTGTAATTGGATTTTTTTACTTCTTTCTACCTTGCATTACATTGTTATTAGGCAGAAGCTTTCCTAATTTATTTGAAATCTCCAAGCAACACCACACCTAAAAACTAGTGCTTATCTCCCAGGCTTACACATGTATCGTGTACATTACGCCGCATGGAGTCGCACGCTGCGCCGGCGCATGGACCGTAATCAACAGCAATAATTGAATTCTTAGCATTACACGTTTAATGCACGTATTCATTTACTTTTAGTATGCACCTGCTTGGATTCATAAATTTTCTTTTATTTGTGTTTGATTTGCTTTTGTTTTGGAATAGTGGTGTTGGATAGACATTGTTTCAATTTAAAAAAAAAAAGATTATTTTTTTTATTCAAGAAGGTTAAAATTATTGAAGTTTTCCGTCACATGGGCGTAAAGTGAAAAATGTATTCACTGTTTATTACTTTTCTGTTACACAATAGTTCTTGTAGCGAAACGGCCAAGGCACATATTTTGACTTAAGTGTAAAGTTAGGGCTTGTAGAGTTAGATAGGACGTGTAGGTAGAGTTATAATGCTTTGCTCTACATGAGATCTGATAACTTTTTGACAGTGCGAACCATATAGTCTTGTCTTGGCAACATTTTAAATCTAAATATTTTTGGTGGGATTTAAATTTTTATATATTTTATTTAGAAAAAACTTACTATTATGTAAAAAAAAAAATGAAAGAAAATATGATGTCTTATATGTATGAAACTAATCAATGTATATTTATATGTATAAACCAGTAATTTCCACACTCAAAGTCATACAAACAATCATAATAGAACAAACTTATTCATTTTGTAGAGTCTCCCAGAGCCATTCTTGCAAAATATTGATACTTTTATAAACATCCTAACCAGGGACCCAATTCTCACTTCCCTCGAACTAGCCTTCGAATCGAACTTACGGTTCGAGTCCTATTCGACTGCAAAATTTCGAGGGGCAGAGTCAATTCGAACGATCCGACCAATCAAAGGACTTGAGTGGTTTTCCTTCTATAAATGCCGGCCTCGAAATTGCCGGAATAACGTAACGTGATTAACACACGATAAAAGTTCGAATTCGTACTTTTTTCGATCGAGCGATCAATTTCGATTGGCTGAGAATTGGCTCCTAGGATAGTCATCCATCCGACAATATTTTAAAGAACAGATTGCCCTCTCAAAATTAAATATTGATACATTCCTCAATCCCAAGCCCACACTTATGAAGCGTTCATGTACTCTCACGCCATTTGACAACTAATTTTCGGTAAACACCGCCATCTGTCACTCGCACTGTGAACCATAAATGATGAGTAAAAAACTACACTATGAATAATTCAACGGAACTCAGATGGGAAGTAAGTAGGGATGTCAATTTCGATATCGATAGTAAAGTATAATTCACAGAATTTTATTTATTATTTATTAACCGAGGAAAAAGATTTTGAAACACATAATTTTTTTTTTTTTGGAATTTGTCCACCTGCTTATGAGTGATCAAAACCGTATATGGGCATTAGTAGTAAAAGGGGTTTCCCAACACTTTTTCATACCTTTAAAAACCCCAGTAAGTCGTAATTCAATTCAATTCAATTTATTTATTTCAGAAAACTTGATCCATATCTATCTATCCATATATATAAAATTCAAAGTCCTGACTGACTGACTGACTGTCTGATATACCAACGCACAGCCTAAACTAGGGGATGAAAGTTTGTATGAAAGTCCGTCAGTTTTGAAGTTAGGATCTTTAAATTTTGTGTTTAGGATGAATTAATGTATACGTGTATCAGCGCTTTTAATAATTCCACTCTCGAAGCGGGATGAAGTTGTTTTGTTTTGTTTTATTATTGTAGAAAAATATATAATTTGTTTCCTGTAGGCCACCTAGGCGAAGCCGCGAGCAGAAGCTAGTATTTGTATATAATGAGGAGCTCTTTCCATATCCAAATAGTCGACAATAGGATCAGTCGACATGGACAACTGAGACTGCTCGAGCATAAGAGAATTAGTTTGACACACTTTTGGTGAGTGCACTTAATATTTTTGATATTGGAGCTAGTAATGAAATGTTGTAACACCAGTAGGCATAAGTTCTAAACACAAAAACATTTGTTCGATTTTTGTAAATGAAGACGTTTCAATGTAATGTATCGATGTGTACAGACCAGACATCACTAACAATACATTTCTAGTAGTTCTTGAAACATTGACAGATGGCGGAGCCGCCAGCTAGTGTGTCGGGCTGAATGAGATATTCATAAAGATTCGATAACTGTACAGCATCAGCGTGTATTAACATATTGAAAAGTCCACTGCAATTAACATGTTGTTTTAAATACATTTTTAAAGTCACCTGGGCGAGTTATATCTAGGTATCTGTATCTGTATATATTTTAATAAAATACTTATTTATTATAGAGCAGTGTTTTTCAATCTGTGGGTCGCGACCCCTAGGGGGGTCACGAAACCTTAGTCGGAGGGTCGCCGGCACAAGGAAAAATGCAAGATAGACTTCGCGTAAGCGGGCGTCCAACTTACTCTTACTTAGTTGCAAACCTCTCGCGGCTTCTTGCAGACTAATAAATAAAGGTATTAAAATAAAGACAATCATTATTAAAGCCCCAATGAGCTCTGGCGATCGTACTCACGCGCAGGAACTTTACACAACATAAAGTTATTTAGGTGCGGTATTCTGTAAGGTGGAGGTACTTCCCCAGTCGAGCTACTCTTTGAGCGAATAAACGCTACGCTCTACCTCTCTCAAAAATGAAAATTGGGCTCGATCGATGTAGCTAGGTCTCATCTCTGGGAAAATGCGTTTTCCAGGTACTAAGATGTAATTATGATATGGTTATAATTCAACAGTAAAGCAAAAAACATTGCATGGGAGGTTCACAAAAAAATCCTAAACCTAGTATTAAATAAAACTTGGTAATTTGTAAACTTGTCACCTGTTATTTCAAGCTACAATGTTAGGGGTGGCACACCCTCGTCGATGCTCAGGGGTTGATCACTGTGATTATACACGTTTGCGATATAGGATCGAGTTATGCTGTAATTAACAATGAAGTTTAAATAATACCAAACTTTCACCCGTTTACGAGGGATCTCATGTTTTCTCGGGATAACATGGATGTTATTGTTATTCCAGGGGTATAGTATATCAACCTTGTATGCGTAATTGAGTCTAACTGAGCTTTGTCACTATTGAAGCCTTTTCGTTGGGGTTGTCAACTCTGGATTTCAATAATATATTCGATACAAAAACAAAAAGAATTTCAGTTCTAAAATAGGTTATTTCATTATATGCTCAAAATGATAACTTACTACCTAAGTACCTATCTATTAAAGTTTTTCTAGAAATACTGAAACCCCAATATCTTGCTTATAAATAAATTTTTGCTCTAGTCTTGCATAGCTCTATCCCTCAATTATTTATTCAAGACATTTTTAATTGACAATCGAGTGGCGGGTCTTCGGTGGTTATTGTTTTAAACACAACACTACAATGGAAGTTTAATCACGCGCTTTGAACATGTGTCATTGTTGAAATGACCAAGTTCAAATGAGGGTTTTTTTACCACAAAGGTTGCAACACCAGAGGTATCTCACACGTTGCCAACCCTCAAAAACATCTCAGAAGGGTTTTCTTTATACAACGAAGTTGTTAAACTTGGGTACGGTCCTACTGATGGTAAGCGGTTCCCGTAGACATATGAACGCTTGCAACACACGGGGTTTCACTCGCGCATTTCCAACCCTTTCCCCCATCCCCAATGAGCTCTGACTACCATACTCTTTGTTTGAAGAATGGTTGAGAGGAGTCGCAGTACCGGGCATCGTTACGGACAAGGTACCATTTGGTACCTACTACACCGCTGGTGTCATACAGTCAGCATAGCTCCTGCATGGAGCTCTGGCGAACTTCCTCACCGTAGAAACACAACACCTAAAGTAATGTTATATGGCGTACAATAAAACACGTTCTACGTTACGTAATTTCGTAACAGGTACTGAAACAATAATGTAGAGCAAATATATATATAAATTTTAATACAGCTATGACTCTTTGTAAATCATCGATAATCCAGAAGCATTAACATCTCGTTTCGTAACACAACCTTATCAATATGTCAAAATTCAAAATAAGAACGCGCGGTAGCGTCGGTCGTGCCCTCGCGGCTGGACGCCGCCGCCCGCCGAGCGCGCGTCGCGGCCTCGCGGTAACAAGCTTGTTGCTTGTAAGCACGTTATGTTGGTACTCCTGACTTTTATTTTTTTATTTAACAGGTCAAATCTATTAGCGCTGAATAATAATTTAGGTGTGTGCATTTAATTTATTACTATTTATTTTTATTCCTGTGATACAGATTATTATTAACTAGCAGCGAATCCCGGCGTTGCTCGGGTTAAAATACATCGCATATTTAGTGGTATAAAAAATATATAGGGATACATTTTTAACAGATATTATAGATTTCTATTTTCGATTTCGATTTGGTTCTTTTAGTTAAAACAATAACAATAATAGATCAATAATAACACTCGTACACATTTTCGAACTTTCCAGATCAATCAAAAAAAATTAGAACTTTCTCTATCATTTTAAATTGCACTCATTTTAGAACTTTCTCGAACATTCTAAATCGATCATAATCAATTGCACTCATTTTGGAATTTTCCCGATCATTCGGGAAATTTCTAGAACGTTCTCGAACATTCTAACTCGATTCGATAAAACTGTTATTAGTTTTGGACATTTTGGAACTTTATAGATGAAGCCAGAAATTTGTAGAACTTTCTCAAAATATGCTATATCGATTATAATAGTTTGCATTCACTCTAGAATTTTCTAGATCATTCCAGATATTTATTGAACTTTCTAGTACATTCCAGATCGATTATAACCGTTTTACACATTTTGGATCTTTCCATTCCAGAAATTTTGAGATCTTTTCAGAAGTCCTCATGCGTTAGAAAAGGACAGCAATATATGTTTTAACATTTTCGCCACCCACAACCACCCCCTTCCACCCACCGCGACCAAACTCCCTTACTACCACCTGGAGACCAAGGGGTATTTACCACCCCAACGGGAAGTTGATTGGGGTTGGTGGTGATTGAGAAAACTGCGTATTTACGTACCCACAAAAGCATTTTATATATATTATTAGATTTAATCTTCTTCAGGAGCATATAAGGCATGGGTTGTATTCAAATTGAATAATTTCACGGGACGATAATTTTTACTTTTAATATTAGACTTCTTCTTCTTATTATTTTTAAGTTTGGCAACCAAGCCCAAATTAGGGCTCATTTCTGCCAGTGTCGAGTTATATTATAGTTTCCAGTCACAATAAATCCCTTTCACATAAAGTCCTCAGTCAGTCACCATCCATAAAAGTCATGTTCTACTACAATGGTGGTCATTGTACTAAAACTCTTCACGGTCTTTTTGAGACAACTTGAAAAGTCACGATACACATAAGTCATTTAATTTCACTTCACAGGTGCACATGGATGATCTTTATTAGGTAAAATACCACCGAAAATACACAATAAAACTCAAAATACACGAATTTATGAAAATAAAAACGAAAATGCTACGTCACTCTGCAAGTTCCCGCCAAAAAGTCCAATATTAGACTTATCTAGGAGTATGAACGTCTCTACATTTTCTTCAAATGTCTATGATTTTTTTCTTTTTTATTCAGAGTACTGACTAGACTTTCATCATAATATCAGCAGCCTTTATTTCAGCTTGTGCTGAAAAACTTCCTCTTTGGATAGACCTACTTTTATGGTCATCATATGGTACAAAATTAAGCATATAATTTTCCGGGATGTTTAAAATGTTGGTTACTTCTAAAACAAAAAAAAAAGGCGTATCAATGAAACTAATCCGTATTACTATGTATGTGCTAAGACATTTCCACATAGAAAATTTTATGTATGTATAAATGCGTAGGTAATTAAGTAGGTACATCAAAGTTAAGCTGGCGAAATTAAATCGGGCATTCTCCCCTTTAATTGTGCCATTAGGTAATGAAAGATCGAAATAATCCGGGCTTTATCCGTATAGTGCATCTTCGCGCATTCGAGCAATGTAAATATCCTCGGGCATAACGGTGAACGTTAGACGGTAGGTACATATAAAATTATCAATGGGGATTTTAAAATTCGAAAGTAGCTCTTTTTTCGTCATCGAATAAAATAAAAAAAACAACTGAAAATATTAGGTCCTTACATAAATGAAATTAGCGTTTTGTCGTACTGACGGTACGAGTGTCGGTTAAGAATTCCAAATTTAAATTCATAAATTCATTTAGTTGGTACGTTTAAAGATTACAAAAAAAAAATGACTTTCTATTCCTCCCGTACAAAACGCCAATTTCATATATCCACCAAAACGCCAGTTTCATAGGACCTCATATTTCATGCTTCAATAATTATTAAAAGATCTTATAACAAAATATTGTTCAATAATATTTTATTTTATTATTGAGCGCGCAAATGCATTCTTGAGTATTACTTACCCGTATTTTTTTAATTTCTGGTAAATACCTACCTATAAATACATGTGTGTTCCTAAATACACATAAAAAGACCGTCCATTGTTTTTGGTAACTAGCTCCTGCTGTGACGCAACCGTTCAGTTTCCTAGCCTGTCAATTTCAAAAAAGGAATAGATTGTTTTTAATTGGAACATATTCGCGGCAATCAGTCGTGCGGCAGCCAGTGATGCTGGGTTTTTTATAGTTGGAACGTGGGGTTGCGAATAGGGAATATTTAGCCTCGAGGTATTTGGTTTGGAGGAGTGTACGCATATTGGAATAAGACAATCTGGCCCCCAACAATAACTTGGTAACAATGAACGGCTCGATGGCAGTATGTTGCGTTATGAGCTCGATCGTTATAATAACAATGGTTCTTTACTAAATAATACTCAAACTACAACTTCGAATTAAACCCTTCTTAGTGTATCCTTGAAAGAAAATTATGATTTTTTTGTTGTTGTCTATTGTTGGTTGGTAGGTTGGTAGGTTGATTTTTGTAAAAAAATACCTATTGGTTCACCAATAGGTATATGTTTACAAAAATCAACCTATTTAAAATAAACACAAAAGGGGTTTTCATAGGTGTTTTAAAGCATTTCCAGGCTCGTAGCCAAAGACTCGTAGCATGTCGCAGATAGACAAGTAAAGTTTCAAATAGTAAAGTTAATACCAAAAACTTTGCTTTTTCTACAAAGGTCATCATTATACATCGAGAATTAATGAGTATAGTAGTGCAAAATAGTGACTACCCTACAGGCAGATACCAGGCTGGCAGATCTACAAGGAGGCTGTCCTGGTGTGTGCGGGGCGTGGCGGGGGGGCGATCCGTCAGCAGCTCGCGGCGGTCACGACCACCGACGACCTAAGCGTCTTACCACAATGTTATACCAACTCGTGTGGTGAACTCTTTTGAGACTCTATTGGTGTCCTTTCCTTTAAAAGCACAACTTACGTAGACAGCTCGATTGAGTGAGGCTACCCTTAACAAGCAACAGAAGAAAATATTTACTGATGTTCATATAAATAAACTGGACTGGATATTTAAGTCAAAGTATTACTTACGTAGTAACTATTTAGTAATCTGTGGTATTACAACGAATTTACTATCATTATCGATGATTATTTTGAAACTTTAGATTTTTAAACCAAATGAAGACTTTCAGGTTTATTTAAAATTCCGACCTCGTCGCAGTATGAACGCGGCCGCGACGGGCGCGCGACTGCCCGCTCGCGTGCCAGTAATTGCCCAGCGTTCCTTTTTTGAATAACTATCACGACTTTTTCGCTCCAAATTCTCTTTTGTTTTTCACTCAGCCGTTAAAGCATTCCACGCATACGGCCGGCCAATTTGGACGCGTTCGGTTATTTCAGGCATTTCGCGTGTAATGATCGCGGGTTCGCGATGTAGTTTTCGTTGTTCTCCGTCCGTGATGTACGCGTGGCGTCTTTTTGACGTTTTTTTTTGCTCTGCCTTTCACTTTTTGGGTATTCACTTGTTTTTATACAAATTTTATTTAGTTGTTGCGTCTCATGAAATCTATCGTGCATTATTTTGTGCTGATATTTTAACGCTATCTAATAAAATAGGTAAATTTACTCGTTGATAATTTTCCAAAAGGCTCTAGCGGTATATTCCTACATCTTATCTACTCACCTTCGAAACTCTGTACCCCTTTAAAACCGATCTAACTTTTGTTATGAATATAAACAGTAATTTGAATCTGTGTTGTTGTTGCAAGTTGTGCTTATCAACCAAAGTGAACCAGTTGGAGTCCATTACTTTAGTAATAACATAATTTAAACTCGACAGGCCTAAAGTTGTTCAATTATACCTGTCCGTTAAAAACTATTACATAAATCACTAAAACTGGAAACGCTTCTATGCCTTTGCATTTACTAAAAGGGATATGTTCTATTCTATGAGTATTTGGCGAGAGTCATTATTTTCTAAAATGTAATAGGGAATTTATCCTGAGTAAAAAAAACTTTATAAACAGTCCATCAGTTAGATTATCAAAAAATATTAGACAAGTATTTTTTTCCTTTGTCAATTAAACGAAAAGTTACGAAGATATAGTGTTTTGAAGTTCTGCATGTCGTCACAGCTTGATAAAAGTGTGCCACACTGTGACGTCACGCGGAACTTCAACACACCATATCTTCGTCATATTTTGTAAAACAAATGACGGAGTCGAGTCAGGAATAATTATTTTGAAAACTAGCCTATATATTCCTGTTGGTTTAGGAAAACTTTACAGGGTAACGAAGGGAGCAAAGGCACCTCAAGCGAGCTTCGAACCTCGGTTTGAGCAGTTGCTGTAAGTGTGCTGACCGGAAAATTGCACGCCACAACGTTCTTCTACGAGTGTCTGTAGTAGAAGAAGAGGGACGTACTGAGATCGGGTCTAAAATTTTGCGAGAGGCCTTGCGCCTTCATGGATAATTAATAATTATTGTAAATGCATACGGGATACTAAATTACACTTATATTATATAGGGTGCCGACTTAAATGGATATGACCAACATATTTTACATAATAGTCTTGTAAAAATTTAAATAAGTAGTGTTAAATCGAATTGGTCACTACACTAGCTCGACTCTTGCATCAGCGTGTCCCGTCACTAAAGGACTATTAAGAGTTTGACAGATCGAAACAAGATGGTTTCCCGCGTGTGTGGATAAGTTTTATTAATTAAGAGTCTATAATATTATTTTTAGGGCTTTTTGATGTAAATAAGCTCTAACAGTATATATCGTTAATTTGCATTTGTTTCCTAACCGTCATTCAGTCAGCTTCAAAAATCTTACCTCATAAATATTATGACGTAAGCTTACGTAAGACAAAAAGGCGCTTTTTTATAATTGCTTATTAATAATCTCGGAAGTCTCTGTAAAAAGTACTTTGATAATTAAAAACATAAAAAAAGTATTTTCTCAAATTTAAACAAATAGCTCCTCTTTGAAGATCAAAGAAAGTATTATAAATGGCCAAATAATATTACAGTATAATTCTGTATGACTAGTGATGTAGTCGAGTTTATCGATAAAAATATATAACGTTTTGGAATAAAAATATAACATACCTACTGAAAAGAGACATCAATATTATTTTTGAATTGCATATTACCTCATCCTTTTGCAAAGTATAGTTTTAACTTAAGAATTAGAGTGTTTCAAAGAAAATGTCATATTAAATAATTATTTGTAGCAACAAAGTAACCGATAACTTCCCTCCTTCCCATTATTCTTTACTCACTGATATTTTAGTGGCTTAGACCTTTTCAAATATTCATCGATAATACTATAATCCTACTATCGACAATTCCCCATCACTACGATTGAACACAAAAAGCAAATCTCAAACACAGAGGGCGGGTGACCCTCGGCTAATCAAGTGGTTATTTAGCTGAGTTCGCAAAGGGATCAACATTTTGTTTATGGTAATTTTAGCCTCGTTGTTAAATGATTATTATTTTACTCCTTTTGTATATGACACAGCACTAGATGCCTTGTTATAAATCCAAAACGATTACTCAATAATAGGCCCACAGATTTCAGAATAATATTCTGTAATCTGTGAATAGGTCATACATAATTTTACTGGATTGATGAATAAAAACAAAGAAACATGAATATAAAGGAAAAATATTTTTTACTTAGGACATTAAAATATCTATTTGTTTTGTTTTCTTTATTTATTGGTTCAAAGATACATTTACATAATTAAACCATTGCAGGGACCTATTTTAAGTACCTAGCTACTCTACGAGTCTGCTCTCTGCTGTCTTCAATTCACTTACATATTGCGAAGAGTAAAACTGTTCTATGATTAAACTATCACTTTTCGCAAATATATTGAAGTGGTAACGCTCACTCTTCACTCTTCCGGATCTGAGGGCCTACTACAAATTCGCCAATAGAATTGTTCAAAATTTACGTCTCGTCAGTTTTGCTGCAATTCTATTGGCTAATTGATTGACAACGATGATCGGACTATCGTGTACCGTTTTTCCTAGTAGGCCCTCTGACACTTCAGTCTGCGAAGTATTTGTACATAAAACATAATTCCCGCTGAAGAGTTCAAAATAGGGAGTGCAGACTTTCAGAGTAGTTACATAAAACTGGCCCCTGGTTTGTCTGGTCTATTTGATATCAGCAGGAAGGCAAAAGGGCCATGTATATTGATTGCAAGTCTACACACCAAACTTCTAACTAAAAATAAAACCACTACCCTCAAATCGCGCAATAATTAAAGTATTCCACAAAGGGGTCGGCAACAAACAATGGGTTTTTTCATTTAAACATTCGCGAGTGTCAGAACGTGTCATTAGGGTGCACCCTCGAACGCAGGCAACGATAATTTTGCCAATCGACTACCCGCAGTGCGGTCGCCTTAATATAATAATTTGACAGACATACCTAGACCTTGTACAACCCTAGTTGTTTTTTATGTGAAGACCGTTATGATATGAAAGTATTTGATACTGAAAAAATAAATAAATTAAATAACCTTTTACATTCGTAGTCATCATCATCATCATCAGCCTATAATGTCCCACTGCTAAGCACAGGCCTCCTTTCACAAATGAGGGTGAAAGGGAATGGGCAATACTCCACCACGCATGCCCACTGCGGATCGGTGGAGGTAGGCTAGTGGTCAACCTACTGTTGGATTTTTTCAAGCTGCCTAGGAGGCATCCAACTAGCTTAACGACTATCACAATTAAGTGATAACCGGGACCAACGGCTTTACGTGCCTTCCGAAGCACGGAAACGCTCGAGAAATACCACTAGGCGGTCACCCATCCAGGTACCGACCACGACTGTGGTAGCAGAACGGCTAATCATGCTACACCACGAGCGCTACGTTCGTAGTATCAGCATCCAAATATAATATTTCTTTAACGCCTATGGTTCTATTTGAAATACTTATTAGTTTAACTTTAGATATAAATTGTCGACAAGATACATGACTATTGTGCATTTTTATGACATAACAATCTATTAAGAACTCTTTAAATATTCTATACTACTTCGGGTAGAAGTAAGCACACCTTTAGCACGGCCACACACCTACCGATTCTGTTTTCTTCTACTAGAAAAGGACAGAAATGTATTCGGGAGGGTAGAATGTACAACTCGTCACACACAAGCCTTTACTGGCAAAACCCCAAAGACCCACTTGCGTCAAACCGGGTTAAAATAACCATTTGACCCAAAGCTACATTTCCCGTAAGTAATTTTAACCCATCGAGGAAAAATCCGCTTGGAGTAGTAATACTGAACAATCAAATCCCGCAACGTGATTTTGAACAGTAAGGACCAATCACTGCATCTTGTGTTTTTGACTTAGCCAATCAGAGCGCATTATCAGCGGTGGGAAATTGGCGAAATATATATCTTTTTTTTATGTTAAATGGGCTTGCGTTTGACCTTCCACTGACCCCAGGAGGAGGCCGATGATGTAGCACGCTTACCTAGAAAAAGCCTATTCACTCTGGCCTTGAATACATCTAGGTTATAGGTGTCGGGACAAACCCCGGAAGAGAGTTCCACTCCTTTGCTGTTCGTATAAGAAACGATGAAGCGAAGCGTTTCCAAGTTCGTTATTTTAACCCAGCGAACGGTGCAATTGGGCCTGAGAATATAAACTAGAATTTCCTATTCTATGCAAAATCCTTTTTACTGCCACCAATTTTAATGACATAGGACATAGAGGCATAAAAATATCAGATTTACATTTAAATTAAAAGCCTTGCATACGAGGCTTTTGTCCTTAAGCGGTGTAACATAATTTTCCGCTACAATCATAGCTTACGAGTCTATTAAATCATTATCTATGGAAATTACGTAAAGCAATATGTCATCAGTCGTTTGACCCTTAGTCACGCTCGTAGGTATATAATAAAATCATTGACCTAGGTAATTGTCTATAATTCATACAAATTAGACGAGCGCCGGGAATCATTTGCCGAGAATTAATGACAGAGACAATGTCGTGAAACTCGTGAACTAAAGTGTAATTAAGGTATCTAGTCTTTTGAAATATTTAGATTAGGTACTTGCAAAACATGGCTACTTAGTAAACTATTAATTTACCATAGCTTATTTTGAATACTATCAATTATCAAATGCATTGTAATTTCTAAAGTTTTTTTTTTCTTTACTCGCACTTTTTATTGATTTAATTGATAGCAGCCTCTGGAGACCAGCAGGCAACAGTAATATGATTAAATATTATATTTAATTTTACTTGTTAACAACATAAAAGTCACTACTAACGAATTTAATCATAATAATATAAATGCGAAAGTAACTCAGTCTGTTGGTCACTGTACCGATTGCGATGAAATTTAGCACTTAGATAGCCTACAGTTGGATTTGTATACCGGGAGAGCAAGTGAAACCACGGGTAACCGATATTTTGTTAATAAATTGCATGACAAAACAATATTTACTCCTATGAATTCTTTCGCAAATACCACCGGTATTACTTTTTGCAGTCTATAACTGTTATCAAGATACAGACTAGGTCGGACAGGACTCTAGCTAAGACTAAACTGAGGCAATGTAATGGCGGCGGGTATTTATGAATGTGTGTGAACTAAGTGATTGAATTATTAATTTACCTATGAAACGTGATACCTGGTTTCTTTTCTCCGGTCACTACGTTTTTTACACCATTTCACTTCGCAAGACATGTTGTATTTTTTCGTTTGCGTTTACCTGCGTAATGGCCGACTAATGTGTGAATGTGTGCGTGTCGGCTTGTACGTACAGCGAGGTGGCCGACTCTCAGCGATACAGTTTTTTGTTAGCGAGAATATGTACGTTTGTTTAAATATTATATAGGCAACAGTACCTATTTCTTAACCTCTAGTCAATGCATTTGTACTAGATTAATACCACAATAAAAACATCTTTATCACCAATGCGTATACTTAAAATAATTATACATCGAATACAAATAAATTATACACGCGGACAAATTTTAGAGAAAGCCGTGTAATAACTACACAATAAATTATATATTTATCTAATCCACACATCTATCTGAGGACGGACAAAAAGTTAGCGCGTGGGCATCGGTGAAAATATATTAGGTTTGACATTATAATATATAACCTGTTATTACAATACCTGTTATTATTTACAACTAACTACGTTGTACACATTAGCGTTATTTAATCATTTAGTTAGGAATTTGGGTTTGGTTATCAAAGAATATTTCTTCACAATATCAGAAATTTAACTATTTCTGAGGTTTTATGTTGCATAAAATGCTTGGGCCATTACATTATTACGAAGGAATAATAATTAAAATAATGCCTATGAATATTATCACTTAGTGAAAGAGATGGCCTAACTTTTTTATAAGCTGCACTTGATAGTCTATTTCTTCTAGGCTTTGTGTGCTTATCGCCTTCGGCTAAATCATCACTTACTATCGTGAGATTGCGTCAAACACAGGTCTATACAAAGTACTTTGTGCGTCACAATCTCATAAAGATATTGCAGCTGTCGGAACACACCGATAGGTGCCTGGCGACAGATTTTCAACAAGAGGTTCGTAGACAGCCAGGTGATTACAACAAAGCACCCTTACCACCATGCTATGGTTTCCTGACGATATTTTCCTTCACCGAAAACTCAAGCTCATTGTAGGATTCAACCCGGGAACTTCGTCTCGGCATCCGACGTCACTACCACTGACCTAACTAGTTCAAACCTTAAATAATTCATTTTTTATTTAAATCAAATCATTGTGAGGCCAAGTCTACAGTTACCGTAGTATATACTCTTTGGTAGTATCTAACATAGCCGATGGCGCTTGCGCACGCGCTATCCGAAGAACCATAGACTATATAATAACTATAACCGAGGCCGACCGACAATTATGCCCACACGACCGCGTCGCGACCGTTATGCGATCGTTATCGGATATCGTTTAGTGACCGATAATTAGCATACTATAACGTTGTACAGGTTATGTGGACTAGGCTTTATAGGGAACTAGCTATCCAAGGCGTGATTTGCATCGCCTCTTTTTAGTGTTCCGTCAAACAAGGAATTCATATATACTTACGTCCGTCTGTATGTCACAGCAAATATATGCATAATAGCAAATGTATGGCGTGCAAAAATAAAATGTTTTTCTTTCTTTTTCTTTCTTTCAAATGGCGAGCCGTTTATGAAAAATACGTACCTACCTACATCCCGAACATGGAACATTTTTTATTAATTTATTGTAAAGTTAACTTTTAAAGGGCTAAAGTTAAAAGTATGTTGAAGTAGTGTTAAAATTATATGTGTTTTTATAAAATAGAACACCACAAACAAATAGCGCTCTATAAAACAAGTAGACAATAATTTCATTGAAATTTCAATATTCATCCGAGAATAGGGTTGCCATTCCTACGGGTTTCCCCGGATTTGTCCTAGTTTAGAGGGCGTCCGTGAGGGGTTTCATTTCTAGTCCGGGTTTATAATTTCAAGTCTGAAGATTCTGTTTTGTAACATTTTAAATGATGATAAATATGACTTCTAATTTAAATGTCTTTGGAAATAAATAAAAGGTTGATTTATGAAATTTTTAACTATTTTTAATATACTGACTTAAAAAAAAAACTGTTGATATGTCCGGGGTCTGGGCTCCAAAATCCGGGGTTTTCATGCGTCTTGTCCTGGTTGCTAAGTTTTAGAGATGGCAACCCTATCCGAGAAGCACTATATTAGAGGACTTTTTGGCGGGAACTTGTAGAGTGACTTAGCATTTTCATTTTTATTTTCATAAATTCGTGTATTTTGAGTTTTATTGCATATTATCGGTGGTATTTTATTCAATAAAGATCAATATATGTGCACCAGTGAAGTGAAATGAAATGAATATGTGTATCGTGACTTTACAAGTTGTCTCAAAAAGTCCGTGATAAGTTTTAGTACAATGACCACTATTTTACTAAAACATGACTTGACGGTGACTGAACATGCAGACTATGTGAAAGTGAATGTGCGGACTATATTATAGTGATATTATAAATAAAATGTATGCGACTGAAGGACTTAGTATCCATGGTCAAGAACAAATTTACAAAAAAAAAAAAAATGCACTATATTATGATATTATGAGGAAGCACACGTTATGACTAGGGAATGCAAAACCGTGGCAATATGAAAACCGGTTTTTATTTCGGTTATTAGACGTAAAAACCGGTTAACCGGTTTTAAACCGGTTTTTTTAATGTTGCCTCGTTTTTTTTTCACATTATTTCTATAGCTCGAATTATAGATACTAACCGTGCCTAAGATGTAAAAATCGCAAACTGGAATTTTTATCAGTTAAAGGTAATGAAGTGGGTATAAAAGAAACATCATCACCATCTGCCTGCCCTGCCGGGCTATTTTGTATCTTTGGTGGTAATCGTAACGAACACCATTAATTATTTCATCCAATGACGCGCACGCGATATGACGCGACGATGACCATTCGCGGGCCCTGATTGGATGAAATTTATTAATGGTGTTCTCTGTAGATTCGTTTTCATCAGAGACTCGTTTATATAGACTACACGGTTCGTTGCTTTTGATTTTATTTTATACGAATGAAATCATAAAAACATATCACGTTTGCTTGGTTTTTAATTGCTATGAGATATGATGACTTTAGGTTAAAAAATAGATCAGTAATTAAGAAATACTTATGTAAAAATGTATTAAATTATGTTTCGTACGTTATAATATTTATTTCACACGTAATATTATGAACATGGCTTATTATAGCGGCACAGCAACTTGCGTGTACACAAAAACGTGATTATTACTATACAAATGTTGTCCTTAGATAAAAAAAAACATTACCCAGTCTTTGTTGTTGTGCAGACGGGTAAAAAATAACACCAATCAATCAGCTTGCTGTCTGGCAGATACATAAGAGCCTTCATTGACAGTAGTTGCTCCGATAGCATGACATTAATGCTGGCATCCCGCAAGGCTCTGAATTATCCCCAACACTTCCTCCAGCATATCAATGATATACTCTCTATTGCCAGCATTAATTGCTATGCAGATGAAATCACAGGGGACGCTCATTACACGAGCCGTGCAAATATCCCTCGTTCTATATTGGAGAAAAGGCGCGAAGGACTTACGTCTTAAATCGAGAGTACACAAACTAGTGACTCCGATTGGGGTCGACTAAACCTAGTCTATTTCAACCCCACTAAGTCACACACAAGCCTGCGCATTCACCGATGAGAAAAGTCCATTTGATGTGGCTCTTCATTTCTAGAACATGTCCCTCAACATCACGAAAAGCATTGGGATCCTTCGCATTAATATTTATAGCGAGACGTTCTGTTCCAAAGTCATCTACAAGGTATTCAAAAAACTCGGTGTGATTAAGTGAGAGCGAAGCAGTACTTCTTATCGAGACAAAGACCGCAACTATATAAGTCGCAAGTCTGGCCCAAATGGAGTATTTCTGTCTTCTGTGGGCACCTGGATACCCCAGCTTGGGTATTTAAACTCAGTTCAGCGACGTGCCATTAGAATTGTCGACGATCCCGAGCTCACAAGTGTTTTAAAGCCCCTTAGTCTGAGGAGACACTGCCTTCTTATGTGTGTTCTACCACTTTTCCAACGGGCAGTGTTCTGAAGAATTATTTGACCTGATGCCCAGTTACCTTCTACCATCGTAGTCACCGACGGGGAGTCCATCCATACACATTGGAACAAAAATGGTCTCGTACTGTGCGGTTTCAAAGAAGCTTCCTATCGTGGACGCTCAGGCTGTGGAATGAGCTCCCCGCTTCAAAAAGGTTGAGGGTTGGCAACGTGCGAGTGATAACCGTTATGTTGCCAGTGCAAGCTTCCATAGGCTACGGTAACTGGTTATCATCAGGCGGGCCGTACGCTAGTTTGCTGCATAAGT
The DNA here is from genome assembly GCA_951394255.1 of Polyploca ridens. Classification (NCBI taxonomy): domain Eukaryota; kingdom Metazoa; phylum Arthropoda; class Insecta; order Lepidoptera; family Drepanidae; genus Polyploca; species Polyploca ridens. The sequence continues at coordinate 5,269,114 of OX596265.1, read as the reverse complement.
ATTATAAAACAAAGTTTAACGAGACGAAGGTCCCGGGTTCGAATCCTACAATGAGCTTGAGCTTTCGGTGAAGGAAAACATCGTGAGGAAACCATAGCACGGTGGCAGGGTACTTTGTAGTACCCGCCTGGCTGGCTACCACCCTCAAGTTGAAAATCTGTCGCCAAGCACCTTTCGGTGTGTTCCGATAGCTGCACTTGAGAGCCAGTTCCTTCTAGGCTTTGTGTGCTTACCACCTTCGGCCGCATCATCACTTACCATGGTGAGATAGCGGTCAAACACAGGCCTATAAATAGTAAAAAAAAAAAAAAAAAAATTTTATATCTTGATTTTTATATTTTGACGGGCCAGTTGGCGCAGTTGGTTAAGACGTGGCGTCTTAACCTATAGCGCCGCAGGTCGTGGGTTCGATTCCCACACAGGACATGCATTTGTGTGCATGAACATGTCTGTATGTCCTGAGTCTGGGTGTAATTATGTATAATAAGTATGTATTTACAAACAAAAAGTAGTATATGTATTATATCAGTTATCTGGTTTCCATAGTACAAGCTTTGCTTAGTTTGGGATCAGATGACCGTGTGTGAGGAATGTCCCAGGATATTATTATTATTATTATTATATCATAAAAACAATAATCATTATAAGTTATTTTCTTACCAGCTCAGCACACTAAACGTCAACACACTTCAGTTCATCACAAAAATACTCACTGCTTTGCACTCAGTTTACAAAACAAAACGGCGGCAAATCATCCTTTTTTAGTATTTCCAAACATTGATATAAAAACCGAAAATAACCGAAAAACCGGTTTTGGTGTTATGTAAAACCGGTTTTTTTGTTGGTCAAAACCGCACCGAATAACCGGTTTTACGATTTTCGGTGAAACCGGTTTGCATTCCCTAGTTATGACCCGACCACGTGACCAGAAAAGTGCTAGATATTGAAACTAAACCCCGAGGACGAGGAACACCCCGAATCACATGATGTCCGTAGTAAATAAGAACCTCAAAGAAGCCCAAGTCAACAAAGAGAAGACCCAGTACCGAGCTGCCTGGAGACGCATGATACGGAGGGCCGACCCCAAATAAAAAGAGAAAGGGCCAGGTAAAGAAGATCCGCGAAATATAAAATAATATTTTAAATTACTTAATGATTTCATTTAAAGGCGTATCTAAGTATAAATTATTAGCTATGTAAATGTAGTAAATTTTTATTAGATCCTTGATGTTATCCAAATACTCAACTTTTTGATACTAAAACACAAAAACCTTTCAAATTATTCATTTTAAACGAAAACAAACACCAATTTTAACTTTTACGAGAGTTTAAAAAAGTAATAAAAATAAACATTTCCCAGTTTTTATCGTGTCGAAGGCGTGAGTGACCATTGTCTAATAACAGGGCGGCTTTGGCGCCAAACTTTTATGTTTGAGGGTAAAATGTGGCTAATTAATATATGAGGACAGGGATAACACGACCTGATTGTTTTTTTAATAATAAGATTTATTAATATAATGGATTATGTGTATAATTATAATATTATCCTGGGACGATCACACACGGCTATCTGATCCTAAACTAAGCAGAGCTTGTACTATGGAAACAAGATAGCTAATGAGTAGAGATCGGATTACTAGTAGATAGAGTCTGATAGAGCATAGGTAGAGTATATTTACCTAAATTTCGATGGAGTAAGTAACATAGAGACATAACATAGTTTTTTTAATAAGAAGATTTATTAATATAATAGATTGTGTGTATAATTATAATAATATCCTGGGACATTCCTCACACACGGTCATCTGATCCTAAACTAAGTAGAGCTTGTACTATGGAAATCAGCATAGCTAAGGAGTAGAGATCGGATTAGATAGAGTCTGATAGAGCATAGGTAGAGTATATGTACCTCAATTTCGAGGGAGTAAGTAACATAGAGAGTGGAATGATGATAAAATCGTTTAAATCCGGAATTTAAAAATCTCTATTTTTTTTTGGACTTTTAAATTTTGTAGGTATTTTTTTTTATTAAAGTTTAAATTTTTATGTCCAAAAATTAGACTTTTCTTTAAAATCAAATGTTGTTTTAACAAGGTAAAATAATATTCGCTTATCAAAATCAAATCAACGTCAAAATCAATAAGTCATTTATTCAATTTAGGCCCTAGTAAGGCACTTATGAACGTTAAATTGGTACATACAGTTGAGTTTACCACCGGTTCGGAATACACTTAACTGAGAAGACCCCGGCAAGAAATAAAATAAAAAATAATGTGTAACGAATGTGTTGAAAGTGCAATAAATAATTTGCAATATCTTAAATTCGTCATGTTCCTAGAAGTTTAGGTAAATATACTCTACCTATTCCGATCTCTACTGATGAGTAAGAAAAAAGTGAATGCTGATGTCACGGATAGAAGGGACGAATGGAGGAAGCGATTATATTGCGCCGAATATAAATAATTGGATAAGAGCAAGTAGATAATGATTTATTAATTTATTCGCCATTTTTTTTTTACGTTAAAGTCAAAGCCATTTATTCAATTTAGGCCCAGAAGGACACTTATGAAGGTCACATTTACTGAAGTTACCACCGGTTTGGAACTCAGCCTTTAACTGAGAAGAATCTGACAAGAAACTCAGCAAGGTTTTAAATATTTTTTGGTCAATCTATGTCTGGCTTTTTTTTTTAAATTATTAACAATAAAAAAGAAAACTATATGTTTTTCTTTTTACTTTTTTTTGCACATACACAACATGTTGACAAACACGCAGACGGTCCATCTGATGGTAAGTGTTCACCGCTGCCTATGGACATTTGCAATACCAGGGTGCAGTTTTAAATACTAAAATTTATTTGTAGGCTTTTTAATTGCTACGATACGACTACACTACGAAAACGCTACGACACCGACACGCCTACGGATTGGAGTACGCTCGTAGCCAGGATACTTTGTTCTACTATTGTTAAATTGTACACACGGCTACAGATCAAGCTATACATTTCCAATATAAGCTGACCTCTCAATGTACGGAAATCCTATACAATGCGAGATCAGCTTATCCTATTTCTACAATAGTAGAACAAAGTATCCTGGCTACGAGCGTACTCCAATCCGTAGGCGTGTCGGTGTCGTAGCGTTTTCGTAGTGCAATCATGGCTTTGTGTTTAGGCCAAAATACCTATAATAATATCTATAGTAAAACCTACTCATATTGAGTATCAATGACGAGCCTCTACTTCCCGATTCCTCTCCTTTTCCCACCTCATATGTGTAAGCGAGACAAGAGCTTCGGGAATATTCTACATACTTCGGCGACGCATCACAAAACGTAAGACGCGCGCCCCGCAACGCCGCAAAAAGACAGTACGAGATCCGCTACCGTCAGGGAAACATCTATATTTGTGATTTATAAATAAACAGTACGAAAACCGCTGCCGACCGGGAGGCGTTGATTTGTAAATTGAACTCAGTGAAACTCAGTGACTTGTGATTTTGATGTGAGATAGTGGTGATAGTTGCTGTGTGCAGTGGATTGCCATAGGAGTTCCTGGTAAGTCCTTACCTTAACCTAGGAGGCTCCTCGTTTTCCATATTGATATTTGCACGCAAAAACCCACCATTTTTCTGGTCCTTCGAGCCGGATTCATTTTGAGTCAGCCATTACAGCAATTTAATTTCATATCAAATCACGTATAATTTCCCGCTTTCTATAGGTTTTATGCCTCTAAATAGGTATATACCTCATAATACGCAAGTCTTATACCTCATAAATAGGTTTTAGACTATATAAATACGATATTTCGTACTCCCGCCATTTTTACCACGCCAATCGTGATAAAAAGTAGTTAGGTATTCAATACCGCCGCCGCTCCTCCATATTTTTAGGACTTAGATTTTATAGGTACCGATTCGTATCTTATTATACGAAATCATATGGTGTACTAATAACCGCAATACGTACTTACTATTTGTACTATTACTACGCATATAATTGCATTCTATGAGCCTTGTCTGTCGACTTGAAATAAACTTTCATACCTATATAGGTAGGTGCCTAAACTGTTGGATATACCTACCTACTTACCTACGTCATTTTACTTTAATTAGGTAATTTTGCAATTTATTATTACGCAATCTTTCACAATGGAAGCTATTGAAACTAAAATTAAAATATTGGAAGCTAAAAATGAAGCTATTTTTGAACAATTATCGTTCTTATATGATTCTTCTAAGAATATTTCCACGTCCGCGAGTGCAGACCTTCGTTCCTCAGAGACATTCATGGCGGACACTGAAATTATTAGTACAATTCGTCATGAATTTAGTGCCAATTTAGATACAATTAACGCGTTAAATATGCAACTTGATCCAGAATATAAGATTGATTATAAAAAAATGATTTCCTTTGATACAGTGTACACCCGAATAGAAAGGGTTCGTTCTCTTATCGTCAGTAAGACAAATACTACGTCGAATGTGTCTGCGCAGAATACTATTCCGTCCCAATATAAAGGTCGTATCAAACTACCACCAATTCAAATTCCGTCATTTGATGGAAAAATAGAAAATTGGCCCGTCTTCTTTGAATCTTTTAAATCTAATATACATTCAAATCCTGATCTTTCGAATTCTCAAAGAGTACAATATCTTGTAGGTAAATTAACAGGAAATGCTTTAAAAATCACGGCAGGTATTATACCGTCCGGTGATAATTATAATTCTATTTGGGACAGCTTAGTTCAAAAATATCAAGATAAAAGAGCATTAGGCTCACACTACATGTCTAATTTATTCAATATTAAACCCGCATTCAATAATTCCGCGTCTTTAAATACGTTCATTGAAACTTTCCACGCTTCTGTATCTGCTTTGGAACAGTTAGGTATTGAAGATATGAAAGATTTTATCTTACTTTCTTTAGCTTTAAAGAAGTTAGATCCCGCAACCGCTAATTCCTTTGAAATGTTTATGAGGAATAAAGAAATTCCTTCTTATAAGGATTTTGTTGATTTTATTAAATCGCAAGTAAAAATATTAGATCGCACTTCTACGCCAATTGCTGGCTCCGCGCGAACCGCCCCAGTCGGTAGCAACCTTAATAATCCGCCCGCTTCTCGTTCTCAACCGCGTAATTCAAACACAGTCCACCATGCTTTCCTTGCACGCGATAATAATAATAAAAGCACTTGCTTATTTTGTAATAAATCTGATCACTATCAGATTTTTAATTGTTCATCTTTTAAAGCACTTAATACTAAAGATCGTTTAGATTTTGTTAAATCTAAAAAAGGCTGTGTAAACTGCCTCAGCCTTACGCATACTGCTTCTCAGTGTAAGTCGTCGTATAGTTGTAAAACTTGTAATAAACACCATCATTCTCTTTTGCATTTGGATAGCAATTCGCAATCGCAACAAATAGTTTCCGACTCGCGTCCCTCTCACTCGGCGCGTCTTGATAATAGCGATAACCGCATCGCGCCGTCCGCCGCCGCCAGCGCCGCGCCGCGACCGCTCCCGTGCGCAGCCTCGCCCGCGCATCCGACCGCGTCTCCTTCTAACGCTACGGACGCTCCTCAACCGGTGTCGCTATGCACCCGAGCGCGAGTTGATAAGAATAATGATAACGAACGCGATTCTTTTAATAAATTAAATCCTTCCCATACTACTGTACTTTTATCAACCGCTCAAGTTTATGCGTCTAATAAGGACAATAAATATATTTCAGTTAGATGTTTAATAGATAACGCGTCTCAAAACAACATAATTACAACTGCCTGTTGTAAACAACTAAATTTAAATATAATACCGCTTAGCAATTCTTTTATAAAGGGTGTAGGATCCACTTCGCGTCCTATTCACGGCTACGTTCAACTTAAAATAACCGCGAAAAATAAAAAATATTTTTATAATATTACCGCTCTTGTCGTTGATTGCATTACTGACAGGTTACCGACTGAATATGTTGAGACTTCTATAGTGCAACATTTAGGTAACTTACCGCTCGCTGACCCTCTGTGGCACATCCCCGGAGAGGTCGAAGTAGTTCTCGGGGCACAATTGTTCCCATTTTTATTGTTAGGTCAAAAAATTATTGCACCTCCCGCTCCTTCTGCCCTTGAAACCGTGTTCGGTTATATTCTTATGGGTGACGTTCCCGCTAACTCTAATATTAATAAAAATGCATCCACTTATTTTAATACCGCGACTTTTTTCATTTCTGGTCCCAATGACCTTACTATTTCTTTAGATGATTCCCTACTTAAGTTTTGGGAGCTCGAAGAAATTCCCGCGCAAAAATTTATGAGCTCGGCCGAAAAGGAGTGTGAACAGCTGTTCTCTCGTAACTTCTCACGGGACTCCGCAGGCAGATATTGCACCGCGTTACCTTTTCGTGAGGATCCTGACGTGTTAGGTGATTCCCGTTCCGTTGCTCACCGCCGTTTACTTGCTTTGGAGCGTACCAAGCTACGCGATCCACAGCTACGCGCTAGTTATAATGAGACTTATAGTGCTCGAACCGCTATTGATAATATATTCGCATTCTCCGATTCTAAAATTACTCTGTCATGGATACATTCATCTCCACATAGATGGAATGTTTTCGTTAGTAACCGCATTGCTAAATGTCAAGAAAATCTTGACCCAAAACATTTCTACCACGTTAGTGGTATAGAAAATCCTAGCGACTGTCTCTCTAGAGGTATTTTACCTGAGCAGCTAGTGTCACATCACTTATGGTGGCACGGCCCGAAATGGTTAAAAGATCCAGTTTCAGAATGGCCTATCACTCCATTTAGTCCCGAATGCTGTGAGGACCTACCTGAATTTAATAGTAAAACGCTTGTTACTTGTACCGCGTCCGCTTCTGTTGAGCCTAATTTAATTTACGAGCTTGCTCTGAAATACTCATCATGGAATAAAATATTACGCATAATAGTATACATACTTAGATTTTCTCGCATAATTTCTCGTGATCAAGGTCACAGCCGCATCACAGCTTCTGAGCTAAATAAAGCTGAAGTATATTTAATACGCTCTGTACAACAAGTTCATTTTCAAAATTTATTTAATAATATTCAAAACGTTAAAGTATCTTCCCCGCTTAAAAAACTTGACCTCTTTATAGATCAAGATAAAATTATTAGAATTGGAGGTAGACTTTCAAATGCAAATCTTCCGTATGAAGCTCAGCATCCCGCTCTTTTACCTAAACATGACCACGTTACTCATCTTATTATAGACTATTTTCACCGTGCTCACTGCCATACTGGTGCCAATCTTCTGAGCTCGCTGTTGCGCCAGAAATATTGGATACTGTCCGCTAGAAGTGTCATTAGACACAGAGTACATTCATGTAACTTTTGTTTTAAAAATTCCCCTTCATTTCTCAGCCCAAAAATGGCTGATTTACCCTCTTGCCGCGTTCAGGAGACCAAAGCGTTTGTGCATACGGGCGTTGACTATGCTGGACCCATTAAAGTAACATTATGTAGACGCAGAGGTCAAAAGAGCCAAAAGGCATATATTTGTTTGTTTATATGCTTAGTAACCAAAGCTGTACACATCGAATTGGCAACTGATGTGTCATCAGATACTTTTATTTCCGCTTTTAAGCGATTCATTTCCCGTCGAGGACCTGTTTCTTTTCTTTACTCCGATAACGGAACTAACTTTGTCGGAGCTAAAGCTCAATTACAAGAACTACTTACCGATCAGTACCGCATTGAATGGAAAATGATTCCACCCCGCGCCCCACATTTCGGAGGATTGTGGGAGTCTAATATAAAATCGATTAAAGCTCATTTATACCGTGTTATCGGTTCTCAGCTCCTCACATATGAAGAGCTCCTCACTGTTCTTACCCAAATTGAAACAGTCTTAAATTCTAGACCGCTTTGCATTTTATCTGAGGATCCCTACCCGGAGCCTCTTACTCCCGCTCACTTTATAATGGCTTCACCATTGACTTCATTGCCGCTTCAGAATGTGTCCGAGGAAACCATATCTTTACGTTGTCGGAAACAATTATTAGATCAGATGGTGTGTAGCTATTGGAAAAGATGGCGTATAGAATATTTACATAATCTTCAAGTTAGACAGAAATGGCTCATTGATAAAGATAACATTAAGATTGGTACTGTGGTTCTTATACATCAAGATGATATTCCCCCTTTACGTTGGCCGTTGGGCATAATATCACAAGTTTATCCTGGCAAGGATGGAAATATCCGCGTCGCTTTAGTAAAAACTTCAAATGGATCATTCAAAAGACCCATTGTCAAGTTATGTCCATTACCCTCACAATAAAAATTAATCATACCGCATCTTATATTCAGTATTTTAGTAATTATTATAATCTGTAATTAGTTCTTATAATTAATTATTTTTTCTTTCTTTTGAGAACACTACGTATTCTCAAGGCGGCGGAGGATGTTTAGGCCAAAATACCTATAATAATATCTATAGTAAAACCTACTCATATTGAGTATCAATGACGAGCCTCTACTTCCCGATTCCTCTCCTTTTCCCACCTCATATGTGTAAGCGAGACAAGAGCTTCGGGAATTCTACATACTTCGGCGACGCATCACAAAACGTAAGACGCGCGCCCCGCAACGCCGCAAAAAGACAGTACGAGATCCGCTACCGTCAGGGAAACATCTATATTTGTGATTTATAAATAAACAGTACGAAAACCGCTGCCGACCGGGAGGCGTTGATTTGTAAATTGAACTCAGTGAAACTCAGTGACTTGTGATTTTGATGTGAGATAGTGGTGATAGTTGCTGTGTGCAGTGGATTGCCATAGGAGTTCCTGGTAAGTCCTTACCTTAACCTAGGAGGCTCCTCGTTTTCCATATTGATATTTGCACGCAAAAACCCACCACTTTGTTTTCCTATACATTAAATAAAAAATGACGTAAAATTTTGGTTAAAGATATCAGCACCAATACAAAAAGATGACGGATTTTAAAATAATTTATTTAACGTTAATAATGGCATTGTGGATTACAGCTTTATAGTTTTAAATATACGTTACTTCCTGTATCAATAAATCTCTACAAAATAACCTATAATTAAAATCACCGAATTATTTATTGCCATACTAAAAATGTTAGACCATTTACGATAGGTATTTAATCCTTAATATTTGAATCGCGGTCAACAAACTTAGATAAACAAATTATATAAAAAAAAAACATCGAAATTCTAAGAAGCAGTGCGCAAATCATCACCTAAATGTTTAAAAAAAGAACATTGGCGCCACGACATTCTTCGGACGTGCTCAAAGCGCGCCGCGGTGCCAGAACCGCGTTTCAAAACGCACTCAATAAATTATAATGGCTAATCACTCCTAATTGGGATGTGTCGTGACCCAAGTTAACCTTAGGTCGCGTCGAAATAAGAACAAAATAATGCAAACATAATGATACGTGGTGCTTTTGAACGCTCCAACTCTTTTAATTTCCAAACGTTAGCCCGACGTTGGAGAGCTATAATTATCGTCGCGTTACCGAACTTAAGTATAAGGATAGAGATATTAATAGTCGTGTGTGTTTGCTTTTTTCTTAATTTTATTTAGTTTTATAGATTCGGTGAAATTAGTGGTTGTAATAGTTTTTTGTGCACGCCGCTAATGGTTACAAATGTGTGTGACCTCTCTAAATGGATACTTTTAGGTCGTATAAAAGTTTTTTTTATTGCGTCTAATCGTGTTTTATAAAACGTCTTGTGTGGTGTCGAGCTTGCTCGTTGTGTTTATTGTTACTCAGAGTTTATTGAAAACAGATTGTTCATCACAAATTGTATCTAACGATGATGTATGACCATCCAGTTGCAAATCCGTCGCGCACTCGGCAATCTGACGCTAATTTATTTCTAGGCATTGTGTGATTATTTTTTCTTACAAGAATATAACATATTTGTACACCACGTGACAGAACATAGCGAACAAACGAAAATATTTTGATAACAACATATCATTTCAGATCTTTAGGAAATTGGAAACGACATTTATGGTACAAAACACAACAATACCTGGACAATGCCTGGACAGTAAAAAAAAATTTTGCTTGGCATAGATTCGTCCATACATAAAACCCTTCAAAATATCATAGCAATAAATCATTTAACATATTTCATACAAGTTGAGATAGCGTTGCGATTTGCATGCGCGCCCTTACGCCCCGCTCGGCAACGCTGCGGCCTACGCACGCTTCGCTAATTGAGCCATTTCATAGATAAGTAGATAAAACACGGTATAGGGCACAACCCTAAATTATGCGTATTATTTGCATATAATAATTGTGGGGGTGACATATTGCTAGAACATTTATAAAACGACGCAACTACCTCTACATACATCGAACAATAAACTTTATTTGCATATTTTAGAGATGAATTTTATTTGTAGGTTTCCTATATTTTTATGGTACAAATTATGGTTGTCCGCAGGGAATCGAAGCCGCGACAATACCGCAGGGGTACAGTTATGCAGATTTGGTAATGATGCGTTTCGATGCGGTCTTTTTACGTCTATTTGCATACATCTCTTCAAATAAAGATACAAAAGGTTTATTATAGATCTGTATGGCCTTACAATCTAACACTAAAAGTTACTGTCACTACCGCCATCTAGCGGTGAAAAGCAGAATCCATGACTCAGCTCTCCTAAGGAGTCAAATCATACTTTCTATAGCATTTTCCATACGATTAGTAACTTTTATTTATTTTATCACATTAAGTAAAACTTACAGCTAGATTTAAAACATTAGGTTACAAATTGATTGATTAAAATTGCAAGGATAAAAATGATATACAGTGGATAAGATCCAAGTGAACATCAATAGTGATGGGACCATAAGTATTGTTAGTGCACCTTACAAAATTTTATAGCGTTTTTGAGCGTAGCAAAGTTTTAGCGCAGTAGGTACCGTGCATTAGCAATGCTGACGTAGCGCGCGTAGTAGCGTAGTCATACATAGACGTACCTAAGTTTCAAGGTGCTACGAAATCTAACTACCATACGGGGTATTTTGAATCAAATCAGTGGTTCAATTCTCGTAATAAAACTTCAACGGTGTCGTAGCGACATCAACTATTCAATTGTATTTCGTGAAATATTCTGTATATTTCACGAAACACAATTAATAATAATAAAAATATTAAAATATTCAATAGTGTACGCCTCAATAATTTGTCTATAGGATCGTTTTTCAATCGTTCATTTAACATTATAATAGTAAAAAACACACGTTGAAGTTTTGTTACGAGAATCGAGCCACAGAAACGTTTTATACCTTAAATGGAGTATTGTATGAAATAGAGAGCTGTGACGTCATAATTTCTGAACTGATTTTACACTGGTAATAAAAAAATTAAAACTGATGTTTTCGTATGTTTTTAGATGTTTTACTATTAGTTTTTTTTTCACTTATTTAAATACCCTAGCTTAGGCAAGCTTAGGTCTACGTAAATATAATAATTAATTTCCCTCAAGACCTGGCAAAAGCCAGTTATTCCTAAACTCATTTTTAAACCCTATTACCGCTAACCACGGAGGGTCGTAACAGGCTTACTATTAGACGAGAAATGTCCATTCGGGTCCCTTGAGAAATGATATTTCATTTGTTCGGCCTGGGAAAGCGCGTGGAATAAATATCGAGGTATTGGTGTCCCCTCACTGAAGTTGAGAACAAAAATCAACACTTGCTTTCGAGAGTCTATGTTCGTGCTTGGATCTGTAATTGTAGCACGTGTGGTGGATGTGGTACTTTTATCAGTAACGTTGTCACTAGAGTTTTAATTAGTTTTGGATTTATGTATGTGGGTACAGTATAACGTAGACATAAAATTATAATTTTACTAATTTAAAAAGTTAACTATAGCATTTTTTATATATTTAGCCCTTTATTCTGAACTGTGTTTATTATTGTTCTATTTACAGTGAATTTTGCTATATAAGGTCCTAATAAAGTGAATTCCTCTTGAGGGATGAATGTAGAAAAATAAACCGTGGGAAAAAAACAAAATTCCGAAACTGAACTTAATATCAGTACAAAGTATTAATTTAACCATTTATCTAGAAAAAATCCCCCGAATTATTTTACTAATATTATTTATTGATTACTAATGATCTATATATTCATCCCTCAGGAGGAAATTCACTAATTTATACCTTATATATCTAGCTGTTCACCATGCTTCTTGGTCTTCTCTAGCATCTTCCAATGTCCTCTATCAGGAGCCACTCTTCTCCAGTTGGGGCCTGCAGTTACTTTAGCTCATTTTCCTCATCTTCTTTTTTTTTCCTTCCCCTGCTTCGTGTACTATCTCGTTAATCGTTGTTAGTCACAATTTCCTTCCACTTGTCTATTTTTGATCTAAGCATGTGTCCAGCCCATCTACACTCTTGCTTATCAATTATGTTTATCACGTTAGTAAGTTAAGTTCTAGCTCAAACTATAGGTAATAAAATTTAAATTTGATCTTTATTATTCATATCACCTAATGAACATTTCCAATAGGTTTATTCTTTATTTCACTCAATATTTTATTAATGACTTACAAAATTAGTCTAAACAATTTCAATAAACCAATACACAAGAACTACTAATACTTTGCGGTCGAGACCATGGGACCGTGGGGGTCCGAAGCTCGCCGTTTTGCTCGCACCTTGTCATCAAAATTGATCGAGACCTCCGGAGACCAGCGGGCGGGGAGCTTTTTCCGCCAACGCGTCAGCTTGGCTATCCAAAGAGGAAACGCTGCCAGCCTTCTGGGAACCTTGCCGTTAATCGGAAGCAGCGGCAGGCTTGAGGAAATTTTCTATATATAGAATTGTATTTTGTACATATTTGTTGTATATAAATGATTTATACTAAAGAAACTATAATTCTACAATTAATTACCTAATAAATAAAGCTCATGCCAAAAACACATAAAATCAATCCTAAACACAGCAAAAGTACCGTATCCAAGCAACACCCTCCAAGTAATCCCGTGGATTATCGCCATACGAACGTCAAGTGTCACTCAATATTGTAGAATTGTTGACGCTGCAGATTATTCGTATGACTCGCGCCGCCCGCGCGCCTCTCATGCTTTATTAGCTGATGAATATTATTTGAGTGAGACATTGTTTGTACAAGATATACGCTATTATTTATAGTTTGAGTGTGAAAATCGTTGGTATTCTATGAATTTGCATTTGGTATAAATTAGGCTAAAATCTATCGTCCTACAATTGATTTAAGAGGAGGCTAAAAGGCGTTAACGATTTCTTATTGCTATAAGGCAGGAGACTGCATACCAGCGTTGCCAGACGTCCCGATTTTGGCGGGACGTCCCGATTTTTTGCCCTAAATTAAATGTCCCGCGCGGGACAGGCTTAGTCCCGCTTTTCGAGGATTACTCGACGGAGAAAAAGTGCGCTAAATGTCACTGTGACATACAAAATCAAAAATTCTGAGTCAACGCAATCAAAAGATGCCGTAGGTATATGCCGCATATTTTGACGCTCGCAAGGGAATCAAAACCTATAAGGGTACTTCCCGTTGACCTAGAATTATAAGGCAAGAACCAATTCCATGCAGCACAAGTAAAGGAAGATATCCGAAAAGCAGGAAGATACACCAGAAAAAAAAAACGATTTTTTTACGACATAATCGAAAAAACAGGGGAAAATCTTCAAGACTCGATTCCCATGATCAATGATCTATTTACGTACGTACAGCTACAAGTTTCTACGGAACCCTCGGTGTGCGAGTCCAACTCGCACTTGGCCGGGTTTTTTTAGTACCTATGTCCCGATTTCGGCGATAGAATCCCGCTTTTTTTACTCAAGAGGTTACAAAATCCCGCTTTGCCCGAAAAAATATCTGGCAACGCCGCAAACTTTTTTTTATGTGTGTATGCACACACATAAAAAAGGAATTATAACGTACCTAGTCTACCGTAACAAAAAAGATTTCAATTTTCCAAACTGATCGCAAACTTTTTTTATGTGCACACACATAAAAAAAGTACGTTATAATTCCTTTTTTGATTCTGTCCTTAAAACTATAGAAGAATATAAAACAAACAAAAACAAATTCAATTGTTTTTCCAGCTTTAGTCCTTATTCTGAGGGTTTTCCATATAAAAGAAATTCAATCCAAGCTTACGCTCATTCAGAAATCTGACTTAACGGATTTATAATCTTTTTTCAAGGAAAGTTGATATTGATAAAATTTACGAGCAAGAATTGTAACTTTTCAAATTCAAATGCAAAATGTTCACTAAACCTACTTAGGTATTACTTACTTATGTGTTTGACCATAATCTCACCATGGTAGGTGATGATGTGGTCTAAGGTGGTAAGCACACAAAGCCTAGAAGGAACTGGCTCTCAAGTGCAGCTGTCGGAACACTCCGATACGTACTTGGCGACAGAGCATCAACTTGAGGATGGTAGCCAGCCAAATGGGTACTACAAAGTACCCTACCACCGTGCTATGGTTTCCTCACGATGTCTTCTTCATCGAAAGCTCAAGCTCATTGTAGGATTCGAACCCGGGACCTTCGTCTCGGTATCCGACATCTCTACCATCGACATCGATTTGACAATACAACAGACAAGTACAATCCTAGAGCCTGATCTTTTTTTTTTATTAAATGGGCTTGCGTTTGGCCACTGACCCGCACCCGCCCATAAGGGACGAAGACGAAGTCTAAGATGGAACACGCTTACCCAGAAGGAACTTATTCACTTTGGCCTTGAAATTCCCTAGGTTGTATGAGTCAGGAAACACAGACGCCGGAAGCAAGTTCCACTCCCTTGCTGTCCGCATTATAAATCAGGATGCAAAACGCTGTGTCCGTATTTTCGGTATGTCAACAACGTACGGGTAAAAAAATTCCCGGCATCTTGTATCTAATTTTTTGTCGTTGGCTTACTGCACATGTAGCTGTATTTAGGTACTTCTGATACTCGATAGTTATATTCGTACTCATAATTAGCTTACCAGCCCCTACTTATCGATTGTTAGATGTTCACAAACTGCCTACACGCTGAAGTTAATAAAGGGCCCATCACTGTGTAAACATGGTCACGTGACCAACCCGCCGGCAGTCACGTGCCCTACCACAGAGCCAGATAGAGATCTGTGGCGCGCGAAATTGTCTATGCTCCATGCATTCGCGCGCTTTTTGATGTCACGCCGCGCTGGGGTTGACTTGCTTTGGATGTTTTTGGCAGTAATGCGGACAGCAGAGATCTTACCGCACCATGGCTTCCTTCTCATATTACTTCGATCTGCTCTGGAAGCATGGATGTGTTTAAGAGAAGTAGAACATAGCATTATTTCGCTCAAAGATCAGCTCAACTGTGAAAGTACCTCCACCTTACAGAATACCGCAGCCAAATAACTTTATATTGTGTTCTTGCGTTGGTAAGGTCGCCAGAGCTCATCGGGGAGGGAGGAAGGGTTGGTAACGCGTGTTGCGCGTCCATTACTAAAACATTACTTCGAAAACATTGTTTACAATATTAATAATTCCAACAATTCGCGGTAATGTTGCGTGAACGGCTACATCATGAAACAAAAAACAAAACACCATACAGGATTACTTTACAACCTCTAGCCAAATCAAGGGTTAATGTACCTGTCATTATGATCAACTTTTACTATGAAACCAACTCTGAAATGTCGAAAAAAAAAGCGAACTTTTCATACATTTTGATCGTGCAGCGTTGGCACTCGGTATGGTGCCGATCTCACATAGAGAGTTCTAGAGTTCTGCGTTCAGAGTTCTCTGTGGGATCAGCGCCTATATAATTTCATCTAGGGTAGACGTAATAATTTTTTATTTTTTATTAAATAGGCTTTCGTATGGCCTCTGACCCGCCCATAAGGGACGAAGACGAAGCCTAGGATGGAAACACAATTTCAAGGCCTTGAAAGTCGCTAGATTGTATGAGTCAGGAAACACAGACGCTGGAAGCAAGTTCCACTCCCTTGCCGTCCGCATTATAAATGAGGTTAATTTGAAAATAGAACAGATCTTCCATAGACTTATCACAGGATTAGCTTATCCTTGGTTTATCTAGAATATACATTCAAATTCAATATTACATTCAAATGCTACGGTCCGTACCAAGTCCGTACTAGTATATTACGCCCTTCGACCCTAGAGCTCGCCTTTGGAAAGCTAAAATTACCAATCAAATTAAAAAGTGAAAGGCGGAGAAATCTAACAAGATAAAAAATTAGACCAATTAATAGCTTTAAATCATTAGCGGACATTTAAAAACAGTCGTTAGCATGACTGATCCATCGAATCGAGCACGATATTTAGTATTTAGCTTTAGGCGCCATCTTGTCATGTGTGTTGCCAACAATGTAATCCATAATCGTTTTAGTCAGCGATTAATTTTAATTATAGTTGTTGTAAACAATTAATCATGTTATAGATTGAGATTTTATTGAATAGGTCAAAGGTTGTTGGATGCAAATTATTTTATGAGCAAAGAACCTAGTTGCTTCATTAAAATTAAAACTGGATAGCAAATATATTATAAGCGGCTGGCATAGAAAACGCTAGATGCAATTACGCCTGTTATTCTATACAAAAACGTCAAGATAAATGTATTTATCGCAATAATATTTTGCAAGTCGGGGTAATTTTTATGTCATAAAGGTTGACACATAGGCAGATGACCCATATAATGGTAAGTTATCATCGCCGCTTATGGAGATTTGCAACACCTTTGCCGATGAGTTGCCAACCATATCTGGGGGTTCGGGAGTGCCCCTCGCCAAGAAGAGCCAAGCGAAGTGCAAGGGCACCCTAACTTCACAAGCTCTACATACTGTAGTCAAAATATGTTGCTTCGCCGTTTCGCTACCGTCACATGGGTACGTATTACAGATAAGTTTTTGTTAAAAATTTCTTTTTTATACAAGCTTTTTGTTTGTGACTGTACTTTTTGTTGACTTTACTTGAATTGTCATCCAATATACTAATGTATACCAAATTTCAAGTCGATCCGACCACTGGAAGTGGGTGAAATTCGACTTGCAAGATTTCACCCGAACGAACTAACATACATACATACATTGCAAGTTAAATAAAAGCTTGTAATAAAAAGTAATTAACAGTGAATAAATTCACTTTACGCCTATGTGACGGTACCGAAACGGCCAAGCCACATATTTTGTCTAAGGTGTAGAGTTTGAGAAGTTAGGGCTTGTAGAGTAAGGGTGCGTAGAGTTATAGCTTGGCTCTACATGAGATCTGATAACTTTTTGACAGTGCGAGCCATATGGTCTCGTCTTGACAACATTTTACATGAAAATGTTTTTGGTGGGATAGAGCTCTTTTCACGCCTATTCCCCATTACCAACATTGCCCCTATATTGTTTTCGGTCTACTGTTATAAATTGAAAAATTCTTAATAAATTAGCGGAATTAGATTACCGCCGCGGACGCTGGCTAAACGCATTGGTATGATCAGGGCTTAAAGGGTTTTTTCCGCAATATGAACGCGAATAAAACGTTGCGTGCACAGCTGAGATGCTTCCAGGAAATGAAGATGAGCTCCACATCCTCGCCGAGCGATGGAAGATGATGAAGGCCCTCCCTATACAGGCGGAAGAATATACAGAGTGAACTAATTTCTCTCCAAAGTTGTCAGTAATCAAGTATACTCAGGATCGTCAACGATATGAGTGGCCCGTTTTTGCACCGAGGCAAGTGGATCAAGCTGGTAAGCGGGAGCGCATGCCTATAAAATTGTGAGTAAGCAGTACCTACTCCATATAAGATAAACGCCGTCAAAATTATCTGGGTATGTGACACTTTACTCTATGGTATGTATGTATGTGTGCAGCCCATTTGAGTCTTTCTTACTCTATGTTTTTTGTGGACTTTTGGATGTGGATTTAAATAAAAGGCTTTTATTTTATTTCTAGTTTCGCGCCTTGCGCCACTCCGTCATACATGCATGACACATCCTGCGTATAATGCAGGTTGCATCTTTTACACTAGGGTAACCAGCTTTTATTCTATTTTATAGAAAGTATGGTAAACGATAGAAAGTAGAACTAATTCCATCTAGTCAATAATAGTTTTCTATTCCATTATTTTTGGTATACCAGAGTAATGATACGCCATAAAATATGAATTATGATATTATGAAACTAGTGGCGTACTTCGCCACCATTCAAGTACATAGAAGTCCGCTAATACGCCGGTACGAGAATCTTAGACCAAGCCCTTACAATTTCATAAAATCGCTCCGCTTATGGAACTTGGACCAACGTTTTAAAACTCAATGCGATGCGCAAACTCATGGCGTTATCACAGAAAAAACTGTAATATGCTATACATTTAATATTGTACATATTGTTACCTATTATTTTCTTACATGGTCACCCTACATCAAATACCCGCACATTTGACGCGCGCTATGGCGATGGTGGACGGCGGATGGCGGCAAGCGGCACCCGCCCGCCGCCGGCCATCAATTTGAATAATACCATTCGATTAACCATTTCCACGGTATCACGGATTATACGTATAATATGCAACCGCCATTCTATAAAGTACTTACGCCAGATAGTTAGAATATATGTGAAGTATAATGGAATATAATAGGAATTTGCTATGAGTTTTCTTTTCTCAGATGGGTAACGACAAAATTAAACCTTTTTGACTCTATCTTGTGATTCTAATACCTACGTTCCTTTGACGTAGATTTTTAGTAAATGTTGATTTTTAACATACTAGAGCTGTCTCCTACAGTGCAACCTGTGGTCCCGGATACCCTATTCCAGGACCGAAATATGCTAAATACCGCAGTCAAATAACTTCATGTTGTGTTCCTGCGCGTAAGGTTGCCATGCCAGACCTCACTCGGGAGGGGGAAGTGTCAGTAGCGCCTGTGTTGCAAGCGTCTATATGGCTACGGTAACCGCTTACCATCAGGCGGGCTGTACGCTTAAAAACCAACTCCGTGGTAGTATATTAAAAAAATACTAATCTGTTCAGCCGTACGGAACTGGTATGCAGTGGTCAGTGGTAAGCACAAATGAACAAACTTTCGCATATCTTTATATATAAATTTATATATGGCGCTGCAGTTGGTATCTAGGTTATATTATCGACTGCAGCACCATCTGCCAGGCTGATTTGTGAATCTAAACCATCCAGGGCGCCACCCAAACGCATACAAAAAAAAACATTCAAATCGGTCCAGCCGTTTAGGAGGAATTCAGTGACATACACACGTACAGTAGAATTAACTCCCTGGATGGTTTAGATAGGGTAGGGTAGCACCACAGGGTAGGGTAGCACCACGCGAACGAAGTTGCGCCGGACAGCTAGTATATGTATGTAGTATGAAGTAGGATTTTCATGGAATAATCTACTCCTCAGCTGATTTGTTTTTCAATAAAGTTTATAGGTAAATACTGAGCTATTACATAATTAGTACATATCTACGTCCGTGTGATATTGATATTGAATGAAGCACATTATAAGTTACCTTCTCAAGTCAATCAAAGCAACTAGGTCTTAATGGCCGTATACTTATCCCATACCGATACATAGACAATCATCCATATTCGCTCCTGGCGGAAAATTATAAAACATGTCTCACAAATAACAATAACGAGCTAAAGACACGCACGTCCGTCCAATGCTGCGACCGAGGGCATAATGCGCAATAATAATTCTAAATTCAAAATTGTAGAAGTTATGATACACGGTCGCGCACGAGCCGGTGTTGCCAGTTATATAATTAGAAAATGAAAGGGTGGCGCATACGCAGCCCGCGGCACGATCACTACTATCGCTCACCATCGAGTCAGCTCAGCATAGTAATGGGAGAATATCGATATTTTCATGTTTTGTTATCGATAGCCGAATAACCCACAAAATATGCTACAGTTAAAAACAGGAAAATAATAATCATACTTACCTATTCACAACCAAGATTTTTACTCTGTATTTTTGTTTAGTATAAATTATAACCTGACTTCATATTGGTTACCGCAATGTCTACTATGGCTCAAGGTCACTTCAATTTATTTTTAGCTCTCGGCGTATAGTCATATGGTACACGTTACATAAATCGTACCCAATTCCAACATACTTTAGTAAACGTGTGTGATCCCAACCAGTCGTTGTTAATAATCTCGTGTATTGAAATTTTATATTCGTTTTTGTTCACAACCAAATAACCACGCGGTTATTTGGTTACGCTAACGTATTTGAAAGTATATTTATAAATCTATAAAAAAATATAGTCTGAAACTCCACATGTGTTTATATTATGTAAGTAATCCGTGAGTTAATTATATGGTATTATAGCTATTTCTAAATATTCGTATACAGGCATCATATGGCTATTCCACATGGAGGGAAAGTACTTCCTATATTAAGGAAATACTGGAAGAAGATTTCACTTCATTTTCAATACTAAGAACTTACCTACAAATGTACATTAGTAGAGGATTAAAAAAAAAAATTTGCAGAATTACCTATCTAGTACTTCCTTTAAATAACGCTAATTCCTTACAATTTTCAACTTTATGCAATTCGTTTAAGATATAATATCGCTCAGCTGCTTTAGCCATACCAGACCAGCGTCGTAAGATAAGATATATATGTTTTTTTCGTTGAATGATAAATACCGCTGATTCACTGATAAAATCCATTGAAAAATAAACCAAACTATGTATCAATTTAGTTCGAATTACGTTTGAACTTATAACAACATGGTATTATGATGTAAATAGGTGCTTATCTATCTTTGTTTTTTATAGTTGTAAGTTTTTGGTGAAGTGATTTAAGGAATACATACAATGGATCAGTTCCTAGGAGTTAAATACAAATTGAAATCGTCTGAAAACTTTGATGAATACTTGAGATTTATTGGTGAGTTTTAAAATTAAATTATTTAATGGCAGCAATATACAGGGTGTTGTTTTGGTCGGCGACAAGCGACCCAGGAGCGGTAGTACAAAATATATATTCCCCAAAAATGGACTTAATTCCATTAAATACTGTAAATATGTTGAGAAATACTTTATTCAATTTGAAATAAAATTACCGCAAAGTATGGTTACTAGGCAAGTGCACAGACTAGAGCTAGGCGCAAGCCGCCATCGCCCCACCCCTTTACTCCCTCGTACTCCCGTTGAGTATTATGTCTACACTTTAGCTTATTACATGATTTTCACAATTTTAATTTTTTTATTTTTATTATTAAAAAAAAAAAAGTATTTTTTTTATATATTTTTTAGCACCAGTATCATTTGTATTATCAACCCTGAGTCGCTCGTCGCTGACCAAAACAACGACCTGTATAGGCTGTCCCAAAAATTTGTGTTAATCCGAAGTTCAGAGCAGGGTAGGGTAGTTTGTAGTACCCGCCTCACAAAGCTGCTCTAGTTGCCTTCTAGACTTATCACTTTTATACATTTACAAAAGTTTCTTATGCTATAAAAATGGTATAAAACTACGTTCATCTCTAGGTTGTGCTCACTTGCTTTCCAATTCTTATAAAAGTTATTACATTTCATTATGTTCCATTAATGGTACTGTAAATTTTAGGTGTAGGATATATAATGCGTATGATAACAACCTCAGTTAGTCCAGTCTGTGTTTTATCGAAGGATGACGATGGAAAATACACATACAGTATGATCACCGCACTGAAAACAGCAAAACTTTCGTTTAATCTCGACGAAGAGTTCATCGAAGTAAAGCCTGATGGAGTCGAGGTAATCTTTAGCATCCTGATAGCCTATACCTTCATTGTTAAACTAGTAGTACACTATGATGGACATTTTGAGATGAGGGTCTCCTTGTCTCGCTATGCGTGTCTCTTTTTGACATAAGTATAGATATGTGCTTGTAGCTTAATTAGCCGTTCTTAAGCGCTAGTGGTTTAGCTTGATTAGCTATTCTTAATCGATCGGCGAACGTAAAGCCGTTAGTCTCGACTATTATTTAATTGTGATAGTTGTTAATCTAGGTGGAGGTTTCCTAGGTGGCTTAAAAACTCCAACAGTAGGTTGACCACCTCCACCTCCACTATTCCGCAGTGGGCATGCGTGGTGGAGTATTTGCTATTATTTTTCACCCTTATATGTGAAAGGAGGTCCGTGCTCAGCATTTGGACATTATGGGCTGATAATGATGATGATAATTATTACTACCGTAAGTCTACTTAGTACTTAGTTTACTATTTTAGCAAATTGTTTGTAAAATCAAAATAATTTCCCAGGTTAAATCGTTATTAGTTGCAAATGGCAATATTTTGATGCAGATCGACACACAGATGGTGGATAATGGTCGGAAATCAACAATTTTGAGAGAATTTACGCCTGAAACTTTGATAGAGGTAATTTTGAGTACATATTTACTTATTCATACATAGTTTTGATTGACCAGCATACAATTTTTAAACATGTATACATTATTGTTTTCTGTTTTAACAGACTATAACTGCTGAAGGTTGGAGTGGAAAGTGTGAACGAAGGCACGAAGTAGTCAAATAAAAATCATTACACAATCATTAATTGTCGTATTATTTTCACTATTGTATGTTAATGGCATGACTGGACCGCACTAGAAGTTGTATATCTTATCTACTGGAGGTCCTCTACTCTTAAATGGCAACTTTGAAAATTTAAAGGTGGGTCTACGCCATGCGAGCCGAGCCGCTCTTCGCTAGTCACTCGCGATGTCAAGCTTGGACGTACAACACGAGCAAAATGCATTTCCCTGTTTTCGTCAAAAAACTGACAATCGGAGCGCAGTCATGCGCGAACCGACGCTTGTTCGAGTCTCCCAAGTCCGTCTCCGCTACACAAATTCGTGCTCCGCTTGTGCTCTGCTCGTGCTCGGTTCACCTATTGTAGACCTACCTTAAGATTTAAGGTTCATCATGATGAACATCTCTGAAATGAGTTTTTTTCATAGAATGCTAATGGTGCCGATTTTGTTGTAAATCGCACTAAACTAATTTTAGTCACATCTCATCTCTTTCTTACGAACATTATTGAAAAAGGATAGAACATATTTTAAGTTGTCAAATTAATCTTTGCCGTCTTATTTTGCGTGTATTTAGGCGTAACCGCGATAGATGGCGACTAAATTTATATTGAAAACAAGCATTGGACTAATTTGACAGGACTAAATTTCTTACATCCTTTTCTTATGTTCTTTGTTAGAAAGAGACATAGTGACATTAAAATTAGTTTAGTTGTGAACAACAGAATCAGGGCCAATGGTGCCGATTCTGTTGTAAATCGCACTAAACTAATTTTAGTCACATCTCATCTTTTTCTTACGAACATGATTGAAAAAGGATAGAACATATTTTAAGTTGTCAAATTAATTTTTGCCGTCTTATTTGCGTGTATTTAGGCGTAACCGCGATAGATGGCAACTAAAATTATATTGAAAACAAGCATTGGACTAATTTGACAGGACTAAATTTCTTACATCCTTTTCTTATATTCTTTGTTAGAAAGAGACATAGTGAGATTAAAATTAGTTTAGTGGTGAACAACAGAATCAGGGGCCCAATTCTCACCCAATCGAAACTGATCGCTCGATCGAAAAAAGCACGAATTCTAACTTTTACGAACGTTACGTTATTCTGGCAATTTCAAGGCCGGCATATTTAGAAGGGAAACCAGTCAGCTAGAGCGTTGATTGGTCGGGACCGTTTGAATTGACTCCGCCCCTCGAAATTTTACAGTCGAATAGGACTCGAACCGTAAGTTCGATTCGAAGGCTAGTTCGAGGGAAGTGAGAATTGGGCTCCTGGGCCAATGTTGATCTTTTATGAGAAATGATAGATTTGTTTACCATTGTTGCCATGGTAAATTTTGTTCAGCATAATTAACCAAACAATAGGTTTCTAAAATATACCATTTCATATAACGTGTTATAAAAACAAGGTATGACCGATTGATAACGAGTGATCAACGCAGAGCCGATATCACTAGTCATAGAACCATTCTATTTCGAGTATTAAAGGAGGAAAAGAATGGTTAAGATAAGTAATAAGTATATAAAGGGAAGCTTGAAAGTAGTGCCAGTAACTGAAAAGTTGAGAGGGAACCGTTTAGCGTGGTATGGACATGCTATGAGGAGAAATGAAAGCCACGTCACTAAAAGAGTTATGAATATGAAAGTGGATGGATATACGGGAAGAGGAAGACCGAAAAAGAGATGGCTGGATTGTGTGAAAGATGATATAGGTAAGAAAGGAGTGGATGCTGATATGACGGATAGAAGAGACGAATGGAAGAAGCGTACATATTGCGCCGACCCCAAATGATTCGGAACAGGGTAGGCAGATGATGATGATAGGAGAAAAAATAGGAAATCACGAGGGGTGGAAAACTACTTATCGAAAAAAAACTATCGACACGTCCCATCACTATTGGAAAAATAACCTCCCCGCCCCTGAGGGCGCTCGGATACATTCTTTATTTTCGAATATTAATAAGGAGCGTGTACCAGTACACCGTATTTCACATCAAGTAACATCATCATCGTGCATCCTGCTTACACCTACCAAATATTACATATATTTACATATAACCGATGCTCTTTTATTCCAAATTCGAATAATGATCGTTTTAGTTCAAGGTGTTAGATTATCCCGAGATAGAGCTTATACAAACTTTTACAATGGGACCATCTCTGAAATCTCGAAACCCCTGATTTGGCTAAAGGTTGAAAAGTAAATTCAAAATTAAAATTCAAAAAGCATTTATTCAATTTAGGCCCTGATAAGGCACTTATGAACGTTAACAAATGGCTCTACACCGGTTCCAAATACAACTTGAACTGAGAAGACTCCGGCAAGAAACTCAGCAAGTCTTTTTTTTTTAAATATGTAAATAGAAGTATTACAATTACAAAATATATATAACAATAGCCTGCGAAGCGAACAATTCATTCAAATGCATTCTTGTCATCTACAAAATCAGAAACTTTATAGTACCCTTTCGTGCATAACTTCTGTTTAAGGCCGGGTCTAAGCTCAAATCTCAAAAATGGGTTTCTTTGAGAGTTGAGTATGACGTAACGCAATGAAATACCTAACACAAAAAAATACTGTGGATAGAAGAGGGTTTTGAGAAAAATGTTAACCGAATTTTCCCTTTCGTGCATAACTTCTGTTTTTGAATCTATGTATAGGTAGCTCTTGGATTTCTTTGGGTACTTTATTATAGAAACGTATACATTGCCCCTTGAAAGAGTTAAGGACTTTGCTGAGCCGAGTTAAAGGTACAGCAAGTTTGTGCTTATTTCTAGTGTTCAAACTATGAGTGTCACTATTCTTAGGAAAGTTATTTAAGTTTTTCCTCACAGTAAACCTGTAGGTTTCCTTGCTTCTTTATATTGGACCTTAAAGCCCATCACATACGTCATAATATACTATATTAATATAGATTATAGCAAGGCATATTACGTTACGTAAGTACTATGATACTTTGAGTGATCGCACACGCAGCTATAATATATAGGGTTACTGGTAATCACGATCCCATTTGGGGGTTGAAGGAGGGGTTATCCACTATTAACCTCTTATCTCCCGGCCAAAGTATTAGAACCAGAACCGAAAAAACCGGTTCCGGTCAAAATATGGCCGGTTCTCTATGCCCTACTCTTCTCCCCCAATCCCCCCCCCCGCCCTTTAAATCGATGGACGTCAAAGTACATTCATACCTTGGCTTTTTATCCCGGGAACGCGGGTGAAACCGCGGGGGACAGCCAGTATTCTATAAAATAAACTGGTAACACTATAATTATGTCAGTTTTCCCATAAATACTACAAGGAAATATTACCGGTTGATTGACTCTAACGCACAGCTGTAACGTTAGTAAAACTTCACGTGATAATTTGTAATTCTGATCCGCTAACTGATGAGGATTACATCAGAATATCGGTTAGTCCGACATTCGGGTTATTGTGAGGCATATAACATTGCATATAACCTAACGTTTTAAATTCATCGCTTTTAAAAATATATAACGTGTTTAAATAAGTGGAAATGTTGAACTAGGTAAGTTTGTATTGATTTCTGAGGAGGTACATAGGTGCTATTCCTTGTACGTAGTATATTATTTACTCTGTACTTATACCACAGACTTATACTGTGCTGGCAATAGGATTTTTTTTCTTGTGTTCGTTTGTTTTATTCTTAATTATGACGGCACTTTTTACGACCGGTTTTAGAAAATGCATTGTTTGTTAATATATTGACCAGTAATACTTTTTACAAGCTTTTATTTAACTTACAATGTATGTATGTATGTTTGTTCGGGTGGAATCTTGCAGGTCGAGTTTCACCCACTTCCAGTGGTAGGATTGACTTGATATTTGGTATACATTAGTATATTGGCACATGCAAGTACAGTAATCGAAAAGTACAGTCACTCAAAAAAAGCTTTTATAAAAAATTAATTTTTAAACAAATAATTTATTTCAATGTATAATTATGCTGATTTCGTGTCGTTAGTTAATAATATAAAAATAAACACTTTACCTAACATTATTTGATATTTTCCTTATGCATTCTGCTAGTGATTCGACGTTCGTGCCACGGTACAAATATATAATCGTGGTACGTATCAATCAGCACCTTCGATTAGATTACCAAATGATAAAGTTGTGTGTAATAATTTTGTCAGAAGATTCAAGTGTGAATTGAGAGAAATATTCTGTATAAAAATGACATATTTCAGTCGCTCTTTTAGACTGAAATATGTCATTAAAGTAAACCAGTTTTTATTTTCTATAACTGACATTTGAACATCGTAGGGGAAGGAATAATGAAAATAAGCCAGATGTCAAAGGCTTCTGTAATTAATTTGGAAGAACTTTGGCATTTACAGTAAGACTATACGACTATAGACTACATAACGTCATTCGCCCGGGCGAACTCTCGGGCAACTTCTCGGGCAACCTAGTGTCACTTAAATAAGAGAATTGCATTGCAGCAAAGAAGCAAACGTATGTAATGATTTTTTGTATTGTTTTTTAAACCAAACATACGGCCAACAAGCATACGGCCCGCCTGAGGGTAAGCAGTTACCGTAGCCTATGGACGCTTGCACCACCAGGGGTATCACTCACGCGTTGCCGATCCTGAAGAAATCTCTTCACACCCTTTTTGAAGAACCCCATTCTGTGCCCACCGAGAGAAAGCGTTTCTGACACCTGTTAATATTGGACTATCTTTAATAGGTGTCGGAAATGCATCCTCTCGTCGGCCGCACTGTAGTTTAAATAACTTTCAGCCACATCATCTCTGACCATGGTGAAATTGCGTTCAGACACAGTAAAAAAACGGTCATATTTCACGACACGCACGGATCTCTAAAAATGCATACTCACAATTCTTTAAGAAAGTATTTATCTTTGTTGTCATCTCAAGTAGGTGATACGTAATACGCAAACATGTCAGTTTTCAGAGATCGAGAAGTTTTATACGCTCAACTAAACAGTCGCATCGTAAAAGAAGTGATACAAAATGGATTTTATAGATGCCAAATATAAATTGACAACTTCAGAATGCTTCGAAGACTATCTTAAGTTTCTTGGTAAGTGATTATATTTTTTGTGATATTTTTTTTACAAAGATAGCCTGATGGTAACCCGTTACCGTAGAAAAACCTTCTTGATAAGAATTGTTGAGAGGGGTATCTGTGTCGGCAATGGAAGGCAAATTTGGTCCTTCACCGCTGAAGACAATGACAGCTCACGCCTTCTCATAAAGTTTTTGTAGTCTAAACTTTTTTAGGCCGATTTATAGTGTCATCATCATCATCATCAGCCTGTGGACTTCCGCTGCTGGATATAGGCCTTTCCCAATAGTCGCCACATCTTCTGATCTTCCACTTTCCGTATCCATCCACCGCCCGCCAAGTGTCGCAGGTCATCGGTCTACCTAGCGTGGGGGGGCGTCCCATACGTCGCTTGCCTGTGCATGGTCATGGTCCCCATTCAAGAACTCTTTATCTTTATTGTAATCGGTTCTGCGACATATATGGCATACCTGCTACCACTTCAGCTTGCTTATTCTACGAGAATGTCGGTTAGTAGAGCTATCCGCTGGATCTCATCGTTGCGAACTCTGTCCTTGAGAGAAAATGGAGTAATTTAAATACATATAAACTTGGGATATGATTCAAAAACTAGAATTTTCGGAGCTCCCACAAAAAGTAAGTTCTGTGTTTGTTTTTACGACTACTTCGGTAAACAAGCATTCGGCTCACCTGATGGTAAGCGGTTCCCGTAGCCATATGGACGCTTGCAAAACACGAAGCATCGCTCACGCGTTACCGACCTTTCCCCCTCCCTATGAGCTCTGGCGACATTACTCACGCGCAGGAACACAACTTTACACAACATAAAGCTATTTGTCTGCGGTATTCTGTAAGGTGGAGGTACTTCCCCAGTCGAGCTGCTCTTTGGGCGAATAAACGCTACGCTCTACTTCTCTAAAAGCATAATAGCATTGGACCATAACATCACTGTACATGATGAAATTGTGGTCGCACACAGCCTAATAAAAAAGGCCTCTAAAATTACATATTACTTGTTACAGGTGTAGGCCTCTTCCCTCGTAAGATAGCTACCTCAGTATCCCCAGTGTGTGTGCTGACTGAGGAGAATGGAACCTACACGTTCACCATGACCTCCACCTTCAGGACCTTCAAGATGACCTTCAAGCCTGGCGAAGAATTCGAAGAGGTTAAACCTGATGGAACTAAGGTAAGTACTCTTGAGAACCTATTTGAGGTTTGAGGCTTCTTGTCGGAGTCAGATCAAAATGATACGTTATTTTATACTTTTTAGGCATTCACTTTGAAGGCGGTTTATTTTTATTAAAAGATTTTTTTTGTGAAGATACTAAAAATCCATTTTTTCGGAACATTTGTGATAATGTGGTCCAGGAAATTGTGTAATTGACAAGCGAGCGACTGAATACTTAAAACCCCAAAAAATGCTTTATGTTTTCATTGATATATAAAACTACACGAAATTTGCTGAATGCCTTGAAAAAAAGGCAGATTGTAAGTGCTAAGTAGACAAACAAAAAAATTTTTTGGTGCTGTTCTGTGACTTTATCCGCGTGAATTATTATTTTTTGCAAATGCAATATAAATTGGTAATGTAATTTGGTGATATCATGAAAGCTTGAACGATTTTACTTCATTATTTTAAAACTTAACTAACTTTTACTTATTTTCCAGGTAAAAGCCTTAGTATTACTAGAAAGTAATAGAATGATACACACACAAACAGAAGAGAGTGGTCGAAAGTCAACCATCGTCAGGGATTTCACATTGGACACATTGACAGCGGTAAGATACATATGAGATAGCAGATTTCATACGTTTGAACCCGATTGTCGGCGAAACTGAAGACACAGTTGTATCCTATGGTAGTGTTGATGATAGCTCAGTGGTAATGACGTTGGATACCGAGACGAAGGTCCCGAGGGGAATCCAACAGAGCTTTCGGTGAAGGAAAACATCGTGAGGAAACCTTATCACGGTGGTATGGTAGTTTGTAGTACACATCTGGCCGGCTAACACCCTCAAGTTAAAAATCTGTCGCCAAGCACCTGTCGATGTGTTCCGGCCGTGTCCTTCTAGGCTTTGTGTGCTTACCACTTTCAGCCACATCATCACTTACCATGTTAAGATTGGGGTCAAACAAATGGATACCTTTGGGTCATTATATAAGTAGTATTTTTAATCCTGCTTTACCGCACACTATCGAGTAGGCTAGACTTAATTTTCTAAACCCCAATTTATTATAATTTCGTTTTTTTGCAGTCTATTACAGTTGATGGCTGGGATGGAAAATGTGTGAGAGTTCATAAATTAATAGGGTGATTTATCACATTAAGTACTTACGTCGTTTACCAGCACATCATATCGGCATTTACTCAATCAGTGGATATTTAATAACATCATTATTATAATTGTATAAGTTACCAATATAATATTAAGTATATCTAATAAATAATCTTTAAACTAAGAACAGTCCTTGGTCAGCGACGAGCGACTCAGGGTCGATAATACAAATGATACTGGTGCTAAAAAAATATAAAAAAATACTTAATTTTTTTTAATTAATAAAAATAAAAAAAAAAAAATATGAAAATCATTTAATAAGCTAAAGTGTAGACATAATACTCAACGGGAGTACGAGGGAGTAAAGGGGTGGGACGATGACGGCTTGTGCCTAGCTCTAGTCTGTGCACGTGCCTAGTAACCATACTTTGCGGTAATTTTATTTCAAATTGAATAAGTCTAATGGAATTAAGTCCATTTTTGGGGAATATATATTTTGTACTACCGCTCCTGGGTCGCTTGTCGCCGACCAAAACAACATCCTGTATATGCTCGCGTGGATCAACCATAAATCAATTATAAACATTAATCTTTGTGTTCATTCGTTCAAGTTCCATGCGCTCGCGCATCTTTTAAACTTTGTAAAGTTGTTGTTGGCACTTGGAGGAAGGATTCAGCCAAAGTAAAAACAATTAAAAAACATTGCAAGTATTGCAATGCAATGCTTATAATGTCCACGACTTTGCTACGACAACGTCAGTGCTACGATCTAGCTACGATACCACTACGACGAAATATAAAACACTGGCTGTCACCCGCGGTTTCATCCGCGTTCCCGGGATAAAAAGTAGCCTATGTCCTTCTCCATACTATAGGCTATCTGCATGCCAAATTTTATAGCGATCGGTTCAACGGTTAAGGCGTGAAAGCGTAACAAACAAATAGAGTTACTTACTTCGTTTATATTAGTTTATTATAATATACTAGCTGTCCCCCGCGGATTCACCCGCGTTCCCGAGATTATAAGTAGCCTATGTCCTTCTCCATACCATAGGCTATCTGCATGCCTAATTTCATGAAGATCCGTTGAGTAGTTGAGGCGTGAAAGCGTAACAAACATACAAACATACAAACAAACAGAGTTACTTTCGCATTTATAATATTATAAGTATAAGTATGGATTAGTATGGATCATTTACTACTGGGGGTATCTAAATACGTATGTCACTTTTTACAGCCCATATACATCTACAACGGTTTCGCCCGCGTTTCCGGGATCAAAAGTAGCCTGTCCTTCCTACCATAGGTTATCTGCATGCCTCACAGCCCCGGATCTACGATTTTTTCGAACAAGGGCAGAAACTTTATGGTGGTTGTAAAAAAAAACTATTTGGGTATTCTCAAATCAAATGAATAATCGACAGAACAAGGTGCGCTGGATCCTAGGCGCTTCATCAATCCAGTTTCTTTTTTTTTTTTTCAAATATTATGATTTTGGTGTCCCCTGAAACTGCCGCCCGGGGCAGGTGACCCGGTTTCCCCCATAGATCCGGGCCTGAAATTTAATCGTGATCGGTCAGTAACAAACAAACAAATAAACTCACATTTGCATTTATAATTATCATCATCATCAGCCTATAATGTCCCACTACTGAGCACAGGCCTTTTACAAATGAAGGTGAAAGGGAATGGGCAATACTCCACCACGCGTGCCCACTGCGGATCGGTGGAGGTAGGCTAGTGTTGGAACCTACTGTTGGAATTTTTCAAGCCGCCTAGGAGGCATCCAACTAGCTTAAAGACTATCACAATTAAGTGATAGCCGGGACCAACGGCTTTACGTGCCTTCCGAAGCACGGAAACGCTCGATTTGAAATACCACTAGGCGGTCACCCATCCAGGTACCGACCACGACAGGCGTAGCTTAACTTTGCCGATCGATTAAGAACGGCTAATCATGCTACACCACGAGCGCTTCGCTTTATAATTATAATATACAATATATCTAGGTAGAAAATAGTGTATAGGATTCGTAAGAAAGTTTTTACAAAAATGGATAAACGATTGTGTTTAAATACAATATTATCGTGGTATGTGTTAACGTGATCGAATTTATACTTTCCATAATAGGGATTATTTAATGGTTATAAATAATAATCAATCAATCAGAAAAAATAGTCAGTTAGAATATCAAAAAATATTAGACACGTATTTTTTACTTTACCAAATCATAAAACAAATACAAAGATAAAGCGAGTCAAAGTTCTGGAGTGCTCGTGACGTCACTTTAGAATAAAAAGTGTACTCTAACGTGACGTCACGCGGAACTTCAACACACGATATCTTAGTATTTTTTTGTTTAATTGTCAAAAGACGTGTCTAATATTTTTGATAATGTAAAAGACGGACTAAATAGATTTTTTTAAGTCATCAAGCCCATTATTTTTCACAAAAGTTAGAACAGTGTACAAACAAGTCTATTTTAGTGGTAGACCTCTAAAACATGAATTATTTATAGAACATCGAATAAAACTGTCTGAAGCGCACAAGTGGTAAAACAGCTTTATAAGTTCGGGCATTATGCTATAAGAGTTGTATAATAAAGTTATTATGCAATTCACTAACGAGGGCTCAATACACACAATCAATTACTGAATTGATCCTGTTATATGACGCGTAATACACTCGTTGTGATTGAGGACACTTTATTGGACTCAACCGGGTATAATGTAAATAAATAACATCCTATTATTTTCAAAGTCAAAGCCATTTATTCAATTTAGGCCCCAGAAGGGCACTTATGAAGGTCACATTTACTGAAGTTACCACCGGTTCGGAACTCGGCCTTCAACTGCGAAGAATTCTATTAATCTAGCATCTAGGTTTCATATCTGAGAAAACGCTTACCATTAGGCGGACGGTATATATGAATCATTACCGCCTACCTATGTCGTATAAAAAAACGCGTTTTCCTAGTTTTCGAGCAAAGCTTTGTCAACGAGGACTGAAAACGAACCGAAATTGTCAGATTTTCAGTTTTAGTAGGGGTTGCTTTTTAACTTTATTAGAGTGTAAAGTAGTAAGCCGGCTTTTCACTATGGGATATAATATATCTTGAAATATAATATTTTATCGCTCACACACAGTGTGTACAAAATGTATGACGCGCGATAAAATATGATATCTCAAGATGTAATTTATATTGTATTATATCCCATAGTGAAAAGCCGGCTTTAGGTTATATTCAAATTCGTAAAGGCGCTATGTTATGTCGCGAGAGAAAAAAGGTTACAATATTTTTTTTGTGTCATAGAGATATGATCCATCGAGTCGAAAAAATTAAATTCACAATTTTCATGTCCCCAAGTGTAAAGAGTGCGATGTGAGTCGTAAGCTCAATCAAATGGAGTCGATGCACGGTACTGTAAACTGTTAATTGTCCAGTTACCGACTGACTCGTATAGTACTCATATCACTGTAGGTTGCTAACCCTCATTGTGAACTTGAACCAGGTGTTTGAACTAATTAAGCCTTTACTAAAATATTAGATGATAGGCATTGAGCTATTATTACTACGTATAGAGAAGACGACCACATATCACAACTATGTTCCGTTCATTTGAGGTCATCCGGCCACACTTGTTGTAAAACGATGAACGAAATGCGTAAGCGCCGTGAAAATCACGGTGTTTGCGAGAAAAATACTCCTAAAAGCGTTCTGATAGCGCTACGTGTTTCTAGTCTGCTTAGAAGACTAATTATTGTTTCAGTGCTAAAGAGACCTTTAGTCGACTCTAAAAAAATGGGGCATACCTTTGCTTATGATAGCTTCTCTATACGTAGTAAATGATGAAGGTTTATTAGGGTTCCGTAGCCAAATGGCAAAAAACGGAACCCTTATAGATTCGTCATGTCTGTCTGTCTGTCTGTCCGTCCGTATATCACAGCCACTTTTTTCGAATCTATAAGAACTATACTGTTGAAACCTGGTAAGTAGATGTATTCTGTGAACCGCATTACGATTTTCACACAAAAATAGAAAAAAAACAATAAATTTAGTGTGCCCCCATACTTAGAACTGAAACTCAACATTTTTTTTTCATCAAACCCTACGTGTGGAGTATCTATCGATAGGTCTTCAAAAATGATATTGAGGTTCCTAATATCATTTTTTTCTAAACTTAATAGTTTGCGCGAGAGACACTTCCAAAGTGGTAACTTCTAAAATAAGAGGATGATAAAACTAAAAAAATATATGATTTACATTACCATGCAAACTTCCACCGAAAATTGGCTTGAACGAGATCTAGATCATAATAGAAATAGATAAGTAGTTTTTTTTAATACGTCATAAATCGTAAACCGCAATTTACCTTCCATTCAATATTTTTGGCATTTTTTTCCATAGCAGAGTTAGTTAATATTACACGGAACACTCCGTGTGCGAGTCCGACTCGCAAGTGGTCGGTTTTTTAAAATCTACGTCGACAAACTCATAAGGCCCTCCTGATGTTAAGCGGTTGTTGCGAATGTTAAGCGGTTAACGTAGCCCTATGGACGCTAGCAACACCCAGGGCATCCTGGGGCATTACTCACGTTTTACTAACTCTTCGCCCATCACCAATGAGCTCTGCAGCAGGAACACAATATTCAATTATTCGGCTGCGGTATTCTGTAAGTTGGAGGTACTTCACCAGTCGAGCTGCTCTTTGATCGACAAAACGCAGTGTCTTAACACTCTTAAAATATTTACAACAAGTATACAGTTATATATTGCGATATTTATCGATATCCGAGCAGGTAGTATGTGTCTAACTTTATCTTCAAATAATGCATCAACTTGTTATTGATAACGATAACGGATGCAAAGACTGCAACATCTCTCAACATGTAAACCTCCACTCAAAAATAAGAATTACTCATTGCATTGTATTCATTTTATTATGAAACTAGCTGCCCGGCGCAACTTCGTTCGCGTCGTGCTACCCTACCCTATTTGTGAATCTAAACCATCCAGGGCGCCACCCAAACGCATACAAAAAAAATCATTAAATCGGTCCAGCCGTTTAGAAGGAGTTCAGTGACATACACACGTGCGGAAGAATTTTATATATAAAGGAGGGATATATTCCTTTCTCGGAATAAAAAGTATCATCCAGAACATATTCAGAAAATTTCATCCAAATCCGTTCAGTTGTTAAAGCGTGATTGAGATACAAACATCCAAACTTTCGCATTTATATATATTTAGTAATTAGTGAGATGAGAAGAAATAACAAAAAAGGGCAACTGCAATCGATGACTGTGGAACGTACGAATGGAGGACAAGTACGTTGTGACAGTCATGCCCAAATGCAAGACTAGGACGAGACCTGCAATGCGAGGAAGGAGCTACTCTTGGATGGTTCTACATTTCCAGTGATACCTAGACCAATTTGCAACATCACTAGTCTGCATGACTAGTCTGTGACCAACAGTCTCTAGTCAAACCTAAATCAAATCCTGACTACCTATAATAACTCATTCCAGAGCTCCATATTGCATGCACCATTACAATTCACACCAATTTGTAAACAATTTTATTGTCAAAACAGTGACCACGCAGTTAGGTCTCATTAAAATGCCACTGAAATGTA
The DNA here is from genome assembly GCA_951394255.1 of Polyploca ridens. NCBI lineage: Eukaryota > Metazoa > Arthropoda > Insecta > Lepidoptera > Drepanidae > Polyploca > Polyploca ridens. Next base: position 5,233,587 of record OX596265.1, on the reverse strand, counting down.
AGGCATTATGTGACAGCCGCGGGCAGGCTCCCAAACGTTTCGATGTAGTAGGGTGACCATTGTACAGTGGATTAGTTAGGACAGTCCTTGAAACGTCATATAAATAATATTTTATTTTTGAAGTGAATGTTTGTGCGCGATTGTATTGAAAGTGAGTGAAAAGTTTTATATGCAACCAAGTTGTTAGTGCTAGGTATACATGAAAAAAAAATATTGATTGTCATAGTGTCACGTTTACTGAAAGCACACATGTTATTTTTTTTCTTTTTTGTCTATTCTTCTTTATAGAAATGATCTTGAGATGAATGTCAGTTTTTTTATATATTTTTTATTTCAAAGAGAAACAAACTAACAGCTAGAAATTAAAAAATAAAAGAGTTACAGTTATAATAACGCCTACGATATTGTAGTTTGATAGATAGATTTTAGTTTCCTCCAAGAAAGAAGTGGGTGGCTCATAAACCGGCTAAACAAACGTAGGTAGAGTGAGAACATTTATCAGGAAACAGGTTTATAGATCTTTGCTATATCTCCTCGATTACTCATCGAATCAATTACGTTAGATTTGAATAGCATACCAAACTAACATTAGTTTACATTTAGTCAACAACCAGATCGTTTTATCGCATATCCTCAACTACGCTTTTTATACTGGGTGGAGATTATGAAATGGCATATTTTCGAAACCCATGTTGGGTTAGTCATGCTGAACAACTTTTACCATGGGACCAACACTGAATACTCAACAAATTTTTTTTACTTTTCTTACATTATGATCGAGCAAGGATGATATTTACTATGGAACGTAAAAAAATTTGTTGAGAATTCACTATTGGTTCCATAGTAAAAGTTGTTCAGCATGACTAACCCAACATAGGTTTCGAAAATATGCCATCTCGTAATCTCCACCAGTTATTTTACTGATACACACATACTACATACATATACTGATACACACTTCCAGTGACATTGTTTCTAAATACCAAAACAGTTGGTCACCCTACCCGACTACCAGAAAAGTCATGTATCGCGTGACAATGCTGGACCGTTTTCAGTGAGAACAATTCCTATGGGAACCGAGCCTGACCGCCGCGCCCTAAGCCCTCTGATAAATTGCAAGGATTTGTTTCAAGAATGCGTTAATAAGTTGTTAAATTTCACCTCTACTCACACCGTTATGTAGCAAAGTTTGGATTGCAAAAAAGCCAGTTCAGCAAGAAAAAACTTTGACTCGCGATAAAAAAAATAACAATGACATCAATTTTATCGTTATATAGGATAGATAAGAATTTCGTGTAAAATATTGATGTATATTTTGTAGTCATAATAAATGAATAAAATGAGTGAGTGAATGAGTTTTTTTTTACTATGTATAGGCCTGTGTTTGACCGCAATCTGACCATGGTAAGGGATGATGTAGGCGAAAGTGCAAGCACACAAAGTCTAGAAGGAACTGACACAGAACAGCAGCTGTCAGAAGCCACCGAAAGGTATTTTATATATAATTCAAAATTCAAAATTCAAAAAGCATTTATTCAATTTAGGCCCTGATAAGGCACTTGTGAACGTTAACAAATGGCTCTACACCGGTTCCAAATACAACTTGAACTGAGAAGACTCCGGCAAGAAACTCAGCAAGTGTTTTTTTTTTTTTAAATATGTAAATAGAAGTATTACAATTACAAAATATATATAACAATAGCCTGCGAAGCGAACAATTCATTCAAATGCATTCTTGTCATCTACAAAATCAGAAACTTTATAGTACCCTTTCGTGCATAACTTCTGTTTAACTATCTTTTTGAATCTATGTATAGGTAGCTCTTGGATTTCTTTGGGTACTTTATTATAGAAACGTATACATTGCCCCTTGAAAGAGTTAAGGACTTTGCTGAGCCGAGTTAAAGGTACAGCAAGTTTGTGCTTATTTCTAGTGTTCAAACTATGAGTGTCACTATTCTTAGGAAAGTTATTAAGGTTTTTCCTCACATGAATAAGATTTTCATATATGTACTGTGACGACACTGTCATTATATTAATAGATTTAAACTTGTCTCTCAAAGAATCTCTAGGCCTTATTTTATATATTGCGCGGACAGCCTTCTTCTGCAGTATAAAAATTCTATTGATTTCGGCACCACTGCCCCAGAGGAGGATACCGTAAGACATCAAACTGTGAAAGTAACTGAAATAAACTAATTTTGCCGTAGATTCGTCAGTGAGAGCGCGAATTTTTCTCACTGCATAAGCTGCAGAAATAAGTCTATCCACCAATTTACAAATGTGAGGGCTCCATTGTAACTTATTATCTAAAGTGATACCTAAAAATACAGTTGTTTCAACAAGATCCAGTTTTTCGCCTTTAATTACAATATTTGTGTCCGAATGTCTCACATTGGGTAGACTGAATCTGATACATTTTGTTTTTTTCTCATTTAGCAATAAGTTATTAATAGTAAACCAATCAACGACTTCAGAAAGAGCATTGTTCACATCGTCAGAATTAAAATCATGTCTATTCACTTTGTAAAGAAGTGAAGTGTCATCAGCAAACAATACTATCTCATGTTTTTTTTCTACAAGATATGGTAAGTCGTTGATGTAAATGAGAAATAGAAAAGGTCCAAGGATAGAACCTTGTGGTACACCCATAGTTACTGATGACCCAGGGGATACTTTACCATTAACTTCAACCTTTTGAATTCTGTCACTTAAGTAAGAAATCAAAAGATCAAGTGCAGTGTCTCTAACGCCATAGTGATGTAATTTGCATGTAATTTGCATTGATCAGTATTTTATGATGGACGCAATCAAAAGCCTTGGATAAGTCACAAAAAACACCGAGGGTGTCTCGTGAATTTTCCCAGGCGTCAAAAATGTGTTGAATAAGCTCAACACCAGCATCGGTTGTTGAGCGACCCCTAGTGAAACCAAATTGTTTACTGTGAAGCAGTCTATTACTATTGAAATGTACCATCAATTGATTGAGTATAATTTTCTCGAATACTTTACTTAATGTCGGTAGTATGGAAATTGGTCTAAAATTTGTAGGGTCGGATGTACTACCGGATTTAAATAAAGGCACTACTTTACTATGTTTCATAAGATCAGGAAACTCACCACAATCAATACATTTATTAAAAATAACAGCTAAATGAGGTGCAATACAATCAATTATAGAATTAATAAGTTTAACTGAAAGCCCCCATAGATCAACAGTGTTTTTCAAATTTAGAGATTTGAAAGCTTTAATTATATCGCTAGAAGTAACAGTTGAGAATTTAAAGTCAACAGTACATTCTGTTACATTTTTCCTAAGTAAAGATACAGCGAGGGTGGGAGAAGAATTAAGAGCCTTGGTAGTCGAAACTGGAATATTGGTGAAGAATGCCTCAAAAGCGGCAGCAACATCTTGATCAGATTTGATTGATTTATCATTCATAATAAGTTGAAACTCATTATTACGTACTTTGAACTTTCCAGTTTCACTATTTATAATTTTCCAAGTCATCTTGATCTTATCTTGACTATTTTTAATTTTATTTCTTATATGTATTGATTTAGCCGCAGTACAAACGCATTTAAATGTTTTTGAGTAATTCCTTACATAATTTAGAAAAACAGCATCATGATTATACTGTTTTTCCCTATATAATTCATACAATTTTCGCCTACTTCCCACAAATTAAATAAAATTAAATTAAATTAAATTCCCACCGTCGCCCAGTCATTGAAGACCGTATTAGATTTCCGTTTTACTGTTTTTGAAGAAAACATTGAATTATACTCATTTTTGGTTAAATTAAAAATTGAGTTATAAAGTTCATTAACATTATTATTATCGTAAGGTACGTGTGGTAATTTATTAACAATGTTATTTCTAAATTTTTCAAGGCGACTTTCACTCATAGGAACACACTTAATATCTTTTTTTATCACTTTTTTTCTAGGCATATGAAATGAGACCAACTGGCCACAGTGATCAGAACTTAATTTACTTATTATTGACTTTGTTACTGGCTGTAAGTTAGTAAAAATATTATCAATGCAAGTTGCTGAAGTGGCAGTGATTCTAGTTGGTTCTAAAAAAAGATTTACAAGATTGTAGCACAGAAAAAGTGATTTGAGTTTATTACATATCGCATTATCCTCCAACAAGTTTATATTAAAATCTCCACATATTATTATATTTTTATTCATACTATTTAGTTTACACAAAGCTTCATCCATACATTTTTCAAACAAGTTGAATACTGCAGTAGGGGGTCTGTATACGCTCATGACAATGAATTGCTCAAGCTCTACACATGCTATTTCTATAGTTCGCTCAATAGATAGGCTCTGAATATCTATGCGTTCCTTAAATTTCAAATTGTTATGAATTATTATTAGTGAGCCACCATGAATAGAATCTTTTCTATTGAATGAACTAGCAACCTGGTGCTTACTAAAGTTAAACATGAACTGATGGGCCTTTAGCCAATGTTCAGTGATACATAAAATGTCAATATTATCACAGTTCAGAAATAACTCTAGTTCTAATTCCTTGCCCTTAATTCCTTGTATATTCTGGTGTACCAGGTTAATATTACTTTTGTTACAGTTATTATTATACTTTTTATTACTCTTTATATCTAATAATAATGGGCAGGATACACTTATAATTTCATAGTTATTATTCTTATGACTAATGCTAGAGGTTGCCTCTATTGTCACATGTTCTAATTTAAATTACTACTAGTACTTGGAATAGGTTCCAATGAATCCAATCTATTTGGAATAGCTTCCAATGGTTGTAAATAGCTATGCTGCTCAATAGAAGCAGCCGTCCGAGTAGCCAAACAATTGGCTGAGTTAATATAATATGATAGCGATTCTGCTATTTGTCGTTTGTGGTATTTTGGAAGATAAAAATTATCTTCTGTTAAATAATAATAATAATTCAAATTACTTAAATAACTATTCATATCAATCAAGTGAAACTTATCACTATGACGACATGTCAAAGTGTGTAATGTCATATTTAAATTGTGTCTATAAATATTTTCAGTATGTGGCAAACTTTGAAGAAATGGGAATGAAAACAAAACTATATTTTTTACATTTAATTGTGCAAGTGTACTAAAGTATTGTATAAGACTTTGTTTGTCCACATTTCCCCTTCTTCCTATAAGTATTATCAATGTAGTATTATTATTAAATGAACTGCTATTAATTCTATCTAATATCTGACTATAAGAAGCACCGGGCATACACATATTAGTTATAGACTGGCCCAAGCAGTGACTAAGTAATATTCCCATATTTTTTCCTATTTCATCACTAAACATTACTATATTATTTAAATTTAAATTATTTAAATCCTGTTTACATTTTGGGATGGAAGATTTTGTAGGATTTGGTGTGTTACATTTATTTATTGTGATATTTAACAATGGAGTTGGACAATCTGACTTGGAGGAGCTAGATGGAGTTTTTAAACAATTACAATTGTTTACAAGGGAATCAAATCTATCAGCATTTGCTTTAGACCCCTCCACCAACTCATTCATGGCCAGAATGTAGGAATTTATCTCTTTCTGACAAGTTTCATAATTAGTTGAAAAAAACTTTAACCTATCGTTTAAACTAATAATTTCAGCCTGGAGTTGCATTGTATCCGAGTTATATTTAAAAATGCCTTTTTCATAGTCTACATGGCACATATTAACTTCTGTTATTAAGTTTAAACGTTCCTTCCTTAATTTAATGTTATTACATACAATCTTATTTTTTTTAATGAGATTTTGTGTTTTTTTTATAAAATTTTTGATTTTTATATATTTCTTAAGTTTATTTTTACTACATTTAATTATCCGCACTGCACCATTAGAAACAATTGAATCTTCACATGTTAAATCTATTGTGACAGTGGGTTTTGAGCATTGGGCCGAGGCACCAGAAACCAAACCCGGAGCTGGTCCGACCAACTCATCAAAAAGTGTATTGGTTTCTGCTACCTCGGTTTCACGTTTACTATTTTCTAAGTGAGTGATGTAGTTACGGGCCTCACATAATTCTTTCTCAAGTGTAGTAACTCGGCTGAGGGCCTCTTCAAACTCATAGCTGCATTGGTTGAACCCGTCGACAATGCTCTGAAGCTGATCCCGTTGTTCAGCTACTTCTGTGTGCCGGACATGCATATCTGCCATCTCAGTTTTTAACTTTTTGTTCATAGATAATATATCTAGCATTTCTTTTTCACTGTCATCGCGTTCTGTCATTAATTGCTCACATTTGGTTTTAGAAATTTTAAGTTCTTGCAGTACAAGCTGCAGTTTATCTTCTGTCTGACGAGCTGAGGTCTTGCGCGTTCCAACCATGGTGGATTGTTATTATATTTAAATGACCAATAGAGTCATAGTATAGTGTTTTAGATAGATAAGGAAGAGAAAACGCTATCTGATTCAATCAAGAAGTTAGCAGAAAAATATTATTATGGTGCAACTAGCTGGATGAAGATGTCGCGGCCGAGAGGTTCATGCAAATATGCAAGTAAAATGCGCATCAAAATGGGTCTCAAAAAACTAAAAATATTTAAGACTCGATCGTCGATGTAAACTACATTCCATTATTCACATAATTTATCTTAGACCCACTTGGATAATTTGCAAATCTGTTAAAATCTGAGATATAAGAACCATCACTAAAGTAGCAAAATATTACGTACATAAAATACCACATAATACGCTTCGGTGTAACAGACGGCCCGACATAAGTTGCAATTATGAGATTTTGGGCTATCATTTTGGTGGGGCTAGGTTTAGTTCATAATAATGCACTTTTGGACTTTGACTGTGCAGTCGTGACTTTCGGCCGCGTTTGTTTCACGATTTTTGAATTTGTTTGACGTGATGCTAAAGCGTTTGAGATGTGGGATGTGCGGCATGGCGCCATGTTTGATGCATTTAAATATACGCTAAAGTATTTATTTTTGTTGATGATATCCTACGTATCTTTAAAAAAGTTGAATGCATTCAAGTCTCTCATATTTTAATTAACAACAAAGATTTACAAAATACAATCTATATATAGAAAATTTCCTCAAGCCTGCCGCTGCTTCCGATTAATGGCAAGGTTCCCAGAAGGCTGGCAGCGTTTCCTCTTTGGATAGCCAAGCTGACGCGTCGGCGGAAAAAGCTCCCCGCCCGCTGGTCTCCGGAGGTCTCGATCAATTTAGATGACAAGTCTCTCATGTTTTTTTTTACTGTTTATAGACCTGTGTTTGACCGCAATCTCACCATGGTAAGTGATGATGTGGCCGAAGGTGGTAAGCACACAAAGCCTTGAAGGAACTGGCTCTCAAGTGCAGCTGTCGGAACACCGATATGTGCATATGTGTAGCCCGGTACCTGTACTGGGCTTGCAGTTTGCAACTGAGTCGCTGTCCATTTCTGATGTCACACAACACAATTATTAATATTTTTTATATCTGTTTTTTTTTGTCTTAATTTCTATGTGTAGGTAATTGTGTTGTGTTACTTTAGAATAAATGTCTTTTCTTTGTTTCTCTTCTCTTTTTTTCTTTCATAGAGGAAAAATAGGTGCCGCAGTGCAGTGCGGCCACTGAGAGAATACGTTTCTGACACCTAATTACAATAGGACTTTCACTTAGCTATGCCTAATTAAATACTGAACCTTCCTGTGAAAGTCCCATTGCAATACGATTAGCCGTTTCCAAGAATAGCCCAATATTAACAGGTGTCAGAAACGCATTTCCTGGCGGCCGCACTGTACCTATAGCATTGGTTGGCTCTCTAGTTTTCGCCCCCCGGTTTACCCGCTTTCTCGAGGAATGTAAATGTTTCCCGGTATGAAAAGTATCTTACATGTTATTCCATGTTATGATCTACCTGTGGGCCATCATGATTGGTTGTGCCATTGGGGCGTCAAGAGGTAAAAATCACTTTCGCATATTATTTAATTATTCGAATAAATAAGGCTACTAACTGAGATAGAATTACGAGCCAATTAAATTTCCTACAAGCAGAACCATATCCAATTATAACCATTCTAATTTCAAGATATTACCTACTAAAATATTAAGGACTAGATTTACATCGTAATTCGTATAGTAATAACAAAGATATTAATATATTATTATCACTATTATAATGACAGTTATACGAATTGTATCTCCAATATCCAAGAGATTGTATCGAGCGAGCTAACCATTTTCTGACTCACTGCGTAATGATAGGTTTGCTAAGTTGCTAACTCCTCTATTATTTATTTTTATTATGCACAATTTATTCTGTGAATTTTATAAAATCGATTCTGTGGATGATTCTTCGAAAATATAGGTTTGGTACCTACCTATACCTAGATGTTAATTAGTGTAATAGTGATTTTGAAAATTCGTATTAGATGTGATTTATCAGACTAGTTTCCAACAATATTATAAATAGCTATTGTTTAATCAGCATATTTGTTGTAGATTTATATTCGTATTTTTTTTGCATTTTCTTCAAGTAGGTACCGACATCTGCTGTCGAGTAGTAAAAGTATTTTAAATTTGTTTGTTTTCTACTACTGACACTAGATGTAGTAGCTTAATATTTTTTGTTATAGTTTTGATTACAATAAATAGGACTAGACTACTCTCATAAAAATATCGGCATTCATAATGATAAATATATTATGTGGAAATTACATAATATATTTATTAAACATTAAATTAACATAAAAAAAAAACAATTTGTACTGGCAAATACTGGCAATTCCTGTAAAATTCTGTCAACTTTGACAAATCGGCGTTTTTGAACAAAATCGCTTGTCATTCAACATTCAACAAAACTTTATTTCTAAAACAAATTGAAATGGCTTTACTAGACTTTTGCCGTTTGGATGAGAAGATAAACTTGAAGCCGGTGGACTCTCTCGCATCTTTCCAAAATGACGTTATTGGATGCAGCCAGAACTTTCTACACCACACTCAACTCGCAACACCTCCGTTCGCAAATGTAAGTTTAGGTTACAGTTACAGTACATTCTAAAACAAAAGAATGCAAGCAATTTAACGCTTTACTCGTATGTTCACAGCCTGTAGAAACCCTAGCACAGTTCAACTCAAAAGATGACACTGGAAAGGAAATCAAAATTCAATTCGACCACGGAACCACCACACTTGGCTTTAGATACAAAGTAAGTCGTATTCTCTACATACCCATAAACTATTTTATGTTCAGCATAAGATATCTTCATATTCAGTCTTAAGAAATTACAGCAGCGCTATGCCCTGAGGATATTCCAGTAAGTAATCAGAACTTAAGCTTACTTCAGAGGCCTGTTTCCTTGAAAAGATGGCTAACAAGTCCTTGTTATAAGTCAATCAACTGTTGTATTGGCACTAAAAGAACAATACAACCATAAATATGTGACTTCTAGTGCACACATGTAATTTTTCTTGTCAAGAACCTCTGCTCAATGCTAAGTGAATAGATTTATATTAATTTAATTTGAATCACGAACCATGCCTAAGAAGCCTGGATACTAGATCTGGGATCTACTACACTGTCTAAACCTGACAGTGAATAAGATAGAATGTAGTCAGATATCGACTTCTTCCAAACAATACATATAACAATTCAAGTTGCTTTCGACTAAATATCTATGTTCCTTAATTTACATTCTGAATGCAGGGTGGAGTTCTCCTGGCTGTAGACTCCCGAGCCACCGGCGGTCAGTTCATTGGCTCTCAGTCCATGAAGAAGATTGTGGAGATTAATGACTACTTGCTTGGTAAGATCCTTATCTATTCATCACCCAAATATAGTACCTGTTTTTTTTTCATATGTATTTATGGAGGTGCAAGGTGGATGACACCTCCATTGAAAAGGGAAGATCTTCCGTCAGTCTGGGTCATCGTGCCTGGGGACCGCGGTCCAACTGTACTTGTCGGACAGTTGTATATATGCAGATCGCCGAGAAATCTTTGCAAGCGCGATGCAGGATGTAGTGGGCTTGTATGCGCAATGTATGCACGATGCAGGATAATGTGGCGGCACGCCATCTATCTATCGGCGTGTAAACTTCGTTATGTAGTGGTTCGCTACATATTCATGGGATGCATATCTAATATAACCATTTTTTTTTTTAGCCTTTTATTTTCATATCTTCTATCTTTCAGGTACCCTTGCCGGAGGCGCGGCTGACTGTGTTTACTGGGACCGTGTCCTTGCGAAGCAATGTCGCCTCTATGAACTTAGGAATAGGGAACGTATCTCCGTGGCGGCCGCTAGCAAGCTCATGGCTAATATGGTGTACAACTACAAGGGCATGGGACTCAGCATGGGAATGATGTTGGCTGGTATTGATAAGAGGGTAAGGTCTATATTCAGCAACACTTATTTTATTTCAATTTGGTCCTCACCTTATACAGTTTGAGTATAGTTAGATATTGGTGCCGATTCTGTTGTAAATCGCACTAAACTAATTTTAGTCACATCTCATCTCTTTCTTACGAACATGATTGAAAAGGGATAGAACATATTTTAAGTGGTCAAATTAATCTTTCCCGTCTTATTTTGCGTGTATTTAGGCGTAACCGCGATAGATGGCATTAGACAAGCATTGGACTAATTTGACAGGACTAAATTTCTTACATCCTTTTCTTATGTTCTTTTTTAGAAAGAGACATAGTGACATTAAAATTAGTTTAGTTGTGAACAACAGAATCAGGGTCATTGTTTTTCAATTTTCAATTAAAAACATATTACTATTAATTCATAAAGATAGCTTTTGTTTTTGTAGCATGTAACCTGTGGACCAACGGGTCTAAAGATTAATTTCAACCTTTTTGTTTCTATCAGGGTGCACAACTATACTATGTAGACAGCGAAGGGACCCGCACTCCTGGCAAGGTGTTCTCTGTTGGTTCAGGATCAGTGTATGCTTTCGGTGTACTAGACTCTGGATACCATTGGGATCTGTCCGATGTGGAGGCACAAGGTAAAGACTGAAGTTCTATTGAAACTTAAATAAGCTATCTGTGACTGAATAGGAGATAGTACCGATTTATCGTTCTATTTTTGTGCCTACAATTTTTAACCTGATTTCACCATCCTATACGGAACAATTAAGCGTTCAACAAAAGAGTGTAACTTGCTTTGAGCCTAAGCTTCATCAACATCTTTTGTAGGTGGTTTTAGTAACCAAAGCCGTTTGACATTAAGTATATTTAAAAAACAAAAATTTTAAGCCAATATTCCATTTTGGCCTAGTGCCCACCAACCTTTACCCATATATACCAAGTATTTTGACAGGTCCAAGTCTCCAAACGTAGTTTTTAGGGTTGCTCACCCAAAGAGGGCCAACACAACACAGAATGTATTTCTATTGTCGCTATAACCTCAAATAATAAATATTAAAGAACTAATATTTAAGGGTTAATATTAAAGGCTATACAAGAAACGTCTTCGTGTACGCACGGCTACAGATCAAGCTGTACATTTCCAATATAAGCTGACCTCTCACTGCAGGGAAATCCTATACAATGCGGGATCAGCTTATACTGGAAATGTACGACTCGCACTTAACTGTTTTTTTTTTTTAATATAAGTTTTTTTTTTGTCGCAGAGCTAGGTCGTCGCGCCATCTACCACGCGACGCACCGCGACGCGTACTCGGGCGGCATCGTGCGCGTCTACCACATCAATGACAGCGGCTGGGTCAACATCTCCAACGAGGACTGCTCCGACCTGCATTACAAGTACCAGGCCGAGAAGGGACTCAAGGACGAGTGATCATACCATTGTGTTTAAGTCTTTTTAATAAATAAATTTAATTTTATACGGTGTTTGATTGGTTTTGAGGATATTCATATTCATATTCATTTATTAATTGTAACAAGTACACATACATTTTAAAGGTTTAAAAGTAGTAGCATACATGCACCCTGTAAGGGTATTACAATTATAAGTAGGTATCTACCATAGTTACATAGGTACAAAATAACTTAGTAGGAACTATGTAATATTCATTTTTTATAATATATATTAATAATGTTTATATTATCATTATATGAGAATATCACTTATACACTATATTATTTAAACATATTATTCCTTAAAAATACATATGTACCTATAAAGAATACTATATAGGCTTTAATTTACATTAATTAACTTGCAGTAATGAATTGCTCTACAGAAAACAACAGTTCTTTATGAGATATTCTTTGAGCTTTCTATAGAACAACTTATCGGTTACTTCAGATTTGATTGTATTGGGTATTTTATTGAAAATGATAATGGATCTATAATACGGACTGTTTTTGTAGATGCTTAATTTTGGTTCGGGAAGTGCTATTAAGTTATTAGGATACCCTGTAGCTTGCGAATTGCGCGGACTCTCAGATTGTGGAATGAGCTCCCCGCCCTGGTTTTCCCAAGGGAGTACAGCATGGGGTTCTTCAAGGGTGTGAAGAGATTTTTTCAGGGTCTGCAACTCGTGAGTGATCCCTTGTTGCAAGCGTCCATAGGCTACAGTAACCGCTTACCATCAGGCAGGCCGTGTACTTGTTAGCTATCTTAGTAGTAGGTATAAAAAAGACCGCCCCTGTTTTGGAACACCTACACGCACAAGTTATAACTTATCGAAGAGGCAAACATTGGTGCCGATTCTGTTATAAATCGCACTAAACTAATTTTAGTCACATCACATCTCTTTCTAAGATACATAATTGAAAAAGGATAGAACATATTTAAAGCTGTCAAATTATGTCCGCCTTTATTTGCGGGTATTTAGACGCAACCGCGATAAATGGCAACTAATTTATATTGAAAATAAGCATTGGACTAATTTGACAGGACTAAATTTCTTACATCCTTTTCTTATGTTCTTTGTTAGAAGATAGTGAGTGTTGACGGTTGACGCTACAGTATCGCATCATCAATATTACCTCTGATTGGCTAGCGATGACGTGTAGAAGGCGCGGGAGTGGGCTCCTTCCCATCCAGGCCACACACACAGAATCATCTTGTCTAGGCACCATCCGCAACGTCATCACGCACTCCTATATACGATTTTATGTCGAACGTCACTAATTTATAAAAATATAAAATTTTGGATAAAAGACTGCATTTATTAACTTCCTGGCTCCTCAAGAATATAAGAAATATACGCAACAGTGAGACTAAATTAGTGTAGTTTTAAACAACAGAATCAGCACCATTAGCCCACTTCAACCACTTAATTTATAACCATAAAATAAGGAATTCATACGTCAGCGCCACCGTTGAGATGCAAACTTCGAAGAACGACGCATAATTGCTAAGAGGGAAGAGCGTTGAATATGCTTTAGTATCCTGGGCTTTCTGAACTTGGTATCACATCAATGACGAGGATTGCGTCAACATGTCTAATAATCACTGGTCGAAGCGAACTTTAATAGCAATGATGAATATTTTGCTATGTTCTACTAACATTCATTCCATTTTACCAGCGGATTTTGATTTTCCCAGGCCTGAATACTATGCTGATAAATAATGAAGGTAGTAAGGAAATGATAACATAAAACAACAAGTAATTATAACATTTTATTTCAACAGAGTTCCTCACACGGATGGGCATAAAAGATAATTTAAATACTACACTTGTGAACCATAAAACGAAGCCGCTCCTTGGTTTTCTATTTCTTTATTCTTATTACTAAATCCAAAATTAATCTAGACAAACTAATATCTATAACATGTAACTCAATTTACATCTGTACATGTTGGGCACTTCGTTAGTGCGATGCAGGATCTGGTGACGCCATCTATATATCAGCGTGTGAACTATCTTAGTGTAACTGATAAGTGTCTATACAAATATTTCAATTGTTTTAAAAGATATAATATGTAACATTTTGCGTTCAGAGGGCATGTCCCGTTTCATTGCTCACAAGTGAATAACATGTGAACATAATATAAGAATAAAATCATAACTCAAGCTAGCGACTAGAACCGATCAATTAACAACAAACTTAAATACAAAAAGCTCATAAAATGCGAGGAAACAGTGTGATTTTAGTAACAAATTAGTAATAGGTTCACACACGCTCCATAATTGAGTATACGGTAAAAGCAATTATCTGGATAGACAGGAAGATTATTTAATAAATTAATCACAACGCAACATCAAACAGATATAAAATACAAGGGTTTATTATTATAAAAATACATAGCCTCTATTACATCTACACGAAATAGATAGGCACAGAAGACTTCATAAAACTGCATAGAATCAATGCACGCGCACAGATCTAAACGGTCACGTACCACGAGCGTACCACGGATTTAGAGTAGGCTAGATACCGCTTGTTCATTAAAGACTATGAAAAATCTCACTGCCCTTCAGTTATTGCGATAATGGCACGTTAAGTTTCCATGACTTGCTATTAAAACGCATTGTCAGTTACTGTTACTTGGCACACTTTCATGGACAGTTTGCATATATATATCTGTGTACACGACGATATCTCTAAAGCTAAAGCTGCCCTAGGTCACGAACCTCTATCTAGACGCTTTCGTAGATGTGTGCGTGCAACCTTCAATCCGCGGCATCGAAAGCGACCTTCTGTGTGATTGTATTTAGTGATAATTTTTAAAATCTATTCAACGCCTCTACGACTTGCCATCTTTCTTAGGGGCCTCTAATGGCGTATCAACTGGTTTCGTTGGTTCTTCCACATGTACACTGATTTCTTCAACAGTTTCTTCAAGCTCCCAGTCCTTTAGCGGTACCTGAGTCAAGTTGTAGAACTTACCGTGTTTGCCAATACCTGCATTAAAAATAATATTGTATTTTTTTTTATTCTATCTTTTCACATTGAATATTGAGGTTGCATCATAATTGCATTTCGATTTTATCTAGACCAGGGTTTCCCAAACATTTTATAATTGCCCCCCATGAAAAATAAAATGAGGGAGGGGTACGTTTTTCATTACAAAAAACGAACATTATTTTATTCGACTCTTATTTCTCGAATTGTTACTTGTCGAAGTTTCAATTAAGTGAAAGCGACTGCCGACGCCGCATTTTAAAACTGTAAACAAAATCAATGAAAATATTGCGATTTTTAATTTATATATAAATTTTCCTATCAAAAATGCAAACTTATTCCGACCCCCTTGACATTTACCCACGCCCCCTTGGTTTGGAACTCCTAGTCTCTATCCGTCTTATTAATAAATAAGGTGTAAGTCAAGTATAGTTAATCCTAGGATTAAAATATATCCGTCACTTTCTAATGTCATATAAACAAAAAGGGATAAGGCTATCTTAATACCTGGTTATTCCAAGACTAACTTACACCTTATTTATTAATAAGGGGGTATGGGATTAAATTTTATTTGTTGCTGCGACTAAGTGCACATTTGACGCTGGCACTTAGATAACTAACCTCCTTGAAACTTCTTGACACCCTCAGTCATATCCTGTATAGCGTTTCCAAGTAGACTGTTCATGACTGCCTCGTCCCGCATACTCTCTTCACTGTTGGGGTTCAGTTGAGAGTTCACTGCGGCTAACTTGTCCATCATCAGGGCACTTTGAGGGAACTTCACTAACGACTTCGCCAGTTTTATTGATTCACCTAGAGCTGGGAATTATAAGTGTATTATTATGAGTAGTTATTTAGCTTTGAAATATATAATTAAATAATAATTACGAAGTTGTGTAAGGCGCCGATCCCACAGAGAAAGTTATAGAGTTCTGCGTTCAGAGTACTGCGTTTCGAGTTCTCTGTAATTGAAGCGGTGCCTTTTAAAGTAAAAAAAGTGTATGACGTGTGATCGGTAGCGAATATTGCAGAACTCTGCTGCTTGCTGTTTGCACAATAGTGAATGCGGAACGCAAAACTCTCTGTGGGATTGGCGCCTTAAAGTTCCGCGTGATGTCACGCCATGGTACACTTCACAAACAAGTGACGTCACGGGCCCCCACTCCTGAACTTTGCCGCGCTGTATCTTTGTCAAGTTTTAAAAACTTGATAAAGCAAAAAATACGTGTCCAATATTTTTTGACTAACTGACGGATTTTTAGAATTATGCTACCCGGGGGCTCTACCGCGTAACTTTGGTGGTAATCGTAACGAACACCATTAATTAATAAATTTCATCCAATCAGGGCCCACGAATGGTCATCGTCGCGTCATATCGCGTGCGCGTCATTGGATGAAATAATTAATGGTGTTCGTTACGATTACCACCAAAGATACGCAATAGCCCAGCTGATTCAGATTTACGACAGATTTTCAACATGAGCGAGTAAAACAAAGTACCCTACCACCGCGCTATAGTATCGTATAGTACTAATGATTGTTTCCCTCATCGACAGCTCATTCGATTTGAATTTGATCATAGCCCGGCAGGTCGTATCCCTATTGCTCACGGAACAAATCACAATGTTTGTAACAAGCTTTTCTAGTTTTATTTGCACAGATCGTAATTATTGCCATTAAAATGTACACACAAAGTACTCGGGACGCTATGGCCTCTTACTCGAAACAAGCTATATTTAAGTCTAGTGAAAAATCACACGTAGTGTTACCAGTGCCAGTAGAAGTGAGCTTGCTGGCCAGCCCCGCCTGGTGGGCCTCGGTCCCGGATATGAGCCGGCCCGTGATGAGCAGGTCCAGCGCGCGCGACAGCCCGATCAGCGACGTCAGCCTGCGCGCGCCGTATAGACCTTGTGGTACACCTGGATATCGTTACATATTGAATCATCATCATCATCATCATCATCAGCTTCATGTCCCACTGCTGCACAGGTCACTTGCACACAAATGAGGGTGAATGGGCAGATACTCCACCACGGGTGCCCACTGCGGATCGGTGGAGGTAGGCTAGTGGTCAACCTACTGTTGGAGTTTTCAAGCCGCCTAGTAGGCCTCCAACTAGCTTAACGACTGTCACAATTAAGTGATAACCGGGACCAACGGCTTTACGTGCCTTCCGAAGCACGGAAACGCTCGATTTGAATTACCACTAGGCGGTTTCCATCCAGGTATCGGCCAAGACGGTGGTAACTTAATTTTGCCGATCGATTATTGGTAAAGAAAGTATTCTATATGTTATCATAACGTTGCATACACTAAATCTGGTTGCCGAGAAAATTGACCTGTTCTCATGTTCAGCCAATGAATTTAGTAATTCAGAGTTGAGCCTAACATGTATTTAATATTTTAATACGTTTTTAGTTTATTATTAACTTACACTATTGTATTAGGTAGACCTGTAATGATAGCTGTAATTTGTGAGAAATATATAAATAAAATAAAATCATTGGCTTATAAGCCTGGTAGGCATGGCCAACCCCTAGAAATTGGGTTTCCATCAGTATCACACATCAGCCATCGTTTTTAGAGGCCAGAAACGCACTGATAAAAATCTTAGATACCTACGCCAATGTATATTGTGCCAGGTGATACTGATGAGGCCGAGGCTTAAGAGGACTCAATTCGTCATACTTTTCATACAAAACCTCTGTACTTGTACGGTGTCATCGTGGATGAAAATTTGTCTTTTAAACATCACATAGCCCAACTTGCAAAGCGCATCCGTAAGTCAATCCACATCATGAAATGTCTTCAGCACTCCGTCGACACACAGAAATCTTGTTTATAAGGCCATATGTCAATCTGCTTTACTGTATTGTATCACTGCATGGGGCGGCGCTGCTAAGTCTAATATGATTTGCTTGGAAAGAGCCCAACGAGCCGTACTTAAAGTGATGCTGCGGAAACCCTATAGATATAGTACGGACGAACTGTATGCAGAGTGCAAACTCCTACGCGTACGGCAACTCTTCATACTGAGAACTGCCTTAAAAATACACAAAGCCGTTATAACCTCCCCAAACTATGACTATCTTAAAGAACGCAGAGTCTATAGAGTACCTGTTCCCATGGTCCATTCTGTTTTTGCCAAGCGTTTTCCCAAATTTCTGCATCCATTCACGTATAACATAACATGCTTTAAAGTTCCTAACGTTTTAAAACTCTCAACACTAAAGGCTAAACAGGAAATCGAACGCTGGTTGCAGGGACTTAATTATCTTCAAACTGAAAATATCTTGTCGACAGGGATTTAAAATCTTCAGTTAAATGTACACACCTCACTTTAACATACACACACTCCCCTCTTACATACATATACACACCCCCCACACACTCACACAGACTTATACTTACACAAAAATGCGGCCATATATATATATATATATATATATAAATATTTATTTGTAGGATAAGTAATTTAGTAACCTTTTATATAATTTGTTTTACTGTAATTGTTTATCGAACTGTATGAATGATTAATCAAGCTTGGTAACTGTGTAATGGTCTCCTGCGATACAAGCTGCGCTTAGTGCAGGGACCGTAGTAATTAGTGTTATGTGTAAATGTATATTGGTAAATAAATAAATTATTATTAAAAATTATTATTATTACTTATTATGGCGTTGTTAAACATTTTTCGTTAGATGTTTTGAACAAATTAGTATCTTGTGCACTATGTCTAGCCTTGTATCTAGGCGTAGTTTAAAAAAGGGGTGAAACAAATTCAGTCAAAGCCTCCGAAAAACAGCGTATTTGCCTGAACTTTGGCCATATCTAATGTACCTATAAATTGTAAAAGTAAAGAAAACATTTAGATACCAGGCTTGGTATTGGCAGGTATTGGAGATTCTAAATAACTAATTTTTTTCTCACAAACATGTAAGATTTTTTCACAAGAAGTATACTCCTGGAACAAGTTTTATGAATGCGAAATCATGAATGACGACCTAGCGAAGCGGCCGCGAGTGATCAGCGGAATTTACCGACTGATAACCGACGGCTCTGATGCTGTCTCTCTTTTTTCGCAGTCAAACATTATGTTGGATGAAAAAACAAGCTTTTAGACTATGCTTGCGTTGAAGTTGCGCCGGCCACAGAGGGCCGCCAATGTATACGAAACTAAAAATGTTAAATAGTTAGAACTTACCAAACCGCCTCCCCAAACAGCCCAACACAGCAGTGTCCTCAATGATGCGCAGGTCGCACGCCAGCGCCAGCTCGAATCCTTCAGCCACTGCATACCCAGAGACCGCTGCTATTGTTGGCTTGTCGCACAATGGCCGACGTAGTAGGCGAGACTACCAAACAAACAAAATATCAACTAAACATGGCAAAAATCAATGAATTCAAAGTCTTTAAAAAATGTTTGTTTCTCTGCCTACACGCCTTCGTGGTGACCTCATGAGACCTTCAAAGTCCTCACGGGAAACTATAACCTTCCTCACTTACAAGATATATTTGTAATGAATGTGTGTGCTAAATCCTCCCGTGGGCATCACTACAAAATCAATCGTGCACTATCTAAATCAAACATTGCACACCACTTTCTCAGTAATAGAGTGGTCTGGAACTAGAACCGATTACCTGAGGAAGTAGTATCTGCTACCTCTATAAACAGTTTTAAAAACAAATTGGACATCTGGACAAAGATTAAAAAACTTGAAAAGTGAACGATGTATAAGTGCGGACTGACTTTCAACACTGTGTGAAATAGACACATCAGCTTACAAGCTGCTCGTCTATAAATATATAAATAAATATAATATATAACCAAAATATGGTGAGGAGGGTAATGGCTGCCACACGTGTCATACTTGTGAACAGGTGCTGCTTGTGGGGGCCCCCTGCTGGTCTGCTTAAGTTTGGTATTTACTTATTAAATATTGATTCAGTCTATTTTGTTGTTTTTGCCGCCCACTGGGGCAGGAATTGTTGTCAGTGGGATTAGAATGTAAATATTATGTAATGAATCAAAGCTAGTTTTGAAAAGAGTTATTGCTGAGTTTATTGCCGGCTCTTCTCAGCAAATGCTGTGAAGTGCTAGTAGATTTTAATACAGTTAGAATTTTTCCCGGAAGATTTAGGCGTATATTTCATTTCCAGGGCAAAGACGAGCCTGGTCATCAGAATAAAATAATACTATGATGATTGGTGAAGCCGAATCCCTTGCATAATGGTGGCCAAGAACAAGTAGTTGCGCATACCAGTGGCCAAATTGGTATATAATATTAAATAGATTGCAGAGAAAGCCAGTGTGTTCTATAAGCTTTAAACCAATTTCTCTTATTCATTTGATATGAGAACCTTGTATACCAGTATATTGTATACCACCTTGTATACCAGTGGTATGTGCATGAGCATATATGATCAAAATTATCAAATATCTTACCGCAGCATCCATCAAAGTGTTATATCCCTTCTCGCCAATCTCATCAATGTTAAAACCGGAGCAGAATGAGCCCCCCTCACCATTGAACACCAAAACCATTGATTTCTCATCCTTATCAAATGCATCTATGGCGGCCGCTATTTCTCTCAATGTGGCCTCATCAAGACTGTTTCGTGTGGGCACTCTATCAATATTTAACGTAGTTATAGCTCCAAATTTTTCAACTATAACATTTTCTGTAAAAATAAAATATAAAATTAATTGTTTACTTTTATATTTTTGTATTTCATCTGTACGTTTTATCTATTTTCCTTAAGAAAGTTATTATTTTTAACTACATGGAAAATTAAATTCAGCAAGTATTCAGTCTTAATAAAAGAAATAGGTATAAAATGTAACCTTACTTATTTTTATGTCTTCCGTCTTCTCAGGCAAACTGGCTTTCTTTTGAGCATCGTTAGAAGCATAACGAACATTATTTATGCGGCAGAATGATAGGTTTTTCGAAAATAGCCTTCTGACTATTAGCCGCATAATTATGTTAAAATTTATTTTTAGTTTTTAGTCGTAAATGCTGTAAATTCCGTCCGGCAAAACAAGAAATTCAAAATTACAGAACAATGTACCCTTTCAAAATAGATTGTATCTGCTGTGTTGCCATATGGAAGAGGCGTAAAATCTGTTTTTTTATTCAAAAAATCCGTATTATGAATAAAATGTCGTATGAAAGTGGGGTTTTCAAACATTAAATATATTCAAATTATATCTGTCAAACTGTTGATAATAATTCAAACCAATTCGAACCTTAGTTTACGATTTGAAAGGTATTTTGAGCATTTAATGAATCTGTCTTCCTTATAAAAATTTAACTAGATAGTATAATATGACTGCTATGGTATTTTTGTCTTTAGCACTTATTACACCTTCCTATTTTTAGGATCCTAACTAGGAAATAGGAACGTGTAATCGCAGAAAGAACGGTTAGTGTCCTAAGTAGTGAGATAGGAAGGTCCCAACCGCTCTGCTTCCTTAAACAGGAAAGTGTAATCGCGTCGCTCCGATTTAGGACGTTTAGGGATGTAACATTGTTCTTCAAAACATCGATGTTTTGAAATAATTATATAAGGCTTCTAAAGTCTTGGCGTATATTTTGAGGGATGAATGTATAGGTCATTAGTAATCAAAAAACAATAATAGAATAATAATCCGTACAATATATAATTATTTCAAAACATCGATGTTTTGAAATAATTATATAAGGCCCTTCTAAAGTCTTGGCGTATATTTTGAGGGATGAATGTATAGGTCATTAGTAATCAAGAAACAAAAATAGAAAAATAATCCGTACATTGAAAGTACTACATTATTTATAAATTAATACTTGGTAGGACTTACTTACATAAAGTTCAATTTTGTTTTATTTTAACATAAAGGAGCTCATTTGTATTCATTGAAATTTTAATTTGTGTGATCGGTTTGAGAGTATAAAAAACTTAAACCATCGGAAGAACATCGATGAAAGTATAGTTATATTTTTTTTATATCGACCTTTGTTACATCCCTACGAGTCGTCCGTCCCGCTTTAAGTATAGTTGCTATACTCTTTGCCGCGTCCTAGTTAGAAAGCAAGATAGTGTAGTGTAATAAGTAGCTTCCTGCTTCCTTGTTAGAACCATCCTAGTTAGGATCCTAAATATAGGAAGGTGTAATAAGCCCTTTTGTTTCATGGTTTCAGACGTGAAGTATGGCAGGGGATTCCCCAATATTCCCATGTGGTATTGCCATGAAATGTAATAACATTTCCGAATGACAGAAATTAAAAAATATGGTTAATATTGAATAGGACGAAACAAAAATAACGGAGTGTGCTTTGCCGGGGTATTGCGTATCTTTGGTGGTAATTGTAACGAACACCATTAATTATTTCATCCAATGACGCGCACGCGGTACGACGCGAAGATGACCATTCGCGGGCCCTGATTGGATGAAATTTATTAATGGTGTTCAAAGTCAAAGTCAAAGCGATTTGTTCAATTTAGGCCCTGGTAGGGCACTTATGAAGGTCAAAGCTACTGAAGTTACTTCGTTACGATTACCACCAAAGTTACGCGGTAGAGCCCCTGTTCTATATGTGATTGATACATTCTAGATAAAATTCTATTCTCTATGAAGCTAAATCTGTCGGTACGTAAATCCCAAAGATTTTCATACGGCATCGCGCCTCTACCCAGATGGATAGTCCGCCTTACTAAAGCATGACATTTAATATCACTCCGCTTGAGGGGCTCCTGAGCAAATCGCTCTCAGTTCGTATTGCGCACGGCTGTCATCGCGTCATACTCGCTGTACTGATTAAGTAAAAAATTTCAACTTGCGTATTAAAATACTGTCACAACATTTATAAAAACCAAGGAAAAACTAAAAAACTAACCTTCCATGTGTAAGTATTGCGATTTCGTCACTTTTAATTACCTAAACTTATTACTTTTAAATACTGTCAATTATGGCTTGTTTATTTCGTGTTCCCATAGAGGCGACTATCCTTCTGGACGTTTTAAATTCTTTGGTAAATCCGTATAAAATTCCGTAATCATGGTTCATGCGTATAAAACGTCCAAAATCCGTACAAATACGGAGAAATCCGAATATATGGCAGCACTGTGTCTAAGTTCTCGTCTCTGACGGTCTCTGTCACTGTCAGTCAGTCTGTCTTTTTTTTTAATAATGTTTATTCATGGCCATAGAAACAGAGTCTTTCAGTCGCATACAGTCAGTCTGTCACCCAGTCAGTGCTGCCGCCCAGCAAAAATTAAAATCAATTACATTAATTCTCGAATGTCACCATGATGGGGATAAAATTTCAACTGGCCGCCTTTGACTGAAATATCAATTATTTTTTTCTTAAAATCAATAATTTCTAGGAATGGATTAGTATCTATATTTATTTAAGATACCAATCAAATTCTACAAAGTCAATACTTTCAACCTTTTACTGTCTACAAAGCTTATTTCAGATTATTTAGATCGTTATTTTTTGCTGACAATGACAACACAGATAACTAAATGTCAATCAAAAACAACAAACTCATCCGTCTCCATTGAATTTTCTGGACTAATTCTTTTGGTACACGTGTACTTACAGCGGATTGTATTCAATTTCATCATTAAAAGTTATTTCTTTTATGTGCATCATCAAAATTTGCCATTAAAGACTGTGCGAGCGAACTTTACATGCTCAAAGAGTATCTCTAGATTTTGTTGTATCAACTGCTGTGTTCCAAGTGCTTGTGTTTACAAAGTTTACGTATCAAAAGACTTAAAAATGTCTGAATTTAGAGACTTTTTCAATAGTGTACCTTTTTTCACTCGATATTGGTTAACATTCACGTTGGCTTTGAGTTTATTGGGTAGGTTCGGGTTGATCGACTATTCCTATTTGGTGTTGGATTTTTATCCATTTATTCATAGATTCCAGGTAAGTGCAGCATTATATTTACTACCTAAGTCATTAGTGTTAAGTCTCTCAATTTTCTTAATTTTAAGCATTTTCTGACTATGTTTATTATACATTTGTAGTAATAAGGATATCAAACTAGTAATATACATATATAAAGCATAAACCACAGCTGGGTGTATCAGAAATAAATCTCCATCTTCTTTCTACATCCCTGTTCTTGTTTAGGGAGGGCTCGCCTCACTGTTTTTGGGAAAATCAGTATTAATCTTAGTATTATATTTATGAATATTAGGCTGATAATAAATATATAAGACAACAAGTTCCTTTGCAATGTACTAATAAAGATATTGAATAAAACAAATTTTACACACAAAGGCCTAATTAAAATAGGTAGGTACTTATAACTAATACATAATTCATTAAATAATTATTCATTATCATAATTAAACTGATGACTTCATTTAAGGTCAATGTGGCAAAGACCATCTAGTTGGGTAAGAACGTACAGTAAGAAATACAATAAATTCTGATTATCTACAAAGATAGCAGCTCAATATTCGAAAAATGTAGCTATTAAATAATAATAATACATATCCTGGTACATTCCTCACACACGGTCATCTGATCCCAAACTAAGCAGAGCTTGTACCATGGAAACCGGATAACTGATATAATACATATACTACTTTTTGTTTGTAAATACATACTTAACCTGTAAAGTCGCGTAATAAAACGTCATGCGTATAAAACGTCCAAAATCCGTACAAATACGGAGAAATCCGAATATATGGCAGCACTGTGTCTAAGTTCTCGTCTCTGACGGTCTCTGTCACTGTCAGTCAGTCTGTCTTTTTTTTTTAATAATGTTTATTCATGGCCATAGAAACAGAGTCTTTCAGTCGCATACAGTCAGTCTGTCACCCAGTCAGTGCTGCCGCCCAGCAAAAATTAAAATCAATTACATTAATTCTCGAATGTCACCATGATGGGGATAAAATTTCAACTGGCCGCCTTTGACTGAAATATCAATTATTTTTTTCTTAAAATCAATAATTTCTAGGAATGGATTAGTATCTATATTTATTTAAGATACCAATCAAATTCTACAAAGTCAATACTTTCAACCTTTTACTGTCTACAAAGCTTATTTCAGATTATTTAGATCGTTATTTTTTGCTGACAATGACAACACAGATAACTAAATGTCAATCAAAAACAACAAACTCATCCGTCTCCATTGAATTTTCTGGACTAATTCTTTTGGTACACGTGTACTTACAGCGGATTGTATTCAATTTCATCATTAAAAGTTATTTCTTTTATGTGCATCATCAAAATTTGCCATTAAAGACTGTGCGAGCGAACTTTACATGCTCAAAGAGTATCTCTAGATTTTGTTGTATCAACTGCTGTGTTCCAAGTGCTTGTGTTTACAAAGTTTACGTATCAAAAGACTTAAAAATGTCTGAATTTAGAGACTTTTTCAATAGTGTACCTTTTTTCACTCGATATTGGTTAACATTCACGTTGGCTTTGAGTTTATTGGGTAGGTTCGGGTTGATCGACTATTCCTATTTGGTGTTGGATTTTTATCCATTTATTCATAGATTCCAGGTAAGTGCAGCATTATATTTACTACCTAAGTCATTAGTGTTAAGTCTCTCAATTTTCTTAATTTTAAGCATTTTCTGACTATGTTTATTATACATTTGTAGTAATAAGGATATCAAACTAGTAATATACATATATAAAGCATAAACCACAGCTGGGTGTATCAGAAATAAATCTCCATCTTCTTTCTACATCCCTGTTCTTGTTTAGGGAGGGCTCGCCTCACTGTTTTTGGGAAAATCAGTATTAATCTTAGTATTATATTTATGAATATTAGGCTGATAATAAATATATAAGACAACAAGTTCCTTTGCAATGTACTAATAAAGATATTGAATAAAACAAATTTTACACACAAAGGCCTAATTAAAATAGGTAGGTACTTATAACTAATACATAATTCATTAAATAATTATTCATTATCATAATTAAACTGATGACTTCATTTAAGGTCAATGTGGCAAAGACCATCTAGTTGGGTAAGAACGTACAGTAAGAAATACAATAAATTCTGATTATCTACAAAGATAGCAGCTCAATATTCGAAAAATGTAGCTATTAAATAATAATAATACATATCCTGGTACATTCCTCACACACGGTCATCTGATCCCAAACTAAGCAGAGCTTGTACCATGGAAACCGGATAACTGATATAATACATATACTACTTTTTGTTTGTAAATACATACTTAACCTGTAAAGTCGCGTAAGGACCGATCGGTCCGCGCGTGTTTCTATTCCGTGTTGTGTCGCGTAAGGACCGATCGGTCCGCGGTAATGGCGGCTCGAATTTCACTTAATTGCTTTTTTTTGTAAACACGTTATCGTTGGGTATCGTACTCAAGTGTTCAAGTGTTTGGTATGTGAATAGAGAGAATTAAATGACGCAACCGTTTGTAGAGCGCATTATGTTACTACCAGTACAAAAAAAATGAAATTTCGTCAATTTATTGTGGTCAACGGCTAAATTGGGCTGAATGAGTTTTCTCGCTCCGAGGCTCACCGAAAATTAAAGTGTATGTGTGATAAACTTACGTATTTCCTATAAAAGGTGAGTGATTTGTATAGAATATTAGTTTATCTAACCGGTTTAGTAATAATTTATATAATTACTCAAGTGTGTAATTAGAATTCCTTGAATCTAAACACTCGAAGTACTCACGTGTTTATAATCAAGAAATTTTATTTCACACATCAGGACTTATATAAATCATTATTAAAACGGTTAGATAAACTAATAATCTACACAAATCGCCCACCTTTTACAGGCAATCCGTTAAATATCACTATTCACACTTCATTTTGTTTTGAGTCGCGGCGCGAGATTCAAATTCACGTAATGCAACGGCTTTTATCAACAAATATTTTTTTGAACCTTATGCCTATAATATTATGAGATAATAGTTAGGGACTCATAAAAGCTAATACAATCAATAATGGTTAGAAATTAATTTACTATGTGTGTGTACCATGACCTGAAAGTGGAGGTCTATTTTTAGATATCGACACACTAATCTACCTTGTTTTTTTTTTATCATTGTTTATTATTTAAAACTTGTAACATTCGTCGAGTTTGACACATTATCTTTCGAATAGAGAGGCAAAACCGACCCTAAAGTCATTAAGATAAGAGAACAATGGACCGACAAAAAAAAATGGTTTGTTTACATTTGTGTTCACGATGTTTACTTAGCATCGTATTTCTCTTTTTTGCTTACTTGGGACTAGTAAAACAAATGTATTAATTAGATAGAACATTTATTCGTGTTGATATAAAGGTGTATAACATGTGGACAGAGTTATTCATCTTGAAGTGCAAACACGAAATGTTTATGAAGAGCCGTTTTTTTACAGTTGTCATTTTTTCCAGGTTTCTTATTGGAATCTTGTTATACTTCATTCCAATTCCAATAAGATTCCAATAAGAAAATGTATTCAGGATGACGCTATAAGTTACTGTTTCTTGATTAATACTGTAAAAACCCAGATATTTATGATTTATCGACCATGGGCCGCGCGCCATTTCGCAAATTTGCAAATTCCGCGAAATTATGCGAACCCCGCGCGACTCTAAAAAAGCTGTCAATTTAGCAAATTCGCGACTCAGCAGGTTAATATACATAATTACACCCAGACTCAGGACATACAGAGATGTTCATGCACACAAATGCATGTCCTGTGTGGGAATCGAACCCACAACCTGCGGCGTGTAAGGTGAACCTTAACCAACTGCGCCAACTGGCCCGTCAAATTAAATTGATGTTTACTGGGCTGCGATCTTTGTAGCTATTCAAAATTTCTCATATTTCTTACTGAATGGTCTTACCCAACTGCAGTCTTCGCCGCATTGACCTTAAGGGTAGTATGTAGGCTAGATCGCGCGCCAAAACCAGCATTCATTTGTTACTTTGCAGTTGTGTTACAGGCACGCACACATGCATCAAATCCAAACTTGACGTTGCGTCAAGTTAGGTACGTACCGCATAACGTGGTACCAGCCGATAAAATTCCAATATTATTAAGTAACATTATATTTAATTTTCTATTTAAATACCTTTTCTAGTAGCTTATTTAAATAAGTGCAACCAAAGTTTACACAATTATTATGCAGAATGGATTCACTACTTATAAGCAAAGGAAATTCAGTGCTATGCCTTATATTAGTACTTTGGGGGTACGTACGTTAACGTTTTTTGAAGAAGTAGGTACTAATCCATAGTAACTCTGTTTGTTTAATAAGTAATAATAATAAATAGTAATAAGTTTAGTAATAAATAATAATTAAATAAAATAAACATCCTGGGACATTCCTCACACACGGTCATCTTATCCCAAACTAAGCTGAGCTTGTACTATGGAAACCTTTTTGTTTGTAAATACATAATTACACCCAGACTCAGGACATACAGACATGTTCATGCACACAAATGCATATCCTGGGTGGGAATCAAACCCACGACCTGCACCGCTATAGGTGGAATCATAATCAACTGCCTGCACCCAACGGCCCATTTGTTTGTTACGCTTTCACGCCTAAACCACTGAACCCATCGCATTGAGATTTGGCAATCAGATACCTATGGTATAGAGAAGGGTATAGGCTACTTTTATCAAGAGAACGCGGGTGAATCCACGGGGTACAACTAGTATCATATAAAAAGGTAAAGTTTGTAAGTTGCATGTACGAGGCTTTGAAATTACTAATCCGATTCTGAATTTTTTTTCACTAATAAGATAAAATAAATATGCTTTATTTGTACACCATATAGTAGAAGACGAAACAATACAAAAAAGAAGAAGTGATACAAAATAAGCGGTCTTATCGCTTAAGACAACTTAAGATTTCTTTTAGACAACCTTTGGGTAACAGGATATATGAGAATATGGAAGGTAACACATAAGAATACACTTTCATAACGTGAAAATAACAGCTCTAGAAAAATAGAAAGAAAGGCAGGAAATGAGGAAGTTTATCCCTCCGCGCGCCTTATACAGACCATGTATAGCGTGTGATAGCGTGAAATAACAAGAGATTTAAAAGAGTCTAACGTCGGGGCCCGTCTTATAGTCTGAGGGAGAGAGTTTCAGAGACGTACAGCTTGGATAGTAAACGATTGGGAATAAGAGTGAGAAGTGTGACTGGGAGTTTGGAAGTTAAGTTCCATGGGACTATGAAGAAGATGATGTTGAGGTGCAGTACTCGAAGCGTTCCTTGAGATAGCGAGGGGCTTTAGGATTAAATAAAACAATGTATAAGAGTGGCAATTTGTGTGTATTCCGCCGAAGGCGGATAGGAAGCCACTTGAGTTGTAATAGGAAGCTACATTATCCTCAAATGCTATAGGCTAATTTTCAATATATTTGCAACATAAATATCTTGTAGTACAGTGCCTAATTAAGCCAGTGCGAGGCCCTTAGCAAACGTTATCAAGGACCTTCGGCTCAGGTTATCTACTTTAATGGTTTATGTGCGGATCTAGCTTTCAGATTAAAAGAGATGGTTGTACAGAGACGTTTCACGACTTCATTACTCTTTTAAAAGATTTGGAAGCCATTCTATTTTATGTTTATAATATATGTCACGTATCGTAATTTAAGTAAATCAAGAAATCCTTTTCAATGATTATTATACTATTGGCCATGCAGCGGTTCTATCCCTTACTTTGTATTATTATTAGTATACGCGAACGCAGGCCATTTAACGTGGGCCGTAGCCATTTATCCTGCAATGGCCAATTCAGTACTGGATACTTCATAATTAGCTAACGAACATTTGTTAAATTCGGTATAGCAGCGACTGATAGGGAGTTCTGGGAGCAACCCCGCAACCCGCTACGACTCGTTCGATAATTTTTTAGTATTTCATATGCAATTATTCCGCAGGGATTCAAAACAGCAGCTTTCCGCAGGGTAAAACAACGTTAAACCGTCGCTTCGGAAATGCCCTGTATAAGGAGAAGAAGCGACGCAACAAACTCCTCACGGGCCCAATGTGTTTATTGTCGTAATATTACAATTAAATAATCGCTTCACTACAATTAACACATGTATAGTCTTAAATAATTATAGGCATCAGAACCGGGTCTAACAATTATTGCACTGAGGTGTGTACAGCTCGAGCGCTTGTGATAAACTAACTGATAAACAATGAGGCTCAACACTAATTAAACCAGGACAAAATGCTCATCCATGATCAGATTAAAATCACGGAACTTCATACACACAGCAGGATAGGAAACCAAAAAAAATACTTTCGGGAACACAAAAAGATATGTTATCCTGGATGTTTCTCATCCCATTAACCAAGTTACTTAAGTTTTCAAACACACATCTGATAGAATACAGTCCCATATATTATGGCCATGTTACGGCCCTACAGTACACCAAAATCCAAAACCAGAAAACAGATATTTACTTTAAAAATCAATCGGCGCATGATATAGAATATTTTGACTACTATACTAAAAACCTTGCTGAATGTTGTGCCTGAGGCAACCAAATTGACTCTAGAATAATAACGAAGAACAAGAAATATGTAAGCACATACCGAAGCTGAAATGGACAAGGAGCCTCTCAACTACAGAAGCTATACCCGTGCATGGAGGAGGTTAATCTAATGAACAACAAAGAAATAACATAATCCAACCCAGGAACAAAAAATCAAAATAAGAAAGAAGACAATAAAACCCCAGCACTCAACATACATCAACGCTCATCCCTCATCTATAGGCTGAACAGTCGGTCGATTGTGGTCAGCTGGTTGCGGTTAGCTGGCCGTCCTCTCCCACCCCAGAGCATGTCACTCCTATATAACACGCACTCCTTGGTTTCTCCATGGCTATTCCGATACAACTATTCAGGTACCAGTCATTATAAACCAAGTTAGTTACATGGTGGTTGATGTTTGAATGGTTGTATAGGACATGGGTCGGTCGTTGTACTGGCTGGGAGTAGTGCTAATCATCATCATCATCATAATAAAATGTATTTCAAATAATAAAAACGTGTTTCTCGTATCGAACGACAAAACTTATTGAACAACATGGTATAATAGCTCTAGAAATATTGTTATATATGATGCTCACAATGACTTTTAGGCGTAGCAGAGTGTGACGACGAGAATTAAAAATTATAAGAATTTAAATTGTAAAGATTTGCAAAGAGGCTTATTAAGTTATGCTTAATAAAATAAAACCTACAAAGAAAATATCTAGGAACAATAATAGCTTTATAGTTAAAGAATATAATATAAGAACAGTGAATTATTTACAAATGGCCGTATCCATCGATATAATTGTATTCTACTAGCATTCTACTATATATACACAGCGTTCCCAATATTCACTCGGTTCGAATTAACTGAACTGCGTTCCGTTCACCTTACTTTAGTGTGTAATAATATCGTAATATCACAATAGAAAAAATATTTCTTCATTTTAATGCCACGACTGCGGTGTAAATTCTATAGGAACGACACGTTGAACGAAACGCCCAGGCGCTATGAAATTCATTAGCGCTTAAGATGTTTTGAATCCCGCTGTCATCAAGCTCGACGGATTTTTTGTTCAGAACGTGAAATCTAATAAAATATATATATTATATCGATGGCCGTATCCTAACCTTCTGTTCAGCATCGACGATTCATTAAAAAGCCGCACGATTAAAAATATAATCTTATTTATATTGTATTAATAAGATTAGTCTATCTATAAGCAAGTAACAAAATAAGCAATCAATGGCTGAGAGGGAGAACAAGGAAAATATTTTGGCATACGGGACTTTTAAAAAAAGACTAAGGACGTATCAACCAATCATGAAATTGATACCGATTACCATAAGAACAATAAATTTATCAAAATGTGCATGGTGTTTCATAACTCTAATAATGTAAAAAATAAAAATGCACTTATTATGTTCTTTTTGACAAGCGCATGTATACAGATATATGGATGACGTAATTTCCGGTGTCAATAAAAAGCGACGTGGTGTCACCTTGGGACACTGGGGGGAACTGAATATTTTCGCGATTGCGTCTTGTATATAAAGCTTCACTTGACATTTCATAGAAAAATGTATGGACAAATGGCGTCGCAAAATTGATGCTTATTAATAAATAAATTACGTTACTCTCGTACAAAAAAATGAAAATGTGGCCCCACGGATCTGTTGTACATATATTTGTGATTAGATTTAATATAAATTTATTACAAAAAGGATTCTTATTTTGATGGTATCACTAAAGAGGAAAACCTCGATTTTATGATTTTTGTAATATTCATAAGGTTTTTGCTATTTATAGAAGTAAATTAAAAAAAATGGGCTAACACCGATCTGTTAATTGGTGTCTTGGCTTTATGATTATGTTCATATAATACTATTTCTTTCATATTTTCATTCATAAACCACTAAAATAGCGAACCCTGTTTATGACGTTTAGCTTACATACCGCCCTTAACTATCAATTTAGTCTGAACAATTTATGGGCAGTGGTGTATATGTATGTAATATTTTTTTTCTATATTGCCCATAGGATTTAGAGCTTAGAGAACTTAGCTTTAGAATCTTATAATAAGGCTAAATATGAAATATGCCCTCTGCACAAATGCATACTGTATTATCTGGCACGCCATATCTCTACCTTTTATTATCTACATACATTTGTGTGGGTTGACCCTATCATCCTGTTCAGCTTGTCATATGACTAAAAATATTCAGAGGGGGCTCAATGTAGATTGCTATGATCCAATAAATGTAGTGATACAAAAGAAAATCTTTGTCTAATATAATGTGACAAATCTAAGAAATACCTTTTAGTATTTTAAGTAACTATTACACCATCCTATTTTTAGGATCCTAACTAGGATGGTTCTAACTAGGAAGCAGGAAGCTACTTATTACACTACAGTATATTGCTTTCTAAATAGGACGCGGCAAAGAGTATAGCAACTATACTTAAGTGGGACGGACGACTCGTAGGGAGGTAACAAAGGTCGATTTAAAAAAAATATAACGATACTCACATCAATGTTCTTCCGATGTTTTATGTTTTTTATTCTCTCAAACCGATCACACAACTTAAAATTTTTAATGAATACAAATGAGCTCCTTTATGTTAAAAAAATACAAAATTGAACTTTATGTAAGTAAGTACGAAGTATTAATTTATAATTAATGTAGTATTTTCAATGTACGGATTATTTTTCTATTATTGTTTTTTGATTACTAATGACCTATACATTCATCCCTTAAAATATACGCCAAGACTTTAGAAGGGCCTTATATAATTATTTCAAAACACAGATGTTTTGAAGAACAATGTTACATCCCTAACCGTCCTAAATCGGAGCGACGCGATTACACTTTCCTGTTTAAGGAAGTAGAGCGGTTGGGACCTTCCTATCTCACTACTTAGGACACTAACCGTTCTTTCTGCGATTACACGTTCCTATTTCCTAGTTAGGAAATAGGAAATAGGATGGTCTAATAGCTGCTTAAGAACGTAACAACAAAAGTACCCTTATTGCGTAAAACAAAAGGTTTATATGTTAAATATATGGTTATTTTAATATATGAACCTTATTTTAAAGAAATAAGGACTTCTTTGTATTTATAAATGTCAAAATGTATTTCTTAGATTTGATGGACTGTAGTCACAGTCTGTATGATTTGAATTTATGGAAATCAAAATTATTATGAATAAACTACAATACTTTCTAGTAGTAGCATATAACATGCAATTTTGATAAATGTGATTATAATATTTTAAAACTAGAAATATCATAAACAAATATTTAGGTGTATTAAAGACGAGTCAAGCACAACCAGTTATATTTTTTAATTATCTATTATATAACAGGCAACACAAACTACACAAATAATAAATAAACATCACAATTAACAAGCAGGGAAAAGGTACAATAAAAAAATTATAAGTGTAGGCATCATACAAAATTTGATATCACTCCTAAGGAAAATGGCAGTAACAAACTGACAGATAGAAAGGAGGTCTGCATAGGTGTTTTTATGGTCAAAGTCAAAGTCAAACCATTTATTCAATTTAAGCCCCAGAAGGGCACTTATGAAGGTCACATTTACTGAAGTTACCACTGGTTCGGAACTCTGCATTCAACTGAGAAGAATCCGGCAAGAAACTCAGCAAGGTTACATTTTTTAAATATTTTTTGGACAATCTGACTATGTTTGACTTCTTTTTCCAAATAATTAACAATAAAAAATACATACCTAAGCATAGATACAGACGAAAAAAGAACAAGAAAATAAATACAAAATAATAACCTTAAAAATATAAAAAACACAATATTGACCTACTGGCTTTTGTATAACCCTGAGCAATGTGCGCTTGTGCAGATGTGCACTTGTTATGGCTTAACTAAACTGCCAAAACAATTTACAATTTGTATAAATGATCATAAACTGGTCCTTAATAAACGTCTTTGTTTCAGATATGGCGTCCGCTAACAGCTCTATTCTTCTATCCCATAAGTCCGGCGACAGGCTTCCACTTCCTTATAAACTGTTACTTCTTGTACAACTACTCGCAGAGGTTGGAGACTGGCATGTTCGCCGGCAAGCCAGCTGATTACTTCTACATGCTGTTGTTCAACTGGGTTTGCTGTGTCATCATTGGGCTACTTGTTGGGTTAGCAGTAAGTCATTTTTTTACTATGCCTATTTTTTACTGCAATCTCACCTTGGTCACAAAGCCTAGAAGGAACTGGTTCTCATGTGCAGCTGGCAGAACACACCAATATGTACTTGGCGACAGATTTTCAACTTGAGGGTGGTAGCCAGCCAGGGGGGTAATATGGTACCCTACCTACCACTATACTATTGTTTCTCTTACCTCACGATGTTTACCTTCAACCCAGAACATTCGGCATCCATTGAACTGAGCTATCATCGCCTTATTTTTCTGTATGAATCTAAATAATGAAACAAAAATTATGAAATGATCACTGGACATGTCATTCAGAAGGCTACAACATTACAGAGTAAAATTAGGCAAAGAAGTAGCTCATTGTTGGAAGAAAAAGATCTGTATGAAAAAATCCAACTAAACATATGAAAAAAAAAACTACGTCCAACCAAAGAAGTTTTCCTAAAGTCTCTTTTATCACACAGCATAATAAAATTCCAGATTGTCATGGACCCAATGGTGCTATCAGTGCTGTACGTGTGGTGTCAGCTCAATAAAGACGTGATCGTGTCGTTCTGGTTCGGCACACGCTTCAAGGCTATGTACCTGCCGTGGGTGCTGCTCGGATTCAACCTTATTATTAGTGGAGGGTGAGTTTCATATACGAAACACTAGTGTTCTTAATCAATTGTTGACGGGCCAGTTGGCGCAGTTGGTTAAGTTTCACCAAACGCGCTGCAGGTCGTGGGTTCGATTCCCACACAGGACATGCATTTGTGTGCATGAACATGTCTGTATTTCCTGAGTCTGGGTGTAATTATGTATATAAAGTATGTATTTACAAACAAAAAGTGGTATATGTATTATATCAGTTATCTGGTTTCCATAGTACAAGCTCTGCTTAGTTTGGGATCAGATGACCGTGTGTGATGAATGTCCCAGGATATTTATTTATTTATTATTTAATTGGAAAATTTAAGCTACCACCATGTGGCCGATACCTGGTGGTATTTCAAATCGAGCGTTTCCCGTGCTTCGGAAGGCAAGTAAAGCCGTTGGCCCGGTTATCACTTAGTTGTGATAGTCGTTAAGCTAGTTGGAGGCCTACTAGGTGGCTTGAAAACTCCAACAGTAGTTTGACCACTAGCCTACCTTCAACGATCCGCAGTGGGCATGCGTGGTGTATCTGCCCATTACCTTTCACTCTCATTTGTGAAAGGAGGCCTGTGCTCAGCAGTGCGACATTATAGGCTGATGATGATGATCAAATAAAATGTTTGTCATCTGATTCTCTTCCCTACACAAAGTGAAGTCACTTGTGAGGAATCAAGGAATGCTACTAATATAATAAATACGAAAATAAGAAAACTCTTCAGCTTCATAATATTACTAGTAGATTAAATAACAGCCATCTGATAACAGGTGTGAATGTCAAACATTCAATATGTCTTTAGCAAATATAAACCATTGACATTGGAAAATGACATCACCTTTATTTCTAAATAATGTGTGTTATTGCAAGCTTTTATTTAACATGCAATGTATGTTACTATGTTTGTTGGGATGGAATCTTGCAAGTCCAATTGCACCCACTTCCAGTGGTCGGATTGACTTGATATTTGGTGTACATTAGTATATTGGAAGACAATGCAAGTACAGTCAACAAAAAATGCTTATATTAAAAATGAAACTATTAACAAAAACTTATTATAAACATTTTTGCAGAGGAGTGATGGAACTTCTCGGTATCCTGATTGGTCACTTGGCGTTCTTCCTGCTGTTCAAGTACCCGCAAGAGTTCGGTGGTCCCGCTCTACTCACGCCGCCTGCATTTTTGTAAGTATTATCACAGAATAAGCCATTCCTTTGCTTTTTATTACGAACAGAAGGCTCGATTTAACCCATGATCTGTTACAGACGATATGGTAAATCCGTATGCAAATATTCTATGCTCTAAATAGGTGTATAAGAAACAGCCACTAAGGTCTTCTCAATCAATATCTTTATCATCATTTCATGATAATAATCAGTCTGTTAGATTACAAAAGTTATCAAAATCCCAAGTACCTATGAACACTACAAAGTAGATTACATAAAACTGCTTACTACCTAATCTTCCGTCGTCGAAATCGTTTGTTTTACGCTAGGCTGACAATGGCCCTGATTCTGTTGTTCACAACTAAACTAATTTTAATCTCACTATGTCTCTTCCTAACAAAGAACATAAGAAAAGGATGTAAGAAATGTAGTCCTGTCAAATTAGTCCAATGCTATTTCAATATAAAGGGGATAGAACCTTTGTGGCATAGCTAGCCGCCGCCATTTTAGTTTTTTTTTCAATGTCGCGGCGCACAATGTAACTGGTATATATGGGTAGAGGACACTTATACAAACCAAAAATGTTAATCAATATGGTGGCCTAAAGTGTCACGTTTCCGAGATATTTGGAGGTAAAGATCGCCATATGAGAATTATGACAATCATTAATAATTAACTGATTACGTGTTTATATGCATTCGATTGTATTCAAATAATAGTTCCCAGGTTGATTTATAATTTTTTTAAGAATAGAGTTACACTAGGAGCACGAAAAACAATATTTTTAATTACTTACCTACTACTTTACTACTAACCAGTATCGTAATATTCGCTATGAACGACAATGTTGTCAAAGTAGCTCGGATCGTGGCTTGTTTTCCATCTTGTCATTATTAAACAAACAAAAATGACAATACTTGTGCTAAAATCTATGTTACCAAGTTAATTGGAACTTTGGAACTAAAGATCGTTAAGTAATATCCCTGGGCCCCAAAATTGCAATAGCGACGTAAATAAATTAAAAAAAACCCGGTCCCGCGGCCAGCCCGACCTAATAAAACTTCCACCTAAATGAAAGTCCCGTCTTTGTGGAAGACTGCTCACGTGCACACAATGGCACCGGTATCTTCTAACGAAGTTTCCGAGGCTTCCCGAGGGAGTATGCAAATGGGTCGCCAATTTTCTGTCCAGCAAATGCATAAGGGCTGAGAGATATAAATGCTGGCGTCCCGCAAGGGTCTGTACTGTCCCCAACACTGTAACTGCTGCATATCAATGAAATGCTGTCTATTGACGGCATTCATTATACAGAGGACGCTCATTGCAAATATTCCTCGTTTCGTGGTGGAGTCTGAAATCGAGAGCACACTAAATAGTATCTCCGATTACGGTCGACTAAACCTAGTCCATTTCAACCCCAATAACACCCAAGTCTGCGCGTTCACCGCTAAGAAAACCCCATTTGCTGTGGCTTCACAATTCCAGAACACGGACATCAGTGAAAGCATCGGGATCCTCGGCATCGACATTTCTAACGACGTCAATAGGCCGTCTAGAAGACAAGGTTAAGCTAGTATCCAAAAACTCGGAAGTGCTCAACAGAGCGAAGCAGTACTTCATATCGGGGCAAAGGCTGCAACTTGACAAATAGCAAATCCGGCCTTATATGGAGTACTGCTCTTACCTGGATACTAGTTTGGGCCTTTAGATTCGGTTCAGCGACGTGCCATTAGAATTGTCCACGATCCCGAGCTCACAATCTGAGGAGAGACTTTGCCTCCTTATGTGTGTTCTATCGCTTGTACAACGGACAGTGTTCTGTAGAATTGTTTAACCTGATGCCCACGGCTACCTTCTACCATCGCAAGTCTTGCCATTGACGGGGAGTCCATCCTCACACATTGGAACCAAAATAGTTTCAAACTATGCGGTCTCAAAGGAGCTTTCTTCGCTTACAATCAGGCGGGCCGTATGTTTGTTTGCTACCTAAGTAGCTTTAAAAAAACCTTTTATTTAAAGGTTTAAGGTCACGGCTTGTTTCTATTATGTGTTTTAATATATTTTTAAAACCGTGATGCAATATTATTTAACCACTATTGCTTAAAAACAAGAACATAAATTGTATTTAATCAACTTTAAACTATTGTTATTCGTCTCATATTATATATACATCGATATTCTAATATCTCAGTAACATGATATTTTAAGTTAACCACTACGATCCGAGCTACTTGACAACATTGTGTTTCATTGCGAATATTGCGATGCGGTTTAGTAGGTAACTAAGTAATGAATATTGTTTTTTCGTGCTCTTTGTTTTGCTATATTCTAATAAAAAGTTAAATGAACCTGGGAACTATTATTTGAATACAATCTAATCCATATAAACACGTAATAAGTTCATTTTTAATGATTGTCGTAATTTTCATATGGCGATCTTTACCTCCAAATATCTCGGAAACGTGACACTTTAGGTCACTATATTGCTTATTTTTTTTTGTTTGTATAAGTGTCCTCTACCCAAATATACCACATACACCGTGCGCCGCGACATTGAAAAAAAATCAAAATGGCGGCGGGTGGCTATGCCAGCTCCCATACAAAAATATTCGTACCCCTTTAATCGCCATCTATATCGCGGTTACGTCTAAATACCCGCAAATGATGACGGCAAAGACTAATTTGACAGCTTTAAATATGTTCTATCATTTTTCAATAATGTTCGTAAGAAAGAGATGTGACGTGCCTAAAATTAGTTTAGTGCGATTTACAACAGAATCGTGAGAATAGTGAGACTAAAATTAGTTTAGTTGTAAACAACAGAATCAGCACCATTGTCGGTGTATTTAGTATTAGATTTCAAGTAAAGAGAACGGTATTGCACTTCTTTGGGTTAATTGTTCAATAACCAAGCTAAACCATAATAGTACTTTATGATACATGTGTGCAAAATTGGTTATTAACACTCCAAGCGGTATTAAGGTTGCCGAGAGTGTAATAATCAATGCACACGCGTGTCATACGACGTTTTTCAAAACACTTGCGAGGAAAAAAATAGACTTTTATTTTGCAATAAATGTCACTTTACGAGCGAGTGTGTTGAAAAATTATTAACAATATCCAACAGGAAACAGTTATTCCCCGACACGAGGTACATGGGTGGTTTCGGTACCGCGCCCCAAGAGCGAGTGCCCGCTCGCGCCGGCGGCGGCGCGGTCTTCGGCGGCCACAACTGGGGCCGCGGTCAAGCACTCGGCGGCAACTGAAAATAAACCCTAACTGCCATGTAAATAGAGTTCCATTTGCGATATGTGTGTGTATGTAAATACAGATGTTTTTCTAAAGTGTAATTTTATTAACAGTTTTTTTTTGTGTTGTGTATGACTATGGATTTTTTTTGTATGTGGAACCTTTTTGTTTGTGAATCAAATCACGTTATTTTCAGAATTCAGTACCGAGTAGGTACCTCTATGAGTTAGTGTACAGAGAGAGTGGTCAAACTAATATTTTACGATAGTCTGAAGGAAATTGTAAAAATAACATCTATAAATATAATAAGTAGCTATTTCTGTCTGTCTACTTGAGCGCTTAGTTGTTTTAAACTATGTCATAGATGTTGATGCATATTTTACCATCAATCACAGAATTTGTCCGGAGAGTTTGTGTAAAATATCATAAACAACAAAATTACTTAATAATAAGCCGGGTGAAACTGGGGCGGGTTATTAAATAATAATGTTACATTATTAATAATAATGATACATTAATAATAATGATACATTAATAATAATATTTAGATAGTATTGAGAAGTCTCTTAGGTTTTAAATATATCAGTCACTGTCTAACGTCATAATAATATAACAGTAACCTTCCTTCCGGGTCAGTCGGGTAAAAAGGGCCTGGGCCATCTTAAAAACAAGGTTTTACAAATTTAATGTATTTAGGCGGTTTGTTTTTAATAATGTTTTGATAAGTACATAGGTACTTACATTTTGGTAACACGTTTAAAGTTTACATTTGACTGACTAGCTAGACTGACCCATTCATTCTGTTTTTTTTATATCCTTATAATATGATTAGGATTAATTAGAAATAGTATGAATAAAAAAATCTTATGTCAAGACTTTCACTCTTTTATTAGCTTAATTTTATTAATTTAAAATAAATGGGGGCTTTTCTAAGTGGCTCACATATCGCAATCTTGTGAATTAACAGTGGACTAGCTAATTATTCATTAATTACAAATTAAAATGCACTGACAGTGCAATAACGAATAGGATTTAATTATTTAATATAGTATTTTTATGTCAGCCAGCAGGGCATTGATGTTTCGAAGGTGATTGAAACCGATTTTTCAATATATTGACGGCGCTACTGCTATCTCAGTCTGAGTGCGCCGAACCAAAGAAAAGTCGACTTAATGCTTTTTTCAACTCAGCAATAGGATTCATGGTGATATTATATTTAGCAACATAATCTCAGCAACTGGGCAACATGTTGTTGCTAAATATAAAATCACCATGAATACATTGCTTTATACAAATTTAAGCTGGTGTAACCAATTAGAAGTCTCATTTTAGTTAGGAAATAAGAGCAACGAAAGTATGTTTCTTGGGCTTTTTAATGTATCCAAAAATGAAATAGGTATCTATTTAATTTCAGCAACCGACTTCAAAAAAAGGAGCAGGTTCTCAATTTGGTTGTATATTTTTTTTATGTTACCTCATAACTCCGTCATTTATTAACCAATTTGGAAAATTCTTTGATCAGGATTTGATTACTTCTGAGTGTACTTTGAAGTCGGTTTAAGTTTTTTGTAAAACAGTTTTTTTTAACGCAAAGTTTATTTGGAGCTTACCTAGTAAATATATTTTTTCGCATTGGTTGCTGCGCTCGTCAGGGTGAAATCTCGAATAAATACACCATTATGATTCAATTAATATGGTATATTAGTAATATATTGATCAAATGATAGAATAGTTTGTCCACTGCAATAATTAATGTACCTACCTATCAATCTTAAACTTGCATTTAAAATATATATATCTTATGTATTTTAATTTATTATTTTGCAGACTTGGTTTATTCTTTTTCTATTTTAGTTATGTTCATGAAAACAAGAAACTTCTAATTATATTTCTATAAAATTGTTTAAAAATTTAATAAAAAATTACAACATAATAAAAATGTTTTATTACATACAATCTGTTTCCCGCGGATCCACCTGCATCCCCAGGATAAAAAGTAGTTTCCCGGCCCTCTTTGTATGCAATAAGTTACGTCGATAAACTCCGTTATATAAATGTCAATCCAACAAATACATTCATATTTATAATATTTAAATTAAATAGAAGCCAGACCATCTCGGAAAGTATAATTGGTATTTTGGGGGCGGGATAAATAACCAGCCACATAGGCAGGGTGATATGGTTATTCAATCAATCCCCGAAATTTTCGCATGCCTGTTCATTTAGGAACCAAAACGTCATACTATTTTGTACCCATATGCATACCTAAGTAACATTGAATTTAGATTAAAAAAAAGTAATGAACACATGTAATTTCAGTTTTCGTCACCCCCGAAACTGGTTACGGCTCTGTCAATAACATCCGGAACCCAGTTGATTTTTCTCAGATTAGTCTAATCAGCGGATAAGCCATAACATGTAGAGCTAGAAGCCTTATTGTGCCCAAACCATATGATACGAAAATGGACTAGCATAAAAATAAAACACGAACTAAGATAACACAATTTTACTATCATACATACATATCTACATGATTAATTAATGATGCTCCTCCTTGGGGTCGTGCTTTCCATGCTCTTTCTCCCACATAGCAATGAATTCCTTCTTCCTCTCCTCGCGTTTCTTGAAGTATTCCGGGTATTGAGCTTTTTCTAGAGGATGCCAGTAGTCCAGGACCCAGTCTGGAGGTGTCACCACTCGCTCGAAGGCGACGCCGCCAGGACTTAGTGCAACTGGAAATATAAATTACAATTTGAGAATCTTGGTCTAATTGATTAGTAAATGATTGTAATAAATTATGTATTGTCAATGTACAAACACAATTTTAGATCAAAAGTTGACTTTAAAATGAGTAGTAAATTTCTGTACTTTATTGCAGTGTTTAGTTGTTCGAAAAATTAATACCACATTAGTCAATAAAATATAACATATCTAGCTAATCAAATAAATTCTACAGAAAGTACTTGAGGGCCAGTTATCTTCTAGGCTTTGTGTACTTTTAGGGGTACCATGGTGAGATTCCTGACAAACATGAACATATCCTTAGTAAAAAACAATATATTCCTTTAGCAAATTACATGTCAGTCTGGCCATGTTTCAGTGGTTAATCTGAGAGTTAAAAACTTGATACATTAATTATTTGCAATGACAACACTATAGAATTAAATGTTTGATTATTAATTTAAACTTCCGTTGTAATTATTTAATTATACTATTGATATGTTAACTAACTATCCCAGGATATTTATTTATTAAGCAATTTGGTTTAGCAATTATCTTGAAAGTTCTGATGACACCCAAATCATTGATTTTCCAATCCAAACCCAACCCAAGATAAGCTTTCAATCCGAGTAAACGGATTATGTTTTTAGTTTAGTCTAAAACTACAGGCCAAACCTACAACTCACACTGTTTAGGAATAGGATGCTGATTCAGGAACAGCTCCTCCTCTCCCTGCTTGAGCAGCTGCTGAGCCTTGCGCATATCCGGCTCCTTGGCGTGGCTGTTGAACCGGTCGCGGAGGAGGACGGCTTGATAGCGGTATACATGGCTAAAATAACAACAATTTATCTCAACTATTTATTCAAGATTATGATAATAATGAATCTACAGAGTAATACGAGAATAATGAAGATAAGAATTAATGATATCAACTATACCGAGGTATTCAGAATACTATAAAGCTAATGTTTATAGTTATATGTTATAAAATTTATGGTAACTGTTGGCTAACAAAAAAATTATGAGAAAATACATGAAAAATATAGGAAACAATCGAGTAACCTCATAGAATTGCT
Source organism: Polyploca ridens (assembly GCA_951394255.1). NCBI lineage: Eukaryota > Metazoa > Arthropoda > Insecta > Lepidoptera > Drepanidae > Polyploca > Polyploca ridens. The sequence goes on along the minus strand of OX596265.1, from coordinate 5,190,246 downwards.
TAAGGGATGAAGTAAAAGGAAATGTTAGTTGATACAATGATTTCTCAAGTATATTGACGGATAAATCTGCAAAATAAATGGAAAATATTGGTTAGTTTTATGTCAAAAATTACGTAACAAAAATACAAGGAAAGGAATGGGGGTTATAATCAAATAAGTATGCAATATAAATTACCGTCTATCGTAAAACGCTTCTAAATTCCGCAAAGCCTTTTTGTAGAGGCTGCAAACTTTTTGTGAATGTGTTCTTATTCCCAGTACTGGAACATTCGCCATTGTTGTTTTTGCACTAATGACAGCATTGACAGCTGTCTGTCTTTTTTTTTTCTTTTTTTGTTAATTTGTTCATGACCATGGATACAAAGTCCTTCAGTCGCATACGTTTTATTTATAATATCACTTTAATATAGACCGCACATTAACTTTCACATAGTCCGCATTATCAGTCACCGTCCAGTCATGTTTTAGTAAAGTGGTGGTCATTGTACTAAAAGGGGTACGAACATTTTTGTATGGGAGCTGGCATAGCCACCCGCCGCCATTTTGATTTTTTTTCAATGTGGCGGCGCACGGTGTAAGTTGTATATTTGGGTAGAGGAGACTTATACAACAAAAAATGTTAATCAATATGGTAACCTAAAGTGTCACGTTTCCGAGATATTTGGAGGTAAAGATCGCCATATGAGAATAACGAAAATCATTCAAAATGAACTTATTACGTGTTTATATGCATTAGATTGTATTCAAATAATAGTTCCCAGGTTGATTTAACTTTTTATTAGAATATAGCAAAACAAATAGCTCGAAAAAACAATATTCATTAATTGGTTACCTACTAAACCGCATCGCTATATTCGCAATGAAACACAATGTTGTAAAGTAGCTCAGAGCGTAGTGGTTAACTTGTTTTCCATGTCCCCGTTATTAAACAAAAATGACAATACTTGTCTTAAAATATAATGTTACCGAGATTTTGGAATATCGATGTATAAATAATATGAGAAGAATGACAATAGTTTAAAGTTGATTAAGTACAATTTATGTTCTTGTTTTTAAGCAATAAACTGTGGTCAAATAATATGTGGGCATCAGGTTAAACAATACTACAGAACACTGTTCGTTGTACAAGCGGTAGAACACACATAAGGAGGAAAAATCTCTCCTCAGATTGAGGGGCCCTAACCCGCTTGAGAGCCCGGGATCGTCGGCAATTCTAATAGCACGTTGCTGAACCGAGTCTAAAGGCCCAAACTGATATCCAGGAAAGAGCAGTACTCCATATAAGGCCGGACTTGCGACTTATAAAGTTGCAGCCTTTGCCCCGATGTGAAGTACTGCGTCGCTCTGTTGAGCACTTCGAGTTTTTTGGATGCCAGCTTAACCTTGTCTTCTAGACGGCCTATTGACGTCGTTCGAAATGTCGATGCCGAGGATCCCGATGCTTTCACTGATGTTCGTGTTCTGGAATTGTGAGTTCACAGCAAATAGGGTTTTCTTAGCGGTGAACACGCAGACTTGAGTCTTAGTGGGGTTGAAATGGACTAGGTTTAGTCGACCGTAATCGGAGACACTAGTTAGTGTGCTCTCGATTTCAGACACAAGCCGTTCGCGGCTTTCCTCCACCACGAAACGAGGAATATTTGCAATGAGCGTCCTCTGTACAATGAATGCCGTCAATAGACAGCATTTCATTGATATGTAGCAGGAACAGTGTTTGGGACAGTGCAGAGCCTTGCGGGACGCCAGCATTTATGTCTCTCAGCTCGTATGCATCTGCTGGACAAAAAATTGGCGACCCATTTGCATAGTCCCTCGGGAAACCCTTATGCTGGTAACTTCGTTAGAAGACCCCAGTGCCAAACCCGATCGAACGCCTTCGCCACCTTGACTCTCGATGGCGAATGACCACTCGGCTGGTGACCTTCTAGTGTATACATAGACACATCACATAGAAATACACTAGAAGGTCACCAGCCAATGGACTATGATGGAAGCCATATTGTCGGTCACTCCTCTAGGTATCACAAGAGCTGCGTGTTGATCACTCGCTCCATGACATTGGAGAGAATGGGAGGTGATGGCAATAGGCCTGTAATTCATCGGGTCTGATCTATCGCCCTTTGTCGCCATTGTGTGCACGTGAGCAGTCTTCGACGAAGACGGGACTTTCATTTAGGTGGAAGTTTTATTAGGTCGGGTCGGGCCGACCGCGGGACCGGGTTTTTTTATTTATTTTTAACACACTCGCTCGTAAAGTAACATTTATTGCACCGCTTTTAGTATCTTAATGCAGCTTATTACCCATTTGTGCTTTTTACTTTACATTACCGCACAGTTTTATGAAGGTATAATCCCGATTATGATAAGTTTGTACCTCACTGCAAGTGATATGTAGACCAAGCATTCTTAATATAAACGGATAAAATAGTTTGACAGCTCACCACTGTCAAAAAAAAAACCTTGTGTGCTATATTTGTAAACGTTCTCATTGTGTTGATTTGAGTATTATCAAAAAATCTACTTAAAAAAATACAAGTGTGTTTTTTCCCCGCAAGTGTGTTGAAAAACGTCGTATGACACGCGTGTGCATTGATTATTACACTCTCGGCTCACTTATTACGTTCGCCTACGGCTCACGCGTTTAATACGCCTCGAGTATTAATAACCAACTTTGCACACATGTATCATTATGTACTATTACGTCGCTATTGCAATTTTGGCGCCCAGGGAGCATTACTTAGCGATCTTTAGTTCCAATTAACTTGGTAACATGAGATTATACGACAATTATTGTAATTTTTGTTTGTACAATAATGACAAGATGGAAAACAAGTCACGATCCGAGCTACTTTGACAACATTGTGGTTCATAGCGAATATTACGATGCTGTTTAGAAGGTAAGTAATTAAAAATATTGTTTTTCGTGCTCCTAGTTTAACTCTATTCTAAAAAAATGATAAACCAACCTGGGAACTATTATTTGAATACAATCAAATGCATATAAACACGTAATAAGTAAATTTTTAATGATTGTCGTAATTCTCATATGGCAATCTTTACCTCCAAATATCTCGGAAACGTGACACTTTAGGCCACCATATTGATTAACATTTTTTGTTTGTATAAGTGTCCTCTACCCATATATACCAGTTTCATCGTGCGCCGCGACATTGAAAAAAAACTAAAATGGCGGCGGCTAGCTATGCCACAAAGGTTCTAACCCCTTTACACGGGCTTTTTGAGACAACTTGTAAAGTCACGATAAAATAATTCATTTCATTTCACTTCACTGGTGCACATGGATTGATCTTTATTGGATAAAATACCACCGATAATATGCAATAAAACTCAAAATACACGAATGTATGAAAATTAAAATAAAAACGCAATGTCACTCTGCAAGTTCCCGCCAAAAAGTCCGCTGTCTGTCAGTCAGATAGTGTTGCCAGATGAACGGCTCACGTTCCCCCCATAACGTACCTCAAATCCCCCAAAATTCAGGGTTTCGAGAAAAAAAAAATCCATTATGAGTTTTTTTTTAATAATAAAAGTTTCAGCAATGGCTCCATTACTAAATCAGCACACTCTTCGCTTGTAGCTCCATACATTTTTTTTTGGAGCTGAATCTGCTGATCATCTTGAGAGTTAGTTTAAAATTTAGGCATCTTTCAGTCAAGGAATATCTTTTCCTCAAAATAGAGTCTGCTTCGAATTTGGAATCTGTTTCAAAATTTGTCAGAGTAGGCTCTTTCCACAACTGCGTTAGAAAATGGCAACGACAAAATTCTTAATGCAAATTAGCTACCTTGCCGTAGCTTCGATCTCCGACTGCATTCTTTAAATTATAAACTTCAACCCAGAACTCTTCAGTATGCTCCGTGGATTTCCAATTTATTCAATGTAAAGTATTCCATTGTTGGATGGCGAGACGAGTAGAGTAGCGCAGCGAACGACCAGCAATCAACCACCCGAACAACGCGCGGCGGGGCGTTTGGGGGGGGCCATGCACGGGCACGGGTGGACTCACGCGAACCAACTTCCGGATCAGAGTTACTTCTTGGAGCGTTCAATTTTCGTAAAAATTAGATAGTTCCAGACTTAATTAGTAATTCCCCCAAAATTTCAGCAAACATCTTATCCCCCCGAATGTCCTCCCATAGTTATAAAATACCCTCAAATTTGAGGGGATTCCCCCCAATTTGTCATCAGTGCAGTCAGTAGTGCTGCACTACTACTAGTGCAGCAGTGTGACATTTATTTGTCAATGATGTGCGTTTAAGTCAATTATCCAGCGTAAAATTTAAACTGACTAAGCGTCAAACAGTCCGTTCAAGACCACCGCGAGGCAAAAAATTCAACTTACTAAAATTTTATTTGCCCCGTTAACGGGCGTCGGCTGGTATAGGTATTCGCCGGCTTATCGCAAAATTTTATCCTGCTGTCAGATTGACAGCTGTTAGTTGTTTTGCATCGGCAAATCGATTTCTCATGCTCCGGCAGTGTTCCGGTCTATTTTTATTGTGTACCTAATAATTTCGAGATTACAAGCGAAATCCTAAATTTACGGAGATTACAATACAATTTTGAGTCAATTTAATAGTTATTTACAAGCTGTCAATTGAATTTAATCTTGCTTTTTTTGTTTATGAATTTAACAGCTAACATAGATTTTGAACTATGACTCCGTTCAGCGAACCCTCTCGCTAGTATAAATTTTTATCCGGCGATTTGTCGGCTTACTTAAACGTCAGAGGTACGTTTAAGTAAGCCGACAAATCGCCGGATAAAAATCGGATCGATTATGATATTTTCTCAACGCTTATCAGACCCACGAAACGTGTAAAAGCGATATCACAATCCTTATGAACACTTTGCGAGAGAGACAGAGTATTTTTGTAAGAGCCCATAGCGTCCCTTGTACTTTAGTGGGATTTCACATTTTTAATTAAAGTTATTACGATCGTGCAAATAAAACTAGACAGTGTTTGTCATACCCAGTCATACCAACACATTGTGACTTTGGTTCCTTGAGCAATGAGGGCTACCGTTTCTGAGCCCACCAGTTGATGCCACCAGCCCACTGTCTCCGTTTATCTTGTTCATACAAGATATTTGTTTTCTTATCTTCTCAGTTTTAAGTTTGGCAACCATATCCTTTTTTTATTAGGACTTATTTTTGTCAAGTAGATATTATAAGTTCTGTTCTGTTGCAGTGCTTGGCTGTTGCATATTAGGCTTAAATGAATCTCAAATACACAATTTTATGAAAAATCAAAAATCAAAAATCCAACGACACTTTGCAAGTTCGGCATTCGGGCCAATGGTGCGGCTGCTTCCGTCTGTCACGGTACTAGCATAATATTTCAGTAACTACCTAACTAGTTACTTATACTACAGATTTGCTATTAGGCCATAGTTAAACAGTTAAACGCGCTGTGGACACACTGTCTTCTAAAAATATATTTAAGTAAATGGGGTGTCAACATTTCAAAGTAGGCTATTTATAGTTCAAACAGGGTATCATTTCAAAGGCTTCAATTGTTCAAATCAAATCTAAACAGATTTTCTTAATATTCTTTATGTGGCCTAGTTTTCGACCCATCCCGTCCATTCTAGTGACTGCAACTTTATTTATTTTACTAGGATATCTCCCACTTGCATTGACTTTCCAAAAAAATAGCCATGAACTATCGTACGATGACGTGAAGATTCGCTAACAGTTCACATCTGTTACAAGGACAATGCATGATGCACGCAATCCGCAGTTTAATACAGTAATCTCACCACGAACCACATAACCTTGGTGGGACAACATATTGTTACGAAAAATGTTTATCAACAGGATGTTACATTAATCTATGCGTGACATATTTGCAGAGTTACAGAACCTTACAAAATGTAAATGGATAAATCTGCATTTACTCTTTTTTTCTAATTGTATTATGTTTCACGCGCAGGAACACAACATTACGTTATTTGGCTGCTGTATTCTGTAAGGTGGAGGTACTACCCTAGTCGAGCTGCTCGTTGAAAGACTAAGCGCTAGGCTCTACCTCGATTGATGAAGTATTAGCTGATCTTCCCGTAGATTGCCATATCGAACTTCCTTGCTTGTGTACCTACACTGTTTCTTGCCGTAGTTTTCTCAGTGGTAAATTCAACTGTATGCAACGTCCATGAGTGCTTGACTTTTTGATTTTGATTTTGAATGGCTGTATTAAATGTCGGTAGTACCTAATCGTAGGTAGTTAAAAAGTCGAATGCAATAGCCATGTGGCTTAGTTTATCCTACATGATCACTGTAACAGAGTGCAGGTTCGAATTTCTAGCCTTGTATACGGACGGATACATAATTTAAAGGACGGATTTTCGAAGGAAGGAAAACATTATCTGGATTGTATGTCATACACGTAGTACCTATATAAAAGGTGTCTGTCAAAGAAACCGTACCGGCCCGTTTTCCATTTTTATCCCATTAATATCTCCTTTCTTGGTTTGCTTGAGCCTCTGCAGTCAGCACTCATCAGTGAAGACGTTTATAATAATATTAGTCTTCCTACCTATTAATTTTATAATTTCGTAAATAAATAAGGGTATAATTTGTACGTAGTATATTATTTACTCTATGGTATAATAAAAATAAATTAAGTAACTCGTATTTTGTGCCTAAAGACTTTAAAAAGCTGAAATAAAATGTCGTCAAACCAAGATCCGTCACAGTTACCTAATTCATTCAATTATAAATATAGAATCCGAACATGATCAAAATGCAATCATAAAAAATGAACCGCCACGAACGTTATCGGGGTCAAAGAAAGTTAGGGAAACCGACGCGTTGAGATGACCAACGAAAACCGGTCGAACAATTTCGAAATCGCGGCAACATTTGAAAATGGAACATTTTGGTCTATGATATATTTTTACTTGAATCCAAAAAAAGGTTTTAAAGTGTCACCAATTTATTCTACCTTATAATAACGTCGTTATCATAGAAAGTCACTGCGTTCTTACAATGGAATGGTCTTGTTCACGCAGCCAGCAGCGCCTACGTGATGGCTTCCACCTCAGTGTTAAACCGACACTCGGTGCGGTGGTTACGTACGTCAACAATCACCATAGTACCTACCATAAAATATTAATCTGAAGTAGTAAAGTAACACATTGGTGTGCCAATATCAGTGAAAAATAACAGGTTGTTACAGCCGTGATTTGGACCAGTGTACATTAAAACGAAGTGAGATTTCAGTCATTCTCCGTGGTTCCTGTTCCTGTTGGAGTTTCTTCAATTTCTTGTCTTTGGTAATTTTCTTTTGCTTTTTACTAATGAGTAAGAAAGATCATTGAATAAAATTCCAACTCTCCTTAATATATTAACAACAATTTAATAAATTGATAAGTATACCTAAGCACCTATCCATTTCTTTATAATTTGGTTTTCTCTATAATGAGTTCCCAATATTCTTCACTTTTACGATATAAAAAAAAAAATTTAATGACCCCATAATTTTTTACATTCTTAATTGTGTCGTTTTATTTTTATTTTGTAGTATTGTTTAACTTTGTCGTACTTGTTTATTGGAATGTCTTTAGTCTTCCAATTTTGTCCTTCTTGAAGGTTTTATGTTACCAATACCTACACTACAAACAGAATGCTGAGAAAAAAGCTAATCCTCATACGATAAGTTGAAAATAAGTTCAAGCCGGCCCTCGCTCTATAAGGGTCACCGTTCCGTTCACTGCTTACAAACTTTATTATGAATCGGCGTTTTCAGTATTTATTGAAGGTAGGTAACAGCATACCTTAAAAACCATAATAGGGGAGGCCTATGTTCAGCAGTGGACATCCTTAGGCCGACTGCTATGATGAACAGCATACCTAAATAGTAAAATATTTGATATAGACGTTACACGACATTATCTGAATTTCAGGTATGTAGCTCATTCTGTTTATGAGTTAGAATCCCGTGGCATACGGATGCACAGACAGATAGTATGCAGAGTGACAGAACCCTAAAATATGTGCTTATTTGTACAAAAACTTGGCTGTTTAAAAAAAAATGCAATGCACCTCCACAGATTACAGAATAAGGATTACAGATAGAGCGCGCGGAACACGGGAGTCCGTCCAAAAAAGCAAATACAAATTGAAAAACACATACCTAGTATTCGCTTTTGAATTTGTATTTGCTTTGTTTAACAAACTTTATTTAACAAAAAACACTTCTTTATTAATAAACTGTGGTTAAACAAAGCAAATACAAACTGAAAATTTGCCTTTTATTCTGTAATCTGTGTGCACCTCATGTATTTTTGTGGAAAAGTACCTTTTTGTATTTTTGTGGAATAGTACTTTTTTTGTGAATCACATGCGGAAATGAAACTTGAATATAATAATGATGCCTTTATTCAGGTGTAGTACCATTGACGAATAGAGTAGTACCTAGTAAGCTGCATCTATATATTTTTTTTTGTACTTAGTAGAACCCATATTTATTACCAAAATTCTCTTTCTGCCTGTTTGTTTGGTAACTTTTTACGACTATACCTCTGATAGAAACGATCGCGATGAGTTTTCCCAAGATTTCCCAAGGAGGTAGCCCATGTGATAGGGAGGGACATAGACATATTTTTATCACAAGAACGCGGGTGAAACCGCGGGAGACAGCTAGTTGAGTCATCTTATAGAGAAATTGATTTGATTAAATGTCAACACGACACGGCTTTTCGCAACAGAAGTTCTGGGTTAAAACCTCGTAAACATGTTGCAACAACATTATTTACAAAACTATAAAAGACCTTCGACAGTGAAACTTGAGTTTTCTCGTAAAATCAAGGTTCACAACTTTTATATCCTTTTACATTTTTGGATTTTTATATGAAAATAAAGCCTATAAAGGCGGTAGGTAAACTCGAAGGTTGTTTACATTTAATATGTACAAAACTACTTAAGTACTTGTATAATTAACACGTACGTACGAACTTGAATAATTGAAGTAAATAGGTACTAACTATAGGATAAGCACAGACATATAATATTAAGAGGATAAGTAGGTACTTATTTAATTTTGTTTTACTGAAAAATGTATTACCACTTTTTTTTAATGGCACTTGTTTAACATTATGCCAATGTCGAGTATAGAGGTGATATCATTAAAAAATAAATATAAGTATGATATGAGGTAAAATTGGGTAAAATTTAAATGGCACCTACAATTCTTAATTTAAATCCACAGTATAATTGGAAAAGTTTAGAACTTACTACATTATGTTGCGAGACGATAAAAAAACCGACACGTTTACAAAAAAACTCGAAAACTAGGTCTTAAAAAGCGTAACGACCTATTGTCGAGAGTGAAATTTGATGTCTTTCACTTGATAAATAAGATTATATTGTGCTCCCATTGTGGTAGCCACCAGATAACGGCATAACAAGTAGGTAGTTATGTTTCATTTTGTTCAAGAAACCTGAGATTTATTCACAGGTCCACGATGTTAAATTACCAAGACAACAATTAATTTAATTAACTAAAAGTCATTAAAATAACGTTTGAATTAGTAATACAAGCTTAAATTAACTTAATGACTGGAACAGCTTTGTTGTTTGTATTTTAAATATTTTTTTAAAGAATCCCCCAAAATACTAAATACCACACACACGTCATTAGGGCTTAAAATTATAGATCGATAACGGAAATAACATTGTGCGAAGCGTCAGCAAGTTTACATATAAAGGGGATAGAACCTTTGTGGCATAGCTAGCCGCCGCCATTTTGATTTTTTTTCAATGTCGCGGCGCACGATATAACTGGTATATATGGGTAGAGGACACATATATAAACAAAAAATGTTAATCCATATGGTGGCCTAAAGTGTCACGTTTCCGAGCTATTTGGAGGTAAAGATCGCCATATGAGAATTGTGACAATCATTAAAAAATTACTTATTACGTGTTTATATGCATTCGATTGTATTCAAATAATAGTCCCCAGGTTGATTTCAATTTTTTTTGAATAGTGTAAAACTAGGAGCACGAAAAACAATATATTTAATTACTTACCTACTAAACAGCATCGTAATATTCGCTATGAACCACAATGTTGTCATAGAAGCTCGGATCGTGACTTGTTTTCCATCTTGTCATTATTATACAAAAAAAAATACTTGTCCTAAAATCTATGTTACCAAGTTAATTGGAACTAAAGATCGCTAAGTAATGCTCCCTGGGCGCCAAAATTGCAATAGCGTCGTAAATAAATAAAAAAGACCCGATCCCGCGGCCAGCCTGACCTAATAAAACTTCCACCTAAATGAAGGTCCCGTCTTCGTGGAAGACTGCTTACGTGCACACAATGCCAAAAAGGCGATAGATCAGACCCGACGTATTACAGGCCTATTGCCATCACCTCCTATTCTCTCCAATGTCATGTAGCGAGTGATCAACACGCAACTCTTGAGATTTTTTTTTTTTTTTTTTTTTTTTACTGTTTATAGGCCTGTGTTTGACCGCAATCTCACCATAGTAAGTGATGATGCGGCCGAAGGTGGTAAGCACACAAAGCCTAGAAGGAGCTGGCTCTCAAGTACAGCTGTCGAAACACACCGAAAGGTGCTTGGCGACAGATTTTCAACTTGAGGGTGGTAGCCAGCCAGACGGGTACTACAAAGTACCCTACCACCGTGCTATGGTTTCCTCACGATGTTTTCCTTCACCGAAAGCTCAAGCTCATTGTAGGATTCGAACCCGGGACCTTCGTCTCGGTATCCGACGTCACAACCACTGAGCTATCATCGCCTTAAACTGAGATATCTAGAGGATCACGATTTGTTGAGTGACCGACAATATGGTTTCCGCCATAGTCCCTTGGCTGTGATGTGTCTATGTATACACTAGAAGGTCACCAGCCGAGTGGTCACTTGCCATTGAGAGTCAAGGTGGCGAAGGCGTTCGATCGGGTCTGGCACCGGTGTCTTCTAACGAAGTTACCAGCATATGGGCTTCTCGAGGGACTATGCAAATGGACCGCCAATTCTCTGTCCAGCAGTTGCATAAGAGCTGAGAGATATAAATGCTGGCGTCCCGCAAGGGTCTGTACTGTCCCCAACACTGTTCCTGCATATCAATGAAATGCTGTCTATTGACGGCATTCATTGTACAGAGGACGCGCATCGCCCGCGCCGCACCACCTACCCGGCCCACTGACCCACTGCCTGTGTCTACTACGTCGGCCCCTTTTACGAAGCCCATGCCTGAAAAGGAATCGAAGCGGGCTTCTGATGATGGTTTTGAGATAGTGCAAAGCAGGAAGCACCGTCAGAAAACGAATAAGAACCGATGCGGCACAGCTCCTGTGGAGCCCAAGCAAACCATGCGTGCTGCCATGCCAAACACTCCGGTGTATATTTCTCGTCTACTCTACGCCACCAAGGCGGAGGACATCGTGGAGTACATTCGCCAAAGAATCAAGTACTCGCTGAGGGTGCAGCTGTTGGAATCGAGCCGCAACGTCAACTTCAAGGCGTTCGTGGTGCGAGTATCAACATGTTTTCTGCACCTCGTCAAGAAAGAGGACTTTTGGCCGCAGAACTTGGTGTTCCGTCCCTTTCGCGGACAAGTGCAAGTGATGCCTACGGCTACCTTCTACCATCGCTAGTCTCGCTATTGACGGGAAGTCCATCCTCACACATTGGAACCTAAATAGTTTCGAACTATGCGGTCTCACGGGAGCTTTCTTCGCATACAATTAGGCGGGCCGTATGTTTGTTTGCTACCTAAGTAGTGTAAAAAAACCTTTTATTTAAAGGTTTGAGGTCACGGCTGTTATTATGTTATTATGTGTTTTATTTTATTTTTAAAACCGTGATGCACTATTATTTGACCATTATTGCTTAAAAACAAGACCATAAATTGTACTTAATCAACATTAAACTATTGTCATTCGTCTCATATTATATATACATCGATATTCCAATATCTCGGTAACATGATATTTTAAGACAAGTATTGTCATTTTTGGTTAATAACGGCGACATGGAAAACAAGTTAACCACTACGATCCGAGCTACTTGACAACATTGTGTTTCATTGCGAATATTGCGATGCGGTTTAGTAGGTAACCAATTAATGAATATTGTTTTTTCGTGCTCCATGTTTACTATATTCTAATAAATAGTTAAATCAACCTGGGAACTATTATTTGAATACAATCTAATGCATATAAACACGTAATAAGTTCATTTTTAATGATTGTCGTAATTCTCATATGGCGATCTTTACCTCCAAATATCTCGGAAACGTGACACTTTAGGTCACCATATTGCTTAACATTTTTTGTTTGTATAAGTGTCCTCTACCCAAATATATCACTTACACCGTGCGCCGCGACATTGAAAAAAAATCAAAATGGCGGCGGGTGGCTATGCCAGCTCCCATACAAAAAAGTTCGTCCCCCTTTACCTCTATGGTTGCAACTCTTCACGTTGCATACTTTTAGTTATTTTTTTAATAAATCAAGCATTGGCTGACTGGTGACAAGGCATTATGCCATGTGGGAACGCGCTAATGCGTGTCAATGCCATGCTATGCCATCGTTACCTAATTTAACGCGGCACATGTCTAAAACACGATGACTATTAGTTGCGATGGAAAACCCAATTGGTGTCTGTTACACAATAAAAATTAGCGCAATGGTGTTGAGTTAGTTATGTCAACATACGCCCTAGAAACATTTGTGCTGAATAGTCATTTATTTTAGGCTGGCAATAAAATATATAACAAATCGTTTGAGTCAAAATTAATTGGTAGTAGGTAGTATATTATTAACTTCTCAAAGTTAATAATATACTACTACAAGTTTGATTAAAATTATTGACAAACCAAACCGATGTAAAAAAGAAAATGTTTAAAACTTTATCGTTGGCAAAAAATACATTAAAAAAAAAATATACGCGTCGACTTGTAAACCTCCTCCGTTTTTTCGTCGGTTAAAAACAATTTTGACACGGAAGTCCTAGTTCCAAAATCGAAAATCGAATATCATCTAATTTCGAACGATTGACTCATAATTTAGGTTTCTAAACTGTGCAATGCAATACTGAATAACCTCTAGATGGTAATTTTTATTTTTCACGGTGTTTCTTTTTTTGAAATAAAACACCGTGAAATACTAACTAGCTATTAACTAGGTACTAAAGTACTAACAGTTATTGGAAAAGAGTGCATTTTGATACAATTTGAGTTTTGTGTATCGCTTTTTGGGCAGTCCCTATATTATGCCTACTGCAAGCATGTTTTTTTATATGTGTTGTGGTATGTAAAAGGTATGATCAGCGACGTCTTAGGTTAAACCTGTGGGTTAAACGTTACTATCGAGGCGGGAAGTTTGAATTTTTTTAAGACTGAAACGATAGCTTTACAAACAAACTTCATTTTTCAATTACCTTCAAAACTTGGGGAAAAGTACCCGAGGTTTAAACTTTATCCGATGCATAGGGAGATGAGATTACTCATGAGTCAAAACTGACATTAAAGGTACCTACATTATGAAAGTAGACTCTCACTATAATCTTTATAAAGGTTAAGAAAGAGAAAAATAAGGAATTTTAATATTCACTATACGGAAGCTTATATTATTGACCTTAACAATAATTAAGAATGTATAAGTAGGTAACTTTAAAGAAAAATACAATTTCATACCTTTTTTACGCGACATGATTTCACGGAAGCTACCTCAACCATTTCCTCCATATTTTATACCTTTTGTCTTGTGTAGACTGTATTTTATATATTCACTCACTCACTCAATTTTATCCAATAATTTATTCCCAATGAGGAGTTTCCTCTATGGTCAGAATACCTGTTAAAATGTTTATAATTTGAACCTAATGTACGATTTGACAAGTATTTTGTCCATAGAGGTTACCTACAGTTTTTTTAATTACCATATCAGTTTGCTACGGTCACGGAATAGATAAATCTGTTCTGTGGCTACGGTAATGCAATCGATACTATTGTACCTAGTTACTGTCTGTATTACGTTGAACGTTTGGTATGACGAATAGAGCACCGCCTCTAATGGACACTTTTAAAAGTTTTTCATACAAAATGTTTTACTGTAGTCGCTAGCGAGTATGGATTACCTACTGACTACCTACGTTACTGCAGCCAACTCATGGTAGGCGTGCCTACTGTTTAGAAATCGCTCTCGAAACACTTTGTATTACAACTAATAACGCTACTGACTAGGTATTATTCCATTAAAATTACTATTACATAAACCATTATGACAATAAACATGTTGAAAGTACGTATTCAAAAATTGCATTAGGAATGTTGAACGCAACTGCAAAACAAACAAGGCTCTAAGTAAGTAAGTACTAGTGGTACTACTTAGTAGCTGTACAAAAATAATCTGTCTGTAGTCGTCTGTGTCGAATGTGTCGGTCTGCAGTGATAAAATAAGTAAGTAGTGAATTACATGATTACTTAGTACTAGGTACTAGTGACTAAACAATCTTCTTGCGATAAAAAAAAGTACAGAGAAAGTCAATATTCCGCTTCAGGCGCATGACGGGAAAAGACGTTCAAAACCGGCCAATGTCGGTTAGTCGGTAAAGCGTTATGTAATAAAATGGCATGCATACATCAGCTACCTAGACTAGACAGTCGTTATAGCTAACTAAACAACTTTTTATCAAAAGTATAGTGTATTTTATCTTATGGAAATAGGGAGAATATTCTAGTTCTTTCTATATCATCAATATAGTGCGAAAAACAGATGAAAATAACGTGGGTATTCAAATAGACTCAATAAAATGGAACCCAAAAATTTAATCTCTGCAGCATGCATAATACCACACAGCTTAGCTGCTTTGCTGAGGTGTACTGCCCAATATTTGGCCACCAATACAGTACTATTTAATAAAATAGCAGTATATTATTATTATTATTTTCAGGCATTGAACCCATTATTACACAATTTAATTTACCTTCAAATAATTAGGTAATACTATTTTTTAGGGTTCCGTGTTGGGCACCATATTACTAGTGGCAATAGAAATACATATTCTCTGAAAATGTCATCTGTCTACCTATTACCGTTCATGAGATACAGCTCACTGACAGACAGACGGACAGACGGACGGACAGCGGAGTCTTAGTAATAGGGTCCCATTTGGCACCCTTCGGTTCGGAACCCTCATAAAAACGAAATAAAGTTTTTTTTTTTTATACCACTAAGGTGGCAAACAAGCATACGGCCCGCCTGATGGTAAGCAGTTACCGTAGCCTATGGACGCTTGCAACACCAGGGGCATCACTTGCGCGTTGCCGACCCTGAAGAAATCTCTTCACGCCCTTTTTGAAGAACCCCATGCTATACTCCATTGGGAAAACCACGGCGGAATCGAATCGTTAAAAATTAAAGTTAAACTGTTCAAGAAACGTCTTTGTGTTTTTTTCTTAGCAAAGTTGGGTTAGTAAATATTGTGTACGAGTCTGACTCGCACTTCAGATTTTATTTTTAAATCACACGCAACTTAATAATCCCTAGGTTTTATAAATCGCATCTTTACATACATAGGTATAAATAAATACCTATGTCCAGGTTGTTGTTTATAAATTTATGATACAATTTAGCATGTTTATAGTCCAATGAATAGCACTTGTGTCGGATAGCTACAGTTAAAACGGTATGAGTCACCGTTCTGCCCCCATTCTGGTCTGGTGGCCAAGACTTTCACTGCGTGCCTCTAGATGCGGCTTGAGTCAAATCTGCCACTGCACTTTGCGTCAAGAGATGATGCATTTTTAAATGTTCTTGTTTCTTCCGCTGTAAGAGGAATCTGGGTTTGGGTAGGTTTTTTTTAAATGTTAGTTAATAAAATCAACACAAGCACCAATACATTATGGGTAATATTTTTTTAAAGTATATCGTTAATCGCAGTCCTGTATTTTTATTGTGGTGAAACTAGGGATTGCAAAATCCGGATTTTTTTCAAATCCGGATTCCAAGTTTATCATCACATATAAATCCGGATTATCCGGATTTTTCGAATTCCGGTTTTTTTTTGCAATCTTTATTAATTTTGAATTGTACGCGTACTTTTATGCTAAACTATAGTTAGTTTGAAGATGGGTGGTCTATTTTATTGTTTTTCCATTGTTTTTGAATAAATATGAAATAAAATTGGAAATATTCTAAAAAGAAAAAATATGGACTTGCGTTTGGCCACTGAGCCGTCATTAAGGATATTGACGAAACCTAAGTTGGAGCACCCTTAACCAAATGAAACCTATTCACCATGTCCCTAAAAGTGCCTAGATTGTAAGAGTCAGGTAACACAGACGCCGGCCGGAAGCAAGTTCCACTCGCTTGCTGTCCGCATGACAGGTATGTCAACAACGTACGGGTGAAAATTTTCCCGGCTTCTTGTGGTACGGAGTAAAAATGGGGATGATGGTTGGAATAAGGTTGAACAATTCCTGCACACACTCTCCAAATATATCCTGTAGAAAACCGATAAGGCAAGCAACCTTTCTTCGATCGTCGAGGCTCGTGAGTTACGTCCTAATTAAAGTCTCATCTCCGATGAGTGAGATGAGATGATCTCTTGGTGGCATTAAAAGTGACCAGACCCCCTAAAAAGGAAGCTAAAGCAATATTGCTAACGCAATTCATATTTTCGAATTTACGGCAGATCTTATGCAATTCATCAATTCCGAATCTTTTATTGAATTGAATTGTATATAATGAGTGACTAGTTTACCAAAAAATATTTAAATTACGTAGGATCTGACGAGAATTCGAATAAATTAATAGCGTTAGCAATATTGCTTTAGCTTCCTTTTTAGGGGGGCAGATTGGCATTGCCCCAATTGGAGACTGCCTGTAATGTCACGTTCAAACGCTCTACCATGGCCTCTTGCAACAATTCGTTCTAGTCACTGGTGGATCGCGCGCTGGAAATATAGACAACGATGCTATCTTCTGCGTAACCAAAAATACCAGGCTTCACCAGATCATTAATATGCAGCAGAAATAAGGTTGCAGAGAGAATTGAACTCTGAAGCATTGATTACCAAAAGGTCTGACGAACACCCGTCTATGAACACATGAATAAACCGTTCGCTCAGGAAATTGGAAACCCAAGCGTACAGACCACCAGAGACTCCATATCAAGGAGGCTTACTTAGAAGTTTGAATTTTTTAGATATTTATTTTTACCTTCGTAGAACAATATGGATAGATGTTTCTGTGATTAGCGACCGTAGAAGTTCATTTGGCACATTGTGTTATGAATGGTTTTTGTATAATATGAGCCATATTTGAACATTTCTCGCGGTTTCTCTAAAAACCGTAAAACTTACTATTTTGGGAAATGTACAAAAATAGTTAATCTTAAACAAAAAGTATCAATTCTACAATATGCTAAATGAACTACTGGTCGCGAATCACTGAAATATCTATCCATATTGTTCTATGAAGGTAAAAAAAAATAAAAACTCAAAAAAAAAAAACAAATTTCCCGCCTCGTAACTGATGTTAACCTTAAATTCGAAAAAACCGGATTTGATTCTGAATATTCGGATTTATAAATAGGCCCAAAAATCCGGATTTTTCAGTCATTTTCGAATTTCGAAGTATCCGGATTGCAATCCCTAGGTGAAACAGTGCATGAACTACAACAATCGGCTGATGGTTTTATAAAGCACAAGTCCGGTCATGCATGAAGTACTGCTGCCATCTTTGGGATGGATCTGCTAAGTACCAGCTTGACAGCCTCGACTCAAAAGACCGCCGAGTCAGGAGACTCGGAGATGAGTCTTTAATTAAGGCGAAACTCACGAGCCTCGACCATCGAAGAAAGGTTGCTTGCCGATCGGATGTACAGGATATATTTTGGAGCACCATCCCCATTCTTACACCGAACCACAAGACCCCGGGAAAAGTTTCACCCGTACGTTGTTGACATACCGAAAATACGGACATGGCGTTTTGCATCCTCATTTATAATGCGGACAGCAAGGGATGAACTTGCTTTCGGCATCTGTGCTTCCTGACTCATACAATCTACGGACTTTCCAGGCTAGTGTGAATAAAGGTTCCTTCTGGGTAAGCGTGTTCCATCTTAGGCTTCGCCTTCGTCCCTTATGGGCGTGTCAGTGGCCAAACGCAAGACCAATGGAAAACCAATATAGAATTATATGAATTCCAAAAAAAAAAAATTTGCTAGACAAAAATAAGGTACACGTTCTATATAGGTAGTAAAGTCCAGTACCTTTACCATGAGTTTTCTACACTAACGTAATCTACACACGCTAGCGACTACGGTGAAAATTTTGTATGACGAGCACCGCCTCTATACTCTATTTCACATAAGATGAGTCGTCAAGGTCAAGGGTTTTTTACCAATATCTAGTGAAATTCCATTTGATTACTCTGAAATAATATTCACAATATTTCGTGAAACCTAGCTCTATCATAGTATTCCTTTATTATATCGAAATGAACATTAACCATTGAGAAATTTAATAAAATACCATGTGTCACCGAACTCATGTTATTTGAAATAGACTATAGTGGATACATTTGGAAGCATTTCATACAAAATGTATCACCGTAGTCGCTAGCGACTGTAGATTACGTTAGTGAAGAAAACTCATGGTAGAGGTACAGGAAAAGCAAAGGTTCGCCAGAAATCGATTTGTTACTCACAAATAAATCACCTTTACGACTGTATCCTACTACACATCATTAAGTGCACATTGTATTTATTGTAATTAACTCTCAATATGGATGATAATGGTTTAAATGTTCTATGACAAAAGGACGGACGTGTCGATAATGTTTACATTATGCACATGACTAATTGAGATAGACGTCTAAAGCCAATGCGTAACTATTTATTCAAACAATTTTTTCTAACGTTTTGAGTTCTATTTACACTGGTTAGGATGTCATTTGCAAAATTCTCACCATGGTGAGTGATGATATGGCCGAAGGTGATAAGAACTGGTTTTCAAGCGCCTGGCTACAGTATTTCAACTTGAGGATAGTAGCCAGCTAGGCATGTACTCTACTACCGACCATGCTATGAAACCATAAACCCTCAGACTGTTTACCTTCACTAAAAGCTCGAGATCATTATAGGATTCGAACCCGAGCTATCATCCTCTTATAATTATTGTCAAATTGAAATACCAACTAGGTATTAGTACACATAAAAATCTTATTTACATAAGGTTTCTATACAACTCTACAATGACGTAAATGCTAACGTATTTCTTAGTTAATGCGTAATGAAAATTCAGGGTAGGTTAGGTAGGTATATTCTGTTTAAGGCACACTGAGCATATAAATGATTTCTTTAAAAAACTTTGTACCTAATATTTATGCAATTATTTTCATCAAAACCTAGGATTGGATGGTACAAAGTAGTAATGTTTATCTATTAACTTTGTTACGTTAAATTCTAAATTTTTATAAAATTACGTAGACATCTGTAGCTTTTGGCGAAAATACTTTCATTTTTACATTCTTTTTTTTTATACTACTTAGCTAGCAAACAAGCATACGGCCCGCCTGATAGTAAGCGGTTACCGCAGCCTATGGACGCTTGTATCACCGCGCGTTGCCGACCATGTAGAAATCTCTTCACACCCTTTTTGAACATATTTCTAGACATCCAAAGTTTTTAAGTTTTCTACCCATTCAGTGACATTGATAAATATGGAAAATAAAGTATATTATGTACAAAATCCAATGTCATGACAAAGGCTAGTGAGTCTACTAGAAAAATTTCCTAACCTTGACCAAAAATCATTTTAGGAATTTGATCAACAGCATGCAACATCATCTTACTGAATTTATACGGGCTAGTGGCGGTAATATCATTTAAAAATACATTTTTTTAATTTGCGGGGACAAAAACATAAGGGCCACAGACACAGAAGGCAAACAGGTCCCACGGGACTGTCGCAATTTGGTAGTAACGGTAACAATTCAGGTGCATCGACCGCACTCGGGATTCATTCTTTTTTGTATACAAAATGTTTATATAGGCTTGATGGACGTATTTTCTTTTTGATTGAAACGTATTGCAGAGGTCTTTGTAGTTAATTAATCTGTAACTATCATTTTTTGATTCCACAAAAGTAATCAAGTTTCTACGTTAGCCCATTTTTTTGACATACCTAGTGAATTTTCACAAAAAGTTTTAATAGATACTTAAATTATATCTAGTTATTATTAAACCTGGTAATACATTAAAATTAATAAATACATCAAATAATTATACTGCAGCCCTGCCTAGCAGTCGTAAAACGCATTAAACTTGAAAGGAAACTAAAGGGTACGGACACACGCATTCATTCATTCAAATATTAATAATTTCAGGCGGTATCTCTTTGATGGCCCCATCCAGTACCCTGAAGTACTACTTACTTATACCACCGAGAAAAAAAAGTAACAAATAGTACCAAGGTAACTAGGTTGTCAAATAAAAACAATTTTATGTTCATACTACATTTTGCGATATAAGAAGATAGTATAGCAGTGAATTAGTTGAATAACGAATAACGTTGTAGTAGAAGTATAAAAACATTAAAGTGATTGTATAACTATACCAAGCCCGCACAGAAAGCATTATTTAATTATCAATACCTACCTAATAGCTTTCTTTTGTTGAGACTCAAGAAATATGTATAAAATAGGGTTATTGAGTAGAAATGGTACAAAAATGACGTAAGTACCCATATAACGTAAAGTAATGTTACGTGTTTGCGCGACAAAATGCATTATTTACGCAATCAAATTGCAAGTAAGTACGTAAATTAACGTACGCAAAACAAATGTAAATTTAAACCCACAAAACTGCTTTTTACATAATTAAGATTATTAATAAATACAACGTAAATAGCTTAATAAAAAAGAATGCTATACGGATTATAACGTGAGTAAATAAAATCACATGGTTTGACAATTATTATACTTTTCTGTAAACGATAAATATGACTAAGTTCTAAAAAAGTGTTAGAGATAACATTAATACCATTTTATGCTTCAATAATTACTAATAATAACAAAAAAACAAAACAAGATGGAAGTAATTAGCTAGTGTTAAAAAATTGAGCAGTAAATATTTCCGTGGTACAAACATTGAAACTATTTTCTCACGCAATCTAGTTTAGACACACCCCTAAACTTTAAATTCATTACGCACACGTTCTACGTCACGATACATGCATGGTCATTTACCCTGAATTATAAAAATACTTTCAATAAAGTGCATTATCCAATGTATCAGGAAGGGACAGCAGTATGTCGCAATATTTCGGGAGCTAACGGTGGGCCGGGTGCATCGACCCACCTCCGCAGTCCGACTTGGCCGACGTTTATTGTGTGACGTGCAAGCAACAGTTTCGTTCGCCCTAAAATATTAGGGTAGTGATTTAAAATAATAACGAATATGTGATTAAGTAACTTAGATTCAGGATTAGGTTAAGTAAGTATATAACTTAGCCAGTTTTATTTAAAAATAGAAGATTTTCCCTAACAAACCTTTTAAGTGTAATTATTTTTTATTAATTTACTCATACATACGGAGTCTTATAATATTGTTGATGTTTGGTACTTAAACACAGATTAAGTAATAGTTACTGGCTTAACTGCATCGACAGCTAAAGGCTGTTAAAAAATATTTTGGTGAAAATACCAGTGGCGTAACTATACCATCTGGGGCCCGTGGAAAATTCTTTTGATGTGGGCCCTATCAGTAAAAATCGTCACGTTGTACTCAGTTTAATTTTAATAAACTTCGAGATTTTCAGCGTACTCAATTATACGTTGTATATCCCACCATAGGCCTCCTCTCTTAGGCGAGAGGGAATGGTCTGTAGTCCCCACGCTAGCCCAATGCGTATTGGAGACTTCACATCCATATCCATAAAACATAATATTTCAATGCATTCACCATCTATTTGCTAGCTTTTCGGTGAAGGAACAACATCGTGAGGTCTGTAACTCAGGTACAATGTAAAAAATATTTTTGAGCTCGCGGCCTCTTGGGCCGGGGCCCTCTTGGGTCGGGGGCCCGTGGCATTTTGCCAGCCCTGCCACCCTATTGTTACGCCACTGGAAAATACCCATCAGACTAGTTATCAAACATGATCAGCCATGCAAATCTGTGTTTTCAAAACTAGGTCGAACAATTTCCACGTCTCTATTTTAGATAGAGAGTGATTTTTAAAGGCCGCTAATATGATTCATTTAAATGTGTGCAGAATGGTTATTAGATCACAAATCATCACGCCAAATAACTAGTATATACCATCTATGGGTTATCAAACACCTCAAGTCTTTTATGTGCAAGTAATTAATAATTAATAATAATTAATAATAGGCATGTAGTTAAGTAAGCATAGAGCAAAATTTCTCCTATAGTTACTTATAATAAAAAGCCGGCCAAGTGCGAGTGGGAATCGTACACGACGGGTTCCGTCAAGACATTTCTTGTATGCCCCCTTTAATTTTAAATTTATTTCAATTTAATTATTCAATTTTGCATTTATAGCGGCAATAGAAATACACATTCTGTGAAAATTTCAACTGTCCATTTAGTTTAGTCCACTGACAGACAGAGAGACGAACATACAGTGGAGGCAAAGAGCGGATATAGACCTATACACTTATAAAAACATTTAATTTTCCTTTATACCTATTATTGAACGCACCTACCTAAGTACCTATTAAAAAATATGAAGATGTTCCATTATCAAAAGTAAAGTATTAAATACAATAGTCTCTATAAATGGCAGGAAATTCTTATCCTACAATCGCAGCTAAGTACATTACCATGTCTTATAAGCCTGCATCCAACAGGCTTTGTTTTGAATATTTTATTCATATTCAACTGTATTTTCTTAATGTAGAGTTCACAATTGCATAGTAAATATAAGACAATGACGTTACTAGTGGGCAGGCGATACGTTTGTGGACTCCAAATGGATTTGTTGATAATAATGATAGTCGAGTCAGCTGAATATCAAATAGTACTTTGTCAACGCCATCTATGTTTCGCTGATAAAACTAGACAATGCACTTGAATTAGGAGACAAAGGCCATTGATAGGGTCATACACCCTATTTTAAATCGAACATAGGCAGTTCGGTCCAGTTCGGTAAATAAAAGCAGTACCTAGGCATAATCTACTAAACTGTGATTCAATAATCGTTAATTTTAAACATATTTTACGACCATTCTTTCCTATACATACAACACAAAAACAACATGTAACGGAAATGATATGATTTTAATTCAATAAACTTGGAAGTAAACATTTTGAATGAATTTTTGAGTAGGTAATTTATTTTGAGCTGTCATTTTTTATAGAGTCCCTCATTCGGATAGATATACACATATCCTTTCCGTTCGTTACCTACACGTTGTAGGTATATATAGTAGTTACCTGTGGGTAATTTAAACATTTTACTTTCAATATATTCCTCGTTCGACATGTCATAAATTAATCATGTTTTGTCCCGCTCTATCACTATAGTGGGAAATAAAGACACGTAATCTTAGGCGAAAGTTGGCGAGTGAAAGTTTAGCAAGCTCATACGTGCAAGTTTGAAGGTCAGATATGCGATATTACGCGCTCCACTCGAATAGAAATTAGAACTTTTAAACACATTACATTAGGTTCTGAATTCTTTATACTCAAACTAAAAAAAAATACGATATAGTCCGATCATCACTTTGAAATATTATCCAAAATTTCGGTAAAACTGAGAAGATTTACTAAAATTTTTCGTAACACTTAAACTGAGAAGATGTTCGTATGCCCAAATGAAGATGAAGATGAGGGACACGCAATTGTTGTCAGTGAGATCAGAATGTTATGCATATACATATAACATACATATAGCACATAAGTTTGTTTTCAAAAGAGTTATTGATGAGTTTATTGCCGACTCTTCTCAAACAAATGCTATCTACCGCACCGGTTAGAGTCAAAATATTCATAAGAGCCCGCGAGACCTTTGCAGGCTCTTATGAATAGTCTGTTTGAATAAATAATTTGGAATTTTAATTTTTTTTTCAACTATAAAACTTCTATTTTGATATATCGATCAATACTGTTCGAAATATATGAACTCCGGTGAGATACATTAAGAAATGTAGAGCAGTTTTTTGGGCACTTTTATTTACTATGAGCTCTACCTTCACTAGTCACCTATATAATATAAGTGTTAGTCTGCACGAGATTTAATGTGTGCTAGCAAAGAGAATATTCTAATTACTCTTGATCTTGAAATTCTTGAATATTTGGATAAACTCGTAACTTGACACACCGGCTATTGATGTCAAGTGCGCAAACGAATTACGTAAAACAAATAAGAGGTATATTGCCCTACCTAGTCAATAAACGGTTTATGATTTCGTGCCTTTTAGGTCTATTATTTATTCTGTGCTTACACGCACCGCTTGTGAGAATTTGTAATTAGTTTGGAGTTCCGTCGAAATTCCGACGAATGCGACGTTAGCTAAGTTAGCTTTTCGACTTTTCTTCTTTCGACGGTTCCATATACAAAGGACAAAACTGCTGTCACTTGCTGTATGCCTGTCTGTTTGTTGACCCCAAAACCGAAACATGAATTGAAAATTTCCATAAATGATAAAATGAGCTGGAAAAATTCTTTCTCAAAATTCCCACTGTCTGGAGCTAATTTATGAGTAGGTCTTCTGTGATACAGTTTTGATTCTTTTTTAACTTCAAAAATAAAAACCCGTATGGGTTCGTCAACGTGATAATTTTTCCTACGGGTATGGTATGGGTTCAGTACTATTGAATATCCAGTCATACGCAATTATGACTGGATTTTTCGTCATCTTCATTACTATTAATTAAAAATAATCTATCCAAATAACAGCGTATGCATTGTCTATAAGTAGAGGTTTTTTACTTAATTCAAGGATTATGTAATACCCAATGCTATTTACTAATTAGCTATATTCGATTTGGAAACTCAGTAAATTAGCAGTGGCTTGGATTCAAACCGGATACATCTATACACATATTATAAAGAGGTAAAGTTTGTAAGTGTGAGGCAATCTCGGCAACTGCGGATGCGATTCTGAAAATTATTTCAGATATGTAGAGGTACTTTTAATACCAGGAACGCGGCCTATACTTCACTCGTTTTATTTCCAGATAAATAAAAATGGCGACCTCCGTCCTCCAGCCTGAAGAATGCCGAAGAGGACACGAGCCCAAATTGGACATAATCGACTCCCCGAGGATAACCGATGACGACCGATGCCAGTTCGTCGAGAAGAAGGAGAGAGAATCTGGTGAACTACCATTAGAACTGAGGGAGAAGGCCAGACTGGAACTGAGGGAGGAACCAGCATTGAGAGACCAGGCTTTGATGCAGATGAGGCATTTTATTGAGAAACATCCTGCTATTAAAAAGTGTCGGACTGGTAAGAAAGATAAAGTATTATTTTTTTTAGGTTTGATGATTTGGCTAGAGTTCGATCACGCTTTATAAATAGGTATGTAAGTACTAGAATTAGTTAAATCTCAGAGCCAAACCTTTAGATAGGTACTTAACTTATCGCACTAGGTATACGTAATATCATCATCATCATCAGTGCATTTAATGTCCCACTGCTGAGCACGGCCCTCTTTCACACGTAAGGGTGAATGGAAATGGGCAGATACCACGCGTGCCCACTGCGGATTAGTGCTGGAGGTAGGCTAGTGGTCAACCTACTGTTGGGGTTTTCAAGCCGCCTAGGAGGCCTCCAACTAGCTTATCGACTATCACAATTAAGTGATAGCCGGGACCAACGACTTTACATGCCTTACGAAGCACGGATTCGTATATCCTACCAATACCTAAGTGGCTCTGTGATCTGTATGTGGACCTCTCGAGTCTCGGTAATTACCTATATGAAATTTTTTCGTCCATTCCAAAAAAAAACGTAAGTATTTACTTATAATTTCACGAGAATAGGTTGAGAAATGCGATCTGTACTTAGAGAAGAAAAGCCGGATTTCCGGACATCCGGACATCTGGGCATACGAAAGCATTTTTGTCCAAGCTGAAACGGAGACGCTTCACTCGCTTGGTCAAGCGTAGATTTCCACAAGAAAATGTAAAACCATCTAATACTGAGGGTACTATTATGAGTCGTCGAAATCTTGGAAACCATTACGAATTTTTGTTTACATAGAATTTAACTCTTAGAAAATAAACTGGAGTGGTTCTTGTGAACGAAATCGTGAGAATTTGTTACTTGCTATTCAACGCGCGTTCATGTTGTACGCTACTATATCTACCTACCTAACTATTGACCGTCTCCAAGTGCCCTAGAACTATATCCCCTGAATACGTGATTACATTAACATTAGAAACGTGATATATAAGCATTTTAATCTTTGTACAGATATTTACAGTAGCTTATTGAATTTAAATGTTCGTAGCTTCCATGCTAGTTTCTTCACTTGATATCTCACTTGTTTATCCATAGATTGTGGAAATACTACGACTCTATTGATAATATGAGTGAGTCTGTTAGAAAGTAGCTTAATTAGACCCAGGGACGGACTGGCCCGGGTGGCTCCCACAAGTCCAAAAACAAGTTTTAGGGACTTACCTTCTTACTCTTCTGTACCTCTACCATGAGTTTTCTACACTAACGTAATCTACACACGCTAGCGACTACGGTGGATATTTTGCATGACGAGCACCACCTCTAGTGGACACTTTTGGAAGTATTTCATACAAAATGAGAATACGTTAGTGTAGAAAACTCATGGTAGAGGTACTGTTCAGTCCCACCATTTTTCGAATGTTTCTGTTTCATTTGGTTTTAAAAGGAGGAGGTTCTCAATTCGAATGTATTTTTTTTTTTTTTTTTTTATGTTTGTTACCTCATAACTCCGTCATTTAATTTTTTTATTTGAAAGGGTACGCTTCCCGTTTGGTCCCATTGTCATCAGATCAGGATTTGATTACTTCTTAGTGTACTTTGAAGTCGGTTTAAGGTTTTTGTAAAACAGTCCAATTATTGAATGTATGAACTATCCACTTTACATAGGTTACAAGAACCAGGTCCTAGCCTGCGCAGGTTCCCTACTCTAGCTATCGTGGCCGCATCCCGAGCCCCGTGGGGGAGGTTAGGGCCTGGCTGGCAGACGCCATCTCGACTATATGGCCAGTCCGACACTGAATTTTGACCCAATATGAACCAGACTGAACCCGATTGTCGATTAGAAGTGAATGGCACCTGCATTACAATGACTTCATTGTTAAATTGTTTCGATTCGACGCAAAGGTCGTAATCAAATTCAGTCTTTACAGAGAGACTTACCAACGACCATACAGATTTAAAATCATTAACTTTTTGAATTCTTTAGATTCCTTCTAGGCTTTGTGTGCTTACCACCTTCGGCTACATCATCACTTACCATGGTGAGATTGTGGTCAAACACAGGCCTAAAATCAGTAAAAAAAAAAAAAAAAAGAATTCTTTAGAGATATAGTCTTTTGGAGACAAAACAGTTTATTTTGAAGAGTTGCTTATTTTATCAACGTTTTGTTACAGACCCACCCTTCCTCCTCCGTTTTCTTCGAACAAAGAAGTATTCGATACCCCAAGCATGTTCTATGTTGGAGCGATATCTCACCATCAGACAGATGTACCCGCAATGGTTCCAGAAACTGGACCCTTTGGACCCGAAGATAGCTGCTGTGATTGACGCGGGGTATTTAGTACCCCTGCCGAAGCGGGATGCGGAGGGAAGAAGGGTAGTGCTCTCTTGTATGGGTAAGTTGAATTATTATCATCGTCATATCCATTGCAGAACATAGGCCTGTCCTCACAGATATACATCTAAATAGATGACGCGAGTGTATGTACTTCGCGTGTAAAAATTTGTGCAAAAATGGGGCACAATGTTCTTCTTTTGAAACTGTTTCGCGCGGACAGGGAACTCGCATAACGCTGCATGTCCACCAGAGATGTGTAGCGAGGGATATGTGTAGCTGACAAATATAATAGCTTCATTTTCACGTTAAAGTCTAATGCCAACCTAACTAAATTAATCTTGTGACATTATGATAGGTAAAAAAAAGTTACACGCATGGTTTTCATACGGATGGAAAGATTTGCGTTATCTATTTAGATTTATGTCTGTGCCTATGATATTGCAAACGACTGTAAACTAAGGTAACCGCTACCTTCAGGCCGTAGGGTTAGACCTATGCTTGATTGCCACCTCATTTATATGCAAAAAAGGCATACAATTTCTAATCCATACAGTAGGTGCATCGATACAGCCTAATGACATTTTGTACTTATTTGTATTTTCCTATGTGCCCCAGGACGTTTCGACCCCCACGTGTTTGACAGCTGCGTAATGGCGCGCGTCCATTCCATGATCGTGGAGCTGTTGCTCGACGAGCCGCGCTCGCAGCTGCTCGGGTACACGCACGTCAACGACGAGGCGGGCATGCAGATGCCGCACGTCAGCCTCTGGTCCCTTAATGATGTGCGGATTATGCTTAATTGTATACAGGTAATGTTTTTTTTTTTCGGGCAAAAATATTTCGTTTCAAAACTCTAAATTAAAAAAAAAACTTTTATTCTATCGATACTAGACGTAAAGTGAAATGAAAATCTCTATCTACGAAATTAGACTACTGCTTTTAAGTAACGATTTGGTATATTATTTAATTATGTACAGATGATATTATTATGTAGAGACTAATATTTCTATTTTTATTCGTTACAGAACTCTACACCAATGAGACATAAACGCACCCATTTCGTAAATATACCACAATATGGAGTCAGATTCTTCGAGTTCGCCGTTTCTCTACTTAGCGATAAACTAAAAGATCGCGTTATGGTAACCAACTTAAAACAAGTTAAATTATCAATAAGTTTAAAATAATAAATACAAATTATATGCTTTTTGAATTTTCCCGCTAAAGGCTAAAAAGTTATCAGCCTTTTTAGCATTTTTTTTTAAGGAAATACCAACTGTCAATATCGAATACCGCTAACTTCAAGTAAAAAAGCTACCAACATAACAACCAGAGAATGTAACAGTATTTCACAGTTCTTGGTAATTCAAATTAATTTCGTAATAAATTCTAAAATTTACCTGTTTTTTTTACTTTACAGTTTCATCGTACGTCAGATGACTTAACTAAGCACGTTGACCCAGCTATTTTGCCTAAAGAATATGGCGGAACGGTTCCTCTAAGGGATATGATTGAAGAATTAAAGAAAAATTTATTGAAGCACAGGAAAGAATTATTGGCTTTGGATGACATGAGCGTAGATTTATATGCTCTAGAAAAAAATGATCTGACCCAAGATATACATTCCACAGCGGGCTCATTCAGAAAACTTGAACTAGATTAGTGAAATTAATTTTATGTTTCACATACCAACAATACATTTTGAAATAATGGTTTCTTATCAGCGTTGCCAGACGTCCCAATTTTGGCGGACGTCCCGATTTTTTAAAATTAAATGTCCCGCGCGGGACAAGCTCAGTCCCGCTTTTCGAGGATTACTCAACGTCGACGGTGAAATCATCCCTGGTCGTTAAAGTGGGAAATTATAAAGACACCACTGCACAGAAATGGCACCGAGCTTTCCTATGACGCGTCTTAAACACCAGAGTGGTGTTTAAAGAGAACCGCGCCAAAGTGCGCTAAATGTCACTATGACATACAAAAATCAAACTTCTAAGTCAACGCAATCAAAAGATACGGCCGTATATGCTGCATATTCTATATACACTCGCAAGGGAATCAATTAAACCTATAGAGTACTTCCCGTTGACCTAGAATCATAAAATTTGGCATGAAGCAATTCTATGTAGCACAAGTAAAGGAAGAAATCCGAAACGCGTTTTGTAGTTACAAAGCACAAAAAAAAATTGTCATCATATTACAACATAATCGAAAAAAGGGGAAACATCTTCTGACTCGATTCTCGTGATGTATGCACTATTTACATACCTACAAGTTTCTACGGAACCCTCGATGCGCGAGTCCAACTCACACTTGGCCGGTTTTTTTAGTATGTCCCGCTTTCGGCGATAGACTCCAGCTTTTTTTACTCAAGAGGTTACAAAATCCCGCTTTTCCCGAAAAAATATCTGGCAACGCTGTTTCTTACTATACGTTTCAACATTTATGTATTAAATTGAATTTTCTAAAGTACTTTGAAGGTCTTAATAATGCTCATTTAGAATTTGCGTGTTTGCATACTAATATAGGTTAAGATTGATTTACCTAATATTCACGATTTCTAATCTAAACTAGCTATGTAAGAATCTCGATATCGAATATTAAATATAAGAATCCTCTTTAGAATATTAGACATTTTGTGATGGTTTATACATAATAAACGTATCTTTATTCCATAATGTAACTATTTTATAATGTAGATCTCATACTTTCATGTTTTAGAGCTAAAGGGGTTTTTGTGCAGTTACTTTCAAATAAAACATATTGTGTGTGTGTCTTTCCATTGATCTTTGTAGTTTTTTTTACGATAAGTGTTGTTATTATTTCTTTTCCAGTTTCAAGTACACATTAATTTATGAGAAAGCTTCCTGTATTCTACCCCAAATATGTCTAATCCTTTGTTTTATTTAGTAACTAGAGAGCTAGTGGCAGCCGTCGGTGGTGTCACGTTACCATTCTTAACTGAACGGACGCGTCATTTATAACTAACATAATAATCTATAACGATTATTAAATAGATATTTTTTATAATTAAGATTTTTGCCAACACGACAAACTGACAGCTGCATAAAAATACCTTTATCAAACGGTCTTATTTCTTATAACTAAGCCATTCAATAACTCACTCAATAATAGTGATTGCTTTGCTAAAATATCTTCAGGAATTATAAATATACTGATTGACTTAAGCAAATTAATTGTTATACCTATTATAAGATTGCATTCTATGTAAAATGTTTTTTTTTTATTAAATGAATTTAAAATTGTGTTTCTGTTTATTTCTCTCTCTCTATAGTCACTCTCTCATTTATTCCTAAGAATTCGTGGTCAGCTTTGGTTTACGTCTAGAGCGGATGATCTGCCTACACTGTTTACAATACAAACCAGTTGTTATTGTTTGTACAATTTGATTCTTTTTTTTTATACGACCAAGTCGGCAAACGAGCATGCGGCCCACCTGATGATAAGCGGTTACCGTAGCCATATGGACGCTTGCAACACACGAAGCTACGCTCACGCGTTACCGACCTTTGTTACCGACCTTTCTGTTTGGTTTAAATCATTTAATGCCCCTTTGTTCTCCTTTTCACAAATTACAATTGACGGATTGATAACACGCACTGTGAATATGATTTTGGTCGATTTAAAGCTCAAGTTTAATTTACTTTGTATTGTACTTTGCGTATAATATAATGATTAATGCGGCTCATTTATAGTCACTGATAAAGATGATGCGACACATAACGGCGGCAGGCAAGAATAAGAATCTGGTGTATAAGTATAGTGGTATTTTTATGAAACTACTTCTAATCTCGCACGCAACACTAAATTGTTCCAAGCTTCCGATCCGTAGTATCTCTACCTAGTCTGTGCTTCCGAATTTCCGATGCACATGCTGCACTGCACGTGTCGCATGACAAGACAGACAGATGTTGCTTTGTTTGTAATAATCGAGAAACGGTACGGCGCGGAATAGTATCGCACATTCTCGTAACAAAATGGAAGATGGCGTGGTAGGCAAATAGTTTTGACACCTAACCGAGCGACACCAGCGCATTGTCGCAAGAAAACGAAATGCACCTAAACCGAAATAAAATATGAAAAAAATAACTTACTAGTAGTGATAGTAGTAAATAATTTAGATTCTATTGTTTTATAGTGCTTATTATTAAATCAATAATTAGCTCGGCTAGTGTTTGTTTCATTCTATCGTCATTCACCATAAACTGTAGGAATAGACAATCATAAACACGTCATAAAACCATAAACTAAAGAACGACCTTGAATTGCTGGCCGACTGTCACGAACTTCGCTGTAGTTTTTCCCGCAGTTTGGCGTCCACACAGATTGATATAAAAAAATTATTACAAGAATTTTCTATGTATTTAGATCAATAGGACATTTCTCCATCCTTATGATTTGTTTTCCAGTGACATTTTAACGGAAAAATGATGTTATTTCTGTGATAGTATTGTTGGAGTTCGTGTATTGTGGTGGTTTTTGTAAACATCGGGAGGAGAACGCAGGCCCACGTCTATGAATTCTTGTACGTATTCTAGCCATTATCGTTAGTAATTGTCTGTTTATGTGTTACAAACATGTATTATTGATATATTTTGTAACTATCTACTACAATAGTTAATAATTAACCTAAGTTTTGTGATGTTTGCAAAATTGTCTGCCATAATCGACTTTGTAATTCGATTGTAAGTAAACCACGAGTTCAGTATATCACGGGATTGAATAATATAGTATTTGCAAGCGTATTTTGGATCGGATATGTTGTAGAATGAAGTGATGCGTGACACCACTTCATGTTTGATGATATCGTTGAGATTTGTTGTCCAAACATGATTGTTGTTTTGGGAGCATGGCTCACTTATGTTTTTTTTCTTAGTAATCAATATAGAGATTCGTTTGATAAGGCATTTCTAGGCTGAGAGCACACAATTATACATTTGTAAGGCATTTTGTATGTATTAGGTAAAATTGAATTTTATACCATAAGAAACATTCCTAATAGATAATGTTGTTCTGAACACTTGAACAGCTTCTAAAGAGACAAATTGTTTATGAAAAGTTTAGTAAGCAACTATGCTTAGTAAATTGTAATAACTTTTAGATATAATACTGATCTCCCTACATGCCTAATTAAGCCATAGGTCTAGATTAACTACTGTATGGTCCATTTAGAGAAGAAAAGCTAGGTATATGGAATGTAAAAATTTTTGCTCAAAAAGTAGGTTAAACAGTTTGTTGCAGAAGGGTTACTCAAAACATTCAATAAGTTTGCATGCCCATTATAATGCATGGACACTTGGAGGCCACCATTGCCATTGCGTCAGTAAATCTCCCAATCTACAAACCATTTCACAACCAGTAAAACAAGCAAATCTATAAGGAATTAAGCATTAACAAGGGATTAGTACTCGGGCTTGAATGCATACTGCACGGTTTTATGTTTTGTCATAATATATTAAAATTTGATACAGGCCGAGTCAAACTTATTGGCGGCGGTGATATTAAGAGCGGAACGCTGTACAGTAGCGAAAACGAAGATATGCGGTACATTCGAGATGACTGTACCTGCGCAAAGCCAGCTAACAGCGCACTTCACAGCCGCCATTGAGTTTGGTTCGGATTCTACCTAATTGTCAATAGTATATCACTAGCTGTGCCCTGCAATTTTACCCATGCTATAATTTTATATAGCTTATAACCTTCCTCAATATCTAACATCATTTTTTAAACTTGAATTGTTGCTCCTATATTCTGATAAAGAACTCTTCATCTTTATAATATTAGTATCAATCACAGATGTACTATCTTAATAGATGAAGCGAGTGTATGTACTTTGCGTGTTAAAATCTGTGCAAAAATGGGGCACAATGTTGTTCTTTTGAGAGGGAGCTCCCATAAGACTGCCACCAGAGATGTGTAGCGAGGAATATGTTTAGCTATCAAATAGGATAGCTTCATTTTTATGTTAAAAATGTAATGCCAGCCTAACTAAATCAATCTTGTGACATTGTACCTACCATAGGTACAAAAAAGTTACAGGCTTGGTTTTCATATGGAGGTACTTTATCTATTTAGATTTATGTCTGTGGTATCAATTGAAATGGGTAGAATTAATTATTACGAAAAATAATATTAATGAATAATTGTTAAAAACCTAATAGGTATTAATTTGTGGTTTAATGTCATGTAAGTCTTTGGCCTTCAAACTGGCCTAACAAATTGAGTATGGCCCAACTACAGCATTGTCAAAGACAAGGTTTCTGGGTACTAGAGTGTCCTATTCATTGTTACTTGTTGAGGGCTCTTCTTTTCCGAGGATAGGCTGTTTGAGTGGGCCCTTTTTGCATGAAAAAATGCCTGCTTTATTTCTAGCCTGTGCCCTTTTCTTTTGATTACTTACTGTTTCAATAGTTACAAATAATTAATATATTCAGTTTCAGAAAGAATAATATTATACAATCAACAAGTAGGTTGTTTAGTATTTGGGTAGTTTTTGCCAATAGATAGTAATCTCATCTCACATATATTAGCTAGCTGTCATCTGTGTTTTCACCCGTGTTCCCCGGGATAAAAGTATGCAGCCTATGTCATTTTCCATACCATAGGCTATCTTCATGCCAAATTCATGAAATTGTTGTCAGTGCTATTAGAATGTAAATAACTATTGTGTAATGAATCTAAGCTTGTTTTGAAAAGAGTAATTGCTGAGTTTATTGCCACCGGTATTATCGTCAGACTTTATGTGCCTGCGAAGGGCTATTTTAATTAATGATTTTGAATTTTGAATGATGATCAGTTGGCGTGAAAGTGTAACCCTTTCGCACCTGAATAATACGATAGTGAGTTCATTTTTTCTAATATTCTATAACGTAGTCTACATACCTGGATGTCCCGAACGTGCTAAGCACTTTCTAGAAGTTGTGTAAATGGACATACATAATAAGATTTTATAGAAAAGAAAAAGATTTGTACGGAAAAAAATCTCAGGTGTGAAAGGGGTAACAAATAAACAAACAAACTCACATTTGCATTTATAATATTAGTTTGGATGTAACATTTTGGATGTTTCTTACACAAACATGCTGATTTTTATGACATTTACCACCAGATGGACCGTGTGACGGCTTATCAGTTTACTGACTTGAAAAAATTTACTGTTCTTTTTGGTATATCCACAATAAATTTGCATTCTGCTTTCGTTTCCAATACAGATTGGCAGCATGGCGGAAATAGTGTACCCGCAAGGCTGCCGTCCAATTACCGATGACCTTGGACCTGATGAACTTGTTCGGAGACTCAAGGTATATCTCTCTGAAGTAACGACTTCAAATTGCTTGATCTAAGGGCATGTGCACACTGCCCTGCATAACCTCGGGTCGCGACGATCTACTCTTGCCTTGTGCTTTTTCATTCCTACTTACATATAGTGACGGAATGAAAAGGTTGGCCAGTTTTTCAACTTGATTCGTTCAACATGTTTTGATGAACTAAAACCTTCTTGTTGGTACATATATTAAAATTGATTCTTGCAATCTGGTGCAAAGCGAAAACCGCCTCTAAGGTGACGAACCGTTTCATACCGTGACTGTACATGTATGGGGCAGTGTGCCAAGCCTTACTGATACGAAAGACTTGCATTCCATGTACACACGGCTACACATCAAGCTATATATTTCCAGTATAAGCTGATCTCGCATTGTATGGGATTTCCGTCTGAGATGTCAGCTTATACTTTTTCAGTTATTATTGGTTATTTCCAAAGTTGTCTATAAAATTTATGTACTGTAACAGTTTTTTGATAATATGAATCAAATTGATTGAAAATGATTCTTTCTAGTCGTGAAAATACTCATCGTACCTACCATAATCAGAGATTGTTTTTATTTTATGTAAAAAAAACCGAACTTAGATACTTCTTATCTCAATGTACCTACAAAATTTCATGCGGCATTTTTTTGCTTGTTTGCTAACCAAGTAGTGGTTAGCAAACAAAATCGTCAATAATTCTGATGGCACGTCGCTGAACCGAGTCTAAAGGCCCAAGCTGGTATCCAGGTGCTCCCGCCCATAGGTGACAGCAGTACTCCATATGAGGCCGGACTTGTGACTTATAAAGTTGTAGCCTTTGCCCCGATGTGAAGTACTGCCTCGCTCTGTTGAGCATTCCGAGCTTTTTGGATGCCAGCTTAACCTTGTCTTCCAAGTGACTTCGGAACAAAACGTCGCTAGAAATGTTGACGCCAAGGATCCCGATGCTTTGACTGATGTTCTGGAATTGTTCTGGACTTGAGCTCTAAGTTAATATGCCGATAATGCAAAAAAGACATCAAATATTGCATATGTATTGCATGCAGTTTTTTTTATTAGTTAGACGTTCCGCGCTGCCTTCAACATGGCACTACATGTCAAGTAAGTGAATAATTATACAAAACAAATATCGGGAGTACACACTCATAAATGAAAACTACGCCAATTCAACCGTTATCATCATCACCGAAGCACTATTATTGCATGCGTAATACTTGCACATATTGTTATGTGCCAAAATAAACATAGGCTATTTTTAAAACTCTCCACTGAAATAAAAGAATACAAATACACTATGACATGGGATACGATGATATTTTTATAAAATGCTGACCTACATTATTTTGCTGGGTATTAATTTGAATGAACTGAAAGTGATAGATGACTACTAATTATGCGAATGACGTCATTGTTATGCAAGAGACTCATAATATGTTTTTTTTAATTGCATGCACCATCTTTAAAGTCGTAAAATTTAAGAGTTGATTACGAAAAGATAAAAGTAATGTTTTTTAATTGAGTTTATAAGTATACACTATACAGTACGTTCAAATAGTTGACATGAGCTCAAATTTGAACCTGAAACCATATGTCATCATGAGAATGCACTGATAAGAAAGTAATACCTGCTCGTTTCGCTTCATGAATGCACGGTAACTGACCTCTTTGTACAAATAAATACTGGGACATCTTTTTAAACTCTGCTTCAGTAGCGTCAGCATACATTTTTATTTAAACAGCTCATAATAAGACGGTCTGTGATGATCAGACACCCCTCAAAGTTCTCCCAAAGGGTCAGTTCACACAAAGACGCGACGCGACGCGGCAGGCTTAGATAGGAATAGAATTTAGAACTTTATTTACTACACATGAATGTGTACATTTCAGTGAGAGAATTCGTGACAAGTGACTCGAGCCGCCACGAGGCGTATCCGAATTCTCTCCCTGAAATGTGTGGCTTTTAGGTCACTAAATAAAGTTCTATATGCTATTGTTATTTTAAAAAGTGCGCGCTGCGTCGCGTCGTTTCACTTCTCGGTGTGAGCTAACCCTTAATCCTTACATCAATTAACTTCGATTTCATAATTTCAAGATAAAATACTTATGAATTTCGAACATAATATCCTACTTAGTATAAATATTATAAATGCGAAAGTATACGCCGTAATACCTGAATGGTTAATGGTACCTATAAGACTTGTTCCGGGAAAATGGAAAATCTTTTTCTGATAAATCTGAAAAAAAAATGTTATGTATAAATGAAAGTACAAATCCAAGTAAGGACAATAAAAATTGCAGACTGCAATTCTAATAATAGTTCAATTTGCTATTAATTATTAATAATGATGACTGTCGGGTTGAACAACCGGAATCGAGCATATTATAACATATCGATTGGTTCTGTAACTAACTGTAACAGTATCAGCATTGTTTATTAATATTTAAACTAGTGGATCAATGCGGCTTCACTTGTCCGTCTCACGATACCAATTTAAAACATTAAGCGAGACTCAAGAATTGGCTGTCATTCGATAATAATCCTTATTATGGTCTTAGATTTAAGTTGTATTGTTGCACTGACGATTCGAGGCTTGAGTTTGGTTTTTCATTTCCATTCCACTACAGGCCAAAATTACCTATATTGAGGAATATGCCATACTTGCTTAGTCGATTTTACGCTGATTGGTACCTATGTGTAAAGTAAATCAATTAAAAGGCAATCAAATGATTTCCTATAAAATCAATATGTATATCACCGTTTGAATCTGTTTTTATCACGAAGAAGTTACTTTTTTATTTTAAATTGTATTTCTTATACCAGGGCCGTATTTGAAGTAATTTGAACTATAGTCTGACTGCACGTGCTGTACCGCGCCTGCTTGAGGCGTGGTGCGGGGAGATCTGCTCTACCCCCCGTGCTCGGCGCAGCACTGGCGGTCAGACAAAAGTAATCTTTTAATTTTGATTATACTCCATGGTTCCGGTATTTCAGTATCACATTTAGCATAAATTCGGAACTAATTGGTATATTGTATCTTTTATTAAGAAGCTCCAGCGTTGAGCAAAAAAGTTGCGCTAGGCAACTGAGTAAAACAGTTAATTTCCAGCCAACTGGATGTTTTTGTTGCATATTGATGACTTAATGTCCGGTCTCGGCGTATGCAATATAAAACGAGTTTTCACGCCTTTTGTATTGTGGCATATTCCGATACAATTTAGTAACGAGCCCAAGCTGGTCTTGGTAACTGTTTTATTTTAATACTAGCTGTCCCTTGCGGTTTCCGCTGATGCATCGCAATGAAATTTGGCATGCAGGTAGCCTATGGTATGGAGGTCATAGGATGCTATTTATCCCGGGAACGCGGGTGAAGCCGCGGGGGCCAGCTAGTACACTATTAATATGGTTGAACCAGGTTTTCTAAGGTCAAATATCCCAACAGGTACTAGCACACACGCTGCAAGGTCTCGGCCAAGATGAGGGCATGTACCAGCAGTACATACCGCTGGCCCTGCACTTGGCCGACGAATTCTTCCTCACGCACTCCTCGAGGGACGTGCAGCTGCTCATCGCTTGTTGTATCGCCGATGTACTCAGGGTGTACGCTCCAGAAGCACCCTATAAAGACCAGGAACAGGTTTGTGTGCTATCTGCTTTTGTAGGTCAAGGATGTATGGTTATTGCATATACTAATGTTGGGTTTCAAAGATTTGGTTAATATTACATAGAGAGAGAGAGATGATAAATGTGTTGTCTCATTAAAAAACGAAGGAAATGATATAACTCGTGTTTGGTAATGTTATGTTGTCATACATTTTTTTATGTATGTAGAAATGTTTCGTGAACCTGGAGACGATACATTTTCGGCCACACAACATCACTTATCATAGTGAGATTGCGGTCAAACACAAGATTATCCACTATAAAATAGTTTTACGCCCGTTTTTAATCAACCATGGCCAAACATACAAAGGCTAAGTTAAATCTGTCACTGTGGTCCTGAAAAGTGGTAATGGATATTAACAAACCAAATTCACCAATAGATAATATTCATTTGTATTTGAATTCAGTAAATTAGAATGTACGTGTGATGTGTCACACACTGTCGCTCGATTGATATTTTATCTTGAATTTGAACATCCTGTTGGTTAACATAGTTAAATAATCAAATATATTTATATCTGTCTCAAATAAACAAAACTAATTGCATTTTAAAATGTTGATGTATAAAAAAGCGATATGAAGTCGTGATACCCCAGTCGTATTAACGTTGAACGTTCGTCAAATCCTAGAATGAGCTTTCGATGACGGAAACAATCATTAGGATACTATAGCGCGGTGGTAGGGTACTTAGTATTACCCGCTCATGTTGAAAATCCGGCGTAACTCTGAATCAGGTGTGTTTCCTATTACCTATGGACTTTTTAAACACCCTCGATCACTTAAAAAGATCTTCTTTTGTCAAATGCCTTAGCTAAGCTGTCGTCATTGAGATTGAGGCACCTTTTCTAAACATGATATATTTTCACAGGTTAAGACAATATTTCTGTTCCTGATAAACCAACTGCAGGGTCTCCAAGACCCTAAAGACCCAGCGTTTAAACGCTACTTCTACCTGTTAGAGAACTTGGCGTACGTTAAATCCTTCAACATGTGCTTCGAGCTGGAGGACTGCCAGGAGATATTCTGTGCGCTGTTCTCGCTCATGTTTAAGATTGTCAAGTAAGTTATAGTCTAAGGAAGTCCATTGCTGTACTATTACATCATGCGGCACCCCTGAAAATTATAGTAAATTAATTGAGGTAATTTTATGTGATTCAGACTGTTCACAGTGACAATGACCCTGATTCTGTTGTTCACAACTAAACTAATTTTAATCTCACTATGTCTCTTTCTAGCAAAGGACATACGAAAAGGATGTAAGAAATTTAGTCCTGTCAAATTAGTCCAATGCTTGTTTTCAATATAAACTTAGTCGCCATCTATCGCGGTTACGCCTAAATACACGCAAAATAAGACGGCAAAGATTAATTTGACAACTTAAAATATGTTCTATCCTTTTTCAATAATGTTCGTAAGAAAGAGATGAGATGTGACTATAAATTAGTTTAGTGCGATTTACAACATAATCGGCACCAGTATCAACTAACAATATTAAACCTTATGGTCATTTAGAGTGAGTCGATAATTTTATGCTAACCTGTTACATTGACTGTGCTAATTTTTTAAACTAATAAATTTCCTGACTGACTGAGTTATCAACGCATAGCCCAAACCACTGGGGTTAGAAACTTGAAATATGTTGCACACAGGTTTTTTAATAATGTAGTCATCCAATAAAAAAGGACTTTGCGAAATTCCACTCCTAAGGAGGTAAAATATCGCGGATCGCGGAAAGTTAGTGTCTTATATTTGAATTAAGCATAATATGATTCTTCACTGTTAGAAATTAACAATGGCCCCCCGCACTAGGATAAACCTGAATCGCGGGCGTCCTCAAACATTTACCAATATGTTTTACAAATAGGAGGAAGTTATACATTTCTAACAAATTAAAATGAAATGAAAATTATAAAAGAAATTGTATTTACAAGAAATTAATCAACCAATAAATAATTGTGAATAATATGTATCAAATTCTATATATAAAATGTGAAATTGTTAAAATCAAATTAATACAACCTCAGAGTATATAAATACTACGTACAACAGAGAGACAGCGCCCATACTTCAAAAGTTACCACCATAACTCGCGCAAGTACAGCGCCGGTGGCGAGATTGGGGTACTAATTCCTATTCTGGGTTTCTAAGTGACTACAGCAATGTTTGTTTTTCA
This sequence comes from Polyploca ridens, assembly GCA_951394255.1. Classification (NCBI taxonomy): domain Eukaryota; kingdom Metazoa; phylum Arthropoda; class Insecta; order Lepidoptera; family Drepanidae; genus Polyploca; species Polyploca ridens. The sequence continues at coordinate 5,149,308 of OX596265.1, read as the reverse complement.
GTAAATGACAACAGATGACACTGTTGAAAGAATTTAATTTTAAAGAATAATGGGCACAATTGTATTTTTTTTTGTTTTTGTATAAGAGAGGTAGAGCGTAGCATTTACTCGCACAAAGGCTTTTTCCCAAACTACTCCATACTTTTGTTCAAAAAAGATAAGAATTCCATACATTAAGTCCTAAACTAATCCAAAGAATTATTATTATGTTATTCAATTCTAAAAATACTGATCTTAAGTTGTATCCTACTCCACGGGTAATTGAGACAATTCCTAAAATACTCTATAATATTAATAATATTGTTCATCAACAATTCGCAAACTCCTCCATCGAAATTATCGAATTATTACTAAATATTAAGTTGCATTATACCACACAAGATGTTATGAAGAAGTCCCAGTATTTATAAGCATAATAACAAAATCATGCTTATTGAACTTTCCTTTATATTGTACTAGCTTCCGCCCCGTGGTTTCACCCACCTTCCCGAGGGATATATTATTTTCCCGGGATAAAAAGTATTCTATGTATATGTTAATCCAGAATACGTTCTATCTGTATACCAAATTTCATCCAAATCCGTTCAGATGAATGAATCTAAGCTTGTTTTAAAAAGAGTAATTACAGATTTTATTTCCGGCTCTTCTCAGCAAATGGAACCTTCCGAACCGGTAGTATTAGTCAGACTTTCCATAATTGCCTGTGAAGGTCTATTTGAATAAATGATTTTGAATTTTGAATTTTGAGATGTTGACGCATGATTAAGGGACAAACATCCAAACCCACAAAATTCCGCGTTTATAATATTTGTGAGATGAGATTAGAGTGACTAGATTTACTCGCTTTTCCCGAACTCTGTCTCTGTTCTCTAGTCACTCTAAAATAAATTTTATTCAAATATAATACTAGGATAACATAAGCTTGAAAGAGTTCTCTCTAATACCTCCAACAAAATTGGTAAAAAATACTGGTCCCATTTTTTCCCAAGTTTAAAATATATATACAGGATACCCGGACGGGCGTCGAGCGTTACTCGTGACATCTACACTAATAGTGTTAGTGTAGAGGATTTTGATAATTTTGCTAGCAGTGGAAAAAATAGGCGACCAAGCGACTGACACACACTCATTTCTTTCTGATATATTACAATAGTTTTTATAAACAAAAACTTTTTTTTTTAGTTTTCAACAGTTAGTGTAAATGTTAATAGAGATAATCTATGTGGTGTGTCTATGACATTGACTATGGTGTTCCATCATCACTTGGCTGACGTTTTGACATACTCTTCATCTTTCTGTTACGTATAAATATATCTTGTGTTTTAGTTGAATAAAGCCAAGTTTTCTAATGGTATTTCTGGTTTAATTATAACAATTTATTCAACTAAAAATATGGCTGAAAATGATACAATATTGGGTACGCAAAAATCCCAAAAATCTACAAGCATGATGCGATATCTCCGACCAGACCGTTTTGACATCGAACCCGGAGCAGTGGCGGCCGATACAAAATGGAGACACTGGTTTGCGACATTCTCAAATTTTTTAAATGAAGAAGATTCTAGTATTTCCGATCTCATGAAACTAAAATTATTAACAAATCATCTTGCTCCAACAATCTACATTTTTATCAACGAATGCGATTCGTTCGACGATGCAATTAAACGGCTTAATGAGATATATATCAAACCTGTCAATGAAATACATTCACGTCATGTTTTATCATCTCGGAAGCAGCAATCAGATGAATCGATATCTAAATATATTCAAGCATTGAAAGAACTTGCCCAAGCTTGTACTTTTAAAAATGTTACTGCTGATGAATATAAGCAAGAATTCATACGTGATGCGTTCATATCAGGAATTTCTTCGCAAAAGATACGCCAAAGACTGCTAGAAAACACAGTACTAAGCCTAGATGATGCTTTTAGACAGGCTATTGCAATTGAATCAGCTGAGAAAAACAGTCTTGCATTTGTCAACTCCCTTGATCCATCACTACTTAATGCTGTAACATCACATAATCATGTTCAACCTTCTGAAGCAAGCCAAATCTCAAACTTAGCAGCTTCGACACGAGGGACAAGACGTTGTTTCTTTTGTGGGTCTAATACTTTACATCAACGCATCAAGTGCCCCGCTTTCAACTCTATATGCCAACTTTGTTCAAAAAAAGGGCACTTAGCGAGTGTATGTCGATCTTCGAAACTTGTTGCGAATGCAGCGGTCAACAATGACGAAAGTAATGCATGTATTTCAGCTGCTTCTCCGTCTAGTCTACGGAAAGCTACTATACCTATCTTATTGAATGAAACTCGTGCTGATGCCCTGATTGACACGGGAAGTTCTGTAAGTTTTATCGACGAGGCTTTATCAAATACAATGAATCTCAGAAGGAAGAACATTAAACAATCCGTTGCATTGGCTTCTTTAAATCATGTATCATTCGTCAATGGATTATGTGAAGCGACTATCAAACTTGACAAACATACCTACAAACAACATCCTCTTCTCATCGTACAGAATCTGTGTGCTGATGTAATTATTGGCCATGATCTCCTGAAACACCATCGGTCTCTAGAATTCCAATTCGGTGGTGAAAGAGAACCTCTACATATATGTAACGTTATGCAAGCATCTGTGCCTCCGGCCTCTGTCTTTTCTAACCTCTCACTCGATGTAAGGCCGATTTCTATCAAGTCCAGAACCTACTCTGAAGAAGATGAACGGTTTATCAAAGAGGAAGTGTCTAATTTATTAAATAGTGGCATAATCGAACCGAGCATGTCGCCATGGAGGGCCCAGGTTTTAGTAACTGGAGGTACCACACACCGCAGACGAATGGTAATAGATTACTCTCGTACTATAAACCGGTACACTGAATTGGATGCTTTCCCTCTGCCGAAAATAGAATCCATTATATCCAAAGTTTCAAAATACAACTTCTTTAGTCAAATAGACCTAAAATCTGCGTATCATCAAGTGCCAATCTTATCGAAAGAAAAACCTATGACAGCATTCGAAGCTTGTGGTAATTTATATCAATTTACACGAATACCATTTGGCGTTACCAATGGCGTAGCTGCCTTTCAAAGAACATTGTCTTTTGTCATAGAAACCGAAAAGCTAGATGGCACTTTTGCATACCTTGATGACGTCACGGTCTGTGGAAAAACAAAAGAAGATCATGATAAGAATCTAAAAAGATTTATGGATGCAGTTACTAAATACAATTTAACTTTGAATGAACAAAAATGTATATTTAGCGCTGAAGAAATAAATTTACTCGGATATACAATTCACAATAACATTATAAAACCAGATGAGAACCGACTTAAGCCTCTTTTGGACCTACCATTACCAAATGACAGTAGCAGTCTTAAAAGAACTCTTGGTATGTTTGCACACTACTCGAAGTGGATACCGAACTTTTCTTCAAAAATACAAACACTAATTCGTGCGAGCATTCCGCTAAACCAAGAATCAACTGAATGCTTTCAGCTATTGAAATCTGAAATCGCCAAAGCCGCGTTAGTAGCCATTAACGATACTGATTTACTTACCGTAGAAACTGACGCTTCTGAGTATGCTATCGCTGGCACCCTATCTCAATGTGGCCGGCCTGTCGCATTCTTTTCTCGTTCACTCAACGATTCAGAGAAAAAGCACCCGTCCATAGAAAAGGAAGCATATGCGATTGTAGAATCCTTACGGAAATGGCGTCATTATTTACTTGGAAGACACTTCCTATTAATAACGGATCAAAAGTCTGTGTCTTTTATGCTCAATCAAAAACACGCTAACAAAATAAAAAATGAAAAGATTGAACGGTGGCGATTGGAACTGTCTTGTTTCAAATACGATGTAATATATCGCCCGGGTAGGGAAAATGTTTCCGCAGACGCACTCTCTAGAATTTGTGCTTTCATGGACACGGATAAATTATACGAATTACATAATTCTCTTTGCCATCCAGGTATCGTCAGAATGGCGCATTGGGTTCGTACAAAGAATCTTCCCTATACAATTAACGATGTTAAATCTATGACAGCATCTTGCCGTGTCTGCGCGGAATTGAAGCCCCGTTTCATGAAAACCAAGAGTAATCTCATTAAAGCTATCGAACCTTTCCAGCGCCTCAACATCGACTTTAAAGGACCTCTGCCATCTAACACTCATAATAAGTACATACTGACTATCATTGATGAATACTCAAGATTTCCATTCGCCTATCCTTGCAGCGATCTTTCAGCACAAACAGTAATTAAATGTCTAAAAGACTTGTTCCTTACTTTTGGTTCCCCAGCTTATGTTCACTCAGATAGGGGAACAGCATTTATGTCTCAAGAGCTAAAACAATTTCTGGCTACTTATAATGTTGCCTCTAGCAGGACAACTCCCTACAACCCAGAGGGAAATGGCCAAGTAGAGCGGCTAAATGGGACTCTATGGAAAACAATCCAATTATTTCTTAAATCGAGACAGATGCAAACTGCGGACTGGGAACGAGCATTACCTACTGCGCTGCATTCAATTCGATCTCTATTATGTACAGCGACAAATGAGACTCCCCATGAGCGCTTTTTCTTCCATACTAGACGATCTCCGACAGGTGGGTCAATTCCTTCATGGTTATTGTCACCAGGTCAAGTGCTTATGAAAAGGAATGTAAGAACTTCGAAATATGATCCAATCGTAGATGAAGTGGAGCTGTTACATGGAAATCCATCTTACTCGTATGTCCGCTTGCCTGATGGCCGAGAGTCTACTGTTTCCAATAGACAACTAGCGCCACTACCTACCGAGGATCTAGACTCTGAAGAATCTTGCTCTGAAGATTCAACGCAAGAGGATTCAGAACATGAAATTGCAGAATCAGAACTGGCTGAACAGCCTCTGCGTCGGTCCACCCGCCAAAGGCGGCCACCAGCAAAATTTCAAGATTATGTCCCTAACTGAAAATGAGTCTGGTGGGGGTGAATGTGGTGTGTCTATGACATTGACTATGGTGTTCCATCATCACTTGGCTGACGTTTTGACATACTCTTCATCTTTCTGTTACGTATAAATATATCTTGTGTTTTAGTTGAATAAAGCCAAGTTTTCTAATGGTATTTCTGGTTTAATTATAACAATCTACAAAAATACAATTTTTTTTGTATATTTATTTGTAATGAATAAACTCAAAAACTAATGGAACGATTTAAAAAAACTTTCACCAGTCTAATCATATTGTTATTTATCACTGAGTGACATAGGATATAATTTTTTTTAAATTGGGAAGCCTGCTAAATTTCCAAAAGACCTTGAAACTGCAGAATGAAAATATAGTCATTTATATTTGCACACGAATTTCCGATCACTCTGGTGAGAATATTCCATTTTGTTCGTATGCCTACTTGAGGGCGCCGGGGTATTGCTTGCACCCGGGCGCTATATTATAGGGTAGAGCCGGCCCTGATTAGGGAACAATTAAAAATAGGTCAAGATAGCAATTTTTAAATCTACTATAAGTTTTAAAAATCACTTTAATACCGAGCGAGCGAAGCGTCTCCGTTTCAGCTTGGACAAAAATGCTTTCGTATGTATGTCCAGGTCGCATTTCTCAACCGATTCTCCAGAAATTTTGTGAGCAGGTTCAGTGACTAACGGATGTCTTTAATCCTTTTGTCCATATAAAAGACATTAATTAAGTTGTTCTTATTTGATATTTTGTTGAATAAATGAAACCACGATAACTTTTTCGTCACTAGATACAGACTTATAAAAAACCCCATAAAAACAAATGAAATACAATTGGGATGAAACTGCCCATTGTACTTTAAAAAAGATTTCAAAATATTTAGACTATATTTATTTACCATTGAAGTCTCTGCTTATTAGAAACAGGTTATTATTAGATTTATTTTATTATTATTTGATTGTTTTGGTTTTAGACGATGAAATGAAATAAAAATAATCGACGCTTAGGCCATCTATGTAAGGTCGAAAGATTTAAATAAAATTACATAAATTGCAAATATTAAAAATACGAGTTTTAAACATTAATTTAATTAAATTATGTAAATAATTATCTTCAAATTCTATTTCCTTGCAATAAAGCTCAATAAAAAGTAATTTAATAGCGTTTTGACTAAGAATTAATTTTCAATCAATCCTTACCATGTTTGTAGCGACATCTTTACGTGTGAATTCTACACTAATTATAAAATGTATGTGATTGACCAGACATGATACAACCAATAAAATAGAATATTTACATCTATTGTATCTATTTGAAGTTCCTTACATTTATGTTTCGGCACTTCAAAAAGTTCCCTTCTATGCCGTAGCATCTGAATGCTGGTGTCTAAAGGTAATAAGTATATTACCTTTAGACACCAGCATTCAGATTTCATCAGAGGTTAAAGAAAAACCTATACAAAATAAAAACAAACATTTGTTCCAACAGCACGGAACACTCATCAAAAGTGAAGTCGTTCATGCTGGACGTCCTCTGCCCGCTGATCACGGAATCGGACGTGGTCTCCAACGAGCTGCTGAACGTGATCCTGATTAACCTGGTGGAGCCGAACAAGCGAGACCACAAGCATGCCTTCTCGCTCGCCAAGGAGCTTATTGTGAAGACCAGCGAGACCCTCGAACCTTATATACAGGCTGTAAGTTATTTAGTTTTTAACCATCAAAAATTTAGAAACTTATTCGCCCATTTTTTCTCATTGCATTGATGATAGTCGATTTGGATGATATTCGACTTTCGGGGTTCCATATCCGGTATCCCCACAGATATACATCTAAATAGACGACACCTGTGTATGTACTTCGCGTGTCAAAATCTGTGCAAAAATGGGGCACAATGTTCTTCTTTTGAAACTGTTTCGCGCGGACAGGGAACTCGCATAAGGCTGCATGTCCACCAGAGATGTGTAGCGAGGGATATGGTTAGCTGACAAAAATCTAATGCCAGCCTAACTAAATCAATCTTGTGACATTATGGTAGGTACAAAAAAAGTTACACGCTTGGTTTCCATACGGATGGAGGGACTTAGGTCTGTTTGGGTCTGGGTATCCCATACTTTAAAAGTTAGTGGTTTAAGGTGCATTCACACCTTAATAATATAATGTTGCAAAATATTGCTCTACAATAGTTTTTTGGTGTGGATGCACCTTTAAAAATGGATTAATATCAGATACTATATGTTCTTATGTTAAGGAACTAAAATAAATAAATATATGTAGTTTGTTTTTATACTGACGCACAATTCTTCTTTGCAGTTCTTCAATCACGTCCTAATTCTCGGCAAAGAAGAGAAGAGTCTCTTAATTTTCTCCAAAGTATATGAACTTATCTATGAATTGAACCAATGTTGCCCGTCAGTACTACTAGCAGTACTACCGCAACTCGAATGCAAATTGAAATCAGCACAATTCCAAGAAAGACTCAGCGGCGTCGCCCTCCTTGCCAGAATGTTCTCAGAACCGGGCTCCGAACTCGCCAAACAATACCCAGCTTTATGGCGAGCGTTTCTAGGTCGATTCAACGATATCTCAGTACCTATACGAATTAAATGCGTTCAATATTGCATGCACTTCTTGGTGCATCATCCAGACTTGAGGAAAGATATCACAGAGACGTTAAAATTGAGGCAACACGATGCGCACGAGCAAGTCCGCTATGAAGTAGTAATGGCGATCATTGCGACCGCTCAAAGAGATTTCCAAGCCGTCGCAGAATCAGAAGACTTGCTACATTTTGTTCGCGAAAGAACACTGGATAAGAAATTCAAAATTCGTAAAGAAGCCATGTCGGGCTTAGCTATGATTTATAAGAAATTCCTAACAGAAGAGACCGTTCCGGCTGCGACGGAAAAAGCAGTGCAGTGGATCAAAGACAAAATCCTTCACGGGTACTACATGACTGCTTTGGAAGACAGATTGTTGGTCGAGAGACTTTTAAATACATCGCTGGTTCCTTATACATTACCCCCGCCAGTTCGTATGAAGAAACTGTATTACCTAATGACCAATGTGGACGATAACGCAACGAAAGCGTTTATAGAACTACAGAAGCATCAGTTGGCCGTTCGTCGTACCGTAGCCGAATGGGTGGAATTACACAGAAAACCGCCCACTCCGGCCGTGCAAAAGGAATTGATCGCTAAAGTCTTGCACATAAGTTCCAAATTCCTACCAGAGTCAGTGAAGGCGCAGGAGTTTTTAAATAAATTCTCACAACATATGAAGCAAGCGCCGGAGTTGTTACAAGGAATGGAGACCATTTTGAATCCAAATGTTAGCTGTGAAGTGTGTGTACGTACCACTGTGAGTATGATATTTTATTCTATTTTATTTTATTAGTATTAGAAATGCCCCAGTAGCGGGTCATCCACTAACGTTCTTTCTTTATGACTTGTCCTGTCGTACAAACTGTAGGAAAACGCGAAAGGATAGAATAAAACCGTTGAGGCCACTAATTAAACAACAATCTTACATTCTTTCCTGTGTCTTTATCATGACACGCCAGTCCGACGGAATAAACAATCCTTCGATTACCATCCACACATAAAGGTACATTCCTGTTAGGTTGGATCTTGTCAGTCAAACCTGGCAAAAAAAATACCTTACCTTTTTATTTTACATAGAATGGTTTGAGCAGAAGTACCCAAACCTATTGTGTCTTAGACCACATGCCCTATTATTCGATTTTGAGTAGGCCTCCTGTTTGAATTTTTGCAAAAATTTAATATTAGTCAAAAAATACACCAACCTAGCATAGTACTACAATTTGATTTTTTAAATTCTAACTATATTGTAAAACCTACGTGTTTCAGGATACTTAGCATCCCATGTCACTTTCAAGCTATGATGTATTTCTGTGCAAGTTTCATCAAAATCCGTTTAATGATTTATATTCAAATTCAAACATTTATTGCATTACACTATATACACAAACTCACACAGTTAAAGGTAGGTAGGTGCACACATGTGGCCTGATCTAGGGCATTGCAATACAATACAATATAATTTAATATAATAAGACGTACCGCTACATTTATAGAAATCTTCTAGGGAATAATAACATTTTTTAAGTTCTCAAAATGTATGTCTTTATCTATGTCTTTGATGGCATTTGGGATATGATTGAAAATGTTGACTGCCATAATATTTGGGCCGGAGCTATGCATTTTTAACAAGCTTAGAAGTATTAATTTATGTCGAAGTCTAGTATGGTAACGACTCGGTTGGTCAGCTTGTTTATTGAAAAAGATTGGGTAGGATTGGATTTTATATTTGATTGAGTTACAAAACATTCATATTTATAATATTATTAGGATATTACAAGGACGATAGGAGATAAGATTGATAGGATAACTTTTCCAAAACAAAAGCTGCCACCTAATCTAAACATCCCAAACTCCACAGTCAAGCGTCCTGAAGAAGCTAGGCCAACCAGTGATGACGAACCTATACTACAACACAGTGAAGATGCTGCTGGAGCGAGTGAGCTCTGTGATGATCGATCACGAGTCGCTGCTAATTCTCGTCGGGTACGTCGAGGGCGCCGTCAAACGTACCGACCCTACTATTGCTGAGGAGTGTGGTATGTACTTTTATTACTTTTTGTATATTTGGAATTGCAAGTGTCTGTAGCGACCAAATATATTATGAAGTTCACACGCTAAAGATAGATGGCGTGGCGCCAAATTATCCTGCATCGCGCATACAAAGCCACACCATCCTGCATCGCGCTTGCGAAGATTTCTCGTCAATCTGCATATGTATATACAACTGTCCAACATGTAAAGTTGGACTGTGGTCCCCGGGCACGATGACCCAGCCTGGCGGAAGATCTTCCCTTTTAAATGGAGGTGTCATCCACCTTGCACCTCCATATGTCTATAGGCTACGGGACCTGCTTACCATCAGGAGAGACGTATGGTGTGCTACTATCCACCGAAAGTGCGATAGTAGAAAGTAGCCGTGGGCATAATGTCAACCATTTCCACAGAACATTGTCTCTTGTACAAGCGGTAGAATAACAACGCACAAGGCAAAGTCGACTCGGACGGAGAGGTTCTAAATCGCTTGTACAGTATAACCCAACTGATAAGGCGCGTCGAGAATCTTCATTCGCACAGAAAAGAAAGTATGGCCTCGAAGATTAACGAAAGAATACTTAAAACTTACGATCAACTTTAAATCACTACTATAAGGTTCATAATACACTGCAGCTGTTAGTTCCGTCTCACTCGCAAGTGACGCCCCGCACGGCGCGCGCTAACATGGTGGCAGCTGTCGAACAATAGCGGTTTCCCGCGCTTTGAAAATGTACAAAAAGTATCTTCTGCGCAGGTACATCGGTAAGCCATATCAGTTGGGTACTACTGTAACTTGATGTACATTTTGGTTCCAATATCAAGTAAATGAAAGTTGATTGTTGTATGACAGGTATAGACGTGAAGAGGGCAGCGGAGCGCGGTCTGAAGCTGGTGGTGATGTTGTCGTTCGTGTTCCCGGCGCACTTCCTGCACGAGGACGTGGTGGACCGGCTCACGTCGCTGCTGGAGTTGGACGATGAGGCCGTCGCGCCGCACGTGCTCGCCGCACTTACCTTCCTCGGGAAATATAGACCACTCAGTATGTTCACTACACTACACTACACTACATAATACTATACACTACACACTACAGTACACTCTTCACTAAACCCTACATTTCTCTTCACATTACACTACACACTCAGCTACTCACTACACTACACTTCACTACTCACTACCTACATTACACACTAATCTACTCATTACACTACTAAACACTAAACACTACATTTCACTTCACACTACACTACTCACTACGCTACTCACTACACTACACTTCACTACTCACTACCTACATTACACAATAATCTACTCATTACAATAAACACTACATTTCATTTCACACTATACTACACACTACGCCACACACTACAATACACACGAATAAATCCAAATAATAATAACAAAAATAATAACATAAGGAAAATAGATTATTTGATGCTATACAATTATGACGTCACCACTACCATATATACCATACATTAATAAATAGTTTAAACATTTATAAAATAGCTGATTTAACATGTTAGTCGAATAGCCTATTGTATGAGACTAGAATACATTATGAATAATTATAATAATATGTTATATTCCTAGGTGAAGCGTGTCCAGCCCTGTTTCCAAGACTGATCACATTGTGCAAGGCGTACGCCGAAGTCGGCACGCCCAAGCAGGCCAAGAATGCTGTACGGTACGTATCCTCTTACACGCTTGAGTACGCTTTACTTATATGTACTTTTGGCGTATAAGAGAAATTTCAATAGGCTGGATGACTGAAAATTTATATTTAGTCCGTCATTTACATTATCAAAAAGTAATAGTATTTTTTTTAATGTCAATTAAACAAAAAAATACGAAAATATCGTGTGTTGAAGTTCCGCGTGACGTCACGTTATTGTATACAGTTTTTACTCTAACTAAAGTGACGTCACGAGCCCTCACTGCCGAAATTTGACGCGCTTTATCGCGATTTGGTACCTAATACAAAAGATACGTGTCCAATATTTATTGATAATCGACCTGACGGACTAATTAGATTTTTTTTACCATCCCTATTGAAGATTCCAAATGCTGTCTTATCTATATTTTAAATAACCGAATACAGTGCCTTAAATCAACATTAAAGAAGAGAAAAACATGCTGAAAACACATATTCTGTACTAGCTGTTCGGCGCGGTTTCACTCGCGTTCCCGGGATATAAAGTAGCCTATAATACTCGGGGATAATGTAGCTTCCTATTAGTGAAAGAATTTTTCGAATCCGACTGGTAGTTTCAGAGATTAGCAAACAAAAAAACTTTTCCGCTTTATTATAGTATTTAGTATAGATTGGATTTCGAGCTTGGGCCAAATTCAATGTATTTGTAGCTTCTCACACTTGCTTATAATACTTGGCAGGTGTCTATTCGTGAACGTGCCGGATCAGCGGACGGCGATATTCACGGAGATCCTGGACACGCTGAAGGCGACGCTGAGCCCGCACTCGGAGCACTACCGCACCGCCATCGTCACTCTCGGACACATCGCGCACAACCTGCCCGACAACTTCCCCGTACACATCAAGAATATCGTCTCTAGGAAGGTGAGACCCGTCGACATCAAATAAAATTAACACTAAAAACTGTTACATTCACATAAATGTTATATTCAAAGACAAAGTCAAAGCCATTTATTCAATTTAGGCCCCAGAAGGGCACTTATGAAGGTCACATTTACTGAAGTTACCACCAGTTCGGAACTCGGCCTTTAACTGAGAAGAATCCGGCAAGAAACTCAGCAAGGTTATTTTTTATATATTTTTTGGACAATCTGACTATGTTTGGCTTTTTTTAAAGCTTCCTAAGCATATTCATTCATACTAAAAAAAAATAATTAAAACATGTCTTCAACATGTTATTGGTACCGATTCTGTTGTAAATCGCACTAAACTAATTTTAGTCACATCTCATCTCTTTCTTACGAACATTATTGAAAAATGATAGAACATATTTTAACTTGTCAAATTAATCTTTGCCGTCTTATTTTGCGTGTATTTAGGCGTAACCGCGATAGATGGCGACTAAATTTATATTGAAAACAAGCATTGGACTAATTTGACAGGACTGAATTTCTTACATCTTTTCTTATGTTCTTTGTTAGAAAGAGACATAGTGACATTAAAATTAGTTTAGTTGTGAACAACAGAATCAGGGCCATTGTATGTCATGCATTACTGTCATTATTGTTACGTTTATCATTCGGAACCTCTGATTTAATATTGTTGCTCTGAGGTGGGTGACACAGTTTTTAACTACCGCAGTTATCGTTAGTTAGTTAGTTATTAAATCTTATTTATTATTACCTACCGCACCGCAGGTCGTGGGTTCGATTCCCATGGAACATGCATTTGTGTGCATGAACATGTCTGTATGTCCTGAGTCTGGGTGTAATTATGTATATTAAGTATGTATTTACAAACAAAATATGTGTATATGTAGTATACCAGTTATCTGGTTTCCATAGTACACTAGTACCCAACTGATATGGTGCGTCGTGAATCTTCGTTCGCACAGAAAAGAAAGTATGGCCCCGAAGATTAACGAAAGAATGCTTAAAACTGACAATGAACAATAGATCAGTACTATAAGGTTCATAATACACTGCAGCTGTTAGTTTGTCTCACTCGCAAGTCACGCCCCTCCGTACGGCGCGCTAACATGGCGGCAACTGCCGACCAATAGCGTTTTCCCGCGCTTGAAAATGTACCTTCTGCGCAGGTACATCGGCAAGTCATATCAGTTGGGTACTACTGTACATACGGCTACTGATCAAGCTATATATTTCTAGTATAAGCTGACCTCCCGTTGTACGGAAATCCTATACAATGCGAGATCAGCTTATACTAGAAATGTATGGCTTGATCTGTAGCCGTGTGTACAAGCTCTGCTTAGTATTATTTTTTTTTTAATTAAATGGGCTTGCGTTTGGCCCCTGACCCGCCCATAAGGGACGAAGACGAAGCCTAAGATCGAGAACGCTTACCCAGAAGGAACCTATTCACTCTGGCCTTGAAAGTCTCAAGGTTATATGAGTCAGGAAACACAGACGCCGGAAGCAAGTTCCACTCCCTTGCTGTCCGCATTATAAATGAGGATGCAAAACGCTGTGTCCGTATATTCGGTATGTCAACAACGTACGGGTGAAAATTTCGTCTTCGTCGTCTTGTGGTTCGGTGTAAAAATGGTAAGTTTGGGATCAGATGACTGGGTGTGAGGAATGTCCCAGGATATTTATTTATTAATATATTAGTTGGCTAGAAAAAATGATAAACGCTTTAAGACGGGGACTAAGCTCAATTTCACAAAAATGGGTTTCTTTGAGACGCGAGTATGACGCAACCCAATGAAAATACCTCACACAAAAAATAATGTGGACAGACAAGGGCCTGAAGAAAAATGTTAACCGAATAGAATATTGAAAAGTGCTTTGTATTCCCCACAAAAAAATCGTAAACTAGTGCATAAAAATAAACTTTGGCGTCGTAATTCTCTGTATTTTCAGCGACAACAACTAATTTTTTTTTGAGAATATGTTAGATACTGCATTATATTGAAATGTTAACCGGATAATTATTAAATTTAATGAGTATTTTCTGTATAATCTAAAGAAAACGCAAAAATAAATATCCAAGCGGCAACTAGTCATATTGTCAACACAAATATGATTTACAATTTTCAACCCTATTCCACGCTGTCTAAATGTAGCAATAGCTTACGCGGTTGTTCTTTAGTCGTCGGGCAACGCTCGACCTGCATGGTTGGTACCGGACGCTTTGTGTCGATTTTTTTTATAAGCATTTGAGTATTGCTCTATACAGATAGCAATAGAACACATATTCGTATGCCCTGAGTGCAAGCGTCCTTGGTCGAACGTCTTGGCGATAGCCGCATAACCATAGTATACATACAACAAAAACAAACATGAAGATAAATCAACTAATCCCAAGAATCTTATATCTATGGATATTTCATTACCTTATTATATCTGAAGACGAAAAATTTCACCTTTATTACGTCACACATACATTCTTTTTCAGTGACAACCATTGAATTATTACGCTATTCAATGGTGACAACGTTGTTAGCTATTTCAGGACAAACTTGGGACATATACATTTTATTATGTAGTTAGTTGACTTTCTACCACCTACTACTTTTAATTATATAGTCAACACAAATATGATTTACAATCTTCAACCCGTATTTTTTCGATTTGGAGTGGACAAACCCAAAAGTTAAAATTAGAAGTCATTGAAAGGGATGACAATTTCTGGAATCATAAAATGAAACATGAGTTGGTTCGATTTTATATGAACTGCCTTCTCCCAGACATACACGTGGCATGCCTATACACGATGGTATTGTATCAGTAATGCAAAGCAGTTTACTATTCGGGCAGATACAGAATAAAATTCAGTCAAGATTTCTAGATTTTTCTGAATTTAATACATCAGTAGCACGGAATCTTTGCCAAGCGCTTATCTCCTAAAAGCAGTGTTTCTCATTAATGTTTTTAGGCTCGTTGATGCGCTTGTAGTGTACCTAACTTGATTAGCCGTTCTTAATCGATCGACAAAGATAAGCAATTGCTGATGTGGACGGTATCCGGATGGGTGACCGTCTAGTGGTATTTCAACTCGAGCATTTTCCGTGCTTTAGGAGGCACGTTCTCGTAGAATCGAGGTTCTTTTTTATGCATGCGGTCTACCTTCCGTTCCGTCTTTGCACGCTCCATATTCACGGTCGCCAGATCTCGTAGAATCGAGGTTCTTTTTTATGCGTGCGGTCTACCTATGGTCTCATCTGAAGACTTTAAAGAAAACTCATAGGTAGAGGGTTGAAGGAAATTTACTAATTAATTACTATTACAAAAAATTATGTACAAAATGACGTGGAAAAATCGATAGAGTGACAAAACAAAAAGCTTTGTCAAATAAAGTTTAAATTATTATTTTTCTGTAGGGTATGAAACCTCTACACACGTAAAGCCGTTGTTCTCGGCTATCACTAAATTGTGTAAGTCGTTATGCTAGTTGGAGATCTCTTAGGCGGCTTGGAAACTCCAACGAAGTTGAACACTAGCCTATCTCCACCAATTTGCAGTGGCCATGCATGGTGGAATATCTGTCCATTCTTTTCAGTAGTATTCCTGTTACCTTTATTCTTATTTCACTCAGCAGTGATTATGTGCTGATGATGATGATGTTTGTTATGATTACTTCTGAATAGAGATTTAATGGTACTCTACGAAATGTCAATACGCTATACACGTTGATATCTCTAATATGTATGTATGTACTATCAATCTTCCCCATACCGTCATATTATGTAAAAAAAACATCACAGAAAATTACCAAGAACTTATTAAAATATTATATTTCCTTGCCATTTAACGTTAAATGTATCTGTTTACACCAAAATAAATTACATAAATTACAAGTAAATTATTATAAATTATAAATTACAAGTTAAATTACACCCGAAGGTGAGGATTATTTTTACCAATGATTGTCCGAAACGTGTCTTCAGACGTCGAGCACAAACCGCTGGCTGAAAGCGGCCGTGATTCTGTAAAGCTTGCTAAGATAGTACAATACAAGTTCTCATAGAATTACGTAAACGCGATAGTTACGTCAATTCTTTGCAAACTTTACACTCGGGGTACTGATGCCTACGTATGTGTGTATCGGCGAAGATTTGGCTGCGTTCAGTAAAAAATATATAACGGTTGTATCAATGTCCCCCTATTCCCTCTAATGGGAAATTAAATTTAAAGTCGCGGCAACTCACATACATAAAATATGGCAGCTTTAAAACTTGATCATATCATGGATTATTAGTAATCCTATCTCTTCGGTAGGTATGTAAAAAGGAGAATGACCATTTTCTAAGGGGAATTCCACTTCGAAAATGTTTGTGTCACAATGATTTATTTTTTATTTTGTAGAAAAAATACTATATTTTCATAATCAGTAAACAGTTTTAATTTTCTGACCCGGGTTTAAGAGCTTTTTTCTTTTTTCTGATGCAGAATTTAAGATTATAAAATGCAAAAAATGGCTATTTACATAGTTTGTTTTAGTAATTCAATGGTTTAGAATTAGTAAGTCGGTAATCTTAAGGTTTTTTAATGGAGGCCACTAAAAATACAATTTGTGTTTATTGTGATGTTTTGCAAAAGATTAAACGTAGGTATGCTAGACTTTTTGGCGGGATCTTGCAAAGTCACATAGCGTCTTCGTTTTATTTCCATAAATTCCTGTAATTTCAGGTTAATGCATATTATCAGTGGTGTTTTATCCAATAAAGATCAATCTATGTGCACACAAGTTCAGTGAAATTAATTATGTATATTGTGACTTTTCAAGTTATCTCAAAAGGTCCGTGAGAAGTTTTAGTACAATGACAACTATTTTACTAAAATATATCTGTTACGGACGGTGACTGATAGTGCGGACTATATGAAAATGATTTATTTAGTGACCAGAACTAAAATATAACTTGACACTGGCAAAAATAAGTCCTCATAAAAAAGATTTGGTAGCCAAACTTACCTATTCAAAATATAACTCGACACTGGCAAAAATAAGTCCTCGTAAAAAAGATTTGGTTGCCAAACTTACCTATTTATAATATAACTCGACACTGGCAAAAATGAGTCCTCATAAAAAAGATTCGGTTGCCAAACTTACCTATTTATAATATAACATGACAGTAGCAAAAATAAGTACTCATAAAATGGATTTGGTTGCCAAACTTAAAATTAAGAAGATTTTATTTTTCGTAAAATAAATTAATACTTTTAAGAAATTATTTTATGTTACTTGTTACTTTTTATAACTATACTATTATCGTAATAGGTTCTTACATTACATTCTGTTTGGAAAATAATCATTGTCATCAAACACAATTATAAATAAAATGTGTATTTGGCATTTCTGCTACCTTTAACCGACGAATATTATCTAATATCACTCTCGTAATTTCGTTTCATCATTACTAGCGTTATTCATCAGAAAAAGCTATATAGACCGTATTTAACTACGACAAACCTAAGGGGTACGAACTTTTTTGTATGGGAGCTGGCATAACCACCCGCCGCCATTTTGATTTTTTTTCAATGTGGCGGCGCACGGTGTAAGTGGTATATTTGGGTAGAGGACACTTATACAAACAAAAAATGTTAATCAATATGGTGACCTAAAGTGTCACGTCTCCGAGATATTTGGAGGTAAAGATCGCCATATGAGAATAACGATAATCATTAAAAATGAACTTATTACGTGTTTATATGCATTAGATTGTATTCAAATAATAGTTCCCAGGTTGATTTAACTTTTTATTAGAATATAGCAAAACAAATAGCACGAAAAAACAATATTCATTAGTTGGTTACCTACTAAACCGCATCGCTATATTCGCAATGAAACACAATGTTGTCAAGTAGCTCGGATCGTAGTGGTTAACTTGTTTTCCATGTCTCCGTTATTAAACAAAAATGACAATACTTGTCTTAAAATATAATGTTACCGAGATTTTGGAATATCGATGTATAAATAATATGAGAAGAATGACAATAGTTTAAAATTGATTAAGTTACAATTTATGTTATTGTTTTTAAGCAATAAACTGTGGTCAACTAATTATTGCATCACGGTTTTAAAAATAAAATAATACACATAATAGAAACAAGCCGTGACCTCAAACCTTTAAATAAAAGGATTTTTTTAAACTACTTAGGTAGCAAACAAACATGTATACGGCATGCCTAAGCGGTAAGCGCTTACCGTAGCCTATGGACGCTTGCAACACCAGGGGTATCACTCGCGCTTTGCCGACCCTACAGAAATATCTTCACACCTTTTTTAAGGAACCCCACGCTCCGTTGGGAAAACCACGGCGGGAGCTCATTCCATAGTCTAAGCGTCCGCGGAAGAAAGCTCCTTTCAGACCGCATAGTTCGAAACTATTTTGGTTCCAATGTGTGAGGATGGACTCCCCGTCAATGGCGAGACTTGCGATGGTAGAAGGTAGCCGTCATGGGCATCAGGTTAAACAATTCTACAGAACACTGTCCGTTGTACAAGCGGTAAAACACACATAAGGAGGCAAAATCTCTCCTCAGATTGAGGGGCCCTAAGCCGCTTGTGAGCTGGGGACCGTCGACAATTTTAATAGGACGTCGCTGAACCGAGTCTAAAGGCCCAAACTGGTATCCAGGAAAGAGCAGTACTCCATATAAGGCCGGACTTGCGACTTGTAAAGTTGCAGCCTTTGCCCCGATGTTAAGTACTGCGTCGTTCTGTTGAGCACTTCCAGTTTTTTGGAAGCTAGCTTAACCTTGTCTTCTAGACGGCCTATTGACGTCGTTAGAAATGTCGATGCCGAGGATCCCGATCACAGATCACTATATAGCTACAGATAGGACAATGCAGTTTCGTACAGTAGTTCCAAAAATATGCGCTTACGGCGTTAGTGTCGTTTAGGGATGTGAAATATCAACTATTCATAAAACCATTATCGACCTTGTTAATAGTGATGTACATATCGATATTTTTTCACTATCGACGTAGGTTCTTAGTAGGAAAATGAAATGAGGGTTCAATTTGCGCCAATTTCAAGATAGCTGAGTTTTAGCTAACTCAAAATTAGCGCTTATATTATATTTGAATGAAAACAAACAATTCATTTATTTACTTATTTATTTTCTTTTTCTTACATCTAAGAGCTTTGTATTTATGTTTGGCATATTTTTATGACACAAATCAATTTTGCCATTAATTTCTTTCGCATTACAGTATCGTTTCGAAAACGTATTTGAGGACGATGCTCTGTTTTCTAATGCCAATTTCTTCATGTTTGTAATAAAGCATCTGCATTTATCGGTAACTTTCCCCAAAGACCTCCGAACTGAAAACAAATTGCAACATGCATTACATAAATATTTCCTGTGTTCAGTGGTTGGCATACAGTTTATCATCACTTAACAAATATATATGTGGTAATCACATATGATTACAAAGAAATTTGGCAAGCTAGGCTATCTGCATGCCAAGTTTCATCGCGATCGAATCAGCGGCTTAGGCGTGAATCAAATAAAATCAAAAAGTATTTATTCAATTTAGGTCCTAATAAGGCACTTATGAATGCGTAACAAATAAACATACAAACAGAGTTACTTTCGCATTTATAATATTAGTATGGATGTCTATGCTGCTGCTGAATGCTCTTGAAATGGGGACCTTTTTAGACATATATAGGGTGTAACAGAAAGGGTATATACATCCGAAGGGGGTGAAGACTACATCAGGTACAGACTCTCTATAAAAAGTTTCAGCTCAAAATAATGTACTCAAAAATTCAAACCAAATTTTTGAATTCAAGTTTATTGAATTAAAATCACAACCAAAATGTTACCGGTCAATGAGGGTCATTATTATTTTGCGTCCCTTGCTAATATTAATATAAAATTTTATCTTCTGCGATCTGTGCGCCTTGTACCAAAAAAGTGGATTACTGTAATGTATATACACTTTCCGTTACACCCTGTATAATAGTTTGTTAGGGAAAATACCATGAGATTGATAAAAACCAGATCAATGGGATGAGGTGGTGTAATAAAATCGGGTAAAAATATCTTACCTGTATACTCTGTTTTACGTTTCTTTTGGTGTATTTTCCGTGTGTGTGGCTGCATCAGTGTTGCTGCTAAAAGCAAACAAAATATTACTATATTTTTTATACAACAGAGTCAGCAATCAGGCATATGGCCCGCTCGATGGTAAGCGGTTACCGGCCTATAGACAAAAATAGTATTATGTAGTATATTAGTTGTCTGGTTCCCATAGTACAAGCTCTGCTTAGTTAAGGATCAGATGGCCGTGTGAGAGGAATGTCCCAGGATAACATAAGAAAAATGACACAAAATTTTATAACTTTGTAGCAACAGAAACCACTCACTTTGGGATTCAAGGGTGTTGAGATGTTATCTGATGGTTTGTCACATCTGCTTGTTGATGGTGTTTCACTTGCTTCCAAGATATTGAAAGTAGTAGCGACCTCTGAAAATAAAACATAATGATTTATTATACCATTATACACCTATGAAGTTTATGGATATACCTATGTTTATTGATTAATAATGTGGCTGGAGAAAAATGCTATTGGATACTTGGATCGAATTTAATTCTGAAAAGACCTGAAATTCTAAAATCCTTAAATATTGGACCCAAAATGTGGTTATTAGGTATTGACTTAGGAAGTGACTGAAAATAGTAATGATGATAATTTTTTCATTATTTTTCAAAATAAAAATTAGGTTTGGTGTTCACATTGTTTCATTATATGGTGTATTATAGCGGCAATAGGAATACACATACAGTGAAAACTTCAATCGTCTACCTATTACAGTTCATAAGATACAGCCCACTGACAGAGGGACGGACAGTGGAATCTTAGTAATAGGATTCCGTTGGTACCCTTTGGGTACGGAACCTGAAAAATAAAGTTTACTTATAGAAAAAATAACTCAAATTTTATTATTACCTAGGGCACCAGCTGGATTTGCCAAAATGTCTTTGATGACTTCCATATTACCGTAGTAGTTATGATCAGTTAAGTGATCATCACCTGAAAATAACCAAAATGAAATCCATAAAGATTGTGTCTGCTAATTGGTACATTATAGATTTCATCCATCCAACTATAATAATAAAATCCAAGATTTGTTTCTATAACAAATTATCTGTGTACAGATTCAAAAAGTTGTTCAAACAGAATTTATGTAAAATAAAGTACTATAAAATAGGAATTTTGCACAAGACATTGGAGAATTTAGCCAGTCAGATTACATTTTAAGAGCGTAAATTTCAAAGCGAACGTACTTACCAGATAATGGCACCCCATGCTCGATTTCTTCATTAGAAAAAAGACATGGATAACCATCTTTGAGACGATTACCCTTGTCATCCAATTGGTATCTATCGAAGTGTTTCTGGCATAGGTTATTCAGTAACTGATCTTTTGATAGACGCAAGAAGTTCAGAATTCACTGGCACCAAAAATGATAGCCACAAAGACCTAAGTTTATCGTCCTTTGGTAAATTATAAAGGCGATGAGTTTCGATAAAGTACAACCGACGACACAGTACTTAATAGGAGCCATAGTCACAGAACAAAGCACGTGAGCACCGCTCGGTAGGATTCGGTTCGAGCAAGGATAGACTTCAAATTATAATTAAACTCAACTCAAGCAATAAAGCAAGGAAAATATTATAACCGGCATTTACTTATGCTTCGACACACATGACGTATTTTCTTGTCATAATTTGACATTACCGACGGACAAAATGGCTGCCAAAAAACATGGCCGCCAAAAATAGCGACAGTGGCGCTATGACGTATTTTTTGGAACTAAAGCTGTCGCAGGCCTGATCCCGATGCTTTAACTGATGTTCGTGTTCTGGAATTGTGAAGTCACAGAAAATGGGGTTTTCTTAGCGGTGAACGACTTGAGTCTTAGTGGGGTTGAAATGGACTAGGATTAGTCGACCGTAATCGGAGACACTAGTTAGTGTGCTCTCGATTTCAGAATATTTGCAATGAGCGTCCTCTGTACAATGAATGCCGTCAATAGACAGCATTTCATTGATATGCAACAGAAACAGTGTTTGGGACAGTACAGACCCTTGCGGGACGCCAGCATTTATGTCTCTCAGCTCGTATGCATCTGCTGGACAAAAAATTGACGACCCATTTGCATAGTCCCTCGGGAAACCAATATGCTGGTAACTTCGTTAGAAGACCCCAGTGAAAGACCCGATCGAACGCCTTCGCCACCTTGACTCTCGATGGCGAGTGACCACTCGGCTGGTGACCTTCTAGTGTATACATAGACACATCAAATAGAGATACACTAGAAGGTCACCAGCCAAGGGACTATGGTGGAAGCCATATTGTCGGTCACTCAACAAATCGTGATCCTCTAGGTATCTCAAGAGCT
Source organism: Polyploca ridens (assembly GCA_951394255.1). Taxonomy (NCBI): domain Eukaryota; kingdom Metazoa; phylum Arthropoda; class Insecta; order Lepidoptera; family Drepanidae; genus Polyploca; species Polyploca ridens. The sequence continues at coordinate 5,126,671 of OX596265.1, read as the reverse complement.
GCGTGTTGATCACTCGCTCCATGCCATTGGGGAAAATGGGAGATGATGGCAATAGGCCTGTAATTAATCGGGTCTGATCTATCGCCCTTTTTGGGCATTGTGTGCACGTGAGCAGTCTTCGACGAAGACGGGACTTTCATTTAGTAGAAGTTTTATTAGGTCGGGTCGGGCCGACCGCGGGACTGGGTTTTTTTTATTTATTTTCAACACACTCGCTCGTAAAATAACATTTATTGCACCGCTTTTAGTATCTTAATGCAGCTTATTACCCATTTGTGCTTTTTACTTTACATTACCGCACAGTTTTATGAAGGTATAATCCCGATTATGATAAGTTTGTACCTCACTGCAAGTGATATGTGTAGGTAGACCAAGCATTCTTAATTTAAACGGGTAAAATAGTTTGACAGCTCACCGCTGTCAAAAAAAACCTTGCGTGCCATATTTGTAAACGTTCTCATTGTGTTGATTTGATTATTATCAAAAAATCAACTTAAAAAAATACATGTCTGTTTTTTTCCTCGCAAGTGTGTTGAAAAACGTCGTATGACACGCTTGTTGCATTGATTATTACACTCTCGGCTCACTTATTGCTTTCGCCTACGGCTCACGCGCTTAATACGCCTCGAGTATTAATAACCAACTTTGCACACATGTATAATAATGTACTATTACGTCGCTATTGCAATTTTGGCGCCCAGGGAGCATTACTTAGCGATCTTTAGTTTCAATTAACTTGGTAACATGAGATTTTAGGACAAGTGTTGTCATTTTTGTTTGTATAATAATGACAAGATGGAAAACAAGTCACGATCCGAGCTACTTTGACAACATTGTGGTTCATAGCGAATATTACGATGCTGTTTAGTAGGTAAGTAATTAAAAATATTGTTTTTCCTGCTCCTAGTTTAACTCTCTACTAAAAAATTGATAAATCAACCTGGGAACTATTATTTGAATACAATAGAATGCATATAAACACGTAATAAGTTAATTTTTAATGATTGTCGTAATTCTCATATGGCGATCTTTACCTCCAAATATCTCGGAAACGTGACACTTTAGGCCACCATATTGATTAACATTTTTTGTTTGTATAAGTGTCCTCTACCCATATATACCAGTTTCATCGTGCGCCGCGACATTGAAAAAAAACTAAAATGGCGGCGGCTAGCTATGCCACAAAGGTTCTAACCCCTTTAACACCTGGCAACATTCGATATTAATAAAACTGTGATTCGAATGGCGTACGGTTTCAGATATCTGTGGTGCGGAAGGCGTACCTACAGGTGTAAAGGAGTTCAAGCGAATATATTATTAATGCTGTTTTTAATCCTCGGGATAGAAAAATATTAATATTTTGTGAATGAACATAATAAAATAAGACTTGATATTTGAATCATATTTAATTGAGACACGCGATGACACAATAGTGGGCCCAAATATGGTCAATCCCTTTGGTTTATATACCTTTTTATCTATAAAATAATTTTTTACACGTTTTGTAACAAAACGTCATTTTCAATCATATTTAACCGGGAGCACATTTCAGCGGAGGGTGCAATACGAATTGTGAGCAGTTTGCTCAGTAGTGGTGAACAGTTTAAGTTACATATATTAGGTCATTACATATGAAATTGGCGTTTTGTACGGGAGGAATATAAAGTCAATTTTTATTTTGTAAAATATATTTAATAAATCAAAGTATGCACCGTTGTTATCTATGCACTTTTGCCATCCCATAGGTAGTTTATTGATCCCTTTACTAAAAAACCATGGGGGCGAGAATTAATAAACTCTTTGAAGGCGGTTTGGACTGCCGCATCGGAGTAGAATTTTTTTCCTTGTAAAAAGTTTTCCAAATTCCGGAAAAAATGGTAATCTGTTGGAGCAAGGTCCGGGGAGTACGGTGGATGTCACAAACATTCCAATTGTAGCTCATCTAACTTAGCGGTTGTTTGTTGTGCAGTGTGTGGTCTTGGGTTGTCGTGAAGCAGCAGTGGCCTAGAGCGATTGACCAATCTCGGTTGTTTAGCAGCTAGTTCTTTCTTCATGGTTTGCAGTTGCTGACAATAGATATCTGCCGTAATCGTTTGGCCAGATTTTAGAAACCTGTAGTGAACGACAACGGCGCTAGTCCACCAAACACTCAAAAGTAACTTTTTCTGAGTCAATTTTCGTTTAAGGCAGGATTTGGCTGGGTCTCCAAGGTTCAGCCATTGCGACGAGCGCTTCCGATTATCGTACAGTATCCACTTTTCATCACAAGTAATGATTCGATTTAAAATCCCTTCATTATTGAGTCGGTTGAGCAAAGTAACACAGCAGTTGACGCGTGTTTGCAAGTTCGATTCACTCAATTCATGAGGTACCCATCGTTCAAGTTTTTTTACTTTCCCGATTTGCTTCATGTGGATTAATACAGTTTTATCACTTACCCCGAAGCCTGCAGCTATCTCTGAAGTGCTTTATAATGGATCCGCTTCCACAATAGCCTTTAATTCTTCATTTTCCACTTTGGTCTTCGGCCGTCCACGGGGTTGGTTCTGAAGGTCGGCTTTTCCGGAACGAAAACGTTGAAACCAAAAACGTACAGGGAATTAATATGGCTTACCGATGTACCTGCGCAGAAAATACATTTTCAAAGTGCGGGAAACGCTATTGGCCGACAGCTGCCGTCATGTTAGCGCGCGCCGTGCGGAGGGCCGTGACTTGCGAGTGAGATAGAACTAACAGCTGCAGTGTATTATGAACCTTATAGTAGTGATCTAAGGTTGATTGTAAGTTTGAAGCATTCTTTCGTTAATCTTCGGGGCCATACTTTCTTTTCTGTGCGAACGAAGATTCACGACGCGCCATATAAGTTGAGTAATACTGTACCGTGCTTTCTTTTGCGACACCAGCGCCGTACACATAATTAATCTTTCGAGCTGTTTCTGCAGCACTGGTGCCACGGCAGAACTCGTACTCGTAAATATACCGATATTTCATGTTTTCCATTGTGCGGTAATAAGCGACGCCAAAGAAAAAAATAATGAGGAAAATTTATAAATTTGAATTTGGAATTCTTAACCAAAGAGGAGATATTTGAGATCAAAGTGGTCAGTACGACAAAACGCTAATTTCATATGTAAGGACCTAAATAATTTATACTGTTATGAAAATAAATAGATAGATTATTATATGTCTAATATCAATGATATTTTTTTTTGAAAATTGTTCATCGTCTCATATTATGTATCAACATGTCAATACATTAAGAAATCCGTATCTATTCTGATTTCCTTACATATACTATGCAATTTTCCAAAAGTACACACACATCAGTCATTCCACATTCTAGGTTGTGTGAGTGCATTCGTCGTTTGAAATCGTGAGCTGTCCGCGCCTTAAATGAAGAAAGCGAAAAAACTGGTCTTAAAATGAATGAAAATAAAACTAAAATATTGACAAACAGCCGAATGAACACTATAAACCTTAACGGAAGACCACTTGAATATGTAGAAAATTATGTCTACCTAGGAAAAAAGTATCATTCGATGATAAAAACGAAGAACAAGAGGTCGAACGCCGCATTAATATAGGCTGGAAAAGGTTCTGGTCCTTGAAGGAAATTCTGAAAGGGCAATTTCCCCTACACCTAAAAAAAACCGTTCTGGATACCTGTATTCTGCCTAATATCACTTACGGATGCCAGACATGGACGTATAATACTAAAATAAAAACCAAAATAGTAAAATGTCAAAAGGCAATGGAAAGAAGCATACTAAAAATACGACGAGTACATAAAATAAGAAGCGAATACATAAGACGGAAAACGAAAGTTATAGACACCTTACATTATGCTTTAAAACTGAAATGGCGGTGGACAGGACATATAGCAAGATACACAGACAAAAGGTGGACATTAGAGACAACGGTATGGGAAGGACCGACCGGAAAAAGAAGAAGAGGGCGCCCTAGAAAAAAGTGGATAGAAGACATAACAGCCGTAGCAGGAAAAGAATGGACAACAAAGGCAAGAAACAGAGAGATTTGGAACAAGCTGGAGGAGGCCTATACCCGTGAAGGGGTTCCGATCAATGATAAAGATGACAGTACATAAAGATAGCGATTAAAATGAAATTTGTCCAAACAGATTAAAGAAATAAATAATACAATTAGTGCTATTTTTAAGATGAGATGTATTTTATTTTATTTAAACATTTTTGATGCATGTAATAATTAGATTGGAAATAAATGGGCTTTATTATTATTTATTATTATATTAGTTGGCTCAGTATAACTTTGAGGCGCTTGATTCGTCTGGATTCCTGTACGGTGCAACCGTGCATTATTATACTAACATCAGCATTTTACGCGTCATTCACAAAACCATCAATCAATTAAAACAGTTCACGTTTCGACCTATACCGCGGCGGGCGCGTACTCATTATCATAGCATCAGCATAGCAATCTTAGTCTCAATTCACTATCATTTTAATTATATTTCAAATTTATAATAAACAGTTTTCTATCATATTTTAACTCTTTTAATATCTACAAGGTGTACCCCGTACATCTTTTTGGTCCTTCGAGCTTATCGAACAGGCGGGGCCACTTCGCGAGTGATCAGTTAACGTGAAAGTGACAGTAATTCGTGTTAGTGGTTTCACCAAGCACCAGTTGGATTTTACACCATTGGACTAGCATAGCAAAGCATTACATCATCAATATCAGATTTGAATCAAGCACTAGCAATCAAGAGTCTTACAAGATCATCCTCAGCAAGCAGCAGCAGGCCGGAGCATCAAGGCTCGGCTAGTATCAGCAAATATCAATCAAGACCAAACCCTCGGTCATCATCAGCAATCAACAAATCCAGTTTGGCGCCAAACTATCAGCATTATCAACAGCAATATCAACAGCAATATCAACAGCAATATCAACAGCAATAGGGTCAAGCAGACCCTACCCAGCATCTTCAGACCAGGCTCAGAGCCAGGTCACTAGCAGTAGCAGTATCAAAAGTAAGATCTTTCCTTTTGTAATATCTCAATTTGCAAATTAATCATGGAAGGTCTAATAGCAACGCAGTATCAAATAATTGAAGGGGTACAAACACTCCTTCGAAATTTCAAAAAGGATGGCCCTGACCGTAAGACTCCTGAGCATATCAAGAGAAGATTGGAAACCCTCAATTCTTACTGGAACGAGTTCCAATCTAACCACGAGAAATTATGTGAATCTGATGACAGGTCTCACGACTATTTTAAACATAATTACTTTCAGCAAGCATTAAATTATTATAGTGAAACTCATGCATATTTTCAAAATTATTTAGGTCCTCTTGCCGAGGAGAAGCCTAAAACTCCCTTATTAAAACCAGCGACTCCACTAGCGACAAGTTCCGTAAATCCTCTCGACCATCAGCGGCCATTGACACCCGTAGGAGAAAAAATAGTAGCACCAACTGTATCTCGAGGCACTTCGAGTCAAATCGGCGAGATGCTTCGGAAGCAAAATACGAATTTCAAAGCATTTATGAGAACATTGAATAATATTAACCTTGACCTCATCAACGAAAAGTGGGAGTTTGAGGATGTATTGAAAACCCTACAAACAAGGTGGTCTACTATAGATAATCTGCATTGGGAGATCGATAACGAATCGATTGTGCCCAATTTAGAGTACGAACAAACATTTACGAAACACGAGGAGAAATACAACACTATCAAAACATCAATAAATAGAAAATTGTGGTCAGAATCGCATAGAGAAAAGTCAACACCAAAGTTGGATATTCCTTCATTCAGTGGGAACTACCATCAGTGGGTTTCATTCAAGGATTTATTTAACGAAGCGATCCACAACAATCGATCAATGTCAAATGCACAGAAGATGCAATTCCTGAAAAGCAAGCTTAAAGGGGATGCTGAAAAAATCGTCCAGCATTTACTTATCAGCTCCGACAATTATACCGTTTGTTGGGAGATTTTAAACCATAGATTTAATAACATAAAATTAATTTTCACGTCCCACGTAAATATTCTCATGAATTTACCAACTATGACACAGCAATCGGCAACAATAATAAAGAAAATACATGACACCACGAACGAATGTCTGTATGCAATCAAAAATTTAGGTGTGGACATCTCTACGTGGGATCCTCTTATCGTACATATATTATCGCAGAAGTTTGACTCTGAAACCCATAATGACTACATACAATCATTATCAAATCCTAGGGACTTGCCGACCCTGAAGGATCTCTTGGATTTTATGGAGAGCAAGTTTACGTCCCTAGAGTCATCTCAACGTAAACAAGATTCATCTAAATCAACACAGCAACGCGAAACAACATCATATTTGAAGAAAAATCATTTTTATAAATCATTCAGCAGCAATCAAAATATATCAAATCAGTCACAAACGCCAAATTTCGCAACGAAAACAGGATGTCCATTCTGCAAAAAAGAACACGGCATATTTCATTGCGACAGCTTTCTCAAGTTACATCCGTTTGAAAAGCGTAACACAGTTGCGAAATTAAATTTATGCATTAATTGCCTACATGACCACAATGGAAAAAATTGCATATCGGAAAAACGATGCCGCGAGTGCAATGGTCGACATAATACGTTGATTCATGACGCGTTCGTAAAGCGATCGAATGCAGGGTCAGATACTCGAAAAAATGGCACACACGTGGCCCAATGCGACAGCGATGAAGTTGAAGAGGAAGAAGAAGTTCTTCTCGCTACATCATTGATCAAAATACAAGCAGCAGACGGATCATATCACACAATGCGAGCACTCATTGATCAGGGCTCGCAAGCATCTCTTATAACCGAAAATGCAGCTCAAATTTTACTATTACCAAGACAGCAATACAAGGGAGTCATTTTCGGCATAGGCGAAAAAGAAAACAATTGTAAAGGCGCAATTAAAGCCACATGTTTATCAGTCTACGACAACTATCAATTTACTACAGATATGTTTGTTATGAAACGGTTAATCAACAATTTACCAAATCAATCATTCAAGAAACCATCATGGCCGTCCTTGGAAACTGTACAGTTAGCAGATCCGGACTTCAATATTAGTCGTCCAGTCGATCTTTTGTTGGGGTCTAAAGTTTACAAAAGGATCATTTTGGGTGGATTCATATCGGCCGAAGATGAATCACACCCTATAGCACAGCAAACACGACTTGGTTGGATTTTAAGCGGCGATATCAAATCATTTAATTGCAGCGTCGTATTAAACAATGTCGAGGATATCCAGAAATTTTGGGAAATAGAGGATATTAGCAATAATTCGAGCTTGTCAGAAGAAGACTACCAGTGCTTGCAGTATTACAAGTCATCGACTACGCGGCAAGATGACGGAAGATACATCGTGAGATTACCTCTAAAGACAGATGCTAAAGAAAATTTGGGAGAATCTAAACCTACAGCAATAGCACAATTTAGGCAATTAGAAAGAAAATTTATCAAACATGAAAATATTGCTAAAGATTATAAAATATTTATGCAAGACTACATAGACCGCGGCCACATGCGTGAAACATCCGGTAATCAGATATCAGGCTATTATTTACCGCATCATTGTGTGCACCGCGCCGACTCCACGACAACAGCACTACGTGTCGTTTTTAATGCGTCGGCAAAAACGTCCACGTGCCATAGTTTAAACGATGTCATGTACCGTGGCCCAAATCTTCAACAAGATTTGTTTTCATTAATTCTCAAGTGGAGACAATATCAGTTTGCATACACTGCTGATATTGAGAAGATGTTTCGCCAGATTCTGCTCCACGAGGAGGATCAGCAATATCAAAAAATTATATGGAGGTCTTCCTCAAGGGAGGCACTTCGTGAATATCAATTATCAACCGTGACTTACGTTACGGTACAAAAGCAGCACCATTCTTAGCAATGATGACATTAAAGCAACTAGCCAGAGATGAAGGTCACAAGTATAAAGAAAGTCAAGCTGCAAAATTCCTAGAAGAGCATTTTTACATGGATGATCTTCTCGGAGGAGCTCACAGCATCCCAAAGGCTAGACAATTACAGATTGATTTGATAAATTTATTAAAATCAGGAGGGTTTAACCTGCGAAAATGGGCTTCAAATGAACCCGATTTGTTGAGGCTCGTTAGCACAGCAAGTAGAAGTGAGCAGACCTTTGACTTCAAACATCAAGAGTCTACTAAGGCTCTAGGATTGCGCTGGAATCCTCATACGGATCAATTTGCATTTGATTTAAAATTTGATTTATCAGCTAATAAACAAACAAAACGTTCTCTTTTGTCAGATATATCCAAGATTTTTGACCCTTTAGGATGGCTCACTCCAATAACAACTAAGCTAAAGCTCTTATTTCAAAGGCTTTGGACGTGCAATATACAATGGGACGATGAACTTCCTTACGAAATAATTTGTGATTGGTCAAAAATAAAGCAGGATTTAGATAATATTAGCAAAATTAAGATTCCAAGATGGTTGCAAATTCGTGAGGGTGACGTCATAGAATTGCATGGCTTTTGTGATGCGTCTATGAAAGCTTACGCTGCCGTAGTGTATTGCAAAATACGTAAGCAAAATCAAACTAGCACAATTGTATTAGTTGCAGCAAAATCAAGACTAGTACCACCGAACAAGAGCATTACGTTACCACGACTAGAACTCAGTGCAGCCCTTTTACTATCAAAACTAATACAAAAGGTAAAAGAATGTTTATGTGATTATGAAGTTAAAATATACAGCTGGTCCGATTCGACAGCAGTATTAGGATGGCTTCAGGGAGATCCGAGCCGCTGGAAGTCATTCGTAGCAAACAGAGTCACTCAGATTATAGAGATTTTACCATCGAACAGCTGGCACTATGTAAAGTCATCTGAAAACCCAGCAGACTGTGCCAGCCGGGGTATAACAACAGAGCAGCTGTATCAACATCCTCTATGGTGGCATGGGCCAACCTGGTTACCAAAATGTATCTATCAAGATGAAAAACATGTTTACATCACTGAGGAAGAAAGGAAGAATACACAACAATCAAACGTCACTATAAACCCGCGTGACGTAACAAATGATGATATCATAAGCAACATTATAACCAAACACAGCAGTTTTACACGAGTGACGCGCATACTAGCATGGGTATTGCGAATCAAATCGCAAAACAAGCAACCTTATCTCACAGTACAAGAGCTCAGAATGGCTCAACAGAAAATTATCAAGCATATTATACAGCATGAATTTTACGAAGATATTGATCACTTACAAAAACACGGAAATATTAATTCCAAAAGCAAGTTACATAGCTTAAATCCGTTTCTCGATAAAGAGGGAATGCTAAGAGTTGGAGGGCGACTCAAAAATGCTCACATTAGCCAAAACATGGTCCATCCTCTCATCATACCACACAGCAGTCATTTAACAAACTTACTCATCGACCATGCACACAGAATGAAGTATCATGGCGGTACTCGTGTTACACTAGCATGGCTCCGACAAAAATATTGGATTGTTGGAGGAAATAGAGCAGTTAAAAAGCGCCTACGTAATTGTGTTCGATGCAGAAAGCACAATCCTATTAAGCAAGATCAATTAATGGGTGATCTACCAGAGTCCAGAGTTAATCCATCAAGACCATTTCAGCATACGGGTGTGGATTTCACTGGATACATAGATGTCAAATCAAGTAAAGGTCGAGGCATTAAATGCACCAAAGGTTATATTGCAGTATTTATATGCATGGTAACAAAAGAAATTCATTTGGAACTGGTGTCCGATCTTACCTCCTCAACATTCTTAGCAGCAAGAAGAATGACAGCAAGACGAGGAGCGCCTAGTCATATTTACAGTGACAATGGCACAAATTTTGTAGGAGCAAGCAGATTATTGAAGCAAGAAAGTATAGATTTAAAAGCCATCATTAGCAAAGAATTTTTATCAGATGTCAGTCAGATGGACATCGAATGGCACTTCAACGCTCCGTCATGGCCCAGTGCTGGAGGACTCTGGGAGGCTGCAGTAAAGAGTCTCAAATACCATCTACGTAGAGTGATCGGTGAGCAAAAACTCACATTCGAGGAGTTCTCCACCCTACTTACACAACTAGAAGCGTGCCTCAACTCCAGACCACTGAGTGCGTTGAATGAAGACCCTGACGACATGGATTATTTAACACCTTCTCACTTTTTAGCAAGTGGTCCAGTTTTAACAATCATTGAAACTGAACGTGATGGACGAACGAGATGGCAATTAGCACAAAAGATCTTCCATGACATATGGAAGAGATGGAGATCCGAATACATGTGTCAGTTATCGGCAAGAAGCAAGTGGCAGACTCAGCAACCAAATATCAAACTCGACAGTGTCGTCGTTATACATGATGCGAACCTGCCCGCGGGGAAATGGGCGTTAGGCAGAGTCATTGAACTCCACCCCGGCAGAGATGGATTCGTACGAGTAGTCACACTTAAAACAAAAAACGGTGTTATCAAAAGACCAATCACAAAAGTATCCATTCTACCTGTTGCCAACGAAGAGCACAAAGAACTTAGCAGGCAGAAAAATTGCAAAAATCCAAGTAATGGAGATAGTTCGTCTGCAACTCATAATAGATCAAATCGAGCAGGCACAAGAAGCAAATTTTGCAATTTTATTACATTAACATTAATGTTATTTTCATTTATCATGCCTATAGCACAAGGTGCCTACAACATATCAAATTTCAAAACAAATCAAAGCCTTTACTTTGATAAAATATCAGAGATGCATCTGATTCGTGACGAATGGAAGATTGTAGTGTACTACAATATGGACCCTTATTGGGAAAGTTCTGAGTTATTCCAGAAGTATATCAGTCATATGAGAACCATATGTGCGAGACAACAACAACAAACAACATGTGACGCGGTCCTATTACAATTAAATCACGGTCACGGTGAGCTCGTACACTACGATCAGCTGTTACTTCGTCAGCAATTTAACGCGCGTACTCGGTTACGTCGCGGTCTTATCAATGCAATAGGAAACGTTGGAAATAGTCTCTTTGGAATTCTAGACGACAATTTCGCTAAACAATATCAAATAGATATCGATCTTATCAGACAAAACCAGCATCATCTTGCAAACCTGTGGAAGAATCAGACTACAATAATTGAAGCAGAATACAATTTCCTAAAAAGGATGGAAATTACTATGAACATGCAGCACAAATCATTTAATAAACATTTAAATAGCTTAGAGAAAGCGACCAATGTTTTGAATCAAGAAGTCCAGAAGGTAGAAGATATGAGCGAATTTACTTTGTCATCAATTATAGCAAACAGCATCTTGATCAACCTGAAAAGCATTCAAAATACCCTCCTTGATACAATTACAGATGTATCTCATGGTAAATTCGACATTCATCTATTATCACCTAATCAGCTTAGGAATGAATTGAGCATTATTTCTGGACACCTATCAAAAGATTTGTCATTACCAATTCAAAATGTTAACTTTGACATATCAAATATTTATCATTTATTGAAGGTCAGAGCAAAGGTCACAAAGCAATACCTCATCTTTGAAATAAAGGTTCCTCTTGTAACCCGAGACAGTTACGACATCTATCAACTTATTCCGCTACCACAAGCAATCAAAACAAATATGGTAAACATCATACCAATTGCCGACTATCTAGCAATGAATATTCAGAAAGATTCGTATATACCTATGACAGTAACGGATTTACAGATGTGTATCCAATTTGACCAAACAACAAGATTGTGTCAATTGCATAGACCAATTCATCAGCTTAAAACAGATGAAAACCTATGTATCCAAGATCAAACAAGCAAATGCAAAATCAACACAGATATCTGTACTGACTTTTGGAAACAACTTGATCGAATAAATACATATTTATTCTTTTGTTGCGGCCAATGCCCGCTACGTATCATATGCGGTAGTCAAGTTACCGTAGAGCAAATTAGCGCAGCAGGTGTTTTATCACTCGGGAATGAATGTGTCATCAAAGGAGAGTCATTCACTATTTACGCACATAATCCACGCTACAATGAAATTGAAACGCAAGCAGAATTAATTAAGCTGGAAATCGCTCCTATTAATAATATTATCAATATAACAATTCCCCGGAATATTTTTGAAACACCAGCAGATCAGATGGAGATTAAGGAAAATCAAAGGAATCTAAAAGAGATCAGCAATGAAATTACACAAATGAAAACTGAAGAGGCAGAAATAGAAACAGTTACTTATCATGACGTCCATCAGTACACCGTCATTTACCTATTGGTTGGAGCCTTCGGATCAGTTGGCGTTTACTTGGTGTGGCGTCGCGTGCGTCGGAGCAAACGCTCCTACGGCACGCAGCCACCAGCCGGCCTCACCTCCGCCGGCCTCATCGTCGCCGGTCTCACCGCCGCCCGGCCTGTGGTGCCGGAGCCTTCGCCGCGTGGGCAGCTCAACGATAGTGCATGTGCTAGTGTACCGTGCGCGAGTGAATGTGGTAATCGGTGCGCGAGTGCAAATTCAAATTCAAATCAACAGAGTGCGCGTGTACTAAACAAGGCAACGTCGCCTATTATTAACAAAATAAAATACAATTGTGACTAACCCGTGGTTAATTATATAAATTGTTCAATCACCTTGTAATCAAAATTGTTTAATCACCTTGTAATTAAAATAAGAGTCACATCCATCAACATCAGCTTTCCTCATCTCTCGCCCGGGAGCATGTACGGTGCAACCGTGCATTATTATACTAACATCAGCATTTTACGCGTCATTCACAAAACCATCAATCAATTAAAACAGTTCACGTTTCGACCTATACCGCGGCGGGCGCGTACTCATTATCATAGCATCAGCATAGCAATCTTAGTCTCAATTCACTATCATTTTAATTATATTTCAAATTTATAATAAACAGTTTTCTATCATATTTTAACTCTTTTAATATCTACAAGGTGTACCCCGTACATTCCACTTTGTTATAATTTGCTGTTTTCCAATCCGTATAACAACGGTATTTTATAAAATTAAATACGAGTCATCATCCATATTCCATCATTGTAGATAGTAAAAGAGCTCCTAGTCCGCGAGGGTTCAGGCGGCGGCAACTCTTCGGGCGTGGAGTGGTGCGATGAGGAGGATCTGCCCGAGGAGACCCGCTGCAAGCTGGAGGGGCTCAAGTGCATGGCGCGCTGGCTGCTGGGGCTCAAGCGGGACGAGCTCTCCGCGCAGAAGACCTTCAGGATGCTCAACGCGTTCATCCTACACAAAGGGGATCTCTTGCAGGTCATTACACTTTCTATTCAACTTTCTGTTATTATGGTGCAGTTTCGAGGAAGAAATAATATGACATTGGCCCTGATTCTGTTGTTCACAACTAAACTAATTTTAATCTCACTATGTCTCTTTCTAACAAAGAACATAAAGAAAAGGATGTAAGAAATAGGGATGTTGCCTGGGTAAAAATATAATAATTCTAATTAGTCCGTCAGTTAGATTATGAAAAAATATTGGACACGTATTTTTTGCTTTACAAAATCATTAACAATTGACGAAGATAAAGCGCGACTAAGTTCTGGAGTGGGGGCTCGTGACGTCACTTGTTCCTAAAAAGTGTACCACACCGTGACGTCACGCGGAACTTCAACACACGATATCTTCGTATTTTTTTGGTTAATTGAGAAAAGAAAAAATACGTGTCTAATATTTTTTGATAACGTAAATTAGTCTAATGCTTGTTTTCAATATAAATTTAGTCGCCATCTATCGTGGTTACGCCTAAATACACGCAAAATATTACGGCAAAGATTAATTTTACAACATAAAATATGTTCTATCCTTTTTCAATAATGTTCGTAAGAAAGAGATGAGATGTGACTAAAATTAGTTTAGTGCGATTTATAACAGAATCGGCACCATTGACAAGAATTATGACAATCATCAAATTAGCTGAGTCGTAGAGAAGTGAACAAGGCTGGCCGGGTTTTCGTACAAATTGACTCGTGCGCACTATTGCGTTTCAAGTGTTGTTGGGCCTGAACTTGTTGCAGGTAATTTTAAAATTTATTGAAGTGCTATTATGGTTCGTTATCGACGGGCCAGTTGGCGCAGTTGGCTAAGATTCACCTTACGCGCCGCAGGTCGTGGGTTCGATTCCCACACAGGACCTGCATTTGTGTGCATGAACATCTCTGTATGTCCTGAGCCTGTAATTATGTATATTAAGTATGTATTTACAAACAAAAAGTAGTATATGTATTATATCAGTTATCTGGTTTCCATAGTACAAGCTCTGCTTAGTGTGGGATCAGATGACCGTGTGTGAGGAATGTCCCAGGATATTTATTTATTTTATTATATTTTAGTTTATATTCAACTGTTATTATGGTGCAAGGAAGTTTCAAAGAAGGAATTTTAAGAGAGGTAGAGTGTAGCTAAGAGCAGCTCGCCTGGGGAAGTACACACGGCAACACATCAAGCTATACATTTCCAGTATAAGCTGATCTCGCATTGTATAGGATTTCCCTACAATGAGTGGTCAGCTAATATTGGAAATGTATAGCTTGATCTGTAGCCGTGCGTACCTTACAGAATACCGCAGCCAAATAACTTTATGTTGTGTGCCTGCGCGTGAGTAAGGTCGCCAGAACTCATAGGGGAGGGGGGAAAGGTCGGTAACGCGTGAGCGATGCTTCGTTTGTTGCAAACGTCCATGTCGCTACGGTGACCGCCTACCATCAGGCGGGCCGTATGCTTGTTACCGCCTTAATCGTATAAAAAAATGACATTTCATAATTTTTGACATTCGACAAGAATATTTCAATCATCAAATAAGCTGAGTCTTAGAGAAGTGAACACGGCTGGCCGCACTTTGACCGCGTTTTCGTACAACTTGACTCGTGCGCACTATTGCGTTTCAAGTGTTGGGCCTGAACTTGTTGCAGGTTATTTTAGATTTTATTGAAGTGGTATTATGGTTTAGTTTCAAGTGTTGTTGGGAACTGTGTTCATCATATAAGAGGGATATATTGTATATGTGTTTATTGTAAACTTTATTTTTCTAGCAAAATCGCTTATCAAAAGCGGAGATGGCGCATTTGAGGCTCGCGGCGGGTGCGGCCATGTTGAAGATCTGCGAACAGAAGGGAGTCGGGGATCAGTTCACCGCTGAACAGTTCTATAACCTCTCGCATCTTATTATTGTAAGTTATCATATTTAAATAATGGAAATGTTATAACGGGTGGTGATTACGTGATGGCCTATGTTGGTTAGTCATGCTTAACAACTTTTACTATGGGACAAACACAAAAATAAAAAATAAAAAAAAATCTTTTTTTTGTTGTTGCTTTCTTCTAATTCTGTTTTGGTCCCATGGTAAAATTTGTTAAGCCTGACTAACAATAAAGTTTTCGAAAATATGTCATCTCGAAATCTCCACCCGGCATAAATCCTGAGCATAGGCATATTGAGATGATGTAATAAAATAATATATTAATTTCAGGACGATGTACCACAAGTGCGAGAAGCGTTTGCAGCGAAATTACATAAAGGACTTTCAAAGGTAATTTTGTTATTTAATGTTTTGGATAAGAAAACTTTCCCAAATCTTTCCACTTGAAAGTACTATAAGTCAAAAACAGCAGTTCTGAACAACGATAATTTTCTTGATTAAAATGTATATGAATCAACTAATTTTGTGTATGGCACAGTGTAAATAAGGGGAACAGTATTTCAGTGTTCAGAACAGTGGTATTGTAAATTTTAATTAATAATAACCCAATAAAATACAAATAGATAGTACCTAGACACTCAACAATAATGTACTTATTATCAGTAATGTACTACATTACATCTCAGTCAAGTGTATTCTACTACCAATCCTACAGTAGAAGCGGGATAAATAATACAGAGTCGCGGCGCGGACTTAGGGTGCATTTTGATTCAATACGAGCGCCGCAACAGTCGGTAGGTGATTATAACGAAGGTCGCATCCAGGCGTGCGAAGTATTATGATCGTAACCGACCTTGTAACTAAGTTTAAACTCGCATGTTTGCTATCTGAAAGTTATCCTTCCGTTGTACTATTATTTATTCTAAGCTCAGGGACACTGCAGAGATGACATACTGTTTCTGCTAATGTGGCTATGGTTGCCTTATTTTGAGCTAATTATAATGTGTGTTGTAGGGTATACCGAACAAGTGCCTGCCGCTGGACTTCATGGGCATGTACGCGCTGGCGGGGCGCGAGCCGGACCGGCGGCTGCGCGGGCTGGTGCGCCAGTACATGCTCGCCGACGTGGTGCGCCGCCGCGAGTACATACGGAACATCACTGTCGGCACCAAAGGTCACCTATATATACTAGATGTCCCCCGCGGCTTAGTAAGAGGAAATGCTGGTGGCGTTTGTTCCATACAAACGTAATCCTCAGTTTCCTCTTTGGATAATGACACTAGAGCAATGATTATTTTACCATGCAATCTGTAGGTACCACTGTAGGGACTTTTCTCCATAAGTTAATTATTATAAGAATTGGGAGCCTTCTAAAATCACAAAAACTTACCATTTTAACGCCCTTATCAGACGTCCAGCGAACAAATTTGACGAATATAAAAAAAACAGAAAAACTATGATCCTTCAATTTTTTTTAAATCGATCCAGTTTTGTAGGACAAAACCTGGGATTACGAAATAGCGATTTTGTCTAAAACAGGTATTATCGTTCCAAGCTGTAGTTGTCTCTATCGCCCTCGGGCGGGATAGCTCAGGCACAGCGCGACAGCAATAGATATGTTAAAAACCTATTTTTCAAATTTCTTTTAGCCATTCTTTCGTCTTAAAAGTAGCCTATCTCATTTCTCACATTATAGGCTCTCCCTTGCCAAATTTTATCACGATCCGTTTGGCTGTTTAGTCGTGAAAAGGTAACAAACAAACAGGATTACTTTCGAATTTATAATTTTAGTTTGGATACAGGATGTCCTGTGATTATTGGTCCAAATGATGTTGCTGGAAGCTAAGAGAGAAAATGTAAATTATAAATAATTGGAAATGGCATAAAAATTCAATCGTTTAATAAACCTTTATTACGAATATTTCTTTAACCATGAGGCTTTTACTGGAATTAATATTTAAAAAACTTACTTTTTCTGATAGAGCACAATATCAGCCTTTTCAGGGTTATTGTGTGGACCATTAATAACAGGAAATCCTTTATAATATATCATGTTTTTGGTATAGCTTAAATTAACACAATGAAGCGCTATGACGTTAATTTTGCTTAAAATCTATTCCGTCAAATCCCCACCACCGACAATGCGCTCTTAATGGCTAAGTCAAGGACACACTAAACATTTAGATGCAGTGAATGGTTACTCTAAGAGCCCCTGCACATTATGGCCACCAGTCGCCACCACTAAACACCAGTGGTTTAGTCAGACCACTACACGCCGCCACTAGTAGCAGGCACTATTGCCTGGGTGCGGCCACCAGTGGCTGCCACTTGCGGCTAGAATACATTGTTCGGATTGACAAAACGCGGCTACAAGTAGCGAGCGCAGTCGACTCAATGCGCCGATGCTATACAAAATGTATGGAGAAACGCGTCCGCAACTTGTGGCGGCCACTAGACGTTCTTATGTAGTCGTCACTAGTGGCTTAATGTGCGGGGGCTCTAAAAGGATTTTTCGGACTTCTTGGCGGGAACTTGCAGAGTGACATAGCGTTTTCATTTTTATTTTCATAAATTCGTGTATTTTGATTTTTATTGCATATTATCGGTGGTATTTTATCCAATAAAGATCAATCCATGTGCACCAGTGTGAAATGAAATGAATCATGTGTATCGTGCCTTTTCAAGTTGTCTCAAGAAGTCCGTGAACAGTTTTAGTACAACCACCATTGTACTAAAACATGACTTTTATGGAACGTGACTGACCGAGGACTATTGTGGACGTGATTTATTGTGACTAGAACTTATAATATAACTGGAAAATGGCAAAATACACAAGCCGTGTGACGCCAACAAATAAGAAAAAAAAGGATTTTTCGACGATTTTACATTGAATAACTCTTTATAACGTTGGCATCCAACTAAGAATAAGGTATTATAAAATACTATCCCTAAGGAGGTTAAATAGGGGATTTCCAGAGAAGAAATAGTAAATAATGAATATAATTATTATTGTTACAGTGGAGCGCGCAGTGAGTCAACTGCCGCACATAATGCCGGACTACATGCTGGTGTTCGCGGTGCCGGTACTGGCGCACGACCCCGCCTTCACTACATACGACAATGTTGCACAGCTCAAGGTAGTATTTATAACTATTACACTATCAAAATCCATCATACCTCGAGACCGTTAATTTTTCTCAGCGACCATTAACACAAGCCTGGTATGTCTAAGTCACAGGACAGCTGCGTTTCGTGGTAGTTTTCGGTATGCTGCCACGAAATGTTGGAGTAATAGTCCACCACCGATCAGGAATTTAAATTCAATATCATTCCAAAGATTCTACAAGCAGCATTTTCTTGGCATGCAGAAAGTGTGTGTACTCGAACAAATATTATAATCTTGCCATTGAATGAGAAATCATTTATGATTCTCAATCCAACAATTTTAATCAATACATATATCTCCATGGAGAGTCTCAAATTTTGACGGGCCAGTTGGCTTGGCTGGTTAAGATTTCACCAACCACGTCGCAGATGGTGGGTTCGATTTCCATCCAGAACATGCGTTTGTGTGCATGAAAATGTCTGTATATCTTGGGTGTAATTATATATTTACAAACATCAAGTAGTATATGTAGTATATCAGTTATTTGCTTTTCATAGTGCAAGCTCTACTAATTTATCAGATACTAGCTTCTACCCGCGGCTTCGCCCGCGCAGCCTACAGGAAACAAATGACATATTTTTCTACAACTATAAAACAAAACCAAACAACTTCATCCCGCTTCGAGGGTATTAAAAACGCTGAGACACGTATCAATTTTAATAATATTATGTTAGGATAGTTATAGTTCTTCAAATAAATTAACCTTGAAAATTATCTCACAGGAACACATTACATGGATAAAATGTATGGATGTAATCAGAAACATATTCTTTTTCTGTGCCAAATTTCCTCCAGATCCGTACAGATGTTGAAGCGTGATTGAGTAACATCCATCCAAGTAAGATTAGTTAGAAGTAAGATCGTAAGATAGTTAGGTGTAAGGTGTAAGGTGTAAGGTGTATGGTGTAAGGTGTAAGGTGTAAGGTGTAAGGTGTAAGGTGTAAGGTGTAAGGTGTAAGGTGTAAGGTGTAAGGTGTAAGGTGTAAGGTGTAAGGTGTAAGGTGTAAGGTGTAAGGTGTAAGGTGTAAGGTGTAAGGTGTAAGGTGTAAGGTGTAAGGTGTAAGGTGTAAGGTGTAAGGTGTAAGGTATAAGGTGTAAGGAGTAAGGTGTAGGTTCATCCAAATCCGTACAGATGTTGAAGCGTGTGAAGCGTGATTGAGTAACAAACATTCATCCATCCGAACTTTCGCATTTATAATAATATTAGTAAGATTTGAGATATCGTTTTTCAATTACGTAGGTTTTTTTATTTATTTTAACTTTTTAAATATTTAATGTTACTGTGTAACATGGTCAAGCCTTCTTGAGGAAAATGTGCTGAAACTCATTTTCACCAACTTTTAAATACAGAGTTCCTGTACGATACATTTGTTATGCTGTCCCGTGGAATCTGTGCATTTTAAAGTAAAGTAGCCCTTGTCATTCTTTGATCCCTAACCTAAACTACCACAATGCAAAATCGATCGCTTGCTCTGTTAAAATCAAAACCAAACCTATCCCACGGGAACGTACATTATTCCGGGATAAAAAGCAACCTATGTGCTACTCCAGACTATAAGTCTATCTCCTATCCTATCTCCTATCTCGTGCCTAATTTAGGGTCGGCAACGCGCGAGTGATACCCCTGGTGTTGCAAGCGTCCATAGGCTACGGTAACTGCTTACCATCAGGCGGGCCGTATGCTTGTTTGCCACCTAAGTGGTATAAAAAAAAAAAAAAATGTAGAGCTGTTCAGCCGTTCTGCCGTGATTGAGTAACAATCAATCCATCCATCCAAACTTTCGCAGTAGGATATACAGGGTGATTTTGAATTACTTAGCTATTTTAAAGGAGTCTACAAATTAATAAAAAATAAAAAATACATGTTTTATTTTTAGATATAATTTTTATAGAAAAAAATAAAGTTATGACGATCCAAAGTTTTCTCAAATAATCGAAATCGTTGGTCGTACCGCGCGCCAATGCGCTACGTCACATAGCTGTCAACAACCGAGAATGTGAGATACTGCCTATGTATGCGAAAACACGAACATCATCCAAATTAAATCCTATACATAACTCTAGGTATTCTTACCCGATTAAAATTTATAAAATGAAGCCACAAAAATACAGTAACTCACTTTTTTTATTAACTCAATTACAAACATACTCATCGTATCACAATTCTAACATCTGTATCGTTGTAACACTTTAAAACTTTTGGGCTAACTTAAAGCTAATTCAAAATCACATTGAACTGAATATTGCATTTTATTGTTAACTTATTATTTGGTTTTAAATAACACACTTCCAGTGATCTGCAACCACAGAGCACACAGTTGGTGGGGTGGCGGGCGCCCGCGCCGCGCGGCACCGTGTGTGAGGCAGAAGCCCTCCATTGATCAAACTGATAGTGTACTCCAGAGAGTCCCATAATTATTCAATTAAATTTAAAAATATTTTGTATCACCCAATAACGACTGTTGATATTCTAAAACGTTGCCCTAGCAACCAGTAACCAAAGAATACATGCGTGCGCAACTCATAATATTTTTTTTAATTAGCTATTTTCAACTATTTGAAACTATTTCAAATATGAAGTATTAAGGCGGGTCTGCACGCTACCACACTGCGGTAAAAAAAATTAAGAGTATTTTAACAATTGTTCGAAATGAAGTCCATTCCTTTCTAAACAAAGTCTAGCACGTTTCATAACGTTCCTTCTTACTTTCATTAGCAATGCACTATCACTTTTGACCGTCTCAAATGCACTTATTATTTTTACCTTTAGCACTTCGAGACTTCGAGATTCATCTTGATAAACGAGCCGTTTGATTTCACCCCACAGAAAGAAATCACACGGAGTGAGATCCGGTGACCTGGGTGGCCAAGGCACGGGTCCGCCGCGACCTATCCAGCGGTTTCCGTACTCACTATTCAAGTACTGTCGTACATCACGGGCGAAATGAGGTGGTGCACCGTCCTGTTGATAATAAAAGTCACGTAGAAACGCGAGTGGCACATCGTCCAAAAACTCTGCAAGTACACCCCGCAACATATTAAGATACGTGTCTCCAGTCAGATGACCTTCAATAAAATACGGTCCGAGTATTTTATCCCTAACGATGCCCGCCCACACATTTGCACTGAACCGCACTTGATGATGGTCTTCTCGTATTACGTATGGGTTGCGGTATGACCACCAATGTTGATTATGTTGGTTATAAAGCCCCACACGTGTAAATAGGGCCTCATCCGTCCACAAAATGGTAACGTTTTGATTTTCAATCAACCACTCGCAGAAGGCTCGGCGGGCATGCGCGTCGTTGTCATTTAACTGCTGCACCCGTTGGTAATGGTATGGATGAAGTTGAGCTATGTTCAGTAGCTTCCATACCATTGTTTGACTGATATCAAAACGGCGTGCTGCGTCTCGAGTACTAGCCCTCGGGTCTCGCTCGAAAAAATCGAAGATAGCTTGCTCTACTTCAAATGGCATACGTGATGGGCCAGCTCCACGTACGTGGGTCGGTACGGTAAACTGGCCATAGTCGAGAAGCCGTTGATTCGCAGCTAAAATTGTGTTTCGGTGAGGAACTGCTGCATTAACGAATCCTTGATTGCGAAGCCGGGGGATGCTTTCCGACTCGTACAATCTTCGGGCTTCATAGAGACTCTCTCCACTTTCGATATACACCCTCACCATCTCGTAGTACTCACGATTACTGTACGTATACATTTGCACGAGGTACTTTCAAATAAATGCGTGTCGCGAATAGTTGGCGAATAGGATCTGCCGTTTTCAACTGACAGTTTCCCGCCAACCTGTGATATGTTTTTTTTTTGCAAACTGCCAGTTTTGTTTTTGACAACGTTCTTTTTGGATTATTAACTAAGTCAAACGTTTTAAAAAGTTATCCTGATTTCTGAAGTTATTATCAATTAAATAAAAATTAACTTACTATCTTATTTTACCTTCTTCTTACAAAGCGGACATTTAATAGACTATGGGATTCAAGTTTTCTGTTCTTTCCGACATAAAGTTGGCCTGCGATTGTATGGTGTGTGCAGGCCTTAAATTGTTGATAATTATTGAAAGATAAGTCACCTTCAAAGAAACCTCCTTGACGAAAATTAAAAAATAGAAATTATTTTAGAAGATTTTAATGAATGACAGATTCGATTCAATGACAGTTTTTACTAAATACTCGAAATGTAAACAACATTATGAAGAGTTTATTCCTGATATTACTTAATTTTGTAAATGGAAAATAGAAAAATAATATGGTGAAATTTTAGTAGGTATTAAACACAATTTCCACCTAGTGCGCGTTACGAAAGTATTCACGTATTTCCGCAGTATATTTCAATGTTCTGGTGACGTCTGCCAGCTGAAGTTCAAGGTCACCTACTTGTTAACGTTATCCAGCAATGTGGAGTATTTAGGATATTCTTACGACAAAATTATGAAAAAAAACTGTCCTTTTTTTTGCACGGATTTGTTCTATTAGTGATTCTGATCCGAGGAAAAAAAAATAGCTAAGAAATTCAAAATCACCCGGTATACATTTATAGGTATCTATATAAAGTTTTAGTCGTTCAAATAAATTAACATTGAAAATCATCCCACAGGAACATATTACTGGGATAAAAAGTATCCTATGTCCTTCTCCATACCATAGGCTATCTGCGTGCCAAATTTCATAATGATTGGTTCAGTAGTTAAAGCGTGAAAGCGTAACAAACAAACAAACAAACAAACAAACAAACATACAAACAAACAGTAAGGATGTGAAGTGAAGAATGTCCCAGGTTTTTTATCTCTAAGTTGGTAAACAAGCATACGGCCCGCCTGACGGTAAGCGGTTACCATAGCTAATGGACGCTTGCAACAACACCTTGGGAAAACCACGGCGGGGAGCTCATTACGAAACCAATCTGGTTTCAATGTGTGAGGATGGACTCCCCGTCGAATGCGAGACTTGCCATGGTAGAAGGTAGCCGTGGGCATCAGGTCAAACAATTCTACAGAACACTGTTCGTTGTACAAGTGGTAAAAAACATATAAGTTTCTCCTCAAACTGAGGGGTTAAATTAACCATTAAGTATTTGTCTAAAGCAAAAAGTATCAATTCTCTATACCTAAACATGTTTATCACCAGGTGGTGAAGAACTGCCTCTGGTTCATTCTGGAGCCGTTGATCACTCGCAACGACTTCTACTGCTACGGGTTCTACAAGAGCCTCGTGGAGCGCATGAAGAACCACAAGGACGCGCTCAACGAGACCGATGACGCGGTCAACTTTGTAAGTTAACTAATTGAACCTTAATAACATGATTATAAGGAGCTCGTGACACCGACGCCTATAGGTAGGTCAAAAGTAGCTGATCACTTTAGTACCATGTCAAATTAAACAATTCACAGTATTCATACAAAATGTCAGGAGAATGTCAGTAGATTATTATGAAAGGGTACTGAAATGCCAATCTACTTTTGACGCTGACCGTACATACACTCCCTGCACAAGCGAATTTACACCATATACTTACCTATATTGAAGATCGAAATATCAGGGCTGGTGTTTCAAAATAGCCTACCGGTTCAGGTGTCAGGGAGATGATAGCTATTATTAATTCCTCGAAAGTCAATCCGCGGAGTTGGGCAACGTTGACCTGTAGTATTTTGTCAGTGTACGACACCGTGTTTGTTAATTTTGTTTGTTCGTTCAACGCCTTTACACCGGTTTGAAAAGCAGCCTTTGATTGACAAGAACGAGCTTGAAGCTCAGCAAGGATAATAATCTATAATAATATAATAAAGCGGAAGAGTTTTTTTATTTGTTTTAACGGCCTAACCTCAGGAACTACCAGTCGAGTTCGAAAAATCTTTTGGTCCGCACAGTTCGAAACAATTCTGGTTTCAATGTGTGAGGATGGACTCTCCGTCGATAGCGAGAGTTCCGATGGTGGAAGGTAGCCGTGGGCATCAAGTCGAACAATTCCTTAGAGCACTCTACGTTGTACATGCGGTAGAACACACATAAGGAGGCAAAGTCTCTCCTCAGACTGAGGGGCTCTAAACCGCTTGTGAGCTCGGGATCGTCAACAATTCTGTGGCACATCTCTGAACCGAGTCTAAAGTCCGGTATCCAGGTGCTCCCGCCCATAGATGACAGGAGTACTCCATATGAGACTGGAACTGCGTGCGACTCATAAAGTTACAGCCTTTGCCTCGATGTGAAGTACTGCCTCGCTCTGTTGAGCACTCCAAGCTTTTTGGATGCCAGCTTAACCATGTCTTCCAAATGACTTCGGAACAAAACGTCACCAGAAATGTTGAAAAAGCATACTCATGATAGCAAACACCATTCCCAAAGAAACATTTGTTTTAAAACTTAGCACATGAGCCCATAATATTTAGTACCTAGCAAGAATAAGAATACACCATCAGCTTAGGTAAAGTTGTTTGTTATCGTGAGTACAGGATGGACATGAGCATGTATATGTGTCTTAACTATCGTTTACTAATTACCAGTCACTATATATTGTATTGTTGTATGTATGTATTGTATTAATGTGTTGTATTGTATTGTAGAAGCTGTGGGCGGCGTGCGACCTGGCGATGGCGGTGATCTGGTCGCGCTCGGTGAGCTTCGAGCTGCAGGAGTTCCCCTCGGACGCGCGCGTGCCCACCATGTACTTCGCGCCGCAGCCCGAGTGCTTCCTCAACACCAGGATCTTCCTGCCGCCTGAACTACAGGTACCTACAGATCTCTCAACTTTCTCCGGCCGGATCTGTTGATCAACTAATGCATAAATTACGCGAAAGCAAGACAGAGCGGATGTGCCATTCGGCATTCCATGGAAACAACGCGCTCCCTGCCATTCAATGCCAGTACGAATTATACTAATAAAGTTATTTTTTTTCAGTTCCAACCTAAGAAATCGCAGCCGACTGACGCGGCGTCGCGCGGCAAGAAACGCACGCGACCGCCGCCCGAGCGAGAGAACACTAATGACGTCGAGGTAACTTGATCTTACACCTTCTTGCTACTTATTACTTAACCACACTGGAACAAATCTAAGAAATACCTTTAGATTTTATAAATACAAAGAAAAGTAGTCCTTATCTCTTTACAATAAGGTATCATATAAATAACCATAGACTTCAGATTAGCCGACAGAAGGTATTTCTTAGATTTGTCACACTTTAGCTATGTATCAAGACGCTATTTATTACGTTTGTATGAAAACGCTACGCTCTTGGATTTGTTTAGATGTTTTTTTATTATATGAGCTTGCGTTTGGCCACTGACCCGCCCATAAGGGGCGATGACGAAGCCTAAGATGAAACACGCTTACCCAGAAGAAACCTATTCACTCTGGCATTGAAAGTACCTAGATTGTATGAGTCAGGAAACACAGACGCCGGAAGCAAGTTCCACTCCCTTGCAGTCCGCATTATAAATGAGGATGCAAAACGCTGTGTCCGTATTTTCGGTATGTCAACAACGTACGCGTGAAAATTTTCCCGGCGTCTTGTGGTAAAATAAATAAAAAAACCAACTTACCAAACCAAATTACTGGGGAGTTAATAATGTTTAAAATGTAGAGCGAATCCAAGGGTGGTAGCATTAGTACATATTGTGCGAGGAGATAATGACCTGAAGTTTGGCGAAACCTCTTTGTAAGTTGCTTGTGTGTGTGTTTGCAATTCGGTTCGCACCGTACGATAATGCTTGCCACAATATTCATGTTCTTGTGTATGTTTTACAAGCTGACGATGATAGTTGGACGCTCTGGGAGTATTGACGCTAAGGTAATTCACATTAGAACTTAGTACATGCGCACGGAATAAGTAATAGTACAGAAGTGAGCCTTCTTTAATAAAATCTGTATTTAGGTACGAAAAGATTCCTATAAACCCATCTCGTTCTATCTCTTTCGGATTCTAAGGATGGGCAGCGGCATATTTTCGTACCTAAATTCGGTAAAACTATCGTTAAAAAACTAGAAATTGTGGATTCATTAATGTATTTAGTCGTTCAAACTATGAACTGTGTTGTGTTGCTGCTGCGTTGATCATATCCGTGTCACGTTTTTTAGTACAATCGCTCTATCCTATATCTTGGGTTCGTACACTATTTCGTCTTTCCAATGCGCTCAGTCTTTTCGCCATACGAGTACAGTTTTTATAGAACTAAATATATTTTTTTCTCTCCTCCAGCCATCAGAAGCGTCAGACACTCAGATCATACTACCCGGACTAGAGAACCCACCCGAGACAGAATTAGACGAGCCACAGGCCAAACGCACCCTGAGCGAATGAGCTGATAACACACTAATGTGATCACATCAGCTGTATTACTCGGCTCTAACCCGACACTGGCCGACCTAGCACAGAACAAATGTCAAATTACACTTGTCAAATTTGACAGATGACGTCAAGTGACAGTGTCAAAATTACCAAGCCGAGATCTTGTATGCAAGATACGTTTTTAATTTTAAAGGTATCGTAAGTCTTTTTTTCGCGTTGTAAAATGTGTCGCTATGTATTTTTAAATTGTCTATGTAATTATATGTTTTTTGTAAAAAATATGGCTCGACTTTTTCTTGTTTTGTATATCATGTCTAAGATTTGATCCTATTGTTGATAAAGTTTCTTGTATCGGAAAGATGTGCTGTGAATTTTCCTGTATAATTCTTTTTTAAAGTCTTATAACTTTACAATAAACATAGGTAAGATCCACAGACATACATCTAAAAAGATAACGCAAGTCCCTCCATCCGTATGAAAACCAACCGTGTAACTTTTTTGTAGCTACCATTATGTCACAAGATTGATTTAGTTAGGCTGGCATTAGATTTTTAACGTGAAAATGAAGCTATCCTATTTGTCAGCTAAATATATCCCTCGCTACACATCTCTGGTGGTCATGCAGCCTTATGCGAGTTCCCTGTCCGCGCGAAACAGTTTCAAAAGAAGAACATTGTGTCCAATTTTTGCACAGATTTTGACATGCGAAGTACATACACTCGCAGCATCTATTTAGATGTATAACTGTGGGTAATATCTATGATGACTTTTTGTTTTCTTTTTTTTTTTCGTTGATATAGTCAAACTAGGTGTGTCATATTTTAGCAGATACACAATTTCCTACTACACTCTCCGTGCTTATCTCATACCATCAGGTATGTAGATCAAAAGCAGACTTTGAATATTCTAATGGTAAAACTAGAAGCACTTCTTTCTGAAATCGACACCTCCAAGGAATAACGTGGTATCTTACTTTTTCGATTTTGCTTTGTTTTTTTTTTCAAGATTTAGAGTTAAAACTAACTGATGGTAAGTAGGTCCCATCGCCTATGGACACTAGCAATACAAGGGCCTTGCCAATGTGTTTTAAACCTTAACAAAGCCTGGTAGACACTAAGTTTTATTAAATCACTCAACTTTTATGCACTCTCCTGTAAAATAATAAAAAAAGTAATATACCATGTTATGGGGAAGCTAATATAGTAATTTCTTTATGATTAAAATATCTTAACAAAACCTTTTGCATAATGGCACGTTATTAGCAACTCCTATATGTCTATCAAATGTATGTCTGTGCTAGGAATGCCAGCTATCGAAATGTATAAGCCATGTCGTTATGTCAAGGTGAATACAGACCATTATGGCATACCAGTTGACTGAAATCCATCGAGTCGATTGTACAGTGATGATCTTGTTGAAGTATAGCAGGTTTGAAATCGTGGAGTGAAAAATCGACGAAACATAGTTTTAATTTTTAACCGACTTCAAAAAAAGGAGGAGGTTCTCAATTCGGATGTATTTTTTTTTTATGTTTGTTACCTCAAAACTCCGTCAAAAACCGATTTGGAAAATTCTTTTTTTATTTGAAATGGTTAATATACTTCCCGTTTGGTCCCATTGTCATCAGATCAGGATTTGATTACTTTTTAATGTACTTTGAAGTCGTTTTAAGTTTTTTGTAAAACAGTCCAATTATGAACATTATCAACTTGGTTTTAAAATTCAATTTTAGATGACTTTGCTTTGTCAAGAAAAGAGACCTCTTTTTGAGGGAACTTGTTAAATGATGTGGTGTTTTGGTTTTATTTTCATAAATTCGTGTATTTCGAGTTTTATCACATCAAAGGTGGCGTTTTATCCAGTAAAGATCAATCCATATACCAGTGAAGTGAAATGCGATGAACGTGTATAAGTTATCTCAAAAAGCCAGTGAAAAGTTTTAGTACAATGGTCACTCAAACTTTACTTTTGTGGAGGGTGACTGACGGTATGAATTTTGTGAAAGTGATTTATTGTGACTAGAACTTACAATATAACTCAACACTGGCAAAAAAAGTCCTTATAAAAAGGATTTGCTTGCCAAACTGAAAACTAAGAAGGATTTTTTTATCTCTCTTAATACCCACATGCCTATTACCTAACATCTTAAAGTTCTTATAATTCGAGAATCAAAAGCACACAACTGCAGAAAAAGTCATTTATTCAGTTTAGGCTGGTAAGGCACTTAATGAACGTTAAGTTGGTATATAATGTTGATAGATAAAGTCACATTTCACATTTTTAATACTCGCGGATAAAATATAACAATGACTTCAAATGTTATCAAAGGCGCGCGTCCCTCGCTATAACCAACGGGTTAATATTTTTGTCCATCATACAAAATTGATAAAACAATATTTTTTATTAGCGTTTCAATGCCTGCTATTCTAAACAAGATCCAAAAACGACATGAAACCCAGTCATGTATAATTACGCTTAAAACTAATTGAAGACTGGCTACTTCTACATCCAAACAACATCTAATATACACTTAATCACAAAGGACATAGAGATCATTATTCTTTGTCTTTAAATGTTATTAACTTAGTTACTTTGTGTAACTTTTGTGTATAATTGTGTAAAATTATACTGAAAAGTATAGCATGAGATATGCTCTGAATATTAGATCCAACTTTTAAGCCATCGAAATATTATTTCTAAAGCGATTCTTTTCACTATCATTTTATATCTTATGGGCATATTTTAAGGCTAAAATTTCAATGCCTTTCGAAATGTCTATAGTTAATTTCAGTTTAACGTTTGCTGTTTGGTATATCTTTTCCTAAGACCTCACGCGATAATCTGATATGATTACACTTTTTTTATTACAAGTTTTTTTTTAACTAGCGCTGAAATTTTGCGTTCAGTTTCGATGACAATGCATGTTTTTAAAAAGGTTCTATTCATAAATATTTTGATTCATTTTATAGTTCACATAGAAAAAGGTAGGTTATTTAAGATTCATAAAAAAGAGACTAATTAAATCTCATGCTATTCTATTCAGTAAATAATTCGAGAATGTAATTGTGGAATTAATTTGGGAAAGTCCATATAAAATGTGGATGTCTGACTATTATATAGTATTTTCCTAAACTGCCCAAAAAATGGTACGACAAATTGTATCTGATAATGTCAAGTTTTATTTAAATAAATGATTGACTGTCAAACGCTTTTAAATCTACCTACACTGTTTTAGCATCTGACAATAGATCACAAATCTAAATAGATAACGCAAGTCCCTCCATACGTATGAAAACCAAGCGTGTAATTTTTTTATACCTACCATAATGTCACAAGATTGATTTAGTTAGGTTGGCATTAGATTTTTAACGTGAAAATGAAGCTATCATATTTGTCAGCTAAATACATCCCTTGCTACACATCTCTGATGGACATGCAGCCTTATGCGAGGTAACTGTCCGCGCGAATCAGTTTCAACAGAAGAACATTGTTCTCCCTTTTTGCACAGATTTTTACACGCGAAGTACATACTCGCGTCATCTATTTAGATTTATATCTGTGCAATAGATCTTTGTTTATGTAAATAAGCACTAATTTAAATCATTCGAAATCGTTTCACAGCAAATTGGAGCTTTATTACTGCATAATAAGGTACATTTTTCGAAATATTTCAGATTTATTAAATCAATTTAATTAAAAAGTATGAATTATGAGTATTGATTTACGTAAAGGTGTCGTTACACTAGAGCTATGCTATGCTATTCCCTACAATAAAATAATGTTCTATAAAATACGCATTTCCCAATCTCTCTAGTGTAATCGTGCCTTAAAATAATATGTTAATTGAATCTGGAGTATCTAGGTACTTCGAAACAAAAAAAAAACAGGTTCTTTTAAAAAATGTTAAGATGTATAAATACATTAGTGAATGGTTCGTCGTACCTAGATACAATAACTCCTTAATATAGGGATGTTTTTTTTGTGATACACAACCAATATGAGTGATGGTGAAATAAAGAATGAATCTAGGCATAGAGAGGAGTCTGTAACATAGAACATTAATTATAATTTTTTGTCGTTGTTTCTAGTTGTAATTTAATTATTTTTCGGCTGGTCGTTTTTATTTTATTATGTATTTGGATATGACCTTGGCTAAAGGACCAAGCTTCCAATTGAATTATTAATTTCTAATATACTCAAACGCATTTTCAATAAACTGTATGTGATTCGGAGCGCAGATGTTTTTGTTTTTTTTTTATGTTAGTAAAGAGTTGATCAGTAGATCAATTAGTGCAGTAATCGCGATTGTTTGACTACTGACTATGGTCAACTTTTGCTGTGAATGGTCACATAAAATGCACTATGTATCACTGTAAAATTTTCAAAGCAACAATTCGCTCAGTCTCTCTTAGGAGCGGCAGTAAGTTATGTAACACGAAATTTTTCTATTGATAAATTGATTTTAAGTGTACCAAAAAACGTCTGAAATATTGATGCGATTGAGCGAATGTCGTTCTACGTCGCAGTGGTGATTCTGTGTAGTTATATATTAAAATAAATAATGATGAAATATAATTTTGTATTTTTTATCTGTAACAAATTTTTTTCCCTTGTAAAATTAGCAAAAGTTTACTTTCGCATGTATTCTAACGACAAAATTTGTTTTGCAAAACTTATATAATTTTTTTTTTATTTTTGAAAAAAAAAAAACTGCAGTTTATTTAAAAAAATTGAATTAATTATGTACATTTTCAATGTGGTTGTCTTTTGTACAGAATATTGTTAGCGAGAAATTTTACCGGATAGTATAAAAATGACTGATGTAAAAAGGGGTAATTGTGTGCGTGTAAGCGTGATGTGCTGTTTTTTATCTTGCTTAGTCGCACATAATCGTCTCTTTCACCATCTGTCATTTGACGATTCTGGGTTTACTCAGATATACTTCGATCATTCGGTTATTATTTGTATTTATGGATTGTTCCTATCTTTATTATATATAAAATTCTTCTGCACGTGTGTATGTCACTGAACTCCTCCTAAACGGCTGGACCGATTTGAATGAATTTTTTTGTATGCGTTTGGGTGGCGCCCTGGATGGTTTAGATTCACAAATCAGCCCGGCAGATGGCGCTGCAGTCGATGTAGGGTAGGGTAGCACCACGCGAACGAAGTTGCGCCGGGCAGCTAGTTTTATATAAAAGCCTCAGATACACTAGGGGGCAAATGGAGCAACATGTTGCGGAACATGTCCCTCAACAACCTCGTGGAATGTCCCGAGACAACCGTCACGGAACATTTTGCAGGCCACACTAGTTAGTGCTTCTAGAAATGTCGTCTGAGGAGGTTTGACAATTTGTGCTGCATACATAAGTACATATTTCGCGAGCGAAACGTAAGCGAAAGAGAAGGTGGCGTATGCGGGATTTCTTACTACAAAGAGAAAGTAGAATTAATATTCTAAGTGAAATCCGTTTTTTTCTAAGAAATCTAGTTTAGTCACATCACATCTCTTTCTTACAAACATTATTGAAAAAGGATAGAACATATTTAAAGCTGTCAAATTAGTCTTCATTTGCGGGTATTTAGACGTAGCCGCGATAGATGGCGACTAAAATATTGAAAACAAGCATTAGACTAATTTGACAGGACTTTTCTTATGTTCTTTGTTAGAAAGAGAGATAGTGAGACTAGAATTAGTTTAGTTGTAAACAACAGAATCAGGGCCATTTTGTCCCCTAATGTATCTGAAGCTTTAATTTGCACTCATTACAAAATCGTAATACTTGTTACGGGACTACAACATAAAACCAAGAATCCATAAGTTCAATATAATTTACTATACAATCTATATACAACTATAATACAATCTCAATCAAACAAAAACAGGTTCAGCCTTCTTCCAATATCTCTGTATCTCCTCTAAACTCTTCCCTTTTGTCTCTGGTACCCACAAAATTGTGTAGAGTACGCCGTATAAAGTTACTGCAGCGAATGTGTAAAATACAACGTATGGACCGAACTGGTTGGCTACTGGTGTGTAAAATAGCACCGTCATCGAACTGCAGAAGAACGAGAATGCCATGGAGGCGCCTGCCATACGGGCTCTCATCTGATGAAGAAAGAATAAAATAAAATAAATAAGTATCCTGGGACATTCCTCACACACGGTCAGTTAGTTAGTAACTGGATGTGGCCTAGTGAGAAGTGAATACAACCAGCGGGGTTACCGCGTAAGTTAATTTTGTTAAACTGGTCTTCATTGAAATCCAATTATCTGGTGTTTTATAACATTTAGATGGGTGGCTTTCTTAACTCGTTTGGTATTCACGTGTTCTTAAATAGGTATAGGTACCTATTCGAATTGTAGAAAATGAAAGCTCATCAAGATGGAGTTACGCGGTAACCCCGCAGTACTGTCGTAAGCGCAGTCTTGAAGAGCAGTTTTTCACTACTCCGTTTTGGTCGTATCGAGTTTGAAGACAGCGATATCTAGTTAGGATATACCTGAGCCCATAGAGTTAGAATATTATAGAGTGATTGCTGATAGCGTTAAAAACGTTACCTTGTGCGAAGCATGAGCAGTATTTCCATATACTTAGTCACAGTCAGACAAAATGACGATATGGATTCCTTGTCATTTGATCTCGGTAAAAGTATCGATAAAAAATGAGAAATTTCCAATCATTATATGTATGTTATATGTATTTTAGTCATTCAAACTATGTCCGCGCATTTTGTTTCAAGGCATTTGGACCGTTGTAGTGCTCACGGACCGTATAGTCGCTCTATTAATATTCTAACTCTATGCCTGAGCCACATCTTCTAAGTAGGAACGCCCATATCTTACAATGATGTTAATCGTCAAAGACATGTAACCTCAAAAAGGTTATTCTACCTGAAAACTAAACACCTCAGCCATGACGACCATCGGCACTGGCGCCAACCCAGCTCCATAAGCCAGGATGCACACACACACCGCCACCACCGGCAGCCACCTCACCGCGCCGCCGAGCAAGAAGCATGTCGCCAGGGTCGCCATGCAGATTGATACTACGAGGGAGCTGCATGATAGGGGGATCTGGAACGTAATTTCATAAGTATAGGGTAGGTAATAGCTTACCACCCTCCCTTATGGGTTGACTTGCGTGAAATCCGTGCCCTCAAGGAATAGGTAAGTAATTCCTACAAATAGTAAAGTTTCTTCTCCTAATATAAGTATTTCTAGGATCGGTTTAGGCCAGGGGTCGGCAACCTTTTGAGACGGAAGAGCCAAATGTAACAATTTTCAAAATTTACCAGTTTTTTAAAAAGCCAATTTTTTTTGTGTTTTTTTTTTATTATTTTATTCATGCAAGAGAACGCTTGCTCGCACGAATATGTCGACTTTAAGATCGTCAGCACTCTGAATGGATCGATTGCATGATTTGAAAGGGTTTTGTTAAAAAATAAAGTATTGGATCTGAAGAGCCGCAACCACGCCGCAACTGAGGGCCTACTACGAAAAACAATACACGATAGTCCGATCATCGTTGTCAAATATTAACCAATAGAATTGCAGTAAAACTGACGAGACGTAAATTTTGACCAGTTGTAGTAGGCCCTCTGTACATAGAAAGAGCCGCAGGTTGCCGACCTCTGGTTTAGGCTGTGGGTTTTCTGCGAGTCGTTCAGTGTTACGGCCTTACTCATAAACGCTATTTAACTAAATCTCGTGAATAAATGGTCAAATAAATAACGTCACCTTGCTGTCATTGTCAAACAATTTGACGTTATTTAGGTGACCACTTAATCAGCTTATTAGTTAAATAACGTTTTATGAGTAAGGGGGTTAGTGTTTTATTAATTGAACTGCTTAATTACTTTGTACACTTTTGTACCCGTAATAAGGTAGCGCCTGTCGGTAAGTTTTAGAAATGTTTGTGGTTTTATCAATGTTCTTGAGCGATTATTAATAAATTAATTGTGGTCGCCACCGGGCGGTCAATTGTTTCTGTGAACACTTATACCGTACCTACCTAGTAATTACAATTCCAAGGTTCAATCATTGATTACATCTACTACTTCTATAAAAATTTAAGTAAAAAGCTGCTATTGAAAAATTTCATCACCTAACGACCTCCAACATCCTGCCATCCTGTAATATTGGTCATATACCTTCCTCCCAAATTTCTCAATAGACATAGTAGTGAAGAAGGAACCAGCCAGCTGCAAGGATCCGACGAACAGCGCCAGCGTGTTCGGGCTCCACTCGGTGCCCGCGCGGTGGAACACATCTGCTGCGTAGTTCATGAGAGCGAAGCACCCGGAGAGGGTCTGCATTGCCATCAGCATGAGTGTCATCCGGAGCGCGCTGAATGTCGGACGATCGCGAACTGTAAGAAAGTGTGCTTTATTGTCATGATGTAAGTTCTCAATTCCATTGTTTTCTCTCTTTGTCTGTCTCGTATTACCTGATACACATTCTCACTTTATTCAAAACGTAGTGATTAACTAACGCATCCTAGAAGTCACCCACGAACATCTGGGTTTTTATAAAAGTAAATTGGTTGACCACTACTCAGTACCTATGTACTTCCGATTAATCAAATGATAATATCACAGAGACCAATAGATATTATCAATAGAAACAAATTGACGCAAATAATAGGTTATACCTATATCATATCGTCGTATTAATTCTAAAATACCTATTGATTTTTCTGTTACGACTCTAGCATTAGGTATTGCGACCTCATATTCATAGGTACACTCGACTGTTCTAGAGTAACAAAAATCTAAAATGGGTATAAAGAAAAAGAAGAAAGATTTAAATATAAAACTGTTTGCCTACTTTCGGTTTCTTTTCGGTTATTATCATAATTTGCATCCGTCGCCGCGAATTCAATTGATGGGAAAAATATACTGCGTTACAGTTTTTTTGTGCGTGTCTGGATATGCGCTTACTGGTGGTGTTACCAACTCTTGGTATCGAACCTTCAGCAAGATTGGAATCTTCGTCCAATATGTAACAGGAATTGTGATCTCATTCTACACAGAAGACAAATACCTTTTCGATTACTTCCGTGCGGCATCGATACTCAACTGCGCGCCATCTTCGACCAAACTTAACAATAAACTAAACAAGTATCTTGCATTTATATTCATAATCATCAGTATTATATCAGTTGTAAATGTATCTTATGGTAGTATTCGATATGGGGTTCTGACTGTAAGCCATCGGCAAATCATTTATATATATTTTTTTTGGCTACTAATTGATATTGGTCGGTGGCCGTTGATTTTAATTTTTGCTGTGTTATTTTATCGTGTGAAAGTTATTCGATCGACTTTGGACACGATCGGTTTCGATAATACGCCTTCGAATAGATTCACGCCGAAGAAGTACATTCAGATGTATGATTCGGTGTTGAATGGACTGCATACAGTGGAATTACCTTCTAAAATTGTGGTAATTATAAAATTTATATAAGAGGCCATGAGCTAGTGAACTGGTTGTGTCTCCACTTTTTGTAATGACATTGCCTTATTTGAATTTGCCCGTTTGAACAGTTCCCCGATCGGGCATGGATAACAATTGTTATTATTAAAGAGAAAGTTGGTAGGAGATCGGGATCGTACCCGATGATGATCATGCCATAAGGGCTATGAAAAATAACTCTGAAACTATTTATACTAACAAATCGGTAAACAGGCATACGGCCCAACTGATAGTAAGCGCCATATGGACGCTTGCAACACGCGAGGCATCACTCACGCGTTACCGACCCTTCCCCCTCCCCAATGAGCTCTGGCGACCTTACTCACGCGCAGGAACACAACATAAAGTTATTTGGCTGCGGTATTTTGTAAGGTACTTCCCCAGTCGAGCTGCGCTTTGAGCGAATAAACGCTATGCTCTACCTCTCTGATTGGTGTTATAACATTCCGTTGACAAGATCCGCACGGGTAGGATAACAATAGAAATCAATTGTTATTTTTTAACCGCAAGTCAAGGGGACGTGTGTTAGACCCTTTCGAATAGCATTACCAAGTCAAGACTTGTGAGGTATTCAATCTAATTCCACACGAGCAATTTGCAGTTTGTAATAAACACTAATCAGTCAAGCAAGTAGATTTAGAGCAAATTGCCTGTGACAGACGGACATATGGGCTCAGTTTTTTCATTGGGACGTACGGAACCCTAAAAATAGCATAAAACGGTGCTAATATCATATCAGCTAGTTCGCTAGCTTTAACTTATTATTTATTCTGTGCTTTAACGAAATAGCCTTAATCCAACAGTTTCTAACCGTATCTTTCCAGATGTCTGTATATTTGATATGCACGGTACCTAAATCATTATACGAGTATTATATTTGGCTGTCTCAAGTGGGCAATCAGGTACGTACTTATTTACTTTCGTTAGTAAGTAAATATCCTGGGATATGGGGCAAAATATAGGGGCAGCAGACAAGCGAAGGCCGGCTGATGCAGAGGGGTTACCGTAGCTTATAGAAGCTTGTAACACCAGAGGTAAAACTCGCGCGTTGCCAGCCTTGAAAAAACCTCTTCACCCTCGAAAAGGGTTTGAACAGAGGTAAAGATGAATCGCTGTGCCGGCAGCGGAAGGGCAAAAGCGTACCTAATGTCTTTGGTACGACACCTTTTTTGGGCACAAGGTGCACGAGGGCAGTCTTCCACGAAGACCGTACTTTCCTTTTGGTGTAGGAAATCCGCACACCGCTTCAGCACCACTGCCGGTATGCCGTCCGGCCCACTCGACTTATGGACATCCAAAGAAAGCAATTCCCCAAGGACTTACCGTTGGGAATTGCTAATCTCCAGTATGGACCTATCACACTGCGGGATGGTAGGCGGCCCTGTGATCCAAAGTAGAGTTCTAGGCAGAAAGAGAGCCTAAAAGACTAGCTTTCTCCTTAACACAAGTTTCCATCTGGCTTACGTAGTGGTGGCAAGGATTACTGGAAAAGTTTCCTGCCAGCACGGCGCCTTCTGATGGAGCTCTGGCGACCTTACCCACGGCAGGACCCGTTGGTTCTCGCGACGGACGCGCGTCCTATTGTAACAATTGATGTCATTGTAATTTTTCTTACCGCGAGCCAATATTATTTGGCTGATACCTTCTGTAAGGCGAAGGTTCTTCTCCAGTTAAGCTGCTCTGGATTTTGAACGCGACAACCCATCATGAAGGTGGTAATAGATAACAAGATTTTATTTTCAGGGTGAAGCACCGATAGGCTACGTACCATGGTTCATAATAGGCATGTTACAAACGTACGTCTACGTTATAATTCCAGTGGTGATCCTGGACCTGATAACGGATGATATGCATCAAATTAAGGTGATGGTTCTTGAGAAGCGCTTCAATTGTACTAGTAAGTTGCTATTTTGCTAGTGATACATAAAAATTATAACAAATAACGTGGCAGCGTAGGTAAATTGCTGCAAAACACAGTTTCAGTGAGCGGTGTAGAGTTCTACGGTCAGAGTTCTGTGCTCCCCGTTCACTATAATCTATGCGTTACACACATCGACTACGGCGAGATCAACGAAAACGCACTCTGTCTGTCTTCCGAACTCGTTTTTTCTCGAGCTCTAGCCCGCTCGCTGTGGAATCGCAGCGCCTGAATAGCGAGTAATCTTGAGTAATTTTATTTTAGTCACAATAATTTTGCTACAAGTGTCTAATTTTTATCGAAAGATTATCCTAAGGGTACTAATACCGAAATTCTGCTATCGAAATACGTCGCTGGCTTGTTTTGCGTCAGATCCTGGCATCCGAATTGAATGGCTTATAGACACCGTCACATATCTAGTCAGCCATTCGAATCAGATATTCAATAATTAGGTACTAGTGGCGTAGCGCGACATAAATATGTAATAAAATCAGTGGCGCATTTACCGGCAGGCTGACTAGGCTTGAGCCTAGTAGGGCGGCAGATTTTAGGGGCAGCAAAT
This sequence comes from Polyploca ridens, assembly GCA_951394255.1. Lineage (NCBI taxonomy): Eukaryota > Metazoa > Arthropoda > Insecta > Lepidoptera > Drepanidae > Polyploca > Polyploca ridens. The sequence continues at coordinate 5,088,061 of OX596265.1, read as the reverse complement.
TTGGGGACCGTTTTTTTTCTCATGTCTTGCAGATAGAAGCATAAGCTTACATTACTCCGGCTTATTAGTCGGTACATGATTGAACTTTGATTTACTTATGCAGTTTAAACCAAATTGTTGTATATTTGACGCCCCGTAATTGTACATATTTTTATTCTTATTATATTAGTTTGTTTTAGTTGTTATTATATTAATTTAGTCTTCACTAAAAAGTAGAGATTATTTTAAAGTCGGTTAAAAAAAAAAAAAAAATTTGTATTGTAAAAGTTATCTAGGAACTGACAATTGTAGAGATATGGGCGGCAAAATTAACAGCCTATACTTGGGAAGCGTGTAAATCCACCACTGAATGAAATTATTTATCAGATATAGGTACTAATTATTATTGATTGTTAAATGTTGCCGCCCCTAAAAATTGCCGCCCGGGGCGGGTCGCCCCCGCTACGATGCGCTACTGTTACAGCGAACAGTCCTAAATAATTGTTCCCTTGAATTTACAGAAATTAAAAATAGATTTTTGTTTTTAGAGGAATGTGTGTGACATGAAATTTGTTATTTATATTTCAGATGAGCGAGAACGTTCCGAAGTCCAAGAGCTGTTTAATTTCTTACGCAACCAACCGCTTACTTTCAATCTGTTTCGCGTAATACCACTGAACATGTTACAGCTATTAGGGTTCTCGACCTTCTGCGCCACCACCATTATTGCTATACTGCAGATTAAGTCTTTCACCACATAAATTACAACAACAATGAGGGTTCGAAGATTAGTGATAAATATCAACGATAAATATCAACGATAAATATCAAGATAAAATAAAGTTTGATCAATTATCTTAATATTGTAATTGACTGTATTTTATTTGCAATTTTTTATTTGAACTATAATATTATTATCGAAACTAATATAATATAAAGATTAGATTTTTGTATATTTGTTTGTAATGGATAAACTAAAAAATTACTGGACCAATTTTCAAAATTCTTTCACCAGTAGAATGCTATATTATTACCATTGACTTATATATATTACTGGCGTAAGCATGGTCCTTGCCAAACCGCGTGACGAAATGGCACCAACGCGCTGGCCCTAAAAAGTTAGCTTAGGGCCAACGCCAATCAGTGGTCTGCGGTCCGCATTAGTTTTGAAATCATTGATTGATTAACATTGACTGAGTATATACGAAAACTCCAATAATGTCACCAAAGGTGTAAAAAAATACCTCTAAAATTCCTTAGGTACATCCTCCTTATATCGCGTGCGCTGCGAAAACTTACAATAGAACAAAATAATGTACCTACTACAGTTCTTTAGAACATATCAATATTTACAAAAAGATTTCGCGATACCTTATAAATGTTTTTAATTATCACTTATATTTGTACGTAGTATTTATATACTCTGAGCTTATATTATACGTGAAGAGACATCTTGGGATTCCTTTTAAAAGTTTGAACAAGTCTATCTTATAATGTAGGAGTTCAACCTTTTAGGGGGTGAAAAGGGGGGTTTTGTTTGTACAATATTTTTTATTCCTTAAAATAAGAAACTGGAAACTTTATACTATATACATATAAACTTGCACGATTAATAACCTAAATAAATAATAAAGACACTCATTATTAGTTTTACAAAAGTACCCCTCAAAGGGTTTGTATAGAATGGAAGATACCTAACGCGTGGTCCGGTCTTGAAACTCTTTACCCATACTTTGACCGGAAAATAAAGAATCATGTTTTTTTAGGTTTCTGGAAAACGAACCCTTACGGGGTGTGGCAGTAGGCTTAGTTAGCCACAGAAGTTAAGGAGATAGGTGTGGGTCAATGAAACCACTATTGAAATTAAGTAATTCACTTTAATCTTGTTTCCGCCTACAAGTTGGGTTGACAAGAGGATAGGGAACACTGGCCTGACGAAGATGCTTGGAGAACTTCCAGGTGGGAAGTATGCAGCCTTCTACTGTAGCGGCTTCGTGTGAATGTTCTCAGCTGGTCGACCTCTGGCAGCCGGTCACTCCTTTTCTCTTCTTCAGACACGTAGTAGGTACGCAGTAGGTACGTAGGTAGTTAAGTAGGTGAAAGGTGATCCTGAAACCCATGAGAAGGCATCTCAGCACAGTATAAGACTACCTGACGTCAGGAAGTGAAGTCCAGTATCCTCTAATTTATGTACACTAGAAGCAGCTCGGAATGCGGAGAACAGTTACACAAGCACAGCACTAATTTTAATAATAATAAGAACTCACCCCAGCGGGATCAAGAACACATGTATTTTAAGTTTGACTACAATTAGCCGTTGAATAATTAAAATATATTTATGAAGTCACAGGACACAGTTTATGCTCGCGAACGCAGAGAGGGTGTGACGCTGCAAAATCGACGCACCGTCAGTCGCCACCGCTCGGTTACGTTCGGTCGCACTCAGCGATACGTTTTAGGGATGCGCAGACGCGGAGATAAGTAATTCAAAACCCGTAAGAATAATATAATATTTTAGGGTTCCGTATTATATATCTTAGTTATGGTTTATTTTATATATTTAGTTTGTAAGTAAAATAAGTGTAATGGTAATAATAATTTTAGTATGTACCTACCTATGTAGTTAAATTCACTTCTCCAGTATTCTATCTTATTATCAGTTCGTAAGTTGTATCCTAGAATACAACGTTACAATACCGCGCCGCTTAGAGAAGGATTTTGCGTGCTTAACAGATAAAATCCGACTACACTTCTAACTAAACTACTTGTTAAATCTGAATAACTGGCAGAGCTTCTTAACAAGAACTTTTAATCTTTGTAGTATTTAAATTTTAAGTCTTTTATATGCCAACAGCCTATAGTCTTTCCGGTCATATCAGACAACTCGTATACAAGAGGAGATTTTTTACCAATCACTTTGCACTTAATGAATTTAGGAGCTAACTTTTTGTTGAAATATTTATCTTTGTCACTCTGATAAAAAGTTCGTTTCCACACTAAGTCCCCAATATTGAATACCGCAGGCCTACGACGCAAATTATAGCTTTGACTATTTCTAGAATGTGCCTGTAGAAGCAAAGCTTGCACTTTGTCAAAGATACTTGATAGATAGCCTAAATTTTCGGCATACGAATCTCGAGGTTGATAAATAACATCATCACACTCTGCATCGACGTAATGCGAACCGCAAGCAACTAACTCACGACCATGTACAAGAAATGAAGGAGTATATCCCGTTACTTCGTTCACTGAACTATTAATTGCAAATTGGATTTGAGGTAATAGCTGATCCCAAGCACGATGATCATTTTCAATATATGTCGATACGGCAGTCATTATAGTTTTATTATAGCGTTCGACTGTATTGACGTGCGGTGAATATTTTGGTGTATAGTGCAGATTAGGGATTTTATATTTATTAAGCATGGTTTTCAAGGTGGCACTAATAAACTGTTTGCCATTATCTAAAATAACAGTTGAAGGAATACCATGTACTAACAATACACGTTCCTCGAGTATCCTAGTAACGACTTCGGCGGTAGCACGTCTTATAGGAAATACCAAACAGTACTTACTAAAGCAGCACGTCACCACAAATATGTAACAATTTTGTTTCCTAGTTGGTGGTAGGGGTCCAACCAGGTCAATACTTATAGTTTGGAATGGTCTAGAACATACTTTAGGTCGACCCATTTCACCCAAAGGAGCATAATTCTGATGTTTGTGAGCAATACAAGTATCACAAGATGAAATAAAATTAACTACGTCTGCGTGCATTCCTGGCCAATAATAACGAAGAGCCAATCGTCTGTAAGTTTTAAAAATTCCTAAGTGACCAGCTATAGGTTCAGAATGGTTTTCCTCAATAACTGAACCTCTTATTTCTTTAGGAATAATTTCCTTCCATTCGAACTCCTTTTGCAAAGAACATTTGCCTTTCATCATTCTATAGAGCTTATCATTTTTAATCATGTAATTAACGAAAGACGTAGGAGAGTTCTGACAACCATTATAAATATTCATATACCATTGATCAGTAGTTTTAGTAGAATTAGGGCTACTGTCAATAGCAGAAATAGGCAACGCACGAGATAAGGCATCAGGTATTACATTATCAGCGCCGCGACGGTGTTTGATTTCGAAGTTAAAAGCTGAAAATCGAACACCCCATCGCGCTAGTCGACCGGTCTGATTATTGAGATTTAAAAACCATTTTAAGGACGAATGGTCAGTGTAAACTATAAATTTCTTGCCATTGTCTAAATAGCACCGCCAATGCTCTATAGCTACAAGAACAGCCAAGGCTTCTCGCTCTGTAATGCCGTAGTTCCTTTCCTGCGCAGACAGCGACTTGCTCATGTAAGCAATAGGACGTTCAACACCGTCAACAGTTTGAGTAAGCAACGCTCCGACCCCGTAGTCACTAGCATCTGTATGCACTTCAAAAGGCTTATCGAAGTCTGGGCAGGATAGAATTGGTGTAGAAGTAAGACACTCTTTAAGCTTTTTAAATGCTTCGTCTGCTTCCGTCGACCACGTAAATGGACTTGCCTTTTTACTAGTAGAAGTCAATTTATTTAGTGGGCCAGCAATAGAACTGAAGTTGGGTACAAATCGACGGTACCACGAAGCGGTTCCCAGGAACCTTTTAACTTCCTTTTTATTTTTAGGTGTAGGAAAGTTAACGATCGCTTCAATTTTTCCGGGATCAACGTGTAATCCATTAGAGTTAACTACATAGCCTAAGTATTTAAGCTCATCACGGAAAAATACAGATTTTTTTAAGTTAATAGTTAAATTTGCGGATTTAAGCTTATTATATACCTTCTCAAGCAGAGATAGATGAGATTGAAATTCCGACGAAATTACGACGATATCGTCCAAGAAGACAAACACAGAATTCTCGAATTCAGGGCCATAGAATAAGTTATCCACTAATCGCTGTTGCGTAGCAGGCGCATTTGTTAAACCAAAGGGCATGGTAACAAATCTAAATGTGCCGCGGGTAGGTACGTAAAACGCAGTTTTATCGCGGTCACTTTCTACAATTGGCACTTGCCAGTAGGCCTTTGACAGGTCGACACTAGATAGGTATTTAGCATTCTTAAGATTATCCAGTATTTCAGAGACGTATGGTAACTTATACGCATCTTTTCGCGTGACTGAATTTAACTTCCGACTATCCAAACAAAATCTTAATTTGCCATCTTTTTTAGGTATAAGCAAAATAGGTGAAGACCACGGGCTTTCACAAGGTTCGACGACTTTAAGCTGTAACATTTCATCTAATTCTTCGCAGACTATACGAAGTTTTTCAGGAGAAAGTCTATAGTAACGTTGCCGGATAGGCGGTGTATCGCCAGTATCTATATGGTGTTTAACTAGATGCGTTTGACCAAGCCCTATTTTTTCCGCAGATATAGATTCGAATCGCTCAATGACTTTATCGGCAGTAGTTCGCTCATTGATTGTAAGAGCTTCATATGAATGTAGCATGACTGGGTTTCCGCAAATTGTTGAAACCTGATGTTCAATATTAGCCGCTAATAAAATTGAATTGGAAAATTTAGGAAGCAATTGAAATTTTTTCCAAAAATCTATACCTAAAATTAGAGATGACGTGACCGTAGGTATCACATAAGCTTTTAAGGTATGAGATTGATTTTCAAAGTTTACTGGTAAATTAATATAACCAATAGTGGATAACTTGTGACCACCAGCAGTAATAAAGGATGTAGAATTGTCGCAGTCGCAAAGTTCTAAGCCAAATGAAGTAATAACATTCACGTGAGAATTATTTCCAAGTATAGTAACAGCTGAACCGGAATCCAATAGGCCACATAGTGTCTTATCTCCTACACCAATAGTCACGTAAGGACGTATGTCACCGTCAGGTTGTTTATTGAAGATTGTTGCAATATAATAACTCGAAAAATACATTTTAATAGTAGATAACCAATCTTGCCAATCTTTTTTGTCAAAGTTATTATTTACAGTTTTATTACAACAATCTTCGCTAATTAGTTTTTTTTATTGGAAGAAGAATTACAATTAGGACAGTTTAGGCGTGTATACTCCTTCATACCGCATTTAAAACAAATCGGATAGCGATCTTGTTGACATTGTCGCAACGAATGATTATTGCTACGGCAGCGCGGGCAAAATAGTGACTTAGTGTTACCAACACCAGATACCCCCGCTTCAGGTTCCATAGCAGCGATCGCGACGGGCACACTACCGCCAGGCTTTTCATTATGTAAGTTAGAATAATTATTGTATCTAGGTTTATTATTGTATGCATAATATGAGTTTTTGCCAGAAAAGTAATTATTTTTGTAGTTATTAGACTTTGGTTCAGCTGGCTTAAGATACGCTAAATCCGGAGCCAAAGTTCCAGTAGATACTTTAGGTGGTTCATGAAATTGGGAAGAAAAACACTGAATTTTCTCGTAATTAAGACAAAGTTGGCGAAGTGTAGCAATAGAAGTGACGCCAGTAACACAAGATGATAAAACAGTAGCATAACAGGGCCTTATATTATGTAACAAGACATCTAACTTTTCTTGTTCCGACATAGGTTTCGAAAGTCGTGAAAAAAGTTGCGACATTATCGCCAAATAAATAACAATATTTTCAGAATCACCCTGTGTTCTACTACGTATTTCAGATACTAACCGATAATCGTAATCTTTCTGACTAAAATCCTCAATTAATTGTTTTATCAACTCATCCCAATCATTAACTGATTCCCGCACACTACGGTACCAATGCAATGCATTTCCTACAAAAATTTCCGAAGCATACATTAATAATTTTTTAGAGGGTATGTTCCTAACCGTCTGATACTCCTTCATTCTCTGTACGAACGCGTGAACACAGCTCCCACCGTCGTATTTTAATTTAATCAACTCGCTTAGCTGCGTACGGTCGCAGCAAACCGATACAATAGGCGTGCCATCGAGTAAAGAAGATGACTGTGCACAGTTAGTGTGCTCAGATGCGGTATTCGTAGTAGGATTAGAAGTTTGTAACTCTAAAAATTTTTTTGACACGGCATTAAATTCTTTAGTTATACAATTTATTTTCTTTAAAAGTGAAGTATCTGAATTATCTACTCTTTTCAGACGATGGTAAATATGATTGTGCAAAGCTCTGAGACGTTCGTATTGATTGCCATCATATTTTTCGACCAAAATATTTACTCGAGAAGTGAATTCAGCCACAGAGATAAGAACACCTTCGCAATCAACAGAAGCATCAATGCCAGATTCAATAATCTCTTCATTAGGTATTAACGGAGTAAGTTTATTAATTTGTTTGCGCAACCCTAAAACAGTCATGGCCGGTTCCTCGCCTCTAATAAGGACCTCATAAGTTAACTCATGTTTGTTAAGCATAAAATATTTAATTGAGTGAGTTCCCATTATGAATTTAAGTAAAATGTATAAATATTACTACGAGAAAAAATACCGCATCCAATACAAGAATAACGAATATAATTTGCAAAATACTAGTGTAGGTAGGTTCACAAAAATTAACAAGCAATACTACAAGATAATCTAAACTAATGATAATAGAATATGATGAAAAATTGAGTGATTATAGTGCTTTAAACTCTGTTCTTTACATAAATTAAATATATAATTCTACGATTTGGTGATAAGTACGAAACAATATATGAATGAGTAAAAATGATTGATAACGTGCAAAATCAACAAAATGTAATTCAATTGCGAACTGTTACGTATCCTGCTTATAATTAAAATTTATAAATTTTTTAGATCTCGTTACTAGGTAGTAACAAAAATATACGTAACGGTTAACAAATTAATCAATTAACAAAAATGTATTAAAATGAAAACGTACCAGTTCGCTGACTCGTAGGCACCTCCTCGTTCACAAAATGGACCGCTAGACCATGTGCTACTAGACTAAACACCAAACATGATTTGGAAACAAGACTATCCACGTTAAAGGGCGCCACTGTGGCAGTAGGCTTAGTTAGCCACAGAAGTTAAGGAGATAGGTGTGGGTCAATGAAACCACTATTGAAATTAAGTAATTCACTTTAATCTTGTTTCCGCCTACAAGTTGGGTTGACAAGAGGATAGGGAACACTGGCCTGACGAAGATGCTTGGAGAACTTCCAGGTGGGAAGTATGCAGCCTTCTACTGTAGCGGCTTCGTGTGAATGTTCTCAGCTGGTCGACCTCTGGCAGCCGGTCACTCCTTTTCTCTTCTTCAGACACGTAGTAGGTACGCAGTAGGTACGTAGGTAGTTAAGTAGGTGAAAGGTGATCCTGAAACCCATGAGAAGGCATCTCAGCACAGTATAAGACTACCTGACGTCAGGAAGTGAAGTCCAGTATCCTCTAATTTATGTACACTAGAAGCAGCTCGGAATGCGGAGAACAGTTACACAAGCACAGCACTAATTTTAATAATAATAAGAACTCACCCCAGCGGGATCAAGAACACATGTATTTTAAGTTTGACTACAATTAGCCGTTGAATAATTAAAATATATTTATGAAGTCACAGGACACAGTTTATGCTCGCGAACGCAGAGAGGGTGTGACGCTGCAAAATCGACGCACCGTCAGTCGCCACCGCTCGGTTACGTTCGGTCGCACTCAGCGATACGTTTTAGGGATGCGCAGACGCGGAGATAAGTAATTCAAAACCCGTAAGAATAATATAATATTTTAGGGTTCCGTATTATATATCTTAGTTATGGTTTATTTTATATATTTAGTTTGTAAGTAAAATAAGTGTAATGGTAATAATAATTTTAGTATGTACCTACCTATGTAGTTAAATTCACTTCTCCAGTATTCTATCTTATTATCAGTTCGTAAGTTGTATCCTAGAATACAACGTTACAGGGGCAAGAGGGGGAAAATTTTACTACATCTTGACGTATAAATAATCAAAGGAAAAATATAGCTTTCTCTGACCTTTGGCCATTGGCTGTCGTATCATGGTTGATGCACTCTTCAATTAGGTATATACAAGATCATTAATAAACTATCAATGTACCGTTTAAAAAGTCAATACTTGTATCATTATTTTGAATTAGTTTAGAATATTGTAATATTATAAATTCATGTACATTAAATGAGCGATAGCGAGAGATAATTAAATTTATTAGTTTAGGAACCTTTGATATAGATGTACCTACATTATAGCATCTATGATATGAAGCCGAAAATGTGGCTAAATTATAATTATAATTTGTTTACATTATTCGCAGTATTCGCACGACAACCTACGTTTTATAATAAAATAAATATTATATTTACTAGGTACTATATATTTGTTCTTCTTATTGCCTCCTAATCCGAAAGCAAGGAAAATAATAAAGATGTACTTAGGCGTTTTTACTACGATTATCTACGGCACCTGTTTTATTGGTAGTATTAATATCTCTGTTTGCTTTTTTAAATACTCACGTTTTCCCAGAGATGAGGCCTAGCTACTTAGATAGTTTTTTGGCCCCCAAGAACTCCCTTATAGGAAATATCATCGAAATCGTTAAAGCCGTTTTCGAGAAATCAAAACTACAAATATTTCGGTCATCCTGGTACTGTCATAGTGATGCATAATAGCTGAGTGGTAGAAACGAAAGTAGTTTTTCGAAATTTCGTATCCTATAATGAGTTTTAATTTACGGAGGTAAAACTCTCAAACACTTGCAACCAGCGAGTGATACCCTTGGTGTTGCAAGCGTATATAGGCTACCGGTAACCACTTACCATCAGCCGGGCCGTATATTAGTTTGCTACCTAAGTAGTTAAAAAAAACTTAGAGCACATTATGTTGCTTAAAAATATCGGAAAATAATATACGAAAAAAAGCTATTAAAAAAGGTATGTTCAGCTGAAATAAGCGCCGGTCCTTGTTTAGAGCTTTAGGACTTGGCAACTCTATTGGAGAGTAATTATTTAATTGCTACACTAGTACTTTACCCACACTAAGTACTGTGACCCTGGGCATCTCGTCGAATCTCCTCTGCTCACACCTCAGCCTGGCCACCTCTTCTGTCACTATCACGTGGTGTTTACTGAGGCTTCGCAACCAGGATATTGTCTTTACTGCTTTCTGAAAGGATTTAATACAGTTTGAATTGTTATCTTTCCTATATCTTTTCTACTAATATTGTGAACGTTTATAATGGATGTGATGATGACATTTATTTGTGATGTTTGTTACTCTTTCACGCAAAAACTATTAAAATTTGGCTCATAGATAGAAATATGTACTGGGAACGCCTGGGACAGCTGGTATAATAAATGCGTACACACGGCTACAGATCAAGCTATACATTTCCAATATAAGCTGACCTCTCATAGTATGGAAATCCTATACAATGCGAGATCAGCTTATACTGGAAATGTATAGCTTGATGTGTTGCCGTGTGTACCTACCAGTGGCGTAACAATAGGGTGGCAGGGCTGGCAAAATGCCACGGGCCCCCGACCCCAGAGGGCCCCGGCCCAAGAGTCCGCGAGCTCAAAAATATTTTTTTACATTGTACCTGAGTTACAGACCTCCCGATGTTGTTCCTTCACCGAAAACACAGAGGATATAGTAATCTGTGCCGAAAAGCACAGAGGATTATATTATCCGAAAAGCTAGCAAATAGATGATGAATGCATTGAGATATTATGTTCTATGGATATGGATGTGAAGTTTCCAATACGCATTGGGCTAGCGTGGGGACTACAGACCATTCCCTCTCGCCTAAGAGAGGAGGCCTATGGCCATTAGTGGGACATATACAACGTGTAATTGAGTACGCTGAAAATCTCGAAGTTTATTAAAATTTAACTGAGTACAACGTGACGATTTTTACTGATAGGGCCCCATCAAAAGAAAATTACCACGGGCCCCAAATGGTATAGTTACGCCACTGGTACCTACTAAGCATTGAGCTATTATTAATACGTATAGAGAAAACGCCACTCATCACAACTAAGTTCCGTTCAAGTGTCCACACTTGTTGTAGAACGATGAACGAAACGCGCAAGCGCCGTGAAACTCACGGTGTTTGCAAGAAAAATACTCCTAAAAGCAAAATCAAAATCAAAAAGTAATTTATTCAGTTTAGGCCCTGATAAGGCATACAGTTGAATTTACCACCGGTTCGAAATACACTTTAAACTGAGAAGCGTTCTGATAGCGCTACGTGATTCTACTGTCTGCTTAGACGACTAATTATTGTTTCAGCGCTAAAGAGAACTTTAGTTGAACCTAAAAAAAATGGGACAACCTTTGCTTATGATAGCTTCTATATACGAAGTAATAACAGCTCAATACTACTAAGTAAGTTTACGGAACAAACGATTGACATGGCGTTCTACTTCTAGACCTTTAAAGGTGGATACTCAATTATAATGAAGAAGTATAATCGTCCATCTCACTCGCTCATGTCACTGTTCTTCAATACCAAGGTGTTGTCAGGAATAGTGTGCCAGACTTTTATTAACTTTCGGTTGGGAAGGTTGTAAGTCTTTGGACAGAGAGTTGTTCTTCAACATGCCTTGTCAGATTTTTTAAGAGTATTTATGTTCATGATGGTTATAAAAAGATAAACTTAATTTAATCCCAAATAATTGCCGTGGAATATTGACACTGTAATTAGCAGTTACATCACGAACGCAAAGTATATAATCTAAGATAAACTCATTTAAATAAACCAACATCGCTATGAGATATTGTGATATGATGATCTTCATGCTTGCTAGCTACACTAGCTGTTCACCTTGGTTCCGCACGCGTTCCCGGGATAAAAATTATTGTATGATTATTTCCGATCCAAGGTTCGACAAAATTCGTTAAAATCGGTTCGCCCATGGAGTAGACAACCATTATGTATTTGGACCAAGTATCGAAATAATCAGACTTTGCATTTTTTTTTGCAAACAAACATGTTACAGTAGGTAGTACCCAACTATGGCTTACCGATGTACCTGCGCAGAAGATACTTTTTGTACATTTTCAAAGCGCTATTGGTCGGCAGCTGCCGCCATGTCAGCGCGCGCCGTGCGGAGGGGCATGACTTGCGAGTGAGATGGAACTAACAGCTGCACTGTATTATGAAACTTATAAGTAGGTAGTGATCTATGGTTGATTGTAAGTTTTAAGCATTATTTCGTTAATCTTCGGGGCCATACTTTCTTTTCTGTGCGAACGAAGATTCACGACGCGCCATATCAGTTGGGTAATACTGTACCCTATTCAATCCACAAGGGTCAATATCAGTAAAGATTTTGCGAACGTAAATTTTTTGGGCCTGTTGGCGTGAAGGTTATGTTATACATATACCTTACGACATCAAAGGTCGTGGGTTCCAGAATTAACATTTATGTTCATGGACATGTCTGTTTGTTCCGAGTACACTCGTATATATATATTTACAAGTAGGTACATAGTAACTCTGTTATCTGATTTCTAAAGCACAAGCTCTGCTTAGTTTGAAATCAGATTGCCGTTTGCGAAGAATTTCTCAGGATGTTCTTTATACTAGTGTCCACTCAGTTTTATTTGTATTTAATAAACTATTTATTAAAGTAAAGTAAAGTGTCTATCTCTATGCCAAATTTTATCAAACTTTATTGCAATTTCGGCATTACGTTGTTATTCAATAACCAACATCGTTATAATTTTTCATTATCATTTATAGAATTTAAGACTGATGTAAGTAGTTTAAATTACTTTACTGACTGCTGTTTTAATTTGTCCTAAAGCAAGTAGGTAGTCTTTACGTCTAATTTAAAAAAAAAGGTATGCGAGCTCTATAGTCATCGTTCTGGGTTACTTTATTATGTAAATGTCTACTTAGTATCTCGTACGTGACTGTCTTATTAAGTCTGCCTGCACCATAAATGAATGACCTGTCTTACCACCTCAGTTCTTATTATAAAAATTCGTCATTATCACATAATGTTTGGTCCTGGGGATATCTGATGAACTTATTTTCCATTGATTTCCACTACGAACTGTTTTGGACCGCTAGGATCAAATTATGACTTCGTCCTCCCGCTCGATGGGATCATTATCATTACTCGCTATTTTAACATATTTTTTTACGTCTGAAGCCGGTAACCACATCAGGATTACTCCATTTACTCCTTATGTTAAGTGGTTACCGTCACCCATAGATATTAGCAATGCCAGGGGGATTGCCAATGTGTTGACGATCAAACAAAAAAACAACACAAACAACAACAAAGACAAAGTCTAGAAGATTCTTAAAATCTTTTGATCTATCTAGTGATTACTTGACATCATCATTTTCACCATTCCACAGCCCTGTGCTCAAACTGGCAGGTATTTTATCACCATCAGATCCTTCTGAGGAAATAATCATTTCACAAAAACAGACTGTTCCTAAAAACACCTACTAACCTTCTCCTTTCCGATCTTCAGTAAATAATTCGGAGATTCCGGCATAAAACAAAACACGATCACGTGCAATCCAGCAATACACAAATAAACTGCTTGATTGACTTTATACGAGAGCGTCATTCCAATAGCATACACGAAAATGACGCCCAGCTTGCAGACTGTCATGGTTAGAGACCCCAGAGCTCCTCGCCAGGAATCTTCGGATATTTCCCTCACATACACCGGGACGACCACGAAGCAGCCACCTGCTGCCAAGCCAGCAATTACCCTCGCGATTATCAGGGCTGTTGGTGTGATCGCTGTCAGTTTGATTGTCCATGATATCTGAAAAATTGTGTTTTGGGTTGAGATGGGATTCTTTTCAGTTCTGCTAGTATGTTGAAGTCTCTGAGATACAAAGCCATTATTAATAAAATCTAGTTGTTTATAATTATTGTTTTGGACTGTTTAATATTCTCAAATAGCGCTGGAGCTAAGAGGCTGTGAGAAGTGGAGACAGAATTCAGGGGATTTTCATAGAATCACAAGAAGAATAGTAGAGAATATATTTGTTGCACCGTCTAAATTGAATAAGTTTTAGTTTGAAGCTAAGTAGACTTACAATTTAGGCGCCGATCCCACAGAAAAGAGTTCTAGAGTTCCGCGTTCCGAGTTCTGCATTCCGCGTTGACTGTAAGCTATGTAGGGCCTTTGAAAGTAAAAAAAGTGTATGATGTGTGATCAGTAGCGAATATTGCAGAACTCTAGAACTCTAGACCGCTTGCTGTGTGCGCAATAGTCAACACGGAATGCAGAACTCGGAACTCGGAACTCTAGAACTCTCTCTGCGGGATCGGCTTAATAATACCTACTTCAAATTGTAGAGCAACTTACACAAGACAGTAAAGATACAGCAATAACGCAGATCTTCCTCCCAAACCTATCAGATGAGAAGCTGAAGAATGGTATACCACAGATAGCCGCAAGTGGAAGTGCTGCTGCCATCCATGAGATGTCGCTGTCAGTGAGAGGCGCCCGCGCAGGTGTTTCCGCAGATTTGAGTAGAGGACCCATTGGTGATAGCCAGCCGATTTGTACGCCATATGTGAAGGTTGGTATTGTTGCTGGAATTTTGTAGGATAATTCTTTATCGTGATCATTAATATGATCACGATAAAGAAACTAATGTAGACAGTATTAGATTGGTACTAGGATCTAGGTGGAAAGTCATATTGAACTAATACTTTGGCTACAAAGCTCTTTTGTTTCTCTGTATGATTGAAATTGACTCTGTTATAGTAAGGGGCACGAGTGGTGAGCACAGATTGACACCTGCGCAGTAGTTAATTTTTCGGTCTGTTTGTCGGAATGAAGAAGGGGGGAGCGCCGAGCTGCACACGATTGGATTTCAAAATTCAAAATTCAAAATCATTTATTCAAATAGACCTTCGCAGGCACTTATGAAAAGTCTGACTCTAATACTCTAATACCGGTTCGGAAGGTTGCATTTGCTGAGAAGAGCCGGCAATAAACTCAGCAATTACTCTTTTCAAAACAAGCTTAGATTCATTACATAATATTTACATTCTAATCGCACTGACAACAATTGCGTGCCCCGGCGAGGCGGCAAAACTACAAAGTAGTCTGAATCTATATTTAATAAGTAAATAAATAAATGGCAAACTTAAGCAGACCAGCCCCCACAAGCAGCACCTGTTCACAAGTATGACGCGTGTTTCGTCAGTCGATGCTCGTCGTCTATTGGATTCTTGCGTGTCATTTGGCTACTGTGATTTGGCCAAAAGTGTACATGCGCGAACTATCTGTGCTCATCATTCGTGGCGCTTACTGTACCTCCATGTGATTGATAATATGTTCTATAAGGCTAAGTTACTTAAACTGCCAGGTTTTTTTCAAAGTCCTCATGGACTGAAAAGGAAGCTAAAGCAATATTACTAATGGAATTATTTTTATCGACTTTACAGCAGCGGGGTTAAAAACAAAGAGTTTCGCAATATTGCTGAAAGGAATTCATTTCCCGAATTCCCAGCAGATCTGACGCAATTCCTATAAATTTTGGTAAAATGGTCACTAATTTCATGCAATTCAATTCATTAGCTGATTCTAATTTGATATTAATGTTACAACACCAAAAATCCCATCAAAAACATTTTTATGTAAAATGTTGCCAAGACATATGGCTCGCAGTGTCAAAAAGTTATCAGATCTCATGTAGAGCCAAGCTTATAACTCTACATGCACTTACTCTACAAGCCCTAACTTCACAAACTCTACACACCGTAGTCAAAATATGTGGCTTGGGTGTTTCGCTACCGTCACATGGGAGTAAGGTGAAAAATGTATTCATTGTTCATAACTTTATTGTTATTCAATAGTTATTGTAGTAGTGAAAAAAATGTCTTTATCATATACAAAATAGAGTTACAAATAGTTTGGTAAAAATAATAGAAAAAAGCTAAAGAGCGGCGTGCTACTGTATAAATGGGATAAAGTAGATTCGGGAATAAAAAAAGCCTTCCATAATATCCGTTATTTTGCAAATGAAACAAAATATTTCAACACGTCGCATATGCATTTCCTCTTTCAGCACGTGTGTTACAATTCATACAAAGTTTGTGTTTGTTGTTCTGAATTTACGATATAACCGAACTCGGAAGACGCATATGACTAATATCCTGGATTCTTAAAATAATAAGTTTTATTAGAATATTGGAAGTATATATTCCGTATAATAATAATAATATTAAGTAACTCAACTTTCCTATGAAATGAATAGTAGGCGCAACAAAAAAATGCAGAAAAAACGATTCTTGTACGGGGGGGGGGGGGATCTTTGGGCTGTTCTAGTAGCTTTGTTAGTTTTAAATAAAAAATAAAATTTCTGTAGAAACCGATATTTATTGCAGCAATGTTTCTAAAATAAAGGATTTTTTTTACTGGACAGCAATTAATGAAATTATTCTAATTAAACCAACACTCGCTAATCCGCCGCTCGACTATCTGACAACTACTATAATGCGCTGTTTTTTGCGAGTCGAAATTGATTATATCAGACAGAAATTTACGTAAAATGCGTGATCAAGTTATATTCTGTGCAAAAAAGCTAAATTACACAATATTTTTTCGAATTTATTTAAGTTATATTCTAGTTGATTTTTAAATACAAGCATTTTATACAGCTTTTAAGAAATACATTTAAATGTTTCATGATTTATTCATTTTGTTGTTCCTGTACATTATAATCAGTTATCTTCAGTAATTAACGAGAGAGTTTAGAATATTTATAAAAACAATAATAAATAATATGTGCAGGCAAAATAACATAAATAAACTCATTGCTATGTATAAAAAAAATGGTGTTCTATAGGTGCAGCAGCTTACCGGTAAAAGTTAAAAATAAACATTTGAGCTCAATAAATTAACTTTCACTCACCTAATAGAGCCGTTAATACTTGTCTTTTAGCACTACTTTCATTATTTTGTTTCTTTGTATCCATATTGGCTGAATAGCTTAATGCTTGTGCTTCGAATGTAAATAAAGAAAATATAATCTACATAAAAACACTTTATAGGTTATTTATCACGGGCACAACACTTCGAATTTCAAAAAAAGAACGATATTATTAGATTTTTTTTTTCTGTCAATCGTTCATTCATTATTTTATCAACGTTTTTTTTTAATTATCTACATATCGTATGCGCAAGCGTCACTTTCCACGGTAGACATCCGACTACTCATAACCTATATCGTTGCACGCATCGCAATGTGTACGTAACTCTTTTTTCTGCAAACTTACGTTTACTCGCAATAAACATCCAATTTTTTATCAAGATTGTTATCGCACAGTATTACAGTCGACAATCGAATGAAAATTAGCTTTGTTATGTTACAAACATATTTTGGTAATTACAAACGATGACCAAGGTCGATGTTCGTCCGTCAATAACAAATGTCATGTGAATTTGTGCCTTATTGCGTTGCAGTTAATTATATTTAGGCACTTTTTTGTGTTGCGTAACTGTAAATGTAGAGTTGTGAAACTAACGTGATAGATTATTGGATTTCCCTCTACTATTCCTAAGAAGTTTCCTGAAATCGTATCTGTCGTCGAAAAGACAAATGCTTTATTTATTCATTCATGGGAAACTAATAACTATGCACTTAAAAATTACTACGTATTTCAATTATATTTACAATGAAAACAAGATTTTTTTTAAATAAATGTCCGTACTTATAGAATTTATTCAAATAAAAAATGATATTTTTTACTTATGATTGTGATATTATTTTACAGTTGCAATTTTATATCGGTAATGTATTAGTGTATTGTTATTTTATGACGTAAGTAGATCTCTTCATTCGTATGGTAGTTATTGTTGTAGCGCATGACACATTATGGCGATGGATTAGGTATTCTGTGTTAATTATGCTTTAAAACCATTTAAAAATTATAGTTTAGTTCCTTATCAATAATTAACGGAAATCCTGTTGATGAAGGAACAACGAAAATATCTATCACCATATGCCCCAGGCGCATATCTAAAAATTATATCTTATACTCGTATACGCTTCAAATTGACTCAATAAATTAAAACGCTGGAAAAATCTCTAATTTATTTTCAGATAAAAAATAAATAAACTTAAAGGTTGTCATCGGAAACTTTATACATGTAGAGAGCATTAACTTTGCATTAACTGAATTATACAAATAGCAATCTACTCCACGCAAGAAGTATAAAGCCCGTGGAGTGCGCGTCGACACGATTTTCAAACACTCGCCGATTACTATGGGGGAACCGATTTGATTGGCAGGCGCAAAGGAGACTGGTGGTCATTTATAATTGTTTGAGTTTTGTAATCGGTTTTGATTATTATTTGTATTAGAAATAACAGCAAACGTAAAAGAGGACTGGTCTGCGATGCTGAGATTATGGATTCAATTTTGAAAATGAAAGAGACAATATGACTTTAAAAGCTAATTTTATAAATATTTACTGGATTTTGAAATTAATAAAGATTTGAGTACGTTTCTCCTATATTCTTTTTTGGAATTTCATTGTTTTTTGTAATAAATCTCAGTCTGTTATCGATAGAAATAACGAAAATTAACATATGCGTTAGAAATCATATGTTTGGCGAGTGCGGTATCTCCGCACGCGCTCTCCACGGGCTTTATACTTCTTGACTCCACGAAATAAATAATACCTTTAATTATTTTATAAACTAGCTGCGCCCCTCGGTTTTTAACATATCTATTGCTGTCGCGCCGTGCCCGAGCTATCCCGCCCGAGGGCGATAGAGACAACTGCAGCTTGCACCGATTATACCTATTTAAATTAGACGAAATCGCTATTTCGTAATCCCCGGTTTTCTCCAAAACAGGGCGATTGTCAAACGCTCTCGTTTTCGTGAAACCGATAGCGAGGGTCTCGTAAGTTGTTATAATTTTGATTTTGTGTAACTTTTACTCCAAAATAGTCGCCGGCTTCATTTGAAATAAGTTAATTGTAATATTTTCAATTTTGCTATCAATTGTGTTACGTAATATCCAAATTATAAAAAGTTTTGAGAGCCTCGCTATCGGTTTCCCGATAACGAGAGCGTTTGACAATCACCCACCTGGATCTATTTAAAAAAAAAAACTAGAATCATAATGAGAAGGGCTTTGGATATGTCTGTCAGTTTTCCTTTGTTTTATTTTGTTAAATGTATGATCAATTGATCAACAATAAATAAGATGAATCATAAAAAAAATTTGAGTGTTTTATGCATCCATGACACGACGTAATGACTCATGTATTTCTGTAAACGCTAGCAATTCCTGACAATTAACGATAATGTACTTTACTCATTTTTATCCTCTAATGTATACTTACATTTAAAATATATATCTCGGTGTCAGCGACAGCCAAAAGATACAAACATAACGATTAGGGTTCAGTGGTATCAGGATTTGGGAATAGAGCAGGCAATAAGGCAACGTTATACTATTACTTCGGAAAAGCCCTGTATGAGGAGAAGAAGCGACGCGCGACGCAAGAAACTCCTCATTTGTCCGATAGGTTTATTGTTGTAATTTTATTAAATTAACAATTCACTTGCACGTAAATTCTTATAAATTTTTAGCTTCAGGAACGGGTGAAATAGCAACTGCACTGAGGTGCGCACAGCTAGGGAGTTTGTGATAGAATTACTTCAAAGAAAATAATAATAACTACGTTTTTTTATCCCTCGTAATCTCATAAACTTTTTATAAAAATATTATTGTGTTGCCAGTATTTCACAATCCTTATAAAATGATAATGACATGAGCCAAGTAGCCAATCGAGTCGGACCAATAATCCGATTCTCCCCGTAAAAAGGGGATGAAAGAGTGGGATTCAGGTTAAAAATAATGAATGTTTAGATTTATATTTATTTTATATTTTTATATTTATTAGTTATGTCTATCATCAGGTATGGTGACATCATCTCCAGTCACTGCATTGTCTTGATCACCGCCGCCTTGTTGTGCTTGTTGTTGATGAGCCTTGTACGCGGAGAACGGATCAGCAGGCTCCACATCTTGGATCGCTTCTATCAGATCCGCCGTTGTTTTGTACGAGGATATTGTAGATTTCACGAAGTCCCTAGAAACATGCGTATTTTGAGCAAATTCCGTTAAAATCTCATATTTAGAAAATAAAGTCATGATAGTCGAATGCCAAGATGAAGGTCGGTGCGAATCCTAGCTTTGATGGTAAATATCGTGAGGAAACCATAGTACGGTGGTTTGTAATACTCGTCTGGCTGTTTACCACCATCAATATGAAAATCTGTCGCCATGCACCTAGCGGTGTCTTTTGAAAGTTGCACTTTAAAGCCAGTTGCCTATTAGGCTTTGTTTGTCAGCAACACCTTGGCAATCTCCCATGTATTGCTAATCTCCATAAGCCACGGTAGCCATTTACCAGTATGGTAGTCGGCTTTCTGACAAGAAAAAAATATCAGAATGTTCCATACTTAGTCGGTAAACAAGCATACGGCCCGTCTGATGGCAAGCGGTTACCGTAGCCAGATGGGCGATTGCAACACACGGGGCATCACTCACGTGTTACTGACCCTTCCTCCCATCAGCACTGGGGACCTTACTCACGCTCAGGACACAACATAAAGTTATTGCGCTGCGGTATTCTATAAGGTGGAGGTACTTCCCCAGTCGAGCTACTTTGAGCTAATAAACGTTGTGCTCTACTTCTCTCAGTTGTCCATATCACTAATTTGACTATCTTAGCTGTAGCTTTTCAGGTCAAAACCACCGTGTGCCAATATTAACTACATCTGTGTATTAAAGCCCTGACATATACTAATTGTCATACACATAACCTAACATTAGAATCTTTATTCCACGGAAGTACCTCCTAGTGCCTAAACTGAATAAATG
This sequence comes from Polyploca ridens, assembly GCA_951394255.1. Lineage (NCBI taxonomy): Eukaryota > Metazoa > Arthropoda > Insecta > Lepidoptera > Drepanidae > Polyploca > Polyploca ridens. The sequence goes on along the minus strand of OX596265.1, from coordinate 5,067,248 downwards.
GCTTTGACTTTGAATGAGGATGATAGGTACCTGAAGTAAAATGCTTTGATGAAGACAGCTGGCTGGTACTCGTGCCCGCAGCGCTCGGGGCCGAAGCTCATGACGCCCATCAGCCGGTTCTGTTGTACCGCTGGAGCGCCTGCGTCGAACTGATGGCAATCATGTACATTATGCATATATGTATCAACACATTAAGAATAGCGTAGGCGGTTATGACGAGGCAACACTGCCAATCTTAATTTGTCAGTTTTTTTTATTTTTTTATCTAAGGTATACTGATAAGCAAACAAGCATACGGCCAGCCTGAGCATAAGCGGTTACGGTAGATTATAGCATTTGCAACATGAGGGGTATCACGTGCGCATTGCCGACCAGAAAAAATCTCTTCACACCTTTAATACATACCCCTATGCTGTGCTCAGGGAGCTCATTCCACAACCAGAGCATCCACGGTAGGAACCTCCTATGAAACAGCACTGAACGATACGATACCATTTTGGTTCGATGGCGAGAGGTGCAACAATAGCAGGAGGCCGTGAGCATCAAGTCAAAGGTATTTCAGAAAACTATCCATTATACAAGCGGCAGAGTACACATCTCGACCCATAAATAAAGCTTCATCTCATAAAATAAAATTCAATAGACATTACCAGACAAGCATCCCTAGTCCCGTTCCTCAAGGAAGCACAGAAGAAGTCTTGAGTGAACTGAAACCCGTTGACGAGCTGATAGGCGTCCATGCAGTAGTTTCGGGAGCGGACTTTCAACCGTGCCGTTAGCAGGTCAGGCGTGTGGTCGCGGAACGCTGTGTCAGTACCCTGGCATAATTATGAACAACTAATATAATCATCAAAAATTGTCTCACTCTTCGCATGTGCTAGCAGCACTAAGGTTTAGGTTAGTTAGTTTAAATCTTTGTAGATTGATTTTGATCCGAGAAGTATCGTGTAATCTGTTATAGTTGCCAGAGAAGCGAATTCCAGTAAACTAATAAAAATACCTTAAGAAATGATATGTCTAAGGAAGGTCGGAACCTTCGGTGCATAAGTCACACAGCACACTGTCTGAGTCTGATTCTTGGCCGTTTCTTTATTTATAATGCTTACCCTGGTTGCTCCCCAGCCAGCGACAACGATGAAGCTCTGAGCGAAAGGCTCTCTTGAACCTTCATATATCTTCAGCAGGTTTACGTGCCTATTGAATTCTGGAAATAAAACTATTATTAATTACGCGCACCCAGGGACCAAAATCCCGCGTTTTCGACAAAAAGAATTTGAATGTGTGTTAGAATGTATTTGAATTTCAAAGATTATGATATGATATTTCGATGAGGCGCTTCACAATCCGGATACCCACCAACATTCTCAGCCAGCTTTAACAACGCGACATCAGCGTGAGGAACTGGCTCTTCCTCAAACTTGGGGTGTCTGACTGCGCCCACCACATCCATCAGCTGCCCTCCTTCATGAGGTCGACTACTTCCCACGCGCACCTTCACGTATTGTCTTAGAGTTTTCAGTGGAGACACTTGGAGTACACTGGAATCATCGTAATTAGCATCTCATACAGTTCACTACAGCGGCCGAGCTTCACAACTGGAAGAATTATGGACAGTCTGCCTCGCGGGTCCAGACTTTGGCACAGCTGTCGTCTTTGTATGAAACATAAATGAATGGCAATCTACACTTATCACTTTGGATGAATCCTCCGAGATTAATATTTGAAGTGATAAATGTAAATAAGCCTTTACCCACCCGGACGCTGAACATAATGCCTCATTGCTCCTCCAATTTCCTTTGACATCGACAATTCACACCGAAGTGATCCATCGAGTTTCTTTTAGGGAGGAGGTTGTGAGTGGAGGACTGTAGATTGATTTTGGAGGCATCAATACAGAAAACTGCATGCTATATGGCGTAAATAGACTTCTCTAATCAGTATTAAGGTCCTCGCTCAGTATAACAGCTCGGCTACGCCTCGGCATTTACCGTGCCATGCAAGTGAGGCCTTTAAATAGTATGCTTTAAAGTAAATTTTACAGTGACTAGATAAAATAGTTAACGCTTCGCGACAAACGCGCTTGGCGCTACAAGCCACTAGTCCTGCTGACCACACGCTTCCAGCGAGTGGCCCGCTACCTTGCTGCGTGACGCCAACAAGCGGTATCTTTGCAAAGCCACGTCACCAGTTTCACAAACGCCGCACCTCCGCGAGCTGCCACCTCGCAGGCGGCGCGCTGGCGGCTAGTGGTTGGATTGAGGTTGAGGCGGTGCCGGGTAGTTGTTGCGATGGAGCGGTGCTGATATAGTGAGTGATGACTTTTACCCATAGAGTTAACTCTATGGTATTATCACACCCTTGATCACACCCTAGGCGGTTTATTCAAGAGGACTAATTTAATTACCTACACTTTAACTCACACCTCATCACACACACACGCGCGGGGTCAAAGATATTGGTGGACGAGTAGGACAAACAGGACTAACAGGAGTATTGACACCCCTTACGTTGCGACGACGGTAGGCGAGGATAAATTCGCGGGGGTGGAAGTGTCCCTTCTTTTCGTAATAATAGTTAACCTTCTTTGATGTACGTAAGAATAGACTAGACTTCTCAGTTGGAAGCCAACTTACGAACTGGTGGTATCTTTGACCTTCATAAGTGCCCTACTGGGGCCTAAATTGAATAAATGACTGACTATTCCACTTACTAATTCAAGCAATGCGCAGCAGTAAGCACCCAGTTCTCATCAACAATGGTACCAGCACACCATAACCTTCCATTTATAATGATTGCAGCCATATATGGGTAGTTCAACATATCTGTAGTGTTTGTTCCACGACCGAAGCCCTTGAATTTTTTTTCCATCACCGGGTTCGGGTACTCATTCCTGATCCGGAGGTATGTTTTGGGTTTGTTCCGACGTCTAGCTTCTGCTGGTGCATCTTCCTTTCGATTGATGTCCAGTTGGAATTTGACTGGATTAATAAAGATTTGGTAAGGTGAGTGAAGTCAGATATAACAGCTTCCAGTAAAGGTATACGTAATAGGAATGGATCTACTCACAGATGTACCTATCATTTAACTCTAGGTAGGTTTAGAAAATATCTTAAGGAAATTAGGTCTACCGTTTCTGTGACCACCAGTTGGCGCTACTAGCGAGTTCGAGTTCATATCGCTGTCGTTGGAAAAGTATTTTTTAGCGCGACAGGGCCAGTAAATAAATAAAATATTGATTATGCCTAGGGTTGCCATCTCTAAAATCTAGCAACCAGGACAAGAAGCGTGAAAACTCCGGATTTAGAACCCGAACATGTTATTAGTGCTTTTTTATTACTCAGTAAAGTAAAAATTGTTTTGGTAGTGCTCTTACGCTGAAATTCAAGTCGTTAGCCCCAGTATTAGGGTACTTAAAAAACAAAAAAAAACTTTTTGAGGATTTTATTGTTAACATTTTGATAGTTTGTTTATTAATAATAATTCAAACGAATATAAATACTAACCGACAGATTCTTCCTTATCTTTATTTATGAAATATTTTGAAGCTGAAGTAAATGCAAAAACTATTGTAAGTAAAAAACATATTTTATTCAAAAACATAACACTCGCACGTAATCACAATTATTGTCATAAAACTGGCGTATTGAATCGATATTGTTTTGTATTGTATTTTATTGATATTAAAAATATATATTTCAATTTAATTTTATGTCATATTGTGTTCAAGAACTAAAATAACTACTAGACACGCCATGAGTATCGCAAAAAAGGAACTTCTCTATGTTATCGTCATTCCAAACATATAAGTAGTAGTATAATAATAATCTAAACCAACCTACGTATTTCAGCATCATCATATTCAGCTTCTAGCAGCAGAAAGGCAGGAAAAGGAAGGCAGGGATGCCTAGGTTTTTTTTTAATTCTCTTTTTTCGAATATCTAGGTACTGCTAAAGATATTCGATGGACATGAATAGTAGGTATTTCTGGTAGGGGAAGAACATTGGATGGTTTGTTTGCAGCAAGCAGCAATGCATGTCACTCGGGAACCATACATCTCACTTTGGAGTCGGAATGAAGGAAAATAATACAGGTCGTTGTTTTGGTCAGTGACGAGCGACTCAGGGTCGATAATACAAATGCTACTGGTGCTAAAAAAATATAAAAAAAATACTTTATTTTTTTTTAATAATAAAAATTAAAAAAATAAAATTTTGAAAATCATGTAATAAGCTAAAGTGTAGACATAGTACTCAACGGGAGTACGAGGGAGTAAATGGGTGGGGCGATGGCGGCTTGCGCCTAGCTCTAGTTTGTGCACGTGCCGAGTGAACATACTTTGCGGTAATTTTATTTCAAATTGAATAAGGTATTTCTCAACATATTTACAGTATTTAATGGAATTAAGTCCATTTTTGGGGAATATATATTTTGTACTACCGCTCCTGGGTCGCTTGTCGCCGACCAAAACAACCTGTATAGTAAAAATATTAATTAAAAAAAGAAAATCATAATTATAAAAATTTATTCATAAATTAAGTAAACATTTTTAATGCCATTTAAGACATCACCTAAAATTAATAATACCAACATTAAACGTTACTAATTCGTCATTAATATCACAATCAGTATAAGGGGGCCAGAGACTTCATTTCATGCACATAAAACAACACAATTTCACTTTTATCACAATATGATTAGAGCCAAATCGATTGCACACAATATCACAAGAACCTTGTCACAGAGACACTAAATGTAAATCCAAATAAAGGGCCAAGTAATTTGAGCAAACATTACAGCGACAAGGTTCCAATGCAAAATACTTATAATCTACTAATTTCTTTGCCGGTTTCGACGTCTTTCCTCTTCTCTTTCTTTCTGCTATCTTCTAGAAGAGCGTAGATCTCTTCTACGCTTCTGTCTTTTGTTTCTGGGACCCACAGGACGGTGTATAGAGTACCAAGGAAGCATACAATTGAGAACATTATGAACACCCAATGTATGCCTAGTAGCTTTAGCAGGGGATCATAGGCTTTTGTTTGTAGGAAATCGCTGAGGGCATCTAAACTGCTCACGAATGACGTCACCATTCCTCGATGCTGGAAAGAGAGAGAATATACATTAGGATATAGAGACCTTCGTGTTACAGTGATAATATTAGGTTTATTCGAAAAAGGTTTGCTTACGTAACCTTAAATTTATGGTGTGAAATACCCAAAACAAGTAAACATACAAATAGTATGTCCTCAACAGAAGTTACAGACATATATATTTGCAAAAGATGGTTATTTAAGATCGCGGTAACATCCTAACTAATATTATAAATGCGAAAGTGAGTTTGTTTGTTTGTTACGCCTTCACGCCTCAACGGATCATCATGAAATTTGGTATGCAGATAGCCTATGGTATGGAGAAGGACATAGGTTACTTTTTATCCCGGAAACGCGGGTGAAACCGCGGGGGAAAGCTAGTTTTTAATAATACAAACGTAAATAAAATCGCCAGAGCTCATCGGGGAGGTGGGTAGGGTCACCACTTACTGCTCACCTCCAGGTAGGCCGTATGCCGACTTCATCGTAATTACAAACGAGTGCGAGTCAGACTCGCACACGGAGGGTTCCGTAATTGTTAACTAACTCAACTTTGCTATGAAACCAAAAATGCCAAAGAATAGCGTTTCTTGTATGGGCGCCCCTTGAATTTTTAATTTTATTTAATTTTTATTATTAGTTGTTACAGCGGCAATAGAAATACATATTCTCTGAAAATTTCAGCTGTCTAGTTATTACTGTCCATGAGATACAGCCCACTGACAGACAGACGGACGGACGGACGGACGGATGGACAGCGGAGTCTTAGTAATATAGGGTCTCGTTTGGCACCCTTCGGGTACTAAATAAAGGTCATTTGGCCATGATTTACACAGGAATTCTTCGGGTATATAGGGTGACTGGTAATTAGTAAACGATACTTACACACATGATTGTACTCATGATAACAAACAACTTTCCCAAAGAAACAAATACGGATAAATAACTAAATTAAATAGAAGCTGATGGTGTATTTCTATTCTTGTTAGGTACTAAATGTATGGGCTAATATGCTAAGTAAATTAAAAAATATATGTTTCATTGGAAAAGTTGTTTTTTATCATGATTTTGATTACAATTAAGTATCATTTACTAATTAAAAGTCACCCTATATATTACTTACTAACTGTGTTAGAGTTAGGTGTTTTATTCTTGTACTCACTTGAAACGAGAACAGCTCTGATGTAATCACATATGGCACAGGTTGGTAGCCGGCTGCATCAGCGAAGATACACATGCACATGGCGAGCACGGGCAGCCAGCCCGGCAGCCACACGTGCAAGGACGTCAGGTAGAACCAGCCTCCTAGCGCCAGCATGGATATGCCCGTTGCGAATGATGTACCGGCTAGGAGCCACTGAAAAAGGTGAAGGTTCTATCTTATCCTGTTTTCTTGCCTTCTTTCTGATTCCAAACTAATCAGGGGCTCTTTGGTGGTTATCGTAATCAACACCAATGATTTCATACACTGACGCGGTACTGAGACCAAACTACTAAGCTTGTACTATGACCAGCAAGGCTATTTTAAATGTCTGATTCGATTTCGGAAACGGATTCAAAAATTTCCGAGGCGAATTTAAGCAATTGCTTTTTTAATTTCCGAAAACTCCAAAATCGAATTGATATTTCCGTAAAGAAACATCAAAAATATTCGAATTTGGAAATTAAAATAGCAATTGCGGAAAGTCGCCTCGGTCGTTTTAGAATCCGTTTCCGATATCGAATCCGAGCGTTTTGAAATAGCCCTGCAGATAAAGGAGCTACTGCCCCGGGGGTAGCGGCCAAGTTATGCCGGACTTGTAGCGGCTTAAACCCTACGATGGTCGCCATCAGCGCTTTAGCAAAGTGATATAGAGAGGGGCAGGCTCTCGTGTTGAACGCGTACCAAAAGGTGCTAGGTGTGATACCTTACCCCAGCACCTTCGCTGTGCTATCGCACGATGATTTGTGGCGTGATCACATCGAATAAAGGCATAATCTTATATAAGCCCTGCACTAAGGCAACGATCCCACACCATCCTAGAGAGGTCTAGACTTCTGCGGACTGTAATGGTTCATATTTGGAAAAAAGCTTATTGAAAAATAAAGACGGGCCAGGACATGCATTTGTGTGCATGAACATGTCTGTATGTCCTAAGTCTGGGTGTAATTATGTTTAAGTATGTATTTACAAACAAAAAGTAGTATATGTAGTATATCAGTTATCTGGTTTCCATAGTACAAGCTCTGCTTAGTTTGGGATCAGTTAGCCGTGTGTAAAAAATCTCTTAATAAAATACAGCTAAAGTCCAAAAATCCCTTACCTTTCTCCCAGTCTTCTCCACAATGCAACTAGCAACAATAGACCCTAGCAGCTGTATGACACCGACCACAATCGTCTGCTTGTTGGGACTCAGGTTCAGGCTGATGGAATCGGAGGCTTGCTCGAAGATAGCCCCTGCGTACATAAGCACCACCAGGTACCCGCATGTTTCCTGGGACAGCATCACGTTCACTGAGATGCGGAAGGCTTTGAATGTTGTTTTGTCTTGTACTAGAAAGAGAGGGGTATATTATTAGGGATGTTTTTATGGCAAAATACATATAGGCTGTCCGGATGGGGCTCCCCGACGTACGGAACAAATCGGTTGATGCTTGGCGACAGATTTTCAAATTCAAGGTCTAGCCAGTCAGGAGAGTAGGTACTACAAAGTAGATACTCCTAACTTCTCCAAAACTGTGCTAATGTTTCCTCACGATGTTTTTTTTAGGATGCAATCTTCGTCACCAATGTTAATTCACTACCACTAAGCTATCATCGCTTCAAACAAACATACTGCCAGCCTGACGGTAAGCGGTTACCGTAGCCTTATGAACTCACTCAAGCGTTACCGTCCTTTCGCCCCTCCCTGAGCCAATGACCCAATCAGCTCTGACCGTGGATTGCGTAACTTATTGGTACAAATATTAGGTGCAAAATCGAAAATGGTTCAATTTCCGATGAACACTGTTTGCAAGAACGTAAAAAAGTACCTAATGGGAAAACCACTATATTAAACCGGTTTCGATTCCAAAAAGATTGAAACTCCAACAAAGTTACATTATCGTTTTTCCGGGATGAAAACAACCCTATGTGATAATCCAGAACTTTTCTATCTGTGCCAAATCGATTCAGTAGTTTTTTCATGAAAGAGAAACAAACATTTCTCTAGAAAAAACACTGTAAGCTTTTAAAAATTATACTAAAAACTTAAAGGAATAGAAGTTTCATTAAATAGGTTAATTGGAATTATAAATTAAATGTTTTCATTGGAAGAAGCCACAAGCCTCTTAATTATACTAAATTGAATAAATAACGTATGTTATAAAACCACAAAATAATCCGTAAATAAAGATAATTCAATACAGGAAAGAGTTCCAAGAATTTCAGCTTGCGTAGAAAAAAACAAGTTATAATCCTTACTCAACTGGTTTAACCCAGAGATCGAAATGAAACTTAACTAACAGGTTTAGGTCTTGTCTAAATTCATAGCCAGCTAGTGATATATCGGGTCTATAATATTATGATATAAATCTGTGCACGAATAGACCCGATATACATAATGTTTTTTTTTCTAGCCAGTATGCGTAAGTTCGGAACTACAGGTCTGAAAATAAATATTTATTTTTAAAAATGTGTATTTTCGGAGATATGGAATTTCTTCAAATTTCAAATTTCTTCAATTATTTCCTTATGACAATTTTGCTCTCAAGTTGTTAGAAGTTATCAAAACCTGTATTACTTAACCGATAACTCAACAAAGCAAATTCCGGTGCGGCCAGATTTTTATCAAGGGTGGCAAAAAAACTTTATTTAAGCCAAATGTTTAAGTTTCCAAGTTTTTGTCTGGCGTCGGCAATTTAGGCGATGGCAGCCTTACTTACAGGCTAGGCATACACTGTATGCGCAAACTCGCGGTCCGTGCGGACCGTAGGACACTGCAGGTAAAGTGGAGATCACGCGGGGCGAAACGTTAGTCTTCTATAATGTTTAAATATTTAACAATTTCGCAATAATACTGTCTTCTAAAGTATTAAAAATAAAAATAAAAAGAATTCTGCTAACTATTTTACATTAAATTACTCTGATTGTAACTATTGATGAAAATTATATAAGGGGTTTCTAAAGTTATGGTGGATATTTTTAGGAATTAATGTTAAGGTCATTAGTAATCAAAAAGCAATATTAGAAAAATAATCCGTACATTGAAAATACTACATTATTTATAAATTAATACCTGGTACCTACTTAAAGTTCAATTTTGTTTTTTTTTTGAACCATCAGACGAATTATTTTTCTAATATGTTTTTTTGATTACTAATGACCTTTACATTCATCCCTAAAAATATCCACCATAACTTTAGAAATACCTTATATTATTTTAAATGTCCTATAATATCAGTGAACTTAGGACATCCTGTACTGTTCGAGGTGATGCGTGTCAGCCTCCATTAAGGCGCTGTCAGCTCCTAAAATTAAAAGAGTTTTGTCCCCTTCACCTCCTCACGCTACTCACGCCGCTTGCCGCCCCGCGCCGACCGCGTCGCAGGTCGCGTGCGTAGTTCTTAGACTAGACTCGCGCATTACGGCATGCGACATGACGGTACAACAATCACGACCTATATTGTACTGTAATTATTTTGTAAATATTGTATGCATATATTGAGTATAATTATACATTATTTAATAGTAATTTCTAGAAAAAATTATAATATTAGTAAGTAGGTACCTACTTCGTAAAAATATTTTGCGCATTAAAATACCTACTCAAAACTGTTTTACAAAAATCTTAAACCGACTTCAAAGTACACTAAAAAGTAATCAAATCCTGACTTGATGACAAATTTTCCAAATCGGTTAATAAATTAGTTATGAGGTAACAAACATAAAAAAACATGCAACAGAATTGAGAACCTCCTCCATTTTTTTAAGTCGGTTAAAAACAATAGGCTACACATACATTTTATTTCTTGTAACATTTCTCTAAATATTTTGACACAAGTATTAAAAATGAAAGGAGACTGTTCAAATCTGTATGGGTGGTAAAATGTTATCTATGAACCAATACCGATACTGTTGTGGTATTTTTGTGGGGATACCTGAACTACACCTTAACAACCTTTGTGCAAAGGGGCATCAAAATCTGTCCCGGCAGTTTTGAAATATATACAGGATGGACATTTTAGACGGATCAGTAAAGGCATCTACCTTACGGGTTGAAACCACGCGAATAAGGTCTTAGGTGACTGTCCCTTATTTTTTGAGTTATTGCATTGGCATTTACAGAAAAAAAAAAACAGTCAGCGAGAAAACGGCGATTATTGTACAATATGTAGGGTCAAAAGGCTCTACTATGTAATTAGTGTCAGTAGTGCTAGATACATTTCTTAACAAAACGTATGGGAAGCGGTTCATGGAAAGTTACATGGATGTCTATGTCCTAAAACGTCAAATTACTCATTGCATAAAAATATGTTTGACATGTTCAATAGCCATGAAATATTACTCATGAACTTTAGGTACGCATTCTGTGGTGCTATATAGCTATATTGATTTATTATGTACTATAATATACTACAAGTATTCACTTTACTGACATGATCAGCATAAAAAATGTACAGGAGATTCTGTAATATTTTTGCGGGTGTAATATTTTTTTCAACACTCGCTCGTAAAAGACATTTATTGCAAAATACTAGTCTGTTTTTTCCTCGCAAGTGTGTTGAAAAACGTCGTGTGACACTTGTGTGTATTGATTTATTACACTCTCGGCCTACTTAATACTGCCTCGAGTGTTAATAACCAACCTTGCACTAGGGAATGAAAACCGGTTTCACCGAATATCGAAAAATCGGTTATTCGGTACGGTTTTAATTAACAAAAAAAAACCGGTTTCACATAACACCAAAACCGGTTTTAAATTTTTTTCGGATTTTCTTTCAATGAAATGAAATAAAATGAAATGTTTGGATGTTTGGAAAAACTAAAAAAATTAAAGATAAGATTTTACGAAAATAAAATTAAAAAACAAGGCTTAAAAATAAAGGTGGCATTACGTGAAAGACAAGAATATATGGTTGTAGTAGCTTCTCTCTGCACTTGCATACCCCCTAGCTAAGTGAAAATTGTATGAATAAGCATAATAATGTATATTGTATAAGTATAACATCAAAAAAAGCTGTAACATCTAAAGATCTTCCACAAAATAAAATGCCTTGCTGAGTTTCTTGCCGGAGTCTTCTCAGTTTAAATGTATTCCGACCGGTGGTAAATTCAACTGTATTTAGATACCAACTTAACGTTCATAAGTGGGCCTAAACTGAACAAATTACTTTTTGATTTTGAGACAGACGGGGAAAGCGACTGCATTTTATACTATGTAAAGATTATGTTCAACTTTTTCACAATCAAGCAAATTAATCTAACGTGAATTTTCTTAAATGAATAAATTTCGATTATTTGAACTTATTCGTTTATTTTGCCTTTTCCCTCACTTCATAATATTACCTCCATACTCAAATTCAAATTATTATACAAATTACAAGCTTTTTTAGTGACTGTACTTGCATTGTCATCCAATATACTAATGTATATCAGATATCAAGTCAATTTGTCAAACAACCAAAAAACCATAATCAAAATTGGGTTTTTAAGTTGACCGGACTGACATCATATAGGGGTTAGATTGTAATTAATTACAAGTAGAATAGGTAATTTTTTTTTGTCAATTCACAATAAAATTCAATGTTGATTCGGTCAAGTTTCATTTTTGGTAAAATATTGAATTGGGCCCCTAGGTATCGATCAGTATCGATAATGTTATTCAATGTGTCACTGCACTGGTTGAGTGGCAGAATATATCGACGTATGACGTAATTATCAACCTTATGTTAAAGTACATTAAGTTAATAATTGCGTCCACTGAGAATAGCGCCATCTATGGGGGAATAGCGGTACTCGATCGTTTAATTGAATATAGTTTGTTTGTAGATTAGAAAACGTTGTATATTCTTTCTACGCTAAAGCAAAATAAATTTTATATTTAGAGAGTGAAGATATATTTTTGAATGTACGATATGTGTGACTTGAGCTAATATTGTCTAAACTAGAAACGACTAATCAAATGAATCGTTTGTTGGTGTGCAATATGCGAGTATTCATTTCTTTGTGTGAAATTTGGCGACATCGGTTCTGATACATATTTTGACACTTCGCACTTCCACTGGTTTTTTTTCTTCCGTGGTCACTACAGTATGCAAGATTAATTTTCTTTTTTTTGTTCGATTTCTGAAGTTTCTAGTGCCCTTACCTAACTTGGCCCCATAGAGCCTTTTAATCCTTGTCGAAGACAGGATCAATTAAGCCGTTCAATTTCAAATATAGCCGTTTTTTCGCTGTTTGTAAATTTTCAGAATCTGTAAATGTAGATTGCAATTACTCAAAAAACAAAAAATAACTGAAAAGAGAAAAACAAGCTCTTTAATCTATAGAATTTTGAATATAACTTGAATTTCATAAGGTACCTATTGCAGTCGGGGCCAAACCAATAACCTAAGTAACCTGTAATACTTTATAAAATTCAAGTTATATTCAAAATTCTAAAGCGCTTGTTTTTCTCTTTTATGTTATTTTTTATTTTACGAAGTCGGGCTTTTGTTTCTTTTAAAAATTTAATTTGGTATTTTTAATGAATTAATTGTACGTATTAGTAAGTATATGTGCGGTATGGTAAATTAAGGCCAACAACCATAACAAATTCTGTGAGTTACGTACGGTAACCGTCCAGTAAGTAGGTACCTACTGTCCTTGCATTAAACATGGTTTTTTGCTGTTTACGTCAAAATGGTACCACAAAAGTATTACAATATATACATATATGGAATGGGCTGTTCACAAGCTTTCATTTGATGCCTATATTGTTATAATAACGAAATTTTTGTTTTTAATACCCCCCCCCCTCTTTTTTATTCCTAGATGTCGTATAAAAATAATATACCCTATGATACTCCCACAGTTAAGACGAATCTAACGACATCTCATATGCTTAAATCCATCAAGCCGTTTAGGCTGTAGAGCGTGCCAAAGAAATAGACATACATCCATACATACATACATACATACACTCGAAAAAATAAAACCCTCATTGCAACAGTCATCTAAGACCATATTCGCGTGGCTTCAACCCGTAAGGTGCCCTTATGCTGACCGGTCTAAAATGACCAACCTGTATATCTCAAAACTGCCGGGTCAGATTTTGATGCCCCTTAACCTTGCCTATAGTTGAGGTATCCCCACAGAAATACCACAACAGTATCGCTATTGGTTCATAGAGCACTTCTCATACAAATTTGAACAATCTCCTTTCAAGTCACAAAAGCTAGCAAACTATAAAAAAATAGTTTACTACCTTCTTCCCTGCGGTTTTACCCGCGATGCCGAGGAAGCTTATATTTTCCGGGGATAAAAAATATCTTAAACTAGCTGCCCGGCGCGACTTCGTTTGCGTGGTGTCCTACCCTTTTCCCTAACCTACCCTTAGATGTGATTATACTTACTTATACTTAGATACGAAGTACGATGATTAAACTACAGTACCTGGGTGATCGAGCTTTGCTCGTTTTTTTTTGGTAAATCATATTTTTTTCACACAAAAGAAGGAACTTGAAAAAAAGAAAAGAAAAAAAAATTATAGTTATCTGGTCCCGAACCCGGGTCGTCTGATTTCGGGCTGCACGTTCCCAACTGAGCTGTTATAAGCTTAAGAGCAGTGGCGAAATTTACCTTCGTATTCTAATGATATTGTAGCAGTTTTTAATTGCCTGAAAACACGGATAAAACTAAGTTTTCTAAAAATGAAACCTAGCTAGATCGATTTATTGCCCCCGCATACAAAATTTCATGAAAATCGTTGCAGCCGTTTCCGAGATTCAGATTATATATGGGGTGGATCTGACAATAAATGAAATCACGTAAAGTACTCATAAATACGATCAACTGTTACTATGGGACCAACTTCGAAATAGAAAAAAAAAGCTTTTCATCTTTTCATAAAAAAAGTAAATCGGCAAAAATGTATGAAAAGCTGTAAAAAAAATTGCGATTACGAAGTTGGTCCCATAATAAAAGATCTCCCATTATTTTCGAGTAGGTACCTAGATTTTTCATAAATTGCACTGATACAAAACGAGGAGGAGGCACCGCGGAGAGAAGCGACGCAGGTCCGTCCTCCGTTACGTTCTGATGAACACTGGCGCGGTGCGGGCGGTGTTGAAATCAAGCAAGCGCATCTCGTAAAAAACGTATAAAAATTCGTAAAAATTGAATATTTACTATGAGTTAAATATTATACCGACAGTCTACGTGGTTTAGAATTTAGAATTTTTTGGTATATTTTAAAATATTAAGCACAACTGAAAATGCAGAGAAAAACTGCTTTAAAAGGTGAAAAAAGCGGTTTGTTTGAATTTTTTTTCTATGTAACTAAGTATATATAAATATGTTTTGGATACCGACAAGCCCTGCAAGAAGGTCTTGAGAATGTGATATTAATTTTTCTAAGTTTAAATAAGTCTCTGTTTAAGAGATATACTGCTTTGAAAATCCTGCTTTTACCAGATTTAGGAATTAACGGCGCCTTAAGTATGCGTTGACCAGAACACAGGAAAGTGTAACATGATATGTTCGAGAGAGGTTTTCTTAGAAAATATATTATTTGTAACTGTTTATTATAAGGAAAACTTACTAAGTTGCATGCAAATATTAATTTATTGGCTTTTATTTAAAGAAATGTTGCAGAGTTGGGTGGAACTTGGAACATAGAGGTTGGTCGACGGTCAACAAGGGCGGTTAAGCTAATTTAATAATAACTGCCAGTTACTGAAACCAAATCAAAGCTAATCTCTTTTTGAAAGTATACCTGTCACTGTCAATGACATCTGAAATGACAAAGACGGCAACAGTGAGTATAGATAAACTTTGATTTGGCTTTTAGTAACTTGCAGTTATGGTAGTAAATCTTAATTATAGTCCCACAAACTTATCTGGCCGGGTGGCCAAAGAGGAACGATAACGACGCCAGTTTGAAATGTCAATTTTCCTGCCATTCGCCATTGGTTGTAAGCTCCTCTAAATGCGAAAACAGCGCCTCTCTCACCGTGCCAGATAAGTTTGTGAGACTGTAAATCTCTTATCTCTAAAAAGTTTGTGTCAATCTAAAATGAACTTTATGTCACCCAGTATTATAATTTAATTGTTTCAATCAAGACTCATCCCCGACCTGGGTTAAAATTTTAACCTTTTAACCAGAAGTTACATAATCCAAAAGCTATGTCAAAATGACGTGCCATCGGGTAACCCAGGTTGACGCAAGTGGGCCTTAGACATAGAATTTTGAAAAACCCTTGCTCAGTGAATGTCTGAGTTATTTAAGGTAAAATAAGGTGCAAAGTTTAAAGTTTCGGTTTGTCTGCGGTTGGAGCTGTACGTTGATGTCAGTCGGTCAGTCAGATAAATTCTCCTTTTTTTTTTGTATTTTAATTGACAAGGAAATGCCGGCCCAAGATTTTACCCTTATGCGGGCAAATCGGCGAGCAAGCTCTCAACCGGGGTTATGATTAGGTAACTACGCCTGAGGGTGCCCCAGTTGGGGCCGAATCTCGGCTCAGGGTCGTTACCGGGGGCAGGGGACGGACTTTTTATAAATAAAACGAGTTACGACTAATGAGGGAGCGGAGGGCGGATTACTATTGGCATTTTAAGATATATATACATCCCCATATGGATCAGTTCTTAGAACATGATTTTAAAACACCCTGAGAATTACTAACAATGAAGATTTTGGGAATGACAATAAGTTACATTAATAAAAATAAAGAAGATCTTACCTATACTCTTCCAGGAAGCTTTCTTCACGGACCTCGCGTAGTCTTCCTCTCTCTCCATCTGCTGGATGGCTTCCTCCAGGTCCTTATCATCTGTAGTGGTGTTGCGGAGCCAGGCTAGAACTGTGCGAGCTTCCTGAAAATTATCAGGTAAATTAGGAACAGCTCAAGCTTTAAAAAACCTTAAATCGTGAAACTTTTTATGAGGAAGAGGAAGCTCTTCTAGGGAAGTACTTCCACCTTACAGAATACCGCAGCCAAATAAAATGTTACGTTCCAGCGCGTGTAAGGTCGCCGGAGCTCATTGGCGAGGGGGATGTGGTGGGTAAAGCGTGAGTGGCGAGTGAAACGCGTGAGGTTCCAAGGGTGATGCAAGCGTCTATATGGCTACGGTACCGCTTACCACCAGGCGGGCCGTTTGCTTGCTTGCCAACTTTGTAGTATAAAAAGAAACTTGTAAAATTGATCTATAGAAAACCACTAACAATATTTTATTGATTAATAATAAAGCTGGAGCATAGTTACTTTTAAAATACGAGTATCCTAGCTTAACGACATCATACATTTTAAACCGTTTCTTAGTAACAGAATTATCACAAATTATTGCAGTTGTTCAAAATATTAGACAATATCCGTAAACAGGAAAATATTTGTGTATAATTAGTCATCATAATGTACTAGAATAGAAATGATTTCAATTAAATTGATTACTTTAACAGACTACAAACAAGATCAAATGAGTTATTTTATTAATTTCAATTGATGAAGCAAATAGGTCAAAATAGTTCTGCGGTATTTTGTGGTTTCTCATAAATTATGATTTAAAGATACAATTCTCGAAAATCTGAAAATAATAATAATTTGGCTGAGTGTAAGTAATTGACATTAGCCAATTATGACTATCTCGTTTGCGGAGGCCGACTGCATGCAGCAGCAGCAGACGTGTCGTCGTGATACTATTTCTTTCTCTTTTTTTTTACTATGTATTACAGTAGTACCCAATTAATATGGCTTACCGATGTACCTGCGCAGAAGATACATTTTTAAAACGCGGGAAACGCTATTGGTCGGCAGCTGCCGCCATGTTAGCGCGCGCCGTGCGGAGGTGCGTGACTTGCGAGTGAGACGGAACTAACAGCTGCAGTGTATTATGAACCTTATGGTAGTGATCTAAGTTTGATTGTAAATTTTAAGCATTCTTTCGTTAATCTTCGGGGCCATACTTTCTTTTCTGTGCGAACGAAGATTCACGACACGCCATATCAGTTGGGTAATACTGTACTACAGTTTTACCATTAGGCATAACGTGTTTGCTAACAACGGTAGGTATTTCATAGTAATACATTAAATTGCCTTTATAAATTTTATTATTGAACTTAAATCGTCAGATGATGGTTACGGTCTGCCCTTCGAAGAAAGAGAGTACCCCATTTTGTCTTAATAAAAATAAAATAAAAAGTACCTACATAATTTGATCTTTTATTATATTCGTGATATTTGGCAATATCAATTTAATCGTAATCGTAAAATCCTTATAAAAATCTCAACATTTCTTTATGTACCTACGAGGCATTGTAAAATTTTGTTTTACTGAAATAACTTAGGATACCGCATAATGTTTTTTTAAAATTACGTATGTACATTAGGGTGGAGCGAAATTTTATTTTTCGGTTTTGCGTTTTCTAATAGTGAAAAATTGATGCCTTTTAGACTCAAATTAATCTATGCAAAATACAGGTCGTTGTTTTGGTCAGCGACGAGCGACTCAGGGTCGATAATACAAATGATACTGGTGCTAAAAAAAATATAAAAAAAATACTTTATGTTTTTTTAATAATAAAAATAAAAAAAATATAATTTTGAAAATCATGTAATAAGCTAAAGTGTAGACATAATACTCAACGGGAGTACGAGGGAGTAAAGGGGTGGGCCGATGGCAGCTTGCGCCTAGCTCTAGACTGTGCACGTGTCTAGTAACCATACTTTGCGGTAATTTTATTTCAAATTGAATAAGGTATTTCTCAACATATTTACAGTATTTAATGGAATTAAGTCCATTTTTGGGGAATATATATTTTGTACTACCGCTCCTGGGTCGCTTGTCGCCGACCAAAACAACACCCTGTATTATTTGATTTGATTTAGAGTAATAGCCTCCGCAACGACATTGAATTTTTGAAAAAAGTTGTTTTGTTGACTTCATTTTGATGACATGTAAATGTATGAAATTTTAATAAATAGAACTATTTTATTCCCCGAAATTATTGCAAATACAGTTTATTTAAATAAAAAATAAAAATAATGCATAATATTATGTTTATAATTAAAATTATAAATAATTTATTTATGACGTTGGTTCAGCAAAAAGAATAGAAACTGCGATGACAGGGTTTCTATCACAATAAGGAATTTCTCAACATCATCTTATGGGAATCAGTTTTGATGGACTAATGTGAATACTGGCAAGTACAGGGTGTTATAAGACTGCTTGAAAAAAGCCACTTTAGTGGATAATTTGTTTACTTCATCTACATAAACGAACTTCCTTTTAGACACAAGTTTCTTTATCTGACGCGGGTACTTCGGGGCCGAAGTCTTACACTGGATCATTGGTAAAAGCACTCAAAGGTTTGTGAACAATTTCCTGTAAAAAAATCACCGCATTGAAGGACAATTATTTCCAGAAATG
Organism: Polyploca ridens; assembly: GCA_951394255.1. Lineage (NCBI taxonomy): Eukaryota > Metazoa > Arthropoda > Insecta > Lepidoptera > Drepanidae > Polyploca > Polyploca ridens. The sequence continues at coordinate 5,048,572 of OX596265.1, read as the reverse complement.
GCTTAAGGTGGCCCTCTGTGGCCGGCGCAACTTCGACGCAAGCATAGTCTAAAAGCTTGTTGTTTCATCCAACGTAATGTTTGACTGCGAAAAAAGAGAGACAGCATCATAGCCGTCGATTATCAGTCGGTAAATTCCGCTGATCACTCGCGCTGGCTTCACTAGGTCGTCATTCATGATTTCGCATTCATAAAACTTGTTCCAGGAGTATACTTCTTGTGGAAAAATCTTACAAGTTTGTGAAAAAGATATTAATCAAATTGATTGAAAATTTATATTTATATTAACTTAATATAAGGCACCAAGAAGCGCTCGTGGTGTAGCATGATTAGCCGTTCTTAATCGATCGGCAAAGTTAAGCTACGCCTGTCGTGGTCGGTACCTGGATGGGTGACCGCCTAGTGGTATTTCAAATCGAGCGTTTTCCGTGCTTCGGAAGGCACATAAAGCCGTTGGTCCCGGTTATCACTTAATTGTGATAGTCGTTAAGAGGACTCAATTCGTCATACTTTTCATACAAAACCTCTGTACTTATTATGGTGTTGTTAAACATTTTTCGTTAGATGTTTTGAACAAATTAGTATCTTGTGCACTATATCTAGCCGTGTATCTAGGCGTAATTTAAAAAGAGTGTGAAACAAATTCAGTCAAAGCCTCCGAAAAACAGCGTTTTTGCCTGAACTTTGGCCATATCTAATATACCTATAAATTGTAAAAGGAAAGAAAACATTTAGATAGCAGGCTTGCAAATGTATTGGAGATTCTAAATAACTAACTTTTTTTTCACAAACTGGTAAGATTTTTTCACAAGAAGTATACGCCTGGAACAAGTTTTATGAATGTGAAATCATGAATGATGACCTAGCGAAGCGGCCGCGAGTGATCAGCGGAATTTACTGACTGATAACCGACGGCTCTGATGCTGTCTCTCTTTTTTCGCAGTCAAACATTACGTTGGATGAAACAACAAGCTTTTAGACTATGCTTGCGTTGAAGTTGCGCCGGCCACAGAGGGCCACCTTAAGCTAGTTGGATGCCTCCAAGGCGGCCTGAAAAATTCCAACAGTAGGTTGACCACTAGCCTACCTCCACCGATCCGCAGTGGGCACGCGTGGAGGAGTATTGCCCATTCCCTTTCACCTTAATTTGTGAAAGGAGGCCTGTGCTCAGCAGTGGGACATTATAGGCTGATGATGATGATGATGATGATGATAAGGCACCAATCCCCCTCTATTACAAATCAAAATTAGAACAAAAATGTTTTTTCATTCATCTGCGCTCCACACTAATGTACATACTTGAAGCTTAAAATCGCAAAACTAAAATAACAGTTAATAATGTTGAATCTATTTTGTCATTGTTAGATTAATACCTAGGTAGGCACCATAATAAAAACCTAATAGACGAAGTATGACCTAATAGACATTGAGTTAGGTTTTTTGTTATATTTATAATGAATCGTTCTAAAAAACCAATATAAAACCTTTTGGTCGAGTGACTCGAATGCAAGCTGATTTCGCGATACCTATTTGTGTGTGGACATATGTGTGTGTGTGTAACAAAAAGGTGGTTGTTACAACTCAAGTATTCAGCAAGTAGTCAGGCGTTTTTCACTTACTTGTGCCTTCCCTTGCTTTATAAGGAACACAGGCGTCTCAGGCATGGCTAAGAACAGCACGAAATGCACGACCGGCACAGCGGTGCACAGCCACATGACCGCCGTGAACGAGAGGCAGTCTCCGGCCACGTATACCACCAGGTAGCCAAGGTTCTGAGACAGGATGAACAGGGAGCCGAGTGCGCCGCGGACGTTGTCTGATGCGATCTGATGGGGAACATGAACAAATATGAAGTAAGTTTGTGATGCCACCGCGTCGCCGTTGTTGGTAGAATCCATCGAGGAGAAATTCCTTTAGAGTGGTAATACCGAGCTATCCAATTCCACAACTAGTAAGTGCTTTTGCACTTTTTGGATTTAATAACTGTACCCACCAATCACTGCACCTGAATGTGACTGAGCTAGATGACTAAAAAATTATATTTAGTCCGTCTTTTATATTACCAAAAAATATTAAACACGTATTTTTTCTTTCGTCAATCAAACAAAAAAAATGCGAAGATATCGTTCGTTAAAGTTCCGCGTGACGTCACGTTAGAGTACACTTTATACTCTAACTAAAGTTACGTCACGAGCCACTACTCCCGAACTTTGACTCGCTTTATCGTTGTAAATTTTTAATGATTTGATAAAACAAAAAATAAGAAATCTAATATTTTTTGATAATCTAACTGTCGGACTAAGTAATTAGAATTATTATTTTTTACCTAGGAATCATCCCTGCGTTATTGTGCTTCGTTGGATTAATTGTTCAATAGTCGAATCCTATAATGTGCTTAAGCCTTCGGTGAAGGAAAACCATCGTGGGGAAAAATTGTTTCACTTAGTAATATTTACACCACACCTTAGGCACCACATAGAAGCGAAGTAATACACACATGCAGCAATACACGTAGCCACTGGTCTATAGTACATAAACAGGAGTATAGTCTGTGGTATAGTACTACTGATAGTACCACCATCACATGCGATCAATGACAACGGGTGACTATAAATTCGCGGAGGCTGTGAGTCCCTTCTTTACCTAGTATAGTAAGCGGCACGAGTCGTGAGAACACTTTTGAACATAAAGTTTAAAAGTTCTTAGAGTTAATTTATTAAAGTAAATGTTGTTAAAATGACAATGTATATAAAATAAGGTCACGTGACCTTATTTAAATACATTTCAATAAATGTATTTAAATGCTTGAACACTAATAACTTTTAAACTTTATGTTTGAAAGTGTGCTCACGACTCGTGCCGCTTACTATACCTAATAGTTAATTATTCTTTAACTACATTATTTCTTGAGTATCAAAGGGTACTTTCATCCCAAGGACAAGTAACATCGTGATGGACAGCTAGTAAACGAATAAGATACATACCTCCTTCAAGTACAGTGGTGTGACGACATAGCAGCCAGCGCAGGCGAGGCCGGCGACGGCTCGCGACGTGATCAGCGCCCACGGGCTCAGCGAGCATAGGGTGATCACCCAGCTTATCTGATAACAAACATACCATGTTAGATAACAACGCTTTGAGTCTTATGGGAGCCTGGTATCTTGATGTAAACGAAAGTTTAAGTTGAGAGTTTGTCGGCAAAGAAACTAAACTTATACAGTGTTATTTCATGTAGATATACCTACCATATTCTAGAAATTAGTCAAACCATTATATATAGTATAATCGATCACCATGAGTTTTATGCCATGTAATTTTGTGTAAAGTAAAGTTACGAAGTAACGCGTCATTCGTTTTATAAGACCATAAAGTTCTGTGTCGCCGGATGTTTTCTCAAGACATCTAAACAATTGTTAATTACAATAAAATTAGGTCAAATGCATCTTAATCATTATTTTATTACTTGGAGTCGGCATTATATTTTTTCACAACTCAGATAGCGGGATCAGACTATAAACGACCCGCCCGTCGCGTCGCTGCCGGCCGCCGCCCGCGCCGCTGTGACGTAGTAATTTAATGGCCCAATTCTAATTTTGTCCTGTTATCACAGCGGATATTATTTTTAGTTGATATTACTATAACTCGTAACAGACGATCGGTAGTGGAAATGTTATCAACACTGTTATTTATACTCGTACAACTTCATGACGCAAAAACTTATGAATGAAGCGGAATTATGAGAAATTTAAAGGTACTATTGGGATACCCTTTAGGGTCTATGCAGACCACCATTGAGCGAATAAACGCTACGCTCTACTTCTCTCAAAAAGTTGAAAGAAAATGTATTGAAAATATGTTACACGCTTCAGGTTCTGAATGAGCAGCTCGACTGGGATATACTTGATGCCTCGTGTATTGCTAGCGTCCATAGGGCTAGGGTAAACGCTGACCACCACGAAATTATTGTTTTCATATCAAATCAAATAAAAATCACTAATAACATTTTCAATTTTCTTTTTCGGCGATAATCTACGACTACGAGTGCAGCCGAAGTATCCCGATTGGATAACGCAGCAGGAACATGCAGTGAAGACGACAGATTTTTAACGCGAAGGAGTCTGCGGCACACATAAAACTCCGTCACGGATTTTTCACAGATTCAAAGCACACAACACAACGTACTCGTAACTCTAGTTAGGGACGTAAATGCTATGGAAATGTAGAGATTGCGATGTAGGTATTATTTTATACTTTAAATACAGAAAAAGAAGAAATAGAGATTTGGATACATCCTATTCTTTCGCAGACTTTTTGCGCGTCGTGTGCGTTACTGCTTAGAATTGTATATAGGTTGTATTTTATCATACTAAAAAGTGCGGTATGGATAGTCTGTCGTCTGTGCACCTTATTGTCGCGCTCTTCACAAATTGATTGATGTTGAAAATCAATGTCCCAATTGCATTGCACGTCTCAATATTGACCAATTGTTCCAATTACAAACATGGAATAACTAGGTTTTGCCCGTAATTTCGGAATATTAACATCCAAACGAAACGAGAGGATTTGGGAATAGTTTAGTTTTAATGTAGTCTACAGAAAAGTTTCATGATAAATAGATCTTTAGGTATGTACCTATTTAGAATATTAGGTTCCACATGATTCGTATTTTTGTTTCAATGTTTTGTAACATAATTACTTTAGAACATTATGCTAAATAGAACACACAGAACGAGCTGACAACAAGCGGGTCGCTTCTACAAACGGTTTAACTTGAGGGAGTTGTGGCCCAAATGGTCGAATTTCGATGTAGTAACCAACAACACGTTTCAGAAGTTCCCTACTTCAAGTACTATTTTAATGAGCTAAAAAAGCCTACTGTACCAATACTTGATTGAAATCAACGCAAGACAATCATTATGCAATATATAAAAAAAAATTACAGTGTGTAACTGCTGACTGAAATATTCAAGGATAAATCATGTATAATAAGTAGATAATCACCTGTAAAAATATTGAATTGAAATACACATTGATTGAACGAAACCTAGTCGCAGCTGTGAATGTATTAATGAGGTGGTTTGTTTACTAATTTCAGTGGTGAGCTTGAACGTTTTTGATGTCCGGGAATTTTATGTTGCCTATGAAATAACACATAAGCTTAGTACCCTATATATTCTCAGAGTATTATTTCGCTCTGCCGTAACACGCGGTATACAAACTCTGAACAATCAGATATATATTACTATGTAGGCAAATAGCTTTATTGTTCGTTTGGGAATGACTAACTCGAGCAAAAAAATTAATTATTATTACTCACAGCAAGCATGAGCGAAGTAATCAGCGTAGTGATCTTCCTCCCCCATCTGTCAGCTAAGTCCCCAACGAACAGGCCACAGAAGATCGGCGGGAAGAACGTGATTGAGGCCATCCAGGATATGGTCTCGTCGGAGATCGGGTATGGAGCGGCGGGCCCGGTGTCGGACTGCAGGATCGGGGTCATGGGTGACTGCCACCCCATCAGCATGCCGAAGTTCAGAACTGGGATTGTTACTGTGGACGAAATCATTTGATTACAAAAAAGCCAACTGTCGCCCCGATCCGATCACCTTAACTGGTGAATTCAGACTTAATGAAGTAATAATAATTTGGCTTAAGCTGATCATGATGATGATGGTATACAAATAAATTAAGAATAAATAAAAATGCACTAAAAATATACAGCCTGGCATAAAGAACGCAATGGCGTTCATTTTGCTTGAAATCTATTTCTATTGGTTTGCTCGGTCGGACTCTACAGGATTCTTTCCTCGATTACCTAAGGTGATATAACGCATTTCGTTTCTCAATATCTATTCATAAATAAATATTCCACGCAAGTAGGTACAGCAGTCAACAAAACTAAAAATCTGTGTTACCTATTCATCGTTACGCTGGTAGATTGCATGGGCTCGTAAAATTTTATTGGTTCCTTATCAAGTCTTGTCATCAAAGGAGCGTTTTGCTATTGATTTATATTCCTATAGATCGATTACAATGGGCTGATTGATTTATTATTGATCTGTAGGTACAGGGTGTGTTCAACGAGAATGCATGATACATTTGATTTTCATTTGTTTCTGGATTATTAATCTGTCTGTAGGTATAGGTTGCGTTCCCGTGTAAAATAATGTTTTGTAGGATAAAATGTATCCTCTAGCTAGGGTCTCTAGAAATGGTTATACTACTTAAGTAGCAAACAAGCATACGGCCCGCCTGATGGCAAGCGGTTACCGTAGCCTATAGACGCTTGCGCGTTGCTGACCCTGCAGAAATTTCTTCACACCCTTTTTGAAGAACCCCATGCTGTACTCCCTTGGGAAAACCACGGCGGGGAGTTCAGTCCACAGTCTGAGCGTCCGCGGAAGAAAGCTCCTTTGAGACCGCACAGTTCGAAACAGTTCTGATTTCAATGTGTTAGGATGGACTCCCCGTCGATGGCGAGAGTTGCGATGGTGGAAAGTAGCCGTGGGCATCATCTTAAACAATTCTACAGAACACTGTCCGTTGTACAAGCGGTAGAACACACATAAGGAGGCAAAGTCTCTCCTCAGTCAGAATGACGGGCTCTAAACCGTTTGTGAGCTCAGGATCGTCGACAATTCTGGCGGCACGTCGTTGAACCGAGTCTAACGGCCTAAACATATGTTTTTTTACGAGTTAGTCATCGCGGGTTTTCGCTAATTATTCATGATGTTGTAAAATTGTGCCATTCCTGATTAATTATGGCAGACATACCGGCGCATCGTTACCAACCAATGTTTTGAGTTATGTCTTTCCACTCAGCTACCAAGGCAACATAGAGTCCCATGGAATAATACCCGAAAATGTTCCTACGTATCAACCATTACCACCATTGCTTGTAAACGTTCATATTCAGGACACGTGCGCCTTGCATACGGGATCTTATTTATATTCACCGCTGATACTGGACTACGTTCGTGGCACCCGAAAACCTGACGATCATTAGTTGATTCTTCTATTATATATTATGTATATCATGGGTAATGGTTACTTCGTAGGTACTGGTCACAAGTGTGACCAGTACCTACGGTAGTTCTATTGAGTATTCTGTGCATATAGGATTGTTTTATTTGTTTTTGATGTTTGAGAGGTATACTATTATCCTGTTTATTATTATTAGTATGGTTATTATGTCCGGGAGTAGGTAGCTGCACTCTTCATAAGTGCACCTTGCTTAATGCTAACAGGATAGCCCAGTAGTCTCAATAATGTGATTTTTTTATTGTTATTATTTTATTGTATTTTTTTAATCTGTATTTATCCTAGGATATGTTTTTTTATTGCTTTAATTTGAAAAAAAAGCTAATATAGACGAATTGTCCAAAATATACATAAAAAACTCCAGTAAAAGAAGATAGTTATTATAATACTTTACAAGTTTCTTAACAAGTTATAACCTATCATTATAGTGGTGTATAATAACCTTTCGGTGCCTATCAAATTCAAGATCATTGTCTTGGTGACACAGAGTGATTTAGACGTGACGGTCAATAAGGCGGAAGGTACACAAGGTAATAGACGCTACACGGTAATCAATCAACGATATCTTTATGAAACAAAAAATCATCTGTTGTCTATGCATTATGGTATCCATTTAGTTTTTTTATCGAATTTTTCTTGTTTACTAATTCACACTGTGATATGCATGAACACGCCTCATACTCAAATAAAAAAATAACGTCTCACAGGCGCTTATAATAGATGTAATAAATACACGCAAAATAATCGATTGAATATCCAAATACAGAGGCCAATCATTGCTCTTAATTCGAACTTGTCAATGCTATGTACAGTAACCAGCATGAGTTATGAGCACAAACTGGCACCTGCGCAGTAGTAAATTTTTCGGTTTGTTTGGCGGAATGAAGAAGAGGGGGAGCGCCGCGCCGAGCTGCACACGATTGGTTCGTCAGTCGATGCGCGTGTTATTTGGCTACTGTAATTTGGCCAAAAGTGTACATGCGCGAGCTTGCCCCCACTACTGCCTATCTGTGCTCACGACTCGTGCCTTATACTGTAATTAGTACCTTCTTTAAGACAAGAAGATACCGGCCTAAAATTTAGCCTTAACACCCTTACGCGGACAAATCGGTGAGCAAGCTCTCAAACGGGGTTATGATTAGGTAACTACGCCTGAGGGCGCCCCAGTTGGGGGCAAATACTTAGTAGCGTAACAATAATTGCATTGCAGTAGTTATTTTATATAGCGTAGCATATAAGTAATTCAATATTGAAAAAGCTCAAAAAATATTATTTATCCACTGGTATCCACCATGCTTGGACCACAGACAAATGGAGTATCTGTTGTCTATGACATAAATTGTGTCTATGGAGCAAAATCTGCAATTTATCTCGCACGTATTATGTACCTAGCACTACTTATATTTTATAGACTGTGTTGCAAAATTCTATATCTAACATGGTCTAACGATCACTATAACATACAATTAATAATATCGTACACAATTTAATCTTGCGTCGCTCCGTTAATCACTAACTGGTTGTATCGGGCTGAAGCAAGGTCCGAGACGGATGTGTCAGGAACTGCTAACCATAGCGATATGGAGGTCAGAGCTCACGATGTTTATGATAAAGTCTACTGAAACTAGAACTAAAATGATACTAATCAATCACGGTAGTAGAGTATGTTTTTTTTTTTAATTTTAATGTTCTTTTTTTAAACTGCGGATTTTAATTTATTCTATTTTTGAATGAAATAAATTAGAAGATACACAAGCCGTGTGATGCTATGATGAAAAAAGTATATAATTATAAAACAAGAAGACTTCTTTGAAATTAGCGGCAGGAGCAGGAGATCCTCGTGCCGCCAGACATTACTATATTGTATTGATTATCTGACGACCACCCATTTTTTGAATGCATCAAAAATGCCAGTTACTGGTGCCGATTCTGTTGTAAATCGCACTAAACTAATTTTAGTCACATCTCATCTCTTTCTTACGAACATTATTGAAAAAGGTTAGAACATATTTTAAGTTGTCAAATTAATCTTTGCCGTCTTATTTTGCGTGTATGTAGGCCTAACCACGATAGATGGAGACTAAATTTATATTGAAAACAAGCATTGGACTAATTTGACAGGACTAAATTTCTTACATCCTTTTCTTATGTTCTTTGTTAAAAAGAGACATAGTGAGATTAAAATTAGTTTAGTTGTGAACAACAGAATCAGGGCCATTGTCTTATTTGCATTATAATAATGTCATCGGGCTCTTAATCCAGCGACATTTTAATCGTGTGTAGAAGATGTCTGGCTGGCTACGATTGGTCTGGCTGCTTGCAAAAAGTATTGAAATAGTTCCCTGAGTATCCAATATAAAAATCTGCTGGCAGAATTTAAGAAAAGTACGTAATGTACATAAATATACCTTTCATGCCTGGTACCTGTAACTTGGCCGACGGGACAAGTTAGCTGGTATTCATACGTTTGAAGTATGTATTAACACTACTTAATTCTATAGATTTTGTCCGTCAGAAAATAAGGAAGGTCTGGCGGCCCTGGGATCAGGGTCTAAAAGTAAATGACTTTTATTTAGGTCGTAGAACTTGTCTAGACCTTGAGTCCGGTAGATTAATGTCTTGATGGGGATCATGAGTATGTCCGAGATTGTAGAATAAGGCAGACACATTCCTTAGCTATAAATACATTAATTTTAAACACATAATTTTCCTGCCTTAAACATTTCACAATCGGGAAATACATAATTCCTAGTTGCTGAGAAAATAAACAAGAAAGTCAACTTAAGCACGACGTTTATGGATGTCAGAGAGATTGCAGTTATCTAGATGACAAGCTTGTATGTTTGGATGTTTATCTTGCCCGAGAGATGGACTGGTTGACAAATGTTTTCTTCATAATTAGATATCAAAGATACATAATTTATGTATTATGCATTTTTATTTAGTAAAATACAACCCTAAAAATACAAAAAACTCCATTAAAAAAATTGCACTAAGTAGCAATATCAAAATATTTTATAAGGGTTATCTTATCTTGTGCAGGGGCCGAGAAATAACTCGGACACTTCGACCAATTGGGATTTATTGTGGTCCCCTAGATAACTTACTCCTCCCCAGTCTCGTTGAAAACTCTTTTCATGGGTTTTACAACGAGGCTAGGAGATATGAGCCTATAGTCTTCTGGTTTTGGATATCCGATCCTTAGGAGACTCATTCGCTTACCAGCCAGTGCATCGCATGTGCACAGAAGGTGCTCCATGCGTTCCGTATGTTCCCCACACAACCTGCACATGGGTGTCGCGGTAAGATCCATCTTCATAAGCATGTCGTTGGTTCCAAAGTGCCCAGTAAAGGTCCGTATTAGGGTTTATGGATACGTCATGAATGAATGAACATAATACGGCCACACTGAGACAAGTATCATGCATGCCTGATTGTCTGAGAAAGACCAAAACGAGCACTCCGTTTAGCTATCTGTCACCTACGTCATTAAATTTGACGTATATAATCTAATTTCTAGTGACGTCATACCGTTATATGCGCTATCAATAAGCCTAGTCCAGTGCAAGCTGTGCGCTTCCCATTCTCGCGACTTTAATTTGCAGAAAAAAATGGCGGATACTTAAAAAAATCTATGGATTTTGACAGAAGTCCGCCATGTTTTAGTCGAGATTTCTAAAAAGACTAAATTTTCCTGGATGGAATTCTCAGCAGTATGCAATTCACCAAATCACACCAAATCAGAATCTATGAATGTATTGAATTGAATAGGATGAGTAATTACCAGAAATATAGGTATAAGAATTGCTTACAATCTGCTGTGAACGACATGCGTTGCCGTGCAGGCCCAGTGAGACAGCGTGCAGTACAATCTCATAGAAATATGCATCCACTGATGTCGTGGACGGCTGCCGTTGCCGTGCGGTGTCGTGTCGTGCCGCCCAATGAAGAAACGCTCTATGGGTAAATTATTCTATTACACGCGTGGCCTTTTTGATCCCTTGACCATTGCCAAGTATTATCTAACATCAGTTGGCTAACTTGTCTGTATCGAGATTTATTGCTGGGCACTTTATTTTCTTTACTTACATATATAATTGAAATCTGTTTTACAAAATACTTAAACCGAATTCACTGTACACTAAAAAATAATCAAATCCTGCCTGATGACAAGGGGACCAAGCGAGAAGTGTACCCTTCCAAACAAAAAAAGAATACGTTATAACTCCGTAATTTTTTAAATTGGTAAAAAAATTACGGAGTTATAACGTAACAAACATAAATAAAAAAATAAAACAGAATTGAGAACCTCCTACTTCTTTTGAAGGCGGTTAATAATGAAATATCGGTGTGTTTGCTTGTTTTAAATAGCTCAAAAATCACTGCATAGATTGTGATTGCGCATTTACGTATAGGGAAACTTATATTGTATTGTAGGTATATTGTATTAAATGAAGGTCTTTCTCAGAGCATAATAATATAATTCGTAAATTGCAGTTTTTACAATTTACAAAAACTAAACTGACATCCAAGCTGAGATTAAACTTGTGTTACGGGTGTATTCTATTAAACATGTAACAAGTTACGTCACAACTTACAATCCATTATCTTTATTTTCTCTCTGTGAGACATTTTCCAGTGCCAAAGGAGTTACATAAGACCTTACAGTGCCAACATTATGGCGTAGTTTTCCCAAGGTTTATCTATCTTAAACCAGAGTTCAAACTAACATCGGGTCACATAAAATATAAACAGCATATAAATTAAAACGGTTAGCTGAACTCGTTTAACCCCGTGTGTCATTTACCATCGGTTTATGCATGTGCAGAACCCGTTTGGAAACTTTCAAGATGCGTGCCCTCGCTGTGACGCAATTAGGGCTGCTACGTCAGGCTGCACGCGTAACTTTTATTACCCGACTGACGCGGAAGGAGGGTTATGTTTTCGAGTGTATGTATGTATGTATGTCTATTTCTTTGTGCCGCTCTGCAGCCTAAACGGCTTGATGGATTTAAGCATATGAGGTGTCGTTAGATTCGTTTTGACTGGGGGATTGTCATAGGGTATATTATTTTAATATGGCACCTAAGAATAAAAAAATAGGGGAATATTAAAAATAAAAGTTTCGTTATTATAACAATATAGGTATCAAATGAAAGCTTGTAAATTGACCATTCCATATATGTATATATTGTAATACTTGTATGCTACCATTTTGACGTAAACTGCAAAAAATTCGGGATAAGCAAATATTACAAAAAAGACATACTTAGGTTATTGGTTGTCCCCGATTGTAATACCTTATAAAATTCACGTTGTATTCAAAATGAGCTTGTTTTTCTCTTTTCAGTTAATTTATGTTTTACGCAGTCGGGTTTTTGGTTTTTTTAATAATTTAATTTATTTGCAATAGTTTTTCCTGTTATTATAATAACGAACTATATATTTATACAATGTGATTGGAGTGCGACATCTAATACTTTAATGCCAAATAATATACATCTAAGATTATCGATATTTTTTTTTTAACTTTACGTCTTTACTACAGACATGCGTCGGCTTTTACACAAGCCGCAGGGCCTCTACTATAACAATGATAGCTTTTAGGTTTTTTGAGTTATGGTCAAGGATACGTATCATGAGTTAGATAAACTCAAATACTAATATAATGTAGTTGCTTAATAGGATTTTTTTCGTAAACTGTGGAAATGTAAAAATAATCTCATGTTTTTTACAGAAGTAGGAACAATAATTATTTTTCTAATCGTTCAAGCACTATGATGAAACATTCAGTTATTAGATAATTGGTCGCTACTATGTAACACTTTCTTTATCTTTCTACGACGACTGACACCTTTGCTATAACCTCAGAGTATATAAATACTACGTACAACTATATATAACGCAAAATATCAAGAGTACCGGAAGCTAGAAGAAAAATCAAAATGGCTGCCATTTGTGGGAGAAGGGGGTATGACCCCATATGAGGTTTTGTATCGATAGACTTAGATGTATTATGCCTTTGAAGTCACGCCCCTATCACACTGTACATCCTAACTAATCCTAACTTAATGAGTTTGTTTGTTTGTTACGCCTTCAGGCCTCAACTACTTAACCGATCATCATGAAATTTGGCACGCAGATAGCCTATGGTATGGAGAAGGACATAGACTACTTTATCCCGGGGACGTGGGCGAAACCACGGGGGACAGCTTGTTTCTAATAATATCCTGGGACATTATTCGGACACAGCCAACTGCTTCCAAACTAACTCCACTCGCTGTCAATAAATGTGTTATTAAAAAAAATACTGAATTGTTATTTTTTATTTTTTTTTGTACATACGTTTCGATTATCTCTATGGTGTAAACAATAAATAATTTAGTTTTAATTTTGTTGTTTTTGTTAAAACATTATAACTCAATTAAACAATAATAATAATAAATATTGAAAGTACCTATACCTACTGTTTACATACAGTCCAATAAATACTAATAAATTTTAAAATTCGATCCCTTTTTAGGGGAACCAGGAAATGATTTAGTCAAAGATCTTACAGAGCTAGTTAACCTTATACTCTCAGGTTCAGTCCCTACCAATATTACTCCCATTTTATTTGGAGCAAATTTAATATCATTAAAAAAGAAAGATGGGGGTATCCGCCCTATCGCCGTTGGGAGTACTATAAGACGACTGGTGTCCAAAGTATTTTTTTTTTTTTTTTTTTTTTATACCACTAAGGTGGCAAACAAGCATACGGCCCGCCTGATGGTAAGCAGTTACCGTAGCCTATGGACGCTTGCAACACCAGGGGCATCACTTGCGCGTTGCCGACCCTGAAGAAATCTCTTCACGCCCTTTTTGAAGAACCCCATGCTGTACTCCATTGGGAAAACCACGGCGGGGAGCTCATTCCACAATCTGACCGTCCGCGGAAGAAAGCTCCTTTGAGCCCGCACAGTTCGAAACAATTCTGGTTTCAATATGTGAGGATGGACTCCCCGTCGATGGCGAGAGTTGCGATGGTAGAAGGTAGCAGTGGACAACAAGTCGAACAATTCTTTAGAACACTCTCCGTTGTACAAGCGGTAGAACACACATAAGGAGGCAAAGTCTCTCCTCAGACTAAGGGGCTCTAAACCGCTTGTGAGCTCGGGATCGTCAACAATTCTGATGGCACGTCGCTGAACCGAGTCTAAAGGCCCAAGCTGGTATCCAGGTGCTCCCGCCCATAGGTGACAGCAGTACTCCATATGAGGCCGGACTTGTGACTTATAAAGTTGTAGCCTTTGCCCCGATGTGAAGTACTGCCTCGCTCTGTTGAGCACTCCGAGCTTTTTGGATGCCAGCTTAACCTTGTCTTCCAAGTGACTTCGGAACAAAACGTCGCTAGAAATGTCGACGCCAAGGATCCCGATGCTTTGACTGATGTTCAAGGAGGTGTTCTGGAACATCAGTCAGACCGTACATGCAGCCCGCACTTTTCTTAAATCCTCTGATTTTGATGTTTTAGTTAAAATTGACGTTCAGAATGCTTTCAATTCTGTTGACAGGGCCTCGTTTTTATTAGAAGTTGAAAGAGAACTACCTGAAATTTCAAAATACCTTTTCCAAGCTTATGGGGCCCCTTCTAAATTATTTTACGGAGAAAAGGAGATTGAGTCTTGTGTTGGTTGCCAACAAGGAGATCCCCTTGGACCAGTAATTTTTAGTTTGGCAATCAACTAGGGAATGAAAACCGGTTTCACCGAAAATCGAAAAACCGGTTATTCGGTACGGTTTTGACCAACAAGAAAAACCGGTTTCACATAACACCAAAACCGGTTTTTCGATTTTTTTCGGTTTTTCTTTCAATGTTTGGAAAAACTAAAAAAGGAAGATTTGCCGTCGTTTTTTAAACTAAGTGCAATGCAGTGAGTATTTTTGTGATGAACTGAAGTGTGTTGATGTGTAGTTTATTGAGCTGGTAAGAAAATAACTTAAAATAATGATTGTTTTTATGATAGATATAAAGCATGTAAAACTTTTTTTTACAAATCTTAGGTAGCAAACAAGCGTACGGCCCGCCTGATGATAACCAGTTACTCTAGCCTATAGATTCTTGCAACATAACGGTTATCACTCGCACGTTACCAACCCTCAACCTTTTTGAAGCGGGGAGCTCATTCCACAGCCTGAGCATCCACGATAGGAAGCTTCTTTGAAACCGCACAGTATGAGAAGATTTTGGTTCCAATGTGTGAGGATGGACTCGCCATCGGTGACTACGATGGATCAAGGTAACTGGGCATCAGGTCAATCAATTCTTCAGAACACTGTTGGAAAAGCGGTTGAACACACATAAGAAGGCAGTCTCTCCTCAGAATAAGGGGCTTTAAAACACTTGTGAGCTCGGGATCATCGACAATTCTAACGGCACGTCGCTGAACTGAGTCTAAATACCCAAGCTGGTATCCAGGTGCCCACAGAAGACAGCATTACTTCATTTGGGCCAGACTTGCGACTTATATAGTTGCAGTCTTTGTCTCGATAAGAAGTACTGCTTCGCTCTATTAATCACACCGAGTTTTTTGGATATCTTTGACTTTGGAACAGAACGTCGCTACAAATATTAACGTGAAGGATCCCAATGCTTTTCGTGATGTTGAGGGACATGTTCTAGAAATGAGGAGCCACAGCAAATGGACTTCTCTCAACGGTGAATTGCAGGCTTGCGTGTGATTTAGTGGGGTTGAAATAGACTAGGTTTAGTCGACCCCAATCGGAGTCACTAGTTTGTGTACTCTCGATTTAAGACAAGTCCTTCGCGCCTTTTCTCCAATATAGAACGCGAGATATTTGGACGGTTCGTGTAATGAGCGTCCCATGTAATTTCATCTGCATAGCAATGAATGCTGGCAATAGAGAGTATATTATTCATATGCTGGAGGAACAGTGTTGGGGATAATTTAGAGCCTTTCGGGACGCCAGCATTAATGTCATGCTATCGGAGCAACTACTATCAACGAAGGCTCTTATGTATCTGCCAGACAGCAAGCAAGCAATCAGTCATGATTGGTGTTATTTTTTACCCGTCTGCACGACAGCAAAAACTAGGTAATTTTTTTTTTAATAACGAAAACATTCGTATAATAATAACCACGTTTTAGTGTACACGCAAGTTGCTGTGCCGCTACAATATGCCATGTATATTACGTGTGAAATTAATATTATAACTTACGAAACATAAACGAACCGTGTAGTCTATATAAACGAGTATCTGATCTACAGAGTTAAATAAACGATTATTTCCATAAATTTTATGAAAAAGAGATAGATTGATTGTGTGAAAGATGATATTGGTAAGAAACGAGTGAATGTTGGTATAACGGATAGAAGAAGCGTACATATTGCGCCGATCCCAAATTATAGAGAACAGGACAGGCAAATGGTGATGGTGTCTTTGATGTTTCTTTTATACCCAATTCATTAACTTTAACTGACAATAATTCCTCAGTTTGCGATTTTTAAATCTTAGGCACGGTTATTATCTATAATTCGAGCTATAGAAATAACATGAAAAAAAATCGAGCGAACATTAAAAAAAACCGGTTTAAAACCGGTTAACCGGTTTTTTCATCTCATAACCGAAATAAAAACCGGTTTTCATTTTGCCACGGTTTTGCATTCCCTACAATCAACCCGATCATACAAAATTTAGTTTCCAAATTTAATCTTTGGTACCTTGATGATGGCTCACTGGCAGGAGACGCGTCTTCAGTACATAGAGATCTTAAGACCATCACCAGCAGCTTCAACAACATTGGTCTAAAGCTAAATTTTACCAAATGTGAAATATTTTTTGCTGACCACGTAAACGACGTAACAAAATTGAAGTTACTCAGCGATTTTAATATTTTAATGCCAAATATCTCAGTATCAGATAAAGGTAACCTTTCCCTGCTTGGTGCACCAATTTTCGACGTGGCGTTTCCTGACCATATAAATTCTAAATTAGAAAAATTCCAACAGTCGTCTGATCTTTTATTTAAAATAAAACCACACATGACACTTTTTATCCTTAGACTGTGTCTATTCACTCCAACATTTTTGTATCTTCTACGAAGTTGTAGTTTTTGGCATTTTCCTACTCTAATTAGCCCGATAGACATTGTTTTGAAAAATGCATTAACCCAAATTTTAAATTTACAGTTCGACGACCGCTCTTGGAGACAAGCAACGCTTCCTATTAGGTTAGGTGGCCTTGGTATTCGGACAGCTTCAAGATAGCTCTCCCGGCTTTCCTTTCATCAACTCACAGCACTCTGACACTCATCAGCAAAATTCTTAATTTACCCAGCTGATGTTCGTGTCAGTGGTCTTGTGGATGCAGTGACTTTCTGGATTTCTTCATTCCCGGGGGAAAATATTCCCAATAATCGAGAGTCACAAAAAGAGTGGGATTCGCCACAGGTAAATTCTAAATTTGCTTGTCTCCTTGAGCACAGTAATGACACAGATAAAGCTAGACTGTTGGCAGTTTCCCAAAAAGAATCTGGCTATTGGTTGCACTCGCTCCCTTCACTTAACATAGGTACCCTTTTAGAGGCGGCGGTGCTCCGTATTGTCATATGTCTTCGCTTAGGCGCCAAAATTTGCGAACCTCACACCTGTCGCAGCTGTAGTTGTCATGTTGATGATCAAGGACTCCATGGTCTTTCCTGCATAAAAAGTGCAGGTCGGATATACCGCCATGCCACGCTAAATGATTTAATCCGCCGGGCTCTTGCCACCGCCGGCGTCCCAGCTAAACTGGAACCCAGTGGCCTCTCCAGAGACGATGGCAAGAGACCTGATGGTGTGACATTAGTGCCGTGGCGATTAGGCCTGTGGGATGTTACCTGTGTAGATACATTGGCAGCCTCCCACATCCATTGCACGCACCACAGAGCAGGAGCGGCCGCAGAAAATGCGCAGTTCCTCAAACGCCGCAAGTACTCATTTCTAAATGACGACTATGAATTTGCGGCACTTGCGGTAGAGACCATGGGCCCTTGGTCATCTGACACTAAATCTGTAGTAGAAGACATTGGCAAGCGTTTGGTCTTGGCCTCTGGGGACTTGAGAGCCAAGTGCTTTTTTGCCCAGAGACTAAGCTTGACCATTCAGCGGGGTAATGCAGCTAGCATAAAGGGTACCATGGATAATTTAGAAGATAACTTATTTTAAATATGTTTTTAAATTCCTTTATCTTTTTTCCTTTTTTTCGTTTTTCGTTTTTTCGTTTTTTGTACATATAGTTTTTAACATAAAATGTATTACTTATTAATTTACTTATTCCTAATTATAAATAAATTGGTAAATTAATTAATATAAATATTATTATTATTATTTATTAGGTAATAAGATCAACGATTAATAATGTTGTATGTGTTTAATGATGATTAGTTTTCTGATTTACTAATTAAAGTTTGACTTTGAATTATTAGAAAGCGTCATTGTAAATTACCTAATGATTATAAATTATTAAATTTATTCTCATTATTTTATTTAAAAATAAATGTTTTCTTTAGGCCCTTTATATTTTAAATAGTCTATAGCAATACAAATATCGGACATTAAAAAAATAAATAAAACGGACAGCCCTAGGAAGATTTACCTGTTTTGCATAGGATTTATTCTTATTCGGAACGAATTCTTTGAAGATGCGTCTGCGCAGGTCTACGTCATTTCGCTTTGTTTTTAATTAACATAATTAATAATGTTTTTTCAACGCAGCGCATTGGCCCGTCCAAGGTTAGGTTATTATATGACTCAAATCTTTGAACCTAGTTATTTCGTTATCATTATGTTTTTCCTGCGTGTTATCTAGTGAGTTCATTATAGGTAACTTAGGTGTTTTTGAATCTTAATAGGTAATTGACATTTGAATCTAGAGATCTCCTTTACCTTACTACTATAGGCTATGTATTATAAATGTGAACATTTCTGCTGATGTTTAGTCTGTAAATAAACATACGGCCCGCTTGATGGTAAGCGGTTACCGTAGCCATATTGCGTGCAACACACTTGGCATCAATCACGCATTACCGACCATTCCCCCCCCCCTCGTCGATGAGCTCAGGGCTCCTAGACAAGATGGCAGTCGTCATCGTAAGTAAACGATCAACATTTGTATGGGATTGACATGTCAAATCAAAAAATCATGTGATTTTTAACAATGTCTTATGTCACTCCCATACAAAAATGGATCGTTTACTAACGATAACGATTGTCGACAACCATCTTGTCTAGGGGGGCAGCCCCCGTAGACAAGACTAACACGCAGGAACGTTAGTTGGCTGGGGTATTCTGAAAGGCGGAGGTACTTTCCCTCCCCAGTCGAGCTGTTCTTTGAGCGAATAAAGGCTGTGCTCTACCTCTCTCAATTAATTAATTTAGCTTAGATATACCTACCTAAATGATGTAAAAAACATTGAAATAATAAAAAAAATCATCTGATATAGAAAGAAAAAAAAATTTTTTTTGAAAAAAAAAAGAAAAAACTATTTTTAGGTTGGTGTAATAACTATAAATTATTCTATGGTAAAAGTGGGAAATAAATAAAATATCAATTATTTTGGTACACGGATACCATATTTTTAACATTTGTGTCAATATTATTGTACTAGCTGTCCCACGAGGTTTCACCCGCGTTCCCGGGATAAAAAGTAGCCTATGTCCTTCTCCATACCATAGGCTATCTGCATGCCAAATTTCATGATGATCCGTCGAGTAGTTGAGGCGTGAAGGCGTAACAAACAAACAAACTCACTTTCGCATTTATAATATTAAGTTAGGATTATAATATTAAACGCAGTTGGGCATTGTTTGATAGGTTAAAGTAATAAACCCGGCAGGTGGTTTTCCTTCCGTTAAGCAAATAACTAGAACTGTCAATAACGGCGAGTGTCTCTTTACTTGGTGTAATTGTCTTGCGCCGGCGCAACTGTTTATAAACGTTCACATAACACCTGACTACCGGTAGTTGCTCTAGGTGACTTTAAAACTGTCCCGATATAATTATAATAAAGGTAAGTAGGTACTTATAGTTTAAATGTAGGAAGTGTCTCCGGAACTGTTGTGATTAAAACGACAGATTGAGCTACAGATTCGATTTTGATATTTTTTTAACTACAAGGAAGCTTCGTTGTCCCCAAGTGCTATAGGCTAATTATTATCCCGGGAATGCGGGTGAATCCGCGAGGGAACACTAGTTATTAACATTAGTTGGGAACATAATCAGCCTATAATGTACCACTGCTGAGCACAAGTCTCCTTTCACAAATTAGACTGAAAGGGAATGGGCAGATACTCCACCACGTGTGTCCACTGCGAATCGGTGGAGGTATGCTAGTGGTCAACCTACTGTTGGAGTTTTCAAGCCGTCTAATAGACTATCACAATTAAATGATGACCGGGAGTTGAAACTCCCGAGTTGAAATACCACTAGGCGGTCACCCATCCAGGTACCGACCACGACGGTGGTAGCTTAACTTTGCCGATCGACTAAGAACTCTTGCTACATACACCACGAGCGCTTCAAACATAGGTAAGTATAATAAACTTATAAGAGCACTCGTTTATTGGCCAATAAGAGAAAAATATTTGTTTTGTCTAAAGTCGAAATCAGGATGAAAAGGGGTAACTCATGTGAGTTCTAAAATCACTATTATTATATTGTTTTACATTATGTATATAAAATTATATTAATAAAATGTGTATCGATGTAAGTATATTCAATTGATTTATCGTACAAATGACTTAAGTAGGTATTAGGTCACGTGCCGTAATCAACAGTTATTTCACGGAGAAGTTTACGGGCGTGAAAATCAATTTTCACTATGAGTGGAACTTTATGCGCTTGTAGCAAAATGCGTCTTATGCCATTTTTTTTACTTCTATCAGAGTTTTATTATTATTGTTTTTTTTATATACCACTAATGTGGCAAACAAGCATACGGCCCGCCTGATGGTAAGCAGTTACGTAGCCTATGGACGCTTGCAACACCAGGGGTACCATACCACTCGCGCGTTGCCGACCCTTAAATTTTTGTTGTCATTTGAGAGAAAATCTTTGCTGAAAACTTTTTTTTTGTTGGCCCGTAGTAGCACGAAATATATAATAGTACTAAAGCCGGCTTTTCACTATGGGATATAATATAATATAAATTACATCTTGATATATAATATTTTTATCGCTCGTCATCTCAAAGCCGGCTTTACATCCCAAACTATAAATATTTTTTTGACACATTGTATGACGAGCGATAAAATATTATATCACAAGATGTAATTTATATTATATTATATCCCATAGTGAAAAGCCGGCTTTAGGCTAAGAAGGTTTCTTGTGAGGTAACTACCCATAGTTGGTTAACAGTATTATATTATAATTATGTTGTAGATTTACGATTTTCAAAGCTGTCAACTGTTAATTTTGAAATAATACCCAGTTTATGTTACTTTATTACACCATACAGTCATCTCCTATTATATCCAAGAATAATTTTATAGTTGCTAATATTTACTTAGGTATGTAAATAAATTTCTATACATTTTAACTAAAATACGTAGATAATTTATGTAGTTACGTTTTGACGGGCCAGTTGGCGTAGTTGGCCGCAGGTCTTGGGTTCGATTCCCACACAAGATATGCATTTGTGTGCATGAACATGTCTGTATGTCCCGAGTCTGGGTGTAATTATGTTTATTAAGTATGTATTTACGAACAAAAAGTAGTATATGTAGTATATCAGTTATCTGGTTTCCATAGTACAAGCTCTGCTTAGTTTGGGGTCAGATGACCGTGTGTGAGGAATTTCCGGATAAAAAATTTTGAATCAACTTGTAGTTCCAGAGATTAGTGCCTTTAAACAAACAAACAACCGAACAAAAAAACCCTTCAGCTTTATTATTATAAACAGTTATTATTTTTAAATCTTTAGTAGGGATTAAAAGTAGAGGGAACGTATTTTACTGGAAGAAATAATAATGATTCGATTTTCAAAAAAATATGAATAGGTTTTTTTTAATTTTTAATACTCAGAAATAGTACGTTAGGCTAAAATAATGCTGTCACATAGTATGTACTTTGGCCCTAGTAACAACACTATCTCTATGATGTAAAAAGTTCTTTCCGGGATTGTCGTTTATTCTAAAATTAATTATTTTACTTGGCATAGTTTCAGGAATGTCATTGACGAAAAAGATTTTTTTTACGTCTGGTGTCAAGTTCTTTTAACGTATTTTTAGATTACGTGTATAAGACAATTATGAAAAGGGTGTCATGAAACTAGTTCGCAATTATTTCAATCGTGCAATGAACCGCGCTCATTTTGGGAACATTATATATTTTGGTCCTTAAATTGCGAAGTAATAATCGTAATTATCACAAATGGTTTTCCCTTTTAGATCACCGATACATATTTTAGTTGGGTGCTCAAACGGGAGCAAAAATTAAATAAAACACCTACGTTGTGGTAGCTTCTACTGTTGTGGGCTCAAACGGGAATACTTCAATACAAATATTCTTTGTGTTGTAACAGCAATTTCACAGGTAATAAAAGTTTTCAATATAATAATAATAGGAGAGGACTGGAAGTGTTAAAAACACTGTAAACTAAAAAAATACACTAATTAGTCTGTAGCGGATGTATCCGTTAAATAGCTCAATACAATTCTCCTAAATTTTAATTAATGTGATCTCATGGTGTATTTTGATAGTTTGGTTAAGTGTGTGAGCATTTTTGAACCTCTACATTGGCCCTGATTCTGTTGTTCACAACTAAACTAATTTTAATGTCACTATGTCTCATTCTAACAAAGAACATAAGAAAAGGATGTAAGAAATTTAGTCCTGTCAAATTAGTCCAATGCTTGTTTTCAATATAAATTTAGTCGCCATCTATCGCGGTTACGCCTAAATACACGCAAAATAAGACGGCAAAGATTAATTTGACAACTTAAAATATGTTCTATACTTTTTCAATCATGTTCGTAAGAAAGAGATAAGATGTAACTAAAATTAGTTTAGTGCGATTTACAACAGAATCGGCACCATTGTTGGTATAAAGTTGAATTTGGCAACAATTTATTGATGTTCCCATTTCGTCTGTGCTTTTACGTACCTAAGTCTAATGTGTATTTATAAAAATCATCTTGCAACTTTTAATGCAGGTTTTTGAGAACGAAGCTTAGTCAGTTGTAATGCACCCAACTCGTTTAGTTCAGACCAACTATACAAGACTTTTAAAAATGTATACCTACCATGTTCCAGAAATAACCAGTTCCCATGATCATCGATCCCATTAGTTTTATACCATGGCTAGGTACATTTCAAATCGAAATATTACGTGATTTTTAACAATCTCTTATGTCATTCCCATACAAAGGTTGATCGTTTACTAACGATGACGATTGTCGACAACCATTTTGTCTAGGGGGCATGTTATTTTGTGACAAAAGTAATGTAACTTTATTTTATATTATTACATATTATTTTTACCTTTTTTTTTTTTTTTTTTTACTGTTTATAGCCCTGTGTTTGACCGCAATCTCACCATGGTAAGTGATGATGCGGCCGAAGGTGGTAAGCACACAAAGCCTAGAAGGAACTGGCTCTCAAGTGCAGCTATCGGAACACACCGAAAGGTGCTTGGCGACAGATTTTCAACTTGAGGGTGAACTTGAAGGTTGATTTTCTTGGCGACAGATTTTCAACCTTAAAATCTTGTTGGGGTGTATCGATTCTCTTGTATATAACAAAGTTGGACTCAGACTGCACTGAATCGTTTTACATCTGTAGTGCAGTCGTTTTAGTGTTAAAGAACGTCAGAATTAATGTATGGCAAAAGGCTATGACATTTGAAAAAAAAAAAAAACAATTCAGTTTAAATCAATTTGAATCGCCAGTAATGTTAATGATAATGATAATATTTACATTATAATTATTGCCATCGTATCAGAGTAGGCGTATACCTATGTACCTACATAGTGACCTAGTTATAGGTTTAGTGAGAATAGGTACCTACCTATTCTCACTAAACGCCTAGACCTGAGTTCTGTATGACCATGAAATTCCTTACCACGCGCAAACGACTATCTATATTAAATTATAAACATACTACTTATAGTATATACGACTAAATACGTAAACATAAATATTTGAACCTTTTTGAAGCATATTGCGTGCGTGGAGGAGTGTGAGATTTGGTATAGTTAATGTCTTTCTACAGAAAGCTAAAAGGTATTTAATTATTTCAACTTTTACGATCACTGGGCCGCTATTTAGAAAGAAATAGAGAAAGTAGAAAAAACACTACAGTCCATGATTTTTTGAGGTCAGCTTAATCTTATTCCAGGAAGCTAGCTTTTTATATTACGTGAATCGACGAGGTTTCAAAGAAAGAACTGTTTTCCTAATGAGTATCGAACACCTAAGTAACATAAAAACTTCTTTATTCTATATTCAATCTGAATGGAAAAAATCAAAATGGAAGAAAAAAGCCAAACATAGTCAGATTGTCCAAAAAATATATAAAAAATTTAACCATGCTGAGTTTCTTGCCGGATTCTTCTCAGTTGAAGGCCGAGTTCCGAACCGGTGGTAACTACAGTAAATGTGACTTTCATAAGTACCCTTCTGGGGCCTAAATTGAATAAATGGCTTTGACTTTGACTTTGAATCCTGAAACGCACCAGCGAAGTTAAACCAAACATTCATAAAAAAAAAACAGAGGATGGTGTTTCTAAATTGGCAATTGAAATGGAGGTAAACGAATAAAATTTTATCCACATTCTGCGTATAGTTTATATCTGTCCAACATATACAGATGGACTGCGGTCCCAAGGCACAGGGTACAAGCCTGGTGGAAGATCTTCCATTTTAAATGGAGGAGTCATCCAACTTTGCTCTATCTACAACTACCGGTTTTTGGGCGAAAATACTTTCTTACATTAGATGTATATCAAGTGCATATAAATTATGTAAATATATAAAATACTCACCCATTAGGGCCATAAGGAATTGGTTGGCCATGCCGCCATCTTTGAATCGAGCCAGCCATCGCATAGGAGCCGGAAGTACGTCGAGCATACTGCGTGCGCCCGCCAGGTCACTTCCGCTCGATGGATCGTGTATTGTGTATCAGTTGCGCATTCTCTTGATACTTGATGCTGGGGAAAATATTAAAGTGAAAAACGTATCAAAGATATAGTATGGTGTCATTCCTAAGCCGAGAGCAGCCGTTTGAAGAAAGCCATGTGACTTATGAATATGACAGTGGATGGATATACGAGAAGAGCAAAACCGAAAAAGAGATGGATGGATTGTGTGAAATATGATATAAGTAAGAAAAGAGATGCTGATAATGAAGGATGGAAGAACCGTACCTACATATTGCGCCGACCACAATTAATTGGGTAAAGGCAGGTAGGTGATGATGAAGTCGATAGTTTGACAATCGATATTGGACCTTGAGGACTAGTTACAATATCGATAGTGCTATAAATTGTATCGATAATAGCACAGTATCGAACCTATTGATATTGCAGATGACCAACTATTAAATCAAGACAATACTGTTGATAGTATTGATACTATTGAATCTCAATACTTCCAATAGTATCAATTGTATTCAGTTAATCTATCGATACTATCGGTATTATTGCCTAGAATCGTTAATAACCAATAGTTTTGGTAAATCTAGGATATAGTATCGATACTATCGATAGCGCTATCAATGTTGTTACTTTTTTTCAACGTCACAATTGTATTGATAGACTATCGATAGTTTCAATATTGTTAAACAACACTAGTTTAGACGCCACGCACGAGATAACAAACAAACAGACAGAGTAACTATGTAAAATTTGTGTGATAATGTTGCTTTGAAGTGGGCGTTAGTCGTTGCGACGAACGCAGTATTTGTACTGGAAAAAACGTTGAATTTGTCAGTGATATATAAGGTGTAACGGAAAGGGTATATACATCCGAAGGGGGTGAAGACTACATCAGGTACAGATTCTCTATAAAAAGTTTCAGCTCAAAATACATTACTAAAAAATTCAAACAAAATTTTTTAATTCAAGTTTTTTGAATTAAAATCATAACCACCATGTCACCGGTCAATGAGGGTCATTGTCATTTTGCATCCCTTACTAATATTAATATAAAATTTTATCTTCCGCGATCTGTGCGCCTCGTACCAAAAAAGAGGATTACTGTAATGTATATACAGTTTCCGTTACACCCTGTATATTATTACAAGATATAGTCGAAAAAAACTAGCAATTGCCACGCTGAATGAAAAAGATGTTAGTACTTATAATTAGGGTCATAAGCAGTTGTCATTTTTAGCACCCTTTCATAATAATCTATTGACATTCTCTTGACATCATCATCATCATCAGCCTATAATGTCCCACTGCTGAGCACAGGCCTCCTTTCACAAATGAAGGTGAAAGAGAATGGGCAATACTCCACCACGCGTGCCCACTGCGGATCGGTGGAGGTAGGCTACTGGTCAACCTACTGTTGGAATTTTTCAAGCCGCCTAGGAGGCATCCAACTAGCTTAACGACTATCACAGTTAAGTGATAACCGGGACCAACGGCTTTACGTGCCTTCCGAAGCACGGAAACGCTCGATTTGAAATACCACTAGGCGGTCACCCATCCAGGTACCGACCACGACAGGCGTAGCTTAACTTTGCCGATCGATTAAGAACGGCTAATCATGCTACACCACGAGCGCTTCTCTTTTCATACTTTATTCTCTTGACATACTTTGTATGAAAACTGTAAATTGCGTAATATGACAAGGTACTAAAGTGATCAGCTTGGTATGTACTTTTGACGTTGCCTCTACCATAAGGTATTCTTAAAAGAATAGTTCTAGTATTAATCATCTTTCTATCAAAGGTTATTGGGACATTGTTCTCAGTAGGAATTTTGAGGTCATTGCATAGGCGAGGCGATTAATCAGTATCATTCTTTGTGTTCTCGCGTCGTTTGTTTTGAAATTATTTGATCGACTCGAAACCTCAACATTCATCTAAAAAGAAACACATTACAGTTCTAATTCTGTTGTTTACAAAACTAAACTAGTCTCACTATATATCTTTCTAACAAAAGCATAAGAAAAGGATACCTATATAAGTACAGTATTACCCAACTAATAAGGCGCGTCGTGAATCTTCGTTCGCACAGAAAAGAAAGTATGGCCCCGAAGATTATCGAAAGAATGTTTAAAACTTACAATCAACCTTAGATCACTACTATAAGGTTCATAATACACTGCAGCTGTTAGTTCCGTCTCAGTCGCAAGTCACGCCCCTCCGCAAGGCGCGCGCTAACATGGCGGCAGCTGCCGACCAATAGCGGTTAACCGCGTTTGAAAATGTATCTTCAGCGCAGGTACATCGGTAAGCCATATCAATTGGGTACTACTGTAACATGGATAAGAAAAACCCTGTCAAATTCGTCGAATTGCTTTTTCAACGTGTCGCCATCTTTTATTGTCACGACTGTTTCTCCGACTGCACTCAGAGACTCAGAGGCGTCAAATAAGTTTATCTTTACACCTGTCTCTTTCTATTACTATTTAATAAACAAAGGAGTATATGCTTTGTTTATGAGTCATTAGATTAAAATTAACGTCTGATGGGTACGGTAGATAGACTAATTTGACAACTTTTAATGTTTTCTATCCTTATTAAATAATGTTTGTAAGAAAGAGATGTGACGTAATTAAAATTACCGACGTGCGATTTGTAATAGAGTCAGCAGCATTATGATTGAATGCTTATCTCTGTCACCAATCACCATTGTTATATGACGTGAAATGACAACGAAGGCCATCAATGCAATTTTCTATATTTTTTTATCAAACTAGATTCCATCTTCTACAAAAGGAGAACCTGAATCATCATCTACCTGACCTGTTCCCAATAATTTAGGGTCGAAATATGTTCACTTCTTCCATTCGTCTCTTCTATCCGTTATACCAGCATTCACTCCTCTCTTACCCATATCATCTTTCACTCAATCCATCCATCTCTTTTTCGATCATTCTCTTCCCGTATATCCATACACTTTCATATTCATAACTCTTTTAGTAACGTATCTTTCTTCAAACAGAGAAACTGAGTGATAGATATTTTCTTTTATGTTATAAAGAGGTAAAATGTTTTTTTTTGTTAGTTTAGACGCGGAATGCAGAACTCGGAACGCGGAACTCTAGAACTCTTCTCTGTGGGATCGGCGCCTAGTACTATAGGCACTTTGCATCCCAGGAACGCGGGGGATAGCTAATTTGAAATATAAGTAGGTTAGTAGGATAGGCTTGCTTGCATATTGACCCCCGTCCGTAAAGGGCCCCGAGGCCGATGAGGAGGAAACACAGAGCGGAAGAGTGTTCCACACCGTTGCTGTCCGCATAAAAAATATACTATAATTTTGTCATTGCTTCCTTAACAACCTGGCCCTTGAGAATGACTTGAAGTATATCTAAATTCAAGATATTTTTAAATGGATTTTCGACTAGTAGTACGAGGAAGTAAAACCCAGATTTTATTCTTATAGCAGCGTGTGAATGATAGCATAGCACAACCTATATATCATTGATTCCCAAAGTGGTCCAGGTGGACCCCCAGGGGTCTTAACCACAGATTACTATATAAGTACAATCCTCTGTGACTCAACGGGGGTCTACGTTAGATAGATCTAATCTTCAAATGTATTGACGAGTTTTGGCAATATGGTATAAATGTAGCAGCAGAGGATCCACCGAAACCTAAAAAACTTGAAATTTCTCTACGAGAAAAAAAAAGTTTGCAAACTCCTGCTATATATAATCAGATAAACATACTTACTGTCTTACGGTATATGATACTTCAAGTACGTACTTATTTTCCCCACCTATTTTTGTAACGTAGGTAAAATAGAATACACTGTTTGAGTATGTCCCATCTCCAGTGACATCTTTGACAAATCACTCTTTGGAAGGAACATTGCCTATAGGACAATAGTTTCGAGTCGTTCGTTTACCGACTTTAAGGCGGCCCTCTGTGGCCGGCGCAACTTCAACGCGAGCATAGTCTAAAAGCTTGTTGTTTCATCCAACGTAATGTTTGACTGCGAATAAAGAGAGACAGCATCAGAGCCGTCGGTTATCAGTCGGTAAATTCCGCTGATCACTCGCGGCCGCTTCGCTAGGTCGTCATTCATGATTTCGCATTCATAAAACTTGTTCCAGGAGTATACTTCTTGAGAAAAAATCTTACAAGTTTGTGAAAAAAACGTTAGTTATTTAGAATCTCCAATACATTTGCAAGCCTGGTATCTTAATGTTTTCTTTACTTTTACAATTTATAGGTACATTAGATATGGCCAAAGTTCAGGCAAAAACGCTGTTTTTCGGAGGCTTTGACTGAATTTGTTTCACACTTTTTTTAAATTACGCCAAGATACAAGGCTAGATATAGTACACAAGATACTAATTTGTTCAAAATATCTAACGAAAAATGTTTAACAACGCCATAATAAGTACAGGGGTTTTGTATGAAAAGTATGACGAATTGAGTCCTCTTAACAATTTGAAATTATTCTACAGTTGTACAAATCCAAAAATTTTACGTAAATTTCCCTACATTAAAAAAACAAGACGTATCATAATTAATTAATCACGTGTCACTACGCAGAATAGATTTAAATAACTATATTATTTTATTTGCCATTCACTTGTTAACTGGTGTATTAGGTATAATCTATTATACGTCAACTATAATGACGTTTGTTCAACAATTGATATATTAATAGATCATAATAATTGTAACTTAAATGCGCAATTGTGGATTAAGTCACGTTGGAAAGATGATTTGGTAACCAGAGTTATACTAAATTAGGGCGCCTACACACTGTCCTGCACCTAGAGCGCCCGCCCGCGTCGTCGTGCGGAAATGCGAGTATACCCGTTAGAGCACCAAAGACTAAGAGGTATTAGAGGCAGCTCCTTCAAGCTTCTGTTATCCTTGTACCTGTTTTCATAATTAGCTAGTACCTAGGTTTTTTTAAGTAACTGAGAACCAACCTAAAATATTCATTGGTGCTCTAATGGGAATATCTTTGGTGCTCTATTCGTTGTTTTGTAATTTGTGTTCTGACGGGAATACTTCGGAAATATTAATAAAAGTAGAGGAAAACTACCATAATTTGTGTTCTGACGGGAATACTTCGGAAATATTAGTTAAAGTAGAGGAAAACTACCATAAGGGGTAAAACTATGAATGCTAGTGATTATAATAATGATGATTTTATTTTTAATATTATAACATTTATAACTAATGGAAGCAAAGATCAGACAAAAGAAAAAAAAATACGAAGTTGTGGTTCGAACACAGAAAATAATTCTTTTCAACTTTCATACTCACCTAGTAGATAACTGAGTATGATAAGCCTAAAGTCAAGCCCTCAATTACCAGAACGGAGTTAGCAACAGATAAGCTAATTAAAAATCGACAGTGACCTATTGAACTTATGCTGTTACTACTGTTGTTAATGAATAGGTACGCGATATAAAATTAGTCCTTGCATGCCTTAAAAGCCAGTAGTAGATAAAGCACATCCTTAACTGCCGAATGTAATGTTTAACAAAGGGATTATGGTCATCCATTGAATAACATTGTCAATAAGGCCCGCCGAAAACGAAGCAAACGTCTGCGTGCGGTATACAAAACATACGAAGCGTGGTTGGCACAAATGTGCAGCAAATGGGCAACCCAAATTCGTTGTCTCAATGCATAAAAGTGTGTTTTTTTTTGGTTGTGGCGTTTTTTATTTTTTTGTCAAAGGTATTGTAAAGGCATTGTATCGTGGACTGGCTGGTTGTCACGCTACAATTCATGAGTTTTATTCGTGCCCAAGACAATCTGGATGTAAATCTATATATTTATATGAAAATATTTGTCCTGACTAGGACACAGGTTTTTCTTCCATAAGAAAGGATTTATGAAACTTGTTAAATCTGCGAGTCGGAAAGCCGGTATTTAGTATCTAAGAGAAGGCGGTTTACATGTTCTTTATATAAAAATAAATCGCCGATTTATGTGCATCGTTTGTACTAGACCTAAGCAAGTGAACATATCACGCCACATGCATAGTGATAATGCTAGAAACAGCGTGTATCTGTAACATTAGGTCAGGAGTGAGCTGTAATTATAAGATAAATCATAATATCGTCAAATATGTTGACATTTAGGTGATTCATCGTTCTAGGAAAACGCGTTTATCACTGAATGAACTTGTAGCAAATATTTGAAGAGTTTATGAAGGCCTTAAATTCTACTGTATTATTATACTTATTTAAAACTAAATAAAATAAAAATTTAAAATACGTTAAAATAGAAAATGTGTGCCAATAAGGCTAAGAAGGTTGTTATGCAGTATTATAAGGTATTGTTTTGTCATTTTCATAACAAAAATGTACAAAATGTTATGATGTTATTTATTAGAAAACTAGATTTGACTGCAAAGACAGATGTTCCGTAAAATTCAAAAAGGTCTCTCAAAGAACTACTCCAAACCAAACAAATAGTCAATTTAATGTTTTTTCTTCTTAGAAAAGTAAAACAATGAATTTCCTATTGGATTTAAGACAACGCAATTGAATAATTATTAATATATCTGAGTAGTGTCACACCGAAAACCTGGATTATTGCGGCATTGTGCGTTATTATATTACGTTATAAACCCTCCGTTGAATGGCAATGCAATGGGAAGATTACATCTGGAATATCCTCCCAGTAGGTTGATTTCCCGCTACACAGATAAGTGGCTTATCGTTATGGTTTACATTTTTTTCAGTGATAGATGCGGCGCGCGGTCCGTACAATTTTAACAACTGAAGAAGTCTGCTCATAGTAAATGAATCGCCGATTGGGCTGGTTGCAGATGGCTATTTGGGTCTTATTGGTGCTCTTTAGGCGAGATCTATCTTCAGACAGCTCTTCGGAAGGCTGCTGATGCCAGTGAAGCTAATATTTAAAAGCTTTAATGAAAAATGTACCAGGACATAAGAAGTTTGAAGGTATTGTATCTGGCTTTTGATTTAATTTGATCTAGACACAAGGTAGCGTTATCTTATGCACAGACTAGATTTGTTTACTTCTTCAGTCATATGGTATGGTATAGATTTATATTATGTAAGTTTGTTACGTCATTAATCGGTTCAGTTTCAAAGGTCACAGACTTTGTCATGAGACTGGACTTTAAGTTCTAAACACGAGTTTTCATTCCGCTTCATCTAGATTCGGTTAGCAACATCTTTCTTATTTTTTATACTACTTAGGTAGCAAACAAGCATACGGCCCGCCTGATGGTAAGCGGTTACCGTAGCCTATGGACGCTTGCAACACCAGGGGCGTCACTCGCGCGACCCTGCAGAAATCTCTTCACACCCTTTTTGAAGAACCCCATGCTGTACTCCATTGGGAAAACCACGGCAGGGAGCTCATTCCACAATCTGAGAGTCCGCGGAAGGAAGCTCCTTTGGGACCGCACAGTTCTGATAGCTCAACAGATTTAAATGTACAGTAGGTGTAGCGGGTGTTTTGATTACTTTTTGCAATCTGGTAATTGCTTAATTCAAATAGTGCTCATAGTCATTGCAAATGGAACCATTTTCCGACATTGTAATATTTCTATCTGAATCGATAGCTTGTTTGAAATTAAAACTGATTGGAACATAGTTACGTAATCCACGTACAGGTGTTTTGTTAGCTTATGTTGCTGCCCGTACATGGAAGTACTGTGTCTCTTATCCATCGTGGCTGATTATTGATTTCGCAATTGGGATTGTCAATTGCATATTTATACTTGCAAATTCCAGATACAATTTATGAATAAAAAATGCGTATCATTGGACTAATTGTACAGGTATTGGTGCCGATTATGTTGTAAATCGGACTAAACTAATTTTAGTCCCATCACATCTCTTTCTAACAAACATTATTGAAAAAGGATAGAACATATTTAAAGCTGTCAAATTAGTCTTTGCCGTCTTCATTTGCGGGTATTTAGACGTAACCGCGATAAATAGCGAATAAATTTATATTGAAAACAAGCATTGGACTAATTTAACAAGTCTAAATTTCTTACATGCTTTTCTTATATTCTTTGTTAGAAAGAGACATAGTGAGACTAAAATTAGTTTAGTTGTAAACAACAGAATCAGGGCCTCTTTTATTAGCATAGTTTATAGACGAGATTTGGGAACCGGTTAAAAGGCGTTAGGAGCCTGGAGGTCTTTTTTTACGATTGATAAGCTTGATTTAATATTGAATCTTTATGACCACAACATATGGTAAGTGATGATGTGGCCGAATGTGGTAAGATTACAAAGGGAAAAAGCGCTCAAGGGTAACTGCTGGAATACTCTAGAAGGTTCTTTTTTAATGTTCTAAAAGGAATATTTGCCTCTAATGATTATACACTTTTACGCGACAATGGCACTGGTAGAGTCTGGCAAACGAAAGTTGAGCCTGGCTGTAATTGAAACTCTTGATATGGCAACATTATATTTATGTCACTTTCGTCAGCCGGCATAAAAAGTTTACCAGAACCAGTTTTGATACTCGCCCTTTATTCATAATGGCTTTATAACTAAATCAGTCTTATAGTGTCCACCTTCTCATTCTTTCGATCACCTTAATGTTCTACAATATGCTAAATGAACTTCTACGGTCGCTAATCACTAAAACATCTTGCTATATTGTTCTACGACGGTAAAAAAATATAAACTAGAAAACGCTACGCTTAGTTTAAGATCAGATAACCGTTTGTGAGGAATATCCCAGGATATTTATTTATTTATTTAAAAGCATTCTATATAAAAATATAATATAACGAGTTATATTTATTAAGAAGCATTCTATATAAAAATAAAATATACCGAGTTTATGCAAATATGACTTAGGAACAGTGTTCACAACCTGAAGCCAGGCAGCTATCGTACCAGAGCCGTAAAATTATCGTATATGCTCGTATATGGATCAAAATTATCGTATCCATCAGGAAAATGGCTAAAATACTTTAAAAAATCATATGAAACGTGACAATAATATGTTGCAAATACTTTATAGTTTAAATCTTGTAAACTTGTTTTTTAAATGGAAAAAAAAAATAGTTCGCGCCAACATCTCGAATTTATAAAGAAGAAAATAATGTTAAAGGATAGAGATATTTATATATATATATAGATAGACATATTTTTAAAAAGTTTAACTGAATAGATTCTATATTTGCGAGAACAGAATACACAAATATTAATTAAACTTAATATTTTATATACAAATTCGAAAAGACAATAACTGCCAACACTCCACCACATCGAACGACGATATCGATATCGATCGCTGATTGGAAGACAGTAGCAAGATTGCGCCATGAAGCAACAGCATGTGTTCCTAATATGTTCCTAAGAAAGAAATGAGCAATTTTTCATCAGAATTGAAATTATCGTACAATCGGAAAATCAAACATAACTTAATATTTATATGTTTTTTTGTAAAGTATCAAAACAATTTATTCCTACTATACTGAGTGATACCACATCTAGTTTTTTTAAATTTGCCGCGCTATTTCAGGTTCTACTTTCGTATGCCAGACTATAGGTCCTCGACTACAGTTTTTCAACTTGAATGTTGTCAGAAAGCTGTCAATACCTGGTCCATCCCTAGCTTATCCAATGGTGCTCATTCTGTTGTTATAACTAAACTAATTTAGTCTCACTACATCTCTTTTTAACAAAGAACATAAGGAAAGGATGTAAGAAATTTCGTCCTGTCAAATTAGTCCAATGCTTGTTTTCAATATAAATTTAGTCGCCATCTACGTAAATACCTGGAAATGAAGACGGCAAAGACTAATATGACAGCTTTAAATATGTTCTATCCTTTTTCAATAATGTTTGTAAGAAAGAGATGTGATGTGACTAATATTTGTTTAGTGCGATTTACAACAGAATCGTCACCAATGTCAAGGTTTCATCATTATGCAAGCAGATTGAATGAGTAATCAACCCACAATCATGTTTAAATATCCGTTGGAAATGTTAATAAAGCAGTCGGTTGGTCACGTGTTTAATATTAATTTATGTATTCCTTTCGATTATTCATACAAAGGCAGTTAGTAAGTGTAACTTAACCTGTATTAATACAGCTTGTAAATTATAACTGTAATTTAAATATGAATATTTATTTAACTAACTTACATATACATATAATTTAGCAGATATCTCGGATGTACCTACACAACTTTACCAGATACCAGATACCATTTTTTATAAGATGAAGTTGGTAAACAGGCGTACAGCCCGCCTGATGGTAAGTGGTTACCGTAGCCACATGCACGCTTGCAACGTACGGGGCATCGCTCACGTATTACCAAATCTTCCACTCTTTCAGATACTCATGCGCTCGCTAATATCTCTTTCATCTCGTATATCTTGTTGCGGTGCATAATAATTTAGAAGTATAAAAAACAAGGATCCTTTGTATTTTTCACACCAACACACAATCATTCACACGCAATAATAGGACAGACATTAGACGACATGAGATAAAATCGCAGATTTAATAGCCGGCATGCAAAAAGTATTACGATAGCGATAATTGCACAATAATTGTGCGATAATTGTGATCTCAAAGTAGTTGCTAGAATTACATATTTTATGTAGAGTTAAAGAAATTAGTTATTTTAATTTTTAATTGATTTTAAAACTAGTTAATATTCGAATGATCTTTTTTATTTAATATCAAGTAGGTAGAGTAGTACTCAACTAATATGGCGCGTCGTGAATCTTCGTTCGCACAGAAAAGAAAGTATGGCCCGAAGATAAACGAAAGAATGCATAAAACTTACAATGAACCTCAGATCACTACTATAAGGTTCATAATACACTGCAGCTGTTAGTTCCGTCTCACTCGCAAGTCACGCCTTTCCGCACGGCGCGCGCTAACATGGCGGCAGCTGCCGACCAATAGCGTTTCCCGCGCTTTGAAAATGTATCTTCTGCGCAGGTACATCGGTAAGCCATATCAGTTGGGTACTACTGTACTAATACTTAATATTTTTTTGTTCTGTGCTTATTATGAATGTGAAAGTTTGTGTTGATGTTGGATACTTAATTATGCAGTAACGTGTGAACAGATCACATATTTACCCTGGATATAAGGTAGGTACTTTTACCCTGAGAATATGATTATGATTGATTTATCTTGGTATAAAAAATTAAAATAAGATGAACGTCTAATCAGTAAATGATCACTAACATAATATTATGCAAGAAAGGTTCATCAAAGATTTGACTATTAGGTACACATGATGTGGTACGTTCCTATTTTCGTCACTAACTAATGTATCTATAGTTAGTGACGCCTTTATTTAAAACTATATAAACATAGATAGATTCGACAGACCCTAAACAAATGCCTAAAATCGAACACGAATAAAAAAAAAAAATAGAGAAAATGTAAAAAAACAATGTTCGTTTCACATAAAAGTCAGGTGATACCAACTGTATAAATAAATTAGTTTTTTTAATGTTATATCACGGCCCACCTGCTTCGAATGCTATGGGGAAGTACTTGGGTTCGAATCCTTTGAGCTTTTTATGATGGAAATCATCATAAAGGAACCATGATATCACTTGAAAATCAGCAGTAAATCACACGTCTATCCACATAAAAAAAGACAACTATTAAAACTTTAACAATATAACCGGTAGTAACTGAACAATACCGGTTCCTCACAACAGCGAGACGATCTCATGCCGGTTATGTTTGATTGAAAATGGAACTCAATTTGTTTATGGAATTTGTAGTCTCGGTGACTTCAAGGTTAATCAATGATTAAGGGAATTTAGTATCGATGTATGAAAAACTGATTATTTTGTATCAAAATGTTTGTATCATTTAAAATTTTGGTGTTAGCATAAATAATATATACAGAGCGGCACGCGGCATTGTCACATGGAAAGTAGGATAGATACAGATAGAGAAAAATCGATTTTAAAAATATTTAAAATTGAGTTCTTGGTTTTATTTTTGCCGTTACGTATACGCCATTTAATTTTTTTAATTTCACAGGATGCTATACACCGATACTTTTTATTCGTCTTAGAAACGCAGGCCACATAATGTACCCAATAAATAGGTAAAATTTTTTTTAAACATTTGTATAATTTAAAAAAGTCAATTTATTGTTCATTATGACGTATGACGTAGAAATTTACGACGACGTTTTAAACACGAGCGCAGTCTACTCGACTCGTGCTCTGGGTTGTTATTTTCTACCATTTTTTACGTAATCATTAATTTATTAACTCGATTTGTCATAATTCTAATAAACTTTAATATACAAATGATAAAAAAAAAATATAAATGATTAGTACCGTACCTATTCATTGGGTACATCATGTGGCCTGCGTTTCTAAGACGAATAAAAACTCAATTTAAGAAAAAAAACGATTTTTGTATCTATAATATTTTACCTACTTTCCATGCGACAATGCCGCGTGCCGCTCTGTATATATTATTTATGCTAACACCAAATAAACGAATAAAAAGTCACGGTGTATATTTAGAACGAATTAATATTACTTAATAACTAACATTAACTTAACTAACACTAAAATTGGGTAAACATATTCTTTATAATCATTTAAGGCGAATAACCAATTTCAAGCCCCGCCTCTTATTTCCAATGAATAGAAATAGGTAACAAATAAGCTAAGTGTAAATATTTTAAGACGTAACCTACTTTATTGTAAAGTTATTGTAATTAGTAGTAGATAATATAAAATGTTAACATTTTGATAGCAGCTGAAACATTTACAAGTAATATTAGTTAGGTATTGTTGTTTAACAAAATATGATAATTCAGTCTTAATAGAAAATATAGCGTGAAAAACTATCTTTACAATTTTTAGCACTAAGTAATAACTAAATTCTTTTTTGTTATTCAAAAACAACTGGCGTTTATTGTTGAGAATAGTATTTTCCGAACCGAGACCAATTTTATACGAACGTAAACTATATCTTTTAGACAAAAATATCGTCACACGCATTATACACGAGATGGACTTCGATATTTTACGCGTGTTAGAGTCGGTTTTAACAAATAGTTTTCAGTAGGCAAGAGGGCATCGAGGTCATTAATAAATCGACAAAATTGGATACCAGTCATGAAATGTAAAATCGCGCACATACAAACTTTTGGATTACCAGAGCCAACCTTTTTTGAAATCCGTTGATATAAAACCGATTACCTACATACTAAAACCGCATTCCCCTGGTAAAATCCGATAAATGATGTTCGAAGTATATTTTTTTTTTCCAACAATCGATTAATTCATCTATGGATATAAAAATCAATGTCTGTTTACCTTTTTTCGAATGCATACATTTTGTTTATCATTCATCTTATAAATTAAAGAAAATTACAACAATTGTTTTATTTATATTATTACTAGCTGTCCCCCGCGGTTTCACCCGCATTCCCGGGATAAAAAGCATATGTCCTTCTCCATACCATAGGCTATCTGCATGCCAAATTTCATGATGATCTGTTGAGTAGTTGAGGCGTGAAGGCGCAACAAACAAACAAACTCACTTTCGCATTTACAATATCAGTTAGGATATTGTTTGATTTAAGTGGTAATATTTTGATCCAAGCGTCCGCAAATGTCTGCTGCTGTAGAAAGGTTTGCTTCCTTATTTTATTTTATTTACCGCCCCCCAACACTATGACGCTTGTACCAAAAATTGATATTTTTGCTTTTTAGAGGTTCTTTTTGTTGCCCTATAATACCCCTATTATAAATATTTAATAAAAAAAGACAACTATGTCAGACAGGTGGCCGGCTGGCGCACAACTCACGAAAGCTTAATCTGAATTGGATGAATGGAATATAAACAAACAGTTAAATATACATATTATTATACCTTTTTTATAGAATTAAGAAATACACAGGTGTTCGCAGCATTTCATCAACAACCATTCTATTATTAAATGTTGAACGACAACAAAATAGTTAACCGGTTTTTTCATCAAGATACGCTTTAAGGGCTGCACTATCTCACGGTATTTTGCACCTGGCCCAACCTTTTTTTATTCGTAAATAGTTCAACTAGTGTTGTTTTTTTTTCTTTTGTCGTCAATCGCTTCGGAATGATAGGTGCCTCTTGTAAGTAAACACTGTCTTTTAACTGCCTTTTGGTTTTATTTTTATAAATTATAAATTAAGATACACTGTTAAAATAATAAAAAAACTGAGTAAATTAAAATAAAAAGTTTATTATTATAGTTCTAATTCAATAAGGAACAAACTTACATAATTTATCAACTTTTTCACGACGCAGGTACCTACTGCTTGGTCTTAGCTTCATAAAATTCTTAAATATCCAATCTGTATAAGATGTAAATATTTATTTAAATGAGTCATTATATATTCATTACCTATTATTTAATTCTAGTTTTTTTTTTATTATTATTATATATTATTAAGTTAACTCAACCATATTAATAAAAAAAAAGTTAAACCAGAGTTGTTCTATTTATTTTCCAATTTCAAATTGTTAGGATCAATTTATTTTAAAATGCCTCAAAACAATTATTATAATGAATGGTCCTATACTTAAATAGATGTTTAAGTGAAAAAAGAATTGTTAGAAAATAATGATTATGACACTGACCGTCTTTACTAATTACCGGTTAATTTACCTACCATCGTATTTTGTTAGTTCCTTAATTTATTAATTGTTATTCCCAAAGATTTTCATAGGGCATCGTGCCTCATTCTTTGGTTATTCCTAATTATGCGTGAGACGTAACGGTAACCGCTTACCATCAGGCGGGCCGTAAGCTTGTTTACCGACTTAGTTGTATATAAAAAAAAAAAAAAAAAAAAAAGACGTGCGAAGAAATAAAATATTTTTGTGAAAAAAACCTATAAATATTCGATTGCGTATGGAATAAACTGTATAGGAATGGAGTATATCAAACCCAGCCGTTCCTACAGAACTTGCTTTATTTGTATTTTGTACTAAAATATAAAAAGTTAATATAATGTTACTAATTACAATTAAGCCTTAGTGCACTCAGATTCAAAGACGCTGACTGTACCTAATTAAATAATTAGATGTTTAAAACAAACATATTATTATACATGAGGTGGTATTAATTTCATAGAGATAAATGATTTAGTTTTTACATTTTTATAGAATGTCATAGTATACCTGTAATACAAGTTTTTATAAATCTATCTTAGGCACCAGTATTTCACAAAACAGGTTTACCCCCTTATTCATAATGGCTTTTTAACTAAATCAGTGTAATAGTGTGCCCCGTCTCACTCTTTCGATCACCAAATGTCACCTGTCAGATAAAGACTTCGGAATTTTAGCTAATCAACGTTTGATAACTTTATTATGAATAAGGGGTTAGTGTTTTTCATGTTATTAAAAAGATAGTAGTAGGTATACTATAAGAAATCTTTTGTGAAAGAAATATAAATCTATTTATTATTTATAGTTATAACGTCTTGCTTCCTATGCAAGCCACAATTTGTATAAATATTATAGCATTTTACTTTAACACTTTTGAGGCATTTAAAATATTTAATTCTGTGGAAATATATAGTCGAACCGAGATCAAAAATGGGTAGGGATTTCTAGTGTGGCACAGGTAGGTACCTAGGTATATTATTTTATAATGTATGAAATATTTGGAATAAATTCAAAACTGTGGTGCACCCATTGAGATATTATTACTACGTATAGAGAAGCTATTATAAGTAAAGGTTATGTCCCATTTTTTTAGAGTCTGCAATAATTAGTCGTCTAAGCAGACAGTAGTATCGCCCGCGTTTTCAGACTAAAAGTAACCTTTTTGGGTTGAAATATTCCCTTTAGAGCACCACAAGAGCACATTTATAATATTAGCGTGATAATAAAATGATATTTATGTAAAAAATAAATTATACCTAATTATTATGCATAGAATAAGATATTAGCAATTCAGCATCTTTATTTACAACAAATATGTACAAATCCTCCTTTTTATTATTAACTATATATACAAATAAACTACAATGTTCTATATAAAATTAAAATGAACTAAAAAATTAGCAATTTAGATTTATTTAATAAATTATTGCTTAAGGGGTTGCATAAGCAACAAAGCTCATTAAAAATGATAATAAAGCTATTCCCCTTATTACGTGAGATGGTTTAAAGTATATCTAGGAAAACCCAGATTTTAAATCCGTCGCTTTCTAACGTCATGTAAATAAAGAGCCGGGACTATCTTAAAACCTTTTATCTAGTAAAATATGATTATTATTTATTGAAAAATGTTAAACCTACCGAAATAGTTTTTTTTAATAATTAATTTGGCCTTTTCCTCCTGCGCTTTATCCTGTTTAGATTAACGTATTGTGTTCAAGTTGTACCTAGTATATTATATACTCTGAGGTCACACAAATTATGACAACTATTTGAAGGTTATCTATCAGTAATAGGTAACTACCCGCATTCTCTTTGTCGTATGAATTATAAGGATGGACATTAAAATAATATTTTGTTAAATAAACATAAAACAAATATGAAAGGAAAAATTAGAAACATTTATCTGGACGTGTCAAAGCAATACGTGACCAAAATGCTGGTTTTATTTTGGGCAAAGATAAAACATTGCCATACAACGTGGCAATGCAGCCAGCATTTTGGAAACGTTGCCTACTGGTAGCGGCTTGTTAGATTAAGGTTATTTGTTAAATTTGTGGTAGTTATAGTTAAGTTTTGTTTTAGCTTTTAAGTTATTTTTGTCGTTGAATAGTTCACTCGATACATAATAAAAAAATAGTAAATGAAATAAATGTACTTACTTTTCGTTAAGTTTCCACAGAGTTTTACTTTCCACAATTTTCACAAGTAATTTATAGAATAAAATATTTAAATCACTCAACTTTTTCAAATATAAACTTTCACTTTAAAAGTAACAAAATAAAAATAAATTTTAAATTTGAGTAGAAATTAACACTTTAAACAAAATAAATGAAAAAATGTATTATTGTAAATTAAATTCCTGATTATTTTAATTTTCAAATATAAAACTTCACGTTACGAACGTCGACCGGTCGATGCGCCTGCGCTGTGTGCGTGCTCTTGCCACAATCATTCTCCGTTCACTAAACTACACTCTTGCTTTGCTCCGGAGCTTATAGAGAACGTAAGCAAACAAAACTAAATACCTTGCGTGACTAATACGCACACAGAACTTTGGTTTTAGTATCTTTTTCACATGCTCCAATTCCAATTTGTTACTTATGGCTGATTAGTTAGAATTACGAAATTATAACCTATAAAAGCCTACTTACACTTAAAACATTGGCAGTTTAGTTTTATTTCATAAATTATTGTGTATAACTAGTTAAGGGGTTACTTAAATTAATATATATATTACATGCATTAACAATAACCAAAACAATATGTAAAATTTGATTCTTTTGATTTTTCGTTCTTTGATCTATTTTTTTTTTTTTAATGTTTGTTACCTCATAACTCCGTCATTTATTAACCGATTTGGAAAATTCTTTTTTTATTTGAAAGGGTACACTTCCCGTTTGGTCCCATTGTCATCAGATCAGGATTTGATTACTTCTTAGTGTACTTTGAAGTCGGTTTAAGTTTTTTTGTAAAACAGTCCAATTATGTTACCTATTATTGTTTGTATGTCATTATTATTATTATTATAAGCAACAAAGCTCAAATAAAGCATGCTTTTGTTAGCAAGGCGGGCAATTTGATATTTTTCAAGATTTTATTGTTTTTTACCTTCGTAGAACAATACGGCTAAATATTTCAGTGATTTGCGACCGTATTGGTTCATTTTGCACATTGTGTTATGAATGTTTTTTGTATGATATGAGCCATATTTGAACGTTCCTCTAAGAACCATAAAATGATTATTTTACTGAATATACAAAAATAGTTCATTATAAACATTCCACAATATGCCAAATGAACTACGAAGAGTTCATTTGGCATATTGTGGAATCGCTAACCACTGAAATATTTAGCCATATTGTCTACGAATATCAAAATCAATAAAATCTTGAAAAAAATCATTTTCCCACCTCATGCTGAGCATCCACCTTAAAGCATATCTAGGAAAACCCAGGTTTTAAATATATCCGTCGCTTTCTAACGTCATATAACAAAAAGAGCCGGGACTATCTTAAAACCAGACTTTTTGACCCTTTACTAGACTTTGCTGAAACCATCTCATGTAGGTAATAAGACAGTTTTAGTTTTTTTCTTTTACTGTTTATAGGCTTGTGTTTGACCGCAATCTCACCATGGTAAGTGATGATGCGGCCGAAGGTGGTAAGCACACAAAGCCTAGAAGGAACTGGCTCTCAAGTGCAGCTGTCGGAACACACCTATAGGTGCTTGGCGACAGATTTTCAACTTGAGGGTGGTAGCCAACCAGACGGGTACTACAAAGTACCCTACCACCGTGCTATGGTTTCCTCACGATGTTTTCCTTCACCGAAAGCTCAAGCTAATTGTAGGATTCGAACCCGGGACCTTCGCCTCGGTATCCGACGTCACTACCACTGAGCTATCATCGCCTTAAAAAAAATCGCCTTAAAGTTTGCACATTGTGCACATCAACTTTATCAATATAGCGACCTTTTACAAAATTAGCTCCGCTTATTATTTTTTAGAATATGCCAACCAAATACATGGCCTACAATTAGTCAAAATATCGTTCTATTGCTACGGACTTATCCATATAACTATTTCCACTTACGTCACAAATGCCAAAATTAATATTTACCTCAAATTGAATGTGCCTAGGATATTATTGTATTTTATATTGTTGTCTTAATGCGGTAGGAATTTTAAATGAAGTGTTTTGTTTGTTCTTTAAGGTGTTTTCACCCTCGAGTCGTTTTGCCGCAAGTATTTTGTATTTTCACCGACTTCAAAATAGGAGAAGGTTTTATGTTCGACACGCATCTTTCTTTTATTAATATTTTTTTTCTGCCATTTGTTTTCAACAACTAGGAGTTCAGATCCTACAATAGTTCATCCGTTATGTTCACATGTCTGTTTTTGTGTCAATTACCTGGGTAGGATCTCTAACGTGATGCCATAATGTGGAAGACAGAATATCGCAGCACCAATAGAAGATAGGGGAAGCAAATCTTGGAGAGGAA
Source organism: Polyploca ridens (assembly GCA_951394255.1). Classification (NCBI taxonomy): domain Eukaryota; kingdom Metazoa; phylum Arthropoda; class Insecta; order Lepidoptera; family Drepanidae; genus Polyploca; species Polyploca ridens. Next base: position 5,004,229 of record OX596265.1, on the reverse strand, counting down.
ACTGCGTATTGGCAAGCAGAATTGGTTGGATGTGAAAGCCCCAGAATCGAGTTCTGTGGTGTGCTTTAGGGGAGGCCTACGTCCAACAGTTGAAAACATTTCTTTATGAAAACAAAGCAGACTATATTATTGTGGTTCCGGTGTTAAATCCACTCTTCGTAATTCCTTCTTTTCGAGCTGATTTGCAAACAACTCAGGAAACTATTTCAATACTTTTTGCAACAGCTAGACTAATCTTAGAAGATTTATTTAATGTCCAATGTTATATTTTTTTTTATACCACTAAGGTTGCTAACAACCATACGGCCCGCCTGATGGTAAGCAGTTACTGTAGCCTATGGACGCTTGCAACACCAGGGGTATCACTCGCCGCGCATTGAAATCTCTTCACACCCTTTTTGAAGAACCACATGCTGTAGGTACTCCATTGGGAAAACCACGGTGGGGAGCTCATCCCACAGTCCGAGCGTCCGCGGAAGAAAACTCCATTTAGCCCGCACGTTCGAAACAATTATATGTTTTCCCATTGTATTTAATGTCCAATGGTAGATGTTTAAATGACAGTATGGCCGCAGAGAGAATACGTTTCTGACTCCTGTTAATATTGGCCAAATCACGAAAACGGCAAATCTGAATGATGGGACTTTTACTAAGTTTTTTTTTTATATATCTTTATTTACAGCAAATATTTACAAGTACTTTACTTTTACTAATTTATTGAACATACTCGTGAAAATCCCATCGAAATAGAAATAGCCGTTTCCGAGAATATAGCCCAATATTAACAAGTGTCAGCTCAGAAACGCATTCCCTGCTGGCGGCCGCACTGTTACCTACTCATTTTATCTCCTAAGATGTTTTGTCGTTGAGGCTCTAATTTCTTTGCCCAGTCTCACAAACTCATATGTATTATGAAGATATGTAATAAATTGAACTTTGGGACACTATCACACCATATATCACATGGAATATTTGTGGCGAACATGTTGATCCACATGTCACCATTTTCAACGTCAGTTGTGGTTGCGGTTGTCTTGAATATACCTGAAACACTACGTAGCTGTAGGTGTAGGTTTTCCAAATTATGATACAGAAACTTCCTTCTACCGTCAACCTCATCTTTTTAATATTATGCCTTATGGTGTCATAGTGTCTTTTATTATGTTATTACAGTATTACCCAACTGATATGGCGCGTCGTGAATCTTCGTTCGCACAGAACAGAAAGTATGGCGTATGGCCCCGAAGATTAACGAAAGAATGCTTAAAACTTACAATCAACCTTAGATCACTACTATAAGGTTACAAACATGGCGGCAGCTGCCGACCAATAGCGGTTCACCCCCGATTTGAAAATGTACAAAAAGTATCTTCTGGGGACTTCTTGGCGGGAACTTGCAGAGTGACGTTACGTTTTCTTTTTTTTTCATAAATTCGTGTATTTTGAGTTTTATAGCATATTATCGGTGGTATTTTATACAATAATGATCAATCCATGTGCACCAGTGAAGTGAAATGAAATGAATCATAGGTATCGTGACTTTACAAGTTGTCTCAAGTAATCCGTGTAAAGTTTTAGTACAACCGGCATTGTACTAAAACATGACTCTAATGGACTAGTGACTAACTGAGGACTATGTGAAAGTGATTTATTGTAACTAGAACTTATAATATAACTGGAAAATAGCAAAATACGCAAGCCGTGTGACGCCATCATATAAAAAAAAAAGTTTCTTCTGCGCAGGTACATCGGTAAGCCATATCAGTTGGGTACTACCGTTACTTTTGACAGTGATATCATCGTCAAAAGGTGAACAAAAAACACACTGCACACGTACAGTGAACAGAAGGACCTGGACAGTGAAATCACTGTTCAGAGGTCCTTTTGCACGTGTAGGGAAAAAGGTATTTCTTTTATTTCAAATCTTATATCCTGGTATAATTACTTAGGGCTGATTGTTGCAAATTTATGCGGAAACAGAACCGCAAATTCGTCTGGTAAAGTTCTAGGTACTTTTGCACACTCAGACGTGGAGTAAGTCATCTGCTTTTCTTTCTGACCTCATGAAATAATGAGGAAATCACCTATACAATGTTAGGTAATTAACGCAGTGTTTAGCAAAAGGGTATAAGTAGTACATACCTCGCAGAACTGACTTTTTTCAAAGTCAAAGTAGTCAGCTATTTATTTAATTTAAGCCCTAGTAGGGGACTTATGAAGGTCAAAGCTACTGAAGATACCACCAGTCCGTAAGTCGACCGTGATGTCGCAAAGGCATTCAGTCAAAACCTTTGCGACGTCAAGAAAACATGCCACAATAGAATACTTATAATTATACTGACAGTTACATCTTTATCGCAAAATCTCAACGCCAATCGAAGCATCTCATGACCAGAATGCTGGGCATATACCTTGGTCAGAGAATCAGCATTGACATCCAACGTGGCAATGCCGCCAGCATTCTGGGAACGTTGCCCTCTGCGAATGACTTCTTATTTCATTTCTTGACCGAGCGAGCGTGATGCGTCTCCCTTTCAGCTTGGGCAAAATTCTTTCGTATGTCCAGTGGATGTCCAGGTGTTCTTTTCTACAGGTCGCATTTCTCAACCTATTCTCGTGTTCAGCAAGTTCAGTACCTAATTATATGTTTTTTTTTGTCTGCGAGTTTATAACAGACGTGCTATAAAATAGTATAACAATAATCGTGACCTAAATACTAATTGCACGGCGAAGTTAGCACCCTCGTGTGGCCTACGTACAGTTTCATTCAGTGTAACATTTTTTTGGACATTTCTTCATCATATCAGCCTATGGATGTCCGCTGCTGAACATAGGACTTCCACTTCGAACGGTTTTTGCCCGCTTGCATCCAGCGGCGCCCAGCGACTCTGACAGGTTGTCAGTCCACCCGTCCCGCTCGGCGCTTTCCAGTACGTGGTCGCCACTCGAGAACCTTTCTTCTCCAGCGGTTATCGGCTCTTCGAGCGATGTGGCCCGTCCATTGCCACTTCAGCTTACTAGCTCTACGGACATTTCTTATAAGAGCGTTGAAATGATATAATTACTACGTTTCTTGTACGTTATGAATATGCATTATGACCTCATTGACCGACATGTACATATTATGTACGCTTATCATTATTTTTGACTAGCTGTCTTACTCGGGATAAAAAGCAGACAATGTGTTTAGGCCAAAATACCTATAATAATATTTATAGTAGAAACCTACTCATATTGAGTTTCAAGGACGAGCCTCTACTTCCCGATTCCTCTCCTTTTCCCACATCATATGTGAAAGCGAGAAAAGAGCTTCGGGAATCTTCTACATACTTCGGCGACGCATCGCCAAACACGTGTGTGCGAGTAAAACGAGACGCGCGCGCCTCGCAACATTCAGTACGAAAGACGCTACAGACCGAGGAGCATTAAAACTTTGTGATTTGTTGTGATAGTGCGCATAATCATTGGATTGCCATAGGAGTTCCTGGTAAGTCCTTACCTTTATCCTGGGAGGTTCCTCGTTTTCCATATTGATATTTTAACGCAAAAACCCACCATTTTATCTGGTACGCCTTCGAGCGGATTCATTTTGAGTCAGCCATTACAGCAATTTAATTTCATATCAAATCACGTATAATTTCCCGCTTTCTATAGGTTTTATGCCTCTAAATAGGTATATACCTCATAATACGCAAGTCTTATACCTCATAAATAGGTTTTAGACTTTATAAATACGATATTTCGTACTCCCGCCATTTTTACCACGCCAATCGTGATAAAAAGTAGTTAGGTATTCAATACCGCCGCCGCTCCTCCATATTTTTAGGACTTAGATTTTATAGGTACCGATTCGTATCTTATTATACGAAATCATATGGTGTACTAATAACCGCAATACGTACTTACTATTTGTACTATTACTACGCATATAATTGCATTCTATGAGCCTTGTCTGTCGACTTGAAATAAACTTTCATGCCTATAGGTAGGTGCCTAAACTGTTGGATATACCTACTTACCTACAACATTTTACTTTAATTAGGTAATTTTGCAATTTATTATTACGCAATCTTTCACAATGGAAGCTATTGAAACTAAAATTAAAATATTGGAAGCTAAAAATGAAGCTATTTTTGAACAATTATCGTTCTTATATGATTCTTCTAAGAATATTTCCACGTCCGCGAGTGCAGACCTTCGTTCCTCAGAGACATTCATGGCGGACACTGAAATTATTAGTACAATTCGTCATGAATTTAGTGCCAATTTAGATACAATTAACGCGTTAAATATGCAACTTGATCCAGAATATAAGATTGATTATAAAAAAATGATTTCATTTGATACAGTGTACACCCGAATAGAAAGGGTTCGTTCTCTTATCGTCAGTAAGACAAATATTACGTCGAATGTGTCCGCGCAGAATACTATTCCGTCCCAATATAAAGGTCGTATCAAACTACCACCAATTCAAATTCCGTCATTTGATGGAAAAATAGAAAATTGGCCCGTCTTCTTTGAATCTTTTAAATCTAATATACATTCAAATCCTGATCTTTCGAATTCTCAAAGAGTACAATATCTTGTAGGTAAATTAACAGGAAATGCTTTAAAAATCACGGCAGGTATTATACCGTCCGGTGATAATTATAATTCTATTTGGGACAGCTTAGTTCAAAAATATCAAGATAAAAGAGCATTAGGCTCACACTACATGTCTAATTTATTCAATATTAAACCCGCATTAAATAATTCCGCGTCTTTAAATACGTTCATTGAAACTTTCCACGCTTCTGTATCTGCTTTGGAACAGTTAGGTATTGAAGATATGAAAGATTTTATCTTACTTTCTTTAGCTTTAAAGAAGTTAGATCCCGCAACCGCTATTTCCTTTGAAATGTTTATGAGGAATAAAGAAATTCCTTCTTATAAGGATTTTGTTGATTTTATTAAATCGCAAGTAAAAATATTAGATCGCACTTCTACGCCAATTGCTGGCTCCGCGCGAACCGCCCCAGTCGGTAGCAACCTTAATAATCCGCCCGCTTCTCGGTCTCAACCGCGTAATTCACATACAGTCCACCATGCTTTCCTTGCACGCGATAATAATAATAAAAGCACTTGCTTATTTTGTAATAAATCTGATCACTATCAGATTTTTAATTGTTCATCTTTTAAAGCACTTAATACTAAAGATCGTTTAGATTTTGTTAAATCTAAAAAAGGCTGTGTAAACTGCCTCAGCCTTACGCATACTGCTTCTCAGTGTAAGTCTTCGTATAGTTGTAAAACTTGTAATAAACACCATCATTCTCTTTTGCATTTGGATAGTAATTCACAATCGCAACAAATAGGTTCCGACTCGCGTCCCTCTCACTCGACGCGTCTTGATAAGAGCGATAACCGCATCGCGCCGTCTCCACACGCGCAGGACGCGCAGCTTTGCGCGCAGACGTCCGCCGCCGCCGGCGCCGCGCCGCGACCGCTCCCGTGCGCAGCCTCGCCCGCGCATCCGACCGCGTCTCCTTCTAACGCTACGGACGCTCCGCAACCGGTGTCGCTATGCACCCGAGCGCGAGTTGATAAGAATAATGATAACGAACGCGATTCTTTTAATAAATTAAATCCTTCCCATACTACTGTACTTTTATCAACCGCTCAAGTTTATGCGTCTAATAAGGACAATAAATATATTTCAGTTAGATGTTTAATAGATAACGCGTCTCAAAACAACATAATTACAACTGCCTGTTGTAAACAACTAAATTTAAATATAATACCGCTTAGCAATTCTTTTATAAAGGGTGTAGGATCCACTTCGCGTCCTATTCACGGCTACGTTCAACTTAAAATAACCGCGAAAAATAAAAAATATTTTTATAATATTACCGCTCTTGTCGTTGATTGCATTACTGACAGGTTACCGACTGAATATGTTAAGACTTCTATAGTGCAACATTTAGGTAACTTACCGCTCGCTGACCCTCTGTGGCACATCCCCGGAGAGGTCGAAGTAGTTCTCGGGGCACAATTGTTCCCATTTTTATTGTTAGGTCAAAAAATTATTGCACCTCCCGCTCCTTCTGCCCTTGAAACCGTGTTCGGTTATATTCTTATGGGTGACGTTCCCGCTAACTCTAATATTAATAAAAATGCATCCACTTATTTTAATACCGCGACTTTTTTCATTTCTGGTCCCAATGACCTTACTATTTCTTTAGATGATTCCCTACTTAAGTTTTGGGAGCTCGAAGAAATTCCCGCGCAAAAATGTATGAGCTCGGCCGAAAAGGAGTGTGAACAGCTGTTCTCTCGTAACTTCTCACGGGACTCCGCAGGCAGATATTGCACCGCGTTACCTTTTCGTGAGGATCCTGACGTGTTAGGTGATTCCCGTTCCGTTGCTCACCGCCGTTTACTTGCTTTGGAGCGTACCAAGCTACGCGATCCACAGCTACGCGCTAGTTATAATGAGACTTATAGTGCTCGAACCACTATTGATAATATATTCGCATTCTCCGATTCTAAAATTACTCTGTCATGGATACATTCATCTCCACATAGATGGAATGTTTTCGTTAGTAACCGCATTGCTAAATGTCAAGAAAATCTTGACCCAAAACATTTCTACCACGTTAGTGGTATAGAAAATCCTAGCGACTGTGTCTCTAGAGGTATTTTACCTGAGCAGCTAGTGTCACATCACTTATGGTGGCACGGCCCGAAATGGTTAAAAGATCCAGTTTCAGAATGGCCTATCACTCCATTTAGTCCCGAATGCTGTGAGGACCTACCTGAATTTAATAGTAAAACGCTTGTTACTTGTACCGCGTCCGCTTCTGTTGAGCCTAATTTAATTTACGAGGTTGCTCTGAAATACTCATCATGGAATAAAATATTACGCATAATAGTATACATACTTAGATTTTCTCGCATTCTTTCTCGTGATCAAGGTCACAGCCGCATCACAGCTTCTGAGCTAAATAAAGCTGAAGTCTATTTAATACGCTCTGTACAACAAGTTCATTTTCAAAATTTATTTAATAATATTCAAAAAGTTAAATTATCTTCCCCTCTTAAAAAACTTGACCTCTTTATAGATCAAGATAAAATTATTAGAATTGGAGGTAGACTTTCAAATGCAAATCTTCCGTATGAAGCTCAGCATCCCGCTCTTTTACCTAAACATGACCACGTTACTCATCTTATTATAGACTATTTTCACCGTGCTCATTGCCATACTGGTGCCAATCTTCTGAGCTCACTGTTGTGCCAGAAATATTGGATACTGTCCGCTAGAAGTGTCATTAGACACAGAGTACATTCATGTAACTTTTGTTTTAAAAATTCCCCTTCATTTCTCAGCCCAAAAATGGCTGATTTACCCTCTTGCCGCGTTCAGGAGACCAAAGCGTTTGTGCATACGGGTGTTGACTATGCTGGACCCATTAAAGTAACATTATGTAGACGCAGAGGTCAAAAGAGCCAAAAGGCATATATTTGTTTGTTTATATGCTTAGTAACCAAAGCTGTACACATCGAATTGGCAACTGATGTGTCATCAGATACTTTTATTTCCGCTTTTAAGCGATTCATTTCCCGTCGAGGACCTGTTTCTTTTCTTTACTCCGATAACGGAACTAACTTTGTCGGAGCTAAAGCTCAATTACAAGAACTACTTACCGATCAGTACCGCATTGAATGGAAAATGATTCCACCCCGCGCCCCACATTTCGGAGGATTGTGGGAATCTAATATAAAATCGATTAAAACTCATTTATACCGTGTTATCGGTTCGCAGCTCCTCACATATGAAGAGCTCCTCACTGTTCTTACCCAAATTGAAACAGTCTTAAATTCTAGACCGCTTTGCATTTTATCTGAGGATCCCTACCCGGAGCCTCTTACTCCCGCTCATTTTATAATGGCTTCACCATTGACTTCATTGCCGCTTCAGAATGTGTCCGAGGAAACCATATCTTTACGTTGTCGGAAACAATTATTAGATCAGATGGTGTGTAGCTATTGGAAGAGATGGCGTATAGAATATTTACATAATCTTCAAGTTAGACAGAAATGGCTCATTGATAAAAATAACATTAAGATTGGTACTGTGGTTCTTATACATCAAGATGATATTCCCCCTTTACGTTGGCCGTTGGGCATAATATCACAAGTTTATCCTGGCAAGGATGGAAATATCCGCGTCGCTTTAGTAAAAACTTCAAATGGATCATTCAAAAGACCCATTGTCAAGTTATGTCCATTACCCTCACAATAAAAATTAATCATACCGCATCTTATATTCAGTACTTTAGTAATTATTATAATCTGTAATTAGTTCTTATAATTAATTATTTTTTCTTTCTTTTGAGAACACTACGTATTCTCAAGGCGGCGGAGGATGTTTAGGCCAAAATACCTATAATAATATTTATAGTAGAAACCTACTCATATTGAGTTTCAAGGACGAGCCTCTACTTCCCGATTCCTCTCCTTTTCCCACATCATATGTGAAAGCGAGAAAAGAGCTTCGGGAATCTTCTACATACTTCGACGACGCATCGCCAAACACGTGTGTGCGAGTAAAACGAGACGCGCGCGCCTCGCAACATTCAGTACGAAAGACGCTACAGACCGAGGAGCATTAAAACTTTGTGATTTGTTGTGATAGTGCGCATAATCATTGGATTGCCATAGGAGTTCCTGGTAAGTCCTTACCTTTATCCTGGGAGGCTCCTCGTTTTCCATATTGATATTTTAACGCAAAACCCACCACAATGTTTATCTCCACGCCATACGCTCTGCTTACCATTTCTTTTTGTTGTGTCAATGAGTCATCTAAGATGTAACAAACAATCGAACTCGCTTTTACATTTATAATTTCTAAGTATTATATCATCCAATGATTATTACATTCGTAAAACTGGCCTTTAGTTAAAAATATATAGATACCTACCAAATAAATTTTGACACCTATTTTTATGTCTGTTAGTTTACTCCACCCACCTAAAATACCATAATTTATGTCTTATAAATATTTGTACTCAGGTATTTCAATACGGTAGGTAACTAAACTACCTTTAGCTTTTGCGTAATCCTAACTTATATTATAAATGCAAAAGTGAGTTTGTTTATTTGTTTGTTTGTTACACCTTCACGCCTCAACTACTCAACGGATCATCATGAAATTTGGCACGTAGATAGCCAATGGTATGGAGAAGGACAAAGGCTACTTTTCCCCATCCCGGGAACGCGGGTGAAAAGGCGGGGGACAGCTAGTATATTATATTATGAATATATCGTTTATGCACCGCGGTTTTACTCGACTTCGCGGGATCTTATTTTACTCGGGATAAAATGTAATTTATGCTTTATTCAGCTTCCAACGTAAGTAATACATTATCTATTCTGTCGTAATACGTCAAAGAAAGTCGCGGTAAAGATGTAAAAGTGCGTCAGATAGACTATTGCACTGGGTTGGGCTGGGTGATGCACCATAATTATCTTAGCATTAAGGATAAATTAGAAACCCATTATGATTTATTTATATGGTGTAAAGAAATGTTGAGCAAACATAATTCAATAACGATATTGCTACTACCAGTGCGACAGGTGTTATTATTATTTTTCGGCATCAAAATCAAAAAGTCATTTATTCAGTTTAGGCCCTGGTAAGGCACTCATGCATTTCGGGGCCCCCGTGAGCGTCTCTGGGCACGGGCGCCATGTGCCCTTATGGGAAAGATGGAACTGAGAAAATCCTATTAAAACTTATAGAAATACAGTATTTTAACCGTAAAATCACGTAAATGAGCGAAATCGGCAAAATGTAGCATACTGTCTCTAAATGGCTGCTGTGAAGTGCGCTGCGAGCCGGCTTTGCGCAGGTACAGTCATCTTGAATGTACCGCATATCTTCGTTTACGCTACTGCGCAGCGTTCCGCGCCTAATATCACAGCGGGCAATAAGTTTGACTCAGTCTGTACTTTCATGGTACTCCCATGGTTAGGGATACTATAATATGATATTAGTACCTACATTTAGACCCGCTAGTAAAAAGATGGCTGAATTGAAGCGACTCGGCACAGCTTACTGTGAAAATCTATTGAACAAGTATTTTGTAATAATGTGCATACCTAGGCAAATGATGAAAGAAAAAATACTGTACCTACCTACCCCGTTGTTACTATCTGGAACTAAGGGTCCGGCTGTTTGGATCAGGGTACCCGAGAGCCTAGTTAGACCACTACTTTTTGGTAGAGTTCGAAATAAAATTTATACCACTTAAGTGGCAAACAAGCATGCATACGGCTCTCGTGATGGTAAGCGTTTACCGTAACCTATGGATGCTTGCAACACCAAGGGTAACACTGTCTACTCGGGTATTTGGTGTTGGACTCGTGGTGGCTATCTATGCAGAGAGTTGCAAGGGAGGGGCAATTTGGTCTGCTCGGTAAATCTGTTACCGAGTATCCTTCCACGGACGCAACTAGTATCTGAAGTTACCAGTCTAAGGCTGCATGGTGGTCAGATGCGGGGTCAGTGAGTAACCCTTATATGGCTTGCTGCAACTCCGGCACTTTCTTTGATATTAAGTTGAGGACTACATACGCTTTCCGGCAACCCTGCTGCAGGTAAGGTTAGATGTGTTGATACTCACTATGAGTACCAGTGTTGATGGCTCTCGCCTCGTAAGGGGTTGCTTTGCCAGGAATAGTGTGCCAGACTTTATGACCTTGAGATTGGTCGATTTGGCCACTAAAATAAATCTAAAAGTAGACTTGGGGGAGTTGTATCTACCCCGTCTGAACTGAACAGTTTGAAAATATTGGCTGGGCCCATCGAAATACAAAACTAATATTTCGTTGGCTGGGCCGGTATTAAGTATTATTCAATGTAATACCTACACAATTCAATGTATTAGGCAAATAGTGTTAGAATCTTCGTTCAAGACCGTTATAAGGTAGGTATATTAAAAGACACAGATTCAGACATTAATTTATTTTCATAACAAATCTTTCAACAAGATTAAAAATTAAATTATTAAGTACATTTTAATACAATTATTATGATTCACACTTAATTATATCACATATTTACATTAATAATTCGGTTTGACTTCTTTATTACATTTGTAGCCATCCCATAAGGGATCTGTCAGTAAAACCTTGCAAAGCACAATATATTTGCAACATATCGAGTAAAATTAAGAAACTTTTAAAGTAAATAAACAAAATCGTAATTAATAATTTTTTTGAAATAATATTTATTCATTAATATTTCGCTTTTTTTCTAACTTAATTATGACTACATTTCACACAAATATATATATAATAATACCTATCAAAAGCTCTATTCAATCACGCTTCTCTCTCTCTATTGATGCACGCTTCTACTCAAAACCTCAAAACCATCAACTCGCTCCGCTCAGTCACACTTCTCTCCGCTCAATCACGCTTCTCTCCGCGCAACCACACTTCGCTTCGCCTATTATGCTTTGTTCTGCTCCTCTTAATCCTCATCTGATTTCCATAACTCAAGTCAGATAGATTGACTGACCAACAATATATTTTTGAACTATCTCTGCAAAAATTAAATGAATTAAAACATAACAACTAAGCATATGACTTTTCTGTTTTTGAAGATATATGCATATACAGCTGATAGCCGTTAGCAAATATATAATTTTATATTTACATTTTGTTAAACGTGACGCAATAAAATCTTAAGGCACATAACGATAAATAATTATTTATTTATATTATATTATAACAATTTTTTTATAACTCTGTTATAAGTGTGCCTTCATATTTTCTTAATTATTAAATTTAAAAAATATCTATAAAACTTTAGATTCATTCTCGTTATTGAAAAACGTTTTTATCATAAAATTACGACAAGAAGCACGATTAAGTTAACTTTAATGTTATTATACAATTATATTTTAAATTCTCGTACACACGGCTACAGATCAAGCTATACATATCCAATATAAGCTGACCTCTCATTGTACGGAAATCCTATACAATGCGAGATCAGCTTATACTGGAAATGTATAGCTTGATGTGTTGCCGTGTGTACATACAAAAGGAAGCTTAGTATTTTGAAAAATTTTGTTGCGCTATATTGCGTTTCTCTATGCACTTGCAAGCAAAAGTTGACTTATTTTTAATATATATAGACTTGCTTTTCACAACAGCACAACACACAGTGTCAAACCATCGCAAGTAATATTTTTACCTAAATTGTGAAGAATTGTAATGTTTAGTCTACATATAAATAAAATTGCCCGAGTACTTAGATACAACTAGAAGTTCAAAATGCATTGTTCTGATGGTAGACTAAGATATTAAAAATGAAAGAAACAATACAACATTTACCCTTATTTAAGGTTCTAGGCAGACGGACTGCATTTTAACTGCACTCCGACTGCAAAGGATCATGGCGAGATTTGTACAAAAAAATAAAGATTTTTAGAGACGTTGGAATGACGTTATATTTGATCCTTGGTGCCTAAGGAACAACTTGAGCCATTTAAAATATTTTTAGAACCCCGGGATAAAAATGCTAATTTCTATGGCATGCCGGCGAATCGCGACTATTCGCGACCAAAACCGTTATGTTGTTGTTATGTTTTGCGGGGTTTATAAAATATTTCATGTATATTAACATGTTGCTGGTAATGTAATCTCAACATTGGAAGTGATAAAAAAATCTCTAAAATGTTTTATTTTTTTGTACACATCAATGTATGGAGCTCGCCATGATTCTTTGCAGTTTGAATGCAGTTAATACAACTGCAAGTAAACTGCAAACCAACCGTGCAGCCCGATTGCAGTTGGTGTGCAATTGGAACTGCGTTCAAACTGCTGCAGTCGGAGTGCAGTTGAAATGCAGTCTGTCTCTCTAGACCCTTAATCAAGACTATGGTTACCTGATACAATGCTAAGAGTTCTTAATTTTATTTATTATAAAAACGAAGGACTTTTTTTATAAACTTAAAACTATGGCACTTTACTGACTTGTCAATACGACATCGGCGTAAAATAGGAATAATCAATACAGAATGATTAGTGCGACCTACACGATTGATATACTATGATGATTAGGTTGAGATACTATGATATTTAAGACAGTGCTAGCATGTGAAAGAGTAGGAAAATGAAGGAAGCTGCTTAAAATATAATAGTATCCATCGTTTATGAAGAGCCTAAGTTTATATGGGCGCGACGGGACTTTTTATAAGTACCGTACTACCGACAAGTCAAGAAAGTGCATTAATTAAATAATACAATAATAAATACATTGCAGAGTTATCTATCATCAAGGTTCAAAAGAAAATGTTTACAAACCGTAAGATAATCTGCTCGTTGGCTGGATAAAAATCGAATTCTCCCTCAATAAAGCCCCTCTAGCATTTAAAATACACTTTTATATGAAGATTCAATTAAACCATGGAATAACAAATACTATCGTACAGAAGACTCATTCACTAAACATACTTACAAACGCCTCTCTTTCTAATGCATAGCTCTATCTCTTTCGGACACGGAGCTCTAAACGGATCGGAAGCGACATAACGTCCTAAACTTTGGGATGAGCCAGGCCTTGTAAAACTTACTAGAACTAGAAATATAACAAATACTGTCCAAATTATTGGCAAGTCAGCCGTAGTCAGTCCTCATTTAAAAAACGGTGGTCAAAGGCACTGCCTTTATCATAAACTTCAAGCAACAGCCTCCGTCTTATTATTACCATTTTTATCAGGACCTTTTCCTGATAACTTAGCATAGATCTCTTCGATTGACCTCTGTCTGGTTTCTGTGAAACTGACCACAGTATAGAAGCAAGCAGAGAAGCAAACAAGGGCGAAAAATAAGAAGGTCCAGTGGATGCCTATTAGGTCGCAGAGGCTGGTGAACCATTTCATTTGGATGAAGTTGCTCATTTTCGCGCAGATGTTTGCGAATGATGATACTGTGCCTCGTAACTGAAATGTAATGGATTGCGATTGAGTATATTATTTGTATAAAATTTGAGAGAAGTGACCGTGTATTTGTTATACTGGGTATAGACAGTGACAGTGACATCGTAAGAAATATTGTTCCCTTAAATGTTAAAATTTCAGTAAGCGTCCGATCAACTGTAAAATTCTCGAGAATTTATCCCGCATTGATCGCGGAGTTCGCGAGATTTCATGAATTCCTAAAAAAATATTTAATATTCGTCGAATTCATGAAAACATACGGAAAAGTTTAACTGTGAGGGATTCGAAATCGTGTCTTGGCTCTATAATATCAGTATTCGTTTCATTATGTCACTTACTTTTTTTAGGCCAATTTTGCGTCTACCTGCTTTAAATATTTTACCATTTAATCCGTACGTAATTTTAACCCAATTGCGCCAAAAGCTGGATTAAAATTACGTACCCTTGGACTATGTAACATTGGATTAAATAGGTTAAAATTTTAGCCCAGGTTAACGCAAGTGGACCATTACTCAATTTGATTTGTGTTAAAATGTAAGAACTTTCCTATACTCAAATAATATTGACTTTGGAATCTTCTGAGTTCGAAGTTTTCCGTCTTGGACAATTTAGGACTTTGGTCTAAAGAGGCCAAAGTTTGGTCTTAACAAAAATCTTCAATAAATTGTGAAATTTGAGCTTTTTAGAACGTAAAATAATACTGGTTGGCAAAATAATAAATCGTCTCACCTGGAAAGTAAACAAGTCAGTGATAATGATGTAGGAGATGGGCTGGAAGCCGGCGGCGTCGCAGAAGATGCAGAGACACATGGCCAGCACGGGAAGCCAGCCCGGCAGCCACGTGCCCTGCGCCGTCACGTAGAACCACGCCGCCAGCGTCAGCATGCCCACGCCCACCGCGAACGACGTCAGCACCAGGAGGAGCTAGTAGTGGAAAAAATACAATCATCATCCATTAACAAGGAAAAAAGGAAGAACATTATTTTATTTCTACCACAGAGTATGTTTATTTTATATATAAAATTACAATGTAATAAAATATAGGTACGTCATGATATGTTGGAAAAAGCAAAATGTTTAGTAGTTTACTAAAATAAACCTATAAATAAATCAAATCATGAACTTAAAGAACTAGACACACATAATCAGCATACATTTCAAAGAAAACACAATACAGCGCAAAGCAAACAGAACACGGGGAACCGTTGAGCCTCGCACCGTAACTCGTATGGTGTGAACGGCCAACTGGGCGTGCGATGTTCATTCAAGAAGTTGGGCCATTGCGCCAGCGTTTCGATATTTTTAAGCTTAGGCTTTGCTTCTCTTTATTTCAATTTATATTAAATTTCTGAGCATAAAATACAGATATAGTAGATAACATAATATATTAGTTATATCTCTAAGCCTTCATTCTGTGCTGAAGATAGAAATTTTAAACCACTAATTAAGATGACAAACAAGCTAACGGCCTGACTGATGGCAGACAATAATATACTACGTACAACTGATTGTAAAGCGTTAGGTTAGATAGACGTTTACAACACCATGGGGTGTATAACTCGCGCGGTGCTGACCGTGCAAAAATCTCGTCTTAGTCCAAGTCAAAGCCACTTATTCAATTGAGGCCACAGAAGGTCCAATTTACTGAAGTTACCGCCGAAGTTCACACCCAAAAGGGCTGAGAGTCAGCGGAAGAGATAATACGCAGTATCATTTGGTATTTCACAGTTGGTCCCTGGATTTGTGCAGCACAGCTCGAGAAAGTAATGGGGAAAACAGGAATTTTCTATCAAGCAAACATGCGGGCTAACAAAATATGTGCTCCAATAAAAAAAACCAGCCAAGTGCGAGTCGGACTCGCGCACCGAGGGTTCCGTACAAACCTGTAGGTATATAAATTTTGTTACAGCTTAAAGGTATTATAGACCTGAATATTTGATATGAATTTCAATTTAATACCTCTACGCGTTCATTAGGAAAGAGGTAGTACAAATTTAAAATTATTAATAATATTTTTATTATATGATGCAACTAAAAATGTATGCTTTTCGCAATTTTTCCTTTATCTGTGCTATAAGACGTAGCTTCGTACGAAATTTCAAGATTCTGAGTTCACGGGAAGTACCCTGTAGGTTTTGATTCCCTTGCCAGTGTCGAAAATTTGCTGTATAAACGGCTGTATCTTTTGATTGCGTTGGCTTAGAAATTTGATTTTTACACAGCTCCAAGGGACAGTAGACCTGAGTATTTGATATGATATATTTCACCTTGATACCTCCACCCGTTGCTGAGAAAAAGGGTTTTGACAGACAGACAGACGGACATATAAGGGTTATTTTTTTTCCTTTTGAGGTACGGAACCCTAAAAACACCACGACATTGCATTTGAACTTAATTGTTATAACAATGTCCTCACCTTTCTTCCAGTCTTCTCGACAATACAAGTGGCGACAATAGAGCCCAGCAGCTGCACCACCCCTATCATCATCACTTGCTTGTTGGCACTGAGCTTCAGGCTGATGGACTCGGAGGCGCGTTCGAACACGAACCCAGCGTATATGAGCACAATCAGGTACCCGTCGAACTGCTGCGTGATCTTTATCACCAGGGTTATTATGAACGCTTTGAATGTTGGCCTGTCGTGCCCTGGAAATAATGTTATTAGGTCATCATTCTGGGGCGGGAATATATTGAAGTGTTCCGAAGTTGAATTCAAAATTATCTGCAAATACATATCTATATATATAAAATTCAAAGTCTTGACTGACTGACTGATTGACTGATATATCAACGCACAGCCTAAACCACTGATCCTAGAGACATGAAATTTAGAGTGTATATTCTTTGTGAAGAGTAGGTATCCACTAAGAAAGAGTTATTCGAAATTCCATCCCTAAGGGGAAAAATAGGGGATGAAAGTTTGTACGAAAGTCCGTCAGTTTCGAAGTTAACTTTTTGTTTAGGCTGAAGATTAAAAATTAATGTATACGTGTCTCAGCGTTTTTAATAATTCAACCCTCGAAGCGGGATGGAGTTGTTTTATTTTATTGTTGTAGATAATTATGTCATTTGTTTCCTGTAGGACAACGCAGGCGAAGCCGCGAGCAGAAGCTAGTACATTATATAACTTTAATAGACTTCCTTTATGTCGTTTTTTTTTTCATTTGTATCTAATAATTTCCTTCTTTTTAGATCTGTGTATCATAAATTAATCAATTAGATTATTCAAATATTTTACAGAGGTGAGAATCGAAAATCTACTCACAAATAATGCCCCACACAGATTTGGAATCAGCCTGCGTTTGTTTCTCCACAGCAACTATATTGTCGATGTCGCGTTCTACGTTTCTGTTCAACACACTCACGCCCCTCAGCCATGCCAATACCGTCTTTGCGTCCTGTTGAATATAGTTTATTAATATTATTGGAATTGGAGACGTAACGCGGATTTTTTAGAATGAACGATACTTATGAGCTTATTCTTGATAGGTGGTTTGTTGATCTCAGTGTACTTTTGGCAGTACCTAATAGGTTTGGGGAGCTAATAGGCTACTTTCCTGGAAAAAACTAATTAGTCCGTCATTTACATTATCAAAAAATATTAGACACGTATTTTTTCTTTTTTCAATTACACAAAAAAATAAGAAGATATCGTGTGTTGAAGTTCCGCGTGACATCACGGTGTGGTACACTTTTTAGGAACAAGTCACGTCACGAGCCCCCACTCCCGAACTTATTCGCGCTTTATCTTCGTCAATTGTTAATGATTTGGTGAAGCAAAAAATACGTGTCCAATATTTTTTGATAATCTAACTGACGGACTAATTAGAATTATTATATTTTTACCCAGGCATCCCTATTCCGTCATATTTGGAATATGACGGAATAGGGATATAAATAGTTTAATAATATGGATCCATATTTGGAATATGACGGAATAGGGATATAAATAGTTTAATAGTTTAGTTTAATAAATGCTTCATATTTGAATTGAATAAAAATGGTAAAACGGCGGATCGGATAGCATACGGATGTGGTGGAATTAGCCCCCGTGGTATACTTATCCCCATGATTTGTTCCCATGACCTTTTACGGGTCTTTTTATGTGTAGATTGACCACATTCTAGGTCACAATATTTTAATAAAGCAGGAAAACTATAAACTCAGATGTAAACAGTCAACGGAACGCGACATTTAAACCACTTAATAAAACATTTATAAAATTATTATGATTTCCACTCAGTTGTTTATAATAATTAGCATATATCGAAGAACTTTGTATGTCGTTAGAATAACAATAACTAAGATTGTGGCCTGAGTACGGAAGCGAGCGGTGAATACAGTGTGTATATAAAACAAGGTTAAAAAAATTGAAAACAGAAGACAAATAAATAATAGTTGATAACCATTGAGCTGTTATTACTACGTATAGAGAAGACGCCAAAAAACACAACTATGTTCAGTTCAAGTGAAAGTCACTTGTTGTTGTAGAACGATGAACGAAACGCGTAAGCGCCGTGAAAATCTCGGTGATTACGAGAAAAATACTCATGAAAGCGTTCTGATAGCGCTACGTGTTTCTACTGTCTGCTTAGACGACTAATTATTGTTTCAGTACTAAAGAGAACTTTAGTTTACTTTAAAAAAATGGGACATAACCTTTGCTTACGATAGCTTCTCTATACGTAGTAATAATAGCTCAATGTTGATAACAGAAAAAATCACTGTAAACAAGAAGGGGTATTTTCAAATATCCATATAATTTGTACAAGGATAGGGTACTTTGTAGTACCCGCCTGGCTGGCTACCACACTCATGTTTGTAAATGTTGTCCTGCGGCAGTTGCTCTGGATAGCCAGTTCCCTTAGGTCGGGAAGAACGCCGTGAACCGGCCCCGAGGACGATGGGTCATTGTGGTCACGATTCATCGTGATTCATATCACTGCAAGAGTGCTGGAGGTATCACACTTCCCCCGGGTCGGGCTATCTCAGCTCTGCGCTTGGAGGTGACTAGAGTATGCGTTCTGAACGAAAGCCTGACCCTCTCTACAGCGCAGATAGTGACCACCGTGGGGTTTTAGCCGGTATGAGTCCGGCATAACCAAACAGCTCCCATTGCTAATGTCCATAGGCAACGGTACCTGTTAGGTAACATAAAAAAGCAACAGAAAACGCTATAAGCGCCACTCAAGCCACACCCTTACCGTAAATAACAAAAGCAACTCACGTCTACTTTTCCCTGTTTCACTAGGAACTCAGGAGTTTCCGGCATCAGTAGGAAGATGAAGAACACTATGACTGGTACCAGGAGGCCAATCCAGAGCATCGTGTTGACTTCTAGGAGATCTGCGAGCACGTAGCTGGCTAAGTAGCCGATGTTTCTGTGAAAGAAGTTATATTTGGTTATAATAAATAGCTTTTAAGGAATGGTGTTTTTTTGTATCCTCCGGTCGATGATTTTAGGGTCGTATCACGGAACGAGAACACAGGTGGCGAGAATCAAGACTTAGGACTAAATTGAGGCAATCTATAATTTAACTTATATTATAGTAATGTTTTTTTTTGTAAAATAATGTTATCTAATAATCAAATTTGGTAGGAAACTTTTGGGATTTAATGAAGCCATTTTTGTTGAATATATGTAATAGTATTATAGGTTTTGAGAGTGGAAGAGCATAGAGTTATTTCACTCAAAGACCACGCTCACTCAAAGGCTCGACTGGGGAAGTACCTCAGCATACAGAATAACATAGCCAAATAACTTTATGTTGTGTTCCTGATGCTCATATGGGAGGGGGCGCGGATCGGTAACGCGTGAGTGTGTTACACGCGTCCTAATGGATACGGTAACCGCTTACCATCAGGCGAGCCGTATGCTTGTTTACCAACTTCGTAGTATGAAAAAAGAAATAAAATAAGAAATAGTCGCAGGATTACACATCAAATGACAGTATTTCTTTTCTCGGTCGGGTCAAGTCAGCTTATTCATAAAATTTTCCACGAAATTACATTAATTTTAATTTAACAGTAGATTGTATAAGCAGTTTTATTGCTTTATACCTACATATAAATGATAATTATCCGATTCATCGATAAATAAGACGATTATATTTTTTGTATGATATTCCGTGCCATAACAACTTGAGCATCATTTTAATTGTAAATAAAATTAATTGCAGTAGTGTTTTAAACCATAAAAATCAGAATATTATTTACAATTAAATGTTTGTGTTATTTTATAGTTTTTAGTGCAAACTCTCTTTGAACTCCTTATTTATATACAGGTCGTTGTTTTGGTCAGCGACGAGCGACTCAGTGTCGATAATACAAATGATACCGGTGCTAAAAAAAATATTAAAAAAAAATCATTTTTTTTAAATAATAAACATAAAAAAATATTATTTGGAAAATCATGTAATAAGCTAAAGTGTAGACGTAATACTCAACGGGAGTGTGAGGGAGTAAAGGGGTGGGGCGATGGCGGCTTATGCCTAGCTCTAGTCTGTGCAAGTGCCGAGTGACCATACTTTGCGGTAATTTTATTTGAAATTGAATAAGGTATTTCTCAACGCATTTACAGTATTTAATGGAATTAAGTCCATTTTAGGGAAAGATATTTTTTGTACTACCACTCCTGGGTCGCTTGTCGCCGACCAAAACAACACCCTGTATAGTTAACTATTTTATTTTTATTTTTGAAACAGAAGTAGGTATGCGTCGAATATAGTCTAGCTTCCTCCGTTTTATTTTGTTTAAATAATAGCAATTTGTGCAATTTATAATATCATAAATAAATTATGGATATAAATTGTATGACTTTACATCCACTTAACATTTATGAAAATATTATGTTCATACATAAAAATAGATATGTTTAAAACACGAAGATCCATATTATTAGAGTAAATAATTAATATCAATACAAGACAGAAAGAAAAATTGGTTGTTCCGTATTTCAGACTAGCTAGGTAAAGTGATCACACGGCAGGTCACCTATGCGCTTCTGACCAAGTAAAATCTGCAGTGGGAAACCGCGTATCTGACTGCACCAGACAGTCTGCCAACAGAGAGAGATGGCTAGAGATCGTGCGGAGAGCCGTGTCCGCCTCTATCACCGATGTGGACGCCTCAACGTGACCACGACCGCTCTGCCAAGAGCGAAACGACAGAGAAGAAGACGAAAGGTAGAGTTCAAGTCATTTATTGGAAATAATGTGAAGTTTTATAATCACTTTCGGTTACCAAGATCCGTAAAGAAAGTCTGGAAAAAGAGAAGTAGCGTGGAAGTAGCTCATTATTATTAAAGAAGATAAAGTTGTCTAGAAGTAGTTGCATTCTGCACATGTGCACTTTGTTCATGCTAATGCGAAGGTCAATACCTAACTATTTCTTAATTTGTGGCATAGGTTTAGGTTATTATTTTTCGCTTATTTTCCTATATTTGTTCTTTAGGGTTCCGGTCCTTAGGAATATTGTTTTAACATTTTTTATCATTTGAAAGAGGAAATAGTCAATATAGAATATAGACAGAATGTCCAAAACATATTTAAAAATGTAACCTTGCTGTGTTTCTTTTGTAGTTTGTAGGTACCTTCATAAGTAGCCCTGGGCCAAAATTATTCTACAAAAAAATGCACTCAATATTGTTTTTGATGTTTTGGTAGAAAATAAGATGGTATTGGATGGACGACGGGGTTCAATTCTACAAATGATACTGAGCAAATTCTTTTCTGGAATAATGTATTGTAAAATATCATAAGGTCTATTTGAATAAATGATTTTGAATTTTAGTACACCAATGAATAACATCTTCCAAAGACATCCGTCTTTTACAGGATGAGTCAAGCTTACGGGTCATGCGAGATGAAGGAAAAGTACCTTAAATATTGATTATAGCAAATATCCTCAATTTGAGAATCATTGCATCTTCAGGCGTCCATTTCAAAGAAAGGTCAGAAAGGCTGTTCGTGCAATATTGCTGAATGTAATTTCTTTTTCGAATTTAAAAAATCCGAAAATGTCCTACAAGTATCCAATTTTTTTTTACTTACTTATAATGGTAACTCTTCGCTTGTTGAGGAACCGACACCTTAAGGTGCGTCTACGCTACGGGAACCGAGCGCAAGCCGAGCACAAGTGGAGCACGAATTCGCGTAGCGTAGACGGACTTGCGAGCCTCGAACGAGCGTTCGGCTCGTGTTCGACTGCGCTCCGCCAATTATCAGTTTTTTGACGAACACAGGGATTCGCATCGCGCTCGTATTGTATAGGCTCGTTGTATGTACGTCCACACTTGACTGACGGACCAGCGAAGTGCGGCTCGGTTCATGCTCGGTTCGCGTAGTGTACACGCACCTTTAGGAATCTCTCAATTATTACCCAGTACAGCCTTAGCTTTACCTATAGGCTCTTATAGTCATTTCATTATTATCAGCCAATAAAATCTTCATCTGTATAAAAACTTAAAATTATCTATATCTCCACGGTATAGAGTTTAAAATTGAGTAAAGTTTGCACTGACGAATGACCCAATTATCTTACTGAACACGTAATCTGGTCAAGTCTGTTCGTTGCCTCCGTGCGATATCCATGTCATTAACTTTGTTTCACATTGTTAATGCAGTTTTACATTGATATTTGACAAAATATCAATCAAAAACTGCGGTGCGTCGCTGCTGGGTAGGTATTGAATGGGTGACCGTAAATATAAATATATAATGTAATAATAATAAAAACAAAAACATTTTTGTTATTTGTTGTTGTAACGGCAATAATTCTGTGACAATTTCCAGCTGTCTACCTGTTACGATTCAAGAGATACAACCTACTGACATATAGTCGGACGGAAGGACGGACGGGCGGATGGACGGACAGCGGAGGCTTAGTAATAGGGTCCCATTGGGCACCCTTTGTGTATGGAACCCTAAATATGAATTCCATCAGCAATATTGCTTTAGCTTACTTTTTAGCCCCCCAGGACTGAAAATAAAATCACGGAAGAGGCTGATCTGATTGATTCTGCTATTTACTTGTTAAATATTGATAGAGTCCACTTTGTAGATTTGCCACGGCGCACGCAATTGTCGTCAGTAGATCATGAAGCAATAATGCAGTAGATATAATAATTATTATTATTATTATAATGTAATTGTTATGTAATTCATCTAAGCTTGTTTTGAAAAGAGTAATTGCTGTGTTTATTGCTGGCTATATGCACTCATCCGAACCGGTATTAAGTCAGACTTTACTAGTGCTTGCGAAGGTCTATTAGACAGAATAAAATTAAATTGATTTTGATTGTATAGACAGCCTCATTTTTACAAGCTTTTATTTAACTTGCAATGTATGTATGTATGGTTTGTTCGGGTGGAATCTTGCAAGTCGAATTTCACCCACTTCCTGTGGTCGGATTGACTTGATATTTAGTATACATTAGTGTATTGGATGACAATGCAAGTACAGTCATCAAAAAGTACACTCAAAAAAAGAAATGATTTTTTTAACAAAGACCTTATTTTGCCTATGGCATCTCACGCCACAGTATATGGTGCCTTTGGCTTTACAGTCTAAATTGAAAAATGCTTAGGTTTTTGTGTATATCCAAAAAAATAATCTTCTCTTTTACACAGAGTAAAAATTAACATTAAAATACCTGTTCAAAATGAGCAGTGATCCAAGTGCACCCCTCAGATCAATATCGCTGATCTCCTTCAGGTAGATAGGCAGGACTATGTAGCAGGCGGAGCAGGGTATACCTGCCACAGCACGGGCGAGAATCATCGCCCATGGCGCCAAGCTTATGAGCTTTATCTGCCAGTATATCTGGGGACAAAATTATCAATATGTAGGTATCTTTATGTAACAAAAGGCATAGGTATATCTTGACTTACACATTTAAGAGTGCGTATAAAGCAAAATAACAATCTTAGAATTGAAATTTACCCAAGTAAATAGTATTTAAATGAAAAAATATTTTTATATGGGTATTTTCATTAAATACGCGAGGGTTCTATCTGAACAAAAACATTCACAAGATCACAAATAATAATGAATTTTCGTTTTTATTCATTCATATTGTATCCAATTAAGAAAAAAAATCGATAAATAATATCACTAACATATCACCTAGGGATGCTACTAACGATTTTTTTAAATATTCTATACTTTACGAGTTATTTAGATAAGAAGCGCTAAGTTCATTTTTGTTCCGCGAAACACGCTATCTCCGTCTCATGCCACGCCAAGATTAGACATAAGTTTGTTTCATCTGACATTGCCATATTTTTCTGGCTTTGTACGCACTCTTAAGGTTAACGCACACTTATCCGAACCGAACGCGTCGAACGAAACGAATTTAAGAATTTGTATAGGAGATCTTCTCCAGATTCGGACGATTCGACGCGGGCGAGTGTGCGAGCTTTCATAAGATTTCATATACAGAATTCTAAAATTCGTTTCTTTCGATGCGTTCGGCGTTTTCGGCTCGGATAAGTGTGCGTTCACCTTTACTGACTCATTATCGACAAGAATTTGGGAGAGTGTGTTGATTTTATATTACAGCATTTTAGGATATAAAGGCAAAGTGTGTAGTTGGCATTTTACGTCACCTTTGACGTCATCAGTTATAAACACGCGATGATACCTCAATTTATTGATAGTGACGTCATACACCGCAATGAAGATTGGATTTAATTATGCTATGAACTTGATTTTCGGCTCAAAGACAACATTGTGAGGGAAATAAAAGAGGGAGGGCAAAGAATAGTTACTCTTACTACGTAAAGAAAGGACACTGGCCCTGCGCACTTATCTTATGGTCCTTCGGTACGTAAATGGCATGATTCGTCAATATTTGCTCCGCCCATCAACCAAAACTTAACATAATCTGGATTATAACTGTCATAAAACTGTGCGGTAATGTAAAGTAAAAATCACTAGTGCGTAATAAGCTGCATTAAGATACTAAAAACGGTGCAATAAATGTCACTTTACGATCGAGTGTGTTGAAAAGATTATAATTCTTCTTTTGTGTAGACATCCCTTATCTAAAATCATTATATAAATAGCTATTCCATTTTTACTGTGAATCGTAATCTCGTTGTGTTTGATTATAACGGTGATATTTTAATTTAATTTCAACTTTTTATTACTTATAGGAAATTGAATTTTTATAACAAATACATTCAACATTAGACATTTAATAAACTTAATATGCACGCTGAACGCATGATTGTATGTTATTTTGTAGGACCTCATATTATTTCTTAATTTTCCAAATACTAAAG
This sequence comes from Polyploca ridens, assembly GCA_951394255.1. NCBI lineage: Eukaryota > Metazoa > Arthropoda > Insecta > Lepidoptera > Drepanidae > Polyploca > Polyploca ridens. The sequence goes on along the minus strand of OX596265.1, from coordinate 4,978,953 downwards.
AAGTACTACATTATTTCTTAATATCGCAAAAGAAGACAGATACAGCAAATATTTTCAAGAAGCTTTTCTACGAAGCCTGGGAAGGTAGGAATAGTATATTACTCACCTAGGGCAGGAAAGTAAGAAATGTCTCAGATCACACGTAATTGTTGGCCGAGGAAAAGCCGAGGTCGACAAACATGTGACCCTGAAACTTTCTTATTTGCTGCCCAAGGTGTGTAATTGTGTATACTATTTTCGTTTAGCGCAGCGGGACGAAAGTTGATGCTTTCCGCCCGTAGGGATTTCAGGCACACTTGTGTAAATTACTGAAAACATTTCACGCCTTATGTGTATTTAAATTTTTTTCGTTAATAAACAAAAGAATCACATGTGGACATAATTTTAAAAATACTCTTTGTAAGTGATTTTATGAACAAACAACTGGAAATAATTTCTACAAGTATGTTCTATACGATTTTACATAATTTAAACGCTTAAAAATAGATTCAGTGCCAGCGAGCTAAACAATAGTAGGTACAAAAGGCCCAATCGGTGTCGTCGAAAATGTTACATATTTGAGGGCCAATAATTTATAATAACTAAATAAATAAAATATTGATATGCCTGTGCTGCGCAGTCCCGTTTTATTCCAAAAAAAGGAAGACATAAGTTTCCGAAAGACAAAACTCGCCTAAAACAGTGGTTGGTAGCGATTTTTTTTTACTCGCTCACAGTCATCTGATCCTAAACAAAGCAGAGCTTGTACTATGGAAACCAGATAACTGATATATTACATATACTACTTTTTGTTTGCAAATACATACTTAATATACATAATAATTACACCCAGACTCAGGACATGCAGTCATGTTCATGCACATAAATGCATATCCTGTGTGGGAATCGAACCCACGACCTGCGAAAAAATCCGCGATGAAAAACCCGCAAACAGTAAACATTCAGTACATTTGACATTCACTCACTCTACACTAGCGCCTCTCGCGGCGACTTTTAGCGATATAGCCTTCATTGCTTTGCCTATTTAGGAGTTCCTTCAATAGTATGAGTATGGTAATGACTTCCTCGCTAAATTTTCCTTCGTAGAGTAAAAGATATTTCTCGGAAACCATGCTACATCCTTAAGAGTACGTATAAAACAAAATAATAATCTTAGAATTGAAATTTACCCAAGTAAATAGTATTTAAATTAAAAAAATATTTTTACATGGGTATTTTCATTATATACGCGAGGGTTCTATCTGATCAAAAACACAATGGAATGAAAATTCCTCGATAGAAAAAAATCACAAAGATACCTCTAATAATAATGAATTTTCGTTTTTAATCTTTTATTGTGACAAATCTAATTCAGACAAAAAATCGATAAATAATATCACTTATATATCACCTAGGGATGCTACTAACGATTTTTTTAAATATTCTATACTTTACGAGTTATTTAGATAAGAAGCGCTAAGTTCATTTTTCAACAGAGCGAGGCAGTACTTCACATCGGGGCAAAGGCTACAACTTTATAAGTCACAAGTCCGGCCTCATATGGAGTACTGCTGTCACCTATGGGCGGGAGCACCTGGATACCAGCTTGGGCCTTTAGACTCGGTTCAACGACGTGCCATCAGAATTGTTGACGATCCCGAGCTCCCAAGCGGTTTACAGCCCCTTAGTCTAAGGAGAGACTTTGCCTCCTTATGTGTGTTCTACCGCTTGTACAACGGAGAGTGTTCTAAAGAATTGTTCGACTTGTTGCCCACTGCTACCTTCTACCATCGCAACTCTCGCCATCGACGAGGAGTCCATCCTCACATATTGAAACCAGAATTGTTTCGAACTGTGCGGGCCCAAAGGAGCTTTCTTCCGCGGACGCTCAGATTGTGGAATGAGCTCCCCGCCGTGGTTTTCCCAATGGAGTACAGCATGGGGTTCTTCAAAAAGGGCGTGAAGAGATTTCTTCAGGGTCGGCAACGCGCGAGTAATGCCCCTGGTGTTGCAAGCGTCCATAGGCTACGGTAACTGCTTACCATCAGGCAGGCCGTATGATTGTTTGCCACCTTAGTGGTATAAAAAAAAAAAAATAAAAAATTTTTGTTCCGCGAAACACGCTATCTCCGTCTCATGCCACGCGAAGATTAGACATAAGTTTGTTTCATCTGACAGTGATGCCGATTCTGTTGTAAATCGCACTAAACTAATTTTAGTCACATCTCATCTCTTTCTTACGAACATTATTGAAAAAGGATAGAACATATTTTAAGTTGTAAAATTAATCTTTGCCGTCTTATTTTGCGTGTATTTAGGCGTAACCACGATAGATGGCGACTAAATTTATATTGAAAACAAGCATCGGACTAATTTGACAGGACTAAATTTCTTACATCCTTTCTTTATGTCCTTTGTTAGAAAGAGACATAGTGAGATTAAAATTAGTTTAGTTGTGAACAACAGAATCAGGGCCATTGCCATATATTTCTGGCTTGTACGCACTCTTAACCTTTTATAGCTCTTGAAGCCAAAAAAGCCTTGTCCAAAAAAAGGATTTTTTTTTTATACCTAGTGGTATAAATCGGCCCGCGTCATGGTAAGCAGTTACTGTAGCCTATGGACGCTTGTAACACCAGGGGTATCACTCGCGCGTTGCCAACCTTGCCTGTAGTCGAAACGAGATAAGAACTGCTACTAATATAATGATGTCACAAAGTTTTCAGCTAGGAAATTCCTATTCGCAAAACCTTATCTTTCGTTTAGAATCCATAAATATTTTAATCCAATCGACACCTGTTTTTATCGCACTTCTCGTAATGACAAACCATTGTTGCATGTTTTTATAGACATTTTGTTTATTGAATCAATGTTTTTATTGGACATACCTCGACAACTATTCAGAGCAATAATTAACGGTAGCGGATGTCCGTTTCCGAATTTTAAATTCCTTTTGTATCTCGATTGATTAGAGCAAAATCAATTGTCTTGCAAGTGCTATTATAGCTTCAGAGAGTACGGAAATTCGACGTTTCCTGTTTCCATTGTAGTATATAATACGCGTGAGTTGATTGATCTAATATAGTGTCTCCAAAGATAGAAGCAATAGGAGACTGTTGTGAGGCTTCTTATTGTCTTACTCCAGAAACCACTATTATTAGAGGTAGACCTAGCTACCAGGCGCTGGGTATGAACACTATATAACTTGGTGCCCTCATGTGATATGAGAAAGATGTAAAAAAGGTTAATTAATTACAACATTTTATATTATACTAGCTTCTGCTCGCGGCTTCGCTCTACAGGAAACAAATGACATATTTGTCTACAACAATAAAATAAAACAAAACAGCTTCATCCCGCTTCGAGGGTGGAATTATTAAAAACGCTGAGACACGTCCAGCCTAAACACAAAATTTGAAGATTCTAACTTTGAAGCTGACGGACTTTCATACAAACTTTCATCCCCTATTTTATCCTCTTCGGGGTAGAATTCCGAAAAACAATTTCTTAGTGGATACCTACTCTTCACAAAGAATATACCCTCTAAACTTCATGTCTCTAGGACCAGTGGTTTGCGTAGTGCGTTGATATATCAGTCAGTCAGTCAGGCGTTTGAATTTTATTTCTAGCCAGTGTGGGCAACTTCTGAACTACTTCTGAACTTAGAGAAAAACGCTGAAAGGAACCCCGAGCTGAATTTTGAAGAAAATTAAAATGCCATTAAAATTTATTTTAAAAAATTAGTATTTTCGAAGATACTGAATTTTTTCAAAAAAAAAAAAATTCGAAATTCTGCTTCTTCGTCAACTATAAAAAAACTAAAAACATAAACAAAATTATGTAAGACAATCTTGCTCTCAAGTTGCTAGAAGTTATCCAAAATATAAAATCACCTGTATATAGAAGAACACACCCTCCAAGTTTCAGATCTCTACGATCAGCGGTTTAGGGTGTGCGTTGATTGTCAGTCAGTCATTCAGGACAAAGCATTTTATATATATAGATAATACAAGACAATAACTTGATTTCAAAGAATTCTTGCTTTTTTGTATGACGCGTGACGTACAAAAAACATAATTATACCACTCAAGCTCATAACTTTGCTGTAAATCAATTCGCTTGAGATAATTATCCTTTAGAACCTGCGCGCACGATGCAGTTGCTAAAAGCAAATATTATTGACTAATTAGAATGTAAATATGCTGCAAAAAGCGGGAGTTCGACCTATCCTATAGCGCAGTGTTTTTCAATCTTATTGCTTTCGCGACCCCCTTACAGGTTGTTATATTCTTGCGACCCCCTTGTCAGACAGACAAAGAAAGACTATGATAATGATTTTCTTTTTTTTGATACCTTTACTTATTAGTCTGCAAGAAGCCGCGAGAGGTTTGCAACTAAGTAAGAGGTAAGTTGGATGCCCGCTTGCGCGAAGTCTACCTTGCCTTTTTCCTTTGCCGGCGACCCCGACTAATGTTTTGAAAAACACTGCTATAGCACTAGCGTAACTTAGCATTTATGAAGTTAAATACTCACAATAAGTGCCAAAGTGGTGACCAGAGTCATCACCTTCCTCCCATATCGATCAGTGAGATATCCCATCGGTGCTCCAAAGATGATAGCCGTGATGTATGTTACTGACGTCATCCAGGACACGTCGGAGCTGGTGTACGGCTCTGATGGACTCTCCGGTGATTGGAGCACTGATATCATTGGTGACAACCATCCTTGGACCATGCCGAAGCTTAGGAGCGGGATTGTTACTGTAAACAAAAATATAGTTATGAGTGAAACTGATATGACGTTGTCAAGTTCATTAACAGTTGCATTGGCATACTTTGGAGGAGCGCTAGTATAACATCCTCATCATCATCATCAGCAGCCTATAATGTCCCACTGCTGAGCACAGGCCTCCTTTCACAAATTAGGGTGAAAGGGAATGGGCAATACTCCACCACGCGTGCCCACTGCGGATCGGTGGAGGTAGGGTAGTGGTCTACCTACTGTTGAAATTTTTCAAGCCGCCTAGGAGGCATCCAACTAGCTTAACGACTGTGATAACCGGGACCAACGGCTTTACGTGCCTTCCGAAGCACGGAAACGCTCGATTTGAAACACTAGGCGGTCACCCATCCAGGTACCGACCACGACAGTCGTAGCTTAACTTTGCCGATCGATTAAGAACGGCTAATCATGCTACATCATGAGCGCTTCATAACATCCTTAACCGCGAATAAATGCGAAAGTGATTTTGTTTGTTACGCCTTCACGCCTAAACTACTCAACCGATCATCATGAAATTTGGCATGCAGATAGCCTATGGTATGGAGAAGGCATAGGCTACTTTTTATCCCGGGAACGCGGGTGTAACCGCGGGGGACAGCTAGTCTAACTATAAAGCGATGATAGATAGTTGTAGTGACTTCAATTACCGAGGCGAAGGTACCGGGTTCGAATCCTACGGTCTTCGGTTATACCTTTTAAATTCAGTGTGCAAGAAAGAAGTTTAGGGAGTGAGTGCATGTGGCAAAGATCTAAACTAACAAAAGAATAAGTTTTTGTTAAAAATTTCATTTTTAAAACAATCTTTTTTTGGTGACTGTACTTTTTGTTGACTGTAATTGCATTGTCTTCCAATATACAATGTACACCAAATATCAAGCCAATCCGACCACTGGAAGTGGGTGCAAATTTGACTTGCAAGATTCCACCCGAACGAACAAACACATATTACATTGCAAATTAAATAAAAGCTTGTAAAAAAGAAAGAGAGAGAAGGAAACAGAATGTGGAGACAAGCATGAACCAAAAATTTCAATACATGTAAATCCAGTTTATAACAATCAATAAATAAATACATTTTAATAGTTTTTGATGTCTTTCGTTAAGGCGGCCCTCTGTGGCCGGCGCAACTTCAACGCAAGCATAGTCTAAAAGCTTGTTGTTTGATCCAACGTAATGTTTGACTGTGAAAAAAGAGATACAGCATCAGAGCCGTCGGTTATCAGTCGGTAAATTCCGCTGATCACTCGCGGCCGCTTCGCTAGGTCGTCATTCATGATTTCGCATATCATAAAACTTGTTCCAGGAGTACACTTCTTGTGAATAAATCTTACAAGATACTAATTTGTTCAAAACATCTAACGAAAAATGTTTAACAACGCCATAATATGTACAGAGGTTTTGTATGAAAAGTATGACGAATTGAGTGATCTTAATACACAAAAACAAAATAAAAAGCACAACAGGAAAATGTGTAAATACCACGCAGAAGCATTATTACAATTTGGATCGCTTGATCAGACAGGTTAAATAATAGCCGTATGCTTTTTGCTACAGTTGTATAAAAAGCCGGCCAAGTGCGAGTCGGACACGCTTTGAAGGGTTTCGTAAAGACGTTTCTTGTATTTTTTATTTTTATTTCATTTTTATAGTTCCGTGCTCAAAGAGTGCCAAACGATACCCTATTACTAAGCCTCCGTTACCCGTCCGTCCGTCTGTCAGTGGGCTGTATCTCATGAACCATAATAGGTATCCAGTTGAAATTTTCACAAAGTGTGTATTTCTATTCCCGCTATAACAACAAATAATAAAAATGAAAATGAGCCCCAATACAAGAAACGTTTTTTTGCGTTTTTATTTTGATGCGCCTACTATTAATTTTATAGCAAAAGTTGAATTAGTTAATATTGTAATTATTATACGGAACCCTCCGAGTGCGAGTCCGACTCGCACTTGTCCATTTTATTATTATTTGTTGTTATACCTGCGATAGAGATACACATTGTGTGAAAATTTCAACTGTCTAGCTATTACGATTCCTATCTGTAGCTACCCAGATAGATAGGGTTCGCAGCTGGAATTAAGTCCAGCTATTTGGACTAGTACACGGGAATCGAGAGCCCGCTACCTCTTTGGTAGTGCTCGACCATTGAGGTTGGATTCGTGGTGGCTATTTTTGGTTAGTTGCAGCCGTTGCAGGGAAGCGGCATGTTGTCTGCTCGGTGTATACGTCTGTGACGGTACGTCGCTTCTTGTGCTCAACGAGTGTCTGAAGTTACCGGCCTAAGGCAAAGGGCCGCCTGGTGGTCAAAGGTGGGGTAGTGAGTAAAAAAATTTCAACTTCGGAATTTTTGATAGAAAGTAGAGGACTATCCGCTAGATTTTCCGGCAACCCAGCTTTAGGTATTGTGTAGATACGTAGATGTGCATTGTGAGGTGAGCGCGCATTACAGCTCCGGTACCATTCTGGAGAAATGTGAGTCAGCTTCTCTGACGTGCTCTGCGGGGATTGAAACCGCTAGCAGCCAGCTTAACAGCCGGTACCATTCTGGACAAATGGTTGTGAGAATTCAGGTTGCAACTCTCACAATGAGTACCAGGGTGGATGCTCTGATGGCAGGACCTACCGCAGATGGTCCCTGACACCTCGTAAGGGGTTGCCAGGAATAGTGTGCCTCCTTTTATGAAGTATTCCCATTTGCGCACCGATTTTTTGAGCACCGATCCTATTCCCTTTTCAGCATCGATACATATTTTAGATTGGTGCTCAAATGGGAACAAAAATTATATCGAAAAAGTTCCCTTTTGTGCACCGACGGATTTGTAGCTTCTAGTGTTTAATAAAGCGTATCGATAAAAATTTACAGTTTTATTATAAAAAGTATTATCGTTAGAGCACCCATTTTTAGAGCATCAAAACTATTCCGCTTTGAGCACTGATCAATATGTTCAGCAAATGACAACCAAACTGTTAGGTTGGTACCATTTTGCAAATGGGAATACTTTCCTTTTATGCCTAAGGGTAGGTAAGGTGGCCACTTTTCAAAATCTCAGTAGTCTTAGATGGGTATGTCCTAGCTATATAAGACTGACAGACAGATAAACGGATAGAGTAAGCTTACTAACAAAAAATAAATGATTGCAACCAGCAACTTGAATGCATGTAACCGTTCTAAAAAACTAAGGAATGTTGAGGAGTGTGGAGCCTAAGGAGGCCTATATAAGTACAAATGGAACTGGTTAGGACTATTCATAGTCGATATTATAAATAGACTGGTGGAAATAGCTGCACAATTTATCTGTAAATACTTTCTTACTTGGAAGTAATGTTATTTAAGTAGCTGTGAGCTAAAAAAGCGTGGTGACTCATTGGCGAATGAACCTGTTATGTCTTCTGAGTTGACTTACGTACCTACCGGGGGCAAAGTTTTTTTTTTATACCACTTATGTGGCAAACAAGCATACGGCCCGCCTGATAGTAAGCAGTTACCGTAGCCTATGGACGCTTGCAACACCAGGGGTATCACTCGCGCGTTGCAAAGTTGGAAGTGCATGTCCACCAGAGATTTGTAGCGAGAGATATATTTAGCTGACACATAGGACCGCTTCATTTTGACGTTATATAGCTCTAATGCCTGCCTAAGCGTTCTTGTGACATGGTAGGTAGAAAAAAGTGACACGCTTGGTTTTCATACGGATGGAGGGACTAGCGTTATCTATTTAGATTTATGTCTGTGATGCGCATGAACATGTATGTTTTTCTAGAACCTCTGAAATGCAGCACTTTGGCCGCATTTGACTATCAGACATTGTTACTAGCAAGAAGAATATAAATATATCTATCGTGAAGTTTTCAGAATAAACTTAAAACGTATCATAACGACCAAGAAGGCATACAGGTCGTTGTTTTGGTCAGCGACGAGCGACTCAGGGTCGATAATACAAATGATACTGGTGCTAAAAAATACAAAAAAATACTTTTTTTTTTTTATAAAAAAAATTAAAATTTTGAAAATCATGTAATAAGCTAAATTGTAGACATAATACTCAACGGGAGTATGAGGGAGTAAAGGGGTGGGGCGATGGCGGCTTGCGCCTAGCTCTAGTCTGTGCACGTGCCTAGTAACCATACTTTGCGGTAATTTTATTTCAAATTGAATAAGGTATTTCTCAACATATTTACAGTATTTAATGGAATTAAGTCCATTTTTGGGGAATATATATTTTGTATTACCGCTCCTGGGTCGCTTGTCGTCGACCAAAACAACACCCTGTATAATATGTAGGTATCAATACTTTTTATGACGCACCAACCTCGATGTATTTTTATCATTCATACGGGTAAACTATACGGCTTACTCACAGGGCTTACTACATTGTTTACTAAAATTATAGGTATTTTGCACTCACATCTACATAATTAATAATAAAATAAACACAACCATGAGAATAAACTGACCCGGTTAACGTGGTTGGTAAGATATAATGCTACAGGTCGCGGGTTTGATACCTAGGACAGACATTGTGTGCATGAACATTTCTGTTTGTCCTGTGTCTGGGTGTACCTATATACAGGTGTTGTTTTGGTCGGCGACAAGCGACCCAGGAGCGGTAGTACAAAATATATATTCCCCAAAAATTGACTTAATTCCATTAAATACTATAAATATGTTGAGAAATACCTTATTCAATTTGAAATAAAATTACAGCAAAGTATGGTTACTAGGCACGTGCACAGACTAGAGCTAGGCGCAAGCCGCCATCGCCCCACCCCTTTACTCCCTCGTACTCCCGTGTAGTATTATGTCTACACTTTAGCTTATTACATGATTTTCAAAATTTTAATTTTTTTATTTTTATTATTAAAAAAAAATAAAGTATTTTTTTATATTTTTTTTGCACCAGTATCATTTGTATTATCGACCCTGAGTCACTCGTCGCTGACCAAAACAGCGACCTGTATAGGTTGACTGGTAATTAGTAAACGATACTTAGACTCATGATTGTACTCATGATAACAAATAACTTTCTCAAAGAAACAAATAGAGATAAATAACTTAATTAAATAAAAGCTGATGGCATTGAATTATTACGCTTGATGGTGTATTCTTATTCTTGTTAGTACTAAATATTATGGGCTCATGTGCTAAGTAAATTAAAAAACAATGTTTTTTTGGGAAATTTGTTTGTTATCATGAGTACAATCATGAGCCAGCATTCAGAAACGGGCGGTTACAGCCAGTTTCTGAAAGCCAAATCAAAGTTAATCTATAATCAAAACTGTTGGCGTCTTTGTCATTTCAGACGTCATTGATAATGACCAGGTATACTTTTAACAAGAGATTAACATTGATTTCGGTTTCAGAAACTGGCAGTAAGTATCGTTTACTAATTACCAGTCACCCTATATAAGTATGTTATCTGGTATCCATAGTACAAGCTCTGCTTGGTTTGGGAATCGAACCCACGACCTGCGGCGTGACCGGCCTAATCTTTACCATTATAAAACACAGTTCTCTCACATACTTTCAAAATTACCCATCTACGCCATATCTATCAGGTTTGTATAGGTGTGTGCGTAAAGGGTTCAACATCAACATGACCTGCATTGACCTTGGGTTAGATGGACCGATTTAGAACGAAGGCACCTGACTGTACAGGTTCCGTAGATAAAAATAGATGCGCGTAAAACTGTATGCGGCTTGCATATGATTACCCACATGTATTGGGACTGTTAATGATTAGAATTAATTTAAAAGCCATACAGAAGAAATTAATTTCATGAGAATTTGTAAGTTTATGGTGGATTTAATATTTTTATGAGACATATAAGTAATTTTCTTTTTTTTAATGACATGGGCTTGCGTTTGGCCTCTGACTCGCCCATAAGGGACGATGACGAAGCCTAAGATGGGACACGCTTACTCAGAAGAAACCTGATCACTCTGGCCTTGAAAATCCCGAGATTGTAAGAGTCAAGCTTTGAGAATCCATTTACTAAATACTCAAAGGAGTCAAGAAACAGAGACGCCAAGCAAGTTCCACTCCCAGGGGGGCTAAAAAGGAAGCAAAGCAATATTTTTTTTTTTTCGAATTCTCGGCAAATCCTACGTAATTTCAATATTTTTTGGTATACTAGTCACTCATTATAGACAATTCAATTCAGTAAAAGATTCGGAATTGATGAATTGCATAAGATCTGCTGTAAATTCAAAAAAATATTCCATTAGCAATATTGCTTTAGCTTCCTTTTTAAGGGGGCTTATGAGTATGAGTCCGCATTATAAATGAGGATGCAAAAGACTGTGTCCGTATTTTCGGTAAATACCTATTGCATTGTATCTTTTCTCTTGATTTTAAGGATCTCGTATCTACCCCGTATATATGTTTTCAGATCTCGAAAACGGCTCTAACGGCTCGGCTTGGGGGCGAAAAATACAATCGGAAAACGCGTTTTTCCGTGTTTTCAAGGTTCACGCAGTAATTTCACTGCAGCAATAGCCCAATGCTAAAAACTTTAGAATTCCGTCCCGTAGGTTGTGGTTTCAATCCCCTATCCGAATCGTTTGTATTTTTGACCTTTTTTTGTCCACCGAACAAAGTTCGATCAACCAGGTGCTATAAATAATTTGATAAGCGGTGTAAGAACCTTGTTCAATCAACAACCGGTATTTTAGGGTTAAAATAAATAATTACTTCCGAATACGAAAGCTTTTCCGGTAAATACTAATTTTAATATTCAGGTTTGCTTTATTTTTGACATTGGAGGTTAATATTGTTTAATATGAAGAATAAGGTAATATAAGGTTTCCATTCACTCACATAGGTCAACTTTTGTCACGTAACGGCTGAATGGATTTTAAGTAACGTAGATAAATAATAATCTGGAATTAAAATATACGATTACTTTTTTCCTTTGGAACGCATCTGAAATCGCGGAGCTATAGGTAGTTAAATATTATAAGATCTAAGCCATAGCTAATACAGATTTTATACGGGGGGGCTAAAAAGGAAGCTCGAGCAATACAGCTAAAGTTATAAATTTTTCCGAATTTACTGCATATCTTATGCAATTCATCAAATCAAAATCTTTTAATGAAATTTACCAAAAAATATTCTAATTACGAAGGAAATGCCGAGAATTCGTTTTTTATTTTATTTAAAAAAAATTACAACATTTTTTCTTCACCCCCTTAAAGGTTGGTTTGCCTGGGAGTTGCAATTCCTCAAATAAGTTTACAAACATGAAAATGAATTAATTAACAAGAGAAGAGGAAACGCTGCCAGCTTTCTGGGAACCCTGCCGTTAATCGGAAGCAGCGGCAGACTTGAGACAATTTTTTATATATAGATTGTATTTTGTACATATTTGTTGTAAATAAAAGAAATTAAATGAAAAAAAAAAAAACTAACAGAAAGGTAATTAAATCTAAAATAATACAAATGTAGGCAGTTTATAATATTGTTTCGAACTACACGTTTTTACACATCACTTGACTCTGCAAAGCAATGACTCGCCTAAGTGTACAGACTGCACTAGCAATTGCATTAGCAATATTGATTGAGTGGCCATTTTAGCCCTCCGGTAGGTGATTAAGATCCTATAGTTATAGACCTTCGACTTCTTGTTCATAAATCGATTCGTGTCATCATGTCACGCACATACTGATTCCAATCATAATTATTACCTAGACCACAAGAGAATTATCACTAATGGTAACAACTGTATAGCCAGATGAAAAGTGAATTTTAAATAATTGGCTAAGCATGCTCATGAAGTGTAATGGTGGTAAATCACGAATGACTACGGTTATTGTAAATAACTATTTAATACCCTTCATTCATAACATTTGGACCTTGGAACATTGATACGTTTGGACGACACGAGATCTAACTATCTGACATTAGCTGACATGCAATAGCGTATTGACTATCTCAATTATTTGGCGATGATGTTCCGTTCGCGGAAGTCCATTTAGGGTAAATTTTTCATTCGCTAGATAATCTCATTTTATAAATGCTATTCCTCTGAGGTCTATATGTATAAAAACTATTCTCATTTCATATTAATAGCCAGATACCACTTGGCCATAGAAATGTTTAGAGAGGTAGAGCGTTACGTTTATTCGCTCAAAGAGCAGCTCGACTTGGGAAGTACCTCCACCTTACACAATACCGCCGCCAAATAACTTTATGTTGTGTTACTGCGCGTGAGTAAGGTCGCCAGAGCTCATAAGGGAGGGGGAAAGGTCAGTAACGCGTGAGCGATGCTTCGTGTATTGCAAGTATCAACATGGCTACGGTAACCGCTTACCATCAGGTGGGCCGTATGCTTGATGCCTCCTTAATTTACGGACCGTTATCGGTTAAAATTAAGACTCTTATATGCAGCAAAGACATCAAAGCTTTGCATAGCAGACCCTCCCATATGGAAGTAGCTATCACAGGTAAAATTAGCTTACGAAATGATCTATATGCCCAGTTTGGCAATAAAAAGCTTACCGTTGGTAAGCAAAACGATTCGTTTTTGTTTATAGAAACCGGGCATTAGTATAATAAAAAGAATGACATCTATTTAAAACTGACACTAATTATGTAAACATTTACGAGTCAATTCATAACATAAATGTATTTCGATATGAAACATTTATGAAGCTACAACTGTAGCACAATTAGCTCCCCTATTTGTCTGTTTGTAAATATGCATTCCGTTCGTGCGATTGCTATGAAACTTTGATGAGCCGGGAAACATGAAGTATTTCCCTTCATGCTGGGGAAGGTTCCTGACATAGACAAAAGCTACAAATTGATGAATAAATACATAAATTCTTGCTTTACAACAAATATCTACAAAATACAATCTATATATAGAAAATTTCCTCAAGCCTGCCGCTGCTTCCGATTAACGGCAGGGTTCCCAGAAAGCTGGCAGCGTTTCATCTTTGGATAGCCAAGCTGACGCGTTGGCGGAAAAAGCTCTTGCTTTTCAAAAGAAAAATATATTTCATATCAAAAATCTACTACCTACTTACATGATTGGTTCTTTGTTACTTAAACATGCCAGGCTGCACTGATTTTGATGGTACGCATTGGTCAGGATAGATCCTGTATCCATTCATCTAGATTATGAATGGATACATCGATCCTGAGAAAATATTATTTCATAATCTACACTTCACAGATATAGATATAGGGTGACTGGTAATTAGTAAACGATACTTATTCACATGATTGTACTCATGATAACAAACAATTTTCCCAAAGAAACATTTTTTTTATTATTAGAACATGAGCCCATAATATTTACTACCAATTTTTGGAAGACCAAAAAAATTACCCTAAAAAGAATCTGCAGTATTTCGAATAAGTTGAATCATTGAGAATAATCAAAAATCCAAAAGCGTGGCAACAGTATGTCGACCCCACGTAATATTATAGATTAAATCATGTTTTAAATGTAAATCCAAACACATGCATGCAAAGAATGTCTGGAACTCGTTTCCAAAATTAATATCTTGGTCAGATCCTAATTGTCAACTTTCACTAATCATGCATTGTTTTATTTGGCGAAAAAACATGTTTTTTGACGTCATGAAATTTGGCATGCAGATAGCCTATGATATGGAGAAGGACATAGGCTACTTTTTATCCCGGGAACGCGGGTGAAACCACGGGGGACAGCTAGTATTAGTATAGATTGTAAATGGGGGAATGTATTTTTGCCGGGTTACCTATCAAAATGTGACCAAAATGTGATGTGTATTTGATATCAAAATAACATGTCAATTATGCCCATTTTGATCCAGTCAAAGTCAAAGTCAAAGCCATTTATTAAATTTATGCCCCAGAAGAACACTTATGAAGGTCACACTTACTGAAGTTACCACCGGTTCGGAACTCGGCCTTCAACTGAGAAGAATCCGGCAAGAAACTCAGCAAGGTTAAATTTTTTAAATATTAGTTGCCGCGCCTGTCAAAAAAAAGGCAACATAAAGACCTGTCATACAATAGATGTGTACAGCTAACTTCAGGAGAGATCTAAGATCTTTCTCTGTACCAGGTAATTATAAATGCGTATGCATTTAGGTCGTCAGATCACTCATTCCATGTCTGGGTGATAACATTTGTATGCGCAAGAGTTGTATTCACGTGATCTTAGCAAAAATTCTCGTCATGATTTTAAAAGTCAAGTTTGTGCATCTTTACCAATGTTGATGTCAATAATACTAACTTTCGCTCCATGGTTTCACTTAAATAGCAGAGCGAACTACCTATTCCTTGTCACGTGTGTTTCTGCTGTGATTCTATAAATTAGAAAGATTAAACAGGCCAAACACAGTTAGATTGTCCAAAAAATATTTAAAAAATGTAACCTTGCTGAGTTTCTTGCCGGATTCTTCTCAGTTGAAGGCCGAGTTCCGAACCGGTGGTAACTTCAGTAAATGTAACCTTCATAAGTGCCCTTCTGGGGCCTAAATTGAATGAATGGCTTTGACTTTGACTTTGAGGCAATCGCTCAAAGAGCAGCTTTACTGGGGAAGTTCCTCCATCTGCAGACACGCGAGGAATTCAACATAAGTAACTTTATGTTGTGCTCCTGCACATAAGTAACTGATCTCATCGAGGAGGTGTGAATAATCGGTAGCGGGTGAAAGATGCCCCACCCGGGTGATGCTAGCGTCTTTGGGTCTACGGGAAATAAACGCTTATCAGCACAAAGGCCGAACGATGAACATTGAAGTATTTACAGGTGTTACTGCTTAATATATCAGTAAAGTTGTTAAAAGTATTGTTATTGTAGATATTCTTATGTAATCTAGGTATTGATACTTACTACCTAGATCTGTATCTATTGATTCGTGACTTGAAGTCTTATACCTAACATAGGCCTGTTATAAGTTACCTGTACAACATAACAAGATGTCTAAACTATACTTATAGTATATTTATACCTAAGCCTATTTATATATGCTTGATGTCATGGCACGTAAATTAATAATTATAGTTATTTACTTTTTTTATCTATAGGTAAATCTCATACATAGCGCAACGCGTGATCGCCTTAGATGGTTGGTTTTGGAAGATTTTCCTGTTCAGATGCACATCTCAGATGTAGGTAGGTATTACATAGGTACCTAATTCTTCGTAGAAAAACCTTACACTTAGGTTAATTCTCCATCTTTCATACTTTTAAATTACGCCTTGAGTGCACATATTTATTCTAGCTTCTGCTCGCGGCTTCGCCCGCGTGGCCTACAGCAATCAAATGACATATTTTTCTACAACAAAAAAACAAAACAAAACAACTAGATCCCGCTTCGAGGGTGGAAAAACGCTGAGACACGTATAAATTAATTTTCAATCTTCAGCTTAAACACAACATTTGAAGATCCTAACTTCGATTTTCATACAAACTTGAAAGTTTATATGAAAATCCGTCATCCCCTATTTTACCCCGTTAGGGGTGGAATTTCGAAATCGAAATTCGAATCTTAGTGGATATCTTCTCTTCACAAAGAATACACCGTCCAAATTTCATTTCTCTAGAACCAATGGCTTAGCCTGTGCGTTGACATATCAGTCACGTCAGTCAGTCAGGACCTTGAATTTTACATGTATAGAGTTATATGAAAATCCTGTTTCGAGATATTCAATTAGAGTTCAAATTAAAAATATTCATTCAATTTAGGCCCTGATAAGGCACTTATGAACGTTAACAAAATGATACCAAGTGTGTTACATACAGTTAGTCAGTCGTCTTGTTAAAAAGGTTTTCAGTTTAAAACAAAGTGATAGCTTTATTCTGACTCTAAAGAGAAATACTTTATATTAAAAATATGGTCACTTTGTCCCCAGTAATCCTGCATAGCAATAAATGTCAGTGGACAGCATATCGTTGATATACAGCAGGAATTGTGTTGGGTTGTCTTCCCCCGCGCCGCGCGTGGAGGGGTGAGCAGGTACGCGTTCAACACGAGAGCCCGCCCCCCTCTCTATAGCGCAGATGCCGACCACCGTGAGGTTTTAGCCGGTAAAAGTCCGGCATAACCTGGCCGCTAACCCCGGGGCGGTCGGGTACCCTATGAGGATTTCCCCACGAAAAAAAAAAAAAAAAAAAAAAGGAATTGTGTTGGGGACAGCACAGAGCCTTACGGGACGCCGGCATTTATATCCATACAACTACCTTTTGCATCTGCTGAGGGTTACACCCTGATATCGCATATAGGTGCTTCAGGCATAGCGCATAACTGAGAAGGTCATTCTGTGCTGTCTCGCTATATACACGATCAATTTTTAGATCTCTTTTCTCATTTGAAATAAAAACATAACCCTCCCGAACGGCTCCAATACCGCAGGAACCTTTACTCGTAGTTGTACGCTATGCCATGCCCACAGAGGATTGTATTATAGCCATGCCTGTAGAATCTATAGAGAAAACTATGTACGCCCTAATCATATTGCGCGCAAGAAATGTGTTTGCCATCGTTAAAGTTATATGTAGAAGGGGTGCAAATAGCAAAATATATTTATTATTTACGCATGAATTAATTGAATTCGATTAATTCTTGTTTACTTATAAACGTTAACGTTTTATCATATGTTTTTTCAGAGCGTTATTACGGAAAAACAACTGTATAAATTCAGTCTGTCTATCACCTACTTGTTATATATTTACCTTACCATTTAATACGATGCCTAAAGAGGAATGATTTGATATACATCCTCACTAAAGTAGATGTGCAAATTACGAAAAAAATGCATTTTCAATGTGAGTTTATTTAAATAATTTACACGATCACTTCTGGATGATTTGTTTGATTTTGTTTCTATTTAGGTAAGTACCAAGAGCATACGTAATCATCAATGTTGTTACCATGGTGATTAGAAGTGACCATGTAATATTGGACCATGTAATATTCCAAAGTGACCATGTTATCGAAACATATAAAATGCTTTGTCCTGAATGACTGACTGACAATCAACGCACAGCCTAAACCGCTGATCGTAGAGACCTGAAACTTGGAGGGTGTGTTCTTTGTATGACGTAGGCATCCGATAAGAAAGGATTTTCCAAAATTCTACCCCTAAGGGGGTGAAAAACGGGAGCAAAGTTTGTATGGGACAACGTGATTCCTTGGTGAAATTTTGCATAAACATTCTTTACAGTAGGATTGATGGACGTCAAAGTCAAAGTCAAAGCTATTTATTCAATTTAGGTCCCAGAAGGACACTTATGAAGGTCAAATTTACTGAAGTTACCACCGTATCGGAACTCGGCGTTTTTCGACGTGTTTCGTATTTTATTGAAACTCATCGCCTAAAGTGGTTAAAAAGGGGTAGAAAGTTATGTTAGGGGTGATTTATATCGAAGTTGATAAAAATACTCCTTAGCTTTTGATTTAAATATTCTTTTATATCTGACATTCCAGTTTTAAAGAGTATTGCTGTTCACCAAGCTTTTATGTAACTTCATTTTTTTTTTAATAAATTCGCATTGAGTATTTAAACATTTTTGTCTACCTGTTCTGCGCAAAAAAAACATACCGTACGCGGGTGAAACCACGGGGGTCTGCTAGTATCGAGAATAAAATTAACAAAGATTCCGTCATGAGTATTTATGTTATACTAGTTCATTCTTTCAATTTAGAACAATATGTAACAAATCGAAGATAAAAAAAAAATACGCATGAGAATTTGAAAAGACTTCATTATAGCCTTTCTCTTGTTATACGGTCCATAATACTTGACACGCCACGTAGTTGACGTTTTCCTTAGCGGTGTGACGTCTGAGACGGGAAGGGACCGGGCGTCATTATAATCCTACCAAAAACATTTTTATGTAAAATGTTGCCAAGAAATATGGCTCGCACTGTCAAAAAGTTATTAGATCTCATGTAGAGCCAAGCTTATAACTCTACATGCCCTTACTCTACAATCCCTAACTTTACAAACTCTACACCTTAGTCAAAATATGTGGCTTGGCCGTTTCGCTACCGTCACATGGGAGTAAGGTGAAAAATGTATTCACTGTTCATTACTTTTTTGTTATACAATAGTTCTTGTAGTAGTGAAACGGCCAAGCCACATATTTTGACTACGGTGTGTAGAGTTTGTGAAGTTAGGGCTTGTAGAGTAAGGGCATGTAGAGTTATAAGTACTCTAAGAGTTTTGATGATCATCAGTGAGTCAGTGACGAAATCGGGGTTTTTTAGATATCAATAAAATCTAAAATATAAGAGCTATGTTATTGAAACTTAATATGTTTAATAAGTTTACTATTGACATCATATCCTGAGAATTTTGTTTATCTGGTGTAATCCAAAAACAAGTTATGAGGGTTCAAAAAAACGACGAAGCGCTTGGAGAAAAGGTAGGTAGTGCCCTTGCGCTTCGCTTGGCAGTTTTGGCGGGGGGCACTTCCGTGCCTCCAGATAAAATAGATACCGCTAAAGAGACGTCATCATCATCGATGTTAGATGACAAACACGCGGTGTGTCAAGTCTCATCTTTAGTGGCACGTATTCAAAAGAAAGAAAATCTGAATTATTTACTCAATGAATCTATATTAGATACAATGTTTCTTTTTAGGCTTTGTGCTTACAACCAACAAATCGTTACGATAGTTTATATGTACAGTAAAACAACATTCACACATAGTATTAGGTTCATACATGGACGTAAAAAAAAGGTGGACATATTCTCCCTAACAAAAAACTGTGTCGCACAAGTCAGCCACCTTGCTGTACGTACATTACGTACGCACGGCTACAGATCAAGTTATACATTTCCAATATAACCACCACTCATTGTACGGAAATCCTATACAGTGCGAGATCATATTATACTGGAAATGGATAGCTTGATGTGTAGCCGTGTGTACAAGCCAACACGCACACATTCACACATTAGTCGAGCGCGGGCAAACGGTAACAGTCTCGTTTCCCGCGGAATAACCAACTAATGTAGAATGTGTGCGTGAGAGGTGGCCGACTCTCATAGACATAGTTTTTTATTAGCGAGAATATGTCCGAATTTTTTAACGTCCTTCATAAAAGTCACAGATATTACAATACATTTTCATAATTTTGCATATATAACAATTTTAGTAAGATCACATTGCGTACAAAATGAATACTCTTTCTGCCGTGAAACCAAACAATTTGCATGAAACTAATGTGGTAACCTCGTGATCTATGGTGGTAACTTATTGTCTGAGTTTGTCTAAAACGATATGAAATTCTAAGTAAGCAAATTTTAGACAAAGACGAAAATGAGGAACTTTAAAAATTCTATATAGACAAAGGTGATTTTTGACAGAAAATTAATCGGTAATTATTTTCTGTCAACGTAAAAATAACTACAGTGAGCGCCAGATAGTACTTATCTGCATGTAGTGTTGCATGAAATAATAATAAAAAATAATAATAAATATCCTGGGACATTCCTCACACACGGTCATCTGATCCCAAACTAAGCAAAGCTTGTACTATGGAAACCAGATAACTGATATAATACATATACTACTTTTTGTTTGTAAATACATACTTATTAAACATAATTACACCCAGACTCAGGACATACAGACATGTTCATGCACACAAATGCATGTCCTGTGTGGGAATCGAACCCACGACCTGCGGCGCTATAGGTTAAGACGCCACGTCTTAACCAACTGCGCCAACTGGCCCGTCAATATTCTTTATTGTATACACTGACATAGTAAAAATAACAAAGTAGGTATTACACATTAGGGAAGTTATACAATGTAGGCGGCCTTATCGCTTAAGCGATCTCTTCCAGGTAACCTTAATCATCAATAGTGAATCTGAGAAAAATATCGGTATATCGTTATTGTGACAAAAAGTTGAAATATGCGACATTTACCACTTATAGTCCGCAGCTAAAATATTACATAAGTTATTAAGATACAGCGGGTAAAAAATATACTTATTCGTTCAAATAGTGGCGTATTCAACGAATCAAAAAATATTTTTGGTTACATGTACGATAGCAAACTACAAAAAATATTGAAGTAACACGATCCAGTTCAGACTGAGTTCACCATTTATTTAGTCCGATTCAACACAGCCACTCTTATGTTAACTCTTACTTATGAGTAGCTGGTAGAATCTCAGGCACAGATCAAGTACAATACGTGCCACTAAAGATGAGAATGGACACACCACCACGTGTTTCGCGGAACAAAAATGAACTTAGCGCTTCTTATATCTAAATAACTCGTAAAGTATAGAATATTTAAAAAAATCGTTAGTAGCAGCCCTAAGTGATATGTTAGTGATATTATTTATCGGATTTTTGTCTTAATTAGATACATCATGAACGAATAAAAACGAAAATTCATTTTTTATTAGAGGTATCTTTGTGATTTTTTCTATCGAGGAATTTTCATTCCATTATGTTTTTGTTCAGATAGATAGAACCCTCGCGTATATAATGAAAATACCCATATAAAATATTTTTTCATTCTAAGATTGTTATTTTGCTTTATACGAACTCTTAAGCGGTACTCATGTACTAAATAAATAATCTATATGGCTCAGTAAATAATTGTCAGTCGCAGATGCCTGAATAAAAGGTCTTATAGAAGTTCCGCAAATTCATAAAACGATAATCGATTATAACAATAATAATGATTCATGCGCGATATTGTTTGCAAGTAACGGTTTATTTAGCTGTTTTTACTAGGTGTGTTTTGAAATGTAATACCTATGCTTAATTATAATTTAAAGTTATCAATTAAATATAAACTTTCCTAGTTAATTACAATAATGGTATCGAAAATATAAATAGATTTTGATAGCATTGATTGATTTTGATTGAGCACATGTTCAAAAACATCCTGTATTTTTGCACTATCCCATACTTTGTGTCGCATATAACGATCAAATTCTTTGAAGTTATGTCAGGTGCAAAACTAAAGAAATGGCTTTGAGAAATGGTAACATTTTTGAGAAATAAATATCATAAGTAACTAATTCCCATACATAGTGTTTTTTTTAAATCCAAGTACCTAGTTTTTTTTTATCAAAATCGTCCTCGATACCCCTTTTGGTCAGGGATATTTTTCTTACAGTTGAAAACCAAAAACAGGCGTTTGAAAACATGCATTAGTATTATAGCAAATTTTTAATAATAAAGTTATTTGTATTCAAAGTACTTATGATATAATGTAATAAAATTTGCCACAGGTTTTATAATTACGCATTATGATTCGAATTTAATTTCAAAACGACAAAAAAATGGTTTGCATAACTCAAGAATGGGTTTTACTTAATTGTTTATTATTGCTTCAAAACTTGATAAACTTATTAATTTAGGTATTTTTGAACATGTTATAATGAACACAATCATTTTCACAAGAATAATAATGACAATATAAATTCAAGTCGTAATTAATGTTCATATTATAGCAAAGAGCATTAAAATAAATACTTTTTGCATTATCATAAATATTGCATTGCATTAGAGACGGTCGATAAAGATTTAATGACAAAAACTATTAAGTTAATTGATATCAACCACGTTTTTTTTTTAAATAGGTATATGATATAGCTCACTATTTTAAATGATCAACGCATCGCTACATGACATGACTGATAAAATAAGACTTGATAAAACGATTACCTAATAATAATAATATCCTGGGACATTTTTCACACACAAGCAGACTTGTACTATGGAAATAAGATAAATGATCTACATATACTACTTTTTGTTTGTACCCACCTAACCCGTTTTGTTCCGAAAAAAAGGGACACGATTCCGAAAGACAAAACTCGCCTAAAACAGTGTTTGGTAGTGATTCGCATGTATCATCAAGTATGTATGCCATAATTAATCAGGAATGACACAATCTTTACAACAATCGTGTATTATTGAAAATCTACGATGAAGAACTCGCAAACAGTAAACTTTCAGTACATTTGACAATTCTAACGCGACTTCAAGCGCGGTAGCCCTCACTGTGGTACCTATTGCTAATGTCTGTAGGTTAAATTGGTTGGTTAGTAGATATGTGAGGAACGTGTCAGAATATTAATTACAAACAAGTAACATACATTTTAGAGAGGTGTCATTGTTAACTGGTGAGGACTGTAACCGGATGGGTGACCGGCTAGTAGTATTTCAACTCAAGCGTTTTCCGTGCTTCGGAAGGCAAAAGCCGTTGGTCCCTTAGTCGTTAAGCTAGTTGGAGGCCTACTAGGCGGCTTGAAAACTCCAACAGTAGGTTGACCACTAGCCTACTTCTACCGATCCGCAGTGGAAATGCGTGGTGGAGTACTTGCCTATTCCCTTACACCCTCATTTTTGAAGCAGTCCCTTGCTCAGCAGTGGGACATTATGTTCTGATGATGATGATGAGAAGTGTTATTCAGTCAGGTAGACCGTATGCCTATTTGCCACCTTAGTGGTATAAAAAAAAGTACTTTATCGTATGCGAGTGAAAAAACGGAGACACTTCAAAAACAAAAGACGTGATTTTCCTAGAGTGACAGGCTGTCTATAGCGACTCCAATTATATGCCATATCCATCACGTCAAAGAATTTGACGGTCTTCTCTCGACGCTGTCCATCTGGTGGGAGATCCACCACATAATAATTTTCCCTCTACTTTGTGAGTGATCACCAGCTTTTCGAGACCTCCGTCACCGTCCATCCAGAAAAACAATACCGTTTTTCAAAAGATGTGTGAGGAATTATCAAACAAAATGTCTATTCAAATTCTAAATAAATGAATTATAAGTCTGTCTCCAGAAATAATAGGCTTGTGCTAAAAACATAACATTACAATGTACTGAACACTCATCTTACTGTATGATAAGATATTATTTTTAAGTTAGTGAATAAAATCAGTACCATACATAATTTAAATTATTAGTTACGTTACGTTATAATAATACGCGTATTCCATTTGCATAATCACACCGTTTACCGTCAACAATCTATATACATACATAGTGAATTTTTCATGGAGGCATGAATAGCCAAATCTTGGAGTTAGAATATTATAGAGTGACTATACTAGAGGTACGGTGTGATACGGTCTAAATGCCTTGAAACAAAGTGCGCGTACATAGTTTCAACAACTAAAATACAAATAATGAATGCCAATTCCTCTCCTTAAATCAGCCGGGCTATCGCGTATCTTTGGTGGTGATCGTAATTCATCCAATGACGCGTTACGTAGAAGAAGGAGGAAGAGGTGGGTCCTAATTAGATGAAATTTATTCATAGTGTTCGTTACGATTACCGCCAAAGATACGTGGTAGGTCCATCTGTAGGCAAGGGTGGTGATATGGGAGTTAATACACTCCCGAAATTTTCGAATACTATACTTTAAGTAACATTTAATTTAGGTTCAATAAGTAATTAACAGGGGTTTTTAAACAAATTCAGAAAATTTCGTCAACTCCCGAAAATGGGTCATGAATATTCGTCATCCCCCGAACATGGCTTCTGGGTACGGCCCTGTCCAGCTTAAACAACTCCGCGGTGTAGATACTTTAAAGGCATCTAAAGAAGAGTCTTTAAAATCCAGGTTTCCTTAAAAAGGGGTTAAAATTGTGAGACCACGGGCTATTTTCTCAACAGCACATCCTACCTGACAAGCAGGATCTAACAGCTCATGTTTATTTATTAAATTTCCTCATTTTCTGCATATTTACATTGTCGTTGAATCATTTTATTATAAACTAGCTTCTGCTCGCGGCTTCGCCCGCGTGCCCTACAGGAATCAAATGACATATTTTTCTACAACAATAAAACAAAACAAAACAACTTCATCCCGCTTCGAGGGTGGAATTATTAAAAACGTTGAGACACGTATACATTAATCTTCATAGAGACTCTACATACAAGTCCAAGAAAAAAATATTTTTTGGTTACTAATGACCTATACATTCATCCCTCAAGAGGAAGTTCACTAATTTATTAGGACCTTATACAGGTCGTTGTTTTGGTCAGCGACGAGCGACTCAGGGTCGATAATACAAATGATACTGGTGCTAAAAAAATATAAAAAATACTTAATTTTTTTTTAATAATAAAAATAAAAAAATTTTTTTTTTGAAAATCATGTAATAAGCTAAAGTGTAGACATAATACTCAACGGGAGTACGAGGGAGTAAAGGGGTGGGGCGATGGCGGCTTGCGCCTAGCTCTAGTCTGTGCACGTGCCTAGTAACCATACTTTGCAGTAATTTTATTTGAAATTGAATAAGGTATTTCTCAACATATTTACAGTATTTAATGGAATTAAGTCCATTTTTGGGGAATATATATTTTGTACTACCGCTCCTGGGTCGCTTGTCGCCGACCAAAACAAAACCCTGTATATAGATAGTTATTAAAACATCATACGCAACTATATTTGAGTATTAAATATTTAACATTTATTATTGAAATACGGTAACTAAATTTATAAGTCGTTTTTTATATATATTTTTAAACCTCGTTCTATTTCTGAAATAAGTTATTACAAAAACGTGTAAACCTTAATTTGAATTAGATATTAATATTATCTAACAATATTTTACCATGTTAAAAAAACACGGAAAACTTGTTCTGGAATCATTCAGATAATGTAATTTTAAACTCAACACTTATTTCTATGTATAAGATATCAACGCGTTAAGATGGCGTTGAGTCATTAAATATTTTTTTCTCTGCACAATGCTACTAAATGTAAACAAAAAGACCACCGATACCCACCTACAAAAGAAAGATAAACAGGTATTTATATGACGCAAATTCGTATCAATTAACAAGTTTTTAACTTCACCTCTAATCTACATTTAAATTATTAAGTACTCGGTTTTTCAAAACAATTAACATACCAACATAGACCGCATAGTTACCAAAAATTATATTAAAGTAGTTTTTCCTACCCGCGAAATTTTATTTAATAATAATGAAATTACTTACTGATTATTGCGAAAATATACTGATTTATCCGCATCCCATTTTTCCACATAAATTTTGTTATAATGAAATTCATATTTGAATAATTAGCACTTTTTTTTATTGTCACTGGTGCCACGCGTATTCAGCCAGACACCAAGGTGTCTTCTATTGAACTGAGTAGGTAATCGGAGCGGCCGGTGCGAGCGCATACGAATTAACGATAAGGTTGTTTACAACGTATTAATTTGTCAATTACCAATACAACAATGTCAATTTGTAAACATTTAATATAAACTTCCAGTCGGTAGTGAGTGACTAGTCTTGAATTTAATGTGTTAAACAAAATCATGTTCAGTTGTAATTTTTTTTGAAACGATAGTATAAATACTTAAGTATTTTTTATGATCTCGTTTGAAAAAGCATAAGGATTTTGATAGTTTCTAGATCTGTGTTTAGTTAAAAAATACATAATAAATCCAGTTTTTGTTTGTATGCATCAATATAAAAAATCATTGGTGGCTCAATGTCAATCAGCAGGTTTATGATCATTTGAACATTTACCTACGTCACAGATTAAAGTTGTAACCTACGTGGGGATTTACCAATTAAATTAAACTTTGTGAAATTACCTAAATAGCAACAATACCCTAATGATGGACTCCTGCCTTACCATGATAGATAGGCGGTAGAGCCCCTGATCCCAAACTAAGCAGATCTTGTACTATGGAAACCAGATAACTGATATACGAATTGCAGACTGTTCATGAACACAAATACATATCCTGGTGTGTGGGAACCAACCAACCACGCCAACTGGCCCGGCACTATTATATCATTTTATTTTCCAGGATATTCACAAGCACTCCATACCTTTTTTTTTCTCGTGGGGAAATCCTCATAGCATACCCTACGCCCCCGGGGGTAGCGGCCAGGTTATGCCGGACTTTTACCGGCTAAAACCCCACGGTGGTCGCCATCTGCGCTGTAGAGAGGGGGCGGGCTCTCGTGCAGATCGCGTACCTGCTCGCACCTCAACGCGCGGCGCTAAGATAGCTCGTCCCGGGGGAAGTCTGACACCTCCCCCAGCACTCTCGCTGTGCTATTACATGATGAGTCGTGACCACATCGACTCATCGTCCTCCTTGGGGTCGCTAAGCACTTCATACCTACAGCACATCTGACAAGCTGGTAAGCTGTCATCATTTACCCAAAGCTCATTTAGGGCAAAACCTGAGTACGCCCATGTTTAGGGCTGCCATTCGTCCCGATATCTCGGGACGGGAATGTCACCGTAATTGAAACCTCTGTCCCGATATCCTAACTTAATATTATAAATGCGAAAGTGAGATTTTTGTTTATTTGTTACGCCTTCACGCCTCTACTATTCAACGGATCATCATGAAATTTGGCATGCAGATAGCCTATGGTATGGAGAAGGACATAGATTTTTTTACGCCGGGAACGCGGGTGAAACCGCGGGGGATAGCTAGTATACAATAAAATATCCCGATACTGCGCAAATCGTAATCGCGAGGGTGAGCGTAGGGAGGTTACTTGAATTAGGTAAAAAAGAAACAAGTAAGTAAGATTAAGAGGACTCAATTCGTCATACTTTTCATACAAAACCCCTGTACTTATTATGGCGTTGTTAAACATTTTTCGTTAGATATTTTGAACAAATTAGTATCTTGTGTACTATATCTAGCCTTGTATCTTGGCGTAATTTAAAAAAAGTGTGAAACAAATTCAGTCAAAGCCTCCGAAAAACAGCGTTTTTGCCTTAACTTTGGCCATATCTAATGTACCTATAAATTGTAAAAGTAAAGAAAACATTAAGATACCAGGCTTGCAAATGTATTGGAGATTCTAAATAACTAACTTTTTTTTCACAAACTTGTAAGATTTTTTCTCAAGAAGTATACTCTTGGAACAAGTTTTATGAATGCGAAATCATGAATGACGACCTAGCGAAGCGGCCGCGAGTGATCAGCGGAATTTACCGACTGATAACCGACGGCTCTGATGCTATCTCTCTTTATTCGCAGTCAAACATTACGTTGGATGAAACAACAAGCTTTTAGACTATGCTCGCGTTGAAGTGAATTGAGAGTGAGACGAGAATGTACTCTTGCCACGTATCTAGTTAAACTGGTACGTGGTATAGAATATAATCCGGAGGTCCTACAGCGCTTGAGCTTCTGTGTGCCGGACCGCTACGTGTGGAGGAGGCATCGCCCGCCGCTGTTGGCCGTGCCAGCTGCTAGAACCAACTTGCTTGCAAATACGCCTCTCACACGCGCTATTACATCAATAAACAAAGCAAATAACATCATTGATGTATTTTCATGCAGTTTGAGGGAGTTCGCAATGGCACTACTACATATAATTTGTTACTCCTAAGATTTGCGTTTTTTCTTTTTAATTTGTATTTATGTTGTTAACATGTGTTTTTATTCTAAGTATAATATTTATTTTATGTACTATAATTGTTATAATTGTAGATTTATAATTTTAGATTCTATTCTTATTTTATTGTTAGATGTAAGGCAACACTATCGCATTGGGATTCCTGTAATGATAGATGTTTTGTAGTAAATAAATAAAATAAATAAAAAAAGTTGCGCCGGCCACAGAGGGCCGCCTTAACATACTTTATTAAATCAGCAGCTAAGCAATCAGACACTTTAAACACTAAAATTTCCCAAAAACTCATGTCAATGGAACCTTAAAAAGTAGGTAGCCAGCTTTGTTAGCAACTCTGCGCTGCCTGGTTTTATGTTGGTCGGGCGAACTCGGGTGTCGTCTCTCAGCGAGTGGCAGTGAGTGACATTGACGGGTAGCTGTTTAGGAGCAGGGACTAGCCGCAAGCCGACTTTTTTGCTCCAGCGATCAAGGGCGCTTTATGTCGTGGCATGGGCAGGGAAAGAAAAAATATGGGAAGAAAAGAAAAATACGGGAAAGAATGGAAATATACGGGTAAATTCCCGAACGGCGGGAAAATACTCAAGTGGCTTTTCGTACCTAAAAAATATTTTTAGATGCTTTTGATTGTTATTTTAATCATACTCGCTGTTGTATGTACCTACATTACCTACGCGCGGACCAACGCGGACCTTGCGCGGACTGGACCGAGTATCACACTTCCCGACTTCGAGTATGTACTACCACGGCGTGGTAATTGTGTGGGACCGCCGCCTGTCCACCACAACCCCAAAACGTCACTTTTTAAAAAACAATGCACTCCTTCATCACAAAAAAAATATATTTTTTATTGTATGATATAATGTGTATGACCGTGGTATGACCCTAATAGAAATCTTGTTAAATGTTATTCAAACGATTTTGTTAAGATGTCTCTCGCTATATACGCAAAATCTAGTAACTGTGACCATTTGAGTATTTTCCCAGCCAATGGGAAAATTCCCGGGTTTTTTCCCACCAAATTGGAAATTTACTCGAAGTTGGGTTTATTCCCGGGAACAAACCCAACCGTATCTCGTGCTAATTATCTTGCATACTATTTTGTTATTGACCACCTTTTGCAATTTGTTAACCTCATTTTGATTAATTTATTAATAACGTATTGAATGTATTTGTTTTAATATTACCGACCTGTAGTTTACCCTCGCAGCTTAAATACGTTGTTTTTTTTACTCGCCATTCCAGCCGGTCAGAGCGTCCCGATGATACCCTAGCAAATATGACAGTTCTACCCATTCTTCCAGTGATTTCTATTTGTTCTATGAGTATAGGGTAGATATTATTTTCCTTATTGCCTCTGAGTTTTTGTCATTGACATTTTTACCTTGGTCATTCTTATGTTAACCACCACAACCAGGTATCCACAACCAGTTTCTGCACCTTTTATTTCAACTGCCCTGTCAACTTACTTCGATGTTCTGAATTTTAATTCTCACGACTTGGAATAATTATCAAAATGTACTCAACTCAATTTATTCTAATGGGATATTACCTAAGCATCACTAGGTATGTCATCATTATCACCATGAGAATAATATAACTATAAAACGGTAGGTACTAGGTGAAACAATGATTCCTACCTATAATAGCTCAGGTGTCATGGGCGAGGGTCGCATATATTTAATCTGAGACCCAGTGCACTCAGTGTAAGTATTATAATCCTCTGTGCCCAGCGTGTCTGTACTTTGTAGGCCACATCGCTCGAAGAGCCGATAAACGATGGGGAAGAAAGCTTCTCGAGTGGCGACCACATACTGGAAAGCGGTGAGCTCCCCTAGGAGGCTCGACAACCTGAGTCACTGGGCGCCCCTGGATGCAAGCTGCCCAAAATCGTCGATGTGGAAATCAATAGGGGATGCTTATGTTGACAAGTGGACATCCTTATAGGATGAATATGATGATGATATAAGAAGAGCAACAGCAGGGCAAATATGATTTTTTCACGTCGAAACTAGCAGATTGTTGTAGTCATAACGGGTCAAATGCATTCATTAACATTAAAACCGGTCAGTATTTATAATAACTATAGCTATTCATGCCCAGTGTCGCACGGATTAAGATTCCGACTTTTCCGCGTGGATTTTCCAAAAAAAATATTTCATAGGTACAAACTTTGTACTGACATTACGAACACAAAAAAAAACTGCCATATCAGTCGAGTCGTTCGACGCTCCGTCATGCATGTGGTAATTGATTTTTATAATCATTTTATTTTTATATGAGAATTCATTATAAATCCGACTTTTTTTATAAGACTGTTTTTAGTTACATTTTAATTACTTGCTCATCAAGCTGTGACGAGTTTTATTATTTCATAGCTTCATTCATACAATTTTTTATCCTACGAAGTCTGAGAACAAGCATATACGGCCCGCCTGGTGGTAAGCGGTCACCTTTACTTGCGACACCTTAACTTTTTAATTTGAAGTTACAAAAATATGTATCCATTTAAATAACTAACCTGATGCATACATTATATGGTTCGTTATTTAACAAATGGTTGTTTTTTTTTGTATTCTCGTCGGTATGGCGGGCTGTAAACCACACCGGGGAAGTATGGCATTACGCTATCGCCAACTTCTTTTTCATCGACTATCGGAAAATACTAGAGTTTTTATGGAACAAATCGTTCGACACTTAATTTATCTGACACATTCGATTAACGCCCACGCGATTGGGCCGCCGGTACCAGCGCTATGAACATCATTTTCCTTATCGTCATTACGTAATAAGACCCCTGAAGGGTCGCCATACTGGTACATCTGGCCTATCTGGCGCCCTTACTCACGTCACGTCATAGAATATTCAATAGTAGTACCACTCTATACTTTTATACTAATCTGTATTTAACTATTGCATCCAAGAGGATACATAATTTTATAACATTAAATAAAAATAATTAATAAATATCATTAAATAATAGATATCCTGGGATTACAAATCTCATTGTAATCGACTGTACACTTATGACGTCAAATATATATTTCTTCTTACTAGGTCACTTGTGGCAGCTCAAATACATCTGTTGGCCAAATTCTGAAACGCCTCACTCAAGACACACCTGGCACAGCATTTACTAGGTATCATTTGTCGCCAAATAAGTGGTTTCAAGGTATCTCGAGTACCTACGAAACATCTAGCGGAGATCTCGTTTGCTCCCAGAAATAGTCGCAACTTCGGCTCGTTACGCGCATTGTATGTATTGATATTGAACAAGAAGTATAAAGCCCGTGGAAAGCGCGTGCGAAGATACCGCACTCGCCAAACATAAGATTTTTTGCGCATATGTTAATTTTCGTTAATTCTATTGATAACGAAGATTTATTACAAAAAACAATGAAATTCCAAAAAAGAATATAGGAGAAACGTACTCAAATCTTTATTGATTTCAAAATCCAGTAAATATTTATAAAATTAGCTTTTAAAATTGTTTAGGCCAAAATACCTATAATAATATTTATAGTAGAAACCTACTCATATTGAGTTTCAATGACGAGCCTCTACTTCCCGATTCCTCTCCTTTTCCCACATCATATGTGAAAGCGAGAAAAGAGCTTCGGGAATCTTCTACATACTTCGGCGACGCATCGCCAAACGTGTGTGTGCGAGTGAAATGAGACGCGCGCGCCCCGCAACACCGCAAGATTCAGTACGAAAGACGCTACAGACCGAGGAGCATTAAAACTTTGTGATTGGTGAATTGATATGAAAAAAAAAATAGTGCTTATCACTGTGCTGGATTACCATAGGAGTTCCTGGTAAGTCCTTACCTTTATCCTAGGAGGCTCCTCGTTTTCCATAGCAAAAACCCATCATTTTTCTGGTACGCCTTCGAGCGGATTCATTTGGAGTCAGCCATTACAGCAATTTAATTTCATATCAAATCACGTATAATTTCCCGCTTTCTATAGGTTTTATGCCTCTAAATAGGTATATACCTCATAATACGCAAGTCTTATACCTCATAAATAGGTTTTAGACTATATAAATACGATATTTCGTACTCCCGCCATTTTTACCACGCCAATCGTGATAAAAAGTAGTTAGGTATTCAATACCGCCGCCGCTCCTCCATATTTTTAGGACTTAGATTTTATAGGTACCGATTCGTATCTTATTATACGAAATCATATGGTGTACTAATAACCGCAATACGTACTTACTATTTGTACTATTACTACGCATATAATTGCATTCTATGAGCCTTATCTGTCGACTTGAAATAAACTTTCATACCTATATTAGGTGCCTAAACTGTTGGATATACCTACTTACCTACAACATTTTACTTTAATTAGGTAATTTTGCAATTTATTATTACGCAATCTTTCACAATGGAAGCTATTGAAACTAAAATTAAAATATTGGAAGCTAAAAATGAAGCTATTTTTGAACAATTATCGCTCTTATATGATTCTTCTAAGAATATTTCCACGTCCGCGAGTGCAGACCTTCGTTCCTCAGAGACATTCATGGCGGACACTGAAATTATTAGTACAATTCGTCATGAATTTAGTGCCAATTTAGATACAATTAACGCGTTAAATATGCAACTTGATCCAGAATATAAGATTGATTATAAAAAAATGATTTCCTTTGATACAGTGTACACCCGAATAGAAAGGGTTCGTTCTCTTATCGTCAATAAGACAAATACTACGTCGAATGTGTCTGCGCAGAATACTATTCCATCCCAATATAAAGGTCGTATCAAACTACCACCAATTCAAATTCCGTCAAATTTGATGGAAAAATAGAAAATTGGCCCGTCTTCTTTGAATCTTTTAAATCTAATATACATTCAAATCCTGATCTTTCGAATTCTCAAAGAGTACAATATCTTGTAGGTAAATTAACAGGAAATGCTTTAAAAATCACGGCAGGTATTATACCGTCCGGTGATAATTATAATTCTATTTGGGACAGCTTAGTTCAAAAATATCAAGATAAAAGAGCATTAGGCTCACACTACATGTCTAATTTATTCAATATTAAACCCGCATTAAATAATTCCGCGTCTTTAAATACGTTCATTGAAACTTTCCACGCTTCTGTATCTGCTTTGGAACAGTTGGGTATTGAAGATATGAAAGATTTTATCTTACTTTCTTTAGCTTTAAAGAATTTAGATCCCGCAACCGCTAATTCCTTTGAAATGTTTATGAGGAATAAAGAAATTCCTTCTTATAAGGATTTTGTTGATTTTATGAAATCGCAAGTAAAAATATTAGACCGTACTTCTACGCCAATTGCTGGCTCCGCGCGAACCGCGCCAGTCGGTAGCAACCTTAATAATCCGCCCGCTTCTCGGTCTCAACCGCGTAATTCAAACACAGTCCACCATGCTTTCCTTGCACGCAATAATAATAATAAAAGCACTTGCTTATTTTGTAATAAATCTGATCACTATCAGATTTTTAATTGTTCCTCTTTTAAAGCACTTAATACTAAAGATCGTTTAGATTTTGTTAAATCTAAAAGAGGCTGTGTAAACTGCCTCAGCCTTACGCATACTGCTTCTCAGTGTAAGTCGTCGTATAGTTGTAAAACTTGTAATAAACACCATCATTCTCTTTTGCATTTGGATAGCAATTCGCAATCGCAACAAATAGTTTCTGACTCGCGTCCCTCTCACTCGGCGCGTCTTGATAAGAGCGATAACCGCATCGCGCCGTCTCCACACGCGCAGGACGCGCAGCTTTGCGCGCAGCCGTCCGCCGCCGCGCGCGCCGCGCCGCGACCGCTCCCGTGCGCAGCCTCGCCCGCGCATCTGACCGCGTCTCCTTCTAACGCTACGGACGCTCCACAACCGGTGTCGCTATGCACCCGAGCGCGAGTTGATAAGAATAATGATAACGAACGCGATTCTTTTAATAAATTAAATCCTTCCCATACTACTGTACTTTTATCAACCGCTCAAGTTTATGCGTCTAATAAGGACAATAAATATATTTCAGTTAGATGTTTAATAGATAACGCGTCTCAAAACAACATAATTACAACTGCCTGTTGTAAACAACTAAATTTAAATATAATACCGCTTAGCAATTCTTTTATAAAGGGTGTAGGATCCACTTCGCGTCCTATTCACGGCTACGTTCAATTTAAAATAACCGCGAAAAATAAAAAATATTTTTATAATATTACCGCTCTTGTCGTTGATTGCATTACTGACAGGTTACCGACTGAATATGTTGAGACTTCTATAGTGCAACATTTAGGTAACTTACCGCTCGCTGACCCTCTGTGGCACATCCCCGGAGAGGTCGAAGTAGTTCTCGGGGCACAATTGTTCCCATTTTTATTATTAGGTCAAAAAATTATTGCACCTCCCGCTCTTTCTGCCCTTGAAACCGTGTTCGGTTATATTCTTATGGGCGACGTTCCCGCTAACTCTAATATTAATAAAAATGCATCCACTTATTTTAATACCGCGACTTTTTTCATTTCTGGTCCCAATGACCTTACTATTTCTTTAGATGATTCCCTACTTAAATTTTGGGAGCTCGAAGAAATTCCCGCGCAAAAATTTATGAGCTCGGCCGAAAAGGAGTGTGAACAGCTGTTCTCTCGTAACTTCTCACGGGACTCCGCAGGCAGATATTGCACCGCGTTACCTTTTCGTGAAGATCCTGACGTGTTAGGTGATTCCCGTTCCGTTGCTCACCGCCGTTTACTTGCTTTGGAGCGTACCAAGCTACGCGATCCACAGCTACGCGCTAGTTATAATGAGGTTATACAGGAGTACTTAGATAAAAAATACTTATCTGAAATATTGCCTTCCGATTCTGACGACCATGATAAAGGGTACTTCATACCGCACCATCCCGTCGTACGGCAAGACAAAGAAACAACAAAAGTTCGTATAGTACTCGATGCTAGTGCTAAATGTCACAATGGCATATCACTAAATGATATTTTATATACGGGACCCAATTTACAATCTGACTTGTTTATTGTATTACTGAACTTCCGCTTATTTCCCATTGCTATTACAGCAGATATAAAACAAATGTACCTACAAATTGCTGTTATTAATGAGCATAGAAAATATCAAAAAATATTATTCCGCTTTGATCCCAATGATCCGATCCGCGTATTTCAATTTAACCGAGTTGCATTCGGTCTTAAGTCCAGTCCGTTTTTAGCCATGCGCACTGTGCGCCAGTTATGCTCGGATGAGAAAAACCTATTCCCTCGCGCTGCTGAAGTAGCTTCGCGTGAAATATTACGTATAATAGTATACATACTTAGATTTTCTCGCATAATTTCTCGTGATCAAGGTCACAGCCGCATCACAGCTTCTGAGCTAAATAAAGCTGAAGTATATTTAATACGCTCTGTACAACAAGTTCATTTTCAAAATTTATTTAATAATATTCAAAAAGTTAAATTATCTTCCCCGCTTAAAAACTTGACCTCTTTATAGATCAAGATAAAATTATTAGAATTGGAGGTAGACTTTCAAATGCAAATCTTCCGTATGAAGCTCAGCATCCCGCTCTTTTACCTAAACATGACCACGTTACTCATCTTATTATAGACTATTTTCACCGTGCTCATTGCCATACTGGTGCCAATCTTCTGAGCTCACTGTTGCGCCAGAAATATTGGATACTGTCCGCTAGAAGTGTCATTAGACACAGAGTACATTCATGTAACTTTTGTTTTAAAAATTCCCCTTCATTTCTCAGCCCAAAAATGGCTGATTTACCCTCTTGCCGCGTTCAGGAGACCAAAGCGTTTGTGCATACGGGCGTTGACTATGCTGGACCCATTAAAGTAACATTATGTAGACGCAGAGGTCAAAAGAGCCAAAAGGCATATATTTGTTTGTTTATATGCTTAGTAACCAAAGCTGTACACATCGAATTGGCAACTGATGTGTCATCAGATACTTTTATTTCCGCTTTTAAGCGATTCATTTCCCGTCGAGGACCTGTTTCTTTTCTTTACTCCGATAACGGAACTAACTTTGTCGGAGCTAAAGCTCAATTACAAGAACTACTTACCCATCAGTACCGCATTGAATGGAAAATGATTCCACCCCGCGCCCCACATTTCGGAGGGTTGTGGGAATCTAATATAAAATCGATTAAAACTCATTTATACCGTGTTATCGGTTCGCAGCTCCTCACATATGAAGAGCTCCTCACTGTTCTTACCCAAATTGAAACAGTCTTAAATTCTAGACCGCTTTGC
Organism: Polyploca ridens; assembly: GCA_951394255.1. Lineage (NCBI taxonomy): Eukaryota > Metazoa > Arthropoda > Insecta > Lepidoptera > Drepanidae > Polyploca > Polyploca ridens. The sequence goes on along the minus strand of OX596265.1, from coordinate 4,942,587 downwards.
ATTTTATCTGAGGATCCCTACCCGGAGCCTCTTACTCCCGCTCACTTTATAATGGCTTCACCATTGACTTCATTGCCGCTTCAGAATGTGTCCGAGGAAACCATATCTTTACGTTGTCGGAAACAATTATTAGATCAGATGGTGTGTAGCTATTGGAAAAGATGGCGTATAGAATATTTACATAATCTTCAAGTTAGACAGAAATGGCTCATTGATAAAGATAACATTAAGATTGGTACTGTGGTTCTTATACACCAAGATGATATTCCCCCTTTACGTTGGCCGTTGGGCATAATATCACAAGTTTATCCTGGCAAGGATGGAAATATCCGCGTCGCTTTAGTAAAAACTTCAAATGGATCATTCAAAAGACCCATTGTCAAGTTATGTCCATTACCCTCACAATAAAAATTAATCATACCGCATCTTATATTCAGTACTTTAGTAATTATTATAATCTGTAATTAGTTCTTATAATTAATTATTTTTTCTTTCTTTTGAGAACACTACGTATTCTCAAGGCGGCGGAGGATGTTTAGGCCAAAATACCTATAATAATATTTATAGTAGAAACCTACTCATATTGAGTTTCAATGACGAGCCTCTACTTCCCGATTCCTCTCCTTTTCCCACATCATATGTGAAAGCGAGAAAAGAGCTTCGGGAATCTTCTACATACTTCGGCGACGCATCGCCAAACGTGTGTGTGCGAGTGAAATGAGACGCGCGCGCCCCGCAACACCGCAAGATTCAGTACGAAAGACGCTACAGACAGAGAAGCAGTGAACTTTGTGATTTGTGAATTGATATGAAGAAAAATAGTGCTTATCACTGTGCTGGATTACAATAGGAGTTCCTGGAGTTCCTGGTAAGTCCTTACCTTTATCCTAGGAGGCTCCTCGTTTTCCATAGCAAAAACCCATCAAAAATCATATTACATTTCTTTTTCAAAATTGAACCCATAATCTCAGCATTGCAGACCAGTCCTCTGTTACGTTTGCTGTTATTTCTAATACAAATAATAATCAAAACCGATTACAAAACTCAAACAAATTATAAATAACCACCAGTCTTCTTTGCGCCAGTGAGTTGTGTTTGAAACAAAATCGTGTCGACGCGCTCTCCACGGGCTTTATACTTCTTGATATTGAAGTATCTAAGCTGATTACTTATTTAAAGCAATAATTACATAATTTAAATCGAGAAATACAATGCAGAAAGGTACAAAAATAGTGTTCATTGCTCTACTCTGCAGTTTAAAAAACATATTTTTTTTTTGACTTGTGCAAAACAAACGACGCATTTTTTAAGCGATGACAGTTATATGTTAGTGGCATAGAATACCGCGATATCGTGACGAAATTATGTGGGTTCGACACGAACGACATAGCTTGACCTTGCGGTGAAGGTGAAGGAAACACATGGTGAGGAAACCATGGCTTGTCGCCAAGCACCTATCGGCATGTTCCATGGATACAGTTGCTCTTCAGTGATGTGACTTCAAGGTATTAAATTGGAAGTTTTGGGGGCATATCCATGATACAGATATTTAGTGTAGTCATACCGGGTAATAAATCTCCTCAACTAAAAAGTGATATTGCACTGATAAATAACAATACCGACCAATCACTGCGCCATCTAAATGTTCAGTGTCCTTGACTTAGCCCATCCAGAGTTTGTCGGTGGTAGAGAATAGGCGAGAATAGATTTCAAACAAAATGAATGTTATAGCGCTTTTTTGGGTTAATTGTTCGATGCTATGAACCTACCCAACATTCAAGCTACTGAGAACACAAATTTTGAAAAATCGGTATATTATTTAGGTACTGTGCTCATACTTCTACCTTTGTCTATTATATGGGGGCCATTAGTCTAAGGAATTTTATTTATAAAAAGAAATACAAAATGTGCTCAAATAATTTATTTATTAATTGCTGATTAATATATTTTATTTACAATAACTTTAAATTAAAAGCTTATAACAAAAATGTTGATAATCACTTATCAAGATATCGAGAAGAATCTATATAAAAACAATATATATTAGATAGGCATATATACCTACTTACTTTGGTTTTCTAAGAATAATATATTTTTATAAAAATATATCATAAAACTAAACATAGGTACAGGTCGGTTATCGAAAGCTGGCACGTTCACAGTACTCACACATGCAATTTCATGATACAGTGTGTTTTATTACATTATTGCTTCTAATTAGTCCGTCAATTCTAATGGCCGAACGCAAAAAAAAACCACTATATACAGGGTGTTGTTTTGGTCGGCGACAAGCGACCCAGGAGCGGTAGTACAAAATATATATTCCCCAAAAATGGACTTAATTCCATTAAATACTGTAAATATGTTGAGAAATACCTTATTCAATTTGAAATAAAATTACTGCAAAGTATGGTTACTAGGCACGTGCACAGACTAGAGCTAGGCGCAAGCCGCCATCGACCCACCCCTTTACTCCCTCGTACTCCCGTTGAGTATTATGTCTACACTTTAGCTTAATACATGATTTTCAAAATTTTTATTTTTTTATTTTTATTATTAAAAAAAAAGTATTTTTTTTATATTTTTTTTAGCACCAGTATCATTTATATTATCGACCCTGAGTCGCTCGTCGCTGACCAAAACAACGACCTGTATTTATGAGCAGTAACAAAAGCAAAACAATAACCATCTCCTTCATACTTATAAGCTTGACCGCGCGCGAGAGAGACGGACATACTTCTCATGATGCGCATGCAGTGCGACGTCACGACGCGCGCTTATTCAAATACACAACACAAGCGCAACGTGTAAATGTGTTGATTGAACGTGCCAGCTTTAGCAAACCGATCTGTAGTGCTAGTTTTCGAAATAAGAAAATAAACATACAGTAGTTTTTTTTTTATTAAACCATTCCTTATTTAAGCGCTCGTGGTGTAGTATGATTAGCCATTCTTAATCGATCGGCAAAGTTAAGCTACGCCTGTTGTGGTCGGTATCTGGATGGGTGACCGCCTAGTGGTATTTCAAATCGAGCGTTTCCGTGCTTCGGAAGGCACGTAAAGCCGTTGGTCCCGGTTATCACTTAGTTGTGATAGTCGTTAAGCTAGTTGGATGCCTCCTAGGCGGCTTGAAAAATTCCAACAGTAGGTTGACCACTAGCCTACCTCCACCGATCCGCAGTGGGCACGCGTGGTGGAGTATTTCCCATTCCCTTCCACCTTCATTTGTGTGCAGGAGGCCTGTGCTCAGCAGTGGGACATTATAGGCTGATGATGATGATGATTCCTTATTTATATTTTTTATTCCATTATATAAAATATAAATACAGCTGGATGGTTGAAACTAAAATTGATATTTGTGCGTGCGGAAAAATTCAAGTTATAGAATCTTGTTTGTATATTCCTGTTTCGGTTATTACTCCATTTACAGTTAGTAAATACAAATACAATCAAATGACTATATTATGGCCAAAAAAGTACAGCCTACAGGAACTAATATGGATGTACCGGCTTTACGACGAGTTTAAAATAGTAAATTAATTAAGTCTTATTGTTTCGGCACCATTAAAATACTATTAAATAAATTTCCTGTGTGCTTTTTCACGCCTAATTGGCCTTGTTAGAGAACATGCTAGTCGAAAATTGGAACAAAACTCAACCAATGTAATAAAGGGTTTGAAGGTTTGGCATACTTTTACGAGCGCCATTTTGTTTTTTTTAATGGCTGCGCACTTTGAAACCCATATAACTCTGTTACGTGACGTTTTAGGAAATAGATACCCTCGTAATTTTTGTTCGTATGAGTGCTCCCAATCGATGTAAACAGGTTTCATAGTGCGCCGACATTTAAAAAAAACATGACGCCTGTTTCTACGCCACAACTCTATACAGGATGTTGTTTTGGTCGGCGACAAGCGACCCAGGAGCCCCCCAAAAATGGACTTAATTCCATTAAATACTGTAAATATGTTGAGAAATACCTTATTCAATTTGAAATAAAATTACCGCAAAGTATGGTTACTAGGCACGTGCACAGACTAGAGCTAGGCACAAGCCGCCATCGCCCCACCCCTTTACTCCCTCGTACTCCCGTTGAGTATTATGTCTAAATTTTAGCTTATTACATGATTTTCAAAATTTTATTTTTTTTATTTTTATTATTAAAAAAAAAAAGTATTATTTTTATATTTTTTTTAGCACCAGTATCATTTGTATTATCGACCCTGAGTCGCTCGTCGCTGACCAAAACAACGACCTGTATAAAGTCTATTATGATCTTTCACTGAAAAAGAATGCGCGCTGAGATAAAAAAAATAATTAAACGCTATTTTATAAAAATACTAATATTCGTCCACTAAATAATTTTTTGTGTAACGTTCAAGAATGTTACGGAAAAATAAACCATTTTGCTATCCAAAAACAATTAACCTTTAATTTTACATGTAACTAGGGTTTACAACAAATAAAGTATATTTAAGTCTGAGAAGAATATTAAACATAATTTTTATTATTTTTTTTAAATATTATTTTTACTTCCTACGCCTCACCACAATTGTAACTTAAATAAAAATAAATGATAACATGATAAGCTAATTTTTTATTAAATTAATAGTTGCTATATTTCTATCCTCCCGCCACTTTGCATTCATGACCGAAAAAACTCTTTCAGTAAATGCCGAGGTGGCGGGAACAGAAAGTAAATATGAGAAAATTTTTGTGATATTTTTAAATTCCTCTGAGGTGTTTACTAATAAATGGCTCCACTTTTGGCCACTCCTTCCATCATTCAAAATTGTGTGAGCATCTACAATATTGTGTTAAGCATTTTGATGCTGAAAACAGTATTTTGTATACTTTATTTTTATTGAACAGTAAAAAGTATAATGTAGTGAAAAACAGTATAATACTGTTTTACAGTATAGTTGGCAACCCTACATGTAACCCTTATTGAAAAGCAAGAAAGTTAATTTTTCTTTGGCATTGTTAACATCATACAAAAAAATTATGGTTAATATTTTTTTGACGACAGGAATGTGGTTGACAAATCTGAACTGTTACACAATCTTTTAATTCAATAGCGTCTTATGAGTCACACAGTTATTCAAGGCATTTGTATTCTTATTTACAAGTCAATAAGGTACACTATAATATGATTTCGTGTTTGAAACTCCTCGTGAGGTGTTTGTGCGGTAACACTATTGAGTTGAGTAGTATCATCTCTGGAGGCACTACTACTCCTGCACCTGTATGAAAAACAATAATATTACTACACGCGAATTTGAACTCTCAGTCTTAAGGGCATCGCAACTTCAACGCAAGCATAGTCTAAAAGCTTGTACTTTCATCCAAAGTAATGTTTGACCGCGAAAAAAGAGAGACAGCATCATCGTCGGTTATCAGTCGGTAAATTCCGCTGATCACTCGCGGCCGCTTCGCTAGGTCATCATTCATGATTTCGCATATCATAAAACTTGTTCCAGGAGTATACTTCTTGTGAAAAAATCTTACAAGTTTGTGAAGAAAAAGTTTGTTATTTTGAATCTCCAATATATTTGCAATGCCGGATCAAGATGTTTTATTTAATTTTTACAATTTATAGGTACATTAGATATAGCCAAAGTTCAGGTAAAATTTGGGCAAAGACGCCGTTTTTCGGAAGGCTTTTACTGAATTTGTTTCAAAAATTTTATTTTTGCCTATATACAGGCCTAGATATAGTACACAAGATACATATTTGCTTAAAACATCTAACGAAAAATGTTTAACAACGCCATAATAAGTACAGGGTTATTGTATGAAAAGTATAGCGGGATGCCTGCTCTTAATGGAAAGGGTAGAAAATAGTACCACCTGTGGTATCACGCTGACAAACGACGAACACTGTTCTTCAGAAATATTCGTAGCGATCCAATTTCAGTATTATGTGTGGTATGGATGTGTGTTGTATGGTGTTCGTGTTCGCTTTGCTAATTTACGTCCACATGTACGAACCAAATGTTACGTGTTCGATGTTCATGTTCACCATGTTTTGTTCGTTAATGCGTTCACGCCTTAATGTGTGGACTTTGATCCATTTTTATTTATTTATTTTATTCTGACAACATAGTCATTAAGTATTTTTTTTTAACAGTACATCTTAAAATTTTAGACTTTTAGTGTCATCTAACAGTAGGTAATACATAGACAGAAAGGTTGGCTTATCAGATTAATTACCAATAAAGCAATACCACAGAGGATGATACTAGCAATACTGATAAGTTTATATATTTGAGTTAATTTAGTTAAACTAGGTATACTAAACCACATTTATCTTTGTACTCACACTTTCACCCAACCCCAACCCCAACCCTAGCCTTGCAATAGACCTATTATTACTTGTACTATTATTTATCCTGTACTATTATTACTTGTACTATTATTTATCCTGTGCTATTATTACTTGTACTATTATTTATCCTGTGCTATTATTACTTGTACTATTATTTATCCTGTGCTATTATTACTTGTACTATTATTTATTATGTGCTATTATTACTTGTACTATTAAATATCCTGTGCTATTATTATTTATCCTGTGTTATTATTTTATCCTACGCTATTACAAAGAAGGAGCTTGGGATTTTGTGTTAGCACTAGTAGTCTAATACAAAATAAATTAAGCTAAAATGACTCTTATATGTATAATTACTAGTATTTTATTATCTTTATTCATTAAACAAGAGTTCATACCCAATATAGTGATGGAAGGGTTCAGTCTTCCGTCTGAATTGAAGAGTGGCGTGTTGTCCATCTTCGCGAACGGCTTGTTGGGATCCGGGTCTGACGGCGTTCCTTCCACGCGAGACCACTCGCCCACCGACGCATCTTGACCTACTGTGAATAAATATAAACTCTATTACAATATCTTTAAGGGTAATTTTCAAATAATAGAACATTTGGATGGAAAGTGTAAATCTACGATAACCATTGAATAATTTTATCGAAAATAGTGTCTCCCAATAAACACCGTTTATTGGTTTATAAAAGATAGCTTGATCTCTGCGGCAGTTAGACAGTAGCATAAGGTTTATGTGTGATATGTCATCATCAAATCAACTACAGATTAAACAGATGAGCCTCATTGTAAAGCTATAAGGTTAATTTTCATATGACTCAAACAACTGTCGCATGAAATGTCTTATGATAAATTCAAAGATTTCATAAAGCAGAGGTTAATTGACAAAGCCTACTATAAGGTGGCTCATTACGTGGATGACAAGAATATATGGTTGTAGTAGCTTCTCTCTGCACTTGCATCCCCCTGGCTAAGTTACAATTGTACGAATAAGCATAAAATAATAATGTATATATTGTATAAGTATATGGAGGTGCAAGGTGGATGACACCTCCATTGAAAAGGGAAGATCTTCCGCCAGGCTGGGTCATCGTGCCTGGGGACCGCGGTCCAACTGTACATGTCGGACAGTTGTATATATGCTGATCGCCGAGAAATCTTTGCAAGCGCGATGCAGGATGTAGTGGGCTTGTATGCGCGATGTATGCACGATGCAGGATAATGTGTCGGCACGCCATCTATCTATCGGCGTGTGAACTTCGTTATGTAGTGGTTCGCTACAAGTATTTGGGAAAAAAGCTGTAATATTAAATTAAAAGATCTTCCACAAAAAAAAAAACCTTGCTGAGTTTCTTGCCGGAGTCTTCTCAGTTTAAGTGTATTCCGAACCGGTGGTAAATTCAACTGTATGTACATAACGTTCATAAGTGCCTTACTAAGGCCTAAACTGAATAAATGACTTTTTGATTTTGATTTTTTGCAGAGATCAAGCTATCTTTTATAAACCATAGACACGATATGTGCCTAAGCATAGCCTTTAGAAAAATGAACCTTCTCGCTTCACGATTATAGTTCAATTTCCTTACTTTTAACTTCCTTAAAATTCAATATATCTTAGAAATCTTGTTACTTACCAACAGAATACATGACCAATGCGTGTTCATTGATGGTGGCGTTGTTCAATACTATGGATTCCTTTAACCTGACGCCTGCCTTTATCGTCACTCCGGCGCCGATAGACACATTCGGACCGATCTGTGTGACAAAACATGTATATACATACAGATTTGATAGACAATGACAATTAGACAATTGTTCTAGTGTTTAAAAAGAACCCTGTAAGGTTCAGTCTCAGAAAACGGAAAATTTACAGTCATCCTTTATTTGTCTGATTTCATAATAATATATGACGAGTCAGTCATCCTTATTTTGTCTGATTTCATAACGATGCATGAAACCTCAGCCATCCTTGATTTGTCAGATTCTATTACAATGTATCACACCCTGAACCAACGCTGATTTGTCAGATTTCATAACCATCAGTCATTCTTATTTTGTCAGAATTCATAACGATGCATGAAACCTCAGCCATCCTTGATTTATCAGATTCTATTACAATGTATCACACCCTCAGCCAACGTTGATATATCAGATTTCATAACCATCAGTCATCCTTATTTTGTCAGAATTCATAACGATGCATGAAACCTCAGCCATCCTTGATTTGTCAGATTCTATTACAATGTACCACATCCTCAGCCAACGTTGATTTGTCAGATTTCATAACGATTTCATAATCATCAGTCATCCTTATTTTGTCTGAATTCATAACGATGTATGAAACCACAGCCAACGTTGATTTGTCAGATTTCATAACCATCAGTCATCCTTATTTTGTCAGAATTCATAAAAACTATACCTACTTTACAGTTATCGTGATACGCCTCGCAAAAAATATTCCAAAAGCTACATAATTATATTTACCACAGCAGTAGAGTGTACAGTGGCGGTAGGATGCACGAAGACATCTGGCAACACTTGGCACGTGACGGTTGTAGGTGCAGAAAGTGCCCGAGATCGATGCAACTCAAGGTAGTGTCGGTTCGCGTATATAGCAGACCCCGCTGTCTTCACTTGCGACCACCAGTTAGTTACCTTCAAATATATATTATTTATTTGGACGCTATGGGATTAATCTTAAGGTCAAATTTGAGTTGTAACGTTATAGGTCGTTGTTTTGGTCAGCGACGAGCGACTCAGGGTCGATAATACAAACGATACTGGAGCTAAAAAAATATAAAATAATTTAATTTTTAATAATAATAAAAAAAATTTGGAAAATCATGTAATAAGCTAAAATATAGACGTAATACTCAACGGGAGTGCGAGGGAGTAAAGGGGTGGGGCAATGGCGGCTTGCGCCTAGCTCTAGTCAGTGCACGTGGCTAGTGACCATACTTTGCGGTAATTTTATTTCAAATTGAATAAGGTATTTCTCAACGCATTTACAGTATTTAATGGAATTAAGTCCATTTTTGGAAAATGTATATTTTGTACTACCGCTCCTGGGTCTCTTGTCGCCGACCAAAACAACACCCTGTATACAGGTCGTTGTTTTGGTCAGCGACGAGCGACTCAGGGTCGATAATACAAACGATACTGGAGCTAAAAAAATATAAAAAAATACTTTAATTTTTAATAATAATAAAAATATTAATTGGAAAATCATGTAATAAGTTAAAGTGTAGACGTAATACTCAACAGGAGTGTGAGGGATTAAAGGGGTGGGGTGGCGGCGGCTTGCGCCTAGCTCTAGTCGCAAGTGCCTAGTAACCACACGTTGCGGTAATTTTAGTTCAAATTGAATAAGGTATTTCTCACTGTATTTAGAGCATTTAATGGGATTGAGGCCATTTTTGGATAATGTATTTTTTGTACAACCGCCCCTAGGTCGCTCTTCGCCGACCAAAAAAACATCCTGTATGTACGTTGTTGTAAAATAAATTAAAAACATTAAAGTATTATTATACTTTGTAATATATTTAAGAATAGATAAGCAATATTTTATGCACTCCCGAAGTCGTGCTCTTCACATTTTATAGACAACATAACAACAACATTTGTTATATGACTTTTTCGTACGTAAATCCATGCGTGTATGGCTAGTATTAAAAAAATAAATTGGGTCTTAGGTTTATGATGTAAAAAAATATAGTACATAATTATATAGGGGTAACTGGTAATTAGTAAACGACACTTAGACACATGCACAAACCACAAACTTCTAGACATCCAGACTTTCACATTTATAATATTAGTGAGATAAGATAAATTAGGCAAATGAAATCATTCTGACATAGTACTCCACCACCTTGTTATGGTTTCCTTAAGACTTTTTCCATCAAGGCTTAAGCTCATTGAAGGATTTCTTCACTGCAGTCGACTACGAAAACTACAAACTTTACGGTGGTGTGACGGCGCTTTAGTGGACTATATCTATGGTGCCCTAAGTAAAAGGCAGGGCTGGCTTGCACCTATGTGAACACAAGCAAATACTGTAGTACTAAACTGATATGCCTTACCGATATACCTGCGCAGTAGATACATTTTCAAAGCGCGGGAAACACTACAGGTCGGCAGCTGCCGCCATGTTAGCGCGCGCCGTGCGTGCGCGGAGGGGCGTGACTTGCGAGTGAGACGGAACTAACAGCTGCACTGTATTATGAACCTTATAGTAGTGATCTAAGGTTGATTGTAAGTTCTAAGCACTCTTTCGTTAATCTTCCGGGCCATACTTTCTTTCCTGTGCGAACGAAGATTTACGACGCGCCTTATCAGTTGGGTACTACTGTACCTAGTTGTTCCTTAAATGCAGTTACGAGATAGGAAAGTCCTCATAAAAAAATACTACGATACCTGCATAGCATATAATTTATTGGTGCCAGCGAGCGGCGCCAACACGTCTTGCTCCCAGGACATGTATCCGGGGTGTGAACTGCCTTGTCCGTTACCACTGAAAAAAATAACATTTATTTCTATGACATTCCATTTAAATGGTAGTTGCTTTTACAGTATTCTTCTGAGTTTACCTACATACTTACTGACACGTCAGGATCAAGGGACGAATGGAGCGGTCGACGTGGCTGACGTGCGAATTTGTGTGGGGGTGTTTGTGTGTGAGGGTGTGTTTTTGTGAGTGGAGGTGTTTGTGTGTATGTTTGCGGGGGTGTGTTTTTCGTGTATGTGTGTGCATGGCGCCAAGTTGCACAGGGAATGACAACACAGAACTACAACAGTTTATTTTAGCCATTTTTTTAAATGTTTCTTTTCCAATGCATCTACAAATCTAACAGCATGCTTGTTATGATTTCTTTGGACCAACATATTAATGCTTTAAATTGACCTCATCTAATAGGGACACTAAAATTCACCATACTTGATAAGTACCTGTAAAATTCATGTTGCTTCTTCTGAAAAGCCTCAGCCATTGTATGGAACACTTGCAACGAGCACACATACACCCCACAATTGATTAGGGTTGACACATAACTGTTTGGTTTCTCCACGTAATGGTTGACAGCCTTAGTGGAAGCGTCGCGGACCATGCATCCATAGTGGACCGCTTGCTGACGGGTCGCTTCTGTGCCCATTATTGTTACCTTACATGAAAAAAAGAAAATAGACTATAAGTAAAAATAAATATCCAAAAAGTATTTATTTTTAGGCTATGATAAGGCACTTATGAACGGTAACAAAATGACTACACCGGTTCCAAATACAACTTGAACTGAGAAGAATCCAGCAAAAAACTCAGCAAGTCCTTTTTTTTTAATGTGCACTCTAAGTAGTATTACAATTTTAAAAATATATAACCTAACTAACTTTGCTGAGCCATGTTAAAGATACAGCAAGTTTGGGCTTATTTCTAGTGTTCAAACTTTATAAACTGAGGTAGGAAGCATTTTAAGATATTATTTCGATCAAAGAGAAGCTCGACTGGAGACATACCTCCACCTTACAGAATACTGCAGCCAAATAACTTTATGTTGTTCTAGTGCGTTAGATTAGTAAGGTCGACAGAGCTCATTGGGGAGGGCGGAAGGGTTGGTAACGCATGAGTGATGCACCGCGTGTTCCCTCGTTTACAGACTCCATCGTATAAAAAAAACATGGCCCGCCTGATGGTAAGCAATTACCTTAGCCTATAGACGCTTTCAGCACCAGGGACCCAGTTCTCGCATTCTTCGAAATAACTTACGGTTCGAGTCCTACCTATTCGACTGCAAAGTTTAGAGTGGCGGAGTCAATTCGAATCAAAACTCGAGTAGACTTGTTTTCCTTCTTAATATGCCATCCTCGAAATGGCCAGAATAACGTATCGTGATTTACACTCGATAAAAGTTCGAATACGTACTTTTTTCGATACAACGATCAATTTCGAGTGGATGGGAATTGGCTCCCAGGGGTATCACTCGCGTATTGCCAACCCTGCGTAAAATCTCTTTACATCCTTCTTAAAGTTAAACTGACTAACCAAGAGACAAGAGTACTTTGTAAGACCAATAGTCAGAGGTCAATAATAAGTCTTTTTTTATTGTCCTTTTAGTAAACCTTATGCAAAGTAAATTCAATTCAAATTCAAAAAGTATTTATTAAATTTAGGCCCTGATAAGGCACTTTTGAATGTTATAAAATTTTGTCATACCAGTGCATTAGGCCGTTCCTCGTGGAACTGCCATAACTCCTTCAAGGGGAAGTCAGCGCACACATCACCATTGAGCAGGAAGAACGATGATCGGTTACCAGCTCGGATCTGGTCCCTGAAGTGATAGAGACCACCACCTGTGCCCAGCGGAGTGAACTCTTGGAGGTACCTGTTATAGTATGATAGGGGTCATTTTCTTGATTTGAGCTCATGTATTCTATTGGATAGTGAGTGAACATAATTGAAAACAGTTTTACAAAAAACTTATACCAACTTCAAAGTACACTAAAAAGTAATCAAATCCTGACCCGATGACAATGGGGCCAAACGGGAAGTAAAAAAATGAAAATAATCTTCCAAATCGGTTAATAAATGATGGGAGTTTTAGAACTCCGTCATTAACAAACAAAAAGAAATAACACAACTAAATTCAGAACCTCCACCTTTTTTTGAAGTCGGTTAAAATAGAATCATAGATAAATTTTTTTGGCCTTTGTTTTGTACATAAGTAACGGACATAGGCATACACAAAAGCCAATTTTTTTGTTTTCATTCTTGATTTAATATATGTTTTTACTAACTAGAGCATTGAATGTCATTGAATTAATAGCCAACACGACAATACATAAGAATGTACACATAAGAATGTAATGCATGAAACAAACATAAAATGGCAATAATATCACATTATAGACAAGGAGGTCACGACCAATTTGGTAATGATTAGCTGAATCTGGGTTATATCCCGTTTGTTAGAAAAATCCAATGTCACTTGGAGTTTGGTCAATATAACATAGCCATAATTATGTTAGTAAATAAATAATTTGGGATATTTCTTCGCGCATGCCAATCCATGTGACTGACCCCAAACTATGCTGAGCTTGTACTATGGAAACCAGATAACTGTACTACACTTCTTTCAACATAAGCGAACATAGATTATTACAACCACATAACAGCAATGTATGTAATGTACAGAAATATGCACACAAAAATTGACCATATGGTGTGAAAGGCAAGGTATCTATCCCTACCCCACCCAGACCACAGGGGCCAATACAGTATTATGTATGCAGAATTTTTGTAATTTTAACTCAGCTCCCCTCCCTCCCCCTTGTCAGCAAAAATCTTACTCCCTCCTATGCTTAGATTTTTATATTTTTTTTAATCTGTCCAAGGTTCTTTCTTGTGAATCATGAGCAGCAGTTATCAAGTCTGATATAGTGATATCTGAATCAGATGCAAAATTTTGCTAAAAAATCAAAACACAAACACACAAACTTTTACATATAACAATAGTAGGAAGTAGACCTGATAATAACATGATATTCCTTTTGCATATCATTAACAAATTGTGTCATGTGCGTAGTAGTGTAGGAGCCAATTATCAGGATCTCATTGCATTCCTCCAGTTTGGCGCATGCTTCTATGTGGTGCTGGATGAGTGGCAATCCAGCAATTGGGAACAGTGGCTTTGGAATGTCCAGGGAGAGCGGACGGAAACGGGTTCCTGAAAGTATAATTTTTATGTCAGTTTTATTGATTTCAAATTGAACAGAAACATTTGAGTATTTCGATTCAGTCACTCAAAACTCATAGACTAGGGACTGATTGCAGATAGTATGAAAATAGAATTCAAAGATGCAATAGAATTATTAACAATGTTTGTATTTTGGGGCTGTTATCTCATCACTTCCCTTTGAATACAGATGAATAAAATCAGGTTATCTGTGTACCTCCTGTGTGTAACTTTATACATTCCGACTGGGTACTAACATCACTAGCTTTGAGTCAGTTTCCATTGTGAATAGTCCATTAATTGCGAATTTATAAATTATAAAATCTCATTTAAAGTAATTAAAACCTCTGTCATCTCTATATATAAAAATGAATCCCTATTTCCCTAGGTTACGCCATAACATGAGACAACTTTACCAATATTATTTTACCGAGTTTTTTTTTTTATGTTTTATAATGCTCTGGAGAAGGTTCTTTCACTTGCATCTCCCTGGACAAGTGACAACTGTATGAATATCTCGTGTGACTTTCTTATCATTCTTTTCATTAGGTGTATTCTGAACTAGTTGTGGAGTCAAATGTAGCATTCATAAGTGTCTTATCAGGGATTAAATTGAATAAATGAGTTTGATCTAGACTGAGATAATGCCTTATCTTTATCTAGGAGACACATTTCACATTATTTGTATCCACATAAAAAAAAATACCATGTAATAGGTCTGTGTTAGACCACAATCTCACCATGGTAATTGATGATGTCACCGAAGGTAGTAAGCACACAAAGCCTAGAAAGAACTGGTTCTATAGTGCAGGTGTCGTAATACACCGATAGGTGCTTGCCAAATGATTTTCAGCTTGAGGGTGGTAGCCAGCCAGACGGGTACTACAATGTACCCTTCCACCTATGGTTTCCTTCATCGAAACCTCAAGCTCATTGTAGGATTCGAACCCGGGACCTGCGTCTCAGTATCCGATGTCACTACCAGCGAGCTATCATAGCCATGAAATCTTGAAATACACACACACACATACATAGTATGTAGTAAACCAGTTATTTGGTTTCCATAGTACAAATACTCTCCTTAGTTTAGAATCGGATAGCAGTGAAGAATTTCCCAAAAAATCAATAAAGATTTTTATGAAAGTTTCATTAGGAAATTCAAAACCTCAAAGCTACTTTAATATTTCGTAATTTTATATTACATTTGTAATTGGCCGTGTAAATTATGTACAAACAGTGATAAATCCACGTATTTATGTTTTTTGTCACTGAATACCGGTGATGATTATAACGATGAGAATACAGACCTTTCTGCGGACCTCCGATGAGAATAACAGCTTTCACCATTTCGAGAATATGTATTGCACTTTACTTATTGATAAAACAACTCTCAGAAGATTTTTTTTACAGTTTTATAATATCAAACAACACAAAACTAAACACTGCTTCAAATAAACACGTCAGTCATGACTGTCTGTCACTGTCATGCCAGCCAACAAACGTCATATCAAAGGGTACATTCCGAAATGGATAATATCGATCACAGCGATCACAGCAATAATTTGCGTACCGAATTAGATATCACGCTTATGACAGCTGAGAACTATCAACAATTCGGAACGCCCGTTATCGCGCTCACAGTATTCAAAACAGAATATTTGAGAATTTAATTAAAATCTGAATTATCAATGCACTAGGACTCCTTATATCTTTTATAAGTTAACTTGCAAAAAGGAATATCTGCATTTTTTATTATTTTTCTCTCATAAAATCATAAAAAGTATCTTTGCCAAACAGAAAACCAAGAATCTTATTAGATTTTTGCGTCACTTTTGACAGCGCTCACGGTGATATCAGTTTAGGGCATGGTCGGTGTGAGCGCAAGATGGCGGATGTCATGACGTCATCTATGACGTTTCACGGGACATCGTGAAATGTCATTATTCAATTCGGTACGGGTTTAAGCACGCTCAAATCGATTACAGCGATTACAGCGGTAATTCGGAATGCAGCCAAAAGTGACGGCAAAAATCTAATAAGATTCTTGGTTTTCTATTTGGCAAAGATACTTTTTATGATTTTATGAGAGAAAAATAATAAAAAAAGCAGATATTCCTTTTTGCAAGTCAACTTATAAAAGATATAAGGAGTCCTAGTGCACTGATAATTCAGATTTTAATTAAATTCTCAAATGTTCTGTTTTGAATACTGTGAGCGCGATAACGGGCGTTCCGAATTGTTGATAGTTCTCAGCTGTCATAAGCGTGATATCTAATTCGGTACGCAAATTATTGCTGTGATCGCTGTGATCGATATTATCCATTTCGGAATGTACCCAAAATCAAACTAGTGTAGTAATACTAATAGTAATAATACAACTCGACTCCACGTTTACTCGAATGACAAATATATCGACTTGTGTTTTAGAGTACGATTCTGTAAAGAACTAAAGACTGAGTCAAACTTATTGGCGGCTGTGATATTAAGAGCACTCAAGTCGCCATACTTTTCATACAAAACCTCTGTACTTATTATGGCGTTGTTAAACATTTTTCGTTAGATGTTTTGAACAAATTAGTATCTTGTGCACTATATCTAGCCGTGTATCTAGGCGAAATTAAAAAAAAGTGTGAAACAAATTCAGTAAAAGCCTCCGAAAAACAGCGTTTTTGCTCAAATTTTACCTGAACTTTGGCCATATCTAATGTACCTATAAATTTTAAAAGTAAAGAAAACATTTACTCTTAGTTGACCAGGCTTGCAAATGTATTGGAGATTCTAAATAACTAACTTTTTTTTCACAAACTTGTAAGATTTTTTCACAAGAAGTACACGCCTGGAACAAGTTGATGATATGCGAAATCATGAATGACGACCTAGCGAAGCGGCCGCGAGTGATCAGCGAAATTTGCCGACTGATAATCGACGGCTCTGATGCTGTCTCTCTTTTTTCGCAGTCAAACATTACGTTGGATGAAACAACAAGCTTTTAGACTATGCTTGCGTTGAAGTTGCGCCGGCCACAGAGGGCCGCCTTAAGCGCGGAACGCTGCGCAGTAGCGGAAACGAAGATATGCGGTACATTCGATTCGAAATGACTGTACCTGCGCAAAGCCGGCTCTCAGCGGACTTTACAGCCGCCATTAGGTTTGGTTCGGATTCTACTTTACACCCTTCTTTATTAACAAAAATGCAGAAGGAAGTTACATTTGGCCCATTAGGCCACTCGGTTGCTGTAATGTCGCACAATTTAACTTTTTTATTGTGTCTTATTTAATTTAGTATCTTTCTTTTTTTTCTGAGATATTACTTTTACGAGACCTGAATATATTCGTACAAAATATACAAATACGATTATTACCGTAGTCTGGTAATGCTGAATTATCAACTGTTACGTATAACGTTTTTTTTTTTGTTATTACTGCTTCATGGCAATCTGTTTTTGAACAATAAGCTACTCTTTCGTTCGATAAAATTTTCTTGGAATAGTCTGGGTTCAAGAGAGATTATGTCCAGCGACTAAACTCTCACTCTTGGTTGTCCAGATAGGTTTTATTTTTAATCATTTTGCATACCTACTCATTTTGCTGTTATTATTCAGTTGAGAATTACTTAAGTCCAACCAGCCAAAACTGCTTCTCATTTTTATGTCTTAATTGCTTTCTTTTTGAACAGATATGTTTTCGCCAGGTAAGCCTTCTGTCTAGATGCATGCCCAAGTATTTCGCATTGTCTGCTTGGGGGATCTGCTTCTTATTCATTTTTACTGGAGGATATGTCTGTTTCCTTAAAGTATAGGTAATATGAGTAGATTTGCTCTGATTTGCCTTGATTCGCCAAGATTTATCAATTTTTTTACTGCAGTAATGTGTTTAAAGGTAAGTTGACGCAATGACTGTATTATCATGGACCGATAAAAGGGCCGTGTCATCGGCATAGGTTGCTGTTATAGTGTTGTCATTTAAAGGCAAATCTGAGATGAAAATCAGGTAAAGCGTCGGACCCAGTATGCTTACTTGCAGTGTGCTAGCCCTTACTTCAAAGTAAGGGCTAGCACGCACGGGTGACTTTTGTCAACGTGACAATAAAGTTTCTGTCTCTCTCTGATCAAGTCTTCAAAGTGGGGTGCACTCACGATGGGTGACAATCACGAAACTTTATTGAAATGCCACTTGCATTCATTCATTTGTCGATTTGTATTTCGAGGAGGCGGTCATAATTTGCGAACTCATGAAACGAAGAAAATATTGTAAAAAGGAATAGGTACCGGGTTCATCCCTTTTGGAGAGACAGGCTAATAAGTGGGAAATTCACTATGTTTTTAAGCGCCATTTCATTACGGGCCATTGACGGGCCAGTTGGCGCGATTCCACATAGCACGCTGCAGGTCGTGGGTTCGATTCCCACACAGGACATGCATTTGTGTGCACAAACAAAAAATAGTTTATGTATTATATCAGTTATCTGGTTTCTATAGTACAAGCTCTGCTTAGTTTGGGATCAAATGACCGTGTGTGAGGAATGACCCAGGATATTTATTTATTTTTCACGGACGCTCAGGCTGTGGAATGAGCTCTCCGCCTTTAAAAGGATGTGTAGAATTTTTTTGCAGGGTCAAAATCGAGCGAGTAATACCCGTGATGTTGCAAGCAAATTTAAAATATTATATCATGAAAAACAATAATTATTATAATTTATTTTCTTAATAAATTATGTTTGTTGATTTCAACACACTTTCATTCACCACAGAAATATTCACTGCACTGCACTAAAATGGAGGCGAATCTTCCTTTTTTATTGGGTCCAAGTATTAAAATTAAAATCGAAAAAAGTCGAATAACCGGTTTTGGTGTTATTGTAATATGTAAATCGGTTTATTTTTCGTCGAAACCGGACCGAGTAACCGGTTTTACGATTTTGGTGAAACCGGTTTGCATTCCCTTATAAGCACATCGTTATCAATATTTCCTCATGCACAGTCACGTTTTATGAAGACGTTGACATGCTACGATATCTAAATAAACAATATATTTAAATGAGACTTTTCAAAGACCCGACACACAGACTGCCCCGTATTTGGGGTACAATGTGACATACTATGGGGCACTCTGCGACGGACTACTAATTCTATAATCATATTATAAACTTCGGTATTTATTGCAAGTCTTCGTCAAAATATTTTTGGGAAAAAAGTTGATGTTTAGGCTTACTTTTGTATTTTTCAAGCACTGGTAAATAAAACGATTTCTATTTCTTCTACTCAAAGTCTACTTCTACTATTGCCATATTCGGTTCGAGAGGACAATAAAACTTACAAAAATAAACATTAATAAATTAACTTTTTTACAAAAAAAAAACCGCCTTCAAAGTACACTAAAAAGTATAAAAATAACTCTTATCTGACACTGTTTTGAAGTCAGCGAAATATTTTCTATTTTACTTTTTAGTGTACTTTGAAGGCGGGTTTTTTTTTTTGTTAAGAAGTTAATTTATTTTTGAATTTTTAGTGTTAGTGAATACATCTGCGTTTCAACGTTTTCGAGTGTACAGGCCTGATGTTTTGTTGTGTGATTGCGTAAACAATGCATATTTATGCGATAACAGCAATCGCGGCTGATTTGCTGTAATTTTTTTAAGAGTTCCGTTGTCTATCTCCGAAACTCATCATCAGATCTATATGAAATTTATATGGGACCATTTCGGAATATACCCCTTTCGAACAAAAAAAGAATTTTGCAAATCCGTCTATATATGACGGAGTTATGCCCGAACATACATAAAAAAAAAAAAATACAAACATCCGAATTGAGAACCTCCTCCTTTCCTTGAAGTCGGGTAAAAAAGGTTAGGTTTCGGTTTAAAGAATTTATTATCTCAAAAGAAATTACATTTCACTTATATGAGAAAGTACATAAAAATAATTATAAATTAAGATAAAGTTAGCAGTGTGCGTTCGTAAGTCTAGATTCAATGTATTAAGAATAAATAAGATAAGACTGGATGTGTATTACAGAATTCGAATCATTAAATAGTATTGTCTATAATATGGGTCTGTAGTCTGTAGTTTTCTTTTAAATATAAAAAAAATACATCAATATATATTATTATTATTATTAGGTATACCGGCAGTGTTTACGTGTAATTAATTAGTAATATGCGAGTATTAATACAGAAAAAACAGTAGGTAGTCGACTAAATCCATGTAGCAAGGCATTAAATAAACCCAATATTTAAAGAAAAAATACCTACAAAAAGCTTTTTAACCGACTTCTAAAAAAGGAGGAGGTTCTCAATTCGAATGTTTTTTTTTTATATTTGTTACCTCATAACTCCTTCATTTATTAACCGATTTGGAAAATTCTTTTTTTATTTGAAAGGGTACGCTTCTCGTTTGGTCCCATTGTCATCAGATCAGGATTTCATTACTTCTTAGTGTACTTTGAAGTCGGTTTAAGGTTTTTGTAAAACAGTCCAATTATTTCGTAATAAACTCACGATACGCGACGATAAAAATCCGAAACAAATATGGTTTTCTAATGGAGGCTGATAGGATTAGCAAAAAAACAAAGTATTGCCAGCGAAATTATAGAAAGAGACTGAGGTATTATTACTGCCACACTGTACCCCACGTCACAGGAAGCCCCAAGGGATGTTGCCTGGGTAAAAATACAATAATTCTAATTAGTCTGTCAGTTAGATTATCAAAACATATTGGACACGTATTTTTTGCTTTACAAAATCATTAACAATTGACGAAGATAAAGCGCGACTAAGTTCGGGAGTGGGGGCTCGTGACGTCACTTGTTCCTAAAAAGTGTACCACACCGTGACGTCACGCGGAACTTCAACAAACGATATCTTCGTATTTTTTTGTTTAATTGACAAAAGAAAAAATACGTGTCTAATATTTTTTGATAATGTAAATGACGGACTAATTAGTTTTTTTCAGGAAAGTAGCCTATTGAACCTAATAAAAAAAAATGCGGTGGAACCTCAAAAAGTCATCGTACTGTAAATACAACCATATATGAGATAATGTTTTATACCTTGTTTTTGTACGTTGATAGTTACCTTGACATTACTTTATAGAATTTGAAGAAGTCGCATGCTTCCAGTGGGCAGTCATTACTACAAAGTAATGACAGCTCACTGCATGTAAACACGTTGGGTATTAGAAATTAATCAAGCGATTTAATTATATTAATTAAATAAAAAAATTGAAAGTGTATAAAACTGCGTGATAAAAATGGGAGTATTTTGGCAAGTTACTAGCAGTGTTATATGTAAGTACTCATATATTTCTACTTTAACCGACTAACTAAAAAGTTTCTTTATTGATTTGTATAAGAACATCAATTAAATACCTACGATGGATTTAGCAGAATTTGCACCTATATGCTTTGGCTGCATTGTCAGCTCATATCTATGAATAGTGAATAGGTGGGCATTTTCTGTTTATATTTCTTTTCTCTGATAGGTGGGCATTTTCTGTTTATATTTCTTTTCTCTGTGGCTAGAGTGCTATGCATAGATAGATGTAATTAGGTACACTTTTTGTTATTTATTACTTACTCTAACCGAAATAATTATTTTTGTATGAGTTCGGGTGGATAATTAGGTTAGTAGATACCTATTTACATATTTGTTTGATACGTTAATTTAAAACAGAGATAAACAGCAAATAAATGAATTAATATTTACTTATTAGTCGTGTCTCAATATATTTATCTTACAATACATATTTAATAAGTACCTACTTACCTACCTAACTTAAAGTATAATAATCTTTCTATGCGTAATGTCTTCATAAACGTGCGTGTCTCATTATATACAGGTCGTTGTTTTGGTCAGCGACGAGCGACTCAGGGTCTATAATACAAATGATACTGGTGCTAAAAAAAATATTTAAAAAATACTTTAAATAATAAAAATAAAAAAAATAAAATTTTGAAAATCATGTAATAAGCTAAAATGTAAACATAATACTCAACGGGAGTACGAGGGAGTATAGGGGTGGGGCGATGGCGGCTTGCGCCTAGCTCTAGAATGTGCACGTGCCTAGTAACCATACTTTGCGGTAATTTTATTTCAAATTGAATAAGGTATTTCTCAACATATTTAGAGTATTTAATGGAATTAAATCCATTTTTGGGGAATATATATTTTGTACTACCGCTACTGGGTCGCTTGTCGCCGACCAAAACAACACCCTGTATATTATATTCTTTAATTCATGTGTGAACAGGTGCTTAGCGTTGATTATATTTAAATCTCCATGAGAGCTAAAATGAAATAAATGAAAATCAAAATAATTTTTCTTTAATAAATTAAATTATTAAAAGAAACAAAAACCCGACTGCGTTAAACGAAAATAACTGAAAAGATAAAAACAAGCTCTTTAATCTATAGAATTTTGAATATAACTTGAATTTTATAAGGTATTGCAGTCACACTCGAAAAACATAACCCTCCTTCCGGGTCAGTCGGGTAAAAATCCAAAATGTCCTGGAATCTTAATACAGGGTGTAAGGGACATCGCCGCACAAACGGATACCATGGGTCCAGGACATGATTCTGGACCCCCCCATGTTGGAATTTTTCGTCGGTTTTTCCCAAATTTTTAAAAAAAAAAATTGAGTTTTTTTTACTTTAGACTGTTCATAATCGTTATTCTTACCTAACCCAAAGAGATTTAAAATAAATAAGTTATTAATTCATTACTTTCACTAAAAGTAGCAATGTAAATAAAACTAGAAACGGTGTCTTATGGCGATATTCGCCTGCAGTCAGCGACATACTACGTAGGCACAACGTTATCGCGCGTTTAAATCGCGGTGTTCACGATACATTGCGCGCTCGAAAATGACAATTTCTATAACCGATCATTAGCGAGGTGAATGCCTTTCACAATTTGATTAGTGGCATTAGGTGTAGCCTTTTCGCGAAGTTTGCGTTACCATGCGAAATACACCCTGTATATAAAACTAGCTTTATAGCCCGCGACTTCGTCCGCGTAGATTATTTCTTTTTTCTAGATATGAATCGTTGTAACAATATAGAGCTTGTCTTATATAGGAATGTCCCAGGATATTTATTATTATTATTATAGAGCTTTTATCATGGCTTTTGTCCGCCACTACGTGTGATATTGACAAAAGTTCAGGTAGATTAAGAGCTCATATGCGAGGATGCCACATAAAACTGAAACAATCCTGCCCCAAATCAACTCAACACCAAAGATATTTAATAGTTTTCCACCAGAATATTTCAAAAAAGATTGTTCAAAATTTGTATTAAAAAATAAAATAAAATCACATTTTCTCAAAGCTGTTCAAAATTAAAATTCTTTTTTTTAACTATGTAAAATAGTAATAGTATAATAAGGTGTAGCAGTAAACTTTTTAAAATGTATGTATTACCATTGTAATTAATTGTAAGTATAAGTGAATGTGAGAGCTCACCTGCCAACAAACTGCTATGCAGTTTGTCAGATGTAACTATGTAATTATTTTGAAAAGTTTAACTAATAAACGTTTACATACATACATACAACTCTAGCAAATTTCAGAGTTTTTCCCTGTGACTACAAACCTTAATTAGGAACTGTTATCTTTTAAATTCAAACGAAACGTGATTTGGGATCAATGGTATACGCGGCAAGAAGACTGTTTCTCCTCTGGCAGAACCAGTAAATATTTTGACCTCAATAACATTGCGGCGGAGAGCTGTTACTTGTAGTCTAGTTGCACAGCACAATTTTGGAGGCCTTATCTCTCTTTCCCTCATGTCTGAGGATCGTGGTCAACATCGGGTTTGCTCCTAGACCGAATGATCTGCCTCTACTGGTTTCTGTCTTCTGGTTTCTGTAAAACTTGGAGGACGGTGAGTCTTTTACTTGATCGGTCCATCTTGTTGGTGAACGACCACGTAGTCGTTTTCCTTCCGTTTTCCCAACTATGATCGGATTTCCAAACTTTCATCGCCTTTGCGCACCATGTGGCCGAAATACGAAAAAATACGTTGGTGGCATATGGTGGACAATCGTGTTTTAATTTGGAGCTGCGATAGGATTGATGCATTGTTGCGTTTAGCGATCCAAGGTATTTCCAACATCCGTCTCCAGCACCACATCTTGAATGTATCAATCCTTTTTCTTTCTCGGGCCAGTATAGTCCACGCTTCCACTCCGTACATGAAAATGAGGAATACCAATGCTCGTATTAACCGGATTTTTGTTTTAATACCGATTCCACTCTTTTTCCTGATGTTGTTTAGGCGAGTCATTTCAATACGCCAATACCATAAGCCGAAATAATAAATTGTAAAATTTTCACTCCGAAATAAAGAACTTCATATACTAAATTTAATCCCCCTTTTCACTCCTTAAGTGTACAAATTCCAACAACACCGATATTCGTTGCGTTAGTTTATAACCATAAGCTTAAATAATAAATTTAGTGTACTTCCATACACAACATCATCCCCCTTTTCCTCCCTTCGGTGGTGGAATTATTACAAACGCTGAGATAACTATATATTCATTTTCAATCGTCAGCCTAAACACAGAATTTGAAGTTCCTAACTTCAAAACTGACGGACTTGCATACAAACTTTCATCCCTTAGTTTACCCTGTTAGGGGTGGAATTTCCAAAAATCCTTCCTTAGTGGATGCCTACACCGTAATAGTACATTTAGTGAAGTTTACTTTGAAATTGAAGGACTTGCATACACAACTTCATCCCCCTTTTCCTCCCTTCGGTGGTGGGATTATTACAAACGCTGAGATAACTATACATTAATTTTCAATCGTCAGACTAAACACAAAATTTGAAGATCCTAACTTCAAAACTGACGAACTTGCATACAAACTTTCATCCCTTATTTTACCCCCTTAGGGGAGGAATTTCTAAAAAATCTTCCTTAGTGGATGCCTACACCGTATAATAATACATTTAGTGAAGTTTACTTTGAAATTGAAGGACTTGCATACAGAACTTCATCCCCCTATTCCTCCCTTCGGTGGTGGAATTATTACAAACGCTGAGATAACTATATATTAATTTTCAATCGTCAGCCTAAACACAGAATTTGAAGTTCCTAACTTCAAAACTGACGGACTTGCATACAAACTTTCATCCCTGAGTTTACCCTGTTAGGGGTGGAATTTCCAAAAATCCTTCCTTAGTGGATGCCTACACCGTAATAGTACATTTAGTGAAGTTTACTTTGAAATTGAAGGACTTGCATACACAACTTCATCCCCCTTTTCCTCCCTTCGGTGGTGGGATTATTACAAACGCTGAGATAACTATACATTAATTTTCAATCGTCGGCTTAAACACAAAATTTGAAGATCCTAACTTCAAAACTGACGAACTTGCATACAAACTTTCATCCCTTATTTTACCCCCTTAGGGGAGGAATTTCTAAAAAATCTTCCTTAGTGGATGCCTACACCGTATAATAATACATTTAGTGAAGTTTACTTTGAAATTGAAGGACTTGCATACACAACTTCATCCCCCTATTCCTCCCTTCGGTGGTGGAATTATCACAAACGCTGAGATAACTATATATTAATTTTCAATCGTCAGCCTAAACACAAAATTTGAAGATCCTAACTTCAAAACTGACGGACTTGCATACAAACTGTCATCCCCTATTTTACCCCCTTAGGGGTGGAATTTCCAAAAATCCTTCCTTAGTGGATGCCTACACCATATAATTATACATTTTGTGAAGTTTAATTTGAAATTGAAGGACTTGCATACCCAACTTCATCCCCCTTTTCCTCCCTTCGGTGGTGGAATTATCACAAACGCTGAGATAACTACACATTAATTTTCAATCGTCAGCCTAAACACAAAATTTGAAGATCCTAACTTCAAAACTGACGGACTTGCATACAAACTGTCATCCCCTATTTTACCCTCTTAGGGGTAGAATTTCCAAAAATCCTTCCTTAGTAGATGCCTCCACTATATAAGGTATCTTTGTGCAAAATTTCAAATCTTTAGGTCCAGCGGTTTGGGCTGTGGGCTGATATCATCTTAATATATAAAATGATAAACTGATTGTTGATATATCAGCCCACAGCCCAAACCGCTGGACCTAGAGATTTGAAATTTTGCACAAAGATACCTTATATAGTGGAGGCATCTACTAATTCCACCACCGAAGGGAGGAAAAGGGGAATGAAGTTGTGTATGCAAGTCCTTCAATTTCAAAGTAAACTTCACTAAATGTATTATTATACGGTGTAGGCATCCACTAAGGAAGGATTTTTGGAAATTCCACCCCTAAGAGGGTAAAATAGGGGATGCCAGTTTGTATGCAAGTCCGTCAGTTTTGAAGTTAGGATCTTCAAATTTTATGTTTAGGCTGACGATTGAAAATTAATATATAGATATCACAGCGTTTGTGATAATTCCTCCACCGAAGGGAGGAAAAGGGGGATGAAGTTGTGTATGCAAGTCCTTCAATTTCAAAGTAAACTTCACTAAATGTATTATTATACGGTGTAGGCATCCATTAAGGAAGGATTTTTGGAAACTCCACCCCTAACAGTGTAAAATAAGGGATGAAACTTTGTATGCAAGTCCGTCAGTTTTGAAATTAGGATCTTTAAATTTTGTGTTTAGGCTGACGATTGAAAATTAATATATAGTTATCTCAGCGTTTGTGATTATTCCACCACCGAAGGGAAGAAAATGGGGATGAAGTTGTGTATGCAAGTCCTTCAATTTCAAAGTAAACTTCACTAAATTTAATATTATACAGTGTAGGTATTCATTAAGAAAGGATTTTTAGAAATTCCACTCCTAGGGGGGTAAAATAGGGGATGAAAGTTTGTATGAAAGTTCGTCAGTTTTCAAGTTAGGATCTTCAAATTTAGTATTTAGGCTAACGATTGAAAATTAATTTATACATGTTTCAGCTTTTTTGACAATTCCACCCCCGATAGGGTGAAAAGGTATGGGATGTATGTAAGTCATTCAGTTTCAAAGTAAACGTCACTTAATATATTATTACACAGTGTAGGTAACCACTAAGGATTTTTGGATATTCCATCCTTAAGGGGGTAAAATAGGGATGCAAGTTTATATGAAAGTCCATCAGTTTCGAAGCTAGGACCTTCAAATTTTGTGTTTAGGTTGATGATTGAAAATTAATTTTTATGTGCCTCAGTGTTTTTGATAATTCCGATCCCGAAAGGGTAAAAAGGGGGATGAATTTGTGTATGGAAGTACACTAAATTTATTATTTAAGCTTATGGTTATAAACTAACGTAACGAATATCGGTGTTGTTGGAATTTGAACCCTTAAGGAGTGAAAA
Organism: Polyploca ridens; assembly: GCA_951394255.1. NCBI lineage: Eukaryota > Metazoa > Arthropoda > Insecta > Lepidoptera > Drepanidae > Polyploca > Polyploca ridens. The sequence continues at coordinate 4,915,193 of OX596265.1, read as the reverse complement.
GCTGATGAAAAGCATGGCTGAGCACTAGACCTTTTTGTCTCTGCTTTTATTTATTACTTTTTACTTTTGTTTTATGATGTTATTTTTAAGTTGGAGACAAATAAACGTTCATTTATTTATTATTTATTTAAAAGGGGGATTAAATTTAGTATATGAAGTTCTTTATTTTCGGAATAAAAATTTCAAAATTTATTATTTCGGCTTATGGTATTGGCGTATTGAAATGATTCGCCTCAAAAACATCAGGAAAAAGAGAGGAATCGGTGTCATAACAAAGATCCGGTTAATACGAGCATTGGTATTCCTCATTTTCATGTATGGAGTGGAAGCGTGGACTATACTGGCCCGAGAAAGAAAAAGGATTATTGCATTCGAGATGTGGTGCTGGAGACGGATGTTGGAAATACCTTGGACCGCTAAACGCAATAATGCATCAATCCTATCGCAGATCCAAATTTATTTATTTAAATAAATTAAAACACGATTGTCCACCATATGCCACCAACGTATTTTTTCGTATTTCGGCCACATGGTGCGCAAAGGGGATGAAAGTTTGGAAATCTGATCATAGTTGGGAACACGGAAGGAAAACGACTACGTGGTCGTTCACCAACAAGATGGTCCGATCAAGTAAAAGACTCATCGTCCTCCAAGTTTTACAGAAACCAGAAGACAGAAACCAGTGGAGGCAGATCATTCGCTCTAGAAGCAAACCCGATGTTGACCACGATCCTCAGACATGAGGGAAAGAGAGATAAGGCCTCCAAAATTGAAATAGAAATATATTAAATAGAAATCTATTGTTATTTTTTAACCGCAAGTCAAGAAATTCTTGAAAGCAAGAGCGTATTACATTGAATTAATTATAATGTTTGGAAGTTAGCTTGACTTGATTGATGCTTGATTGTATAAAAGCCAATCTCTCTGTGAAGCCAATAGATTACCTACCTTCTCTCTCTTCTTCTCAGTTTAAGGTTCTCGAGTTCCGAACCGGTGGTAACTTCAGTAAATTTGACCTTCATAAGTGCCCTTCTGGGGCCTAAATTGAATAAATGGCTTTGACTTTGACTTTGACTTTGAAGGCCTAGTTCCTACTAGTGATACCTTCAGTAGCGTTGACCTTCATAAGTGACCTACTAGCTAAAGTCGGCGAAATCTAATAGGCCCGTTTTGACAGCGCATATAGAAAAATGTGTCAAAAAGAGACAAACATAGTGCGACAAGAAGAGACATCCTCTCGTCAAAACGGGCCTCTTAGATTTCGACAAATCTATACGGAAAATGGAATTTCGACCACTTTTTAGCACACTACACTCAACAAGATGATACCAGACAAAATAATAGATGAATCTTTTAAAATATAAAGCTTATTAACTTCATAATAAAGGTTTAAATCTTATTTCCAGTATGCTACCTCTGTGCAATAATCGGTATGATCAATGTATTTCCATCATCGACGTTAAGCCTCTTCAAGTCTGCGAACACAACTCTTCAAAGGCCAATGGAAGGGGCTGAAGTATCGTTGTTTGGCAGCTTATCATGCATGGGCTCATTAATTGCCATACCATTCGGAGGATTCTTATTAGAAAAAGTGGGAAGGAAGAAGACTGTGATTTTAATTTCGCTTACTTATGTGGTAGGTTATGTTATTTTTTTATTCTTTGTCGCGTCTAGACTGATGCAATGCAACATGCAATGAAACTCTACATGACTAGAGTGTACCATAAGTCTCTATGGTGTGTACGTTGCGTCAGTGTGGACTGTGGTGTGGACACATCGTGCGCAAAACCCGCGCATCAACTAAAATAGCGCCTTCCTAATAGGTCACTTTTGACAGCTATATACATCCATGTGTCAAAAAAAAAAACAAACGTAGTGGGCAAGGAGCCTCTCAAATATTACTTCTTAGCATGGCCATAGATTAAGACAATTATGTCAGAGCTTATAAATATTATATGTCTGTGTGTCAGAGTGAGAATTTGTTCTCTTTCTAACAAAAATTGTCAGTGCTTCATAAGTACCTTATTCATGAAATATTCATTCAATGCTCTAGGCCAGGGGTCGGCAACCGGCGGCTCGCGAGCCGCATGCGGCTCTTTCGATGTAAAGTTGCGGCTCTTCAGATCCGTACGCATAAAATAATTATTTTATCAAAACCCTTTAAAATCATGCAATCGATCCATTTGGAGTGCTGACGATCTTCGAGTTGACATATTGGTGCGCGCAAGCGTTTTCTTGCATGAATACAATAGTAAAAAACAGTATTATAACAGCCACAAAAAAATGTGTCTTTTTTTTTAAAAATTAAGTTTTTTTTAATTGTAAGTTTTGCCTCTTCCGTCTCAAAAGGTTGCCGACCCCTGCTCTAGGCTCTTGACATTATTATTTTATATTGAGAGAAGATACCTCCAACGATATAATTATACCATGCCTCCAACCATGATCCAATGCCTCCAACAAAGATTTTCATATAGGCATCGTGCCTCTACCGCCTCCAACTAAATAGACCTATTGGAAAAGTCAAATAAGACTCAAATGTCACTTAAAGTTTATTGTTTATTGAAGAAACCTTCCTCAGGTGCTACTTATCAGTTGTTGTATTGATACCTCTTCACCAGTGTAAAAAGTCAATATCTCGAACCCAGCTACGTTCTTTTTTAACAATAAAATTCTTGGAAGACAGTCTTTACTTTCATTACCTACCTACCATTACATCGAATGTTCCGGCTCTAGGCTGATAGCCAAAGCTTACGTCATGACAAACGCCCCTGCATCGGTGAAAGCAATACTTTGTAATAGGTGATAAGCAACAGCAATGCATTTATCACTTGTGTGGCCAAATCATCACTTACCATAGTAAACACAAACTATAGGTAAAAAAATCCCCTTCACAGATAGCATTAACAATGATAGCAACAACCCACTACGTGGAGGTGATCCTAACAGCGATGTTCGTCGCTGGAATGGGAGGCTCAATATTCCTAGCAACAGCCGTCTACATCACTGATATATGCCAGGACTCTATCCGGGGAACGCTGACTGTTGGCCCAAACTTATTCTACACCGCTGGAGTCCTAATCTCTTACTTCCTTGGAGGAGCTCTGCCGTACAATTATATGATATACGTGTGCCTGTCTCTTGCCGTACTTGGAGTACTGATGCTGATGATTTTGAAGGAATCACCTGCGTATTTGATGATGAAGGGGTTTGAAGAGGTGAGTATACTGTATGTAATTTTCTTGACTTATCTTTTCTCTCCTACTCTTTTTTCTGTAATTATAGAACTACCATATATTTGTTAATTTACTAGGTGCCCATAGCAAGACAAGAGCTTCGAACTTGTGTTAGAGCTGAGAGATGAGGAAAGCAGCTAATTTAATTTCTATTACAGGATGCAGCAACATCTATTGCTTTCTACAGAGGCAAAAATAGTGGCTCCAAAGAAGTTATGGAGGAGATTGAGAAAATAAGACGCACACTCAATCCTATCTTGTATGGTTAGTTTATAACTATAATAATATTATCTAGTAGTCTTGAAAAAATATAAATTAAATATTTTTTTCAGATAGTCCAAATATAACACCCGAAGTAGAAAAACTGAACCCAGAGTCAAAACCTAGGATGAAATTGACCACATGGCAAATATTTAGTGAGTTTTCATGTTGGAATAATAATATTTATATTTGTATAATATCCAGAATAAATATAACATATAACTAATTATTTTTTTTCCAGAAAAATCTTCATCAACACGCAAAGGATTGTTCTTAGCAATGACATTGAAATTCTCGTATGTTTTCCAAGGGTTTTTAGCAGTGCAAGTATACGCAGTACCTGTGTTTGAAAAAGCGGTCCCGCGTGAGGTCTTATCCGCTAACTTGTGTAGCATGTTGATGGCGGCTGTGGCCCTCCTGAGCGGTATTATCGCTGCCTACTTAACTGATACAATTGGGAGACGAGTAAGGTTCTTGCGTTTTATATTGCCCTGGTACATTGTAAATTAATGGTAGGGAAGAAGTATTATGAATAAAATATATTAATTATATCATAAGTGCCTTATCAGGGCCTAAATGGAATAAATACTTTTTGATTTGATTTGATAATAACCAAAGAAAATTTTACATCGTGGTAGGCACTCTATTTATATTTTGGATAGGTTTGCCGCGTACCACTTTCGGCCAAATCATTGCTGATCATGAGGGGGTAGTTGTCAAACACAAGCCAATACATATAATATAGTTTAAGACCATATTTTTTCTCGATAAATTCTAGCGTATACAAAGTAACTTCATCCTATAAATATGCCTATTTTCCCGGGAAACATGATATTGGAATTACGTATGTTTGTAACATTTTCTAGCTCAATAAATGCTACTGATTTTCATTACAGAATCTCATGATCTACTCATCGATCACAACAGGCTTATGCTGTGTTGTATTAGGGTCACAGATACAACTTAACTGGGGCCCAAACTGGTTAACAGCTGTTTTTGTCTACCTCTACACAGCTTTATTCACATTTGGCACTGGCACCGTGCCCTTTGTCATCCTTGCTGAAGTGTTTTTGCCGGAGGTTGGTTCTTGTTAATTTATGCATGCCTGGTACTTTGTGTATTATAATCAGTAAAATGTTTCGCGTTCGGTAACGTGCAAACAAATTATTGTTTTAGAAATTTTGTTAGAATCTAATTTAGTGTTTACTATATTTTCTAAATTGTACAGTTCAGTCCGTTTATCATAGAATTTATAAACATGTATTAGGTACTATAGGATTTCTTCTAATAGCATAACTATTTCAAGTTTCAATTTGGTATTTTAGGGTTCCAGCGCTATATTTCAGCAACCACTGATGCTATTGATTTAGAATAGTTATACATATTGCTGGCCCACACATATTGCATACTAGCTTTTGCCCGCGGCTTCGCCCGCGTGGCCTACAGGAAAAAAATTACATATTTTTCTTCAAAAACACATTATAAGCGCTCTCACTCCCTCTCAATTGAATATACACACTAACATTATCCCAAACAAAGAAATAATGACGAAGTTCTCCGTAAAACTAAACTAATCTCTGGGATGAGAGTACTCGAAGCGTGTGTGAAAAGACCTAAATAGGAGACAGCCAGAAGTGTATAATAAATAATTTATATTGTTTACAACGAAGCGCCTGTCAAATTCCGATGACAATACAATATTATGGTGACCGCGAGCTGAACTGATGATGGAGACGGAAGGTAGATAAAGTATCTTCTCAGTGACTAACAGTAGATTGATGATGTCTGGACTCATTTTAATCCGCTTACAGTACCAATTACGTATTTTAACCGACTTCAAAAATAGAAGGAGGTACTCAATTCGGTTTTTTTTTAATGTTTGTTACCTCGTAACTCCGTCAGAAAAAAAAACGTGAAGGTTAATCGAATTCACGTCGTATCCCGCCATTTTGGTTAGATATTAGAATTGCAGAAATTTATTACTTTGTTGTTTACAAAAATAATTGGACTGTTTTACAAAAAACTTAAACGACTTCAAATTACACTAAGAAGTAATCAAATCCTGATCTGATGACAATGGGACCAAACGGGAAGTGTACCCTTTCAAATAAAAAAAAGAATTTTCCAAATCGGTTAATAAATGACGGAGTTATGAGGTCACAAACATAAAAAAAAAAAATACGTTCGTCCAATCAATTCCATTCCGTCCTGTCAATTACATTCATCAAACTTTCATCCCTTATTTTAAGGGTGGAATTTCAAAAAATTCTTTCTTAGTGGATTCCTACTCTTTACAAAGAATACATCCTCCAAATTTCATGTCTATAGGACCAGCGGTTTAGGCTGTGCTTTGATATATCAGTCAGTCAGTCAGGACTTGGAATTTTATATTCTGATGATTACTATTATTAGCTTTTTTTTCAAACTTTTTTTTTATTTACAAAATAAAGTATAATATGCAATCATAAAAACGTATGAAAAAACCAAAAACTCACGTGTGCAATAATATGTTTCTCAGAAAATTCAGCCCCCGTTTCACCCTCTTAGGGGTGGAATTTCGAAAAACCCTTTCATATTTGATACGTACACTTCACAAAGAACACACCCTCCAAATTTCATGTCTCTAAGACCAACGGTTTAAGCTGTGCATTGATATATCAATCAGTGAGTTCCCATACACAACTTCATCCTGCTTTTCATCCCTTCGAGGGTGGAATTATTAAAAACGCTGAGACACGTATCAATTAATTTTTAATCTTCAGCCTTAACACAAAATTTGAAGATCCTAACATCGAAACTGACGGACTTTCATACAAACTTTCATCCCCTATTTTACCCCCTTAGGGGTGGAATTTCGGAAAATCCTTTCTTAGTGGATACCTACTCTTCACAAAGAATATACTCTCCAAATTTCATGTCTCTAGGACCAGCGGTTTAGGCTGTGCGTTGATATATCAGTCAATCAGTCAGTCAGTCAGTCAGGACTTTGAATTTTATATTTATAGATGATTACTATTATTAGCTTTTTTTTCAAACTTTTTTTTTATTTACAAAATAAAGTATAATATGCAATCATAAAAACGTATGAAAAAACCAAAAACTCACGTGTGCAATAATATGTTTCTCAGAAAATTCAGCCCCCGTTTCACCCTCTTAGGGGTGGAATTTCGAAAAACCCTTTCATATTTGATACGTACACTTCACAAAGAACACACCCTCCAAATTTCATGTCTCTAAGACCAACGGTTTAAGCTGTGCATTGATATATCAATCAGTGAGTTCCCATACACAACTTCATCCTGCTTTTCATCCCTTCGAGGGTGGAATTATTAAAAACGCTGAGACACGTATCAATTAATTTTTAATCTTCAGCCTTAACACAAAATTTGAAGATCCTAACATCGAAACTGACGGACTTTCATACAAACTTTCATCCCCTATTTTACCCCCTTAGGGGTGGAATTTCGGAAAATCCTTTCTTAGTGGATACCTACTCTTCACAAAGAATATACTCTCCAAATTTCATGTCTCTAGGACCAGCGGTTTAGGCTGTGCGTTGATATATCAGTCAATCAGTCAGTCAGTCAGTCAGGACTTTGAATTTTATATTTATAGATTTTACCCCCTTAGGGGTGGAATTTCGGAAAATCCTTTCTTAGTGGATACCTACTCTTCACAAAGAATATACTCTCCAAATTTCATGTCTCTAGGACCTGCGGTTTAGGCTGTGCGTTGATATATCAGTCAATCAGTCAGTCAGTCAGTCAGGACTTTGAATTTTATATTTATAGATGAAATTTTTTAATAAATATTTTTATTTTCTTTACGAAAGGGGGCCGGAATGGAGGACCGAAATTTCAAAGTAGGGCTACAAGTTTAAATGGGGTATCATATGAAAGAGCTTCATTTGTTCATTCCAAATCAGGTTTTAATTTCCTTTTATGTTGCGTAGTTTTTGACTTATGATGAAAAATTACGAAAAAAAAAAATACTATCGCTTCGTAGTTCCTACGCAAAGTAAAAAATCTTAAATAATTACAGTAAATAGACATTGAAATATATATTACAGGAAAAATAGAACAATGTGCCTAACTAGCACAGTTAATATATAATAATAATAGATAAGTTAGTGGCTGTAGGGGATGCGACCCTTGTGGTAGATACGACTGCTTAATAATAGACTTTCTGTAACACTTCAATAAATGTTTATTTCGTCTAATATTTCTAATATAATGCTAGATGGAGAAGCTAAATGAATGCGACCGCGTTGCTGACCAGAAAAGTACGCACTGAAGTAAATGCACACTTGGTGCGACCTCGCTATATTATTTGTTGGCTCAGCAACACGGTGTTCTATAGAATTGCATCGAACAGTGGCTTTTTTATATTGCTCGTCACTGTATATTCAAAGATCAAACAAAATAGTTTTAATTTCAGGTAAAAAGCTTCATGGTGATGATAGGAATAGAATGGACTTGGATTTGCAACTTCGTACTTCTATTCATCTACAATCCTCTGGAAACCCTCATTGGCCTTGGAGCAGTATTCTACATGTTCTCAGCCGTGTGTTTCTGCACTTGTATATTCTGTTTCTTGTATATGCCAGAAACTAAAGGGCTACCCGTCGACGTCATTCAATTGCAGCTAACGAATAAAATACGGCGCAAGTTTTGGTAAAAGGTAAATAGGGGATCCGGTCAAATCTATGCGGCAGAGGCATTGAAAGTTGGATTTCTCGGAACCGTGCCACCGAGCGCGGATTTAAACGCATTTAAACGTACCTGGCGTACCTACATAGGACTTACAAATAAAAAATAATTTCGTTAATACCTCACGAACAGTTTGTTTTATTCTATTTCAACATCGACCCGCCTAGGCTTAGGTATTGGAAAAGCCTTTACTTAAATATGTGTACTCTCCACAGAGATCGAGTACTCTCATAAATAAAGCTGGTAGCCTAGTATGGTAGGGTCCTTATTCTGAGGGCCTTCCTTGGTATTATTTAGAAAACTTATTACGTATGTGCCGTCTTTTTAAAAGTTTGACATTCGGAGTCCTAACTTAATATACTAGCCAGAAGGTAGACAACTGTTTGGCTGAAGTCTAGCAGTAAACCATTGGACTGGTTCTAATACTTTTTAAAATTTCGGGCTGCGATTATTCCATATAAATGTATTCCCCTGTTTTCTTCCTGAATAATGCCTCTAGAGTCATCATTTTTTTTCATATAATCAAGTTCTGCTTTGGACACGTCCCTGTTACTTCCTTTTTTTCATGCCCAATTTTTCCGGCGTGATTAAAAGGACTACCATGTCTATCATGTCTGTGACGTCTATAAATTCAAATGTATTTAAGCAGTCAGTCAGTCAGCAACACACACTTATTGAAGAAAAAGATCTTCAATCAGTGCGTGTTGCCAGTGATGATGATGACATACGGGACAGAGACGTGGTCTTTCACTGCTGGCTGCGTAAATAAGCTCAGAGTCACTCAGCGAGCTATGCTCGGAATTCCTCTACGTGACAGGGTCTGAAATGAGGACATTCGTAGGAGAACGAAAACGACGCTCATAGCTCGTAGAGTTAGTAAGCTGAAGTGGCAATGGGCAGGCCACATCGATCGAAGAGCCGATAACCAATGGGGAAGAAAGGTTCTCGAGTGGCGACCACGCACTGGAAAGCGACGAGCGGGTCGACCTCCCACCAGGTGGACCGACGACCTGCTGGGCGATTGTCAAACGCTCTCGTTTTCGTGAAACCGATAGCGAGGGTCTCGTAAGTTGTTATAATTTTGGTTTTGTGTGACTTTTATGCCAAAATAGTCGCCGGCTTCATTTGAAATAAGTTAATTGTAACAGTTTTCAATTTTGCTATCATTTGTGTTACGTAATACCCAAATTATAAAAAGTTTTGAGAGCCTCGCTATCGGTTTCCCGATAACGAGAGCGTTTGACAATCACCCACCTGGTCAGAGTCGCTGGGCGCCGCTGGACGCCATATAAAAATAATATACCCTATGACACTCCCTTTATCGACATTTTAGGGTTGTGTTGTGATGTGGTTGCGGTTGTAGTATGGTTGTGATACGTGTGAATAGAGCCTAAAGAGTATAAACATTATAATATAGGAGATCCCAGTGCCGCCAGACCTTCCTTATTTTCTGACGGACAAAATGTATAGAATTGAGTAGTGTGTAGAATTGATGAACACCTGGTAACTTGTCCCGTCGTCTACTTACCTACGTCACGCCTGGAATGAAAGAGGTAGAATGCCATTTTCATTGTAAAATACTAGCTGCACATAATAGTACATTATGATACATGTGTGCAAAGTTGGTAATTATAGACGAGGCGGTATTCGGCGCGATAAGGGAGCCGAGAGTGTAATGATCACTGCACACGCACGCGTGTCATACGGCGTTTTTCAACACACGAAAAAAACAGACTTGTATTTCTTGGAGTAGATTTTTTGATAATAATCAACCACACAATGAAAACGTTAACAAATATGGCGCGCAGGTTTTTTTTTGTTTTACCCGTTTAAATTAAGAATGCTTCGTCTTCACACATAATCGATTGCATTGAGGTACAAACTTAACATAATCATTATTATACTTATGATAAAACTGTGCGGTAATGTAAAGTAAAAAGCACTAGTGCATAATAAGCTGCATTATGATACTAAAACGGTGCAATAAATGTCACTTTACGAGCAATTAATATTAAAATGTAAGTCAAAGGAGTAAGGTCCATTTTCTTCAAATGTTCAGATATTTTTGATCACCCTGACTGCTTAGATACATTTGACTTTATAGACGTTGAGATATTTTTGTTTGGTTGTGTATAAATAAATGATTGAAAATCAGCTGCAGATATTTATGACATAATTGAACTGTTTTACAAAAAACTTAAACCGACTTCAAAGTACAATAAAAAGTAATCAATTCCTGATCTGATGACAATGGGACCAAACGAGAAGTGTACCAAATAAAAAAAGAATTTTCCAAATTGGTTAAAATAAATCACGGAGTTATGAGGTAACAAACAAAAAAAAAAAAAAAACACAACCGAATTGAGAACCTCCTCCTTTTTTTGAAGTCGGTTAAAAATAAATGTTAAGATATTAATGGTAACTTGTATTATATCGATTTTTTTTGGAAAATAATATGCGATTCTAATATATTGGAACAGCTTGTATGTTGCGATATATCTGATGGTGACTGTATGCGTTTTTTTGAAGCCTCTTAATATCAAATTACTTAAAATAATAAACGCATATAATATGTATTCAATTGTTTAGCTGGTCTTCCATAGGTACCTTACCTACTCTTTCGTACCTACAATACACGTAACTCGCTAACCGCAATAATCCGCATCCAGTCAGCAGAATGACAATGCCATGCTGATTATTAATTAATGATGACTATAGAAAACAATTAGGTACAAAAACGCAAAATTTATTACTAAGATAAATGCAAACTGGTTTATGCTGTGTTAGGGTCACCGCTCACTATAACAGCACGGCTCCGGCATTTACCTTGCCATGCAAGTGAGGCCTTTAAATCGTATGCATTAAAGTTAATTTTACAATTACTAGATAACATAGTTGACGCCTCGTGCGCGGCTAGCGCGCTTGCCGCTACAAGCCACTAGTCCTGCTGACCACAACCACACCACGCAGACGGCGTGCTGGCAGCTAGAGGTTGGATTGACTTGAGGCGGTGCTGCCGGCCCGTTGCTGCGATGGAGCGGTGCTGATATAGTGAGCGATGGCCCTAAGCGGGAATGCGGGTGGCACGGGATTCTATTTCGAATCAATTTGACACTTGCACGAGACGGGTACGAGACGGACTGGTATTTTGTGAGCTGAGAAAGTAAAATAGCTTTTCCAGCGATGATATAGATCAGTGGTCGGTACCCAGAGTTTTCATTGAAGGAAAACATCGCAAGAAAACCGCTGCTCGATGGTAGGCTACCACTGGCACCACTCATCTAACGATATGAAATTGAAAGCCATTTTCCTTCTGGGTTTTGTGTGTTTCCCAATTTTATACTAGTTGTGTCCGACCGAAGCTTCGGCCACTTTCCGACAAAAAAACACGTTTTTGGCCGAAACCGAAGATTTCTAGCTCGCGCCGAAATTTAACGAACTGTTACGAATGCACGAGAGACATTGACAAGTCGCAAGATTTCCAAAGTCATTATTTTAATAGTCTTAGTGAACGGAATTTCTTAGTGTTAATAACCCTAAAAGCGCTCGTGGTGTAGCATGATTAGCCGTTCTTAATTGATCGGCAAAGTTAAGCTACGCCTGTCGTGGTCGGTACCTGGATGGGTGACCGCCTAGTGGTATTTTAAATCGAACGTTTCCGTGCTTCGCAAGGCACGTAAAGCCGTTGGTCCGGTTATCACTTAATTGTGATAGTCGTTAAGCTAGTTGGATGCCTCCTAGGCGGCTTGAAAAATTCCAACAGTAGGTTGACCACTAACCTACCTCCACCGATCCGCAGTGGGCACGCGTGGTGGATTATTGCCCATTTCCTTTCACCTTCATTTGTGAATGGAGGCCTGTGCTCAGCAGTGGGACATAATAGGCTGATGATGATGAATAACCCTAAAAATTCAGAAGCTGAAACCTTCGGCTTCGGCGGAAGGCGAAGGTCTGTCTCGGAGTGACGGACACAAATTACTAGCCACATTCCGTTACGTTGAAATATGCAGAGTCCTTGTCTAAGCATTCATTTTACTAACTAAACACAAAAATGACCTCTATCATTCATACTATAAGAACTGTATATGGAATGGTGCGGGGAAATGAATAAAATTACAATTCACGCTTTATAATAAGCAAGATTATTTTTATCGAACTATATATTAATATAGTTTTAAATGTTCAGTAATTTTTACTGTTTATTGTGTGTGCTGGTGTCTATTGGTGGATATAGATTTGACAAGGTTTTGTATTATTGGAGAACCGATAGTGTGTATGAAACTACTATGGAAAACTGAACGTGAGGCTGCGGGGCGAAAACTAGGTACATAGAGTCAGAATATTAATAGCATAGAATATAGAGAGACCGTACGAGAATACGATCCGTGAGCACCGGTAAATTCAAATTCAAAAAGCATTTATTCAATTTAGGCCCTGATAAGGCACTTATGAACGTTAACAAATGGCTCTACACCCAATGATATTATACTAGAGATATGCTACCCTCATACTAAGCGGCGTTCAGTTATTGTTGAATTAGGTGAATGCGATAGATAATACGGAACGTATGGTACAGAAAGAGATAGCTATATGTAGCCGCTAAGCAAAATTACGACAATTGTCTGAATTTGTCTGCAACAATTTTCGTGCGTTAATGCGATATCTACCTCTTTTTATTATAATATCATTGTCTACACCGGTTCCAAATACAACTTGAACTGAGAATACTCCGGCAAGAAACGACTTATAAAGTTGCAGTCTTTGCCCCGATGTGAAGTACTGCCTCGCTTTGTTGAGCACTCCGAGCTTTTTGGATGCCAGCTTAACCTTGTCTTCTAAGTGACTACGGAACAAAACGTCGCTAGAAATGTCGACGCCAAGGATCCCAATGCTTTTACTGATGTTCAAGGACGTGTTCTGGAATTGTAGAGCCACAGCGAATGGGGTTTTCTTAGCGGTGAACGCGCAGGCTTGTGTCTTAGTGGGGTTGAAATGGACTAGGTTTAGTCGACCCCAATCGGAGACACTAGTTAGTGTACTCTCGATTTTAGACAACAGCCGTTCGCGGCTTTCCTCCACCTCGGAACGAGGGATATTAGCACGGCCCGTGTAATGAGCGTCCCCTGTACTGTCGTCTGCATAACAATGAATGCCGTCAATAGACAGCATATCATTGATATGCAGTAGGAACAGTGTTGGGGACAGCACATGTCCATGCTGTCGGAGCAGTTACCGTCAACGACGGCTCTTATGCATCTTCTGGACAGAAAGCTGGCGATCCATTTGCATAGTCCCTCGGAAATCCCGTATGCTGGTAACTTCGCTAGGAGACCGCGGTGCCAGACCCGATCGAATGCCTTTGCCACATCTAGGCTCACTGCCAAGGCCTCACCTTGATTCTCGATGGCGAGAGACCAACGGTTTGTGAGATACACTAAAAGGTCACCAGCCGAGCGACTGTGGCGGAAGCCATATTGTCGATCGCTCAACAAGTCGTGAATAGCTCAATGTTTTTATCGATACTTTTACCGAGAACAAAATTGACAAGGAATCCATATCGACGTTTTGTCTGACTGTAATCAACTAGTGTACTTTATTTACAACAAATATGAACAAAATACAATCTACAAATAGAAAATTTCCCTAAGTCTGCCGCTGCTTCCGATTAACGGCAAGGTTCCCAGAAGGCTGACAGCGTTTCCTCTTTGGATAGCCAAGCTGATGCGTTGGCGGAAAAAACTCCCCGCCCGTTGGTCTCCGGAGGTCTCGATCAATTTTAATGACAAAGTGCGAGTAAAACGGCGAGCTTCGGACCCCCACGGTCCCATGGTCTCGACCGCAAAAGGCACAAAAATATAATTGGGTCCAATCGATGCGTATTTTTTTAATTTTGAATTTTCCGCTCTGGCCGCAGCTTTACTAGTATACGATATATCTGTGAAAGTATCAAAATTCAAAAATCATTCTTTTATTCCCGTTAAAAGTATCAATAAAAAACGAGAATTAGTTAAAAATATGAACGCGCAGTTTGTTTCAAGGTACCGTTGATCATTTTGAAGTGCCAGCCAGCCCTGCCTTATACTTTGGGCCCCCGCTAAATACAGTCCACTTAACTCCGCACCACCATAAAGTTTTGGTCCTTTGACTGTTTGGCGATCCCTGTATCATGACACGACACATACTCTAGTAGATACGAGTCCAATCTGTCTTGTAAAATTATTTCTCTATGGTAGTATAAATAAATTATACGTAATTTACTACATTTTTTTATACGACTAAGTCGGTAAACAAATATACGGCCCGCCTGATGGTAAGCGGTTACGTAGCCATATGGACGCTTGCAACACACGAAGCATCGCTCACGCGTTACCGACCTTTCCCCCCTCCCCTATGAGCTCTGGCTACCTTACTCACGCGCAGGAACATAACTTTACACAACATAAAGTTATTTGGCTGCGGTATTCTGTAAGGTGGAGGTACTTCCCCAGTCGAGCTGCTCTTTGAGCGAATAAACGCTATGCTCTACCTCTCTTAAAATAATATTAATATTAATATAATTATTATTAATAATATTAAATATAGAATATTAACTGAAACTTGGAGCCTTCTTTAAATAAAATAAACAAAGCATTATCTAATTAAGTTAGAACAGAAACTGCTACGTTATTTGCAGTTGGCTTTTGTGTCTGCATTTGACTTGTTTTTAAAGTGTATGTACATATTTAAATTTCAGGTTAATTGAGATAAATTTTCCACAAACAGCTAAGAGAGGGTTTCATTTTATGTCTGGTGTTTAGGGTTCCGTAACCAAATGGTGCTCATCTGTCTTGGCTAACATTATAACCGTAGTAGCTAATTGAGGTGAATTTCGTGTTGCAGTACGTGACACTTAATTGTTAGGGGATAAATCAAATAAAAATGAATAAAAACGCAAAATAATGAACAATATTAATATTTTTAAGGCGATGATAGCTCAGTGGTAGTGACGTCGGATACCGAGACGAAGGTTCGAATCCTTGATGAGCTTGAGCTTTCGGTGAAGGAAAACATCGTGAGGAAACCATAGCACGGTAGTAGGGTACTTTGTAGTACCCGCCAAGCGCCTTTCGGTGTGTTCCGATAGCTGCACTTGAGAGCTAGTTCCTTCTAGGCTTTGTGTGCTTACCACCTTCGGCCGCATCATCACTTACCATGGTGAGATTGCGGTCAAACACAGGACTATAAACAGTAAATAAAAAAAAACAACTCCAGATTTTAATTGAAATAGATCACGCTATCATTTTTAACGTAACTATGACAAGCAAAACGACACAGAGTGAGCGTAAATCGTAGAACCAGCGTAAAAAAGTTGGCCATTAGTGTAGTATCTCAGTTTAAGTGTATTCCGAACCGGTGGTAAATTCAACTGTATGTACATAACGTTCATAAGTGCCTTACTAAGGCCTAAACTGAATAAATGACTTTTTGATTTTGATTTTGATTTGATCGTGACGCTCTTTCTAGGTATATCTATTTCTATGGTATTATTATAGCCGAAATCATGTCAAAAAAAAAACAATAATGTTTAAACTCATGGAGGAGCTGTAATACTTTTCATATCCTGATATTTAATAAAACCATAACTGTATGTGTGTGAATACAAAAGTCATGACTATGTGACAAAATTAATATTTTGTAGCGCCTAGTAATTTCATAGCAATTTGGTATTATTTTGTTATTGTATGGAACCCTCCGTGCGTGACTCCGACTCGCACTTGGCAAGTTTTTATTGAGCATTGCGCTGTATATTTATCGACTAGTTGTAGCGATATTTACGTGAACGTTTTCATTTACAGCATTACTTTAAGTAGCGTTTTTGTTATTCTTCTTTAAAAAATACAAAAGCCCTTCCTTTATTTAGCTATTATGTGCCCATTATGTATGCTGATAAATCAGTATCGACAAAAAAAAAGAAACCAATTAATTCTGAATATTTAAGTGAGAACAGTTCGCTCACACTGCGAGGTTCCATCGATTCAAAGCCATTTAGTTTAAGAATGCGTATAAAGCAAAATAACATATCTTAGAATTGAAATTTACCCAAGTAAATAGTATTTAAATGAAAAAATATTTTTATATGTGTATTTATTTTCATTATACACGCGAGGGTTATATCTGAGCAAAAACATAATGGAATGAAATTTCCTCGATAGAAAAAAATCACAAAGCTACCTCTAATAATAATGAATTTTCGTTTTTATTCGTTCATTGTGTATCTAATTAAGACAAAAAATCGATAAATAATATCACTAACATATGACCTAGGGCTGCTACTAACGATTTTTAGAATATTCTATACTTTACGAGTTATTTAGATAAAAAGCGCTCAGTTCATTTTTGTTCCGGGAAACACGCTATATCCGTCCCATGCCACGCGAAGATTAGACATAAGTTTATTTCATCTGAAATTGCCATATTTGTCTGGCTTTGTACGCACTCTTAAGTTCAAAAAGTTAACACAGTTGTTGAGTCTGTCCCTCAACTGTTGAGTCTACCCCTCAACTGTTGAGTCTGTCCCTCAACTCAACATAACACAAGACTTGACTTTGTAATGTCTGTAGGTACCTACTGTAGTACATAAGCTTAACAACATTGTTGTATTACAATTTGCATTTGACACCATGTTTAAGCTGATGGGTTAAAAGTTAAATTTCGCGATCAGTCTGTTTTAGTCAGAATAAAATTCGAGAAACCACACGACCTTCGTGTTGAAAATCTGTCACAAACAAATAGGTATGTTTGTTGCAGTACGTGACAGCAAGTTGCATTCTAGGCTTTGTATGTAAAGGTGCGTCTACGCTACGCGAACCCAAGCCAAGCCAGAAGGAATTGTGAGCCTCGAACCTCGATTGTGAGCGTTCGGCGTTCGGTTCTGTTTAAGCAGCAACACAGCAGCCAGTTGCACATTGGCAATCCCCCTTATTGTTTATAGGTGGTAATGGTGCTGATTCTGTTGTTTACAATTCACTAATTTTAATCTCACTAGACATAGTGAGATTAAAGAGATATCTTTCTAACAAAAAACGTAAGAAAAGGATGTAAGAAACATAGTCCTGTCAAATTAGTCCAATGCTTGTTTTCAATATAAATTTAGTTGCCATCTATTGCGGTGACCTAAATACCCGCAAAATAAGACGGCAAAGATTAATTTGACTGCTTTAAATATATTCTATCCTTTTTCAATAATGTTCGTAAGAAAGATATGAGATGTGAGTAATATTAGTTTAGTGCGATTTACAACAGAATCGGCACCAATGGCTATTTAACATCGGGGGGACATCTGCAATTTAAATCAAAAATTACATTGCATCACGATCCAATTACAAATTACAACTCCATCACCATTGAGACGATGTGCGTTTTCTACTTAATTGATAATGATTTTCGACGCTATTTGAATTAGTAGACTTTGAAAACTAACAAATCTGTCAGTTTTAACACCATAGGTACGTATATCATTGGAATACAAATGTAACAAACTTGCGTCTCAGCTTATCAGCCATTTGACAAAGTAATTTAACAAAATACCGGTGGAACCTCAAAAAGTCATCGTACTGTACCTAAATAAAACCAGTAGGAGATAATAGTTACATTTTCTTTACAGAATTTGAAGAAGTAGCACGCTTTGTTATACATACATAAGGAAAACACTTGGGTTATCTTAGAATTTAATCGAGCGAGAAGGATAACATTTAATATAATGTTTACTACGTTAATTTAGCCATATAAAACATTTAAAAGTTTTTATTAAAACAGCAAGATAAAAATGGCATTATTTTGGCAATTTACTAGCAGTATAATAAGTAAGTACCTACTCATCTATTTATTTCCGAATAACACTACCCGTGCGCGAAAGGTTGAGATTGAGACCCGAGTGGAATGCGACTCTCGCCTGCTGTCCCTGCACTTTCTTGATGGCTTCCGTATTATATTTATAGCATGAAGTAATAGTTATTTATTGCTTCATAAGCCCGCTATACATACAATACGGGAGCCATGCTACATGACGTGTAGTATACAAGCACGCAACTCAACTTATCGCGCAAGGGTAGTACCTTCATAATCAAAGGTTTAAATATTTTCAGTATGCTACCTCTGTGCAATGATCGGTATGATCAACGTATTTCCGTCATCGACGTTAAACCTGTTCAAGTCTGCGAACACAACTCTTCAAAGGCCCATGGAAGGGGCAGAAATATCGTTGTTTGGCAGCTTATCAAGCGTTGGTTCAATAATTGGCCTACCATTAGGACGATTCTTATTAGAAACATTGGGAAGGAAGAAAACTGTGATTTCAATTTCGCTTTTTTATGTGGTGGGTTATCATTTTATTTAGGTATTTAATTCTTTGCCGCGTCCAAACTGGTGCAATGCAACATGCAATGAAACATTCTACATGATTCGAGTGTTCGTTGCGTCAGTATAGATGCATCATCATCGTTTTAATTCAACGCATCGATACTCAAAATTGAGTGTTTTTAATCATCATCATCATCATCAACCTATAATGTCCCACTGCTGAGCACACTATTACGGCAATAAAAATCAATTATGTTTGACTAATTATGAATAAAACGTATAATTGACCGAGCGAGCGAAGCGTCTTCGTTTCAGCTGGAAAAAAATGCTTTCGTAAGCCTGTCCGGCTGTTCTTCTCCACACGTCGCATTTCTCAACCTATTCTCGTGAAATTGGTGAGCACATTTGGTAGATAGATTTTATGGTGTTACGGTTTTTGGAAAATTAAAATTTACCAAAAAACTGAATCGACGTAAAAATTACATAATTATCGAGACTCGCGAGGTCTACAGCTCACACCAGCAATTATTTTTTATTTCACATTTATTCGTACCTAATAATATTGCGCGCGGTAAGTGTCAGCGGGGGTGCAATCCCCTCCCAGGCGGCAGAGTGGCGCGCGCGTTTCGTTGCGCCACACGCCAGCGATTATCAAAGTAGACAAAATATGTCGTATTTTTATATCAAAATAAATAAATGTGTGTTTCCTGTAGGTATATTGAAAAAAATACCCTTTCACAGATAGCATTAACAATGATAGCAACAACGAACCACGTGGAGGTGATACTAACAGCGATGTTCGTCGCTGGAATGGGAGGCTCAATATTCCTAGCAGCAGCCGTCTATATCAGCGAAATATGCCAGGATTCCATCCGGGGAACGCTGACTGTTGGCCCAACCTTATTCTTGACCACTGGAATCCTAATCTCTTACTTCCTTGGAGGAGCTCTGCCGTACCATACTATGATATACGTGTGCCTGTCTCTTGCCGTACTTGGAGTACTGATGCTGATGATTTTGAAGGAATCACCTACGTATTTGATGATGAAGGGGTTTGAAGAGGTGAGTATACTGTATGTCATCTTTTTCTTCTTCTCGCCTTATCTTTTCTCCTATTATTTTTTCTGAATGTATGGAATATGTACTAGGTGCTCATACCAAGACTAGAGCTTTCAACTATAGTGAGAGCTGAAGGATGAGGAAAGCGGCTAATATTATTTCTATTGCAGGAAGCAGCGACATCTATTGCTTTTTACAGGGGCAAAAATAGTGGTTCTACAGAAGTTATGGAGGAGATAGAGAAAATAAGACGCACACTCAATCCTGTCTTGTATGGTTAGTTTATTATTTAAAAATATAATATTTTCTGCTTTTTGTAAATGTTTTAAATAAATTAAATATTTTTCAGAATGTTCAAATATCACACCCGAAGTAGAAAAACTGAATCCGGAGACAAAGCCTAAAGTGAAAATGACCATCTGGCAAATATTTAGTGAGTTTTAATGTTGGAATAATTTTGTTTTCGTATAATATACAGAATATAACCAATAAGTAATTATTTATTTCCAGAAAAATCCTCATCAACACGCAAAGGCTTGCTCTTAACAATGACACTGAAATTTTCGTACGTTTTCCAAGGGGTTTTAGCATTGCAAGTATACGCTGAACCTGTGTTTGAAAAAGCGGTCCCAAATGACTTCATGTCCGCTAACTTGTGTAGTATATTGATGGCGGTTGTGGCCCTCCTGAGCGGTATTATCGCTGCCTACTTAACTGATACTCTTGGGAGACGAGTAAGGTTCTTGCGTTTATATTACCCTGGTACTTTGTAAAATAATGGTAGGGATAGGGAAGTATCATGAATAAAATGATATTGATAATGACGGAAATTGACCTATTATTACAGTAGTACCCAAATGATATGGCTTACCTATGTACTTGCGCAGAAGATACATTTTCAAAGCGCGGGAAACCGCTGTTGGTCGGCAGCTGCCGCCATGTTAGCGCGCACCGTGCGGAGGTTCGTGACTTGCGAGTGAGACGGAACTAACAGCTGCAGTGTATTATGAACCTTATAGTATAGTGATCTAAGGTTGATTGTAGGTTAGTTTTAAGCATTCTTTCATCTTCGGGGCCATACTTTCTTTTCTGTGCGAACGAAGATTCACGACGCGCCTTATCAGTTGGATACTACTGTACTACGTAATGACGGAAGTTTTGCATGGTAGTAGGGCACATTTTTTATTTTCCCTAACCTTCGATCTCATGACTCATCATAACTGACCATTGTGAAATAGTTGTCAAATACAGGTCTATCTATACAGGTAGGAAGTAAAATATATGGTTGGACTTCATCCTATAAATAAAGGCTACTCTCGCGGGTTTGTCGATTTTTGGAAGTATTCCCATTTGCGCACCGATTTTTTGAGCACCGATTTTTTGAGCACCGATCCTATTCCCTTTTCAGCACCGATTCATATTTTGGATCGGTGCTCAAATGGGAACAAAAATTTAATTCGAAATCATTCCCTTTTGAGCACCGACGGATTTGTAGCTTCTAGTGTTGTGGTGTTTTGATCTCTCTCTAAATACCTCCAAAAAATTATACTTGGTAATTAAAGAAAAAATGGTACCAAGACTTAGGTACTTACGTTATTTTATTGAATATTCCCATTAGAGCAACGATTCTAGAGCATCAGCTAATATTTTAAATTGTACCAGTATAACATAAGCTCGAAGGAGCTCTCTCCTTTTTCATAAGTTAAAAGAATATATATGTTGTTTTTTTACTAGAGAGAGCTCCTTCAAACTTCTGTTATACTGGTACAATTTAAAATATTAGCTGATGCTCTAAAATCATCACAGATCATTTTACCTAAGCTCTTCATAATAATAAAAAACGTATGGTGACTTGTATTGTTTGTTTTGTTTGAATTGAGAAAATTTAAGTCTAGGAAAGTAATAAATAATTAATATTCATCTGTAATTGATAATAAACAATTAAATTATTCTGTAAAATAAAACTAATTTTTATCGATATATTTTATTTAAACACCACAGTTTTAAATAGTTTTAAATATACAAAACAACATATATTATTATATATTCTTTCCACTAAATGTATACTTATGACTACTTATGAAATATGGTACCAGGTTTTGTTTTTAAATTTTTTTTGGAGATATCTCCTTGGGGCTTATGATATCTTGGTACCATTTTTTCATAAGTATACATTTTTTGCGTTATTAAGAGAGAGATTGAATATAAGTAAAATGGAGAGTACATTATGTTTCCATAATTAGTCAGTACCTAGGTTTTCTAACACAAGCTAGTCTTTGCTTAAAAGGAGATTCCAAAAATATATAAATTAAGATTAGTTATTTAGAAATAAATTTATTATTTTTACTAGGTAATATCAACAACAGTAAGTATATTTTGTTCAGCAATTGACAACCAACCTAACATCGGCATAGTTTTGATGCTCTAAAAATGGGTTCTCTAACCGATAATACTTTTTATAATAAAACTGTTAATTTTTATCGATACGTTTTATTAAACACCACAACACTAGAAGCTACAAAACCGTCGGTGCTCAAAAGGGAATGATTTCGTATTAAACTTTTGTTCCCATTTGAGCACCGATCCAAAATATGAATCGGTGCTGAAAAGGGAATAGAATCGGTGCTCAAAAAATCGGTGCTCAAATAATCGGTGCGCAAATGGGAATACTTCGATTTTTGTAACATATTTTCTAGCTCAATAAAAATGCTACTGATTTGCATTACAGAACCTCATGATTTACTCATCGATCACAACAGGCTTATGCTGTATTGCATTAGGATCGCAGATACAACTTAACTGGGGTCCAAACTGGTTAACAGCTGTTTTTGTCTACCTCTACACAGCTTTATTCACATTTGGCGCTGGCACCGTGCCCTTTGTCATCATCGCCGAAGTATTTTTGCCTGAGGTTGAATCTTATTAACTTATGCATGCCTGGTACTTTGTGGATTGTAATCATTTTTATGTTTCGCGTTTGAGAGCGTGTAAACAAATTATTGTTTTAGAATTAAGTTCATTTAGAATAAATTGTATTATTTAATGTAGTGTAATTATTTTATGCTCTTAAAATTGACACATCACGCTATTCCAGAGAAATTTCTCTGCGATATTCACAGTTTTACCACAAACTGTCAAGAGAATATCGATAGATTATTATGATAGGGTACTAACTACTTTTAACTGTACCTTTCATTCGATTTTGGATATAATCAAAGATCAAACATAATAATTTATTTTAATTTCAGGTAAAAAGCTTCATGGCCATGATAGCAATAGAATGGTCGTGGGTTTGTAACTTCGTACTCCTATTCATCTACAATCCTCTGGAAGACCTTATTGGTCTTGGAGCAGTATTCTACATGTTCTCAGCCGTGTGCTTCTACACTTGTATATTCTGTTTCTTGTATATGCCAGAAACAAAAGGGTTACCTATCGACGTCATTCAATCGCAGCTAACGAATAAAATAAGGCGCAAGTTTTGGTAAAAGGTAAATTAAATAGGGGATCCAATCAGACCTATGCGGCAGAGGCATTTAAAATTTGACCTCTCGGATCCGTACCAGAGTGCGCAGCCGTGGCGGACATTTGAACGTTATCCATAAAAATAAAAAAAAAGATTTTTTTATTAATACTTTGTTTTATTCCATTTCAACATCGGCCCTTTTTGTAAAACCCTGTACTGAAATGTGAGTCATACATAAAATATTTATTACACACTACGTTTTTGTCACATATTTGCGGGAAACCCATAAATTGGTAGCCTAGTAGGTCTTCCCGGGGTCTTTATTCTGAGGGCCTTCCATTGAGCGTAATAATTCAATGGGGCCTTCCTAGGTATTATTTAGAGAACTTATTATCGGTGTGCCGTCTTTTTATAAAGTTTGACATTCAGGGCTAGTATTTATTTCTTTATTTAAGGTCTGCTAACAGTTGTTACACTAATACATTTGCTAACATACACATATACACATAAGAGTACAACCAATTATAACATATTATTCTAAAGTTCAAAACAAAACAAAAAAAGGAAATACATTAAAATTATAAAGGCAAAATATAAATGCAGCATGATAATAATATGATAAACTACTTACATAATTAGTAAAACATATAAAATTATATTATGAGATTATTTAATTATATAATTTATAAAGAAGTAATAAAAAGAAGCTTGTTAATGTGTCGAAATTAATGTCAACTACCCCACTATATTGGTAGTCTACTTTGCATACTTGAACCAAAGGCGAGTTTGCAGCCAAAGTTGTTCTACGGCGGCGATAAAGTTGTTATCGGGTTGCGAGGACATCTGGATGGAACGCGGAATCTAAACCAGTATAACAATTGAGGACAGTCTATTTTGTTGCGATATAACTTATAAAGGGAAACTAGACTGTGTATATCCCTACGGGCTGATAGCGTGTTCATGTGAAAGTGAAAGAGACGACCATTGTAGGTTGGACACTTTTTTGTAATAACCACGGAGTAAGACAAATGCCAAATGACAAATGCAAATGATGACATTCGTAGGAGAACGAAAACGACGGACATAGCTCGTAGAGTCAGTCAGCTAAAGTGGCAATGGGCAGGCCACATCACTCGAAGAGCCGATAACCGATGAGAAAGAAAGGTCCTCGAGTGGCGACCATGTACGGGAAAGCGCCGAACGGGACGATGATGACGGGTCGCTGGGCGCCGCTGGATGCAGGCGGCCCAGAGCCGTTCGAAGTGGAAATCAATGGGGGGAGGCCTATGTTCAGCAGTGGACATCCATGGGCTGATATGATGAAGACAAATGCCACATAAATCTAGGAGGTAGATCGCAAATCACGGAAATATTTAGACATTATTTTTCAACGAAGGTAAAACACTAGGTAAAATCTAATAACCCGCCACATGCCTGCACCTAGATACAAAACGCAAAATGTATTATTACGATAAGTGCAAACTGCTTTATGCTGTATAAGCGAGAATGCGGGCAGCACGGGATTCTATTACGAGTCACTTTAACAATCGCACGAGACGGGTACGAGACGGACTAGTATTTTGTGAGTTGACATGGTAAAATAGATTTTCCAGCGATTTTATAGATCAGTGCTCGGTAGCTAGAATTTACGGTGAAGGAAAACATCGCAGGAAAACCGGTGCTCGGTGGTAGGGAACTTTGTAGTACTACCACTACACGCCTAGCTGGTGAAAATCTGTCACCAATCACCTAACGGTATGATCCAGATGCTGCAATTGAAAGCCATTTTCCTTGTGGGCTTTGTGTGTTTCCCATAGCGTTATCCCACAAGGTTATGTCATAGAAAAATATTATACTAGCAGCTCAGAGTATATAAATACTCTAGCAGTGTCCGACCGAAGCTTCGGCCACTTTCGGACAAGAAAAACCTTCGACTTCGACAAATATGAGCAGAAGTTTGTGGCCAAAGCCGAAGATTTGTAGCTCGCGCCGAAATTAAACGAACTGTTACGAATGCACGAGAGATTTTTGACAAGTTGCAAGATAATTTTATATTGTCACAGTCAACATAAACATATCCAAAATCATTATTTTATTAACATTAAGATTGGCTTAGTGAACGGAATTTCTTAGTGTTAATAACCCTAAAAATCGGAAGCCGATACCTTCGGCTTCGGCGTAAGGCGTAGGTCTGTCTCGGAGTGACGGACACAAATTACTGGTCACACTCCGTTACGTTGCAATATGCAAAGTCCTTGTCTAAGCATTAATTTTACTAACTAAACACAAAAATGACCACTATGACTCATACTATAAGAACTGCATTTAGAATGGTGCGGGGAAATAAATAAAATTACATTTCACGCTATAAGTATGAAGATTATTGGTGTCGAACTACATATTAATATAGTTTTAAATGTTCAGTGATTTTTACTGTTTATTTGTGTGCTGGTGTCTATTGGTGGATATAGATTTGACAAGGTCTTGCTATTATTAGAGAACTGATAGTGTGTATGAAACTACTATGGGAAACTGAAGGTGAAACTAGGTAACATACACATACCTAATAGAGTAAGAATATTAATAGCATAGAATTAGAATATAAGGCGCCGATCCCACAGAAAGAGTTCTAGAGTTCTGCAATATTCGCTACTGATCACACATCATACACTTTTTTTACTTTCAAAGGCAACACATAGCTTACAATCAATGCGGAATGCAGAACTCGGAACTCTAGAACTCTTGTCAGTGGGATCGGCGCCTTAAGAGGCCGTATGCTAAATTTTGCCGATTTCGCTGATTTACGTGATTTTACGATTAGAATACTGTATTTCTATAAGTTTTAATACACAACATGAAAGATCATTTCAATTATTATCTAATAAACGAGCTACTTTTTTTAATTTTATGATTTAATTTTGATTAATCGACCTCAAACAGGCGGCTGTTTTTGAATTTTTGCTATAAGAGGTTTAGAATATCACATATTTACGAATTGTTTTGCCGTCTAAACGATATGAAAAAAATACAGTCTATTGTTATGAAAGTCATCTATAAAATAAACGGAGCACTTTTTACTACTTTAATATAATAATTTTTTTTAATGAAAAAAAATATTAAACTTAGTAAATTTTTTGAGAAAATGGGCGAAGAATTGTTTTTGATTTCGGCTACTTAGAACTCTCATTCATTAAAATTATAACAACATAAATAAACTTCATTTAATAAACAATCTATTTCCTGAAAAAAAAGTTCAGTTTAGCAATAAAAAATCTTTTAAAACAACCTAAATCTCGCAATAAATAAAATAATAAGAGAAAAGGTAGCTCATTCATTAGATCATAATTAAAATGATGTTTTAGGTTGTCAATTAAAACTTGTAGAAATACAGTATTTTAACTGTAAAATCACGATTGTTAAATCACGTAAAACAGCGAAATCGGCAAAATTTGGCATACGGCCTCTTAATATAGCAACTGTACTAGTGTACGGTCCGTGAGCAAAATGCCTTGAAACGAGGTGCGCATACTTAGTTTGAACGACTAAATACATTGTAATGAATGCCAATCTCTCGTTTTTATCGATACTTTTACCGAGAACAAATGACAAGGAATCCATATCGACATTTTGTCTGACTGTAAATCAACTATTGTAAGATACATTGCTGCGGAAACTGATATATTCCACTCAGACGTAGCTATAATATACAGGGTGTGGCGTAAAAAGTAGTCAACCCGTTACCTATGGGTAGGGGGCGTCATGACTGATCAGAAAATCAAAAATTATGTTTAGTAAAAGTGCCTGCCCTGCGCATTATGCCCGACCTGTCCGCCAGTACCTCGACCATGCATATCCAAGACGGTGGATCGGGCGCCTGGGAACTATTCTGTGGCCACTCCGGTCACCGGACTTAAACCCACTCGACTTCTTCTACTGGGGATGCCTGAAGGAAAAAGTCTACAAGGACCCGATTATCTCAATCGACCAATTACGTGAGCGTGTGGAAACAGCGGCGCGAGAAATAAATGAGGCGGGGTATGCGCGCAGGATCAAAAGATCATTTATCAGGCGATGCAGAGCCTGCATCAGGGCTCGTGGTGCTCGTTTTGAGCATTTGTTGTAATATTTTTCAGCAATAAAAACTAACTGATGTTTATTGTATTTTTTTATTTTAATATCCACAATTCCTTTGCTGTAACATAATCTTGTGATTTTCCTAATTACATGTAATTTGACAAAAATATTCTACCCTGTTCCCCTTAATAGGCATATTCTTTGAACTTAAAGCTGAAAATACCGTGTATTATACCGTTTTAGAAACTCAATGAAATGGTATTTTTTTTTGTGACGTGGTCACTCCCGTCTCCAAACATTTTTTTTATACCACGGGCGCTCAAACTTGCGTTTTTTTTTTTCATCTAACAAATTTTTGTATACAATTTATGAATAATAAAAAAACCAAGCTAATGGTATAAAATCAAAAGTTTACATTTGATAGCGCATCTATCCAAGAGTACTACTGAAAAAACAGACTGTGAAAATACTTATATTTGTGAACATGCCATCGAAAAAAGTGACCAAAGGTGTAATAATTTATGAAATTTAAAAAATGGCCAATATCTCGAAAACCATGGCACTTTTACTAAACATAATTTTTGATTTTCTGATCAGTCATGATGCCCCCTACCCGTAGATAACGGGTTGACTACTCTTTACGCCACACCCTGTATATTAATATAAATCATAGCAAGAGACGTAGCTATAATATATATTAATATAAATCATAGCAAGGCATATTACGATATATTTTCAATACTACTCTTTGAGTGACCGCACACGCAGCTATAATATATATTTCTGTTACTTCACCAGCTTGTTCTGGAATTTATATTATAGCTCGGCATATTAATACCTATATATACAAATAAATAAATAAAATTATTAAAAGAAACAAAAAACCCGACTGCGTAAAACATTTAACTGAAAAGAGAAAAACAAGCTCTTAAATCTATAGAATTTTGAATATAACTTGAATTTTATAAGGTATTGCATGCAATACCTTATTAAATTCATATTACGTCAAAATGGTAGCATAAAAGTAGTACAATATATACATATATGGAATGGTCTATTTACAAGCTTTCATTTGATACCCATATTGTTATAATGACGAAACTTTTATTTTTACTAACCCCCCTATTTTTTTATTCTTAGGTACTATATAAATATAATATACCCTATGACACTCCCCCAGTCAAGACGAATCTAACGACACCTCATATGCTTAAATCCATCAAGCCGTTTAGGCTGCAGAGCGGCACAAAGAAATAGACATACATACATACATACACTCAAAAAACATAACCCTCCTTCCGGGTCAGTCGGGTAATAAATATCTGTGAATGCATCTATAGGGAAATTGCTCTACGCTTCGCACAAGGTAACGTTGTTAACGCTAAGTTAACAACGTTACCTATAGGCTATAATATTCTAACTCTATCATTAGTAGAGTGATAGCGCAAACAACATCACTCTGTGCGAAGGAAGCTTGAGCATTTTCCCCATAGATGGATTCATAGATATATCATCAACTAGTGATTTACTGTCAGAAAAAATAACGATATATGTTCCTTGTCATTTGTTCTCGGTGAAAGTATCAATAAATAATGAGAAATTGACATTAATTATTACAAGCTTTTATTTAACTTGCAATGTATGTATGTTTTTTCGGGTGGAATCTTGCAAGTCGAATTTACCCACTTCCAGTGGTCGGATAGACTTGATATTTGGTATACATTTATTAGTGCATTGGATGACAATGCAAGTACAGTCAACAAAAAGTACAGGCACTCAAAAAACCAAACAAAGAACTTATTATGTACAGTCGAGGTGAAAGATATGTTAACTGACCTTATGCATAGCATTATATTGTTCGTTATTTAAATAGATACATATTTTTATAACTTCAAATGTGAACATATCTTTGACCTCGACTGTACAGGTCGGTTTACTAAAGCTGGAACATTTACACGTTGTACTTGTATAGTGTCTGTGAATAAGCGCTAATATTAAAATTTCAGGATAATTCAGAAAAAAATTCCACAACAGCTACGAGTTTAATTTTATTTCTGGTGTTTCCGTAACCAAATGGTGCTCATCTGTGTGGGCTAACATTTTAACCGTAGCAGCTAATTGAGGTGAATATAAAAATACGTATTACCTGTATTACTATAGCCAGCCTATGTAAATAAATAAATATCCTGGGATATTCCTCACACACGGCTATCGGATCCCAAACTAAGCAGAGCTTGTACTATGGAAACCAGATAACTGATATACTACATTATTGCTTATTTATCATGCCAAACAAAAAACATACAAGTCAACTCAAGGAGGATATCTATCTCGCAAATAGTTTTCTGTAAAAACCTGTAATACTTTTGATATCCTGATATCTTTATGATAGTATAATATACAAAAGTTATGACTGTTTTGAAAAGTTTTGACGCGCCAGTTGGCGCAGGTGGTTAAGGTTCACCTTACGCGCCGCTGGTCGTGGATTCGATTCCCACACAGGACATGCATTTGTGTGCATGAACATGTCTACGTCCTGAGTCTGGGTGTAATTATGTATATTAAGTATGTATTTACAAATAAAAAGTAGTGTATGTATTATATCAGTTATCTGGTTTCCATAGTACAAGCTCTGCTTAGTTTGGGATCAGATGACCGTGTGTGACGAATATCCCAGGATATTTATTTATTTATTTATGTTACATAATTAATACTTTGCAGTAATTTCATAGCAATTTGATTTTATCTTGCTAATGTATCGCACGTGGCCGGTATGTTATTGTGTTTTGTCCGAACTATTATATTTATGGACCTGCCATTATGTTAAATATCGTTTGTGTTCTTTAAAAAATAATACAAATACCCTTCCTTTATTTAGCTATTAGTTGCCTATTAGGTATGCTGATTATCTATCGACTAAACTACAAAGAAACAAAATAATTCTGAATATTTAAGTAAGAACAGAACACTCACAATACGAGGTTCCATCTTGCGATATAAAGTTGACGGCCATATTTGAACTTTATGGCTGACACCGTTGTTATTGGACTAATTAGGATATTAAGCTGTAAATCTTCCTAAGAGTAAATAAATAAATAATGATTTTCATCGCTATTGAATACCAAAACTGTTAAATCTGTAAATTTTACACCACTGATACACAATAGGGATGTTGCCTGGGTAAAAATATAATAATTCTAATTAGTCCGTCAGTAATATTGGACACGTATTTTTTCTTTTGTCAATTAAACAAAAAAATACGAAGATATCGTGTGTTGAAGTTCCGCGTGACGTCACGGTGTGGTACACTTTTTAGGAACAAGTGACGTCACGAGCCCCCACACCCGAACTTAAATAATGTAAATGACGGACTAATTAGTTTTTTCAGGAAAGTAGCCTATTGTAGGTAATAGTAGATTTGGGCCCAGCTTATTAGTCTTCTGAATAATGAGAAAATTTGGAAATTGGAACCTCAGAAAGTAATCGTACTGTAAATATAGCCAGTATGAGATAGCAAATAGTTACCTTGACATTTATTTACAGAATTTGAAGAAGTCGCAACTTAGTTAATAACTAGTTAGGTACATAAGGAAAACAAGTTGGATACTAGAAATTAATAGAGCGAGAAGGATAGCACTATTACCATTTCATGTTTACCTAGGCTCCGTTATGGTAATTTTATTTGGAGGTAATTTACCCAAATAAAACATTTGAAGTGTTTATTAAAACAGCAAGATAAAAATGGCATTATTTTGGCAAGTTACTAGCAGTATTATATGTAAGTATTTAGTTTTTATTCGTTTCTATAACTAACTTACAATAAGGATATTCTATACAAATAAAGTATTTGTCGTATTGTATCTCAGTTTAATATTTTACCTATTTAATATATCTTTCCAAGCTTATATTTGTCCAAATGGCCCTATTTTCTTTTATCCTACTTTAACACATTAAATTCCTTTATTTGTGTCAATTTGGTGTTTTTAATACGTTAGATTACATTTGAATGTTGCTTTTCACTTAAAGAAGCTATCTTGCTTAGTTTCGAAAATATTTCATGATGTTAGTGGCTTTTTTTATATTGCTCGTATTTCAACATTTGAATGTATACAGTGCGAGAAATTTGCTTTTTAATTTCACAAAGTGCGCACATATTTATATCCTCGACTGTACCCCTTTTGCGTGCACGCCACCTGCGTGAGATTAGTTACTACGGAGATGAAGTACAGAAAGCGGTCCAATAAATAGAATTTCGAAAACCAATTTTTGAACCAATACACAACAAGAGAAACCAGACTAGAGAATATATGAATCGTTTAAAATATAATGCTTATTACCTACTTGTTAAAGTTTAATATATTTTCAGTATGCTACCTCTGTGCAATGATCGGTATGATCAACGTATTTCCGTCATCGACGTTAAGCCTCTTCAAGTCTGCGAACACAACTCTTCAAAGGCCCATGGAAGGGGCAGAAGTATCGTTGTTTGGCAGCTTATCATGCATGGGCTCATTCATTGCCATACCATTTGGAGGATTCCTGTTGGAAAAATTGGGAAGGAAGAGGACTGTGATTTTAATATCGCTCACATATGTGGTTGGTATTTTTTTTTACTATTAATGGCTTTAGTCTTGCGTGCTTTTGTGCCTACGTTAAAAAATGTTAATCTATAATGAAATGAAAAAAATGAAATGAAATATATTTTATTATTGCGACGCAAATATAACTAACTAAAACTAAGTAGGTACTCTTCTGTGTTGTGATGTGGTTGTGATTATAATCTATAAATAATATAAAAGTAATGGTTACTTTTATATTATATATAGATTATAATCACAACACTGAAAAAAATAGACTACAAGTGACTACAAAATTTTATTTAACAGTAACACAAAATTTGACGACCAATAACTTAAACAGAGTCACTTGCATACTAAACTTACCAGTAACAAAACTAGTTTTTGTTCGTTACTAAATTATTTGATTAAATGTAACTAAAGTTAGTTTCCCGACAACAAAACGTCAACTTACATAACTAGTTTTGTAGATCATTTTTTTCAGTCAACATAGAACTGACCTGTTGGCTACAATTTTAGCTACCACGAGAATTATAGGAGAATCTAGGAGATGATCTATCTATGTACCAAGTTTCGTCCAAATCCGTTCTGACGCTTATGCGTGAACAAACTTAACTTATGAGGGGGTAACCCCCTATTTCAAAAGAAGTTTTAAGTCGAGTCTTGTAAAGGATAGCCCCAGCTCTTTTTATTATAATAATATGATGTTAGAAAGTGACAGATATATTTAAAACCTGGGTTTTACTAGACTTGACTTAAACCTTATTTTATAATAAGGAGAACAAATTTTCCCTTTTTATAATATTCTCGCGTAGAATGTAGATTAATAATAGTTATGTCTCTAAAGAGGTGTTAGTAGTATCTCAGAGTATATAAATACTACGTACAAGTAGTATTAAAAGCAAGTAGCGAAATCCAAGTCTATTATTAAAAGTGTTTTTCATTTGTATTAGAATTTTATAAAATGATAGCAAAAACTTTTTCTATAGAGCCTTCGGAGATGACGCCAGAGCTTAGCTTAAGCCACCACAAAGCTGCTGCGTTTGATTTGATTAATATTTAATCTTAAGTCCATGATAGGCATCTATGATCTATTCTTAAGCTATTATTTTATTATGATAAATATTTAATAAATTGTAACCGATGGTGAGTATCCCTTAAGAGGAAATGCTGGTGGCGTTTGTCCCATACAAACGTAATCCTCAGTTTCCTCTCTGGATAATGACCCTAGTAGAGCAATGATTATTTCAATGCAAACATGCAAACTGTAGGTACCACTGTATGTCCCTCGGTTTTGTTTTTCTCCAAAAATGTATTATTATAAGAATTAGGAGCCTTCTAAAATCACAAAAACTTACCATTTTTAACGCCCTTATCAGATGTCCAGCGACATGTAAAAATACAAAGAAAAACCGACAGACATAGCCAAAGCCCTTTTTATTATGATTCTTGCTTATTTTTTTTAAATCGATCCAGTTTGGAGGAGAAATCCGGGGTTTACGAACGACGAACCAAATGTTTTTTTAACCACATTCAGACAAATCATAGCTCAACATAGTAAGATTGTGGTCAAACCACAAACATCCTATAAATATATTGTTAATATACCGTTCACAGATAGCATTAACAATGATAGCAACAACCCACCACGTGGAGGTGATACTAACAGCGATGTTCGTCGCTGGAATGGGAGCCTCAATATTCCTAGCAGCAGCCGTCTACATCAGCGAAATATGCCAGGACTCCATCCGGGGAGCACTGACTGCTGGCCCTAACTTATTCTACACCGCTGGAGTCCTAATCTCTTACTTCCTTGGAGGAGCTTTGCCGTACAATTATATGATATACGTGTGCCTGTCTCTTGCCGTACTTGGAGTACTGATGCTGATGATTTTGAAGGAATCACCTGCGTATTTGATGATGAAGGGGTTTGAAGAGGTGAGTACTTATACTGTGTCATCTTTTTCTTCTTCTTTCCTTCCCTTTTCTCTTTAAGACTGTATGGATTTAGTACCAGGCGCTCATACTAAAACAAGAGCTTTGAACATGTATGATAATTGAAAGATGAAGAAAGCAGCTAATTTCATTTCTTTTACAGGAAGCAGCGACATCTATTGCTTTCTACAGAGGCTCAAATAATAACTCCAAAGAAGTTATGGAGGAGATTGTGAAAATAAGACGCACACTTAATCCTGTCTTGTATGGTAACCCCCTTATTCATAATCGCTTTTTAACCAAATCAGTGTAATAGTGTGCCCCGTCTCACTCTTTCAATCACCAAATGTCACCTGTCAGATAATGACTTCGGAATTTTAGCTACGTTTGATAACTTTATTATGAATAAACGGGTTAGTTTTTAATTACTACATATTTAATTAATAATTACTGGTTTTATTAATTTTTAACATTACATAATATTTTTCAGATAGTTCAAATATCACACCCGAAGAAGAAAAACTGAATCCAGAACCAAAGCCAAAAGTGAAATTGACCACCTGGCAAATATTCAGTGAGTTTTAATTTTGAAATTTTTACCCGACTGACCCGGAAGGAGGGTTGTTTTTCAAGTGTATGTATGTATGTATGTATGTATTTATGTATGTATGTCTATTTCTTTGTGCCGCTCTGCAGCCTAAACGGCTTGATGGATTTAAGCATTTAAGGTGTCGTTAGATTCATCTTGACTGGGGGAGTGTCATAGGGTATATTATTTTTATATGGCGCCTAAGAATAAAAAAATAGGGGGGGTATTAAAAATAAAAGTTTCGTTATTATAACAATATGGGTTTCAAATGAAATCTTGTAAATAGACCATTCTATATATGTATATATTGTAATACTTTTATGCTACCATTTTGACGTAAACTGCAAAAAACCACGTTTAATGCAAGGACAGTAGGTACTGAGCCGTTACCATACGTAAATCACAGAGTTGCGATGGTTGTTAGCGTTCCTTTACCGTACCGCTCATTTACTTACTAAGCGCCTTTGCACATTATCAGACACGACCGTTCGACAAGACAAAGGGGTACGAACATTTTTGTATGGGAGCTGGCATAGCCACCCGCCGCCATTTTGATTTTTTTTCAATGTCGCGGCGCACGGTCTAAGTGGTATATTTGGGTAGAGGACATTTATACAAACAAAAAATGTTAAACAATATGGTGACCTAAAGTGTCACGTTTCCGAGATATTTGGAGGTAAAGATCGCCATATGAGAATTACGACAATCATTAAAAATTAACTTATTATGTGTTTATATACATTAGATTGTATTCAAATAATAGTTCCCAGGTTGATTTAACTTTTTATTAGAATATAGCAAAACATAGAGCGCGAAAAAACAATATTCATTAATTGGTTACCTACTAAACCGCATCGTAATATTCGCAATGAAACAATGTTGTCAATTAGCTCGGATCGTAGTGGTTAACTTGTTTTCCATGTCGCCGTTATTAACCAAAAATGACAATATTTGTCTTAAAATATCATGTTACCGAGATATTGGAATATCGATGTATGTATATATAATATGAGACGAATGACAATAGTTTAAAGTTGCTGAAGTACAATTTATGTTCTTGTTTTTAAGCAATAGTGGTCAAATAATATTGCACCAAGGTTTTAAAAATATATTATAACACATATTAGACACAAGCCGTGACCTTAAACCTTTAAATAAAAGGTTTTTTTAAATCTTCTTAGGTAGCAAACAAACATACGGCCCGCCTGATTGTAAGCGAAGAAAGCTCCTTTGAGACCGCATAGTTTGAAACTATTTTGGTTCCAATGTGTGAGGATGTATTCCCCGTCAATGGCGAGACTTGCGATGGTAGAAGGTAGTCATGGGCATCAGGTTAAACAATTCTACAGAACACTGTCCGTTGTACAAGCGGTAGAACACACATAAGGAGGCAAAGTCTCTCCTCAGACTGAGCGGCCCTAAGCCGCTTGTGAGCTCGGGATCGTGGACAATTCTAATGGCACGTCGCTGAACCGAGTATCTAAAGCTAAAGGCCCAAACTGGTATCCAGGTAAGAGCAGTACTCCATATAAGGCCGGACTTGCAACTTATAAAGTTGCAGCCTTTGCCCCGATGTGAAGTACTGCTTTGCTCTGTTGAGCACTTCGAGTTTTTTGGATGCTAGCTTAACCTCGTCTTCTAGACGGCCTATTGACGTCGTTAGAAATGTCGATGCTGAGGATCCCCATGCTTTCACTGATGTCCGTGTTCTGAAATTGTGAAGCCACAGCAAATGGGGTTTTCTTAGCGGTGAACGCGCAGACTTGGGTCTTAGTGGGGTTGAAATGGACTAGGTTTAGTCGACCGTAATCGGAGACACTAGTTAGTGTGCTCTCGATTTCAGACAAGCCGTTCGCGGCTTTCCTCCACCACGAAACGAGGAATATTTGCAATGAGCGTCCTCTGTACAATGAATGCCGTCAATAGACAGCATTTCATTGATATGCAGCAGGAACAGTGTACAGACCCTTGCGGGACGCCAGCATTTATATCTCTCAGCTCTTATGCATCTGCTGGACAGAAAATTTGCATAGTCCCTCGGGAAGCCCATATGCTGTTAACTTCGTTAGAAGACACCGGTGCCATTGTGTACACGTGAGCAGTCTTCCACGAAGACGGGGCTTTCATTTAGGTGGAAGTTTTATTAGGGTGGGCCGGCCGCGGGACTAGGTTTTTTTTTTATTTATTTACGTCGCTATTGCAATTTTGGCGCCCAGAGAACATTACTTAGCGATCTTTAGTTCCAATTAACTTAGTAACATAGATTTTAGGACAAGTATTGTCTTTTTTGTTTGTATAATAATGACAAGATGGAAAACAAGTCACGATCCGAGCTACTTTGACAACATTGTGGTTCACAGCGAATATTACGATGCTATTTAGTAGGTAAGTTATTAAAAATATTGTTTTTCGTGCTCCTAGTGTAACTCTATTCTAAAAATGATAAATCAACCTGGGAACTATTATTTGAATACAATCGAATGCATATAAACACGTGATAAGTTAATTTTTAATGATTGTCATAATTCTCATATGGCGATCTTTACCTCCAAATATCTCGGAAACGTGACACTTTAGGCCACCATATTGATTAACATTTTTTGTTTGTATAAGTGTCCCCTACCCATATATACCAGTTACATCGTGCGCCGCGACATTGAAAAAAAACTAAAATGGCGGCGGCTAGCTATGCCACAAAGGTTCTATCCCCTTTCTTGTCTGGTTCATCGTACACATTCATGCACGACGTCTTATCCGCTGTCTGTGACCATATTTCACGGACGGACAATACACGCGTACCAAATGGACAGACGACAGAGTTTACAGTGATTGACTTGTACCATAGACATAGAAAACGGCCGTAGTTGTAGGCATTATTGGATACATCCATTAAATATGACAAGAATCAATGAGACTATAGAGCTTAAATGTTCAATATATTAATTTTTATTTTACTCATGTAACATTACATGTTTGATAAAAGTTTAATTAACGTAAAAAATAAAAAATACTATTCATTTTATTCAAACAACATTAATCCACTTCTTAACTTGACAAAAATGACATAACTGGGTTACATGAAAACTGAAACAGTAATAAAAATAAAAGTTATTGTATTAAAATTAAAATTGAGCTGATTTAAATAAAATAAATAAATTAACATTCTAAACACGAAATAAAAGCGTGGACACTATAGTTGTTTTGGCTGACGCAGCCACGACGAATGTGCACGCGCGAACTAGTTTCCATATATGAGTAGATGTCGTGTCTAAGCAAGACGTCTTGCGTAGGCGCGACGTCGAATATGCAGCCGACGACGACGCGTGTCTGATCAGACATAAGAAAAAATTTCTTGTAATGTGCACGGTCTCATATAACAACCAATGCGACTGAATGTCTTATAAGACATGTCTGATCAGACACAAGAAATTTTCTTATAATGTGCAAAGGCGCTAATACATACAACTCTTTCTGTATAAAACTAAAAAGTC
Organism: Polyploca ridens; assembly: GCA_951394255.1. Classification (NCBI taxonomy): domain Eukaryota; kingdom Metazoa; phylum Arthropoda; class Insecta; order Lepidoptera; family Drepanidae; genus Polyploca; species Polyploca ridens. The sequence goes on along the minus strand of OX596265.1, from coordinate 4,877,461 downwards.
TGAAATAAATTAAATTATTCAAAGAAACAAAAAACCCGACTGCGTAAAACATAAATTAACTGAAAAGAGAAAAACAAGCTCAGGCTATTTGTACGGCGTGAAATATTGTAAATAGTTTTAAATTTCTTTAGTTATAATCATAAAACTTTGTTACCTTAATTAGATAGTAAGATATTAGTCCTTAAGTGTCATTTTAATAAAAATATAATCTTTGTGTCTTTTATTACCTATATATAAAGAATAATAGGAAGTAAATAGGGTTAGTTATGTCATAAAAAGCCATAATAGAAATAAACAAAGACTGTACATAGGCTTATGTAACAATAAAAATAGAAAGTGGCTCTCGGTTCGGTAACGCCGATTATTCTGGCCAAACGGTCTTATAGTATCGCGTCGACCAATAGGAGCGCGGTCGCTTCTCATTGGTCGAACGCTCACTCGTACACTTAGGAACCGATAGAAAAAAGTATAAAATAGACGGCATTAAGCTGGCTTATTATTAGGATTGGCTTTGGTCGAATGGAGCAGTCGCAATTCACCAAGTAAATTACAAGTCAAAACAATTATTCCCATGATAAACTCTGACAGTTGGCAGTGCCTCTCAAGTTTATCTCGGTCGATGTTATATTGATGTTGATGTTGATGTATTTCAGTGTGTTTGTGTAAGTATTGTTCTCTGTTTTTATGCGCGTGTTGTCAAGGTGCCTGTTCTTTGTTTCTTAACAGGCAATAACATATCGCTCCGCCGCGTCTTTTTGAAGACGCGCCCGGAGCGGTTACCCCCTAACTTTCGTTAAGAAGTTAGGGGAGGGGAATTTCCATGCCCACCTTGCGTCCTAGCTTACTACTCTTACGAGCCCGACACTGTCCCGGTCTGCTTTACATGCAGGGTTCCCTGGAACAGTGCCCGGACGCACGAAGTGTTGTTCGCTATTTACAACAGCATAATGACCGACAGAATCGAATCTCCAACAAACCCCTCTTCCCAATCGTCTTCGAATGGTGACGATGAGAGGGATGACTCCCCGAACGAGTTCCCTGGGTCGTTGGCGTCACTGCCATCCCCAGGCCTCGCACGAACTGCCTCGACCGCTCTTTTGAGCGTCGAAGATGCCTCCCACGACCCCCAAAACGATGATAACGCGTCCGAGAGGTCGCTCGAATCCCTGACGCTGTCCATATCCGAGTTGCAGACCCCAAAAGCCAGAATCCAGTCGGACCGTTTGATGATCAAACGGTTCGTGGATGACGGTATCCTATCAGGGTATGCAACTCGGGCTATGGATGAAGCCCAGGAGTTCGATAGCGACTCCTCGGACGCGGAATCTCCTACTCCCGAAGACATCGTCCGACTTGCACGCATCTCTGCTGCATTAATCGGCGTACAGCCCCGCGACCTCTACGGGTCAAATACCTCTAGACGCCGGCCAAGGAGCGTCGCTTCGACGACAGAAGAAGCAGACCCCAAACGCCTGTGCGGAAAGAGCACTCCCACACCACGGACCACTCCCAGCCCGCCAAAAGCGATTTCTGAGATGGTCACCACTCCAAAATCAAAAGAAATCACAAGAAAACCGAGCGTGGGAACCAAATCCCCCATCTCGGTCACTCACCACAAGAAGGAGAGAGACAGCTCAACCGAGAATGTAGGTCAGCTGTCGCCTCCGCCGCCCGCTGTGACGCGGCACTCGATCGGCGCGACTGCGCCGCCAGATGTGCGCGCCTCAACGAAATTTTCCACTACGCAGCTTGAAACTCAAACTGGTATGCAAATACCTACTCGCTCGACCGTGGGAATCAAAACTTTCCCTTTGACGTCACACCCAAGGCCAGGTAAAGCAACAAAGCTACCAATACCTACAGCTACTACACATTCATATGTTGAACATTCTCAAGCAAGTGACGTCACGGTCACTCAAACCGTACCGCCACTTATGACGTCATCGACATTGGGTAGGCCCGTCACATACGTACCTACCTCAGAGTCCGAGGGAACCACAGTTCCCCCCTCTGCCCCGCCCTCTAAGAAAAATATTAAAAAGAATATTAATATTTTAAAAATAGAAAAGTTGCCGGCTTCGTCCGCCGCGGTACAGCGCCCAGTTGTACCGCCGGACGTTTTTGATTTTTCCCTCCCCACACAAGGGATGGACACAACAAAAGCCCAACAAACAATTAATTTGCCTACTCCAGGGACCGAATGGACGAAAATTCAGCCATCAGAGCCGCTTCCTCGTAGAGAAAAAGGCAAATCAAAATCTGTTAAGTTGCCAGCGCCGCCCGTCTCGAACCCGAGCGGCGCCACTAGTCATACATTTGCGCCGACCGAGGCGCATACACGAACCTTTCATACCGTGTCGACAGATTTGTCTCAGCAGTCAGGAACCTTAATAGAAAATGCTCATATACAAAATAGTGAAGCATTTTCATTGCAGTCAGATACTAATGCTAGAACATACGCGAACACTGCCTCGCGTCGTGATCAGCCACCCTCTTCCCCGCAACCAAGCACCTCTGCATCCCAAGTGCCTCCGCGTACTGCAGCGGAGTCCACCGCCTTCACTAATAAGAACAATGAGTTTAAGAGGCCCAGGTACCCGCCCTTAGTGGTTGAGCGCCTACCGAACTGGGCAAAACATTTCCGTTTGTTAAAATCACAGCTCGGACGCGCACCCAATGGTCGCCCATTTGGCACCGGTGTGCGCTTCACCCCAGCTGATGACCGGGAGTACAGGGTTATTCAGAAGTACCTGACTAACCTGGAAAAAGAGGAGAAGATAGCATGGTTTTGCTACTCCCTCCCGGCCGAACAGCGACTTAAGGTGGCCATACATGGCCTACCGCCAGATACGCCGCCAGATGAAATTATCGCAGAGCTTACTAGCCTGGGCTATGAACCTATATATGCAAGGCATATAAAACCCCGTCGGGGACGCCCGGGCTGTATTTTTCACGTCCAATTAAATCGAACTCCTAACATCACGCCGGGCATATATGACATAGACGAGTTGCTATGTATGCCCGACGTCACCATCGCCGCATGGAGGGGCAAGCGGGGGCCCGCGCAGTGTCACAGATGCCAGCAGTTTCGGCATTCGTCACACTGCTGCCACCGGCCCATCGCTTGCGTTCGCTGTGGCGAGGAACATGCCGCCAGGGACTGCCCCCGAGAAAGGGGTGCACCTGCCACATGCTGTAACTGTGGTGGTCCTCACCCAGCTAACAGTCTAAAGTGCCCGGTGCTGAGGCGGGAAGCGCGCAATAAGCGTGCTAGTACCGTTGCACGCACTACTGGGCCCCCCAGAACAGACGCCAACCAAGTTTCTGAGACGGCCACCAACACTCTAATGGCACAAGCCAATGAGGCCCGTCCCAGACTCCAAAGGGAACAATCTCAAGTCTCCCAAACTTCTAAGAAAAAGAAGAGAACTAGGCGGGGTAAGAAGAAGGCAGGCGCGCCGACAGCGGCGTCCGATATAACTGCCTCCCTCCCCGCCCAAACCTCCGCAGCCGCCACCCACTCCACAACTACCGCCATTCCAATACCGGTAGAAAATGTTCAACCAATTGCCCCCCCCCCCACCCAGAGAGGGACGGGGAAAACACCTGCAAAACCGAAACCAAAAAAGGAGACGGTACGGACTACAAGTAATGCGTCAGACGTGGCGATTACAGTGCTCCTAGAGGTGCTTTTGGCCATCAGAACCGGCTCCGACTTGGAGTCGGTCATACACAAAGGGCTCGCCCAACTTTACGCTCAAAGAGAACAGCCCAACTAAAATAACAGTCATGCACTGGAACGCCTGCTCGCTCAAAGGGCGTGAGCTGGTGTTCAAAGCTTTCTTAGCCGAGAGGGCGCCAGACGTGGTTCTCCTCTCGGAAACTATGCTCCTACCAAAATCAAAGTTAAAAGTCTCAGGGTACACAGTGATTGGACAGGACGAGCACTCCGGTTCTAGGGCTTACCGAGGGCTGGCGGTGCTCGTCCGGCGCAAACATGTTTACCAGCCGCTACCGCCAGTGGACTTGCAGTCCATGTACGGCCTCGGCATTGAGATCTGCTTCGCGGGGACGTCCCCCCCGATCAGAATCTACACTGTCTACCGCCCCCCGGGTGGGCGTCTGCACTCTGGAGACATCCGACTCTTGTTGGATGCACAAGTGCCGACGCTCATCGCTGGGGACATGAACTGCAAGAACACTGGCTGGAACTCCAGCAGAAACTGTCCCAATGGTAACATTTTAATGACATTGGCCGAGCAAACTGGGTACATAGTAGAGGGCCCAGAGGTCCCTACTCACTACCCAACCGTTGATACCTATATGCCCGATGTACTCGATATTATCATACATCGAGGCCTAAACTGCCAAATACTACAAGAGGTAGTGTACGACGACATGGGATCCGACCATTTGCCAGTGTTGGTGCACTTGACCGGTATCCCTAATTCCATACCATCAATCTATCCACGTCGCTACGTAGACTGGTCAGTGTTCGAAAAAACACTTAACAGTTTTACTTACTCGCAAACGCCCCTCTTAAATCAAATTGACATCGACTCCTTAACGGAGAAAATCACTTTTAATGTTCAAAAGGCACAAGAAACGGCTACTTCTACACTCCCTATGCGCACGCGTCAAGTTACTCTTCCACAATATGTGATTAATTTAATAGAAAGAAAAAGACGCCTGCGCAAATTCTTTCAGCAAACTCGCTGTAGAACAGCAAAAAAGGAGCTTAACGCCTTAACAGGAAAAATTAAAAACGAAGTTAAGAACGCAGTCTCTCACAGCTGGGAAAGGCATCTAATGTCGGTAGAGGAGGAGGGATGGACGAGTATCCATCGCCTCTGCCGTTCCCTTGCTGGGGTTAAGGAGCCCATACGACCGCTCTTGGCCAGCGACGGTACCCCCCGTTACCGAGCGGCCGATAGAGCGAACATATTCGCAGGCGCTCTAGAGAAACAATTTCGTCCCAACCCCACCGTCGATGATGCGCACGTTGCCTCAGTAGAAAATCGTCTCAGAGACTATTTCTCAAGGCCGATTTATCATGATGAGGACCCGGTGGTAGTCACTCCCGGGCAAGTTCTACGAACTTTGCGTACCACCAAACGAAAAAGCGCCCCAGGCGGCGATGGAATAACAAATATGGCGCTGCGTCATTTCCCGCCTCGTGCCTTGGCGGCACTGACGCGCCTATATAATGGCATCCTCCGTCTGGGCCTATTCCCTACGCCATGGAAAACGGGCAAAGTCCGAATGCTTCCCAAACCCGGCAAGAACTCTCTAAAACCAGAGAGCTACCGACCCATCACCCTACTCTCAACGCTATCTAAAGTCTTTGAAAAACTTTTCTTACGTCACCTTTTACCACATATTGTGCCCAGAAACGAGCAGTTCGGCTTCAGGGCTGAACACTCGACGACACTACAGCTGACAAGAGTACTGCATCATCTCACAGGCGCCCTTAACAAAAGGGAAGTTGCCGTGGCAGTACTCTTGGATATGGAAAAGGCTTTTGATCGAGTCTGGCACGACGGCCTACTTTTTAAAGTAGCGAACACCACAGCGCCCCGCCGCCTAGTCAAAGTCTTGGCAGCTTTTCTTGCGGAAAGAGGCTTCTTTGTCGCCGTGGAGGACAAAGTGTCCGACACGCGCCCAATACTCGCAGGAGTACCTCAGGGAAGCTGTCTCTCCCCAGCCTGCTATGCGTGCTTCACCGACGACATCCCTGTCGCGGAAGGAACGCACCTCGCCCTCTACGCAGACGACGCTGCGTATTACGCTACGTCAATAAAGCCACACCACGTGGTGGCTAAGATGCAGAGGGCATTGGATGCCCTCCCAGAGTGGCTCGCGGCATGGAGGTTGTCGGTGAACGTTGACAAAACGCAAGCGATTTTTGTCAGCTACCGCAACTTACTACCAGAGAACCTCACAATGTTGGACAAAGAAATTCAGTGGTCCCCCACGGCTAAATACCTAGGGGTGACCCTGGATAAACGACTAAACATGAAAAAGCATGTAGAGAAAGTTGTGTCTACAGTACGCACCGCCCGAGTGTTACTAAGACCAGTGCTCTCGTCACCCCTCCTGCCCCTCAGTACCAAACTGGGGGTATACAAAGCGTACGTGCGATCTCGTCTAACGTACGCCGCTCCGGCCTGGTATGCGCTCGTAGCGCCCTGGCTGAGGAAAAAACTGATAGCTCAACAAAATTTGGCGCTACGCACCATAGTAGGAGCGCGGCGATACGTTAGGAATGACGTAATCGCGCGGGACCTCAAGATCGAGAGCCTGGCCGACTTTATTGGCCGACTCACCACGAATATGTTTCGACGTGCTGATGCTTCTAGTCTGCTCCACGTGCGGAACATCGCCCCACTACACGCGCGGCCCCCGGACGGCAAAGCGTACGCGAGGGAGCTTATACAGCCCCCCGCGTAGACAGACTCTCTCTACATGCTGTATGACTAAAAATGAGTACGCTGATCGACCGCTGAGCGCTACCCGGGCATTTTACACCCGGCTAGCTTGCTCGCGTTTAGAACAGCGGAAAATACCCACAATAAAATATGATGCTACAAGGCCACCATTAAGGTGAGCCGACCACAGTGCCCCACGTGTTTTTGCACGTGGCGAAAAATATGACACCTCATTAAGGGGGACAATCGTCCTCGGATTATGACTACCCACCGCCCCGACGGGTGGTGTGCGACATCTTTCAGCTTATTATTATTCTTGTTCGAGCATTCATAGAAACAACACGTTCCCCTGCCGAGCTGCCACGAGTTTTGAAACCTTATTGATGGTGTTTTATTCAGACTGACTATTGAACCAGCATAGAAAATGTACCATCGTGTACATTAATGGTCATTCGAGCGCCGGATTTATAGAAGAAAAACAGTACACATATTGAAGAATAGAAGAACTCATCGTAAAAATAGAAAATGCCGTCAACGAGGTCAAGTAGCAAGGCAAAAAGTGCAAACAACGAGCAAGAAAATCAATCGACACAAGAAGATTCGTCAGCCAACAGCGGCCAGACGTCCGAAACAGCCACGACGCAGGAGACCGCTACTACAGAAGAAACAGCAACCATGCGGTCTACAGAAACCGACGCAGGTCGTGAAGAAACAGCCTCAGCAGCTGCGCCCACTCCCAAGGACGCAAAAGCAAGAAAAAGCGAAAAAGCGAAGAAATTGGCACTAGCCAGAGCAGACATTCTTCGTCTACAGATAAAATATGCAGCCGCCAGAATGGCCGCCATGGAGGCGGAAACAGATTCAGAGGCCGAAGACGACGACGACGCTACCGTAGTCTCCGAACCAACTACAGCACGACGGGTCGCCGAATGGGTACAGAAGAACGAGCAGCCGCTCCTGGCCATCGAGAATCAACCTCATCGTATCAACACAGAATCCACCGTCGTGCCACAACCAACCGTCGTGTCACAACCAACAGCCGAGTCACAAGCAGCCACCGCGCCGCGACTCACCACAGAAGCAAGTGCAACAGTACCACAAACAACAGTATCTTCTCAATCAATCAACCTCAGTGAACTCGCCTCAGCGATCGCGCTCGCAGCAAAATCAGGCAGTCGACTACCACATCGTCACACCGACTTGCCTGCCTACAGTGGTGCATATCAAGAATGGCTGTCGTTCAAGGCAGCATACACAGAAACGGCAGAGCTCTACACAGAAATAGAAAATGTCACTCGTCTACGCCGAAGTCTTCGAGGACACGCCAAGGAAGCAGTAGAAAGCCTGTTAATACATACTTCAAAACCACAAGATATCATCAAAGCATTAGAAACACGTTTCGGCAAGCCGGACGCCATCGCACTCGCCGAGTTGGAACGCCTACGTTCGCTACCTCGCCTCTCCGATACAGCAAGAGACATCTGCGTGTTCTCCACGAAAGTCTCCAATATAGTCGCCACATTACAAGCACTCAAGAAAATATACTACCTCTACAACCCAGAAGTCACAAGAGCAGTAATAGAAAAGTTTTCACCTCAAATGCGGTTCCGGTGGTTCGACTTCACTTCAACAGACAACACTATGAAGCTGACCTACTCAAGCTGTCAAGATTCCTTGAAAAAGAAGCCGAAAAATGCAGTCCATACGCCCAACCCGAACCTGTATCAAGACAAACAGACTTCGAACAGAAAACCCAACGTGCGCCTGCGCGAAGACAGAAAACATACACAGTGAACGAGCGAGACGGCGAATCAAAGTGTCCCGTATGCGAAAAGCGCGGTCACGCAGCGATAGAGTGCAAGCAATTTACAGAAACAGAGACGAACGCCAGGTGGGACCTGGCGAAATCAAAATACCTATGCTTCAGATGCCTAGGATACAGAGCCAGAACACATCAATGTCAAGCAAAAAAGTGTCAAGTCGATGGATGTCAACGCACGCATCACAAGTTACTTCACTTCCAACCGAAATCAACTTCTACCGAACCTGAGAAAAAAAGCGACGTGGTTACCAATATATGGTCAGCGGCCGTCGAGTCAAGATCATACCTGAAGATTCTACCAGTACAAGTGTCGGGACCAAAAGGCAAAATGAACACCTTTGCCTTACTAGATGACGGATCAACAGTCACTCTCATCGACACCAACGTCACTAAGAAGACTGGACTCAAAGGCACGCCAGAACCACTCCGAATCGAAGCAGTTGGAAACACTGAAGTTGAAGCATCGAAATCTCGACGTGTCACCATAACCATTCGCGGCACGGCGGGAGAACACAGCATACAAGCCCACACAATCAGCGGTTTGCACATAACGCCACAGAAGATATCAGATGTCGACATCACCGGCTGCAAACACCTCACAGACATCGCAGCACAACTTACCTACAGCGTGGGAACTCCTGGCATACTCATCGGGCAAGACAACTGGCACTTGCTGATCGCATCAGAAGTTCGTCAAGGCGACAGAAACCAGCCGGTGGCATCCCTGACACCGCTCGGATGGGTGCTCCACGGCTCACGCAAGCGCATACTTGGTCAACAGCTACATCAAGTTAACCACATACAGCAACAAGAAGATGACATGAACGAGCAGCTCAAACAGTACTTCGCAATAGAATCACTCACCATAGAACCCAAGAAGCCCCAGAGTGACCCAGAGCAACGTGCACTTGTCATCCTTGAAGAACACACCAAGCAGCGTGAAGATGGCCGCTACGAAACAGCCTTATTATGGAAGAGCCCAGATGTCATCATGCCGAACAACAAAGAAAACGCTTTGAAGAGATTATCCAGTACAGAAAAGAAAATAGACAAGAACCCACAGCTGAAACAGAAGTACAACGAACAGATGGCCGCACTCATACAAAAGGGGTACGCCGAACCTGCACCGAAAGAAGCTAAAGAAAACAGAACGTGGTACTTACCACACTTCCCAGTCATCAACGCCATGAAACCAGAGAAAGTACGTGTGGTACACGACGCTGCAGCCAAGACCAAGAACGTTTCTCTCAACGATCACCTGCTCACCGGTCCCGACCTCCTACAGTCACTTCCAGGAGTCATCATGAGGTTCCGACAACATCCCATCGCCGTCACTGCCGACATCGCAGAGATGTTTATGCAGGTGAAGATAAGACCCGAAGATAGAGACGCACTTCGATACCTATGGAGAGAAGATCACCGTGGAAACCATGAAGTCACAGAATACAGAATGACGTCACTCATATTTGGCGCCACTTCATCTCCATCGACCGCTATCTTCGTGAAAAACATCAACGCTAAACGTTATCAAGACAGTCACCCGGCAGCACACCGCGCAATAGAGAAAAATCACTACGTTGATGACTACCTACAGAGCTTCCCTACTGAAGAAGAAGCCATACAGACAGCAACCGACGTACGCGACATACACCGAGAAGCACACTATGAGTTGCGACAATGGGCATCGAACTCACCGGCGGTACTTGCAACCCTAAGTACCGAAGAAGATAAGAAAAAACAGCAAATAATAGACTTGAAGGATGGGACTACAACAGAACGCGTGCTCGGCCTCATATGGGAATGCAACACAGACAAGCTCACCTTCAATCTCAACCTGGCGAGATTACCACCAGATATAGTGAACAAAGACACACCCACCAAGAGGGACATATTGAAAATAGTTATGTCATTGTTCGACCCGCTCGGCTTCGCATCACCAATCACAGCAAGAGCCAAGCAAATATTGCAAGAAGTCTGGCGCCGAGGCACCGACTGGGATCAACCAATAGAAAAAGACCTGCAACCGCAGTGGACAGAATGGATGTCACACTTACAACACCTCGCCGCAGTGAAAATACCCAGATGTTACATACAGTACAGCAGCGCTGACCGCATCGAGCTACACACTTTCGTCGACGCCAGTGAAGTAGCATATGCTGCCAGCCTCTATTGGCGCGTAACAACACCCGACGGGCAAGTGACCACATCACTCATCATGGCAAAGGCACGTGTGGCACCACTCAAGGTCACCTCAATCCCGCGCCTTGAACTACAAGCAGCTGTGATGGGCAGTCGCATGGCGGCCACCATCATAGAAGAACATGACAGAAAACCAGACTCCAAGAACTACTGGAGCGACAGCAAAACAGTGTTGGCATGGCTGAGAAACGGGGCTCGCTCATACAAACCATACGTCGCACATAGAATAGCAGCAATCGAAGAAAACAGCAAAATCAACGAGTGGAGGTGGGTGACTACCAAGTTAAATGTCGCGGACGACGCCACACGTGACGTCCCCCAGGACTTCAACACCGACCACCGTTGGTTCACCGGACCGCCGTTCCTCCGAGACGAACCCTCAACATGGCCAACCGAAATCATCGCCGACACGCCACACACCGGTGAAGAAAGAACATGCCATATACAGAATAGGAAGTCACAAGAAAATCTCAGTGAAGCCTTACCACAAATAGACAGATTTTCCAAGTGGGAACGCCTCCTAAGAAGCACCGCTCGTGTACTGCAATTCATACAGTTGTGCAGAAAGAAAACAGACGTCGTACAATACAAGCGAACGAAACACAATAAAGAAAAGGATGCAGCATGGACAAAACAGAAAAAACAGAAAAAACTATCTGCACGCCCTCTACAGTTAAACAAGAAAACCGAAAATCGCTATATACCTATCGACGGTACCCTGCTGCGACGCGCTGAGTCACTACTAGTTCGTGCAAGACAACGGGACTCATTCAAAGAAGAAATAGATGCTATCAACAACGACAGACCGCTGTCGACACGGAGCCGACTGCGCCACCTATCGACAGAAATAATAAACGGAGTGATAACACTCAAATCACGAATACATGCCGTGAAAGAAGTCGAAGAAGCCGTCAAAAGGCCCGCCATACTAGACGGTAACCACCCGGTTACACGTCTCTATATAGACTACATACACAGACGTCTTCACCACTCCGGAGTAGAAACAACCTTGAACGAGTGCAGACAACAATATTGGATCATCAAACAGCGTCCCACAGTAAAAGCAGTCTTACATAACTGCTTACCCTGCCGAGTGAGAAAAGCATCACCACCAACGCCACCTACCGGGGATCATCCAGCATGCAGATTGGGACACCACAAACGCCCCTTCACCTATACAGGCGTTGATTACTTCGGGCCACTCACCATCACCGTGGGACGGACGACACAGAAGAGATACGTGGCGCTATTTACGTGCCTCACTACGCGTGCCCTACACCTAGAGGTCGCCGGGTCACTGACCTCCGACTCGGCGATCATGGCACTACGACGCTTCATAGCGCGCCGAGGGTGCCCCACCGAAATATGGTCTGATAATGGAACCAACCTGCAGGGCGCAGATAAAGAACTACAGCGAGCACTCAACGCAGCCACTCAAGAGGAGGCGAGTCGACGAGCAATCAACTGGCGATTCATTCCCCCGAGCGCCCCATTTATGGGCGGAGCATGGGAGCGATTGGTGAGAAGTGTGAAAACTGCTCTCAAGACAGTACTTCATGAGAGAAACCCCACAGAAGAAACCCTGACGACGCTGCTGGCAGAGGTGGAGAATACGGTGAACAGTCGGCCCCTAACACATGTCTCAGTCGATCCCGAGGACATGGAGGCCATTACTCCTAACCATTTCCTACTCGGCGGCTCATCATCAGCAACAGCGCCCGGCACCTTCACCGACAACGACCTGATAGGACGTAACCACTGGCGAACATCTCAGAGAATGGCAGACATGTTTTGGGCAAGATGGCTACGTGAATACCTACCGGAACTCCAATACCGGCGGGAGCCCCACGGGCGAGGTGAAACACTCAAAATCGGTCACCTTGTCCTTATCGCCGACGGAACCCTACCAAGAAACATGTGGCCCCGTGGAATCGTCATCGCCGTGTATCCGGGACCAGACAACGTGATAAGAACAGCTGATGTCAGAACAAAGGGCGGAGTACTACGCAGACCTACGAAGAAGTTGGTTATTCTACCTATCCAGACACACACCGTACAGCAACAATAGTTGCGTTACCCTACTCAAGATAGCGTCGGTAACGCACGGCGGGAGAAATGTACGGCGTGAAATATTGTAAATAGTTTTAAATTTCTTTAGTTATAATCATAAAACTTTGTTACCTTAATTAGATAGTAAGATATTAGTCCTTAAGTGTCATTTTAATAAAAATATAATCTTTGTGTCTTTTATTACCTATATATAAAGAATAATAGGAAGTAAATAGGGTTAGTTATGTCATAAAAAGCCATAATAGAAATAAACAAAGACTGTACATAGGCTTATGTAACAATAAAAATAGAAAGTGGCTCTCGGTTCGGTAACGCCGATTATTCTGGCCAAACGGTCTTATAGTATCGCGTCGACCAATAGGAGCGCGGTCGCTTCTCATTGGTCGAACGCTCACTCGTACACTTAGGAACCGATAGAAAAAAGTATAAAATAGACGGCATTAAGCTGGCTTATTATTATTCTTGTTCGAGCATTCATAGAAACAACACGTTCCCCTGCCGAGCTGCCACGAGTTTTGAAACCTTATTGATGGTGTTTTATTCAGACTGACTATTGAACCAGCATAGAAAATGTACCATCGTGTACACTATTGGTTGTCCCCGATTGCAATACCTTATAAAATTCAAGTTATATTCAATATTCTATAGATTTAAGAGCTTGTTTTTCTCTTTTCTGTTAATTTATGTTTTACGCAGTCGGGTTTTTTGTTTCTTTGAATAATTTAATTAATTACTTAATATTTATTTCCATATAATATCGTATTCTATAAGTTTTTTTTTTTTCAGAAAAATCTTCGTCTACTCGTAAAGGATTATTCTTAGCGATGACACTGAAATTCTCGTACGTATTCCAAGGGTTTTTAGCAGTGCAAGTATACGCGGAACCTATGTTTGAGAAAGCGGTCCCAAGTGACTTCATGTCCGCTAACTTGTGTAGCATATTGATGGCGGCTGTGGCCCTCCTGAGCGGTATTATCGCTGCCTACTTAACTGATACAATTGGGAGACGAGTAAGGTTCTTGCGTTTTATATTGCCCTGGTACTTTGCTCATAGTTGTTTGTAAATTAAATGTTAAAAATTAGTATCATAAATACTACATAATGTTATATTGGTTAGAAAGAAAGAAGCATGGTGTTAGGGTTTCGGCAATGCGCGATTAATACCCCTGGTCTTGCAAGCGTCCATAGGCTACGGTAACTGCTTACCATCAGGCGGACCGTATTAAAAAAAATTGGTACTAGGACACTATGTAGTAGATAGGCTACCTACCTCAAGATGGAAATATTTCACAACTAATCTTTTTGTGCGTACCACCTTCGGGGACATCACCCACAACTGACCATGGTGAGATTGTGGTCAGACAGATCTTTACAAAGGTAGGTAGTTAAAATGATAGATGATAAACATAACTTTCTAGATAAATTTCAATAAAACAAACTTTTTAATCAACTTATTTTTTCATAAACATAATTTATTTTTAAAGCTATTTGACTTCATTACAGAATCTCATGATCTACTCATCGATCACAACAGGCTTATGCTGTGTTGTATTAGGGTCACAGATACAACTTAACTGGGGCCCAAATTGGTTAACAGCTGTTTTTGTCTACCTCTACACAGCTTTATTCACATTTGGCGCTGGCACCGTGCCCTTTGTCATCCTTGCTGAAGTGTTTTTGCTGGAGGTTGGTTCTTGTGAATTGGTACTTTGTATATTCGCGTTTGGTAGCGTGCAAACAAATTATTGTCCTAGAATAAATTTTGAATGTCATTAATTATATGCTTTTATAGTAATTTATATAGATATTCTAACTCACGAAGTCGGTTTATCTGCGTAAACGCCACAACTACAGGATTCTTTAAAATAGTAATACTAAACTAAAATACCTATATTATAATCCCCTTATTCATAATCGCTTTTTAACTAAATTAGTGTAATATTACAACTTTAATCTGTGGTAATAGTGTGTCCCGTCTCACTCTTTCGATCACCAAGATGAATGTCCCTTGACCAGAAAAAGATCTTTATCTTGCTTGCTTTTTGCACCTATTTCAGCCAACGACCAACCCAATTTAATATTCAGAGACCAACTAAAATAGTTTGTTTTAATTTCAGGTAAAAAGCTTCATGGCAATGATAGTAGTAGAATGGGCGTGGATTTGCACCTTCGTACTTCTATTCATCTACAATCCTCTAGAAACCCTCATTGGTCTTGGAGCAGTATTCTACATGTTCTCAGCCGTGTGTTTCTGCACTTGTATATTCTGTTTCTTGTATATGCCAGAAACTAAAGGGCTACCCGTCGACGTCATTCAATTGCAGCTAACGAATAAAATACGGCGCAAGTTTTGGTAAAAGTTTCAAGTAATAATAAGTAATCCGGATCCTACTAATTTTATTATAATGTGTGTGTTTGCGAACTTGTTTTTTTGTTCAATCATGCTGTAGTTCAAAAGGTTTGAAAGAGCACAAAGATAAATGAAAGATGAAGAGTTTTTTTATACGACGAAGTCTTAAACAAGCATACTTTTCGTCTGATGGTAAGCGGTTACCGTATTCATAAAGACGCTTGCATCGCTCACGCGTTACCAACCTTTCTCTCTCCCCAATGAGCTCTGGCGACCTTACTCACGCGCAGGAACACAACATTCAGTTGCTGCAGCTGCGGCTGCGGCATTCTGTAAGGTGTGTACTTAAGGAACTACCAGACCGATAAAAAAAAATCTTCTTGTGTTAAATAGTTTATTGAAGAAGGTTAAATAAATAAGAAATAAATGAGAAGTTTATCGAAGAAGGTTAAATAAATAAGAAATAAATGAGAAGTTTATCGAAGAAGGTTAAATAAATAAGAAATAAATGAGAAGTTTATCGAAGAAGGTTGTGTAAGTATTATAGCATCCCTATAGCGCGCGAGATAACGCGGGGCAAATATAGTTTTTTATGCGACTAGTCGGTAAACAAGCATACGGCCCGCCTGATGGTAAGTGGTTGCCGTAGCCATATGGACGCTTGTTGTGGACGCTTGCAACACACGAAGCATCGCTCACGCGTTACCGACCCTTCCCCGCTCCCCTATGAGCTCTGGCGACCTTACTCACGCGCAGGAACACAACTTTACACAACATAAATTGCTGCGATATTCTTCCCCAGTCGAGCTGATCTTTGAGCAAATAAACGCTAACGCATAAGGATGCTATTTATCCGAAAAAAATATTCTTCAAGAAAACGAGTAATACCCGCGGAGTAGAAGCTTGATTTGTTTGATATTCGCCTTCGTACGATTCGCGAAGTAAAGTTTTATTTGCACACAGTTCTATGTTGTCGAGTGTGCATACAGGGGTCGAGTAGAAGAAAAAAAATACTAAAATTCAAATATATGTATTATAAACCTATTAGCTGTGCCTATAAGTAGTATTAATAAATAAGGGATGTGCAAAAATAAGTTGCAAGTAACAAAAATTGTGCTGTTTTATTTTTGTTATAAACCTTTTTTATAAATAAATGTTTTTATGTAGATCGATTTTATTATTAAATAAAATCTCTGTATGAATAAACTTATAATAAACAGCTATCTATGTATATATTGTACTCTATTTCAATATCACTAAGCACTATTTTCATCATCCCCCTACTGCTTGTCCCCGTTCCCAAATACGTGGGGTCGCATAATATGTATATTTCTTTCTTTCAGCACTTCTATCCATCATATCAGCATTTCAAAATTCTTCAATTTAATATGTCTGTCTACTTAATTGTTATATTTTCTATACATATACCTAAATGATATTTAGTATAAACTAGTCAATAGTCACAGTGATAACAAATTGCGTGTTTAGTAGTTTTCCTTTAGTTTATTTTTTATTTCTAAGGCAGACTTAAGTAAGTCATGCTCACTTTAAGGCCTTTGCTTGCGGCGGCGTCGTGTGACGGGTCGCTCACTTCCCTCCAATATGGCGAGGAGGGCGATGGCTGCCACACGCGTCATACTTGTGAACATGTGCTGCTTGTAGGGGTTGGTCTGCTTAAGTTTGCCATTTATTTATTTACTTATTAAATATAGATTCAGTCTACTTTGTAGTGTTACCGCCGCGCCGGGGCACGCAATTGTTGTCAGTGCGATTAGAATGTAAATATTATGTAATGAATCTAAGCTTGTTTTGAAAAGAGTAATTGCTGAGTTTATTGCCGGCTCTTCTCAGCAAATGCAACCTTCCGAACCGGTATTAGAGTATTAGAGTCAGACTTTTCATAAGTGCCTGCGAAGGTCTATTTGAATAAATGATTTTGAATTTTGAATTTTGAATTGAGTAAGGAAGGAGTCCTTACTCATACGATCTTTCAAAGTCAAAATCGAAGTCAAAGTCAAAGCCATTTATTCAATTTAGGCCCCAAAAGGGCACTTATGAAGGTCACATTTACTGAAGTTACCACCGGTTCGGAACTCGGCCTTCGACTGAGAAGAATAAAATAAAATAAATAAATAAAGAAACTCATCAAGGTTACATTTTTTAAATATTTTTTAGACAATCTGACTATTTTTGGCTTTTTTTTTCCAAATAATTAACAATTAAAAAGATATACCTAAGCATAGTTACAGACCAAGGTCCAAAATGGAACCTCAGCAACTTCTAGTTTACAGCATCAGTAAGATGACTAAACTATGTAGTTAACTCAATTAGGAACGGGATGCAAAATCAATACTCGTGGACGTACGGTGAGACGAAATATTATCAGTTGCCATAATATTGCATGTATATTTAAACGGATAATACATAAGTAACTAGCTGCCCGGCGCGACATCATCCGCGTGGTGCTACCCTACCCTGTGGTGCTACCCTACCCTACCCTACCCTACCCTACACTACCCTACTCTACCCTACACTACCCTACTCTACTCTATCTAAACCATCCAGGGAGTTAATTCTACTGAACGTGTGTATGTCACTGAACTCCTCCTAAACGGCTGGACCGATTTTGTGCAAGCTTCACATAAACCATCTACTAAATAGTCCGAACAAAGCCTTAACATTCGGTTTGGATAGGTGAGCCCGTTATTGAGATATAAAATTACAACGAAAAGTGGCATTGATTTTTATATATTTAGATTAAGATGAAATTGTTCCTAGATGAGGGCATGGATGTCTTTCGACTTTTTGACCCAGCCTTTTGCATAATTCTTTCGCTCCACAAAATTGTTTCTATGGTTTTCGTTCTCAAAGTACGAAAAGAATTCGATGGAGTCGTCATTACATACACACATAATTTTTCTGGTAAACTTTGTAGCTTATTGTTATTACTACATTGTCTAAAAGGAATCTGTTTTATTTTTAATAAATACATGTATTATAATAATATTAAACATAACTGTAATATTAATACTAATTATAATTTACTAATTATTATTAATTGTAATTAAATACTTGCCTAAACGAACAAAGCAAACCTAGAATAATTTAATTAATAAACTTGCGACTTCTGTCGTGTTTAATAAGAGCTAAAATTGCTGGGCACATTCAATTGTGCAGAGAAGACCGCGTTATTTCATTATTAGCGAAGCGGCGGATGCAATGTATGTGTCTGTGTGCTCAGACAAATAGGGTGACCAATTATTTATTATTCGCAAGAAAATAAAAAATAAAACTTACTAATAAATATAAGGAAATACAAAATGATTGACAGATGCACAAATCACCGGATGTGGAAGCTTGAAATGTTACACACAGATTCCTGTACGTAGGCATCCACTGCAAAAGGGTTTTACAAAATTCGAATCCTAAGGGGGTAAAAGAGGGAATCGCGGGTGAAACTGAGGGTAAAAAGTAAGTACGATACGAATTTCACGATACAGGATTTTTTTGTACATTATTGCTTCTAATCAGCCAGTCAATTCTAACAGACGAATTAAAAAAAATACCACTCTATATTTAAGAGCAGTAGCAAAAGAGAAAGCAAAAGATTAAAAGCAATTATGTATAAAAAAATCCGGTATCGTGAAATTGCATAAGTGTGGGTATACTGTGAACGTGCCAGATTTAGTTAACCGATCTGTAATTTATGTATTGAATTTCTATTATCCATAGGATTCTCTGTGGTCATATAACGCCGTTTTGAAAGTATGTGTTGCGACAGTAACGGTCAGAGACGTCCAGCCACAGACGTATACATATAGTGTCCCAAGACTGTTATGTCCAAGAGCAGGAGTTTTGCTGAGGCACTAGTGGTTTGTGTTAAAGCTTAAATTAGCACAGAGTCAAGCCATGAGGTATAGCCGGCCGTGGATGGAGTTCCGATTTTGATGAAATTAAGAGGAAAGGATGGCTGCAAGAAATTTGAAAAATAGGTTTTTACCATATCTATTGCTGTCGCGCTGTGCCCGAGCGATCCCGCCCGAGGGTATAGAGACGACTACAGCTTGGACCGATTATACCTATGTAAATTAGACGAAATTGCTATTTCGTAATTCCCGGTTTCCTCCTCCAAAACTGGATCGATTTAAAAAAATTATTCAAGAATCATAATAAGAAGGGTTTTGGCTATGTCTGTCGGTTTTCCTTTGTTTTATTATATTCGTCAAAATTTGTTCGCTGGACGTCTGATAAGGGCGTTAAAAATGGTTTGTGATTTTAGAAGGCTCCTAATTCTTATAATAATTAATTTATGGAGAAAAACACAATCGAGGGACATACAGTGGTACCTACTGATTGCATGGTAAAATAATCATTGCTCTAGTTTTTTTATCCAGAGAGGAAACTGAGGATTACGTTTGTATGGTACAAACGCCACCAGCATTTCCTCTTAAAATCACCGGCCCCAACCGTAGTGCCATATCACTAGCGTCATAATTTGCGTCTCTCGACGTACCTACCTACTGTATAGATGTACATTATCAAATCAATATTATTCTAGAACGTAATACGTATTTACCTCAAGGACATCGTCCCAAATCCCTGTCGAGGCTCATTTAAAAGATTAATCCCTAATCTCATAGTACGTAAAGCCCTTAGTTAGTCCCTGCTCCATCTATTTGCGGTCTTCTGAATAAGAGCTCTATGTATATTGACATTGTGATTAATATTGTTTGGAATTGTATTCCTCATGGCTCGCAACATTTTGGATAGGTAGGTACTATTCATTATCTAGCTTTCTTTGGGAATAAAGGCAATATTATGATTGATGATTTGGTAATTTTCTATAAATTTTCTTAATTTAAAATTTGCTCTTAGTCCCCCGCGGTTTCACCAGCGTTACCGGGATATAAAGTAGCCTGTCCTTCTCCATGCCATAGGCTATATGCATGCTAAATTTCATCGCGATAGAGTCAGCGGTTTAGGCGTGAAAGCGTAACAAACAAACAAAAATACAAACAGAGTAATTTTCACATTTATATTAGGTTGGCAACTAATAAACCCGCCACTTATTTCGATCAGTTTCTAAAACGTTATAGAACTATCTCGAATTTCTTGGAGTAGTATATAAATAAACCAAGACTTGATCAGTTGACAACTGGATCTCGATTAGTAAAACTACAGTAAATTATGGATATTTCTCGTAGAAAATTTCGGTTGCTTTTACTACTTGAATTTCGCTTAGGTCGGAAAGCGACTGAAGCAGTGCGCAATATAGCGGGTTTATTAGTTGCCAACCTAATAATATTAGTATGGATACGGAGGTAATTTGGCTTATAGGATCACTTTGTTGTCTATCCGTCAGTCACAATCCATTTTCTCAAAAAATTAAATTATTAAAAGAAACAAAAAACCCGACTGCGTAAAATATAAATTAACTGAAAAGAGAAAAACAAGCTCTTAAATCTATAGAATTTTGAATATAACTTGAATTTTATAAGGTATTGCAATCGGGGACAACCAATAACCTAAGTATGTATTTTTTTGTAATATTTGTTTATCCCCGACTGCTTTACCTTATAAAATTCAAGTTATATTAAAAATTCTATAGATTTAAGAGCTTGTTTTTCTCTTTTCAGTTAATTTATGTTTTACGCAGTCGGGTTTTTTGTTTCTTTTAATAATTTAATTTATTTCAGACTTTTTAGTTTTATACAGAAAGAGTTGTATGTATTAGTAGGTAAATGAGCGGTACGGTAAAGGAACGCTAACAATCATCGCAACTCTGTGATTTACGTATGGTAACGGCTCAGTAGGTACCTACTGTCCTTGCATAAAATGTGTTTTTTTGCAGTTTACGTCAAAATGGTAGCATAAAAGTATTACAATATATACATATATGGAATGGTCTATTTACAAGCTTTCATTTGATACCCATATTGTTATAATAACGAAACTTTTATTTTTAATACCCCCCTATTTTTTTATTCTTAGGCGCCATATAAAAATAATATACCCTATGACACTCCCCCAGTCAAGACGAATCTAACGACACCTCATATGCTTAAATCCATCAAGCCGTTTAGGCTGCAGAGCGGCACAAAGAAATAGACATACATACATACATACATACATACATACATACATACATACACTCGAAAAACATAACCCTCCTTCCGGGTCAGTCGGGTAAAAAGATCAAATACTAATAAGGTCTACGGTCTCCTAGAGGTGATATTCGCTTACTAACTAGGTTACTTCCTATTTCATTATAGGACATCTTAGAATTTTGTAAAATGCTAATTTTCACGGCGCAACTCAGCGCAAGTAAACTTTTCGATCATAAGTAAACATAAATTACGTAACCCTCAGCCTGAGTCCTTGAGTTTTATTGATATAATAACCCGAGATGTTGTATTCCCGTGTTATTTTTCAGATTATCATGATTTAGGAACATATAGTATAAATAAATACACTCTATTACAGTAGTACCCAATTAATATGGCTTACCGATGTACCTGCGCAGAAGATACATTTTCAAAACGTGGGAAACGCTATTGGACGACAGCTGCCGTCATGATAGCGCGCGCCGTGTGGAAGGGCGTGTCTTGCGAGTGAGACGGAACTAACAGCTGCAGTGTATTATGAACCTTATAATAGTGATCTAAGGTTGATTGTAAGTTTTAAGCATTCTTTCGTTAATCTTCGGGGCCATACTTTCTTTTCTGTGCGAAGATTCACGACGCGCCATATAAGTTGGGTAATACTGTACTTGGGCACAAAATAATTCCAACATTTTCAATAAAACTTGCAACTAAAGCTTACAAACAAAAACTGTTCAAAGCTACTTAACCGCACTAAACAATAGATACCTTTCTAACAATGAATGTCTTAATTGAAAAAGCGGGCACAGTGAAATATTCATGAAGGCACCGGCTCCAGGCCTTAATGGGCTAGTTCTGGGATCGCCCTGTATACTCATACGTCCATTTTCCGTATATTTTCACTGTAGTGAAGAATTTCAGGCATTTCTCTTTGTGTTTAAAATAGCAGGATATATAAAAGTGTAGCAACCACCTATATAAAGAAGTTCACACGCCGATGGATAGATGGCGCCCCAACGTCCTGTATCGCGCTTACGAAGTTTTCTCGGCGTTCTGCTTACGTAGTAACTATTTAGTAATCTGTGGTTCTGCTGGTTATATTGAGTTGTTTTGGAATAAACCATTTTAGGGCTCCGAATCAAAAAGGAACTCCGTAAATCCATTTTTCACAGCGGCATATTTCAGTAACTACTAACTGCTATCAAATTGGGAATAGTTTTAAATATTACTTAATACAATAGTTTTAGACACTCTATTGAATTAGAAGACCACCAAAACTATACATTTTGACAACACTGATATTTACAAGTTGACTTTAATGTCCCACAAACTTATCTGGCCCGGAGGTTAAAAGAGGATCTAACGACGCCACACTACGTTCATTGGTTGTTTGCTCCACCGATGTTCCACAAAATGCGATAACAGCGATTCTCTCACCGGGCCAGGTAAGTTTGTGGGACTATTTACACTGACATGTTTTAGGTTTGGCTTCTGCTTTTCGTTCACCATTTATCGAGTGTTTCTGTTTCATTTCTCTCTTTGTATGTATGAACTATCTATTTTACATGCAGTTAGCAAGAGCCGGGCTCTACCTGCCGTGGCCGTGTCTCCAGGCCAGCGCAAGCCTAGGGCTCGGCTAGCAAACACCACCTCGACTATATGGCCAGTCCGTCGCTGGCAGACTTAGGCCCCTGGCCCTGGCGTCTCATTCAGAACAAGTCTGATTTTATGCAAATGTTGATAAAATAGTATTTGTTTGTTTGCGTTGGCTCTAACTGTAAAACTATTAATAAATTAT
The DNA here is from genome assembly GCA_951394255.1 of Polyploca ridens. NCBI lineage: Eukaryota > Metazoa > Arthropoda > Insecta > Lepidoptera > Drepanidae > Polyploca > Polyploca ridens. Next base: position 4,854,693 of record OX596265.1, on the reverse strand, counting down.
TTAAAAAAAAATATAAGAAAGATAAGATAAGATAAGAATAAATTTATTTATACACACGAAATATAAGAAATAATAAATTAAATATTTAAATTAAGGTGTGTCGAAAAAGGTAATCGCTCAGCATGAAGTTGCGATGACAAGCGCCACAACGCTGGCTTTCAGCGATACCTAGAAATAAAACTACCTGTTTATGTAGTTATACAAACCAACCCCAAGTACATTCCTAATAAAGACACAATTCCTACTAATAATACGCAGCACTAATAGGTAAGTTATTTCAAAGTAAACTACAAATTGCCGCGGCAAAACCAGGTTTCCTTATAGTTATGTAATAAAGACTGCAAATGGGCTGAAATGTGGTTCGTTTAGTTAACCTACGTCTGTGTTTGATTAAAATCTATAATTACGTGGAACCTGACGCGCGTAAGCCATGGAATAATTAACCTCAAGAAGCGCAATAACGTTCATTTTGTTTGAAATCTATTCCGTCAATTCCACCGACAATACGCTCTGATTGGCTAAGTCAAGCAAACATGCACTGTGATTGGCTAAAGTCAAGGTCACAGATACAGTGATCAGTTGGTTCTGATATTAAGGCGGCCCTCTGTGGCCGGCGCAACTTCAACGCAATCATCATAATCATCATCATCAGCCTATAATGTCCCACTGCTGAGCACAGGCCTCCTTTCACAAATGAAGGTGAAGGGGAATGGGCAATACTCCATCACGCGTGCCCACTGCCGATCGGTGGAGGTAGGCTAGTGGTCAACCAACTGTTGGAATTTTTCAAGCCGCCTAGGAGGCATCCAACTAGCTTAACGACTATCTCAATTAAGTGATAACCGGGACCAACGGCATTACGTGCCTTCCGAAGCACGGAAACGCTCGATTTGAAATACCACTAGGTGGTCACCCATCCAGGTACCGACCACGATAGGCGTAGCTTAACTTTGCCGATCGATTAAGAACGGCTAATCATGCTACACCACGAGCGCTTCAACTCAACTCAAGCATAGTCTAAAAGCTTGTTGTTTCATCCAACGTAATGTTTGACTGCGAAAAAAGAGAGACAGCATCAGAGCCGTCGGTGATCAGTTGGTAAATTCCGCTGATCACTCGCGGCCGCTTCGCTAGGTCGTCATTCATGATTTCGCATTCATAAAACTTGTTCCAAGAGTATACTTCTTGCTAAAAAATCTTACAAGTTTGTGAAAAAAAAGTTAGTTATTTAGAATCTCCAATACATTTGCAAGCCTGGTATCTAAATGTTTTCTTTACTTTTACAATTTATAGGTACATTAGATATGGCCAAAGTTCAGGCAAAAACGCTGCTTTTCGGAGGCTTTGACTGAATTTGTTTCACACTTTTTTTAAATTACTCTTAGATACACGGCTAGATATAGTGCACAAGATACTAATTTGTTCAAAACATCTGACGAAAAATGTTTAACAACGCTATAATAAGTACAGAGGTTTTTATGAAAAGTATGACGAATTGAGTCCTCTTAATCAGGGCTGCGTTCAGTAACAACGCCGTGTGATCTGTGAATAGTATGTGGTGCGATCGTCGGACGACGTCGGACGATCGCACCGGTCACAGTGTGTAGTTACTGACCACAGGCCAGCCCCCCTAGACAAGATGGTTGTCGACAATCGTCATCGTTAGTAAACGATCAACACTTGTGACATTTCAAATCGAAATATCACGTGATTTGTGCAGGAGAGGTAGAGCGTAGCGTTTATTCGCTCAAAGAGCGCCTCGACTGGGGAAGTAAGGTGGAGGTTACAGAATACCGCAGCCAAATAACTTTATTTTGAGTTCTTGCGCGTGAGTAAGGAAGTCAGAGCTCACCGGCGAGCGGGGAAAGGTCGGTAACACGTGAGCGATGCTTCGTGTGTTGCAAGCGTCCATACGGCTACGTAACCGCTTACCATCAGGCGGGACGTATGCTTGTATACGGACTTTGTAGTATAAAAAAAAACACTTACAAGTTGCGGAATTGGATTGCTCGGGATTTGTTCTTGATGCCTTTAGGTATATTCGCGCGTGGGTGTTACCCTCGTCCTAAACTATTGCCGCGCTTTGATGGCAGTTTTGACATAAGGCTCTCTCTTTCTCTCACTATACGTGTCTCTTTCTGGCCAGGGCTAGTACGTTATCATAATTCGCAGTTTTGTGCACTTGGACTTTGATATGGGTGAAAATTTAAATTAATCTCGCTACGTGGTAGGTTGTTATATAACCTAAACAAGATAATTGCCTTCGTTAGTCTTTGTAGCATGATTAGAGTCACTTTTGTATTGGAAATAACATTATGAAAAATATTTTTACTGCATGTGACGTCACGTGCTTACCGATGGTGGAACTGGAAATATCATGGCGACAACAAATCAATACTTGAATCAAGAGTCAAGAATAGATTGCGTTGATCGAAAATAAACATTATGTCAAAGGTCCAGGTTCCGACCGAGGAAGTCTTCTCAGTTCAAGTGTATTACGAACCGGTGGTAGAATCAATAATTGTAACATTCGTGGTGCCTTATTAGGGCTTAAGGCGCGGACTGACTACGATTTTGACAGCACTCGTTCTTCACTGGAATAAGGTTGAAAATGGAAAATCATAAATGTGTCGACTCTATGAAATGGACTGTTATTTACGGGTTTTCTTTAGATTATACAGAATATACACATTAAATTGAATAAGTGTCCGGTTAACATTCTAATATAACTCTTTATCTTATATATTCTTAAAAATAAAATTGTTGTCATCGCTGAAAATACGGAAAATTTCGAAGCGAAAGATTTTTTTAGACGTAACTTACGAATTTTTTATTGGGAATATCAAAGCACTTTTTAATATTCTACTCGGTTAACATTTTTCTCAAAACCCTCTTCTGTCCACATTATTTTTTGTGTATGTGGTATTTTCATTGCGTTACGTCATACTCGACTCTCAAAGAAACCCATTTTTGTGCATTTGAGCTTAGACCCCCCTTAAATTGAATAAACGATTTTGAATTTGAATTGAATTCCTAATTCGTTTTGATTTAAGTTCTAAAATATGAACCGTACCTTATTCATAATAAAGTTATCAAACGTTGATTAGCTAAAATTCCGAAGTCTTTATCTGACAGGTGACATTTGGTGATCGAAAGAGTGAGACGGGGCACACTATTACACTGATTTAGTTAAAAAGCGATTATGAATAAGGGGGTTAGTCTTTATACTTTATTTAAATTGCTTTCCTTAATATATAATGTTACATAGGCACCTTATCTGTCTGTCTAATGTTCCTGGTACAAAACAGAGTTCCGTGCATTCGAACGGTAATAACGCAACCTTATCAAAATATCAAAGGGTTCCGAACTAGTCCAATAGTTATAAGGTTAGTTTCTGTACAAACTTTCGTACCCCCGCTCTGACCACGCTTTCCAAAGGCTTAGAACTTCTCTATTTATTAAGGTTGGTTTGCATCGAAGTTTTGGAATTAACTTCACTATGTTTGGTTTGTTTTTGAAAAGTTTTTAGTAATAAGCGTTATAGGTAAGAGGAAATTTCTTAAAAATAATAATAAAATCGTTTAATCACTCCCACATACAAACAAAAGATCAATTTTAATTTATAACTATACCAAAGCCAATGAGACGAGATTAAGAATGTAAACAAACTTTCAATTTTTATTTAAAGATTTTTTCCTGTACCACACAACGACAGCTGTTCTCGACTAACTGACGCCATTATTGCATGCGAGAGATAATAAATAAATATCCTGGGACATTCCTCACACACGGTCATCTGATCCCAAACTAAGCAGAGCTTGTACTATGGAAACCAGATAACTGATATAATACATATACTACTTTTTGTTTGTAAATACATACTTAATATACATAATTACACACAGTCTCAGGACGTACAGACATGTATCATGCACACAAATGCATATCCTGTGCGGGAATCGAACCCACGATCTGGGGCGCGATAGGTGGAATCTTAACCAACCGCGCCAGCTGGCCCGTCAAATGATCGCTCGATATCGTAATGTAACTTAGTAGAGGTCGATTGTTTACATATTTTATCTCCACTTGATGGCTCTAGTATAGTAGATAGAGCCAAATATGAGCCCAAACTAGGTTTCCCGTGCTATGAACTCTTATAATGTCATTACTTATAATTAGTCATAGGGCAATAATCCCTTTAAAGTATGTTTTTTTGCACTGATTAATAACCAATTACTGCATCTAAATATTAAGTGTGTTGTTGACTAAGCCAATCAGAGCGAGTTCGTCCTTTATTTAGCCAATCAGAGCGCATTGTTGGTTGTGGGGTATTGGCGGAATAAACAATCAAAATGGACGTAATTTTGCTTCTTTGAGTTAATTGTTCAATGTGTTTAGTGTAGTGTTTGGGAATTTGATGATAATATCTATAGATAAAACATAATTCAATGGACAAAACATTTTTTATCTTAATTTCAAAGTCAAAGCCATTCAGTTTTGGCTCTAACCCTCTTACACCACAGTTTACGTCAAAATGGTAGCAAAAGTATTACAATATATACATTTTTTTCAATTCAATTCAATTCAATTCAATTTATTTGTAAAAATTTGCACTTATTATACATTTTTTTTTTTTTTTTATCTCCTTTATTTATTACGATCTGTCGAATCTAGGGACATTTAGTAATATTTGTGGCATATCGATGAGTTGACTTGCACAGTAATGTGACCCTTGTCACAACTGCATAAAAATTCATAGGAGGATTTAAGTTCCTATGGTAAGTCAGTTACATTAAATCCTGCGGAATTTTCCGTCGCAGGCGCCTTCGACCTGGCGTGTCCATTAAACGGTTGGCAAGAGAGTTTGGATGGTGCTCGATTCGAACTGTGTACGATTTTATTTTGCTGGAGATTTCCTCTTTAATTGTTGGGATATGTAGGTCACGATGTAGAGCTTCATTTTTGATGTACCATGGTGCGTTTGTTATTATCCTTAATATTTTATTTTGAAACCGCTGGATAATTTCAATATTGGAATGAGAAGCAGTTCCCCATAATTCAATCCCATAGGACCAAACAGGTTTGATGATGGATTTATAAACGGTAACTTTGTTTTGGAGTGAAAGTTGAGACTTGCGACCAATTAGCCAGTATAGCTTTCTTAGTTGCAAACCGAGCTGTTTGCGTTTTGTAAAAATATGTTTTCGCCACGTGAGTCTTCTGTCGAGGTGGAGACCAAGATATCTAACTTCCTCTGCTCGTGGAACTTCGATGTTGTTTAGAGTCACAGGTGGACAAGTGTCTCGTCGGGTAGTGAAAGTTATGTTTACAGTTTTTGTTTCATTGGCTTTGATGCGCCATTTTTTTAGCCAGGCAGATATTTCATTTAAGCTGGATTGTAGAAGGTCAGCGGCGGTTTTTGGGTTCTTATGGGATGCTAAAACAGCGGTATCGTCAGCGAAGGTCCCCGTGACAGTGGTATCAGAAACAGGTAAGTCCATGGTGTAGATAAGATACAGGATAGGTCCAAGTACACTACCCTGGGGCACTCCAGCTTTGATAGGGTGAAGATTTGTTGTAGCGTCTCCGGATTTCACAAAGAAATGTCGATTGCAGAGGTAGGACTTTAGTATATCAAAGAAGAGAGAGAGGTTTACTTTGATTTTGTACAAGAGTCCTTCATGCCAGACTCTATCGAATGCCTGCGAAATGTCCAAAAATGCCGCCGAACAGTACTCTTTTGCCTCAAACGCATGGTGTATTTTGTCCATAATTCTGTGGACTTGGTCGATGGTACCGTGCTTCTCTCTAAAGCCAAATTGGTGGTCAGGTATAAGACTTTTCTCCTTTACCACAGGTAGTATGCGTTGCATAAGCAAAGACTCAAGCACCTTAGACGTGACAGGAAGAAGGCTGATCGGTCTGTAAGATTTTACGTCTTCTGGATGTTTATTTGGTTTGGGAACCATTAGAATTTGCGCCACCTTCCACTGAGGCGGAACAAAGTTTATCCTCACTATTGCATTATACAGCGAAGTGAGAAAAACTATACCTGAGTTAGGTAGTTCTTTAAGGACTTTTGCTGTTATAAGGTCATATCCAGGGGCTTTCTTTGCTTTCAGGTTTCTGATGACAGCTAGAACTTCCTTTTTTGAAAATCTTTTAATGCTTTTATCACTGTCCGATAGGGTTTCTAGATGTTCATTAATCTCTTGTTTATGGTTTGTGGGTCCTTCATATGGGTGAGGTTGAAATACTTGAGATAGGTGGTTTGCAAATTCTGATGCTTTCTCTGAATCACTACGTGCCCAGTTTCCGTCAGATTTACGCAGTGGCGGACATGCAATTGTTGGCTGTTTGAGATTTTTCGTTGCTTTCCAGAGGGAATAGTCTGTAGCTGCAGTAGGCGTTAGCTCCGAGAGGTACGCTTGTACACTGTCATTTCTATACTTGTCCAATTCATATTTTAATTCTACAATTAATTTATTCAGCCTTGATTTTAAGCTACGGCATCTAGTTCGTTGCCACTCTTTCCTTAGTTTCCTTTTCTCTGAAATCTTTTCCAGGATAGAGGTTGGAGCGTCGATACCAGGATCTGAGCTATGGCGTGGTGTCGTTGACTCCCACGCTGCATTTTGTATAGACCTATTAAAATACTCAACAGCTTTGACTAAGTCTTCTTCTGTTTTTAAAGCAATGGGCCTTGCAAAGGAAATGTCAATAATATCGCGAAAATTTTCCCAATCTGTAGTTTTATTATGGAGGGTGCATCTTGTTTTTGCCTTCTGTACTTTAGAATTTAGTGAAATCAACACAGGAGAATGATCAGAAGACAATTCTAGGCAACTCTCACAAGAAAAGAGATTTTTCGGGATACCTTTAATGACACAAAAGTCCACCAAATCAGGAGTTTTGTTTCTATCCGTCGGCCAATATGTTGGTTCACCGGTCGAGACCACTTCAAGGTTAAACTTTTCAGTGCATTTTTGGAGTTCCCTTCCCCTAGTGCTAATAAGTCTAGATCCCCATAGATTATGTTTCGCATTGTAGTCTCCGCCCGCTAGAAATCTGGGCCCAAGGGATTGGAAGAAGTGGGAGTACTCAATGCTAGTAATTTTATGTTTTGGAGGGGAATATATTGCTGTTACAGAAAATTTGCTTGCACTATCCTCAATGATTACACTAGTGGCTTGGATTGAGTCCTGACAATAAGAAGTTGATTGGTTATGCTTTACTTTATTAGAGATTAGTATGGCTGACCCTCCATGACCTTTTCCACTGGGATGCATTGTGTGGTATAGACTATACCCCGGAATTGTCATGTAGCTTTTGTCGGTGAAATGTGTTTCCGAAATGAGCATTACGTCGATTTGGTAGGACCTTATAAAGATTTTTAATTCCTCACAATGTTGTGAGAGTCCATTGGCATTCCAGATACATATCTTTAATTGCGTGAATTTAAAGATAGTTTTGACGTGATTTCAACTAGTGCTTGGTTGATTTGCAAGAGTTGGTTCATAAATGTCTTAAGTGTATCCTGCAACTCTTGGAGAGTGTTTTGATTAGATGTTTCTATGGGGGTATGTATATTGTTTTGTTTCATTTCAGTTGTTGTCCCTTGTACTACTTCCGAGTAAAATTTATTTTGTCTATTTTTTCCGTTTGTTATTGTTTCATTATTTTGAGTTTGTCGTTTGTAATATGTTGGTGGCTTTCTTTCCCTGAGAGGTGGGTATTTTACTTTTTGGAGCTCCTTATAGACCATACAACCCTTGTAATTTGCGGGGTGATTTCCTTCGCATAAAATACATTTTACCTTGTCGGAGCGTTCTTTCCTAGGGCAGTCTGCAGTGGAGTGCGTTTTCGCGCATTTAACACATCTCGGCTGACGATGGCAGAATTTGCGAGTATGTCCGTATCTTTGACAGTTCGAACATTGAGGGATTTCTCTTTTTGGACGTGGCGCCTCAAAAACTACGCGACAGCGCATTAGGTATTCAATACCATAAATATTTTTGTTTGTTGGGCCAGGATAGAGATCGATAAAGTACAACGGGAGTGGTCGCTTAGACTTCCTATCTTTAATGTTCCAGATATTAGTCACTTTATGATCAAGCTCTTCAATAGCTGATTTAATGTCCTCTATATCTGTCGACGGATGAATATTGCGAAGTACGACTCTAAAGCTTCGTTCTTGCTTAGGTTTATAGGTGTGGAATTCAGTTTCTCTATCCCTAAGTTCTTTATAGATGGTGGAGTATGCTTCAGCAGATTTCGGTTGAATCTTAACTTGTTCACCTCTGAGAATTTTTAATTCATAATCATCTGTCGCAGATTCGTTGAGCATTTGAATCAATGGTTTGATATTGCTAACCCTGTCAACAAACAGAGGAGGAGGTTTGGAAATATGACTATTTGGTTCGTTGGCACTTTGTGTATTTGGTTGGTCTTCTAAACAGGAGAAACTATTGGATGTCGAGACTGGATTACTTAGCCAGTATGATAGTTTAGCTTGTTTCTGGATAGTACGAGTGGCTTCGGGGCTGCTTCGCTGCCTTTTACGTCCTTGTACTTGAGACCATGCATCTTTGTCTTCATCTTGAGTTGATTGATTAGTAGATTGTATATCAATTTCAGTGCTTTTAGAGTTATCCGTAAGTGTGGGGATTGCACTGCATGAGCTAGTTCTGGTTCTATTCAAAAACATTCCCTTATGGAAGAGTTGTTGAGTTAAAGGTTTTAAATTATTATTATTTTCATTCATTGTTATTCCCACGAGTAGAGTCGAAATAAATAGTCGCCCGTGAGGTGACGCTCATTCCCACGAGAAGGCTATATTCAACTACGTTTGCCAGGTCCGTAGAGGTTGGCGCTGGAGACTGAATTCCTATCAGACATTCATTCTATCGGCACGTATCCCACCTTAGAATTAGGGTGATTTTTTAAAGAGATTGTCTTCCTCGCAGTCCAGGCGTTTAAGCCAAGACCCCCGTTCTTGTGTTTTCACTACAAGGGTACGGTTTGTAAGAGCAATTAACTGCTCTGTACGAACTAGGTTGATTAGACCTGCTTAAATACCGCCTCACGATATTTGGGTATATTTGTTGTTCTTCTGCGTGCATCATTTGTCTTGCTATGCTTCAGTTTGTTTCAGCCAGATGTTCAGCTATCCATTCAGTTTGATGACGGAGTTTGTTTTCTCCGGCCTTGTGGTCCGCGGGAGGTATTTTATTTCCCTCCTACCCTTCGAATCAGTTCGCCTACTAGAGGTGGACTGATTCGACGAGCGTGCCCCGATCCGCCACCTTGGGGACGCGGTCTCTAGGGAGTGAGGCTACCCCGAGACTATTATACATACAGATCTTAAATTAATGTTCAGACAAGCAAATTTTGCCACCAGGGCGTACAAATACAACATAATTATCACTAAGTAAACAAAAAAAAAAAGGACATTATATTCTAGAATTTCAACATAATTTGCATTTACTATTTTATATTAATCAATATTATAATAATCCCATTATCACACAAAATACATTATTAGTTACAACAATTTAACATATATTAGATTAGTACACACGGCTACAGATCAAGCTACACATTTCCAACACAAGCTGACCTCTCATTGTACGGAAATCCTATACAATGCGAGATCAGCCTATACCGGAAATGTATAGCTTGATGTGTTGCCGTGTGTACTTATAAATCATAAATTAATTCGATTATTTTTTCTCACAACATGGAAATAATCATTAGTCGAATAGAAATTATGAACAAGAAGCCATTTACGGAGATCAATGCGGAATTTATTTGAGGGTAGTGTTTTAATATTTGCCGGCAAACTATTAAAAATATTTATGCACATCATGTAACAGCTTTTTTGGAACAAAGCTGTTGAAATATTTTGTTTTAGCACCAGCCTATCTGGATTTCTAGTATTAGTATGATACACATCTTTTGCCAGGTTAAATAAGTGCAGATTACTTTTAACAAATACACATACGTCATAAATGTACATTGAATGTAGTGTCAACAAACCCAGTTTTTTAAATAATGGTTTACAAGAATCCCAAGGAGCAACACCACAGATGGCCCGTACACACTTTTTTTGAGCTATAAATGCCTTATTTACGTCTGTACTATTTCCATACACCAAGAGTCCATATTTTAAAATCGACGACACGTACCCATGATACGCGGCCAACACTGTTTCTCTAGCTGCAGTACGACGCAGCCTGTTTAACACATAAACAAATCTATTTAATTTATTGCAAATCTGTAAAATGTGCGATTTCCAGTTTAGGTTTTTGTCAAGTATCAGTCCTAGAAACTTTACCTCCTCAGATTCATTAATAACATTATTATCATAAGAAATATTAAGTTTATGTCCTTTTTTAATTTTAAAATTTACATACTTTGTTTTAGATACATTAACTTCTAGGAAATTATTTTCTAACCAATTAATTACTGAGTCTACAGATTTATTAGTAATATTTTCATGGGAATCTATATTATTTAAATTTGAATTAATAATTAAAGAAATGTCATCAGCAAACAGGACACACGGGTAACTTAACTCTATAGGAAGGTCATTAACATACAAAATAAATAACAGTGGCCCAAGTACACTTCCTTGTGGGACTCCTCTTTTATTATGTCGATACTCTGAGCTATATGACTGGACTGTATTAAATTTATCTAGACTCTGTACCTCTACACATTGCCACCTATCAGACAAGTAACTTTTTAACCAAGTAAGTGCACAACCTCGTATGCCATAACGTTCCAATTTGTCCAATAATATGGTATGACAGACAAAATCAAAGGCCTTGGACATGTCGAAAAAAACGGCAGTCACATTTTGTTTGGCATCTACATAATTAATTATTTTAGTAACTAAATCAAACATAGCACCGGTTGTAGATTTGTGTTTTTGGAAACCATATTGCTCTTTTGTCAGTATGTCATATAGAGAAAGCACATTAACCTCTTATGCATTGCTTTTTCAAAGATTTTTGATATAACAGGAACTAGAGTTATAGGACGATAGTTATTTAGATCTGTTTTACTACCTTTACCCTTATAAAGAGGTTTGACTATTGATTTTTTAAGCATATCGGGAAAACAGCCATTTTCGAAAGATATATTTATCAGATGAGCGATTATAGGTGATAATTCACTGGAACATATCTTTAAAACATTTGTACAAACTTCATCATATCCCTCTGCTTTGCTGTTCTTTAAACCATTAATAATAGATTTTACCTCACCATCACTTATGGGCATAAGATATATACTTGAACTATTTTTGCAGGATTTGATGATATCACTAGTTGCTATAGAAATTATTAAATTCATTTGCGATAAGAGTCGGGTCCGTTATAGTTTTATTAAGTATTTTCACCTCTTTTATGTATGAACTTAAAGGTAATGGCTCAGATTCGCTTTTTATTATATTCCAAGAAGTCTTACATTTATTTGTACTAAATGTTAACTTTTTATGATTTGTTAATTTGCGTGCTTTTTCTATGCAACGTTTTAGAATTTTTGAATACACATGAATTTTTTCCTTATCACTACTCTTTTTATTCTTATAGAACTTCAATCGTAAATTGCGTTTAGTTTTACAACTATTTTTTATTCCTTTAGTTATCCAGTTTAATTTTAATGTAGTGTTAATATTTTTTTTTATTTTAGGGAAACAAAGTTTATAAAGTAAATCAAATAAAATCTGAAACCCATTATAAGCAATATTTATATCAGTGGACATATAAACTTCTGCGAAAGATAAATTCCTGAGGTGATTTCTAAATTTTACTACATTCTCAGTACAGTAATCTCTTTTATATATGTATTGTTTTCCTGGAAGTGTTTGTTTATCTTGAACTGGTATACTTATGATTTGTGCAGTTTCATGGTCGGACAGACCTAGGGGAAGTACAATACATTTTGCGTTTGAAATGTTGCTCATTATATGATCAATGCATGATCCCTGTCGTGTAGGTTCAGTCACATGCATAATAAGGTTGAAATTGTGTATTAAATCAGTTAGATTCTGTGTATGTTTATTATATTTTAATGTATTTATGTTAATATCTCCGGCTAGTACAATTTTGATATTATTGTTGCTTAAAAAATTATAAAGCATACGATTAAATTTTTCAAAAAAAACATTTATATTAGAATTTGGAGTCTTATATATACAGATAATATGTAATTTATCGTTAGGAAAAATTATACCACAACACTCAAACTCTTCACATTTACATAAATTATTCAAAGATATCTTTTCGAAATGCGTTCCCCTTTTTACAAGAATGCACACTCCACCTCTTTTAGAATTCCTGGAAAAATACGAACCTAACTCATATCCATCAATAAGTATATTATTTTCATCACCCGATTTAACGAAGGTTTCAGTAAAACACATTACATCCGGTTCTAAGCCTCGTTGTTTTAAGTCTTTAAGTGCGACGTTTACAAGATCTTTCTTAGATAAGATGCTTGCTATATTTTGATGTAAAATTTGCACCGAAAGTTGACCATTAGTCTCGAAAACACATAGAATTTCTCATCGAGTTCGAAGGAACCCCGCTAGAAGCTGAAATATCCTTATTATTTTTTGTTTCCGATAATGAATAAAAATAAAAAGGTATAGTACCCTTCTTATATTTTGGCTCACAAATTTCAATGGCTTTAAGTTTTGGTAAAGTATTAAAATAAAATGGTATAGTACCCTTTCCTTGACGTTGACATATTTCGGATTTGTTTAAAGTCTTGCATGGCTGTTCTTGCTCCTCAATAGAATTTAAATATTGTTTTTCTTTTACTTTATAGCTAATCAGCTCACTTCGTGCATTATTTACTACGAGATTATTCCTTTTATGGTTTAAACGGTTACTTTTAAAGTTCAAAAATTTCGAATCGTAGTTAAACTGATCAATCATACTATTTAATTTGTTACACATCATGTCTATATATGGGATATTATTACAATACATGTCATTATAATTATAAGAATATTCATTATCATAATCAAATTCCACATACTTACAATTTAGAAAATTTTTACAAGTCAATTTTATTAATTTATTTAACTCTAAGGTATTCAAATGAGTATTTTCTCTAACTCCTGTAACTAAAACCAAACAGTTCTTAAGCAAGTTAAGTGCTATGCTTAAATCACATGTTAATTTAGTGGGATTAGTATCATGTTGTCCAACTGATAGTATAATGATATCCTGGTTTTCAAATTTGTATAGGTTAAGCACCTTGAAGATTTCCTCTGTAGTGGCTTCAGGCTTAATAAAGGCAGTAATTTTATAAATATCTCGTATGTAATCTTGACGAATCATAATCAATTTTCTTGACAAATTTTTAAAATCAGTTCCACCAAATATATATATAGATTTAGGTTTATCAATAGGAATTTTATTCTTCATAGTAAAATCAGGTTTCTGTTCATTTTGATTGTTAGGTTTAGGCTGTTTATAAGAAGTATCATTCTCAATTAGCAAATTATTCACCGGCAACAAAGCAGGCTTATCATGCATTATATTGGGCATAAGCTCTGTTGAGTCTTCATTTGTTGAACTTGAAGATTTCGCCTTTGGTTTGTCGGGCGATTGATGTATTATATAATCCAATGGCCTTCTGGGAGTCTTACATGTAAGCAAACTTTTTTGTTGTCCAGTTCGTAGTGCACTTGCTGGGCTGGCACATATAAATTTTAAAGAATTTATTTGTTTCTGCTGCTTATCTGATTGTTTCTTCAATGTAATATTTTCTGATATCAGATTTTCTATTTCATTATTAGCGCTTTCTAAAAGAGTTCTCAGGTCATATAGTTCGCGTCTCATATTATCAATCAGCTCATTTTCAAGATTCGTGGATAGATCTAGGCTTTTAATTGCATAGTCGGAATCTGTAGTATTTAGCGATTCGCATGACTTGGCTTTTGACTCCTTGTAAAGCGTCCTTTTCTTTCAGGTTGTTACGTTATTTAGATCGATATCCATTGCTAGGCTCATAATATATTATTGTATTCGTAACGTAAAACTTAAAAATTTAAGTACATATTTTCTGGGGTTTGATCGTCTGTCCTCCGGGGTATTGCGACTTGCGTTGTTAGCCACTAGACCAAGCGTATTGTTGGATGGAACGGTGAAATTGTTTATCTATTGCGACAAGTCAATTTCATATGTCAACTGATTTTGTGAGGTAGTGATCAAGTGATTTATTTTTTATTCACCTTCACTTGCCGAAACACATTGAATGCAAATTATTTTTATCGAAAAAACAATCGATTGTCACTAGTTTTACACTTTATACACTGTTAATATTCGTTAAGAATATTTGGATAATACACTTTTAGTATTTCCCTTATTTATGACTGGTTTGTTTATATCGTACACAGTAATGGCTTGATGCACTTGTTAGGTAAGTGTTTTTAATGTTTTATGCCGTTTTTAGACAAATATTGATTAGATAACAATAGATATTACTCTTCGGATCTTTAACTACTAAATTATCACTATATATCACATAACTAAACACTTTAAATATTTTTAAAAATAAAAGAGTTACGGAGCACTTGTTTACTAGATCACAGCGACATCTGTCATCATCTGTTTTTTATTCGTAGACGCCATATAAAAATAACTAGCTGTCTCGCGCGGTTTCACCCGCGTTCCCATGATAAAAAGCCTATAATACTCGGGGATAATGTACTTGCTATGCTTCCTATTAGTGAAAGGATTTTTCAAATCCGACTGTTAGTTCCAGAGATTAGCCAGTTTAAACAAACAAACAAACAAACAAACAAAAAACTCTTCCGCTTTATTATATTAGTATAGATATACTCTATGATACTACCACAGTTAAGACGAATCTAACGACACCTCATAATAATAATATTATGAGGCTTGAGCCGAAACGGCTTGAGGGATTTAAGCATATGCTTAAATCCATCAAGCCGTTCCGGCTGCAGAGCGTGCCAAAAAATAGACATACAAACATACACTCGAAAAACATAACAGTCAGTCAGTCTCAGTCGGGTAAAAAAAACCACAAAATCAGGTTTGTAAGCATCATGTAATCTTACTTCTTTCTAATATTATAAACGCGAAAGTTTGTATGTATGGATGTTTGTTACTCTTTCACGCAAAAACTACTGAGCGGATTTAGATGAAATTTGGCACACATATATGTTTTGGATTAACACATAGGATACTTTTTACACCGGGAAAACATACGATCCCTCGGAAATGCGGGTGAAACCCGCAACTAGTATTAGTATAAAAGAGACATAGCTTTTCAATTCGTAAAATAAAACATCCTATTCCATTTCTCTCGTTACGTGTAAAAGGATATTTTGTGGTAGTTTTCTAAAAGAAATACGCGCTGAATTCCAATGTTGATGGATGTATCCGTGTAAATCCTCTTTTCACGAGCCCCAGTCCGCATGAGCGTGTCGCAGAGGTACTCAAACTTTGTCATTGGTGCCGATTCTGTTGTAAATCGCACTAAACTAATTTTAGTCATTCACTAGATGAAAATATTTACAAATGAGATAGAGGATGAGAGATGCGCAAGGGTATCGACGCAAGTTGCGTCCCATACTAAAGGCCACCCCATCTTCCAGGGCATCAAAGTCATTCCATCAGGGGCCCAATTCTCACTTCCCTCGAAACTAGCCTTCGAATCGAACTTACGGTTCGAGTCCTATTCGACTGTAAAATTTCGAGGGGCGGAGTCAATTCGAACGGTCCCGACCAATCAACGCTCTAGCTGACTGGTTTCCCTTCTAAATATTGAAATTGCCAGAATAACGTAACGTTCGTAAAAGTTAGAATTCGTGCTTTTTTCGATCGAGCGATCAGTTTCGATTGGGTGAGAATTGGGCCCCAGGCCTCTTGCCATCGTCCCGCATCAAGCCGCTCGGTTCACGAATAGCTGATACGTGGGTGCTGGCAAGAGCCCTGCGGATGATGTCGTTATGATGATTTTAGTCACATCACATCTCTTTCTTACAAACATTATTGAAAATGATAGGATATTTAAAGTTGTCAAATTAGTCTTTGCCGTCTTCATTTGCGGGTATTTAGACGTAACCGCGATAGATGGCGACTAAATTTATATTGAAAACAAGCATTGGACTAATTTGATAGGACTAAGTTTCTTACATCCTTTTCTTATGTTCTCTGTTAGAAAGAGATTTTGTTTACAACAAAACTAATTTTAGTCTCACTATATAGTGAGACTAAAATTAGTTTTGTTGTAAACAACAGAATCAGGGCCATTTACTTGGAATTCTTGTGCCTATTTGTAGGGTTGGACTTAAATTATATTAGGTTATTTTGAGAATATTTAATATTCTTTTGAATAACTTTATACATAAAATTTATGCAGACTTAACTTTATTTGAAAACGAATTATTTCACTTATTTGATTGTAGTTTTTATACATCTTTGAAACTTTTTAAGGGCTTATAGTATTTTTAGTACCCAGCTTCTTTATTTTAAACTAGTTTTCCCCCGCGGGTACTCACGTTATCGGGATGAAAAGTGCCTTAAGAGCACTCAATTCGTCATACTTTTCATACAAAACCTCTGTACTTATTATGGCATTGTTGAACATTTTTCGTTAGATGTTTTGAACAAATTAGTATCTTGTGCACTATATCTAGCCGTATATCTAGGCGTAATTTAAAGACAGAAGAGAAACAAGTATGAAACAAATTCAGTCAAAGCCTCCGTAAAACAGCGTTATTGCCTGAACTTTGGCCATATCTAATGTACCTATAAATTGTAAAAGTAAAGAAAACATTCAGATACCAGGCTTGCAAATATATTGGAGATTCTAAATAACTAACTTTTTTTCACAAACTTGTAAGATTTTTTCACAAGAAGTATACTCCTGGAACAAGTTTTATGAATGCGAAATCATGAATGACGACCTAGCGAAGCGGCCGCGAGTGATCAGCGGAATTTACCGACTGATAACCGACGGCTCTGATGCTGTGTCTCTTTTTTCGCAGTCAAATATTACGTTGGATGAAACAACAAGCTTTTAGACTATGCTTGCGTTGAAGTTGCGCCGGCCACAGAGGGCCGCCTTAAGGATAACGTAGCTTTCTAATAGCGAAATAATTTTCGAATTCGGTTCGATAGTTTTGGTAATTACCTCGTACATCCAAACTAAAAATAAATTTGACTGATTTATACTATTAGTATAGATAGCATATACAGGGTGTTGTTTTGGTCGGCGACAAGCGACCCAGGAGCGGTAGTACTAAATATATATACCCCAAAAATGAACTTAATTCCATTAAATACTGTAAATATGTTGAGAAATACCTTATTCAATTTGAAATAAAATTACCGCAAAATATGGTTACTCGGCACGTGCACAGACTAGAGCTAGGCGCAAGCCGCCATCGCCCCACCCCTTTACTCCCTCGTACTCCCGTTGAGTATTATATCTACACTTTAGCTTATTACATGATTTTCAAAATTTTAATTTATTAATTTTTATTATTAAAAAAAATAAAGTATTTTTTTATATTTTTTTTAGCACCAGTATCATTTGTATTATCGACCCTGAGTCGCTCGTCGCTGACCAAAACAACGACCTGTAGATTTCAAATAAGAATGTAGTAAAAAGCTTTGAGACCCACTGGAATGAAATGAAACACGGGTAGCGGCCCTGTGGCAGGTTCACACTAACCTCTAAATTTAATGTCAGCTATTCATTGCCACTTTACCCCACACGCTTTTCAGCTAGCGGACAGGATTAGTCTTGTCCTACACATTTTTTTTATCAACTCGCTAATGCTCGGCGTTTGTTGCATTGTACCTAATTATTATTTGCAGAAAAGCTAGTATGTGTAATGTAGAAAGTTTACTGAGCCGTGCTGAGTCGTGCTGTGCTGCGCCGTGGTGTGCGATGCTGAGCCATGCCATGTAAAAAACAGAAGTACCTACATTTTCTCGAATCTTCATCATGATAACCGTTTTTACATGCTTTTATTTAACTTGCAATGTATGTAGGTAGGTTTGTTCGAGTGGAATCTTGCAAGTCGAATTTCACCCACTTCCAGTGGTCGGATCGACTTGATATTTGGTATATACAGGGTGTTGTTTTGGTCGGCGACAAGCGACCCAGGAGCGGTAATACAAAATATATATTCCCCAAAAATGGACTTAATTCCATTAAATACTGTAAATATGTTGAGAAATACCTTATTCAATTTGAAATAAAATTACCGCAAAGTATGGTTACTAGGCACGTGCACAGACTAGAGCTAGGCGCAAGCCGCCATCGCCCCACCCCTTTACTCCCTCGTACTCCCGTTGAGTATTATGTCAACATTTTAGCTTATTACATGATTTTCAAAATTTTTGTTAATAAAAAAAATAAAGTATTTTTTTTATATTTTTTTTAGCACCAGTATCATTTGTATTATCGACCCTGAGTCGCTCGTCGCTGACCAAAACAACGACCTGTATTATGTATATTGGATGGAAGACAATGTTACTACAGTCACCAAAAAAAGCTGGTATTAAAAACTTATTTTTAAATATCAAAATAATCGTTTATTAGCGTTTACATGCTATGCCGTGACAAGTTAAAAAACAATTTATTTCAAATATGTTTGAAACACGACTCACAAATATAGAAATTTCACACAGTAGACGTGTAGGTATGTACCAAAAATATAAGATGCAGAAGGTTCGATCAAAATGCTAAACAGTTGGGAAAGGACCGAGGTCGAGATTAGATGAAATATATTCAATTATATCGAACTGCTGTATGCCTGTTATGCGTACATTTCGTCGATTGTAAATTGTACCTAAATTGAATTAAATTATACTCTATACACAAAATGACAAACAGACAGTATTAACTTTACTTACAGACCTAACTTTATTTTAAAATGAAATATTTTCAGTCAGACATTCCCATTAATAAGTCATTAGTATGGAATATATACACGTACCCCCTTACTTATAAAACGTTATTTAACTAATATACTGTAAAAAGGGTCACGTAAATAACGTCACTCTATTGTCATTGTCAAATAATGTGACATTAATTACGTGACCGTTTAAACAGTATATTAGCTTTATGAGTAGGGGAAGGGGGGGCATGATGGGGTATCTAAGGAAAGTACCAAAAATACAGTATAATCATTACGTTTATTATTCTTATTTATTTATGGCATAATGTCTTATTCATCTAACTACAATTTAACATAGTCTTTGGGAGATGAACGTTATCGCATTATTTTTAATAAATGATTTAATAGGAACTGTCGAAAAACCATCTTGCCCCGTACCATGGGGTAAGATGGGGTAATGAAAATGGGGGCAAGATAGATTATCACATTGAATACAAATGTGAATTTCTTCGTTGTTTTCATCATCCACACCAGCACAAGCATTGTGAGCCCAACGTCCACAAAGCTGGCAGCCTACCCAACCTTCGGATAAAACCCTATACCCAAAACCCCGTCATGCCCCCAAGGCAGACTTAGAAAAAAAAAATTCTCAAAAAAAATAAAATTAAGTGAACTTTTGTCAAAACTATACCACAACAAAGTCAACAACACTAGCAACCATAAACGAGAAAAGATATAAATTGGGTAGTCATAATTACCTTATACTAAAGACGTTTTTAACTGCGTAAAATTAGATCGACGAGACACTCAACGTGATTTTCGTTTGTAAACAAATAACGCGTGCACTCCCACTCACTGTTTCTGTCGCGCTGATGGTTGATCGAGTATGGCTTTCTATTGGCTTATTGCTTTCTATTCGCAAGCGTCTAGTTTCTTGTATGTGTGCGTACCCCGTCTTACCTCGTGACCCCGTCATGCCCCCCCTTCCCCTAAGGGGGTTAGGCTTACAACATATATTATGTTCTTGCACACAAATATCTTGGTTATCAAACCCACGACCTGCGGCATGACACGATATCTTATCAACAAAAAAATTGTCGAAATAAATTTGAAAAACAGAAAACGTTTCTGGAGCGTAAACAAAAGCTGCTTATTCTAAGTAGCTAGTTTCTGAATTAATGAACAAAGTTATTATCACAGATATAAACCTAAATAGATGACGCGAGTGTATGTAATTCACATGTCATTAACTGTGCCAAAACGGTGAGCAATAGTCTTCTGTTTTGTGCGACTGGGAACTCGTATTGTCCACCAGAGATGTATAACGACTAGCGAGGCATGTGTTTAGCTGTCAAATAGGATCGCTCCATTTCACGTAATAGCTCTCTAATGCCAGCCTAACTAAAGCGCTCTGTGATATAATGGTAAGTAGAAAAAAAGTGACACGCTTGGTTTTTATATGGATGAAGAGACTTGCGTTATCTAGATTAGATTTATGTCTGTGGTTATTATATACATTAATAATTGCCATTGGTCATGGTCTCGCGACGGGTCGCATTTCAGAACAACGAACCTCCATTTGGCTCGAACATGACTAGTCATCGTTCTGCTTAGCCCTGTTATGTTATGAATACAAAACTTTATTGCTGTTTCACACTATCGTTCATTTATTTGCGATAGATTTTTGACATTGGAGGCTGGCGTTACAAAGTACACTACCATGCTATACCATAGTGTGGTGTCTCTCTCGCGATGTTTTCCTTCCCCGAAATTTATTGGCTTACACTAAATAGCGAGGAGGGCGATAGATGCCTGCCACATGAGTCATACTTGTGACCAATGCTTGTGGGGGCTGGTCTGCTTAAGATCGCTATTTTTTTATTAACTACTAGCTGTCTCGCGCGGTTTCACCCGCGTTCCCGTCATACAAAGTAGCCTATGTCAACCACGGATAGTGTAGCTTCCCAACAGTGAAAGAATTTTTCAAATTGGTTCAGTAGATTCGGAGCCTATTCAATGCAAACAAACAAACAATCAAATCTTTCCTCTTTATAATATTAGTATAGAAGTATAGATGATCGATTCAACTTTTTTGTCCGTCATGATACGCGATTGTTGTTAATGAGATCAGAAATTGCTGAGTTTATTTCCGACTCTTCTCAGCAAATGCAACCTTCCGAAGAGTCAGACTATTCATATGTCTGCGATGTATTTGAATAAATACAAATTTTTTGAAATTAAATAATAATTAGTAATTTTCACATTTATATATTAGTAAGGTAGGATTGTAAAGAAAAAAACCGACCAAGTACGAGTCGGGAACACAAACGAAGTTTCTAATATGGGGGCCACCTTTAATTATTTTATTTCATTTTTATTATTTGTTATCATAGCGGTAATAAAAATACATTCTGTGATAATTTCAACTGTCTATCGGTTATATGGTTATCGGTATTACGGTTCATGAGATACAGCCCACTGACAGACAGAGGGATTGATGAACGGACGGACGGTCGGGCGGACAGACAGAGGAGGCTTATAAAACCCTAAAAACTTAAAATTGTTTTACGTGTACTTATGACGTGAAGACATTGATCCTTAGGTATCGAAATTTTTGGAAGGTGAACTAATAGATACTAAATTATGTATAGTTACAACATACTATATAATTACGAAAAGTTCAAAAGTAAATGTCAACCTGATTAAATAAAATACGATGAGAAATACAAGAAATTAAACGGGCTAATAAAAAACATATTAGAAAAAATACTCTTGTTCCTTCTGTATACAGAATGGAAACGGGATGGAGTATTTTCAATACCTCGTTGGGATAGTCATGCTGAACAACTTAAAAAAAAAACTTTTCATACAAAAAGTCACCCTTGTTCGATCATAATGTATGAAAAGTAAAAAAAATATGTCATCTCGAAATCTCCACCTACTATATTATTATTATAGTAGCAATACGCCCCTTTACAGCTTTGCCCGGACGGGATTTATTGTTATTGTTTATTGCGAGTGGATTTTCAACGTGTGATAGATATCTTATAAATTCATTTAATTTTTAAAATATTATGTCACTGAATAAGGAATAGTACTACAGAAGGGTCATTCCTTAGTTAAAACTGTGTTTAGGTACGAAAAGATGCCTAATCTAGTAGGAAGGTAGTATATGTGTGCCCAAACACAATGGATTAGCGGGGCTATTACGTAACTTTGTTGCAATCGGTTTCAATTAATTTCATATTGAAACCTGTTCAATAAAGCGCTTTACAAATTTCTATATAGATGACATTGTAATATTTCAATCGATTAAGACGTTTTTTCAAATTTAGCTGCATCAAAGTTACGAAAGCCGCGTACTGAAGGAGTATAGAGTGATTTTTTGACGTCACCTCGTCATCTTCAGCCACATCATCGCTTACTATGGTGAGATTGCGGCCAAACACTGGCCTATGAAAAAAAAAAGCATAAAGAAAAAAAACCACGTCTCATGGCGTGATTTTAAACCATGAAAAAAACGATGTTCTACACGGTCTGAATCGACTCTTATGTTCTGGATAAATACAGGTCAGATATAAATAAATCCTTTATTTTATCGGACGTACAGGATGGATTTTTTAGTCAAAGTCAAAGTCAAAGCCATTTATTCAATTTAGGCCCCAGAAGGGCACTTATGAAGGTCAAATTTACTGAAGTTACCACCGGTTCGGAACTCGGCCTTCAACTGAGAAGAATCCGGCAAGAAACTCAGCAAGGTTACATTTTTTATATATTTTTTAGACAGGGCACCGTTGTAGCCACAGGAAAAAGTTCTTAGGAAATGGTTGAAAAAGATTATTTATTAACAACTAGCTATCCCCGCGGTGTCACTCGCGTTTCCGGGATAATACGCCTATGTCCTTCCCCATACCATAGGCTATCTGCATGCCAAATTTCATGATGACCCGTTGAGTTGAGGCGTGAAGGCGTAACAAACAAACTCACTTTCGCATTTATAATATTATAGTTAGGATTTCCTAAGATTATTTATATATACATTCATATATTTTGGAAATAATACATACAGCCGGCAACACTAAGAGCAAGTTTATTGTGATTTCTGATATTTTACCTCAGTTGGTTCAAAAATCTTTTGATTTTTGTAAGAAACAGGATCGAATGGCATCAATTAAATATTGACATGCCCATTATCTCTGTTTCTTAACTCTTTCTGTCATTAAATGTGTGAATACGTGAATACAGATCGAAATATTTTCAAAAGACAGTCTTTTCCTGTAGCTACAAAAGTTATTGGTACCTGTCTTTACTGCCCCGACTCAAAAATCCATCCTGTATTCTCTGCTGTAAGTAGGTATAAAAAGTAAAACCTGCGGGTGCTTTTTTATATGTACACACGGCAACACATCAAGTTATACTTTTCCAGTATAAGCTGATCTCGCATTGTATAGGATTTCCCTGCAATGAGAGGTCAGCTTATATTGGAAATGTATAGCTTGATCTGTAGCCGTGCGTACACCCACCACACATTTATTTAGGTATATATTAAAATATCTGAGTAAATCTTGCACGTGCTACGATATGGTATTGGAAAAACATTTCTTGATAAATCCTATCTGTAACGAAATATTATTTGCTGGAAAATTAAAGGTCTTATTTTGGTTTACGATAAAAAGCTTATAGAATTCAAATAGTCTTCAATAAAAACCGATAAGTATCTTGGAAACCAAAACTTACAGTTCTAAGTAATGGTAATTAATTATTTAATATTTATAAATACGACCAAGTAAATAAGTTGTGTACAGTAGTACCCAACTGATAAGGCGCGTCGTGAATCTTCGTTCGCACAGAAAAGAAAGTATGGCCTCGAAGATTAACGAAAGAATGCTTAAAACTTACAATCAACCTTAGATCATAAGGTTCATAATACACTGCAGCTGTTAGTTCCGTCTCACTCGCAAGTCACGCCCCTACGCACGGCGCGCGCTAACATGGCGGCAGCTGCCGATCATTAGCGGTTTCCCGCGCTTTGAAAATGTACAAAAAGTATCTTCTGCGCAGGTACATCGGTAAGCCATATCAGATGGGTAGTACTGTACAATAGTATCCAACGTTTATAGGGCTCGAAACCAAAAAGGTAAAAAGGAGCCCTGATACCGTACGTCTGTCCGTCTCTCCGTTTGTAACAGCGGTATATTGATTTGAAATTTGGAATAGTTATTAATATTATTTACCCAAACTTATTTCAAATGAAAAATAAATACAATCCTTTTCAAAAGGTGCCGAAATGGGGGACCGAAATTTAAAAGTTGAACTACAAGATTAAATGGGGTATCAGGATAATACGAAAGGAATTCATTTCCACAATTCTAGAACAGGTTTTTATTTTCATTTATAAAGCGTAGTTTTTAACTAATAATGAAATATTACAAACAAAAAAAAACATTCCCTCCCCTTATTTCCGAAGTTCGCAAAGCCAATAATCTGAAATAATTACAGTACATAGACATTGATGTAAATATTACAGGAAAATAGAACGATGTTTCCAACCAGCAGATTTTCCTTATCATCAAAATTCCATCCCAAAGAAATTGAGTTATGCGGTCCGTTTTTTTCTACATTTATGGCCCAAATCTAGAAATTGTACATTAAAGTCAAAGTCAAAGCCATTTATTCAATTTAGGATCTAGAAGGGCACTTATGAAGGTCACATTTACTGAAGTTACCACCGGTTCGCAACTCGGCCTTCAACTGAGAAGAATCCGGCAAGAAACTCAGCAAGGTTAAATTTTTTATATATTATTTGGACAATCTGACTATGTTTGGCTTTCTTTCCAAATAATAAAAATAAAAAAGATATACCTAAGCATAGATACAGACGAAAAAAGAACATCTAAGGAAGGTCGGAACCCTGGGTATTAGAGTGAGACTCAGGCTCTTGGCTGATTAAAAATAAAAACTTATTTTCAGTTGATCGCACCTCCTGTTATTCTATTTTTATCATGTAGTTATAGGAAAGGTTAAAGTACAACTTACATTTTAATAGGTAACTAAAAATATAAATAAAACATTAAAAAATTTACTCCCTTACTAAAATGATATTTAGCTAATATACTGATTAGTGCTCAGCTCACCAAGTACTCACATAAATAACGTCACCTTACTGTCACTGTCAAACACTGACGTTATTTACGTGACCATTTAATTTATCTTTAAGCAACATTTAGATTTTATCTACATCCAAGTCCATAAAGTTCAAACTCCAACGTTAAACTAATCCGACTAGCAGGGTACAATAATCGGGTACCAGGAAAACATGAGTAGCCAGGCGACCAACCGCACCACAATCAAATTAGCAATTGGCACTTACAGCCGCCACTCTGCGCTGACCTTTCTCACGAGTGACCGTTGATTCAAAGTGTTCACTTACAGGAAACCGCATGTATTATGACGGGTCCAGATAGAGTGGTTGTCTACTGTATAGCTTAGAAAGGTCAAGGACGTGTGGTCCATTTACAGTTATGTGTCCTTGGTTACTTGATCGAGAATGCGTTGCTACATTGAACATATTTTTTTATTATATTGAAATAATTGAGAATATTATTAAAACAAACTCGAATTCTCATTTGGAATACACAAGATATTCCAACAAAATGGTTTGTACTTAAAACGAATTTGATTGAATTTCTACTTATTCTGGCATAACAACTCGAGGAAATCAAATTAAATAATATTTTTTATCCAAAATAATTATAGAGAATTAATTTCCTTAATTTTGCAGTAGATAATGATTCTTGTTTGGTATTACCTACCACGCATGGGTTGAGGGTGGCGTAATGGACTCAATTTTCTCGTGTGGTCTGTAGCTTTAATGATGTTAAATGGTAATGAACCTTATGCAGTAGACCCCAGGTAACTTAATACAAAGGAACACAATTATAAATATACCAAACATTAGCAAGAGCACAGTCCGTGTGTGCGTATATTATATTATTTTTAATCGACTTCAAAAAAAGGAGATAATCGTTTCGACACGTATGTATGTAATATTATTGGAACGTCAATCTATTCACATATGATGATCTATTAGGGCTTCCAAACAATTATACAAAATTTCATAGGTATGTATGTATGTATGTTTGTCCACGCATATCTCCGAAGATATTAATCGGATTGTAACCATTCTTTTTTTATTGGTTTAAATTTACTTCAACTTAGGGAACAGTGCATGTATCATCAAAATCAGTTCAGTAGTTTTCAAGATATGGGCAAATATGTGTGACGGGCTGGCTTATTCATACGAGCTACGGGTGTGGTGTCAAAGGAAAAACATCTCAAAACCTTGGTCAAATTATAGTGCATTTAAGAAAAACTAAAAATTATTCCGTAGTTTTCAAGATATGGACAAAATGTCTGACGGACTGACTTATTGATACGAGCTACGGGTGTGGTGTCAAAGGAAAAACATCTCAAAACCTTGGTCAAATTCTAGTGCATTAAACTAAAAATGTCGAAATAAAAACGCAATTTAAAAAAAAAATATCGTCTTCAAAATACGTTCTTTTTAGTGTATTTCTAAAGACGATTTAATTTTTTTAAAGTACTTTTTTTTTCTTATGTCAACAGCACAGAAATCGGAATAAATAGGTAAGTCAAAAGGTTCACAAGCATGCAGGCATATAATCCTCGCCGCCCATGTATATCTTGTTTTTTTTTGTTTGTTACGCTTGTACGCCTAAACCACTGCACCGATCACGATGCAATTTGGCATGCAGATAGCCTATGGTACGGAGAAAGATATAGGCTACTTTTTATCCCGGGAACCGCGGGGGACAGTTACTTTCCTATACCATTGCCAATGTATAACCGACCAAAAGAACTCTTTGTACGCCGTTTTTGATGAACCTCATATCGTAGCGCTCATGGAAAACCGAATTGGCGAGCTAGGGTCACCAACATTCATATAGACATTCATAATTATTATAGCTAAATAACATTAATCATGTCCGACACAATTACTAAAGTGACATGACGAAGTGAGGAATGATTTGTGGATTTTAACTTTGATTTATATTTTTGGGTAGGGCGTGTCTCAACTCAATTAGGGACTAGGTCAAGGTTTAATGAAAAGAGATGGTCAAATGTCATATTTGATTAGTGTGATAAAATATAGAAGTCTTGAACGTCGCAAAAGTTTTTTTTTTATATGTTGTCGACCTAAATCTATGAAATCTGCGACCAATTGAGTGTGGATTTTGTTAGAAATTGGTGCCGATTCTGTTGTAAATCGCACTAAACTAATTTTAGTCACATCTCATCTCTTTCTTACGAACATTATTGAAAAAGGATAGAACATATTTTAAGTTGTCAAATTAATCTTTGCCGTCTTATTTTGCGTGTATTTAGGCGTAACCGCGATAGATGGCGACTAAATTTATATTGAAAACAAGCATTGGACTAATTTGACAGGACTAAATTTCTTACATCCTTTTCTTATGTTCTTTGTTGGAAAGAGACATAGTGACATTAAAATTAGTTTAGTTGTGAACAACAGAATCAGGGCCATTATATTATAACAACACAACGTAACCGTTATATTTGACCACATTCCCCATGTTCAGTGATGATTTGAATGAAGGTGATAAGCATACTAAGCCTTGAAGAGTTTTTTTTAAATTAATATATTCGTAAAAAACATGAATATCAAAGTTTTGTGTGTATGTTACACAATTATGGTGTAGTGATTGCACAGATTTGAATGGAATTTGGTACATAGATAGATCATAACCTGGTATAACAAAAAGAATAATTTTCATTGGAAAATGCAGATATATTCGTGGAGCGGAAGCAAGTCTAATGGTGCGTCCATGCATGGCGAACCGAGCCACGAACGAGCACACTGTGAGCACGATTCGCGTAGCGTGGACGGGCTTGCGAGCCTCGAACGAGTATTCGTAGCGCGCTCGACTGCACTCCGCCCGATTGTCAGCTTTTTCACGAACACAGGGATTCGCATCGCGCTCGTTGTAGGCTCGTTGAAGGCTCGTTAAGTAGACCACGCTCGAAATTGCGAGCAACGAACGAATCCTGTTCGTTCGAGGCCCGCTCGTGCTCGCTTCGCGTAGCATGGACGCACCATACCATAAAATCAAAATCATAGGTATATACTACAGGCTGAATTTTGCAAGAGGGCCTGGTTGGCCATATCCTAATAGCGATTTTGATAAAACTCTAAGCTGCACGTATATCTATATGTACAATAAAACCCCTACGAACTTGCCTACAATATTACTATCACCTCAAGCTGTAGGATTTGAACCCACGACCTTCATCACGGCATTCAAAGCCACTAGAAAATTCAAGAAATAACATAGGAGAATATTACTCTGTCATTTATTTAGTACCATAGATTTAGGAGTTTTATACAACGTGTAACGGAAAGGTGGCGATTCTGTTGTTTACAACTAAACTAATTTAATGTCACTATATCTCTTTCTAACAAAGATCAGGGGCCCAAGTCTGCTATTACAATTGTGTTCCAATGAACTTTCAGTGGTGTCAAAATTGTGACATTTTACAGTTTTGGTAGTCTGCTAACAAAATCGCGTCAGAACGGCGGCATAATGACGGCATAATGGTCCCACAATCATGGACGTAATATACAAACTTACATCCATGCCCACAATTGCCTTCCGATGATTTTCCACTGAAACTTCAATCTTTGTCAGTTTTGACAGGTTTATACATTTTTTTTTCTACTGATTTTTCGGTAAAAGTTTGGTAATCTGCTAGTTCCGTAAATATCAGTGGTTTCATTATTGCACGATAGATCCGCCATCCAATAATCTTTTGACAGATCACTTTAAAATATTTTTATCATTATGAGACGATTGTGCGGCCATTGCATTTTTGACATTTGGGGCATTTAGTAGTAGTTGAACATTGAAATAAATATGAGTTCTATACTGAGATGGCGAAGTGATGGCATATCTGTCGCGATGAAGGTATGAATATAATAAATTCATAATTTGTATGTTTCTAATACAATAAGTTCTCTAAGGGCCTTGTTCTTTTTGTTTACAGCTTTATGGTGTACAATTAAGAATTATCTAATATATTGTTACTATACATACATATCGCATGTTATGCCAATAATATTTCTATTGTAGATTCTGATTGCTATGGCATTTTATGCTACTGGGTCATACCAGACATTAGTTGGGCAGAGCAATTTCCTTACTGTCTCACAGAAATCTGTGTCAAGAGCTGAGATAAGTTACTGAGACACTCAATATCCCAACCATTTAAAAAAAATATGTGAAATGGCCAACCCACCTTCATCAAAACCGAGTAAGACGAGTCAATTGTATGAAATTACCTACTAGCGAATAACAACAGTCAGTTCCACAATTGTAGGGTTTCATCAACAAGGAACCCGACGTTTCGCCATGTACATCCCTCTGTCTGTCCGCGTCATTTGCCTTACGATCCCCAAGATTCGGGATGTATAACCGCATGGTTGGTCAGGGAATGGGAAGGCAGGTGGGAATTGGTCTGTCCTCGGCTTAGCTCAGAAACTTAGTACTAGAAAGCTATAATGTGGCATGAGTATACATATTCATCACGCCGACAAAGTATAAAAATTAAATCTTGTCAAAAATTATAGAGTACCTCCCTAATCCGTATGCCCCACGCCGCGTCCCGCACCAATTCCTAACTTAATAAGCGTGCGATCTTTTTGTTATTTTTAAAGAAGTATCTCAAAAACTATGCATCCAAATTATATGATGTAAAATATTATCAACATAAAATGACCTTGGTAATAGCATTTTTTTTTGTAAGGACTTTAAATAGGAGTGCATCTAAAGAATTTTTAAAAGAATCTTTTTTGTTATCCAAAGCCTAAATAATGAATGTTCAGATCCCTAACTTTAGGAATTATGGATTGCTTATACAAACGCTATTTCACCCCTTTCAAGATTATTTTTTGAGACAAATGATCATAGCCTAAGTCCTTCCCCGGGTTATATCATAACCCGGGTACTACATACCTATGCTCAGCCGTTCAGTCGAGAAAAAGTAACAAACAAACAAACAGAGTTGCTTTCGCATTGATAATATTAAGTATGGATAACTTAGATTTAATATTTATCGTGTATCTGTAAATAATTTCAATTGCTATGGTTCAAACTATTTAAATAATTATTTGAATAAATACTTACGGAAATGAGTTGTTTTTTTATGGCTACTCTACTATTATCTATCACAACACTAAGCGCCCCTGTACACGAAGCCGCCGCCGCGCCGGCACCGCGCCGCCGCCGCACCTTAGCCGCGCCGCCGCCGCTTGATTAAAGCATTCTATACAGTTGTCATATACAGGGTATACAGGGTGTGTTGCACGTTCGTTGGCGGCTGGCAATGGAATAACTCAATTAAATAATGGCGGACAACGTCGCGGTAGCGGCGCGGAGGCGGCGCGGCGGCGGCATCGTGTACAGGAGCGCTAATAAGAGACCATTATGCGACCATTATGAAATATTAGACTGCGCACATCGGCTCAATGATAATTGAATTGCAATTGAATCGTGTCGGAATGACATTTTAGCAGACTTGGCCCCCAGGATGATTGAAATTGAGTCCTGTCAAATTAGTCCAATGCCTGTTTTCAACGTAAATTTAGTCGCCATATCGCGGTTACGTCTTAATTAACGGCAAATACTAATTTGACAGCTTTAAATATGTTCTACCCTTTTTCAATAAAGTTTGTAAGATAGACTGTGATGTGACTAAAATTAATTTTGTGCGATTTACAACAGAATCGGCACCATTGACCCTCATTTAGCGGTGACACGTTAGTTGGAAGCAAAAATTTTGTATTAATTTTTGAGTAATTTATTTTGAGCTGAAACTTATACCTCAGAGTATATAAATACTACGTACAACTTATACGTTGTATATTATGATCATAGATACATTTTTACTAATAGATTTTTTATAATATCCCTACAGAATTGTCAATAATTATAATGCATTAGAAAACAATAATTTTGTTTGTAGCTCTACGTAGCACAAACGCTACGAGCTCGTAGCACATGAGCTCTACGAACTACATCAAGAGAAGTTGCTTCAGACTTAAAGACAAAACTTAAAAGATTTATTATACAGAACTCACATTGTTTTAAAAAGAAAAATACAAAGTACTTACAAGAAAATAGGATAAACGTACAAAAACAAAGTCGTAACCCTTGTAACATTTGCAGAAGTTTCGGAATTTATAAGTTTTTTACACAACTTTAGTCGGTATATTCTCGTGAATTTTCCATTTAAGTTTTTGTTTAAGTATAAGATTTAGTAAATCTGAGCGATTAGAAATGTGATAAAGTTTTGCATGTATTGGACTTTGTTTGTTTAAAAAGTTGTTAATATTTTAGTATAACTTGGTTATTACTTTTAATAATTATTATATCTCATGGCTAATTTATTTTAGGAGAAGCATGTGTTTTTATTTATCACACACACTATTTCTGGTAATTTTATTGTAGATTTAAATATATCTTTATTTACAACAAATATGTACAAAATACAATCTATATATAGAAAATTTCCTCATGTGCACATTAAGACTGAATAAACAACACTAAAATTGCATAGATTAATATTTAAATTTATAATTTTATCCAATTCCTTCTCGGTATCTGCGGGGGTTTAAAAGTTGCCATTTTTTAATTTTCAGTGGCGTTGGAGCGAGCTTATTACATTTGCAGCTGCCGCGAAACCATCATAAGGGTCACCGGTCACTATAACAGCACGGCTACGCCTCGGCATTTACCTTGCCATGCAAGTGAGGCCTTTAAATCGTATGCGTTAAAGTAAATTTTACAATGACTAGATAAAGTAGTGGACGCCTCGCGGCAAGCGCGCTTGCCGCTACAAGCCACTAGTCCTGCTGACCACACGCTTCCAGCGAGCGGTCGGCTCGCTTGCTGCGTAACGCCAGCAAGTGGTATCTTGCCAAAGCCGTGCTGCCAATTTCACCGGCGCTGCGCCGCCCGCGAGCTGCCACCTCGCAGGCGGCACGCTGGTATCTAGTGGTTGGATTGAGTTGAGGCGGTGCCGGGCCGTTGCTGCGATAGAGCGGTGCTGACATAGTGGGCGATGACCTTTACGTGACCTCTATAAAAGATTACGACCTATAAATCTAACTACATTTTACCGTATAATAAAATATATTGGAAACTTGCTTCTATAAACATACATTAGATAGATTAGATTTATTATCTTCTCTACTTGCCCCGGAATGGGGCTTGGAAATAAGTGCAGCAAGTTGTATTTGGAAGCTACAATTTGCGAAAAACGCAATTATAACGGTGGGTCTACGCTATGCGAGCCGAGCACGAGCCAAGCCGCCCTTCTCACGTCTCTCGCGGCATCAAGTGTGGACTTACAAGGAGTCTACAACAATCACTGTCCACTAGCCCGATGCGAATCGCTGCTTCCGTCGAAAAACCGATAATTTGGCGGAGCGCATACAGTCGAGCGCGAGCCGAACGCTCGTTCCAGGCTCCAGAGTCCGTCTACGCTACACAAATTCATGATCGGCTTATCCCCGGCTCGTGCTCGCCTACCTTATATTCGGTGATCTTACTGAGATGATAACATCTCTTTTTGACAACACATAATCATCATCTTCCTGTCCTGTTCCCAACCACTTGGGATCGGCGCAATATGAACCATTCGGCTCTTCTATCCGTCATAACAGCATTCACTTCTTTCTTCCTCTTTCTGACAATACATAGTACTTTTACATCTTTTTTTAAACCAGTATCTCTTTAAATAACGTTAGACAATAAACTCATCGAGATGGTGGGGCCAAAGGTAAGGTTGTATAATACAAGCTAATAATAAATACAATTTTCTCATCAACTTTGATGTCGCAATTTTAATCATACGACAGAAATTGATTTTGTTGAAGGTACCTAACGCTATTAACGTATCTAATTTATTTTCATGCTAGTCAATTAGGTACACAATTTATTTTATATTAGTTGAATGCATGGACATTAAAAAAATTTGGACATATTCTCGCTAACAAATAACTGTATATATAAGAATCGGCCACCTCTCACGCACACACACATTTACACATTAGTTGGCTATCCGCGGGAAGCGAGACTCTGTTGCCTTTTTCCCGCGCTCGACTAATGTGTGAATGTGTGCGTGCCGGTTTGTACCTACAGCGTGGTGGCCGACTTGAGAGACACAGTTTTTTGTTAAGAATAAGAAAGAATACGAATAATTCATTTACTAGACATGGTGAACATAAAGGTTTTATAAAATATAAGTAAGCACAAGACATGTTTCGTCGTTGTAACGACAGGCAAAAATTAACATTTAATATCAGAAATACATTTAAACTATTAATTACAACATTACTTAAAAAAATCATTACTAACAATCTAATTTAAATTTAAAAAAATGTCCATAGAATAAAATAACAACATTACAATAACTATAAGAAGATTAAATACTGAAACAAAATTATTTTGTAAAAAACAAGTCTAAACACATTATTGAGAATACGTCCGCCTTTTTTTACGTCTATGGTTGAATGATTTTATCTTGTTTTCACAGTGGGTACCTACAACTTGTGCTTAGTTTGGGATCAGATAATTGGTATTTATAATTATTATTATTCCCTTTACCACTTTCGTCCCCATCATCAGTAACTAGTGGTCAAACTTAAGCATGAACGGTAAAAACTAGGACTAGTATTGAAGTATATGTCACGCTTTCGTCATGGAGTGACAAGGGACTAGTCACGTCTGTCAAAGTATGGTGGATGAAGCCTAAGGCAGATGATGATGATAAGAAATACCGAAATAACCATAATCAACTCTGGCTATAATAGCTCAGTGGCTGAGACGCTGGATACCGAGTCGAAGTTCCGGAGTTCGAATCCTACGATGAATTTGAGCTTTCGTTGAAGGAAAATCGTGAGGAAACCATAGCACGGTGGTAGGATACTTTGTAGTACACATCTGACTGGCTACCAACCTCAAGTTGAAAATCTGTCGCCAAGCACCTGTTAGTATGTTCCGACAGCTGCAGTTGAGAGCCAGTTCCTTCTAGGCTTTGTGTGTGCACCACTTTCGGTGACATCATCACTTTAACACATTCACATGAAT
Organism: Polyploca ridens; assembly: GCA_951394255.1. Taxonomy (NCBI): domain Eukaryota; kingdom Metazoa; phylum Arthropoda; class Insecta; order Lepidoptera; family Drepanidae; genus Polyploca; species Polyploca ridens. The sequence continues at coordinate 4,820,604 of OX596265.1, read as the reverse complement.
ACAAAACTAAAACATAAGCCATGTAATTCTCATGAATTTCAAAAGAGAGTGATTGTGAGATTAGTGATGATAGAGTGAGATTCAATCAATCTCTTAGTGATCTAGATTACGCTGCAACAGCAGATATTTTCGTTAGGCCGCAATAAAAATGAACACACACTCACACACATCCCCCTACACACAAACATACCCAACACATACGCACGCACACACATGTACACAAAACACATTAGTGACTAATTATCCTTTTATTTAATTATCTTGTAATTACTATTCTGGGAAGACACTGTCGCCTGTTCATGTATTATGTAATATCGTTTTTTGTGAACAATAAATTATTATTATCAGTTACCATGGTGTGATTTTGGTCAAACACAGGCCTATATACACAGTAAAAAAAAACGGTACGTTTTATTTAATACCATTTAAAGTACCTTAATAATATAAAACAAGGCCTAATGTATTCCGCCACGTGTCCTCACATAAATATATCAACTCAAAACAATTATTACGAATCTGTGTTTCATACGAATTTATTGAGTCATATTTCATACCCTCAAATTGCTTGGAGCTATTCGTAGATATTTTTTCAGATAATAAATATTGACACTCAATCGGTATTGGAGTTATGTTGAATAAATGTGGAAATATTTTATTTTTATGATTTACCAAGATATACTTATGTTAGGTATTCGGAATTTGACGTGGCTTGAAATGAAATCAGGTAAAGTTTTTGTGTGAGTTTCTGAACTTATTATCAAAAATTCTTTCACTAATAGAAGTCAACCGCGGGGGACAACGTATTTAATTATAATATAGTAATTAATTACTTATGAAGAATATTCTTTTGAGAGAATCCTAACTATTATAAATGGGAAAGTGAGTTTGTTTGTTTGTTTGTTACGCCTTCACGCCTCAACTACTCAACGGATCATCATGAAATTTGAAATACATATAGCCTATGGTATGGAGAAGAACATGCCGGGAACGTGGGTGAAACCGCGGGGAACAGCTAGTAATAAATATACTAACGTGAATAACAAACAGCATTAAAATTTTGCAATGGTCGTTTAACTGCAATAACTCTGGTTTGGGTATTGTATTGGGTAGAGTAGGTATTCAAAAACTCATCTCAACAAAAACCACTGAGTATCACATGTTGAAATGGTATATCCACTTACACTAACCAATGCTTACAAGAATATTAACGCATGACAGATTGATAAAAATCAAGACAGGATTTAATTTGTGAGTGTCCCTTCTTTACTAAAATATATTTAGTATTCTTTGCCTTAAGTTATATGTATATAGGCGTATGTAATAGACAGCACAATTCAAAGAAACCTATGTTTAATTAAAATCAAAGCCACATTGTGCGAACACATTGTTGGGCACTCTCGCGTCACTACACAAATAATGTCAAAACACGCAGAGGTACACTGATAAAAGACAAAAGATCGTGGAAAGGTCCCATTATACGGGACAATGGGTCCAGAATTAATTCTAATTAATGCCACAGGGGACTGACTATAAACAGCGGTTTCTAATAGTGTCTTTGTAATATATAGTTGTAAGTATTTTATCTTTAAACAATATTTGTATAATTTTAATTGTGAATAGGCATGTTTTTGACCACAATTTCACCATTGTAACTGATGTGGTTGAATGTGGTGGCCGCATAGCTAAAAGAACTAAGATTCAAATGTAGTTGTAGGAATACAACGGTGCTTGAAGATAGATTTTTAACTTGAGGGTGCTTGCTAGACAGGCGGGTGGGTACTAACTAACTACCGAGTACCCTACCACTGAGTACCGGCGTTGGCCATAAGCCATTTCTATTTAAGGTGAAATAAATCGAATTTTTAGTGTAAGGCTCAATTTACATTGCCGCGGAATGGAATGGAAGCAATTTAATTGTACATAGCATAATGAACTTTATGTCAATTGTATTACATACAAATTAATACATACATTCTCGAGAATGCGCGAGGATTCCCCGGAAGACGCGCGACCTCTTTTTTGGCTCGTATTTAGTATATATGTTATACAATTGACATAAAGTTCAATATGCTATGTACAATTTTATTCGCATCCATTCCATTCCGCGGCAATGTAAATTGAGCCTAACTTTTGAGGAAGGATAGTTACGAAATCATGATTCTTGACTTATTATCATTGAAGTTTATTTTTGACTGATACGTGTTTGTGATATATTTAAAATATGGCGAGCCTGCATAGTTCCGCCATTGTCAAAATACACGTGAACATATACCGTGTACATGCACATGCATTCTGTGAAATGAACCAGATTGGAATGAACACTAATTGGAGTGCCTTTCAATCAGCTCTACAAATATTCCGCATAGTGCATGCAACAACACGAATGGGTTGGAAATCATGGAAATATACCTTTACCACCTTTATTTTAAACTACATTTTGTAAAATGTAATGGATAAGTTATATGCCTTTTTAAATTCATGAACCATCTCTCTGATTTCAAATGATCGTATTTCAGGCAAATCCTTATAAATAATTAGGTTTTCGTAATGGTTGAGGTGGACTTTTTTTGTGGGTTATACTTTCGAATTTATTTTGACCAGTATAATATTAATCCTTATCTAATTAAATAAGTTGGTTACGTTGGGCATGTAGATAAAGTTTGCTCTTTACAGTAAATCATTATCATTTATATTTTGGAAGATATCACAGATTTAAAATTAGGTATCATATTGAATCAACCATCTAAAACGTGTCACGGATTATAACTAGATTATGAATAAGTAAATTGAATTTCATTCGGCCACTTGTCACTCGTTGATTTATCACTGACCAATCCTTTTCATGTTAGAGCAGGAGCTGGTCACAGAAATAATTATATGAAATTAATGATAAGGTATATCCTTCAAATACTTTGCGGTTCCTTTTTAGAGCTCCGTACCCAAAGGTTACCAACGGGATCCTATTACTCTATTGTCCGTGCGTCCGTCCGTCCATCCATCTGTCTTTCAGTGGGCTGTATCTCATAAACCGTAATAGGTAGACAATTGTAATTTTCACAAAATGTGTATTTCTATTGCTTCTATAGTAAAACACCACAAAAATTAATTAAAATTAAAAATTAAAGGGATACAAGAATCCTCTTTACGGAACCAGTTGTGTGCGAGTCTTTTTAGCTCTTGGCCTGGCTGGATTTTTATATGTATTTTCAAGACCCGTGATGCGCACCAGTCACTCCTCATCAACAATAATATTATAAAGCTCAGCTCTGTAAGGGCCAAAAAAAAATCCATTAAACTGGTCCTGGTTAAATTAGGTTATTTATATTTATATTTTTTTTTAAATCTGATATTTTAATTCATTATCATATCATATTGAAAAATAGCCTATACAGTGAGATTGTTCAACAATACTTATATAATAACACGCTGAGTTTTTTTGCGAGTTCTCTAAGTAGCAGTGAATCGGTGGTAACTTCAGTGGCTTTGACTTTCACAAGATCTAAAGTGAATAAATGGCTTTGCCTGTGACTGGAACAAGAACTGGGGCAAAGGCGAATAATATATAAAAGATGAAATTAGACTCAGCTCCCGCGCTATCCAACTCCCTGTAATTCAACATGTCGAGTTGTCGTTTAACACAATAATCTGTATTTCAAAATGAATGTTCTGAAATATTTATTTATGTCAGTGTCTAATGGAATTGTCGGATTTTGCTGAGTTTGGGCTTTCGTGACAGAGGTCTTCAGGAGACTTCGTAATGGAAGCTGTTTATTTATGAATAGATCATCTGGATTAAATTTTCATTTTTATTTGACGAAGCCGGTAAACAAGCATGCGGCCTGCCTGATGGTAAGCGGTTACCGTAGCTATATGGACGCTTGCAACACACGAGGCATCACATACGCGTAACGACCCTTCCCCCTCCCCAATGAGCTCTGGCGACCTTACTCACGCGCAGGAACACAACAAAGTTTTAAGAATAGAATATCGGGGCAGCCCTATCACCGCCCTGAACGCGTTATTAAACTGAACGCAGATGGCGCTGTAACTTTTATTATTATAGTGCACCCACAGGCTTATACCTTTGCCGATCCAGCTAATCATCCTACACCACGAGCGCTTCAAAATCTTAAAAATAAAAACAACGGGTTGCACTCCGGGAGTGCCGACAGAAGTGAAAACTTGAATATTAACGTTGTGTAATAAGGTAGAACTTTATTTACAACAAATATGTACAAAATACAATCTATATATAGAAAATTTCCTCAAGCCTGCCGCTGCTTCTGATTAACGGCAGGGTTCCCAGAAGGCTGGCAGCGTTTCCTCTTTGGATAGCCAAGCTGACGCGTTGGCGGAAAAAGCTCCCCGCCCGCTGGTCTCCGGAGGTCTCGATCAATTTTGATGACAAGGTGCGAGCAAAACGGCGAGCTTCGAACCCCCACGGTCCCATGGTCTCGACCGCAAAAAGCACAAAAATATAGTTGGGTCCAATCGATGCGTATTTTTTGAATTTTGAATTTTCTGCACTGGCCGCAGCTGCCCCTGCAGCTTTACAAGTCGCCGGTAAGTGAGATGGCGCGAGTGTATCGACACATGTGGCATCCCACACCAGCGACTTGCCGACACTCCAAGGGATCAAAGACATACCATCCGGTCTCTTGCCATCGCCCCGCGCAATACCGACTGGTTCCAGTACGGAAGGCACGTTAGCGACAACAAGAGCCCTGCGGATAATTTCATTAATAGCCGAGTGTCGTGATATTCGACCAGCACTTAGAGAGCACGAAAGCCCATGGTAGCCGAGCTCGTTGACGAGATCTCCGCAGCGGCAGCGATGAGGTTGATTGGTCCTGCAACCAAGACGAAGACAAATACACAGACTTAATGTTATACGGTCTAACATTGACGTTGTGTATTTTTGAAACTAGACATTTTTCACATAGTGTTTTTATAGTAGGGAAAGCTAGTTCAAGATACATGTACATATAATACTTTTGAATAAGATTTGGGAACAAAAATGGTACCTACTTTCCGGCTAGCTAGAGAATATCAACAGTCTAATTTGCAACTACTCTCCCTCCGTCTTACGAATTTTCGATCAGGGTCACGTGACATCTGACGCGAGTCCCAAAAAGTGCACAACGCCACTAAATAACTTTTCATTTCAAAAATCTAACGTAAGATGCTCCTTTTAAATCCCTCCTCGAATACTAGGGCGTCCTGTCTGATTAAATTTCGTTATTATAGGTATGTTTACTTATGTATTTTACAGTGCTACATTCATTGGCTTTGATGCAAATATAATAGATCTCACACATACGTACATATAGTAATAATTTCAGCTACATTTTACAAGTAATACCAATCTTTATTGCAAAGACGCAAGAATTTGTATATCCTTCGATACTCGATTTAATTAAATAAGCTGGAAAAAAATACTTGTAGAATATTTGAGAATTTTAGTTTAAAATAAGAAAGGATTATTTTTAGGGTTCCAAACCAAAAAAGGTAAAAAATGATCCCAGTATTTCAGTAACCACTAATTCTATTGATTGGAAAGGAATAGTTTTATTAATATTTCTTACCAAAACCTATCACCTAAATCTTATTAGTATGTACATTACAATTAAAAACTAATGAACTATCCAGAGAGGTTTAGCAAATTATAATAAATAGCTTTAAAGTAACCCACTAGGCAGAGTGCTTTCCTCACAAAGAGAATCTTCATGGCCTATACATGTCTCCGAAATGCTATACAATACAAGTTTATGGATGCGGGTAATAGATAACATAAACAATGAGTTAGCACACCAAAGCCCCTCGCCCCTAGCCCCTCATCAGCGGTGTGTGACCAAGTTTGGACAAATAAAATGAGATATTAAAAAAACTCAGTCCTTTTATCCTAGTCGCTTTGTTTCGACACGGATTTAGATTACTAGAAAGGATATTGGTTATGATATCCTTTCTATTTTTTTTACTAATTATTATCGACTTTGCAAACTGTAACTGGGTTTTACAACAATCTAACCGACATTCAAAGTGGATTCTAATCTCACTGACAATAATTGCGTGCCCCGACGGCAGCATTACAAAGTATAGACTTAATCAATATTTAATAAGTAAATAGCAAACTCAAGCAGACCACAGACCGCAGTCCCCACAAGCAGCACCTGTTCACAAGTATGACGCGTGTGGCAGCCATCGCGCTCCTCCCGGGTTATCCGTCAGGGGTCTCCTAAACAAAGTATTTATGAGTGCGAAATCAAACCGTAGTTTCATGCTTTGCTTCTTTTTTTAATGGCCTTATAAGCGGTATCTAGCTGATAATTTCTTCAAATTACAACAATTTTTGTACAGACTTATCATAGGATAGCTTATTCGAGGTTATTAAGAGCAGGCATCCCGCCATAATTTTCATACAAAAACTCTGTACTTATTATGGCTTTGTTAAACATTTTTCGTTAGATGTTTTAAGCAAATATGTATCTTGTGCGATTATCTAGATCTAGATCTGTATATAGGCAAAAATAAAAAAATGTTTGAATCAAATTCAGGAAAAGCCTTTTTAAAAAGATTTTTTCACAAGAAGTATACTCCTGGAACAAGTTTTATGATATACGAAATCATGAATGACGACCTAGCGAGGAGCCCGCGAGTGGTCAGCGGAATTTACCGACTGATAACCGACGGTTCTGATGCTGTCTCTCTTTTTTCGCAGTCAAACATTACGTTGGATGAATGTACAAGCTTTTAGGCTATGCTTGCGTTGAAGTTGCGTTGGCCATGAAGAATAAATCCCCCTTATGCCCCTTAAATCGATTGAAACATCAGCTCCATCCAAATATGTCTGAAATAAATAGGTAGTTAATGTGATAATTGTGTGTTTTGTATTTTTAAGGTTATTATTTTTTATTTATTTTCTTGTTCTTTTTTCGTCTGTATCTATGCTTAGGTATATCTTTTTATTTTTAATTATTTGGAAAAAAAAAGCCAAACATAGTCAGATTGTCCAAAAAATATATAAAAAATGTAACCTTGCTGAGTTTCTTGCCGGATTCTTCTCAGTTGAAGGCCGAGTTCCGAACCGGTGGTAACTTCAGTAAATTTGATCTTCATAAGTGCCCTTCTGGGGCCCAAATTGAATAAATGGCTTTGACTTTGACTTTGACTTTGATTATTATTAATTTTTCCTTTAACTCCTATGATATACTGTTTCCGAAAACATTGAGTCACATCCAGTAAACTATTTAAGTGTCAAAGGATTTTGTTCACATTGTAACGTGAAAATTTAATTTAGTCTCTTTTCAAAGGCGAAGTCGTGAGAGGCTTCGAAGGCACAGTGGACTCCATCTCCTATTCTATTGTACTTTATTGTACAATGAGCACGTCTTACCTATACGTTGTACCATTAAATTGGAATGTCTGGCTAATATTTAAGGACCAAAATTAAAATAGTTTTGGTAAATTGGAAATAAGATCACATTGGTGCCGATAAGGGGGGTGAGACTAAAATTAGTTTAGTTGTAAACAACAGAATCAAGGCCATTATGCGATATATATAAAAAGTATATATTACATTATAATTTCGTTAAATTATGCAAGCGGAACACTGAAAAATGCTGGAACGTTTTGGCATTTTTTTAAATCCATTTTACGGAAATAAACATTGGAAAAGATACCCGAAAAATTGGAAAATTCTATGAAAAAAACTAAAGGTATTTTTTTTGCATGGGAAGTATGTATGAACTAATGTCCTTCGGATAGGCTAGTAGAATAAAAATAAGATTATAATTTTAAACTACTACCAACTGACATAGTAGAAGGGGAACACAACCGGGGATTTTGTGAGTTACTCGCGCGCGTCAGAATATCATATGGAAGAAAAGAAAGAAAAAAAAAGACAAAACGCGTATACACTATGAATGTCTGACGCAGACGAGCATTTCCATATCTGTTTTTTTTTTTTACATTTTTGAATATGCCTACACGCACTAAAATGGAAAACATGACAGACTTTTTTCATTTTAGAACCTAATCTTCACAATCCAATAGGTCCTCATGACGCTTACCCCTACTATAGAAATTGTATACAGCTTTTTCCGCCAACGCATCAGCTTGGCTATCCAAAGAGGAAACTCTGCCAGCCTGCTTGACGGGAACCTTGCCGTCAATCGGACGCAGCGGCAGACTTGAGGATTTTTTTTACATATAGATTGTAATTTGTACATATTTCATGATGAACGCGCAAGCACAAAAGCGAACTTTAAAATTGCTTGTCGAATACATAGCTTTGTGTACAACAACTCTGTCGTGCTCAAACTGTGGGCAGAATGACAAGGCTGTCAAAAACCTACGTTTCAGCAAAAAAACCCGATGGACTGACTGCCCACGGAATTCGCATGTGAAATTGTATACACGTATTTATTTTTGGCTCTTTTTCGCGAATACAATACAAAATTATTTTTCTTTTTCACAACAAATGAACATTTCCTCGAAACTGCTACCGCTGGCTCGAAAGCTTAGCAACCGACAAAAATATAAAATATAAAAACATGTTGGGACTGCTGCCTAAAATACAGGCTTATCCTAGTTTAGGTAGTAGTTGGTTACCTTTGTAACTCGAAATGTTTTAGTGCAAATAAATATTATTATTATTACTACACTAACTGGCCTCTGCGGTTTCACCCGCGTTTCCGACGGATGGTATTGGTGAGATGGTGTTTTCCCGACATTTTTTATAGAACGCACGTGGAACACCTAGAACCCTCGCCATGGCATTCGATGTGACCACTAACTACTGTCATCTAACAAAATGCTTCACCTGTTTGAGTCTAAATCTGACTCGTTCACCGAGGGGACATTCCTTGGTCGTGTATTACTTGTTTTTTATACGACGGAGTCGGTATAAGCATAGGCCATAACCTTGTTGCCTGATGCCGCCATATGGAAACTTGCAACGCACGAGGCATCACTCACGTGTTACCGACGTTCACCCCTCCCCAATGAATAAAAAATCGATCAAATCGGAACAGGTGCTGCTTGTGGGGGCTGGTCTGCTTAAGTTTGACATTTATTTATTTACTTATTAAATATTGATTCAGTCTACTTTGTAGTTTTGCCGCCTTGTCTCTAAGCTTGTTTTGAAAAGAGTAATTGCCGTTAGTTTATTGCCGGCTCTTCTCAGCAAATGCAACCTTCCGAACTATTAGATTCAGACTTTTCATAAATGCCTGCGAAGGTCTATTTGAATTTTGAATTCTGAGCGTCCGATGTTTTATTGGTACTACAACAATCCATATAATAGTACATTATGATACATGTGTACAAAGTTGGTTATTACACTCGAGCGCGTGAGCCGCAGGCTAAGGCGATCATTAAGGGAGCCGAGAGTGTAATGATCAATGCACACGCGTGTCTTACGACTTTTTTCAACACGCTTGCGAGAAAATGATTTTGATTTTTTTATAATAATCAACCGCACAATGAGAACGTTAACAAATATGGCGCGCAAGTTTTAAACTGTTACCCATTTAAATTAAGAATGCTTGGTCTACACACATATCACTTGCAGAGAGGTACAAACCTAAATATAATCGGGATTATACCGACTATAAAACTATGCGGTAATGTAAAGTAAAAAGCACTAGTGCGTAATAAGCTGCATTATTATACTAAAAGCGGTACAATTAATAAGAGTCACTTTACGAGCGTGTTGAAAAAATCTTTTTAACGAGGTGCTGCAGTGCTTTATCAGAATCTGACCTGATAATATCATGACATCTTATATTATAAGACTTGCCAGCAAGTCTGATAACTGGTATCAGCTTATATCAAATTATAAGTTTAAATTAATTTTGTGTTCAACGTGAACTCGTTTATTCGATTGAAATAAATAAACTGGAAGGTTTCGAGCCCCGACACTGGCCAAAGTTTAATAACGTGTATTTAATATTTGTAACATTATATTTGCGGGCATTGAACCTGTCTTAATATAAATTAAGTTTCATGTTTATATTTTGATAGTGTAATTAAATCATTTAACTATAATTTATTTATATTTTATTAGGTAATCCAACAGCGTTCTTAAGACACAAATTCAAAATTGATCCTATTACAATTTAAAGAATCATGGCGAGATCCATACATTGTACGTCATATGTACAAAAAAATAAAATATTTTAGAGAGTTTTGAATCACATCCAACGTTGAGATTAAATTATCAGCAACATATTTAATATACTTGAAATATTTTATAAACCCCGCAAAACATAAAAACGACATAATGGTTTTGGTCGCGATTCGCCGGCACGGCATAGAATATCGCATTTTTATCCCGGGGATCTAAAAATATTTTAAATACCTCAAGTTATTACTTAGGCACCAAGGATCAATAATAACTAACGATCATTTCAACGTCTCTAAAAATCTTTATTTTTTTGTACAAATCTCGCCATGATTCTTTAGTTGTTTTAATTTTTTTAAGATTATTGTAAGGTAATTTGGGGACTTTTTGGCGGGAACTTGCAGAGTGACGTTGCTTTTTCATTTTGATTTTCATAAATTTGTGTATTTTGAGTTTTATTGCATATAATCGGTGGTATTTTATCCAATACAGACCAATACATGTGCACCAGTGAAGTGAAATGAAATGAATTATGTGTATCGTGGCTTTTCAAGTTGTCTCAAGGAGTCCGTGAAAAGTGTTAGTACAATGACCACCATTGTACTAAAACATGACTATTATGGACGGTGACTGACTGAGGACTATGTGAAAGTGATTCATTCTGACTAAAACTTATAATATTACTTGAAATTGGCAAAATACACAAGCCGCGTGACGCTATTGAAGAAAAAAAAAAAAAAAAAAAAAAAGGTAAAATGGATTGAATGACATATTATCTCTCTATCTTTCGTAGAGCCCTGAAATATGAAAAAATATAGTAGGTACATATTCGTAGACAGTAAAATAAGTACACTTGTTTTATTTCCTAAACTCAAAGATAAGAAACAATTTGTTTCGTTATAAAACTGTGATGATCTCGGACGCCGACATTTAGTGGGCGTCGTTAAATAAAAACATTGTTTTTATGAACAACTTTTATTCGATACTAACAAAATCTAGGTTATAGCTTTCTTGCACTTTAATGTTTTGTAACACCTTAAAATATTTTAACAATCGAGCTAAGTTATTGAAACGTATATTTGTAATTTTTACTATTGCATTATTAATATTATTATTGAAGTTATGGTATATTACCTTCAGTGACATGTGATTAGCACTTTTTATAGGTAGCGAAGTTGTATATTGAAATAACATATTTTCCTAGCAAATTGAATCAAATATTTAAACTCCTCATATTCCTTATATTAAAAATTACTTTAGTAATATTATTATTAAGCTTAATTATTTACACACAAATATGGCGTGTGATATAAAAAACATAAAGTAGTAAGATCTGAAACTACTGAAGGATTCTACTTTTTAACCTTAGGCTAAAACTGCAGGTCACCAATAGTATATAATTTTGTTTTTGATACGACGAAGTCGGTAAACAAGCATACGGCCCTCTTGTTGGTAAGCGGTTACCGTAGCCATATGGACGCTTGCAACACACGAGGCATCACTCACGCGTTACCAACCCTTCCCCTCCCCAATGAGCTCTATCGACTTACTCATTCATTGGAACACAACATACAGTTTCTGGCTGCCGTATTCTGTAAGGTGGAGGTATTTTCCCAGTCGAGCTGCTCTTTAAGCAAACAAACTAATGCTCTACCTCTCATAAAATTATGTTTCAGTAGTTAAATTATAGCCCCAAAAATACATGTTTGTCCAAAAAGACAGCAGTTTACAAAGTTAATGGATAATTCTGTGGCTTCACCGCAATTATGTCGGCGCTTTTACGTCCACTTTGTTATACATCTGCTTGTATTTTTATCACTTTATGCTAACTTTATAACTGACAGTTTAGGGCGTGCTAACTTCTAGTGGCATTTATGTATTATAAGTTTATGGTAGAGGAGCATAATTAGCTACTCTCTAGTAAACCGCCTTATGAAAATAGACACCGACCTATTCTACATAATGGCCCTGATTCTGTTGTTTACAACTAAACTAATTTTAGTCTCACTATGTATCTTTCTAACAAAGAACATAAGAAAACGATGTATGAAATTTAGTCCTGTCTAATTAGTCTAATACTTGTTTTCAATATAAATTTAGTCGCCATCCATCGCGGTTACGTCAAAATACCCGCAAATGAATACTACAAAGACTAATTTGACAGCTTTAATGTTCTTTTGACTTATACTACTACTACATCCCTATTTTTTGGTTTTAATATATCTGTATTCGTCACTTTCTATCATCATATAACAAAAAGAGCTGGGACTATCTTTAAATCTGCATATTACCAGACCTGACTTAAAACATCTCATGTAATTTCACTTTTAGCACCTAACGTAGCACGCACGGGACGTAATTTTGGGAGGCAATTGATTATTGTATGTACAAATCACAGCACATACTCTAGTACTGGTGGCTCTATAAATATTATATTATGGGTGCTATATTTTAAGGTAATTTCTTAATTGTTACCATTGTTTTAATTTCTTTGTTGTAGTCAATCACTTCCGGCAAGGTAAAAGGGGTTGATATAAAAGAGACTTGAGAACAAAGGCCGGCAGTCAAAATCTTAGAGTTCCTTTGAGTCGTATTATCTTAATAGGTAATTCAATTATAATATCTAGGGACGATCATCGGTAGTGAAAAATAAAAGACTGACTGAAATCTCATAAAAAAACTAGCTTCCATCCCGCAGTTTCACACGCAATGCTGAAGTAGATATTGTTTTCCCAAAAGTATTCCATGTGTTAATTTATAACATATTATATCTGTGTGCCGAGTTTCATCCAAATCTGTTCAGTGGTTTTTACGTCAAAGAGTAACAAGCATCACATTCTCAATTTTATACATTTTTTTACATTTATAATATTTATTCTTAGGATAGGATATGATAAATACATGTCTTAGGAATGAACCAAGCGGTGTCCACCGATGCTTGGTGCAATTTTTTTTTTATACCACTGCGTATTTGGCAAACAAACATACGGCCCGCCTGCTGCTAAGCAGTTACCATAGCCATCTGGCATCACTCACGCATTACCCCCTCCCCAATGAGCTCTGGCGACCTTACTCACGCGCAGGAACACAACATAAAGTTATTTGGCTGCGGTATTCTGTAAGGTGGAGGAACTTTCCCGTTCGAGCTGCTCTTTGATCGAAGAACGCTATGCTTAAAATACTACTAAGGTACAAACAAGCATGCGGCCCGCCAGATGGTAAGCAGTTACCTTATTCGTTGCTTGCAATAACAGGGTTATCACTCGTACTGACTCTATAATCCCTTCACAACCTACTCTCAATTCTGTTTTTCTATTCGTAAAATGAGCTATCAACCCTACCTAACACCAAAAACAATGAATGACCACTTATATCTGTGATTAGACCTTGTATCTGACTCCTGACCGTGTTACTAAGTGAACAATATACCTCACACAGCATTTGAATAATTTATATAATAATTATTCGGCAGTGCGACCATCCGGGTATAATTATATTAAACCTTTACCTCGGTCCAGTCCGCAATTAAACAATAATTGCCGCTTCACGGGATGTACGTTTAACGTTACCATACGGGTAAAAAACTGAATTCTAATATGTTAGCTGTGTTTATCTATGTATAATGTCATTCGTTGTTAAAAATACGTGATTCTTTTCAAAGTCAAGATCAAAGCCATTCTTTCAATTTAGGCCCCAGAATAACACTTAAGAAGGTCAAACTTACTGAAGTTTCCCTTAATAGCTTGTATGAAAACGATGAATTGTGTAATGTGACACGATGCACTACAACAGTGATTTTCAATCTGTGTGTCGCGACCCCTAGGGGCGGTCATGAAACCTTAGTCGGGGGGTCGCCGGCAGAAGGAAAAAGGCAAGGTAGACTTCGCGCAAGCGGGCGTCCAACTTACCTCTTACTTAGTTGCAAACCTCTCGCGGCTTCTTGCAGACTAATAAGTAAAGGTATCAAAATAAAGAAAATCATTATCGTAGTTCTTTAATTTATAAATTCTTTGTCTGTCTGACAAGGGGGTCGCCAGAATTTTTCAAGCTGTAAGGGGGTCGCGAAATCAATAAGACTGAAAAACACTGCACTACAGAATCGAAACAACAACATTTTAAAAATTATCGAAAAGCTATTATGACGATATTGTGATAGTAGACTACCAAAACTATAAAATCTAAGAATGGCTTCGGCCGCATCATCACTTACCATGGTGAGATTGCGGTCAAACACAGGCCTATAAACAGTAAAAAAAAAAAAAAAAAAATGTTGACACCACTTATAGTTCATTGGAACACAATTGTAATAGCAGACTTGGGCCCCTGGCCACCACGAGCAAATCTCCGAGCTAGCATATTAAGCCCATCATAAACGTAGCTATAATATACATATACAGTACAAGTTGGTGAAGTTACAGAAATATATAATAGCTGCGTGTGCGGTCACTCAAAGATTAGTATTGAAAATATATCGTAATATGCCTTGCTATGATTTATATTAATATATATTATAGCTACGTCTGTGATGGGCTTTACTCCTGACAGCCATCCCTACGCTAACGTTCAATATCTACATTGTCCCTAATATCGTGACGGTAAGGATATGTTTTACTAATTTTGCTACAAGCCTTTGATATTAAGTATTTGAATCATAGATTTAAATATCGTATTTTTTACCACGTTAAGCGTGTGCCTGACCACTAACACCAGAGTAGGTGATGATAATTATTTACATAACAAAACATCTTCATCTTCACTAATAATACAGAGAGAAGACTTCGATTTTTGTATTTTTGTTTGTAATGTATAAACTCAATAACTACTAGCCCAATTTTAAAAGTTCTTTCACCAGAAGACAGCTAAATTATCACTGAGTAACATAGGCTATTTATTTCAAATAAAATAGGGATCCCTAGGAAAACCCCAATAATGTAACCGAAATTTCACCCGGGCGAACGCCGGCCATGAACAGCTAGTATTTTATATATTCGTACAAATCTGTCTACGTCTAGCAATATAGGTCTTTTCATAAGTATTTTTTGTTCGCCATATTCCATTGTTATGTAGATTAGTAAACATTAGCTGGTACACACGGCCAAATAAATGAAATAGCCTATTGTATAACATTTTTGATGGAACATTTCAATTTACATAAATCACATATTAGTGTAATAATAAATTAGCACAAAAACGCCTACTTCATCAAACACTTCACAAAACAACGCGGGCATAATTAGAACTTACCAAGACCTGCATTTAAAGTCCATTTTACATGCTTTTATTTAACTTGCAATGTATGTATGCATGTTTGTTCGTTCGGGTTGAATCTTGCAAGTCGAATTTCACCCACTTCCAGTGGTCGGATTGACTTGATATTTGGTATACATTAGTATATTGGAAGACAATGCAAGTACAGTCACCAAAAAAAGCTTGTATTAAAAATGAATTTTTTATCAAAAAGTTATTCATGTATATTTTAATCTCTAGGCAACTAGCGCCATCTTTATTATCACTTTTGTATGTAAAGAGAAATCACCGAGTATCTGAAGGCAATGAATAATATACTCATAAATCCCTATAACTACCTCACGTCCATTTATTTCATATTTAAAAAAATATAAACAACTCTTTTTTCCCGATTCTAATCCAGAATAATCGTGTAAATCCTGATCGAGCACACGGTATTTTGTCTTCGTAAAAAAAGGTGCGAATAAAAGCTGTTCTCGAAAGCTATTGAGTTTCGATGGGATCAAGTACATAAAGGGTCTATTATACATGATGAAAATGCTGTTTTCGATGCTAAAGTGCTCACTGAATCTTCGATGACCTGCTCTTTTTGAGGGATGAAAGTTTAACCGTAGGTTAGGTACATAGGTATTATCATAAACAATCTAAGAATTTGCTAGCAACCAAATATGACACGTACACCATTTACTTTAAACAAGTGAAGGATAACTTATGCTACGATTGAGCTACGAGATGTTACGTGTGAGCTACGAGATGCTACGAGTTAGCTACGAGATCCTACGAGCTGGTATGAATATCTCAAATTGTGAGAGATGTATGTGATTAATACACATTTATGAAGCGATTTGTTTTATTAATTAACTCTAAACGGCACGTGATGAAATTTTTCACGCAAGTAGCCTGTGATATGTAGCAGTATACCTAATGCTACCTGCGTACCAAATTGCACATACTACTTATACTACTACTCACGCTACTTTTGACCCTGGTAACGCAGGGTGTAACTGAGTTATTTTATAAATTACTAGCTGTCTCGCGCGTTCCCATGATAAAAGCCTATAATAATCGGGGATAATGTAGCTTCTATTAGTGAAAAAAAAAATCTGGTAGTTCCCGTGATTAGCCAGTTTCAAAAAACAAAATAAAAATAAACAAAAAAACTCTTCCGCTTTACTATATTAGTATAGATAACATTTTTTTTCTTGATATCGGTAAGACGTTTCAGGTAGTAAACTCTACATTGAAAATAATGTGTCAGAAAAATCTAAGTAAAAGAATCAATTCCCGCGTAACAAAGTTTCATCATTCATCTTGCAATTCAAATTCAAATATACTTTGATTGAACGTTACCAGCTCAAAAGCTTCCAACCTTCTTTAATGTCGCTCAACTGACGTTTGAATGCAATTTCCCTTTGGAACTGAATTTGTAAGTCAGTAATGAACAGAGTTTAGAAAGAAATAGGCTACAAGTGCCGTAACAAGGTAGGACCTAAAGAATTGAAAAAACAAGTCGCCCCCTCCTAGAGACGCCTTGCTCAACAGATTCAATAATATCTAAGCGTGTCAGTGGGCTATTCATATTATGTCATCTTTTGGTAACGGTGCCCGTTACCAAAAGATGACATGATATGAATAGTGATGATTCCTAGGTAACAAAAAATATAATTCTATTTAGTCTGTTAGTTAGATTATCAAAAAATATTGCATACGTATTTTTTCCTTTAACAAATATTTCAAAATTGACAAAGATAAGGCTAGCCAAAGTTCGGGAGTTCGGGGGCTCGTGACGTCACTAAAAAAAAGTGTATTCTAACGTGTCGTCACGCGGAACTTCACGATAATACGACAATGAATGAAACCACGTAAAGTAGGTATTTTTTTTGCGATTTTGAATTTGGTCCTATAGCAAAAGTTTATCGTATTTATGAGTACTTTAAGTGGTTTCATTTATTGTCGTAATATTGTATCCACCCCATATAAATAAAAGGTTTCGCCTATGTGATCGAAAATTGCTATAAAAAAAGCATAAAGTTTGAAAGAATTTCTTGTTATTCACTTATTAATAATACAAAATTATTAAGGTTGCTACCATAAAGCAAGGAGTCCTGCGTGACTATATACGATAAAAACAATGAAAATACTTGTAGCCCGTGAATTGCGCATAGCGCATAACCGCCGCGATGCCGTGACTCTATTGTCGAATCTGTACCACGGTACGATGTGTCAATTATATTTAGTTCGTCTTTTACATTAACAAAAAATATTAAACACGTATTTTTTCATTTGCCAATCAAACAAAAAAAATACGAATATATCGTGTGTTGAAGTTCCGCGTGACGTCACGTTAGAGTACACTTTTTACTCTAAAGTGACGTCACGAGCCCCCACTCCCGAACTTTGACTCGCTTTATCTTTGTAAATTTTTAATGATTTGGTAAAGCAAAAAATACGTGTCCAATATTTTTTAATAATCTAACTGACGGACTAATTAGAATTTTTTTACCTAGGAATCATCGCTATTGCAATGTATTAAATAACTACTCGTAAATATTAGAAAAATAGATAGATGCTACTTTTTGATAAGAATCAAAGCAGCCTGAGGGCGAACCACAAGCTCTTAAAACAATATTATTATAACCTTATTTGACTTTCTTCTTTCTTTGACATCCGGCGTCAAAACAGGACAAAAGTCAAATAAGGTTATTTTAACCTTGTTTTAAGAGCTTCTGGTAGGCCCCCTGAGCTAGTTCTAAAACAAAGTCAATACTTTTTCCATTCAGTTCATATATTACACAAAATGTATAACACCATCCCCTTTCGATACCTGAAAGGGCCATTAACCTCGGCCATTTCAAACGTGCAAAGTTTCACGCAGAGAACTCCGTGCCTTATTTACATAGTGATAATGTTGAAAATACGACTGGTAACAAAAATGTTAAATTATGTATTCACTAATACACTGGATTGGTATTTTATTGCTGCGTAGATTAAGCTTGCGACGTGACCTAACGCCTTAAGATGCCGACTCTCAAACTTTGTCGGAAGAAATTATTAAATTCCTTTTATAAAATCGATGAATATTAAAAACAAGTTTATTGCTATAACTAACTTAAATAATAAACATCTGACAGTTATTTACTCAACTTCCCTAAAACTAACAAGAGCTGGCAGAAAGATTATTAGTCGCCACTGGGGAGCAAAAGCTGACAGCTTCTTCGCACAACGTATCAGCATTGCGATACAGCGAGGAAATGCTATCAGTATCTTCGGAACCATACCGAGGCCCAATTATTCAAAGGATCATGGCGAGATTTGTACAAAAAAAAATAGATTTTTAGAGACGTTGGAATGACGTTATAATTGATCCTTGGTGCTTAAGGAACAACTTGAGCCATTTAAAATATTTTTAGAACCCCGGGATATAAATGCGAATTTCTATGGCATGCCGGCGAATCGCGACTATTCGCGACCAAAACCATTATGTTGTTGTTATGTTTTGCGGGGTTTATAAAATATTTCATGTATGTATGTATGTACATGTTGCTAGTAATGTAATCTCAACATTGGAAGTGATTCAAAACCCTCTAAAATGTTTTAATTTTTTGTACAAATCAATGTATGGAGCTCGCCATGATTCTTTATTTTAAAATCTCATTAATTTATATTAGTTAGTTACTTCAATAATACATAACTAGTTTTTTTTCACTTTGTAGTAAACTTACAACCTTACTCATAATACTGTTTAAAGGGTCACGTAAATAACGTCACTCTATTGTCATTTTCAAATAAGGTTTATGTTTAATAGTGCGTATAAAGCAAAATAACATATCTTAGAATTGAAATTTACCCAAGTAAATAATATTTAAATGAAAAAATATTTTTATGTAGGTATTTTCATTATATACGCGAGGGCTCTATCTGAGCAAAAACATAATGGAATGAAAATTCCTCGATAGAAAAAAATCACAAAGATACCTCTAATAATAATGAATTTTCGTTTTTTTTCGTTCATCGTGTAAGACAAAAAATCGATAAATAATATCACTGACGTATGACCTAGGGCTGCTACTAACGATTTTTTAAAATATTCTATACTTTACGAGTTATTTAGATAAGAAGCGCTTAGTTCATTTTTGTTCCGCGAAACACGCTATCTCCGTCTCATGCCACACGATGATTAGACATAAGTTTGTTTCATCTGACATTGCCATATTTTTCTGGCTTTATACGCACTCTTAAACTTAATTATTTTTAACCATGCCCCTATTCGGTTTTAGGCCTCGTCACATTACATTACATTTTTTTATGTCTAGTACGCTTTTACATCCAATTGATGCCTGCCATATCTTTTATTTCGACAGCCGAGCGTTCCTAAGGGCGCCCAATTCCTTATATTCCCCGGTGAAAATTTACATCAACATTATTACCTATAATTGCGATTATGATCCTACCAAGCCTATTAATATTATAAATGTAAATTTTTGCGCGTATTTTTATCCTGGAAGAGGACCTAAGTACTTTTCGCAACAGGCTTGAAGCGTTACCACTTTGGATAGCCGAGAATTATTGTTACATGTCGTATTCAAATTTTCAGCATAATTATGCGGTATTTCCCAAAAAAAAATTACGCATTACAGAGACCCGCCCCTTAAGAAGAAATTCGTCAGTACATTTGACAAATGTTACACCGCGACTTGAAGATTGATGGGGTGTCACAAAACTTGCTGTATTGCCCTGCGTCACGCCATGACTCGAGTTTTAAGTGATTTTACTATTCCAATTATTACAGAAATTTATGTTGCTGTGTTGTTTTAGCAAGATTATTTATTCTAGACTTATACAATGCTTATATACAAGTATTTTTTTAAGACTTACAAAATTTTCAGGATTGAAAGTACCTACTCACAAAATGCACTATGAAAGCGTGAAAAACAATAGTTCCAAACAAAACCCTCTCAACCAAAAACTATTCATAATGAAAATGATTTCCGCAAATAGACATTTGCTGACATTTTGCCTGCGCGATAATTTATCAGTATATAGAAAGTTTTGCACGGACAATCTTGTTACACAATGCTTTTTTTAGCTTGCTTGCAATATAGCTTGTCTATTAATAACAAATAATACATAATATTACTAAAGTAAGGCCAACAAGACGAAATAAATAATGTAAACAAACTTTCAGGGGTTAAAGAAATTGTTTACACATTTTTAACTTCCTATTCTAATCATTGTTGTCTGTATTTGATGAAGATGATTCGTCAGAAGAGTTCGAATCAGTTGGATTGATCACAAAACTATCGATTATATTATCAATCATTCGTCCAAAAGGAAAGAATTTGTCCACAAAAAATGCGGAACAAATGTTGATAGCTGCTGTACCGACCACTTTCCTGTACCACGAATCACAGCGACAGCCGTTGTCGACTTACAGAGGTCATTATTGCGTGTGAAAGATAATAGTCGCTCGCTATCGTAATATAACTCAGTAAAGGTCAGGTTGTTTACGTATTTTTTCGTCTCTTTGGTGTAGACGTTTTTAATATGAGTCCACTGAAAGATATAACATTAAGGTCCATATTCTATAGCATCAATAAACCCTCAAGTTTTGAGTCGAGATTAAACCAATTGAATTTGGAAATATTACGTTTATTTTCGATTAACACGATCTACTCTTGAAACTTGATCTCAGTTTCGATCTTCTTATAGTAAAGGCGTTTCCCGTATTGTACAATTATGCGTTCTCTGAATATTCGTCCATTGTTGTTGGAATAACGACTTCAGCGTCCGTTGGTTCTGTGTAAGTATAATATTGTACGTATTATAAATTAAAACATAGGTGCATATGTAAAACATACATGCTACATAGAGTTTCTCATATTTTCCGTAAAACCAGTGGTCCGTAGGTTAAATCTATTTCTGATTTTTCGCATTGCAAACTACGTCATAAGTCCGAAATTACGCAAAATAAAACAAAATAAAAACCTGTTTTGTAATGTACATGTAGCCCTTTCATTTGCAATATGTTTGGTTGCATTTGTTGTAATATATAAAACTCTTCCTCAAATCAATAGCATTAGTAGTTGCTGAAATAAAGCGCTGTGACTGACGGTAAGACAGATAGACAGAGAAACGGACGGAGTGGTACCATAAGGGTTTTTTTACCTTTTTGGTTCGGAACCCTAAAGAGACAAAATCTCAGCGTGGCGTCAGTAGTCTCTCCGAAGTTCTGTCACTCGTTAATGCGACATTGCTGAGTATTACAATTTATGGCCTGCTAACGTCATGAGCTTCCCAGTTTACTATCTGACGGATTTATAACTAGGGCTGTCACGTTAAAAATAATTTAAATGAAATTATTTGTATAAATAATGTGTGTTACAACTGTTGCAAGCATCCATATAGCTACGGTAACCGCTTACCATCAGGCGGGCCGTACGCTTGTTTACCGACTTCTTTGTATAGAAAAAATATCTATACTTTATTTTACACCTCTAAGCCGTCTGATGGTAAGCGGTCACTATAGCCTATAGATTTCATCATATCAGCCTTTGGATGTCCACTGCTGAACATAGGCCTCATCCCTTGACTTCCACTTCGAACGGTTTTGGGCCGCTTGCATCCAGCATCTATAGTCGCTTGCCATACCAGTACTCACGCGTAATAGCCCAAGAGCCCACGACGATCGGACCTTCGTCATTTTATAAAACCTGAAAGTTTCTCTGTGTATGTCCCTAATAGAGGTAAAAACGATCCCCAAATATGAAGTTTGGATCGCGGTGGCTTTGGAAGTTATCAGGTAGCAAAGGTGCAAAAAATTGCACCTCAAATTCGTTAAAGTATAAAGGTCAGTATTTACATATTTTATTTGGACTAATATTAGAAATCACGTCGTCCATTGTCAGACACTTTGAATGGTGGAAACCCTCTGTCAGACACCCTAAAGTATTCAAAAATAATATTCAACTTTCGTCATTTTATAAAAGCTGAAATTTATATATGTTACTTGACGAACTATCAAACTATGATTTCTCAGTTGTCAGACACTTTCGATGGTGGCTTTGCCGTGTCAGACACATTAAAGGTCTACCGTAGGTGCGAGCGCGAGGTATATTCAATGTGATTTATTTTACAAACGAAAAGAGATAGACCCATAGTTATTTTGGAGAGCTTGTAGATTAAATCATGAAATTAATAAATCATGCAAAAAAGTCTACATCAATGACCCAGTTTTAGAGTTACAGATCAAAAATCTAAAAAAACACTATTTTTTTGAACATTTTTTTATAATCATCGTTATTTTAATAAGATTTTTGTTCCATATTTTTATTTTATTTCTACTTATCAATCAGATAAACTTTCTAGCTTTCAAATGACACTACTTTGAACAAAATACACCGATTACTTAAAAAGAAACAAAGACAAAACTAAAAGATGAGCTTTTCATTAAAAAAATTAATTAAAGCGCCGAACGCACTATTAAGGTACTATTAGTATTTATTTACTTGGAGTATAATGAATTAACGTTAATTCTCCCATAAGTACAAATTTATTGTAAACGCAAACGCGATAGGTAGTTTACTCACGTTAATTCTTTACACTCAGGGTAACCTACTGAACCATATTTTCATTTACCACCATACCATATTTTCAAGGGTGTCATTTTTTTTATATTTTATTTGGAATAATATTAGAAATCACGTCGACCATTGTCAGACACTTTGAACGGTGGAAACCGTCGTCCCACACCTTTAAAGTTTTAAATAATAATGCTCATCTATTCGTTTTTTTCCTTGTTTCTTTTTACGTAATCGGTGTATTTTGTTCAAAGTAATGTCATTTGAAAGCTAGAAAGTTTATCTAGTTGATAAGATGAAATAATATAAAAATATGGAACAAAAACTTAATAAAAATAACGACAATTATAAAAAAAAACAAAATAATTGTGTAATTTTAGATTTTTGATCTGTAACTCTAAAACTGGGTCATTGATGTAGAATTTTTTGCATGATTTATTAAATTTCATGATTTAATCTACAAACTCTCCAAAATAACTATGGGTCTATCTCTTTTCGTTAGTAAAAAAAATCACATTGAATATACCTCGCGCTCGCACCTACGGTAGACCTTTCATGTGTCTGACACGGCAAACCCACCATGGAAAGTGTCTGACAACTGAGAAATCATCTTTTGATAGTTCGTCAAGTAACATATATAAATTTCAGCTTATATAAAATGACGAATATGAATAATCCTTACTATAATGTTATAAATGCGAAAGTGAGTTTGTTTGTTTGTTTGTTACGCCTTCACGCCTCAAATACTCAACGGATCATCATGAAATTTGGCACACAGATAGCCTATGGTATGGAGAAGGACATATGCTACTTTTTATCCCGGGAACGCGAGTGAAACCGCGGGAGACAGCTAGTATTTTTTAATACTTTAAGGGTGTCTGACAGGGGGTTTCCACCGTTCAAAGTGTCTGACAATGGATGATGTGATTTCTATTATTATTCCAAATAAAATGTATAAAAACTGACACCCTTGAAAATATGGTATGGTGGTAAATGAAAATATGGTTCAGTAGGTACCCCGAGTGTAAAGAATTAACGTGAGTAAACTACCTATCGCGTTTGCGTTTACAATAAATTATTTGTTATGGGAGAATTAACGTTCATTCATTACACTCCAAGTAAATAAATACTAATAGTACCTTAATAGTACGTACAGCGCTTTAATTTATGTTTTAATGAAATGCTCATCTTTTAGTTTTGTCTTTGTTTCTTTTTAATTAATCGGTGTATTTTATTAAAAGTAGTATCATTTGAAAGCTAGAAAGTTTATCTGATTGATAAATAGAAATAAAATAAAAATATGGAACAAAAATCTAATAAAAATAACGATATAATATAAAAAAAAAACAAAAAAATAGTGTTTTTTTAGATTTTTGATCTGTAACTTTAAAACTGGGTCATTGATGTAGACCTTTTTTGCATGATTTATTAATTTCATGATTTAATCTACAAACTCTCCAAAATAACTATGGGTCTATCTCTTTTCGTTTGTAAAATAAATCACATTGAATATACCTCGCGCTCGCACCTACGATAGATCTTTAATGTGTCTGACACGGCAAACCCACCATCGAAAGTGTCTGACAACTGAGAAATCATCTTTTGATAGTTCGTCAAGTAACATATATAATTTTCAGCTTTTATAAAATGACGAAAGTTGAATAATATTTTTTAATACTTTAAGGTGTCTGACAGGGAGTTTCCACCGTTCAAAGTGTCTGACAATGGACGACGTGATTTCTAATATTAGTCCAAACAAAATATATAAAAACTGACCTTTATACTTTAACGAATTTGAGGTGCAATTTTTGACACCTTTGTTACCTGATAACTTCCAAAGCCACCGCGATCCAAACTTCATATTCGGGGATCGTTTTTACCTCTATTAGGGAAATACACAGAGAAACTTCCAGGTTTTATAAAATGACGAAGGTCAGATCTTCGTGGGCTCTTACTCTATAACCGACACTTCAAAATTCTCTTCACACCTCTTGAAGAACCACATGCCGTACTCCCTTGGAGGTGTGACTTGGCCGTTGAAGGGTACACAAGGGTACAAAACCAGGTGCTCCATGACACCATTGCACCAATCTGTACTTATACCCACTAACGTATAAAGAATGTTCAACGGCCAAGTCACACAACATTAACTATAATAATAAAGAAATCGCAGTAAGGAACCTTAGACTTGGCACGACTTTGTCTAGATTTCATTACTTTTTAGAGATAAACAAGCAGCTCCATCGAGACTTGGCTAGTTTTTACAGAATGTTTTTGGTGGGATAGATATTTTCAGCAAAGATTTTCTCTACTTTAATTTTGTTTAAGGCACTGTATTCAATATCATTCAAAAACTAAAAAAGACAACATAATTATGGAAACTTCAATTGAATTTACTGTGCCATTTTTTGTATAAAATTTCGAGCTTGAACCAAATTCAATGCCGGTGAGTTTATATGGGGCTTATCTGGTGACTTTCTCTGTAGAAATCCATGGGTAAAGGTATTTGAAATCATACTAACGTCACGAATCTTAAGGAAAAATGGCACTCAGGTATGGGAATAACATAGAGTGATTTTTATACTGGAATTGCAGGTGAAACTGCAGGACATTGTGACGAATAGATGGAAAACATACACACAATATATTTTATGTAATTTAGTATACTTTTTGTTGCCTTTAACTGTAAAAAGCTTGATATTTATTTGAAAGCTAAAGCCGAAAAGTCGGAAGGACTGTCAACCCTAATCATGAGTGAGTAACACGACTACTGTCATTCAAGGCGGAGATCGACAACTTAATGCGTTCTCTACGTCATACTCAGGAAAGGCAAAGGTCATTTACCTTCATTCAAAGAAAATGTGTATATAAGCGACGAAGGTTTTAAACATTAATTTCTACAAGCTGTCCCGCGCGGTTTCACCCGCATTCCCAAGGGATCGTATGTTTTCCCGAGATAAAAAAGTATCCTATGTGTTAATCCAGAATACATTCTATCTGTGGGTCAAATTTCATCCAAATCCGTTCAGTAGTTTTTGCGTAAAAGAGTAACAAACATACATCCATACTCACAATCTTTCTCATTTATAATATTACTAGTTGCACCCCGCGGTTTCACCCGCGTACCCGAGCCTTCCCGGTGCCTTCCAGGGATAAAAAGTGTCCTATGTGTTAGTCCAGAACATATTCTATTTGTGTGCCAATCCAAATCCGTTGAGTTATTGAAGTACCTATGATTGAGGTAGAAACTCACAAACATCCAAACATTCTCATTTATAATAGTTAAGATTAGTGAGATTTGTGTGGTTCTTTTCACGTGTTTACATGGTACTAGATGATGTGGCCGAAGGAAGTAAGCACAATAAACTAGAAGGGATCTCAAAGGCTATGGGTGTATATTGGGGCCCAAGTCTGCTATTACAATTGTTCCAATGTACTGTGTAAAACTTGACCGGTTTAACAGTTTTGGTATTCTAAATTATTCTAAATTATTGTTATTTTGTTTGTTTAAATGTTTCAATTATTAATTGTTACCATTTTTAGTCTATTTTCATTTTCTTACTTTGTTATTCTTATTCTTTGTTTTTATTTTTGCTTTGTTTTCACTTTTATTTTAGTTACGATGTTCGTGACGTCACCTATGGCAGCGACTGAAAATCAGTAGTGCAATTCTGTTCTTTTTTGACAGCTGACGACGACGACGTCCGTCGTCGCGGTCTATTCTCTATACATTCGTAGTGCGGTGCTATATTTTTCAATTGGTCAATTAATTAATGTTTAACTTTAGGAAGCTCCTATTAAGGTCGTATTATGTATCCATTATAAAAAAAAACCTGTCACTTTGTGGATCACTTTCATTTATGATAGTTTCTGTGTAATGTTATGATATTTGAAGTAAGTATGTTTTATTACAAATTATTTATTATAAATCCAAGACTGTTCTTTGTCGAAATCAGTCAAAAACAAAGGCCCAGTTCAGCAGAGGACATCTCGTGACAGAATATGATGATGATACTAATTTTATAGTGGTTACAGAGTTGGTATACATATTTCAGATATCTGCAGCTCGGATAAGTCATATTATGGGCATCCTTAAATCAGCCAATGATGAAGATATCTTGGAAAAACGTCGTCAAGCTCAACAGTTGAGACTTTTGGCGAGTAATTCTTTAACTATTCTTGTTGAAATAAACATTGATTAAATTGTGCACAGCACTACAAAGTCAATGCATTTTTATTTACTGGAAATGCTAAAATTCTTCCAAATTCTATATAGAAGTCTTTGATATCTGGCTTATTTTTATTATTCCTTATAAAAAAATACCTCGTCAATTTAGTAGTATGTACTTACATACGAGTATGTTATTAAACATTATTCGTGAAAAAATGTTAATTGTTTCAATATTTTCAAAATATGGGCGCTATATCTAGCTTTCTTTTTGTGAAGTTTAAGTCGTAATATTAAGATAAAGTTAAACCAATGAATAGCCTTCATATTAAACCTTTAAAATTGGTATATTCAGTACATTAAAGTTTTACTAAAATATGAAATAAAATTAGCCTTTATCTAGTTTCCATATCATAAGTTTGCTTAGCTTGGGATTACGACTCAGATCATTAAAATAAATGAAATCCACTCGCAGAGCGCAGTTGATGTTTACAATACACCTTCCAGCCCATTTTAATTCTTTTGACCTATTCAAGTATTCAATTGTTTCGACATGCAATAGTCCGGGAGGTACTGATGCATTTTAGGTAGTATTAATACGCCGATCGATGGCCATCTTTTTCAATAGATCTTGAATGACTAATATGTGAACCACGCATCAGCGATGCACCCGCGGTGGGTTTAGGATTGGAAGTTTACGGCAGGGGTAAACTTTTTTTTTTACAAATTCATGCGAGCAGCTGACGCGTGTTCCCCCCTCCACCATGCAGCAGACGATTTTTTTCAGCTCAGTATTATGTCAAATACTTATGAAACAAGTTTGAGCCGGCGTACTATGTCTTTTTTTTTACTGGGAGTGGCTGATGACGGATGTAGAAGACTTGAGCACTTACTTGAGCAGACGGTCGGTTCATTTATTAGTCATATAAGATCAACTATACATTTCAACGTCAGCCGGCTTACTATGACTTTTGTGTTTGCAACGCTACCTCCCGGACTAACCGTCACAACGGAGTCGTCGTCGGTTGCTGTCAAAAACGTTTCAGAATACCAAAGCAGTGCTGTAGCCCTGTACCTGTACGGGGCTTGCAGTCTACAACTGAGTCGCTGTCCATTTTTGATGCCACACAACACAATTAGCCCTGTACCTGTACGGGGCTTGCAGTCTACAACTGAGTCGCTGTCCATTTTTGATGCCACACAACACAATTTATTATTACTTTTATCTTCCTTCTTACTGTTTTTTGTGTATGTCATATGTAACAGTGTATGTAATTGTGTTGTGTTATCTCAAAATAAATGTTTTTTCTTTCTTTCTTACTAATTCAATAGCATCGAAAACGATAAACGACGCCGAAAATTTCTAAAGTATTTAATGAATTTACTTATGCTATTTACAAAAGTTATGTAAGGCCTTTGTAGAAAAGTGAGATCCAATATAAAATTCATTGTGATTTTATTTATAGCCCAAGTTTTTCAATGTCGCGGCAACTAATTACAAACTTTTTCTATCGGAATTTTAATTCAACGAAGTTTTATTATTCTTATCAAACCTTCGGGCCTTCGCAGTCACTGGACTTTGACCTATTATGACAGGTTTTATCATTCAAAACTTCTTTATAGCAATTAGGTTATTTTGTAATCAATGACAACGTACAGCGTGTTGTTTATATTGGCCAAATCACGGAAACCGCTAATCTGATTAATATGAGAGTTCCATTAAACTATGCCTAAGAAAATATTGAACCATCCTGTGAAAGCATCATCGCAATAGGATTAGCCAATTCCGAGATTAGCTCAATATTAACAGGTGTCAGACACGCATTCGGCGGCTGCACTGTATAGCATTTTTATTATAGCTTTGGTTTTTTGTTATGTTCCTGCGGTGGGTTAGGTCTCCAGAGCTCACCATGAGGACACTCCTGTGCTGGTTGTGTGCCTGCGATGTTCTACAAAATAGTCTCATTTCTACTACCAGCATATCCAACAGCACCTCTCCAAACACTTTGTTGAGTGTGATGAGATATTTGCAGGGTCAGCAATGTAAGTGACACTTCTAGTTTTGCTAACGTCTATTGGTAACCGCTTACCATCAGGCGGGTTGCATACTTATTTACTACCTTATTAGTTTCCGCCAGTATCTGTGGTTGGTAAAGATTCTAATTCAAAGTATATATTTGTTAAAATAGGTTCATTAAAGATAGGTATTATATTATATGGTAGACTTACTATTTTATGCTTTCATCAAGCGTAAAAAAATTCATTATACCACCTGTCATGCCGCAGGTCGTGGGTTCGATTCCCACCCAGAACATGCATTTGTGTGCTCTTATGTATATTAAGTATGTATTAACAAAGAAATGTAATATATGTAATGTAAGATAATAAATAAAAAATAATAACCTTAAAAATAAAAATAAACACAATTGTTGACCTACTGGCTTTCGTATAAGCATGAGCAAGGTGCACTTGTGCAGAGTGCAGCTACCTGTAGTGGTAAGGTGCTCCGTATATCTTCTAGTATAGATATCACAAAACATAAAGCAACCTTTCCACAGAGGTGATCATACCCGATGAGTCCTTTGTCTCCCGACGCGACGTTTCTGTTCCTGTAATTATACCTCAGACTACACAGAAACAAAGCGGAGACATTGCGTCATAATGTACTGGTGCATAGAAATGTGCTCGACTTTGAGGTAAGATGTTTTAATTATGAAATAGATAGGTTATAATTTTGGTATGTTTTTTTTGCAAATATTACTCACATTTGGTGTAAGATATCTTGCAGTGTTATTTTTGTCGAGAGGTCTGAAAAAGTTACTAAGATACGAAATACAAAGACTAACGGAAAGGGTACAAAAGTACACGGCTTCTTTGGTACTAGGCGCACAGAGCGCGAAAGAGAAAATTTTATAATAATATTAGCAAGTGACGTGTTAGGATAATGAGCGGTGACATGTTGGCTATGATTTTAAGGCGCGGACTGACTACGATTTTGACAGCCCTCGTTCTTGACTGGAATAGGGTTGAAAATGGTAAATCATAAATGTGTCGACTCTATGAAATGGACTGTTATTTACGGGGTTTCTTTAGATTATACAGAATATACACATTAAATTGAATAAGTGTCCGGTTAACGTTCTAATATAATTCTGTATCTCATATATTCTTAAAAATATAATTGTTGAAAATACGGAGAATTTCGATGCAGTTTTTAATATTCTATTCGATTAACATTTTTCTCAAAACCCTCATCTATTTACAGTATTTTTTTGTTTTAGGTATTTCATTGCGTTACGTCATACTCGACTCTCAAAGAAACCCATTTTTGAGACTTGAGCTTAGGCCTTAATTCAATAAAAATTTGGTAAAAAAATGTGAGTAGGTAATTTATTTTGAGCTGTAAATTATAGAGAGACCTGATGTTCCGTTACACGTTGTATAGCGTTTAAAAGGCGTTATACGTTATCGTAATGCGATTAAACTCACGAGTCGAGTCCACATACATACTCGTATTATCTACTACGGCGACATCATCCTAACTGCACGAAATTATCGTTTTATACAAAATAAAAACACCAATTATAGTCTGATTTTATTTTATTAATATATTTCCTTCAAATTCATTGGTTTGTTAATTATTTCATTCTAATTAAGGCTGAAATTGCGATATCTGTAAAGTATGTATTGTATATTTCATACGAGTATTAATGAATAAATATTTTACTAATTAACCTCAATTTTGTTTTTTTTTTTTCAGCTATAAGTAATACGGAGTACTTCACGTGGTTTCATATTTTATTGTCGTATCCACCCCGTATATTATTTTATAAAGAATCACTTAAAAACCCATTACAACGTTTAAAATGAACTACGATTTCATTTTATACACCTTTACCACCCATAATGACTCCATTGTTCAGAAATAAATTGATACGAATTGTCGTCACATAATGAAAAGCACTTTACTCTCCAATAGTACACAACACACGTCGAAACAATACCGGAGCGAGAGACGCGTCATCACCAATAATGTGCTAAACAAATAAGGGTTAAGCCTCACGTCATAAGCGGTAGCGGGGCGAGTTGAAGTCGACAGTCTTTTACGGATAGACCGATCATCGTTATCCAATATTAACCAGGGGTGCTAGGTGGGCCATATGTTGACTCAATTATAGCCCTTTCGAACCTGAGATTTTTTCTGTCTAAATCTTTTTCTTTCCCCTAAAATCTCATTATGTACGGTAAGTATCATAGGAAAACATATTTAAAAAATATACCATCTACACAACTTCTAGAAAGTGCTTAGCACGTTCGTGACAGGTGTGTAGACTACGTTGTAGAATTTTAGAAAAAATGAACTCACTATCGTATTATTCATACGTTGTAGAATTTTAGAAAAAATGAACTCACTATCGTATTATTCATACGTTGTAGAATTTTAGAAAAAATGAACTCCCTATCGTATTATTCATACGTTGTAGAATTTTAGAAAAAAATAACTCACTATCGTATTATTCATACGTTGTAGAATTTTAGAAAAAATGTACTCACTATCGTATTATTCATACGTTGTAGAATTTTAGAAAAAAATAACTCACTATCGTATTATTCATACGTTGTAGAATTTTAGAAAAATGAACTCACTATCGTATTATTCATACGTTGTAGAATTTTAGAAAAAATGAACTCACTATCGTATTATTCATACGTTGTAGAATTTTAGAAAAAATGAACTCACTATCGTATTATTCATACGTTGTAGAATTTTAGAAAAAATGAACTCACTATCGTATTATTCAGGTACGAAAGGGATAGGCTACCTGTACAGCATGCAATTCATAATTATGAACTTTACACTAAGTCACTCATATAAATGACTAGCGTCTGCCACTCGGTTTTACCCACGTATAGTCGTAGACATAAATGAATATGTATTCACTTACTTTCAGTTCTTTGTTGAAGAAGATTTTCTATAAAGCTATTGATTGAAATTATTTGATACTGTTAGCTTTCTCCTGGTGAAAGAATTTTAAAAATTGGGCCAGTAGTTGTTGAGTTTATTTATTACAAACAAAAATACAAAAATCCAAATCTTCTCTCTTTACTATTAGTGTAGATTATGCCGTGCACACATAATGTTTTAACATATACGATTATGATTTGTGTTATATATTATTTCAACATTTGAATCAATAGTGAGAAAAAATTGCTTTCGAATTTCGCAAAGTCCTACTTGTGTACTAATATTATAAATGCGAATGTTTGTGAGTATGTTTGTTACACTCTCACGCAAAAACTACTGAACGGATTTGGATGAAATTTGGCACACAGATAGGATATATTCTGGATTAACACATAGGATACTTTTTATCCCGGGAAAATAAACGATCCCTCGGAAATGCGTGGGACAGCTAGTGTCTTCATATTTATGTCCTCGACCGTACATTAGAGTTCAAGCTGGGGCAGTTAGCCATGATGAAGAAACAGTCACTCTTTAGCTTACCTTTAAATTGCCTTAAAAGCCTTATGTGTCTTCAGTATCTATAACATGTGAATATATAAAATTTTGATCAAAAAAACAAATAAAAACGCTTACGTTTTTTTATTCTTACAATTACGTGTTCCATTTCCAACGTTTTCCATTTTCATGATCGTCAGTATATGTAAAAGGTCATGGCTGGATGGAGCGTTTTTAACCGACTTCAAAAAAAGGAGGAGGTTCTCAATTCGATTGTATTTTTTTAACCGACTTCAAAAAAAGGAGGAGGTTCTCAATTCGATTGTATTTTTTTTTTACCGCATAACTCCGTCATTTATTGACCGATTTGGAAAATTCTTTTTTTATTTGAAAGGGTACACTTCCCGTTTGGTCCCATTGACATCAGATCAGGATTTTATTACTTCTATGTATACTTTGAAGTCGGTTTATGGTTTTTGTAAAACAGTCCAATTATTGCATAAACGAACGCGTATTAATAATTTTCGTTATTATGTTGCGGTAGACTGTCTTTTGTCTGATTACGATGATACACGTTTTTTTCACATTAGAAAAGCTCTTCGAAGTTGTCTGTATAATAATATATCTCCGGAGTAAACATTCTTATTTTTGGATTGTCTTGTTTTTCAGATACCATCATAACGATTTATATGAACTGTACTGGGGGCCTACCACAAGCTCTTAAAACAAGGTTAAAATAACCTTATTTGTCTTTTGTCCCGTTTTGACGTCGGATGTCAAAGAAAGACAAAAGTCTAATATGGTTATAACCTTGTTTTATGAGCTTGTGGTTCGCCCTCTGAACTCTGAACTATAAAAAGTCCAATGGAATTTTCACCAACCAAAGTAGCCTAGCCTTAAGAACTCCTACAAAATGTCAATTGATAAATTTGTCATAATTTTGATCAAAACAATCATTTTGAGTTGCGTTCCAGTGAAAATTGGTAAAGGACTTTGTCAAAATCGAATCGATGAAGTTAATATCGGTACAAACTAAAGCACTATAATCGGTATACAGTAATATCAACAGCGTAGCATAAACGCTACCCGGGCTCAGTAAACACAAACAGTTTTGGCCAACTGTGTGTTGACTCGGTGGACTACCCTCATGTTTACAGTTTGTATCAAACTAAGCTAAGAACAACAGCAACTAATATTGAATTTAAACTTATTGCTTAAGTAACTAAGCATTCTTAGTTTTATTTAATTTATAATGGGTTACTAATTTCGCTAGATTTGATACATATTAGCAAGAAGATGCCGAAATGTTTTTTTTTTTTTTTTTTAATAATCTCCTATATATTCATATATATTTTTTTTACAGTACTGCTACTTTCTCAATACTAATGTATATCTAAGTGTAATTGTCGATCGAATCGATCAGATAACAAATATCGAAAAAGGCATGCCAGGGGCTCTACCGCGTAACTTTGGTGGTAATCGTTATGAACACCATTTATGAATTCCATCCAATCAGGGCCCACCAATGGTCATCGTCGTGCCGCGTCATTGGATGAAGTCAATAAATGACGTTCTTCACGATTACCACCAAAGATACGCGATAGCCCGGCTGGATGTGGTTCTAACTGACTAAGAAATGTCTTTAGAAATTTCATAGAGCTCGAATATTAATAGAGCGATGTACTAGAGTTCATGCCGTGCGTACGGTTACGGG
This sequence comes from Polyploca ridens, assembly GCA_951394255.1. Taxonomy (NCBI): domain Eukaryota; kingdom Metazoa; phylum Arthropoda; class Insecta; order Lepidoptera; family Drepanidae; genus Polyploca; species Polyploca ridens. The sequence continues at coordinate 4,786,314 of OX596265.1, read as the reverse complement.
AAAAACGAAGTACGCGTAGGTACATAGTTTGATTTTTGTATTTTATCGATACTGTTACCGAGAACAAATGAGAAGGAATCCATATCGACATTTTGTATTATATCTGTGAATGCATATATATGTAAACTGCTCAAGTTTCGCACACGTTTTTTATCGCTATCGCTCTATAATATTCTAACTCTATGACGAATTCAATACTGCTAGGGCTGTCACATTATAGTTACTTTCGATTACATTACCAGCTAACTTTACATAACAGCCGAGCGCGCTTGATAAAACATTATAAAAGCAATTAAGTAATTAAAAAGTACTTACCTGTACCTTGCCTCTACCCGTGTTTACAAACTTTGTAAACGACTCTGGAACTTCCACATTGAACATTGAACATTCCACATTGAACATTCCACATTGAACATTGAATTTATTCAACCAAAAAAGTTTAATGTTATTACTCCTATGATTGTAGGTGCATCAAGGGTAATAAAATATTTATCGACCGACCTCCGCCTACGTCTTCTGGGTGACCCATGGTGGGCGTAAGGATATTTAATCTTAATAATAACAGCTGAAACTATTTCAATTACAATACAGAGGGTCAACTCCGAAAATAATACACGATATTCAAATTATCGTTTTGAAAACTAACCAACAGAATTTCTACAAGCCAGCAGACGTACATTTTGCAATGGATTATCATCGTGTATCATTTACCTACTCACTGACATGACACAAAAACTTTAATGTTTTGATTCAAAATCCGTAACCCATACATTATTTTCGCAAAGGTACCTTATTGCTTTTTAAATAAAGTTGCTATAATGGAATGTAATCAAATATCAAAATACACTATTATCCTAATGTTTATTGAACATGACGTTACAGTTTCAGGGAGCTGGATAGAAACTGCGCTTTTATTTGCACAGTCAACATATAAAACAGACTGCAGTCTAACCCACTTTTTTTTTTTTTTTTCTTCGATGGCTTCACGAGGCTTGTGTATTTTGCCAATTTCCAGTAATATTATAAGTTCTAATCACAATTAATCACTTTTACATACTCCTCAGTCAGTCATCGTCCATAAAAGTCATGTTTTGGTACAATGGTGGTTATTGTACTAAAACTTCACGGACTTCTTGAGATAACTTGAAAAGACACTATACACATAATTCATTTCATTTCACTTCACTGGTGCACATGATTGATGTTTATTGGATAAAATACCACCGATAATACGCAATAAAACTCAAAATACACGAATTTATGAAAATAAATATGAAAACACAACGTCTCTCTACAAGTTCCCGCCAAAAAGTCGTCTAACCCCCTTATTCATAATAAAGTTATCAAACGTTGATTAGCTAAAATTCCGAAGTCTATCTGACAGGTGACATTTGGTGATCGAAAGAGTGAGACGGGGCACACTATTACACTGATTTAGTTAAAAAGCGATTATGAATAAGGGGGTAGGTCTTTTTTAAGTCTTTAGTTACGCTACATGTGTAAAGTTTGATACTAATTCTAATTCATAATGAGTATTCGATTTTATTGCCAACATTCAGTTCGAGAAAATTCAATCTGATTTTTTTAGAAATCTACTATGTCATTTTAATTAAATGCTCGCCTAGTAACTCTCTACTTTTGCATCTTGAAATGTACATGCATATTAAAACGTTCATTTTCTACGGTTTAAGTATTTTTTTACTTTATTACAGTACCTGGGTGACCAAGCTTTGCTCGAAAACTAGGGGAAACGCGTTATCCCAGAGATGAGACCGTTTTCGAGATCCCAAAAATATAATACAATTATTGCTTGTTTAATACATAGTATAAGATAGGATGTATGACCATGACAGACAGACGGATATGACAAAACTATAAGGGTTTGTAGTTTGACTACGGAACCCTATAAAAGACTATCCTGCGTAACCTAAAATAGATAAAAATAAAGCGGTGGGCTTGAAGGATCATTATTACTGAGTAGAAATAATATAATAATAAAAAACAATTAAATTCATATATTTTATTTGCAACTATTATATAGAATCACATAAATAGTTGGAATTTTCATTTCAAAACATCGAAAACGTAAGTACACAATCATAACTACTAGAGAGAAGAAATCAACACTTACGTACTACATATAGTTGTAGAGTCAGACTTTCGGAAATACTCTTATAATGTTAGCGATTGCAGGCAATTTAGTTTTCAGAAGTCAGCAAACCTATTAGGAAAGTGGGTGGTAGAAGGGAGCTAAGGCAGTTTCATAACCGCAGACGGTAATCGCAGCGGCAGATTGTATGGTGTTTTGGAAGACTCATAAAGTGCTGATCGCACAGCGAGAGGTCTAGAGTTCTGCGTTCCACGTTAACTCTAATCTATGCGCACTATGATCATTGTACACAACGATCGCAGCGGTCAAGAACTCACTTACCTCACCTCTCACTGTGAGATCAGCGCCTACGTTGTATTAAATAACGTTCTAGTCTTTTGTAACTTTTAATAGTAGGTATTTGCATTAACATTTATAGATATATTTCAGAATTTTATGATTTGTATGTAAAATACGACTAAAATATAAGTGAGGTACTTATTTATAAAACCCACTTAAGAAATTCATCAAAAATTCCACGTAATATTAAAACAATTACGAGATTGATAGTTCGTATGAAGCGACCTTTACTCGGAGAGGTTGGCAGGTGGGCTAAGGTAAGTATCCATTATAAATATAAACTGCGTGAACTTACAGCTTAAAGCTTAAGGGTCAGCTCACACAGAGACGCGACGCGTAGAGATGCGACGTGAAGTGACGCGACGGAATGAGACGCGACGCGAAGAGACACTCTCTTTTTAAAATATCAATAGAATATAGAACTTTATTTAGTAAACAACAGTATACATTCAGGCTGAGAATTCAGATACGATTCGGATAATTATCTCACTGAAACGTGCATCTTCAACGAGATATTGTTTTGCAAAAGTCCGTCCCTTCCCCCCGGTAACGGCCCTGAGCCGAGGTTCGGCCCCAACTGGGGTAGCCTCAGGCGTAGTTTAGTTACCTTATCATAACCCCGTCTGAGAGTTCGCTCGCCGCGTAAGGGTGCTAAGGGCAAATTTAGGCAACTTATATGCAATTAAAAAAATATTTTTTCGCTTTCTAAGCTTTCCGCGTCACTTCGCGTTTCGGTGTGAGCTGGTCCCTAAGAGTATTCGTTAGTGTAAGGACAGCTGGCTATGAACTTAGTTTCTCATTTGGAATAATATTTCGCCATCTTGAGAGATATTGCCATAATAAACAATATTAGCGAATACTGTATTTCCCAAATAGAAAACCATGTTTGATAAAAATAATACAATTTTGTCTCAAAATGTTGCTTCTAAGTAGGTAAGTACTTATTAATTCTGATTTCACTTAATGTCTTTGACCTTTACAATCTTGCTTTAGGTGAAAGTACCTATATACAAAATTCAATTACTTATAAAAAAATATTTAATATTTAAAAACTTTGGATACATAACTTTACGGGATATTTTCTTCTATGTATTAATTCGGAAACGATGTGGATATTTTAAATTAAAACTTTACATGATATATTATATTATCATTGTTTTTCTTTTTAAGAAATGTTAATTAATCCTCTTTCTTAATGTCATATCTCATTTAACCCCTTTTCTAATATTCCTATATATAACAAATTAAGCATAGACTCCCATACGGAAAGGGTAACGGTAAGGTAAGGGTGACTTATACAGGTATAACGGAAAGTGTATATATATATATATTACAGTAATCCACTTTTTGGTACTAGGCGCACAGATCGTGGAAGAAAGTTTTTATATTAGCAAGGGACCCAAAATGATAATGACCTTCACTGACCGGTAAAATGTTGGTTATGATTTTAACTCAATAAACTTAAATACAAAAATTTTGTTTGAACTTTTGAGAAGACAAGACTACAACAGGTACAGCCTCTCTATAAAAAGTTTCAGCTCAAAATAAATTACACAAAAATGTATACCTTGCTTCCAAGTTTATTGAATTAAATCATTACCAACGTGTAACTGCGACATGAGGGTCATTTCACATCTTTTCACGTCACTTGCTAATATTATCTTATTTTAATGAAGTACACGTTGTACTACATTATATAATCAATAATAATATAGATGTACCTATAAGAAGTATAGATCAGTAAATAACAACAACAGATGATTACCTTTTGTGCTCAATATAAAATTCAATACAAAGCTCTTTCTTCAGGAAAGCTTCTTTCTTCCTGTGGAAGCAATATTTACTGAATTGCTTTGTGAAAGAAAATTGCAGGTCAATGAAATAAATGGTATAAAAATGCAATACCGACTCATTAAATATCCAACGGTAAATCTAACAATGTAGAATCTAGAATGGTTTTAGCACAGAATGGACATGTCACCGTATTTTTGTGAAAACCGTTAGTTATCTACCTAGCGAGATTATAAACTCCCCGATATATTGTGAACTGTACCATACTACTTGCAATATAAAGTATTCATTTTCGATAGTTTATAATCTAACGTTGTCAAACCATCATATTGTGAACCGTCCCTGATTGGTCAGTCTTGGCGGTAGTTCATAGAGTTAGAAAAAAGACATAGGATTGAAATAAAAGAAATGCACATTAAATTTTTTGAGATCAACATTAAATATGTCAATCAATATTATTTTTTAAGAAATTATAAAAACAACTACGTTATGTATCGCCATAGATGGTGGCGCGGGACACATAGTTCAACCAATCAGCGCGCAAGGTGCGTTCCGACGCATTCAAGTATGATACTAGTTTACAATATTACTGTTTGTCATGGATAGATCATAAACTATTGGAAATGAATACGTTATATTGTTAGCAGTATGATACAGTTCACACTATATCGGAGAGTTTATAATCTCGCTAGGTAGATTATAAACTAACGGTTTTCACAAAAATACGGTGACCTATACACTTACAGCATATTTGGTGGCAACAACTTTTTATTTTATGAAGGGTCAGAAATCCCGTAGGATGGACAAGGTTACAGATGTATTGATATTAGTTCCAGAAGCGGTGGCCTGGTTTCGGATCATGACATGTAGGTATACTATCAAGTTTTCATAGTTTAGAAGTAAACAGAAAGAGAGAGTCTACTCCGAACACTAATACACACTAATACACGATAGTCGATCATAGATTTGAAATATCAAACAATAGAATTGCACAAAAAATCCCTACGTTAGGTTTGTTCATATTATATTGGCTAATATTTGAAAACGATGATATGATTTTTCGGATTAGACACTCGGGTACGTTTTGGTATTGTTCTGACTGAAGAAATAAATTGCTTGCAACCACTGAAGATACAAAATGGCTTTATTAACTAAAAATATATATGAGTAACGTATTTTGTATTACACGTATTCATTCTATATAATACAATAGGTATTAAAAAGAAAAATACATAATTCAAACATATTATTTTTCATCAGAAAATGCGAAACGTAAAAATTTTATTGGCAAAAAAAAACTCAATACCTCTTGATTTTGCACTGATTCAGCAATTTTTTTGTTGTTTATTGTTATTCACTTTGCAATTCAGACTGTATTATAGTTAAACAATTTAGTGTAGCCTTATTTAAGCCGCTGCGCAAACTTGTGTCCCGTGTCGGACACAAGCCACCAATGAATATTTGATTTCTATAGAACCAGCTTTGGTATTCTGAAACGTTTTTGACGGCAACCGACGACAACACATGACGTATTCCGTTGTGACGGTTAGTCCGGGAGGTAGCGTTGCAAACACAAAAGTCATAGTAAGCCGGCTGACATTGAAATGTATAGTTGATCTTATATGACTAATAAGTGAACCGACCATCTGCTCAAGTAAGTGCTCAAGTCTACCACATCCGTCGTCAGCCACTCCCAGTAAAAAAAAGACATAGTACGCCGGCTCAAACTTGTTTCATAAGTATTTGACATCATACTGAGCTGAAAAAATGTCGTCTGCTGCATGGTGGAGGGGGGAACACGCGTCAGCTGCTCGCATGAATTTTTAAAAAAAAAGTTTACCCCTTCCGTAACCTTCCAATCCTAAACCCACCGCGGGTGCATCGCTGATGCGTGGTTCACTTATTAGCCATTCAAGATCTATTGAAAAAGATGGCCATCGATCGGCGTATTAATACTACCTAAAATGCATCAGTACCTCCCGGACTATTGCATGTCGAAACAATTGAATACTTGAATTGGTCAAAAGAATTAAAATGGACTGGAAGGTGTATTGTAAACATCAACTGCGCTCTGCGGGTGGATTCCATTTATTTTAATGATCTGAGCTGTAATCCCAAGCATTAAGATAAAGGCAAATTTTATTTCATATTTTAGTAAAATTTAATGTACCGAATATACCAATTTTAAAGGTTTAATATGAAGGCTATTCAGTAGTTTAACTTTATCTTAATATTTAGGACATAAACTTCACAAAAAGAAACTAGATATAGCGCCCATATTTTGAAAATATTTAAATAATTAACTTATTTTCACAAATTATGTTTAATAACATACTCGTATGTAGGTACATACTACTAATTTGACGAGGTATTTTTTTATAAGGAATAATAAAAATAAGCCAGATATCAAAGACTTCTATATAGAATTTGTAAGAATTTTAGCATTTCCAGTAAATAAAAATGCATTGACTTTTATAGTGCTGGGCACAATTTAATCAATGTTTATTTCAACGAGAATAGTAAAAAGAATTACTCGCCAAAAGTCTCAACTGTTGAGCTTGACGAAGTTTTTCCAAGATATCTTCATCATTGGATGATTTAAGAATGCCCATAATATGACTTATCCGAGCTGCAGACATCTGAAATATGTATACCAACTCTATAACCACTATAAAATTAGTATCATCATCATATTCTGTCACGAGATGTCCTCTGCTGAATATGGCCTTTGTTCCCCATTGATTTCGACAAAGAACAGTTTTGGATTTATAATAAATAATTTATAATAAAACATACTTACTTTAAATATCATAACTTTACACAGAAACTATCATAAATGAAAGTGATCCACAAAGTGACAGGTTTGTTTTATAATGGAAACCTTACTAGGAACCTCCTATTAAGGTCGTATTATGTATCCATTATAAAAAAAAAATTAAACATTGATTAATTGACCAATTGAAAAATGTAGCACCGCACTACGAATGTATAGAGAATAGACCGCTTCGACGGAATGACGTCATGCGTCGTCGTCGTCAGCTGTCAAAAAAACAACAGAATTGCACTACAGTATGAACGTAAACTGTGTCCGATCGCCGCACAGGACACAGCAACTACGGTTTTGGTGGTTTGTGTCCGACACAGGACACAAGTTTGCGCAGCGCCTTAATCAAGAAATAGGGTTTCTTAATTTAATTTTTATACAACTCAATAAAAAAATCGAACACATATATTATACAATAATAAAATGAACTTGAATTATTCAAAAGTTTCATAATGGATAATTGTTTTTATTAGTTACTAACATCAATTAGGTACGTGTCTATAATAGAAAACTCAGAGGTCCGATTATAAAGTTGAATTAAATAATAATCCTTTCATTTACATTTCAAATGAGAACGGTATGTAATATAAGAAAACAACCTTGACTGCAAATGAAATGAAATGTTCGTCGGATGCTTCCGTATTCAAAACTCGACGCCATATAATTTATTAATGTAGACACGCAATAATATGGTGTGCGGTGTGGAATAAAAGATACACATAGAAAGGAAGGGTCTACGTTATCACATGAAGGAATATAAATATGTACCTTATAGTATACAAGTTTAGGTACTTTAAAGCTCGATCTCCCGTTTAGGGATAGTTAGGGTTTGTGCCAATTTATAATTTGAAATTTTATTTTATAACCGTACTCATGCATCTCATGTTCTATTTTTTAAGTAACTAAAACGTGGAACTAGAAAACATGGATGCTGCTTAAAACCTGAGGAAGCCAGCTGGGAGCCTTGTCGTTGATTGGCAGCAGCGCCAGACTCGACAAATGTTCTATAATCTCTATATATGAATCCCTATTTCCCTTGGTCACGCCATAACTTGAGAACGATATCACTGATTTCATCCATCTTTTTTTTTAAAGTTTTTTTATACTCTGGAGAACGTTCTTACGGAAAAATAAATTAAGAAAGTTGCGTAGAAAATTAGAAAATTTAAGAAAACTTTACGGTAGGGTAGTGTAGGATATTCCTCGGGTACGTGGGGGAAACCGCGGAGCGCAACTAAATAAATAAATATCCTGAGATCTGATCTCAAACTAAGCAGATCTTGTACACACGGCTACACATCAAGCTATGCATTTCCAGTATAAGCTGATCTCGCATTGAATAGGATTTCCGTACAATGAGAGGTCAGCTTATATTGGAAATGTATAGCTTGATCTGTAGCCGTGTGTACCATGGAGACCAGATAACTGATATAATACATACACTACTTTTTTGTTTGTAAATACATACTTAATACAAAATTACATCCAGACTCAGGACATGCACCCATTTTCATGCACAAAAGATGCATGTCCTGGGTGGGAATCGAACCCACTACGTGCGGCGTCCAAGGACTGTTAACCCATTTTGTTAATAATATTAGTCTATATAAATGTAAATTATTTGCCGCTTGTATGAAAGATCATCACTTGAGAATGGCTCGTCGTCAAGAGTCAGGTTGGATGTTGTATGGTATTGAGATGAAAATCTCAATAAAAAATATATGTGACATTCAGTTTGACAGTTTTTTATTCTTCAATTCAAACTTTGATTCAAACACATTGACGACAGATCGCTGCGCGTATAGAGAAGACGCCACACATCACAACTATGTTCCGTTCAAGTGAGGATGGCTTCACTTGTTGTTGTAGAACGATAAACGAAACGCGTAAGCGCCGTGAAAATCACGGTTTCTGCGAGAAAAATACTCCTAAAAGCGTTCTGATAGCGCTACTTGTTTCTACTGTCTGCTTAGAAGACTAATTATTGTTTTAGCGACAATGAAAACTTTAGTTGATCTAAAAAATGGGACATAACTTTTCCTTATGATAGCTTCTCTATACGTAGTAATAATAGCTCAATGTGCGCGCCGAACTTTTGAGTCTGTTAAAATAGAACCTATATATCTAAGCAATAACCCACACGACGCGCAAAAAGTCCGGCGCATAACCCTTTGTTTTTGTGTGCCGCAGACTAAAGTCCGTCGTCTGCGCTGCACCTAAAGGAAAGATTCGTTTGGATAAATCCTTTCTAAACGAACTGACTGACAGATAACGATCAGTCTAAACCACGGATAGACATGAAATTCACCCGGGCGACACTAGGCACAGACAAGTAATAAAAATATCCTAACTATTATAAATGTGAAAGTGAGTTTGTTTGTTTGTTACGCCTTCACGCCTCAACTACTCAACGGATCATCATGAAATTTGGCATGCAGATAGCCTACGGTATGGAGAAGGACAACTTAACTTACTTAATCGCGGGTGAAACCGCGGGGGAAAGCTAGTATTATTATATATTTATAACCTCAAAGCGAGCCACTTTTTGCCACTACTTTCTTGATTCCAGGATCATAGTATTAAATTACCTAATATCTCATTGTTTTTTTAAAGTTGCATTTACAATTTAACTTATATAACTTACATACACATCAGAAACTTTTGTTTTATGAATTCATGCAACAAAGCTAAAACAGTTCCTCAGGTTTTAAAGCTTTGTAGACAAGTTACAGTCTGTTAAACAAATTTAATGATATGGTTTCTATGGAACGTCATGAAAAGTGTGACGTTGGTGTATAAATGTTTAATGTAACGTTTTAGCTTCATAAAAATATAAAAACAGTTTTATGTGACGCAGGAGCCAAGAAATCTCTTATATTTTTAACAGCATCTAAATTGGTTTTAATTTGCTACCTCTCATATTTTTTAAATTTGAATAATGATCTTTATATCATTGTTGTTTACTAACTTTCACTTAAAAGAGGTTGAAGAAGATACCAAAGACTTTTTGGCGGGAACTTGCAGAGTGACATTGCATTTTCATTTCTATTTTCATAAATTCGTGTATTTTGAGTTTTATTGTGTATTTTCGGTGGTATTTTACCCAATAAAGATCATCCATGTGCACCAGTGAAGTTAAATGAAATGGATTATGTGTATCGTGACTTTTCAAGTTGTCTCAAAAAGTCCGCGAAGAGTTTTAGTACTATGACCATCGTTGTAATAAAACATGACTTTTATGGACGGTGACTGACTGAGGACTATATGTGAAAGTGATTTATTGTGACTGGAAACTATAATATAACTCGACACTGGCAGAAATGAGCCCTAATCTGGGCTTGGTTGCCAAACTTAAAAATAAGAAGAAGAAGAAGAAGAAGAAGATACCAAAGTCATTATATTTAACAAAACTAAAGTTTGATATCAATAAAGTACTAAGTTCAACAAAAGAGCATTTATCAGTATTGGATTTAACGTGAAACTTTTTCATTAAAATTTGCACAAACCCTCAAACCTTTTATTCCTATCTAAATACTTAGATACTCTCTCAATAGAATAAGAAAAGATATTTGAAAAAACTATTGACAGAGAAAGCAAAACATTCATCTATATAAAGTACTACATCAAAGGAATTTGTTACAAAATACAATTCAGTTTTATTTGTATCAATGAAGGTTTTTTTTTGTTTCAAAGGAAAACTATAGATACAAAAATTCTAAAGCATACAAAAGTATTTTGTATTTTTAGTCTATTCACACATAAGTGACATATCAGTGCTAAAACGTGTTTTGTATGTAAATCTCTCTAGCGGCTTAAATGCGTGTTCATATATAAAACAGAATTCCGCAACTGAAAACACCATGTATAACAGGATTTATATACAGTAGAGAAATATGTAGTGATTTTGTAGATGCGCTACGGAATTTTGTATTCCGCAGCTGAATTGTACATGGCTGGTTGATTCCGCAATTTAGGAACGGAATATACCTACGGACCTTTCATTCAGAGATTCTTGGTCCGAGACCGTATCGTAGAGCTCTGCTATGGAAAGAGAGGCGTTTGTAGGTATCTCCACATATCTAAACACAGGTTTTATTATGGAGTAAACCTAAATTATGTAATTTTACTATAGGTTTTTTGGTGCCAATGTATAACAAGATTTATATACAGCAGATAAATATTTTGTGCTTTTATACAAGCGCTACGAGAAACGTAGATGCGCTACGGATTTGATTTGCTTTGCTACGAATGTCTACGAAGTTATGTAGTATTGTACGAATTATTGTATTGTATTTGCTTTTGGAACTTCGAACGTAACTAATAAAAAAAAAACAAGTACTTCCATTGACACAAATAAATACATTTTGAAAAGCAACATCACTATGTAAAAGTCTTAGAAAGTTTCATATAGAAAAATATAATTAGTTATCTAATAGTAACACGCAGTAACATTTAGGTATACCTTCATACTTAGTATGTCATACAAGACAAGCGTATGAATTATATATTACGGTAATCTTAATACTGACATTTATTTTCTTAAAAGATAACAACAGACCTTAGGTATTATTATAAGAGCTCTAATAATATTGTTATACCGAATTTAGTTCTTACATTGAAAATAATAAAATATATTTTTATATAATATTTTCTGTACAGAAATAAGACAGAGTAACCCAAATAAGGTTTATACGGTGTGATTCAAATGAAACCTAACTCAATTTCTACTAAAAGTTAACATAACATAGATGTGTGCAAGACTATGATAGGCATTTTTTTATGTAAAGTTCTCCGGCTTGTCATAATTCCTTCTGGAATCAGTTGTCGGTCTAAAATAGCACGTTTTACACTTAAAAAAATGTTATAAATCATATTTGTGTTCGTATCATGATATTAAACAATGACACAATTCCTTATGTGCCATCTGCGAAAAATACTCGACATAACTCACAAAATTAAAAAATAATAAAGCCCGAGTACCATATTCGGTATAACAATCTAATATGATAGAACCCTTAGCCGTGTTTCAAATAATTTACCGTCCATTTAATCAGTCAGGCTCGGCTGGGATGGTATTATTAATTATAGAGCCAATCCTATATTGACTCTTCGTCGATTACAATTTTAACGTTCAAACTCCGCCCTTGATACATTAATGCATTACAGTGATCAAAGGCTAAGTAATTAATTGGACAGTTTAATAATTTAAGTGATCAAAGAGATAATATTCATACTAATTAGTATAACATTTGTTATAATTTGGCTGGAGGTTGTCTGGTAGACTACATTAAGCTTAGTTCATTCATCATAAAATATTGATTGTTACTTGTTAGATGAAGCTATATGTATCTAGTGTTTGAACACAGTGCCACTATGGCATGAGGTGGTAAACACAAAGCCCAGATAGATTCATGGCCCAGAAGTACTTGCTGTGAAGTGCAGCAGGAATACACTGATAGGACACTGATGTGACAACCATAGAGATAGTATTTAAATAGTGATTGTACTAGAGTATGTGCCGTGACAGTATGGTCTCCGCAGCCGCAGCACGTACTCTTTCGTTTTTAACTAATGTACTCCACGAACCTGAGGCAGGGATTAGTAAGTCACTAGTGTACAATATATCTACGAATGCATGTATATGCAAACTGCTGACGTTTCACATAAGGTAATATTGTTTATGCTCTCACTCTACTATTATTCTATATCTATGTCGACGACAGATTTTTTTACATGAGGATGGTAGCCAGCCAAGACATGGTTCTATGGCTTCCTCACGATGTTTTCTTTCATCGAAAGCAGCACAGCATTCAAAGCCACTGCCAATGAGGTCAATCGCCTGCTGGATTTGGACTTTATTCAATTAAATTTTAGCTCTTAAAAAGTTAATCATTTGAAACACGACTTAAAAGACAAACTTAACAAGTACTCTAATGGAAAATGTTACCTAAATTTATATTCTATAGCTAATTATATAATGTTTTTAATCACTTAAGCGTAAAATGTTCAACCGCGAAATGTCCAAACGAAAAATACGTCTTATTTCGAGTTTCACCAACCAATGGTAAAATAGGAAACTTTAATTTTCAAACTGAAAATTTGTATGAAAAATCATCGGCTAACTGGTTGGTAATATACATTAATCTTTGGATTGTATGATATAGTCCCATACATATAAGTAGATAATTACAAAACATACAATAAAGATGTAAAAAAAGAGTCCTCGGCAGGCGTGGGAAAAACCGCAGGTTGGAAGAAGTAATAATATATCTTAAACGAATTAAGTATGTATAACATAATAACACTTTTAAACATAATGAGACATTTATATAAATTTAAACAGCTGTAGAACTCTTAGCACTATAAGCTGCTTATTAAATTAAGTAATAGAATTACATCGGATCCATTTCAACAAAGACTAGTGATTCCAAATGGAACTCAGCATGAATTCCAGTGCTTTCAACGTTCTACTTGGTTTTTCCATTAGTACAACTTATCCATTGAATATAAGTAGGTCTTTTTCCCCTTGCATTTATGATTTTCAATATATTTTTAGAGAAATACCTAACCTTTAAAAGCCTTAAATTAAATACACACAATTTTAAGATGTAAGTATATTCATAGGTAGACGAAGTTTGATATAAGTATACATTATAAAAGTAGTTAGTACAAAAAATATATTCTAAGATATGATTATTCAGATAGAGTAGGTTTTAATAAACATTCAAAATTTTACATCTTCCTACATTTAACTTTAAACATTAACAATGGTAGGTAAGGTCTAATTTTAAATAAACAAATACCGTTCATAAACATTCTGTTTATATTTTATTACAGAAGAGTTATTTAATAATGATCCAGAAATAGCTCCTTGAGAGCCTTAAGCATCGTTTACGCCAGATTTATAAAATAAATTATTCATTAGTGAAAGTAAAAATGTGGACAGCATTTGATCGCAGGAAAAATACGGGAAATATTTCTACAATAAAGTTGAGGTCTCGTTTTCAAGGTTTCGAGTAGCAAAGTAATAACATAATCTTGTTATAGAAATGGATATATGTTGTATAATAAATTTGTAAGGAGAGCTGCGTATGTGTGGTTTTGAAAGGTCAACAATATATTGTATTGAGACCATTACTTGCCAGCAAGTAAAGAAATAAAACTCCACGAGATTTGCCGTGAAATCATTTTCTATATTAGCAGAAACTTTTTCTTTATTCTGTGATAAATAAATTTCATTATTAATTAATAATTATTAATTAATAATTAATTAATAATAATTAGTATTCAAATAAACACAATTCAAATTAATTAATCAAACATTCTGTGTCTGAATATGCTTTTATATAATTTCAAGCCTTTGTTAAATCGAAAACTGCGTTTAAAAACAAATTCCTAGAACGTAGAAAATTTCATTGTACACGATTTATGGCTGAATTTCGTATTTTAGTTAAATTATTAATTTGTATCGTTAAATTTATAGGTACAAAAAGCAAATTCTTCAAATGTAGAGCTTTATTCATATCCAATTAGATTAGAGAAGGACCCCCATATATCATAGCTGTCCTCACAGAATTCTTTTGAAGTTTACATAAATAATAATTATAAAATACAGTAAGTATATTTTAATTAGTAATAGATATTAAAGCTAAGAAGTACCAGGGCAGCAATAGTTTACAGGACGTGTAAGTTTTCGCACGATTTAGATTTTGATATATCGTTGATACATATTTTCTGAAGGAGCTCCCTTGCGATGCTCAGCGAGATATGTGTTCGGGAGCTGGCTAGTTTAGTTTTAGTTGGCGGTTTTGATTCCTATGATAACAGACATAAAGTTTAATTTTCAGCGTACAATAAAAATTAAGGTTGTGCACCTAAGTTTAGCTAGAAATAAAATAAAGACATGACCCTCATTTCTATGGTGTTCTTTTATCTTTTCTTTTGTACATAATTACTTGTACATTACAATAAAACAAGGGGTCTTTGTACCGTTTTCCTTCCATTCATCATTCCTTTGAAAAACTTCCTTCCTTTTTCTTTTGTCTAAAATCGATTTTAAATTTTATGGTAAAAATCAACAGGCAGTGAAACCTTAATGTACTGAATCATTTATAAATAAAACAGCGAAGTAACTTTACGTTAAATGTTTTTACTAGATAAAAAGCCAAATTTAAATATTATTATTGCTTTTAAATATTGATACTACTTTATAACACGAGTCACGACTTAAATCTAAATGAAATAATAAAACTATTTGGTTCGTACTAGGGAGTCATAAAAGTAAAGATAATTATAGTCTCGATGGTATTTTTCCACTGAAATGTCGTTTATGCCAAAACAGAGCTTATATCGATGCAGTCTAGTCTCTTTCTGTAAAATTTATTATTATTGACTGAAGTAAAAGATATTGAAGACACTCTGCTAAGCATAATTATGATCAACTTTTACTGTAAGACCAAAAAACTTATGTATGATATGTTTGTTTTTTTTTCGCGATTTCAGGATAGGTCTTGCCTTGTCTTGAAAATTTAGCTACCCTTAAAAAAGTAAAAAGCTGTAAACTCTTCTTACTTTATAACTGAAGCAAACACAAAGTATACCTTAACCTATAGTTTATGGTGTCATATTTTCAAAATAAGTTGAGCACTCACCTGTTTGCCAACTTTCTTTGCTTGTTTCTTGTCTCTGCTTTCCTTCAACCGAATCTGTTTGAGAATACCGACGAGGAGTTCATCTACATTGTGCTGGATCCCTGATGAAGTTTCGATAAATTTGGCGTCTCTTGATGTCGCTAGTGCTTTGCCCTCTGTATCAATCAGTTTAGAGTTTATTGTTAGATGCATGACTAAGGACTGTTTAAGGCGCCGATCCCGCACAGAGAGTTCTAGAATTCCGAGTTCCGAGTTCTGCATCTATGTTAACTATTGTGCACACAGCAAGCAGTCTAGAGTTCTAGAGTTCTGCAATATTCGCTACGGTGTCACATCATACACTTTTTTTACTTTCAAAGGCCCCACATAGCTTACAGTCAGCGCGGAATGCAGAACTCGGAACGCAGAACTCTTTTCTGTGGGATCAGTGCCTTATGGTGCAATACAAACTCACCATTAGTAGAGACCTGCCTAGCCCTCGCCAAGTCAGCCTTGTTGCCAACAAGTACGGCCGTCCGTTCCACTGTGAACTGCTCCCTGGCCATGTAGGAGAGTAGCTCGGCTGCGCGGGTGAAGGAACTCTTGGCCACCACGGAGTACACCACCACGCAGGCGTGGGGCTCGTATGTTGACATGCAGTTTTCCACCTGTCGTAAAGAGTCAAGATCACTTTAGTGTTTCATAATAATCTTTATCTACACCCATGCTATAAATCTTAATAGCCAACATTAAAACATTCGGCGTCATGGTAACCATTATATCATCCAAAACAGTGTACAATGTTGTACTGAATTTCATTATGCAACGGTTTTTTTTGCTTTTTCGGTCCTTTCCTTACTCATCAAACAGCCTCATTCTCCGTGGTATCCTTATGAATTTCAAAAAAAGAACATTTTCATGCAGGCGCGTTTCACTATCACAGCGCCGTAATAAAAAAAAAACTTAGAGGTTATTCGAATTCACGTCGTATTCCGCCATTTAGGTTCGATGATTTAGGTTGCAGAAATTTATTATTTTGTTGTTTACAAAAATGATCATGGGTGTAGATAAAGTCTTGTATGCAACTGTACATAATTAGTAATTAAAACCCTCATGTGATACTATTATCACACTCGCTTCGCTTCGTGTGATAAACCCACATTCGTGTTTTAATACCCCTTATTATACAACAGTTGCATAAATAACTAATTGACACTCACGTCTCACAGACGGAAAGGGTATGCGAAAGGGATGAAGACTACAACAGGTATAGACTCTCTATAAAAAGTTTCAGCTCAAAATAAAAATAAAAATTCTTGCTTCCAAGTTTATTCAATTAAAATCATAACCAACGTGTCACTCACCGCTCTATGATGGTTATTATCTTTCACTTTCGTCTCTTGTTAATATTATTATAAAATCTCTTTCGCGATCTGTGCGCCTAGTACCAAAGAAGTCGTGTACTTTTATACCCTTTCCGTTACACGTTATATATAGTTGTACTTTGTACATTTGATTTTTCAGCAAGGTTTCCAGCATATATAGGTACAGTTTAAGTTCCAAACAGTAACTCACCGACATCTCTGTGCTGGGATGGTCAATAAATATGAGCTCTGATTCTTCACCATCCAGAAGAACTGACACAGACTTCTCACCAAACTCGTCATCTGAAACAATAACAATTAATGAAAATATAGCCATTTAAAAGATTTTTTTTATAAAAGAACACGAATATGCGATAACTCAGGCTTTTAAGGTGCCGATCCCGCAGAGAGAGTTCTAGAGTTCCGAGTTCCGAGTTCTGCATTCCGTGTTGACCATTGTGCACACAGCAAGTAGTCTAGAGTTCTGCAATATTCGCTACTGATCGCACATCATACACTTTTTTTTACTTTCAAAGGCCCCACATATCTTACAGTCAACGCGGAATGCAGAACTCGGAACGCAGAACTCTAGAACTCTTCTCTGCGGGATCGGCGCCTTATGTAGTGGCAATCGATAAGGCGTGGCAAATTTGGCCGACATTTTCTTGTCAAATCAAACAAAAAAAGGCATGGCAATTTGATATGGTGAAATGTAACATTTGATAGATAAACAATTTTACTCAGAATCGATTTAAGTTGACATTAGAAGCCATTTAGAAAATTAAATATAGAAATAATAAACATTACAAAATTTTGCTAAAAATGAAGGCCAAAAAATCTAGTACAAACTTAGTAGGCAACCTAGAACAAATTAATTTGTATAATGAAACACAGCTGAGCTGGTTTTGTTTTGCAACGGGCAAGAATGTTAGAATTACGAATAGCTTTCTTTAATTAAAGCTAAAATAAATACGGAAAATACTCTTCAACGAAAAGTAGTTTCCGCATTTTGATCTTTCCTTGAAGACTACACTGAAAACAGCTGAAAGGGTTACTTCTCTGAACGGTCTAATACCACGTAGGAAAAATATCTGTTAGGTCCAATTCTATAAAAGGGTTAGAAATACTTCCCCATTAATTTAAAACAAGATTGTATCTTTGTTATTAATTTCATTTATGTTAGGTACTCACTTATGTTAGTTTATGATATATTTTTTTATACTACTTAGGTAGCAAACAAGCATACGGCCCGCCTGATGGTAAGCGGTTACCGCAGCCTATGGACGCTTGCATTACCAGGGGTGTTACTCGCGCGTTGCCGACCCTGCAGAAATCTCTTCACACTCTTTTTGAAGAAACCCATGCTGTCTCCATTGGGAAAACCACGGCACGGCACGGCACGGCACGACATGATGAAAAATGACAAAAAAAATACCTTTCCCTTATCTCCGAAGTTTGCAAAGCAAAAATTCTGAAATAATTACAGGAGATAGACATTGATGTAAATATTACAGGAGAAATAGAACGATGTCTCTAACTACCGCAGTTTTTTTCCGAAATCAGCTAAATTCCTTCACAAACAAGTTATACGGTACGTTTTTTTTCTACCAGTTTGGACCCAAACCAAGAAATTATACATCAAAGGAACCCTCGGTGAGCGAGTCGGACTCACGACTCCTGGCCGGTTTTTATTTTTTACTAGCTGTTAGTGCCCGGCGTCGCCCGGGTGAAATTTCGGTTACATTATTGGAGTTTTCCTAAAGATCCCCATTTTTCTAAAGATTAATATTTAGCCTATGTTACTTAATGATAATTTAGCTTTATCCTTATGAAATATTTTTTAAAATTGGGCCAATATTTATTGAGTTTATTCATCACAAACAAAAAGTACAAAAATCCAAATCTTCTCTCTTTATTATTATATTTTGTATGTAGGCAATGATGCATTACATTACAAAAGTAACCCTACAAAACTCACGTAGCTTGTAACCCATTTAACTTAACAACTTATATTTGTAAGCTCGTTTACATTTGTGTATAACACTCACATCAAGTGAACGTTACGTAAACACGGCGCGGCGGTAGGTATCATCGATTCATATTAATTAATCGGTTTTCCATTATATGTTTATGGTATCGGTATTTGCTTTATAAGGGGCAGGCTATTGTTATATATATATGTTTAGGCCAAAATACCTATAATAATATTTATAGTCAAAACCTACTCATATTGAGTTTCAATGACGAGCCTCTACTTCCCGATTCCTCTCCTTTTCCCACATCATATGTGAAAGCGAGAAAGGAGCTTCGGGAATCTTCTACATACTTCGGCGACTCATCGCCAAACCGCGTGTGTGCGAGTAAAACGAGACGCGCGCCTCGCAACATTCAGTACGAAATAAGCTACAGATCAAAACGCATGTGAAATTTGTGAATTGATGTGAAATAGTGCGCATAATCATTGGATTGCCATAGGAGTTCCTGGTAAGTCCTTACCTTTATCCTGGGAGGCTCCTCGTTTTCCATATTGATATTTTACGCAAAAACCCACCATTTTTTCTGGTACGCCTTCGAGCGGATTCATTTTGAGTCAGCCATTACAGTAATTTAATTTCATATCAAATCACGTATAATTTCCCGCTTTCTATAGGTTTTATGCCTCTAAATAGGTATATACCTCATAATACGCAAGTCTTATACCTCATAAATAGGTTTTAGACTATATAAATACGATATTTCGTACTCCCGCCATTTTTACCACGCCAATCGTGATAAAAAGTAGTTAGGTATTCAATACCGCCGCCGCTCCTCCATATTTTTAGGACTTAGATTTTATAGGTACCGATTCGTATCTTATTATACGAAATCATATGGTGTACTAATAACCGCAATACGTACTTACTATTTGTACTATTACTACGCATATAATTGCATTCTATGAGCCTTGTCTGTCGACTTGAAATAAACTTTCATACCTATATAGGTAGGTGCCTAAACTGTTGGATATACCTACCTACTTACCTACGTCATTTTACTTTAATTAGGTAATTTTGCAATTTATTATTACGCAATCTTTCACAATGGAAGCTATTGAAACTAAAATTAAAATATTGGAAGCTAAAAATGAAGCTATTTTTGAACAATTATCGTTCTTATATGATTCTTCTAAGAATATTTCCACAACCGCGAGTGCAGACCTTCGTTCCTCAGAGACATTCATGGCGGACACTGAAATTATTAGTACAATTCGTCATGAATTTAGTGCAAATTTAGATACAATTAACGCGTTAAATATGCAACTTGATCCAGAATATAAGATTGATTATAAAAAAATGATTTCCTTTGATACAGTGTACACCCGAATAGAAAGGGTTCGTTCTCTTATCGTCAGTAAGACAAATACTACGTCGAATGTGTCTGCGCAGAATACTATTCCGTCCCAATATAAAGGTCGTATCAAACTACCACCAATTCAAATTCCGTCATTTGATGGAAAAATAGAAAATTGGCCCGTCTTCTTTGAATCTTTTAAATCTAATATACATTCAAATCCTGATCTTTCGAATTCTCAAAGAGTACAATATCTTGTAGGTAAATTAACAGGAAATGCTTTAAAAATCACGGCAGGTATTATACCGTCCGGTGATAATTATAATTCTATTTGGGACAGCTTAGTTCAAAAATATCAAGATAAAAGAGCATTAGGCTCACACTACATGTCTAATTTATTCAATATTAAACCCACATTAAATAATTCCGCGTCTTTAAATACGTTCATTGAAACTTTCCACGCTTCTGTATCTGCTTTGGAACAGTTAGGTATTGAAGATATGAAAGATTTTATCTTACTTTCTTTTGCTTTAAAGAAGTTAGATCCCGCAACCGCTAATTCCTTTGAAATGTTTATGAGGAATAAAGAAAT
Source organism: Polyploca ridens (assembly GCA_951394255.1). Taxonomy (NCBI): domain Eukaryota; kingdom Metazoa; phylum Arthropoda; class Insecta; order Lepidoptera; family Drepanidae; genus Polyploca; species Polyploca ridens. The sequence continues at coordinate 4,765,334 of OX596265.1, read as the reverse complement.
TCCTTCTTATAAGGATTTTGTTGATTTTATTAAATCGCAAGTAAAAATATTAGACCGCACTTCTACGCCAATTGCTGGCTCCGCGCGAACCGCCCCAGTCGGTAGCAACCTTAATAATCCGCCCGCTTCTCGTTCTCAACCGCGTAATTCACATACAGTCCATCATGCTTTCCTTGCACGCGATAATAATAATAAAAGCACTTGCTTATTTTGTAATAAATCTGATCACTATCAGATTTTTAATTGTTCATCTTTTAAAGCACTTAATACTAAAGATCGTTTAGATTTTGTTAAATCTAAAAAAGGCTGTGTAAACTGCCTCAGCCTTACGCATACTGCTTCTCAGTGTAAGTCGTCGTATAGTTGTAAAACTTGTAATAAACACCATCATTCTCTTTTGCATTTGGATAGCAATTCGCAATCGCAACAAATAGTTTCTGACTCGCGTCCCTCTCACTCGGCGCGTCTTGATAATAGCGATAACCGCATCGCGCAGCTTTGCGCGCAGCCGTCCGCCGCCGCCCGCGCCGCGCCGCGACCGCTCCCGTGCGCAGCCTCGCCCGCGCATCTGACCGCGTCTCCTTCTAACGCTACGGACGCTCCTCAACCGGTGTCGCTATGCACCCGAGCGCGAGTTGATAAGAATAATGATAACGAACGCGATTCTTTTAATAAATTAAATCCTTCCCATACTACTGTACTTTTATCAACCGCTCAAGTTTATGCGTCTAATAAGGACAATAAATATATTTCAGTTAGATGTTTAATAGATAACGCGTCTCAAAACAACATAATTACAACTGCCTGTTGTAAACAACTAAATTTAAATATAATACCGCTTAGCAATTCTTTTATAAAGGGTGTAGGATCCACTTCGCGTCCTATTCACGGCTACGTTCAACTTAAAATAACCGCGAAAAATAAAAAATATTTTTATAATATTACCGCTCTTGTCGTTGATTGCATTACTGACAGGTTACCGACTGAATATGTTGAGACTTCTATAGTGCAACATTTAGGTAACTTACCGCTCGCTGACCCTCTTTGGCACATCCCCGGAGAGGTCGAAGTAGTTCTCGGGGCACAATTGTTCCCATTTTTATTATTAGGTCAAAAAATTATTGCACCTCCCGCTCCTTCTGCCCTTGAAACCGTGTTCGGTTATATTCTTATGGGCGACGTTCCCGCTAACTTTAATATTAATAAAAATGCATCCACTTATTTTAATACCGCGACTTTTTTCATTTCTGGTCCCAATGACCTTACTATTTCTTTAGATGATTCCCTACTTAAGTTTTGGGAGCTCGAAGAAATTCCCGCGCAAAAATTTATGAGCTCGGCCGAAAAGGAGTGTGAACAGCTGTTCTCTCGTAACTTCTCACGGGACTCCGCAGGCAGATATTGCACCGCGTTACCTTTTCGTGAAGATCCTGACGTGTTAGGTGATTCCCGTTCCGTTGCTCACCGCCGTTTACTTGCTTTGGAGCGTACCAAGCTACGCGATCCACAGCTACGCGCTAGTTATAATGAGGTTATACAGGAGTACTTAGATAAAAAATACTTATCTGAAATATTGCCTTCCGATTCTGACGACCATGATAAAGGGTACTTCATACCACACCATCCCGTCGTACGGCAAGACAAAGAAACAACAAAAGTTCGTATAGTACTCGATGCTAGTGCTAAATGTCACAATGGCCTATCACTCCATTTAGTCCCGAATGCTGTGAGGACCTACCTGAATTTAATAGTAAAACGCTTGTTACTTGTACCGCGTCCGCTTCTGTTGAGCCTAATTTAATTTACGAGCTTGCTCTGAAATACTCATCATGGAATAAAATATTACGCATAATAGTATACATACTTAGATTTTCTCGCATAATTTCTCGTGATCAAGGTCACAGCCGCATCACAGCTTCTGAGCTAAATAAAGCTGAAGTATATTTAATACGCTCTGTACAACAAGTTCATTTTCAAAATTTATTTAATAATATTCAAAAAGTTAAATTATCTTCCCCTCTTAAAAAACTTGACCTCTTTATAGATCAAGATAAAATTATTAGAATTGGAGGTAGACTTTCAAATGCAAATCTTCCGTATGAAGCTCAGCATCCCGCTCTTTTACCTAAACATTACGTTACTCATCTTATTATGGACTGTTTTCACCGTGCTCATTGCCATACTGGTGCCAATCTTCTGGGCTCACTGTTGCGCCAGAAATGTTGGATACTGTCCGCTAGAAGTGTCATTAGACACAGAGTACATTCATGTAACTTTTGTTTTAAAAATTCCCCTTCATTTCTCAGCCCAAAAATGGCTGATTTACCCTCTTGCCGCGTTCAGGAGACCAAAGCGTTTGTGCATACGGGTGTTGACTATGCTGGACCCATTAAAGTAACATTATGTAGACGCAGAGGTCAAAAGAGCCAAAAGGCATATATTTGTTTGTTTATATGCTTAGTAACCAAAGCTGTACACATCGAATTGGCAACTGATGTGTCATCAGATACTTTTATTTCCGCCTTTAAGAGTGCGTACCAAGCCAGAAAAATATCGCAATGTCAGATGAAACAAACTTATGTCTAATCTTCGCGTGGAGATGAGATGGAGATAGCGTATTTCGCGGCACAAAAATGAACGAAGCGCTTCTTATCTAAATAACTCGTAAAGTATAGAATATTTTAAAAAATCGTTAGTAGCAGCCCTAGGTCATATGTTAGTGATATTATTTATCGAATTTTTGTCTTAATTAGATACACCATGAACGAATAAAACCGAAAATTCATTATTATTAGAGGTAGCTTTGTGATTTTTTTCTATCGAGGAAATTTCATTCCATTATGTTTTTGCTCAGGCAGAACCCTCGCGTATATAATGAAAATACCCATATAAAAATATTTTTTCATTTAAATACTATTTACTTGGGTAAATTTCAATTCTAAGATTGTTATTTTGCTTTATACGCAGCCTTAAGCGATTCATTTCCCGTCGAGGACCTGTTTCTTTTCTTTACTCCGATAACGGAATTAACTTTGTCGGAGCTAAAGCTCAATTACAAGAACTACTTACCGATCAGTACCGCATTGAATGGAGAGTGATTCCACCCCGTGCCCCACATTTCGGAGGATTGTGGGAGTCTAATATAAAATCGATTAAAACTCATTTATACCGTGTTATCGGTTCGCAGCTCCTCACATATGAAGAGCTCCTCACTGTTCTTACCCAAATTGAAACAGTCTTGAATTCTGGACCGCTTTGCATTTTGTCTGAGGATCCCTACCCGGAGCCTCTTACTCCCGCTCACTTTGTAGTGGCTTCACCATTGACTTCATTGCCGCTTCAGAATGTGTCCGAGGAAGCCATATCTTTACGTTGTCGGAAACAATTATTAGATCGGATGGTGTGTGGCTATTGGAAGGGATGGCGTATAGAATATTTACATGGTCTTCGAGTTGGACAGAAATGGCTCATTGATAAAAATAACATTAAGATTGGTACTGTGGTTCTTATACACCAAGATGATATTCCCCCTTTACGTTGGCCGTTGGGCATAATATCACAAGTTTATCCTGGCAAGGATGGAAATATCCGCGTCGCTTTAGTAAAAACTTCAAATGGATCATTCAAAAGACCCATTGTCAAGTTATGTCCATTACCCTCACAATAAAAATTGATCATACCGCATCTTATATTCAGTACTTTAGTAATTATTATAATCTGTAATTAGTTCTTATAATTAATTATTTTTTCTTTCTTTTGAGAACACTACGTATTCTCAAGGCGGCGGAGGATGTTTAGGCCAAAATACCTATAATAATATTTATAGTCAAAACCTACTCATATTGAGTTTCAATGACGAGCCTCTACTTCCCGATTCCTCTCCTTTTCCCACATCATATGTGAAAGCGAGAAAGGAGCTTCGGGAATCTTCTACATACTTCGGCGACGCATCGCCAAACCGCGTGTGTGCGAGTAAAACGAGACGCGCGCCTCGCAACATTCAGTACGAAATAAGCTACAGATCAAAACGCATGTGAAATTTGTGAATTGATGTGAAATAGTGCGCATAATCATTGGATTGCCATAGGAGTTCCTGGTAAGTCCTTACCTTTATCCTGGGAGGCTCCTCGTTTTCCATATTGATATTTTACGCAAAAACCCACCAATATATTTTGTAATTGTAATAATTCCAAGTACATATAAAAAAAATACTTGCTGAGTTTCTTGCCGGAGTCTTCTCAGTTCAAGTTGTATTTGGAACCACTGTAGAGCCATTTTTTAACGTTTATAAGTGCCTTATCAGGGCCTAAATTGAATAAATGCTTTTTGAATTTGAATTTGAAGGGTCATCGCTCACTATGCCATCTATCTATTCTATATAATAAAGTTGAAGAGTTTGTTTGAACGCGCTAATCTCTGGAACTACCTATTCGAATTTAAAAATTCTTTCACGGATAGGAAGCTGCATTATCCCCGGGTGCTACAGACTACTTTCACCCGCGGTTTCACCCGGAAACGAGGGCGAAACCGCGGGAGACAGCTAGTTCACAATATTTGTACACCACATGATTGACAAAATTCAAAAATACGACATAGTAATCTAAAAAGTGACCATCTAGAACGACCGAAAGGCGAAAATGTTTTATTTATACCCGTTTTGTTTGTAGTAGATTATCACAAAGACCTTTAACCCTTATACTAGCGGAGATATGAAAGGCAAGCGAATTTCATAAGCGGTTTATTAAAAAAGACTCACGTACGGAAAACCTTCGGTAATTTGCATACTGGCTCATTTAATATTACGTCTTCTTTACCCTTAATAATGCTATCAAAGTAACATAAAGTAATCATATTTTGGTAACAATAAAACGCAAAAATTATACAAACAAGAAAAACGTGGTTATTATATACAGAAATTAGCTGTCTCCCACGGTTTCACCTGCGATTCTGGGATAAAAAGTAGCCTATGTCCTCCTCCATACCATAGGCTATCTGCATGCCAAATTTCATGATGATCCGTTGAGTAGTTAAGGTGTGAAGGTGTGAATAATAGTAGTATAGTATTGTCGAAGAGTCCAATAAATAAAATAATAAATTAAATACATTTTCAACGTTTAATGCTCGACTAAACTATCGATAGATGTTTAATTTACTATGAAACTGATACCATAACTATGTTTCTAGGCTATATATGTACACATAATATAAATTTCTAGGCAATTTCCACGTATCGATACGTGTATTAACGCATGACTTGTATTTCGGGGAAGCCAGGGTTTTGCTTCCGGGGCAGGTACAGTCAGCAACATAAGTATAAGGCTAAACAAACCTATCCACGATGTAGACATTTGTGTGTGAAGGTTTTTGTAGATATGTTTTCAAAATATATCAATTTATTTTTCTATATTATGTATTATACTTTCCCCACGGTCACACTTATTAGTGAAATAATTGTTGGTATCGGGAAACAAAAATACAAAAAAATTCTTCAGCTTTATTATATTAGCATAGAGTAAAGGAGTTATATCAATGTTGATCTATATAGCGACTGCAAGAGCTCTAACCAAATAACAGATACATATCTAGTCTATAGATTCCAAAATTAAATTGGTTTCTGAATAAATTTTTGCACGCTTTTCTATATTTAATTAAACTTATGTAATATGAAATTATACATAAAACTTTTAGGTCTTGAGAACGAAGAACAATCCATCACATTACAGTTTTCTTTATTACAATGCCAAGCTTATTCTTAGTTACATAAAAAAATGAAATCTGGCCAAGTGCGAGTCTGATTGTGACTCGCGCACTCAGAGATTCCACCTCTTCCTGTGACGTATTTTACTGGTTCCCGTTTATGAAGGAATTTTAATGAAGTCGAAAAAACTTTGCTTGTTAGAAACTTCGTTCTATTTATTCCTGTAATGTATATGCCACCGTATTTTTGTGAAAACCATTAGTTTATAATCTACCTAGCGAGATTATAAACTCCCCGATATATTGTGAACCATACTACTTACAATATAACGTATTCATTTTCGATAATTATAATCTAACGTTGTCAAACCGTCATACTGTGAACCGTCCCTGATTGGTCAGTCTTGGCGGTAGTTCGTTCTGTATAAATAGGGTTAGAAAACAAACAATCATATGAGTTAAATAAAAGAAATGCACATTTAATTGCTTGAGATCAAAATTAAATATGTCAATCAATATTTATTTTTTAAGAAACAATAAAAGCAATCAACTACGTCATGTATCGCCAAAAATGGTGGCGCGGGGCACATAAGGTTCAACCAATCAGCGTGCAAGGTGCGTTCTGATGCATTCAAGTATGAGGCCAGTTTACAATATGGCGGTTTGTCATGGATAGATTATAAACTATCGGAAATTAATACGTTATATTTTGAGCAGTATAATACAGTTCACAATTAATCGGGGAGTTTATAATCTCGCTAGGTACATTATAAACTAACGGTTTTCATAAAATACGGTGACATATACATAAATGTTTATCAACTGTAATTAGCTATTTCAGATTTGCAATGCGAACTTCGGAGATAAGATTAAATGTATTTTTTTTCCATCAAAGTCATAAACTACGCTTCATATAAAAACTTGTTTTAGTATACACAAATTAAGCCCTGTCATAACATACCTCAATCAAAGTAGTAGCCTTTTTTAATTTATTTCCCCCATTCCGACCCTTGCAACGAAAATATATTTTTCATTTACTTCCGCTATGACAGACAGACAGACGGACGGAGTTGTATCATAAAGGTTACCTTTTTACCTCTTTGGTTCGGAACCCTAAAAACAATCTGGAATCCAATCAGTCTTTTTAATATTAATATTTATCCTTTATACGAAATTTAATGACATGTAACAAAATTATATTATTTACGTAATTACATTTCTGCCTTATTATAAACAGTTAGTTTATCTTAAGAAAATATATATCCATAGAAACAAGCCATCCCCTGATACGTGTGAACCTTCAAGATTCAATCTTGTTAAAAATGATCAGTTGAGCGCACTCTAGAGATTTCGACTACCTTGACCCTCTGAAATATTTTATGAGCGCTTAAAAATATATCTGGAATCCAATATACTTGGAAACGTGTTCAACTCCCCTGAAACTCGACTTAATATTATGGAATACACGAGAGCAATTAAAGAATTCGCGGAATGCTTTTCAACTGTTTTCACAAAACAAAAGACATGTGCTCACGGTTGAACAAACATACTTCGTAGGACAAAAGTTACGAGAGGAATTGTTCGTCCTTATCTTGAAAAGGCAAAACGGTTGTGAGGATAAACAGGCCTTAGCACAATAGGTCTGGTGAAGTAATAAGCTTAATTAAGACAAATAAAATGTTATAATACTTTTTTTGAAGCGCTCGTGGTGTAGCATGATTAGCCGTTCTTAATCGATCGGCAAAGTTAAGCTACGCCTGTCGTGGTCGGTACTTGGATGGATGACCGCCTAGTGGTATTTCAAATCGAGCGTTTCCGTGCTTCGGAAGGCACGTAAAGCCGTTGGTCCCGGTTATCACTTAATTGTGATAGTCGTTAAGCTAGTTGGATGCCTCCTAGGCGGCTTGAAAAATTCCAACAGTAGGTTGACCACTAGCCTACCTCCACCGATCCGCAGTGGGCACGCGTGGTGGAGTATTGCCCATTCCCTTTCACCTTCATTTGTGAAAGGAGGCCTGTGCTCAGCAGTGGGACATTATAGGCTGATGATGATGAATACTTTTTTCAACACACTCGCTCGTAAAGTGTCATTTATTGCAAAATACAAGTCTGTTTTATTCCTCGCTAGAGTTTTATACCACTTAGTTGGCAAACAAGCATACGGCCAGCCTGATGGTAAGCGGTAACCATAGCCTATGGACACTTGCAACACCAGGGGTATCACTCGAATGTATAGGTATGTGTTGAAAAACGTCGTATGACACGCGTGTGCATTGATTATTACACTCTCGGCTCCCTTATCGCATTCGCCTGCGGCTCATACCGCCTAGAGTGTTAATAACCAACTTTGCACACGTGTATCATAATGTACTATTTCAACACAATCGCTCATAAAGTAACTCTTATTGCACCACTTTTAGGTTCACAATGCAGCTTATTACACACTAGTCCAAACAACTAGTAGATAAATGAAAAAAATTAACAATTTAATCCGATATCTGTGGAAAAATCCTATTAGGTGAACATGCATTTTTTGTGATACATTAAGGTTTGGATACAGTCAGGCAGGTACACACGGCAACACATCAAGCTATACATTTCCAGTATAAGCTGATCTCACATTGTATAGGATTTCCCTGCAATGAGAGGTCAGCTTATATTGGAAATGTATAGCTTGATCTGTAGCCGTGCGTACCTTGGGCAATATTTACAAATATGAGTATCAAATTAAAATCTACAATGTTAGTCTATTAAGTGAACGAGCACAAACGGTGAGTACAATTAGGATAACGGATAACCTATGACTTATGATTTCTCGACAAGCATAAAAACGGGTGTAAAAAAAAAACAAAGTGATACAATTAAGGCTAAGTACAAATAGGGTAGATAGGCTAAGCTAAGGTACAACACAGGTAGGATGGGCTAAGGCAAACTTATACATGTATTAAGTATGGTGTAACTTACCGCGTTTTGCTTCGCCAAACGTGTGCAAGCAAAAAGAAGTTATGTTATTTACAGAAGAGTTAGCGTTAGCCAGCCACATACATTGTTACACTAAGATAGCTACTATGTTAATAGACGAGAGCGGAAAATCGTATAAGCAGATCATTAGTAAAACTAATTTAATAAATAAAACGTCGATATACTTGTTTTTTTGAAGTGAAAACTTCTTTTCGGCGTTGTGCACTTTTTGGGATGGGTAAAAAATTTTAAACTAGCGTCAGATGTCACGTGACCCTGATCGTAAGACAGAGGGAGAGTAGTTGCAAATTAGACTGTATTTATACTGGGGTTATGTTCAAATTCTTATAATATTCTCTAGCTAGCCGGAAGGTAGGTACCATTTTTGTTCCCATTTTAAGTTAATAAAAAAATGTTATGCAAAAGTATTATATGTACATGTATCTTGAACTACTAGCTTTCCCTTGTAAAAAACACTATGTGAAAAATGTCTAGTTTCAAAAATGCACAACGTTAATATTCAAGTTTTCACTTCTGCCGGCACTCTCGGAGTGCAACCCGTTGTTTTTTTTATTTCTAAATCGTTTTTAGAAACGGAAGGTGTTAAGGTGTATTTAAATGGTCATCAAATCCAAAAAATAAGCATAAATAACAACTAGCATCAATGTACATATATCATTCAAACAGTCATTTATTATGCAATTGATTTAATCGCATTTTTGTTCCGTAAAACTATTCGTGTCGCCTTATAAGAAAGTGAAGCTATATAGTATAGCTATGTAGTACTGGCCCAAGCAGGCACAAGTGATACTGAGCCTTATTATCACTGTAAACGTCTCAATGCTGAATGAAAACCGATCGGCGTCCTATCTATATTATACTATAGTATAATACATAATAATAATAATAAAGCGGAAGAGTTTGTTTAAACGGGCTAATCTCTGGAACTAACAGTCGGATTCGAAAAATTCTTTCACTAGTAGAAAGCTGTATTATCCCCAAATATTATAGGTTACTGTTTATCCCGGGAACGCGAGTGAAACCGCGGAGAACAGCTAGTTGTGTATAAGTGTGCATGAGGCCATGTATTTACAAGAATGGCTTCACTCGTTTATTCAACACCCGGTCTTAATTTTTTTATACGTCTATGTTGTATGCATACGTTTTAGTACAACTTCAATTATTGCTATCCGCCCAAAAATCCGCTCCCATCTACGCTCACCAATATAACCAAAGCTTTATATAGTTCCAGACTACTTTGTCAGATTCCATTTTTATATACTCTAACGAGTGTTACATATTTGGGCGACAATGTTTCAGAGCCCATTACGGCTAAATGACTTTCAGAAGACACTAATGGTTATTTTCATCGCAAATAATACGTAACACCCACGTTTTCATACAATATTAATCTCTATTCTAAAAGCTCTATTGCTAGCTTTGTCATTTTATATATCAAAAAGAGTGATAGGTATAGTATTCAGCTGATGTTTCTAGAAAATAGCAGATCCGTGCAACAATAAATTATTAAATAACTGTATTAATTTACATATTTTGTTTATAAAGTTTCATAAAATCAGTGTTGAATTTGATTTGTGAACTTATGATAACGTGCGCGGGGATACACTAATGAGAAAACTTAGACAGCTTCGTAATTAAATTACCTTTAAGTTATTAAAAGATATTAATTTATTTTTGATAAAATAAATTAATATCCAGACATGCAAAAATTTCAAAGAATATTTCTACGACTTAAATATCAAACCATAGAGATACTAAAAAAAAGATTTTGTGACAATCATTCCATAATTTATTCATATTCAGGGTGTTGTTTTGCATTCATGCCATATTTATAGAACCAATAGTAAATGATTTATTTCTTGGATAGGGGAGACCTCTTCTATACAAAGTAAACGCAGTAAATCAGGTATATAATATAATAAATAATATTTTGTTAATACGTCATGCGGTACAATTAATATAGACAGATTCTTTCACATTTTGAATTAGGTATCTATCATACATTGTACTCGTAATACATAGATAACTTGCCAGTCGTTCAATTGTGTATAAAACCTTTAACATTATTTAGTTATTACAAAATAGGTAATTAATTCTGGTCTTGATACGTAAACGATTATTGATGATTTGTGATTAACGTCAAATCAGAATAAGACTTCACAACTGCACAGACTAGGTCTCCGATCCGGGGGCGAGGGGAGAAACCGGGCCACTGCGCAGCCCGCAGATCTTATTAATCTTTATAAAACATCGTCAAATACGGGAAGATTTATATTTTTTCAAAATTTTAAAAATAATATGTTATTTTACGAGCATGATTTTATAATTGTTCTATACCAGGTAAATATCAACCTCCTTAAATATGGCACACATGTAGAACAACACCCGGTATACAGGTCGTTGTTTTGGTCAGCGAAGAGCGACTCAGGGTTGATAATACAAATGATACTGGTACTAAAAAAAATATAAAAAAAAATGCTTTATTTTTTTTTAATAATAAAAATAAAAAAATTAAAATTTTGAAAATCATCTAATAAGCTAAAATGTAGACATAATACTCAACGGGAGTACGAGGGAGTAAAGGGGTGGGGCGATGGCGGCTTGTGCCTAGCTCTAGGCTGTGCACGTGCCTAGTAACCATACTTTGCGGTAATTTTATTTCAAATTGAATAAGGTATTTCTCAACATATTTACAGTATTTAATGGAATTAAGTCCATTTTTGGGGAATATATATTTTGTACTACCGCTCCTGAGTCGCTTGTCGCCGACCAAAACAACACCCTGTATATTTATAAATAAACTACCTGCGTTGTCTCATACAATATCATTCCCATCCAATATTTCCCACTTTCTCGACATTAACAGTTCTGAATCAACATTAAGTCGTTCCGTACATATACAAGCACTTCGCTATTAGGTTGTACATTTACAAGGCACTTCATGAGCTCATGGCTGGTTTAACTGTTACCACATTGTGTAGAACTAAGTTAATAAAGGATTATGGAGCTAGTATGTTTTGAAGTCTGGTATATGTAGTAGGGGAATGTAAGTCGTTTCTATAATAAAGTACCCAAAGAAATCCAAGAGCTACCTATACATAGATTCAAAAAGATAGTTAAACAGAAGTTATGCACGAAAGGGTACTATAAAGTTTCTGATTTTGTAGATGACAAGAATGCATTTGAATGAATTGTTCGCTTCGCAGGCTATTGTTATATATATTTTGTAATTGTAATACTTCTATTTACATAAAAAAAAGACTTGCTGAGTTTCTTGCCGGAGTCTTCTCAGTTCAAGTTGTATTTGGAACCGGTGTAGAGCCATTTGTTAACGTTCATAAGTGCCTTATCAGGGCCTAAATTGAATAAATGCTTTTTGAATTTGAATTTGAATTTAAGTAAGAATTCTTATCTAACATATTTAAATTTATGGTAGAATTTATGAACCACTAGCTTAGCTCTGCAAAAAAGTATCTTTTGATATGCATGTTTTAATCTAAATCTAAATCCGTTCAGGTTTTTTATAATTAAATGGGCTTGCGTTTGGCCACTGACCCGCACATAAGGGACGAAGACGAAGCCTAAGATAGAACACGCTAACCCAGAAGGAACCTTTTCACTCTGGCCTTAAAAGTCCCTAGATTGTATGAGTCAGGAAGCCGGAAGCAAGTTCCACTCCCTTGCTGTCCGCATTATAAATGAGGATGCAAAACGCTGTGTCCATATTTTCGGTATGTCAACAACGTACGGGTGAAATTTTTCCCGGCGTCCAGCGATTGCGTAACAAACATATACGCAAACAAATATTTGCATTTATAATATTAGTTGTATACTAGGGAGTAGGACAAAAGCATCTGAACATTTTTGGTACTTACATTCTGAAACTTACGTTAGGAATTTTCATGTATAGCTATGGGTTAACATAATTTTTTTTAATTCTTTAATTATTCTTAATCTGCTTATGTAAGACGATTATACGAGTTATAGCGCCATAGAAGATAGCATGCTGGTCCAGAACATCCTATTTACTAGATACATCGCCAATGCCAAATTTTGTTTTATTTTAAAGTGGTAAAAAGTGCTCCGTTTATTTTATAGATAACTTTCATAACAATAAACTGTATTTTTTTCATACTGTTTAGATGGCAAAACGATTCGTAAATATGTGATATTCTAAACCCCTTATAGCAAAAATTCAAAACCAGCCGCCTGTTTGAGGTCGGTTAATCAAATTTAAATAATAAAACTAAAAAAGTAGCTCGTTTATTAGATAATAATTGAAATGATCTTTCTTGTTCTGTATTAAAACTTATAGAAATACAGTATTTTAACAGAAAAATCACGTCTGTAAAATCACGTAAATCTGCGAAATCGGCAAAATTTAGCATACGGCCTCTTAACGTATAAATATGTGTCGAGAAAAGACTCAGTACCCAGAGTGTAAAGAACTGATGTTAATAAACGCTTACCTTAAAATTAGTACCATGTGTATTCCGCTAGAGGCGCTGTGCGAATTCCTATAGAGATGTGTCGTAAATGCAAACGCATTAGTAAGCGTATACTAAAGTCAATTCTTTACACTCGGGGTATTGATTTCAAAACCAAACCCTAAGAAGAATATGAAATGCAATAATTACTCAACTCTATTAAATATTAATATTGAAAAAAGTAATAAAAATAACATACTTTTGTTATAATTTTCTACTGAAGAAAATATCGTTACAAACCCCAACCACAAATTAAATATATTAGTTCGTCCATTTAAATTCCGTACCCACACCAAGAATACTACGTGGTAACACGTATAGTCTGTGTATTTGTCTTCGTCTTGGTTGCAGGACCAATCAACCTCATCGCTGCCGCTGCGGAGATCTCGTCAACGAGCTCGGCCACCATGGGCTTTCGTGCTCTCTAAGTGCTGGTCGAATATCACGGCACTCGGCTATTAACGACATTATCCGCAGGGCTCTTGTTGTCGCTAACGTGCCTTCCGTACTGGAACCAGTCGGTATTGCGCGGGGCGATGGCAAGAGACCGGATGGTATGTCTTTGATCCCTTGGAGTGTCGGCAAGTCGCTGGTGTGGGATGCCACATGTGTCGATACACTCGCGCCATCTCACTTACCGGCGACTTGTAAAGCTGCAGGGGCAGCTGCGGCCAGTGCGGAAAATTCAAAATTCAAAAAATACGCATCGATTGGACCCAACTATATTTTTGTGCCTTTTGCGGTCGAGACCATGGGACCGTGGGGGTCCGAAGCTCGCCGTTTTGCTCGCACCTTGTCATCAAAATTGATCGAGACCTCCGGAGACCAGCGGGCGGGGAGCTTTTTCCGCCAACGCGTCAGCTTGGCTATCCAAAGAGGAAACGCTGCCAGCCTTCTGGGAACCCTGCCGTTAATCGGAAGCAGCGGCAGGCTTGAGGAAATTTTCTATATATAGATTGTATTTTGTACATATTTGTTGTAAATAAAATTGTTACAAAAAAAAACGTGGTAACATATTTCAATTAGTTATCTATTAAGTAAAGTTAGAGAGGGAGAGAGCACATCACGTCTGTAAGACGACCCTTATCCTCAACTAATTGACTCCTCGCCGAGCTAAACTGCTGAGGTGGGGAACACTCCTAAAAAGGTTTATATATTGTACCCTTAGAATACCTGATAGATGTAGTTAGGTACATATTTATAAGCAGTATATCGGCAGTTTATGTAACGGAACCAAATAAAATCGGTAAATCTACGGTAATTCAATGGTGGTACAGTAACGAACTTTAATATATTGGACCCATTTCCTATGAGTTTCAAATCAATAGTAATTTGCATGAGAGCAGATGCCCCTAGTAACGTTAGTGCACAACGTATTGTAGATGCCAATATTACCAACTTAGGGAGGTATAAATATCCTGGAAAATTCTTCACACACGACTATCTGCACTTGCCTCTTAATAAACATGTTGTTGTTTTTTTTTTTTATTGTTTATAGGCCTGTGTTTGGCCGCAATCTCACCATGGTAACTGATGATGCGATCGAAGGTGGTAAGCACACAAAGCCTAGAAGGAACTGTCTCTCAAGTGTAGCTATCGGAACACACCGAAAGGTGCTTGGCGATAGATTTTCAACTTGAGGGTGGTAGCCAGCCAGGCGGGTACTACAAAGTACCCTACCACCATGCTATGGTTTCCTCACGATGTTTTCCTTCACCGAAATAATCACATGCCAATAATCACAATATATAAATGCAATACATGTTCTGGGTGGGACTCGAACAAACGACCTGCGGCGTGATAAATGGAATCTTAACCAACCGCACCAACTGGCCCGTCACTATGTAAAATATCCTTACTAATATTTGTACGTAGTATATTATTTACTCTATGCTTATATCCTACTAATATTATAAATGCGAAAGTTTGTGAGTATGGATGTAGGTATATTTGTTACTCTTTCACGCAAAAACTACTAAACGGATTAGGAAGAAATTTGGCACACAGATAGAATATGTTCTGGATTAACACAAAGGATACTTTATACTAGGTGGAGACTTCGAGATGATAATTCACCGTTGATCCCATAGTAAAAGTTGTTCAGCATGACTAACCCAACATAGGTTTCGAAAATATGCCATCTCGAAATCTCCACCCAGTATATACTCTATAAACGAATGATTTCATTTAGCCAAGTGATTGCAAAAGCTTTTGACTTTATTCCATACGGAGAATATTTCTTCATCGCAACAAAATGCATGGACGAGTTTATTCCATCCCAAATTACATTGCAATTTCACACCGCTTCAATCCACTTAAACTCTAAGCAAATACAGCAATGAAACACCAAATGTATCCAATTTATCGGAGTGTTCCCGAGGCTTATTCCTGACGGTTGTCAAATGGTCGCCCTTAGGCGGAATAAAATATTTTATACGAAGTTTTAGGAGTCAGGTTATGGTCACGTTATTACGAGGTATCATATTGTAGGAAGACATATTGTAATTCAGTGGATATCGTGTGTGGTTGGGGCGTGTAATTGACAGCTGAGCTCGCCCTTACATTATCTACGTCATCAGCATGACGTGACAGCTGGGTGTCATTATAATATATTGGGGCGCGGGCTCTGTCAAATTGCAAATGGGGAATAGTGATGTTTCTATGGTGTATTAAAGATTTTCAGAAGGGGCTTCACGTATAATATTCATTTCCATTTAAAAAACTTGTGAAATCAATTACAATATTTTTTTGTTTTACTTATGAGGGGTCTAATTAATATCTTCAGTAATACAAAAATTTCAGCATTTTAAGTTTGTAATAGAGTCCTATTTTAACTTAGTATTATTTGCCCATAGGCTGCGTGATATTACGAAATTTTAAAATAGCGGTGGGTATGCAAAATGTTGTGTGTCCTTTAAACCCAGAATATGGACCGATTCCTACAACGACGGTTTTTTACCGACCGACTGGTTGAGAAACCTTAATATCCCCGATATAATTTAAGACTGCCCCGCGGTTTTACCCACGTTCTCGGAATAAAAAATAAGTGTCCTTCTCCATATCATAAGCTATCTAAATACCAAATTTCATAGCGAAAGGTTCATCGGTTTTGGCGTGAAAGCGTAGCAAGTAAACAAACTCTAAACATAATTATTACAAGGAAAAGACAAAAAAAACAAAACTCCCTAAAGAGGGCATCCCTGGAAAATCCGCGGGCGTACAGATTACAACATAAACCTACATTTTATTTCTACAATAATGTATCTATACCACAGATCTATGCCAATAACCTAATTCTAACCCTTCCCGGTTATTCATGCATGAAGCAGTATCAAACAAACTAGGTTATGATTATCTTATTTGCTCGGGATGTGGCTATGAATATAATAAGGGGATACTCTTAGCCAAAATAAGTATATGGAAAATGTCTTGGTAAATCTTAAGATGTACTCGTAAAACATAAGATCTACCGGTAATCGAGCTTTTACAGTTACATATAATTATTTAAACTGCACGAATGAAGCCTTATTCATTCGTGCAATTCAGTATTTTTGGTTCTAGTTTTAATTTGTTGTGTTGGAATACAGAGAATTAATAATACATGCCATTGTATTTAAATAAACTTGGAAGCAAAAAATTGGTATGAATTTTTGAGTTATTTAATTTGAGCTGAACCTTTTTAAAGAGTCTATACCTAATGTAGTCTTCACTACTTTTGGATAGCTATATCCTTTCCGTTACACGTTGTACACACGGCTACAGATCAAGCTATACATTTCTAGTATAAGCTGACCTCCAATTGTACGGAAATCCTATACAATGCGAGATCAGCTTATACTGGAAATGTATAGCTTGATCTGGAGCCGTGTGTACTATACATGTTAATTTGTTAGCAAATGCAGCCTTCCGAACCGGTATTAGAGTATTAGAGTCAGACTTATCATAAGTGTCTGCGAAAATGCGAAGGTCTATTTGAATAAATGATTTTGAATTAAATTTTTCCTTTTATATTTTATACTTAATAGATAAATCAGTGACCTCTTAAACATTATTTACATCGATTTAAAAATATTGACTACTAACATCAATCTAATATTTACACAAAGAATTTAAATAGAGGCACGATGCCCTATGTAAATCTATGCATTTACAATACTAAACATGCCACTAATCACTATACAACAAATTTTGTAATAATCAAATTACTAAGTGAAAACGAACCTAATTAAAAAAACAATAAGATTGTAATTAAAATTCTAAAAGGAAGTTAATTAACTTCGAAACTCAGGCTTGGGAGGGTCAAATAATGAATAAAATATTCGCTACAATTTAGAAACATTTTGGAAACTTACCTAAGCTTGCGTCATAGGTGTTCATGTATTCTGACGTCATGAATTGGGAGACCAGAGCCGTCTTCCCCACGCCAGCGTCTCCTAGCAACACCACTCTATATTTCGGAATCTGTAATAAGAGTGTCTGAATTAAACCTTTTTTTACCGCACTCTTTCTAGATCATTTTTGGTTATAACAATCACTACTAAATAATATACAGGTTGTTGTTTTGGTCAGCGACGAGCGACTCAGGGTCGATAATACAACTGATACTGGTGCTAAAAAAATATAAAAAATACTTTATTTTTTTATAATAATAAAAATAAAAATAATATTATTTTGAAAATCATGTAATAAGCTAAAATATAGACGTAATACTCAACGGGAGTGCGAGGGGGTAAAGGGGTGGGGTGATGGCGGCTTGTGCCTAGCTCTAGTCAGTGCACGTGGCTAGTGACCATACTTTGCGGTAATTTTATTTCAAATTGAATAAGGTATTTCTCAACGCATTAACAGTATTTAATTTAATATTTTTTTTTATTTATTTATTACGAAATCAACAGCGATACATTAGTGAAAAATTACTTAAAAATTACTAAAATGCACGGCCAATAATAGATTTTCATTATAACATTAATAAAAGGTTGCACACAATTAATTACAAAAAACATATTAATCACAAACATTAAAATAAGCCTAAATTATTACCTACTGTGTGGGGGTGTGTGTGTGTGAGTGTGTATTTGTGTGTATGTATGTGTTTTGGGGGAAAGGGAGAAGTGATGGGGAAAGGATACACCAAAGAAACATGCTTATTAAGGACATTTTTTTTTGTGGATATGTGTGTAATGGAAGTAAGTCCATTTTTGGAAAATGTATTTTTTGTACTACCGCTCCTGGGTCGCCTGTCGCTGACCAAAACAACATCCTGTATAGGCTGTTGCGACAATAAGGTTGTAAAAGATAACGCCATATATGGGTGGTGTCAGGATACACTGCGAACATCGATGTATTGATACATAATTCATATTGTATATCATGAACAAAACATCTGAACAAATGTATGGTAAAACATGCGTAGGATTCTAATAATAATAATAATAATAATAATCTTTATTCACATAAATAAAATGAACATAATTAAAACGAAGTCCCTGACTTCTGAGCTAGGTCTAAACCTGTATTACAGAAGCCAGTACCTTCTCCTATGCAATAGGATCAAGTTTCAAATTTATGTAATAATGCAATAATAATAATAATTAAAAAATTTAGTTATAATAACATACTTGCGCATAAGCAGTGTGTGTGTGGGGGTGGGTAAACGTAAACGAGTACAAGTAAAGCCTTCTAAGCGGTCATAGTTTCCTTTTCAAATTCATCATACAATCCATTACCTACTGAGAATATTACACAGAGGGACATTTACGATGAATCGAGACTCAAAGCAATGCACCTACGAGGCGTAGCTATGAGCTACGAAAAATGCAATGGTGCTACGATGATACTGACGCGACGCTACATGATTGAATCACGAGCGTAGCGAGTAAGTCAAGTATTAGAATCCTGAGCGACGCGAGTGATTCATGGCCCTCGATATAAATCCGTATTATTCAAGAGTTGCAAACTATATGTCATGACTACGAAAAAAAGAAATTTAATAAAGAAAAAAGAAAGGTTAAATAAATTAAAATACACATTAAAATTGGATCAATTAATCAAAATAAGAGTCAATTTCTGATTATTATTATTAGAATGGAAAAATTAATTATTTTTATGAGTTTGTATCGAGTATTTTTTCGCAAGAAGGTTTTATAGCATTGCGAAGGAGGTCGAATATATTGGTGTGTTCTAAATTCAAACACCAAAATAACGATTAAAAGGGCTTTTTTACTATTGTCAGTGAATAAAATAAAATAATCAGAGGGGTACTGGTATAAAGTTCTTTACTTCCTTTTTTATCGTTTAAGGTGGTTGCTCTGATTGCCCTTTCCATACATATTTAACTAGCTGAGATTTCAATACACACATCGTATTGTTTTTATTTGAGCTATTCTTTGGACTTCATACTAGTTACCGGTGTGGCTAATTTTAATTTCAAACAAAAATATCCAACGGAATTACAATAAAACTGGTTTAAAAAATTGCAAATTTTGTATTCGTGTGAGTAAATTTTGTAGCGCAATCTAGGAAGGCAATATGGTTATTAGCAAGGTAACTAAGAACTAAGATGTCAAAAAGGAGCCGGGGTTCGAATTTAAAACTACAAGTCGTGACATAGATGGCGCTTTCAGTAATTTGACTCTATAGAAATCTATGCTTTGAATAATATTGGTCAAATCTTAGCATAGCCGAAACGGGGCGTTGCCGTTCCGACTAGGGTAGTTTGTTGTAAAGGAAACGCGATGTTGCCAATCATCGTTGCGCGCTTCTTTCGTATATTTCGTTGATTTCAATAATTTTGAAGTTGAATTTGAAATTAGCTTTTGCGCCCAGCTTTGCCTGCATGAATTTTTTGTGTAATATTATGAATACCAATAAGTTTTACCACGTATAGGTTTTATGTTTATTGAATATATATATCGAATGTATCTACCTACATTAGTTTATGCTGCATAAATTATATCAAAGAGAAAGTTAAAATATGTCAATATACGAATACCAAAAACATTCCAACGTTTAACTATGACCGACCTAATATCTACTTTTAAAGTAATTAATAATGCTATCCGAAAAAAAACAATTTTACGTTTTTTTACAAACAAACATGTTTTAATTTGTATGATATAGTTATAAAACCTATACCTATACATATATTATAATATAGGTACGAAACTTCACCGTTCGTTCGAGGACGGTTCAAGGGATGCGTTCAAAAACCAATACTATTGAAAAGATTGATTGCTTAGATTATTCATAAATAATAATACGTAGAAAGTCAATATGTAATATACTATTTATTATACATACCTACTTATTTTATTATATCATGGTAAATAATAAAGTTAGGTACCTACTGATATATTTCAATATTTATCTAGTCGAGCTAATAAGTAATAATGTAATTAGTAAGATTCCGAACATGATGTTTTTGCAAATACCTAGTAGGTAGGTACCTACTGTACAAAAAATAAACGATGTTTTGAATCGATTAAAATATTAGGTGGTATCAATCGACTTTAGGGCCGATTTTTCCATCGTCCGATATAAGAATTTTACTTGAGGAATTAAATTCACGTTTGCAGATTCTGTAGAGAAAGACTATCAAAATACAAAATTCCTCGAATAAAGACAGCTGACGATGCAGCGATGTTAAAATCGACCGTACGATTTTTTTATTGGGATATACAAGTAGATCGAATCTATACTTCGATACTAATATAATAAAGCGGATGTTTTTTTTTGTTTATTTAAACGGGCTAATCTCTGAATCGCTAGGTAATCACTATCCATCTGATTGAAAAAATCTTACACTAATAGGAAGCTACATTATCCCCGAGTTTTACAGGCTACTTTTTATTAAGTGTATTCCGAACCGGTGGTGGTAGATTCAATTGTATGTACTTATACTTGACGTGCATAAGTCCCTTACCTGGGCCTAAACTGGATAAGTAAATAACTTTTTGAGTTTATTTTGATTTATCCCAGGAATGCGGGAGAAACCGCGGGGACAGCTAGTGAAAAAAAAGTGATAAACGTTTATCAACAATGATGGAAAATACATGTAAGTCGGTAAGTACATGTATTTTTTTTTTACCGAACGAGCTCCGCGATCGAATCGTTTCTGTTTCAGCTTGGGCAAAAATGCTTTCGTATGTCTTTATGTATTTTCGAAAAATCTTCAATATAAATTAAGTAGGTACCTAAGTATTCATCTTATAAACTGTAAAACATCGATTCAAAAGATTGAAGATCGACCTATAAAACCTCTTTTTTGATTAAATCGAATCGAGATCGTAAATCCTAGTTTGCCGTGATTTGCCTAACGTTGACACATCTTTTTAGACGTGTCACGTTCCTACGCAACGAAATTTATGTGTTTCCCATGTGTTTCCTACGGCTAATATTTTTTACAAATTATTTTCTCTTATTTGGATACATTACATTAGCTTGATGTTTAGCCGAGTGTACCTTTAAACAGGTATGTAATAGATATATGCATTGATGCTAATAGTATAGAGATAGATAGATAACACTTTATTGTTACACCACATGAAAAAAATTACATCCGTCGGAACACACCGATAGGCGCTTGGCGACAGATTTTCAACTTGAGGGTGGTAGCCAATCAGATGAGTACTAAAAAGTACCCTACCACCTGCTATGGTTTCCTCACGATGTTTTCCTTCACCAAAGTAAAGTTCATTTTGTAAGGTGGAGGTTAGAAATTTGAAAAAAAATTGTTTCCTAATTATTTAGGAACAAGGATATTGTTTGGTTTCAATAAGTCGAGAATACTTCTGTACTCATCTTCTGATAGGTATTATAAATTACATATTCTTTGTCATAACAATTACGCATTTTATTTCAGGTCCAGGGACAATTAATTATGCATAACCAAAATGCATTATGCTTTTCATAATACTGTTTGATTTACATCCATTAAATCTTATAACAGTCGTAAAGGTTTGCCGATATGACAAGGTCATCAGAAATGTGAAGTCAAATGCTAAAGCTAGCAACATTTTCAAAAATGCTAATTGCTAGATATTATGTTGACTCAATTGGAAAAGAAATAACTGTGCAGATCAAAATTAATTTACAAGTAAAATGTAAACTATATAAAAATCGGTATTAAAAATAATTATACAAAGCATACCTACTAACAGGTATTTTTTGTTCTAGTAGAGGATCATGCATCTACAATGTAGATTCTACATAATCATCAGAAAGTCAGTTTGTTATGTTACCTATAATATTATGTTTGATTATTTTTATCAAGTAAATAAAACTTTGAAAATGTTTTGTAACAGTAGGTATTTATTTTCAATTAGTTCACCCTTCTTACTAGAAGAACCTCTTGAACTAGGTGAACTTCGTAACACATTTTTTTTTTATTTTTACCATTTTTTAAACCACTCCTGTATCACAGCGAACAAAACACAAAAATAATTATTCAAATCGGTCAAGCTGTTTTTGAGTTTTGTCGAGACTTACGAACAGCAACAAATTTATATACTTACCTATATAAATAACATTTATAAATATACCTATTTCAGGACCAAGGATTTAACGTTACCAACATGCATAATATTTTATGTTACTTCGTTTCGATTACGCACAACGGTCACAGTCATGACTCATGATGGAGAATAGATGCGTACCTACCTCGGAGGAGTTTATCAGCAAAATGCTTTTTAGATTCTACCGAAATCACAATTTAGATGTGAATTTTTTGAGTGTTTATATACCATACCACATTTACTTACGTCATACATTAATAAAGAAATATACAGAGAATCTATTTTTATTATACCTACATAATAATCAATATTGACATCTCATAAACGTACCGGTGTAGAGCCTCCCCTAATAACAAGGGGGATTGAGCATAGTCCATCATAACGTCAAGCAGGACAATGTGGTTTGGTGTACTTCTAATGCTTTTCAATTTGACTTTTTCGTGTTGGTTTCCTTACGATCAAGAACGAAAACATATCATCGGCCTGTACTTTGTGAGATTTGAATTTACGTACAAATTCACCTTTGGATAATGGTGAAGGAAAAACATCATTAGGAAATCAAATAAGTACATGTACAATGTACAAAATTTTAATAGTAAACATTTTTATATTTATTGAAAAAATAATATAAAATATACCAAACCTAATGAATATATAAAACACAATTTACGCATAATTCATGAAAAAATACTTAACCAATTTTAGCACACACGCGTAATTATTTAAACGCCACCTAACGGCATATAAAACAACTCAATACTTATTTTAACGCCATCTAACAGTCGAAACAAAACAAAAAATTACAATGTGTGCGTGTATATATACAAGGAATAACTTGACAGATATTTTTCTGGAGGAATTCTTTGTAACTAATTGCCGTGGAAGTAAAATTAATGCTTCATAAATACTTCATAAATACATATTGCTCGCCAATCACTAAATTACGCACCAAGGATGCTTGAATTTTACATAAAAAAAGAAATAACATAGCTTTGCGATACTAACACCATCTAACGGGAATATAGCTTTTTGTAATCGTGAGCATTCACCTCACACATAATCACTCAATAGAACCAGCAATGATTGATCCACACATTGCGCGGCAACTATTTGGCAAAAGGTGTTGGGCATTGCCGGCTATACATTGCCGTGAAAATGTTGATCGTTTACAAGCCCCTTTAGTTATGTGAAAAAAATACCCAGCATATTCGAAATTCAAATAAGTATAGAAGCTTACCGGATCCAGGTCATCTTCGTCAGGTGTGTCGAGACTGGCGGAGTCGACCGGCCGGTAGCCGGAGCAACACGACCCGTCGAACGGCGACCTGTCCGAAGCCCTACGAACAAATACACGCTATTTATTTTGCTACTTCAGTTACATTGCATACCAGGACATTCTAGTCTGTTTATTTTTAATTCGTAGTTGTTAACAGTTAGTTAACTGCGATGTACTATAAGAAATTAATGATGAATGTGCCTACACATAAATAAATATTATAAGGTACGTTAAACGTCAAAAAAGTTAGGACGAGCGACGTGATTGGAGGTGTCAGCTATGCTGTGAACCGGCGCCGGCGTTATTATTTCAAATATCGAATGATGTATACGTAACACGACAATAATAAAAAAGTAAGATACAGCGATAGGTAATTGAAATTTATAAAAAAAAAAAACCTCTCATAATTATACTGTATTTTTATTTATAATTACACACTCACACACAATCACACACACAGATTCAAAACACACACGAACACCAATTCACTCCATTCACACTGACACACACTCTTTTTTTAAATATAAAGTAATTTAATTTAAAATGAATAATCGCTGTCTTATACAGGGTGTTGTTTTGGTCGGCGACAAGCGACCCAGGAGCGGTAGTAAACGATATATATTCCCCAAAAATGGACTTTATTCCATGGAATACTGTAAATATGTTGAGAAATACCTTATTCAATTTGAAATAAAATTACCGCAAAGTATGGTTACTAGGCACGTGCACGGTCTAGAGCTAGGCGCAAGCCGCCATCGCCCCACCCCTTTACTCCCTCGTACTCCCGTTGAGTATTATGTCTACACTTTAGCTTATTAAATGATTTTCAAAATTTTAATTTTTTTATTTTTATTATTAAAAAAAAAAAGTATTTTTTTTTATATATTTTTTAGCACAAGTATCATTTGTATTATCGACCCTGAGTCGCTCGTCGCTGACCAAAACAACGACCTGTATAAATTCTTATTTAAAAAAATGAAAATCCGTCATTGGCTGTCAGATTAATTTTATATGTTAAGTCACATTGTAATAAGAGCTGTGGATTTTGTTTGATTAATAAATAAAAAAAAAAAAAAAAAAATTCGTAGAACAGTAATTACGAAATTAACTCATTTTTTTCCTATTCATTGGCGTCCCACGGCTTGTGTATTTTGCCAATTTCCAGTTATAAGTTCTAGTCACAATAAATAGCTTTCACATAGTCTTCAGTCAGTCACCGCCCATAAAAGTCATGTTTTAGTGCAATGGTGTTCATGTACTAAAACTCTTCACGGACTTTTTGAGACAACTTGAAAAGTCACGTGATTCATTTCATTTCACTTCACTGGTGCACATGGATTGATCTTTATTGGATAAAATACCACCGATAATATGCAATTAAACTCAAAATACATGAATTTATGAAAATAAAAATGAAAACGCAACGTTACTCTGCAAGTTCCCGCCAAAAAGTCCAAACTAGTCGAAAAAAATCATAAACGTTCTTTTTTCAAATAAGATATTCTGACATAGATGGCCAGTGCGTAAGTGATCCCAGCAAATATTATTCAACCTTTTTCTACAACCTTCTAAATATGTCTAGCTTATTACGTGCATGGATGAGTTTAAAATTTGCCATAGATAGAGAAATTATACGGAGATGGAGTGTAGAAAGCTAAAATTTATTGAATTTTCTTAAAAAAAAATATAGCCCCACCTTTGTGCGACCACTAGTAATAAATAAATAGGAAATCTTTACGGAAGGAAAATATAGGAATTTTTCGAGAAATCAATTTCGCGACCCATTTTAAGTTTATTTAACCTTAGAGAAAATAAGAGAAGTTTATAAGTCTCTACTTCTCTCTATAGCTGGGAACAACAATAGAATATTAAAAACAGCATTCTATTGTCGCAAGTTTTATACAAATAAGTTTAGCTTTTTTCATTGAGTGTCTTATACAAAGTAATATTCAATGACACAAAAGGCACGAGTAAAATGAAACCTACGTTCTATTATACAATAGATAAATAAAACATAAAGTTTTTATCACGAAAAAGGTACAGCGGTTAACACACTGCCACGCACCACGCTGCATGTTGCGTGTTAACGCACCTAACGCGCGTACTTGCGGGAGTGCAGATCTACATCATCGTGCGGGTTTTTACGCACTCACGCGCGTAGTTGCATTTTGTGGATTCACGGCGGCTCTGACTCATTCCATCCAAAATCACGTACGTACTCTACGAGACTCGGCCATACCTTGCGTCTAGCCGCGCACCTAAGCGCGTGGGTGCGGAGCGAGACGCATTTAGGCGCCTGATCTGTATGAATGCGCGTGGATGCATTTTCTGTGTGTTGGACTGTGCGTCTTTTCTATACAAACAGAGATACTTACAAGCAACGTTTACACACGCATTCACGCGCTACGCTGCGTGGTGTGTGGCAGTGTGTTAACCGCCTAAAGCGACTTCAGCGTGCATGTAAATATGGGGTTGATATTTGCGGCATATTTATACTAAAGCAGTGTTGCCAGTTCTGTTAAATGCGAATACGGTAGTTTAACAAAAACCAAACAAAAAACCTTCTATATTCGAATATTAAAAATGCTGAAAGCTCATGTTAATGTTTCTAACAAAGTTTGAATGTACTTTAGAATAACCGAGCAATTCCAATTCCGCAGCTAGTAAGTGCTTTTGTGCTTATTACCGACCAATGACAACGACAATGGCATCTAAATGTTTAGGTTCCTTAACTAAGCCAATCAGAGCACATTGTCGGTGGTGGAGACATAGGCGGAATAGATTTAAAAAAAAATACGTCATTGTGCTTCTTTGGGTTAATTGTTCAATGTCTTGTGCGTAAAGGTCTCGGGCAGAATTTGTTATACAGACTGAAATATTTTTTAGCATAATTATTCTCATTATTATATATTTTTGCATTAACTACGCGTAAATATCGCGGGAATGCAAAACAACAACCTGCATTTCATAAACCACGCATAATTTAAATGGATAATTATATTTTTATTCAGATTTCTAAAATACTTTAACTTATAAGCCCCAAGTTATAAGCGCCATTTCATATTTTCTAAACATCTTAATTATGTTGTACCAATATTTGTATATTTCTACTATTAGTTTACTATTAGTTAAATTCAGAAGATTCTAGGCTTGTTAGTTTGGAAATCGCAATTACAGCAGATTTACTATTTAAATATTTAGTTGGCAACTCTGTACCCGTATACGCATCGAGGCTGTTTTCACTCGAGTTGCTGATATGTACTCTCGTTATTCGGAACCATATTCTTGTTTACATCCACTTAAGCTTAACTATTTACTGTCCTACCTTACAAACATTATTTACTTTGCTAATTGCTTACAAATTCTTTACTGTTCAAGTTTTACTATCTATTTTACTCTTTAGAAGTCCGTACCTATTTTCTTACTCTGGCTAGAGAGCTTAGGAATAGTAAGTAACATTATGATACAAGTGTGCAAAATTAGTTATTAGACACGTGGCGGTGTTAAACGCAGGAGCCGCAGACGAGTACGATAAGGGAGCCGAGAGTGTAATGATCATTGCACACGCGTGCAACACACTTGCGAGGAAAAAAAAGCAGTTGTTGGAGTTGATTTTTTGACTGCTATGCATAAAAAAACTCACGCAATTGTAAAAATTTGATCGTCCAAGTCCAAGTAAAATTTTCGCAATTAATATTTGCTTAACTCCCCTAATATATTATAAGGAACATGAAAAGCGTTAAGTTAGACACTAACAATGATCGATCGAGGTCATTCTACCAAGTTCAATGGCCGAAAACTTCCTCTGTGAGCGCACCAAAACGAAGTACATTAATTTTATACTGTATTAATATCTAACAATGTAAATATAAAACGTATTTGGAGAATTATAGAGATTAGGTACATTACAGCTTTTTAGCTCTATAACAAATTCTGAAAAAATGAATGAATGAATTTAAAGAACGTGTGATGAACAAAATGAATAACGAGATATAAGAGAAACCAGTGAATGAATGTTGGGGTGAAATGGCAAGTTGCATTAGAACTGCAGCGAATGATATATTTGAAGAATCACGTGGAAAAGGCAAGATAGAGATCCAAGAAGTTTTTAATGAAAAGAAGAAAGCATTCAAAGTAGCAAAGTGTTGAGAATAGTGATGACAGTCAAAGTCAAAGCCATTTATTCAATTTAGGTCCCAGAAGGGCACTTATGAAGGTCACATTTACTGAAGTTAACACCGGTTCGGAACTCGGCCTTCGACTGAGAAGAATCCGGCAAGAAACTCAGCAAAGTTAAATTTTTTAAATATTTTTTGGACAATCTGACTATGTTTGGCTTTTTTTCCAAATATTTAACAATAAAAAAGATACACCTAAGCATAGATAGATACAGACGAAAAAAGAACAAGAAAATAAATAAAAAATAATAACATTAAAAATATAAAAAATATATGAAATAAGTAACAGTATAAAAGAAGTACAAAAGGAAGTAATATGGAGCGTAAAAGGGAAGTAAAAAGAGATGGTGCTACTGCAAGAGTCTAGGTACAGGACGAGTTCTACAAGGAACTAGACAACCCGGCTGACCAAAAGACTTGTACCGTTTGGCAAAAGCGAGAGATAATAATGCAATGATAAATGGGAATAGGAACACCGAAACTGAAAAGAAAAGGCAAGAAACTCAGCAAGGATATTTTTTTTCTTTTTTGGATATCAATACGGGCATTATTGTTATATGTCGTTAGTTTAAGCCAGGGATTCCCAAAGTGGTCCAGATCCCAAGGGATCCACGGGAGACTCAACGGTCTACGTTAGATAGATCTATCTACAAATGTATTGCCGAGTTTTGGGAATATGGTAGAAATGAACAGCAGGCGGTTCACCGAAACCTGAAAATTTTGAAAATTTGAGGATTGTAAAAAAAAAATTGGGAACTCCTGGTTTATGCGATGCCAATACTGTTTATGAAACGCACATGCTTTCATGTGTTTTTTTTTTTTCAATTAATAAATGTTATAATAATAATTATAATATTTTCCCTGCTGAATCCAGACTGTTTGCTAAACAAAACTCGGTCGTATGGCCTCTACATAATTTAATCTACTTTAGGCACTTGAGAAGTTCGTCTGAAGTGTATCTTTTATTTCTTCCAAAGTAGCGTTCGAGGAGAGTCGCTAAGTTGTATGAGAGAATGTTCTTAGACAAATATGAAACATAAAGAAAAGTGAACAAACATGGTTAAAAAGTATCTTAATACATAAGTATTGTTAGATTGTATGGTTGTATTTTAAACTCATTTTATAGAATAAACTATGGGAAACTGATGTTCGTTTCTGGCTAAGCCTGTCTTTGATTGTATAGTATGTACCCATCTTTATTTTAATTTAGTTTTATTTAATTCATATTGCGTGATTATTTATTTTTAGCAGATTAATTTTAGTCGATTAACCTGTACTTATCCTAGAAACGCAGTTAAACTGCGGAGAACAGCATTTTTATTACAACTGACAATAAGTATATGGCTTAAAACTTTAATTCCACTCCTGCTAATTAATATAGTTGAGAAATTTCGAGGAAATGTTTATTTCGCTATTCCTTACTTAGTTACCATAACAACCTTTAATTAACTAAAGACATATTAGTTTCATGAAATTAATTAACATTTGTCAATTTATCTCAAGAGCACTCATCACGCTATACTTTTCATATAAAAACTCTGTACTTATTATGACGTTGTTAAACATTTTTCGTTAGATGTTTTGAACAAAATAGTATCTTGTGCACTATATCTAGCCGTGTATTTAAGCGAAATTAAAAAAAAGTGTGAAACAAATTCAGTAAAAGCCTCCGAAAAACAGCGTTTTTGCACAAATTTTACCTGAACTTTGGCCATATCTAATGTACCTATAAATTTTAAAAGTAAAGAAAACATTTAGATGCCTGGCTTGCAAATGTATTGGAAATTCTAAATAACTTACTTTTTTTCACAAGCTTGTAAGATTTTTTCACAAGAAGTATACTCCTGGAACAAGTTTTATGATATGCGAAATCATGAATGACGACCTAGCGAAGCGGCCGCGAGTGATCAGCGGAATTTACCTACTGATAACCGATGGCTCTGATGCTATCTCTCTTTTTTCGCAGTCTAACATTACGTTGGATGAAAGTACAAGCTTTTAGGCTATGCGTGCGTTGAAGTTGCGTTGGCCATGAAGGGCCCCCTTAATAACATATTCTGAAAGTATTTTTATCGGTATCTAGGTTATATTATGACTGCACCGCCATCTGCCGGGCTGATTTGTGAATCTAAACCATCCAGGGCGCCACCCAAACGCATACAAAAAAAATCATTCAAATCGGTCCAGCCGTTTAGGAGGAGTTCAGTGACATACACACGTACAGTAGAATTTTATATATAAAGATAATATAAAAATTCAAGTTACTAGACCTAGCTTTTGAGCTGTGCGTTAACTCCAGTCAATTACTTTCTCCTTTTATTCACAGACTAATATTTTGTTCACGTGCTTAAATTAAGGCGGCCCTCTGTGGCCGGCGCAACTTCAACGCAAGCATAGTCTAAAAGCTTTTTGTTTCATCCAACGTAATGTTTGACTGCGAAAAAAGAGAGACAGCATCAGAGCCGTCGGTTATCAGTCGGTAAATTCCGCTGATCACTCGCGGCCGCTTCGCTAGGTTGTCATTCATGATTTTGCATTCATAAAACTTGTTCCAGGAGTATACTTCTTGTGAAAAGTAATCAAAGAAATCTTACAAGTTTGTGAAAAAAATGTTAGTTAATTAGAATCTCCAATACATTTGCAAGCCTGGTATCTAAATGTTTTCTTTACTTTTACAATTTATAGGTATATTAGATATGGCCAAAGTTCAGGCAAAAACGCTGTTCTTCGGAGGCTTTGACTGAATATGTTTCACACTTTTTTTAAATTACGCCTAGATACACGGCTAGATATAGTTTTTTATACGACTGCACAAGGTATCTTAATTAATTTGTTCAAAACATCTAACGAAAAATGTTTAACAACGCCACAATAAGTATAGAGGTTTTGTATAAAAAGTATGATGAATTGAGTGTTCTTAAACCGTCTATTGACTCTCTTATTGATTATTTCAAACAAACCCCTTTCATCTTACAACATATAGAACTTACGAATACTCCTTTGAGAGCTTAGGATTTGTTGATTGACTTATTGACTTAACCGACAGAGGGACTGTACCAAACGTCCCTATTGAGTCCTGATTGGCTGAATAATGAATGGCCTTAAAGGTCCTATTGGCTTATAAGTAGCTCAGCAATTAAAGAGTAAATTGGTTGCTTTCAAACTCTGTTTCACTTGTCATACAAAATTAGTGAGTTTTAAACAAATTCGATTAAATATTTAATCGGCTTTCACGTCTGATTGAGAAACAATTTGTGATTTGGAATGTTATTCTTGTGATTGTAAAATTATGTGTACTTAATACATAAATAAGTTTTTGTTAAAAATTACATTTTTAATACAAGCTTTTTTTGGTGACTGTACTTTTTGTTGACTGTACTTGCATTGTCTTCCAATATACTAATGTAAACCAAATATCAAGTCAAACCGACCACTGGAAGTGGGTGAAATTCGACTTGCAAGATTCCACCCGAACGAACAAACATACATACATACATTGCAAGTTAAAATAAAAGCTTGTAATAAAATCTAGCCAAGAGTCTGAGCCCGACTCCTGCACCGAGGGTTCCGACCTACCTTAGACGTATAATTTCTTGGTTTCGGCCATAACTTTAGATAAAAACCGGACCGCATAGCTATGTTTGTGAAGGATTT
The DNA here is from genome assembly GCA_951394255.1 of Polyploca ridens. Taxonomy (NCBI): domain Eukaryota; kingdom Metazoa; phylum Arthropoda; class Insecta; order Lepidoptera; family Drepanidae; genus Polyploca; species Polyploca ridens. The sequence goes on along the minus strand of OX596265.1, from coordinate 4,733,548 downwards.
TTAATAATTTTGAAAAAACTGTAGTACCTAGTTAGAAACATCGTTCATTTCTCCTGTAATATTTATCATAAGTCAAAAACTCCGGTACAAAAAGGAAATAAAAATCTGTTTTGGAATTTAGAAATGAAGCTCTTTCATATGACACCCCACTTAAACTTGTAGCTCCACTTGAAATTTCAGTCCCTCCTTTCGGCCCCCTGTGCAAAGAAACTAAAACTATTTCTTGAAATTTTTCATTTGCAATAAGATTGGGTAATTCATTTGATGGACTGACGACCTCAAGTGGCCGGACTGGGCTGGATGCGGGTGGCACAAAACAGGAAGAAGTGGCGCGCTCTGGGAGAGGCCTATCATCCAGCAGTGTTTTTTTTTTTATATGTTGGCGTCACACGGCATGTGTATTTTGCCATTTTCCAGTTATATTATAAGTTCTAGTCATAATTAATCACTTTCACATAGTCCTCAGTTAGTCACCGTCCATAAAAGTCATGTTTTAGTACAATGGTGGTTGTACTAAATCTTTTCACTGACTTCTTGAGAAAACTTGAAAAGGCATACACATATTTCATTTCATTTCACTCCACTGGTGCACATGGATTGATCTTTATTGGATAAAATACTACCGATAAAACTTAAAATACACGAATTTATGAAAATAAAAATGATAACGCAATGTCACTGCAAGTTCCCGCCAAAAAGTCAGCAGTGGACTTAAAGAAAGCTGATGATGATAGTAATTTAAAACTATTCAAATCAATAGCATCAATAGTTCCTTTGTAACATTTTGGTTCGGAACCCTATAAAATGAGATAATGTGTTGAAAATTTATTTATTTCCTTATGTTTTTCCTTAGGTTAATTTGAATATCATGAAGATACTTTTTAGATTCTGTAGTTAAATATGTAACTATTTTTTTATTAATTTTTTCCGAATGTGGTGCCGTTGAATTATAACTCTAAATCATTGTCATGTTAAATAATATATTTCTTGGATATCATTTACTATTTAATAAATATTATGGGATAAAATGGCCGTTTTGCGTCTCCCCACCCCTTACATATAAAACTCTCATAAAAAAAACTGAAAATATCTAAAGCGTTACCGACAACACTACAAACCCCCTTATTCATAATCGCTTTTTAACTAAATCAGTGTAATAGTGTGCCCCGTCTCACTCTTTCGATCACCAAAAATTTCACCTGTCAGATAAAGACTTCGGAATTTTAGCTAATCAAAGTTTGATAACTTTATTATGAATAAGGGGGTTAATATATAGTATATTATGTACTACTAAAAAATAATTCCGCCCAATGAGAGCCTTCTAGTTACTAACTTTGCAATCGAAAACTTACTAAGTATGTATAGTCTGTCGTTTGACCACAATTTCACCATCGTACTATAAATAATTGGACTGTTTTGCAAAAAACTTAAACCGACTTCAAAGTACACTAAGAAGTAATCAAATCCTGATCTGATGACAATGGGACCAAACGAGAAGTGTACCCTTTCAAATAGAAAAAGAATTTTCCAAATCGGTTAATAAATGACGGAGTTATGAGGTAACAAACATTTAAAAAAAATACATTCGAATTGAGAACCTCCTCCTTTTTTGAACTCGGTTAAAAATACATTAAGAAAGTTGCGTTTATCTAGAATTTATGATAGATACCTTTACATCCGATTTAAATATTAATATTCCGAAAGATTTATATCGTGTAGAAGGCGTAGAAGCGACATTGATTATCCCGCTAGATTACTCCGCTTTCATGGATTAAATATTAATTATGCGACACGACGACATATTAAGCGACACGAAGAATGAGTAATATTAAGACGAGCTAGTGTATTAGCAGGTTTATTGTATTAGATTAAAACATGATAAAATCGGAATTAGTATAATAAGCTTTTGTTAAAAATTATATTTTAATACTAGCTTTTTTTGGGGACTGTACTTTTTGTTGACTGTACTTACATTGTCATCCAATACACTAATGTATACCAAATATCAAGTCAATCCGACCACTGGAAGTGGGTGAAATTCGGCTTGCAAAATTCCACCCGAACAAACATACATACATTGCAAATTAAATAAAAGCTTGTAAAAAGCTGGCCAAGGAACGGGTACAAGAACGTCTTTACGGAATTTTTGATTTTATTAAATTTTTATTATTTATTGTTATAGCGGATATAGAAATACATGTGAAAATGTCAACTGGCTACCTATTACGGTTCATGAGATACAGCCCACTGACAGACATACGGAACGGACGGATGGACGGACAGCGGAGACTAATCATAGGATCCCGTTTGTACACTTTGGGTAAGGAATAAGGGCCTACAAATAAAAACTGTAAAGGTAATTTGACAATAGTTTTTATTATAATTATGCCTTATTCACTATGGATCGGGTTGTTTGCCTTAAAGCACAAAATAAACTATAAAGTTGTTTGTTGTGTTTGGGTTTATTAAACAATATCCTATTTTATTTGTTGATTATGTATCTTTGGTCGTATTAATATTGTTTAGTTGGTTAATGGTGCCGATTCTGTTGTAAATCACACATAACTAATTTTAGTCACATCACAACTCTTTCTTGCGAAGATTATTGAAAAAGGATAGAACATATTTAAAGCTGCCAATTTAGTCTTTGCCGTCTTCATTTGCGGGTATTTAGATGTAACCGCGACAAATGGCGACTAAAATATTGAAAACAAGCATTGGACTAATTTGACAGGACCAAATTTCTTACATCCTTTTCTTATGTTCTATGTTAGAAAGAGACATAGTGAGACTAAAATTAGTTAAGTTGTAAACAACAGAATCAGGGCCACTATCATGATAATTAAGTTATATACTGAACTCACAACAAAACTAAGCAACTCTTTCACAATCACTTAGAAGTGTACCAACGTTCCAACAATCAGCCTTTGAGGAAAAAACATCAAGTCTCGTAAACTACTGTAGTGATGTCTTATCAGATTAAAGAAGATTTGTGACTGATTACAGTGTTGCGTGACCACGTATTGACCTACTTCCAACCTCGTGTTGATTAATAGCTTCAAAGGAAGGGAAGATACTCTACACAATTGATGTACGTAAGCGACCACTTTTTGCCCGCCAGTATTTTGGCCAACTGTTTGCCAAACATCTCTTTGATGGCTTCACGAGTCAAGTTAAATTAAATCCAAAAAAAGCCACAAAAGCAATTAGATTTTTGAACATTATCTCGATTGTTTTGCCATGTTTCCGGTTGCGTGGGGGTCAAAGGAATTTTTCTCTTTGTAAGTAAATTGACGCGTCACCCTACAGGGTAAATAAATAAGCAGTATACATACTTGCTTACGTCATATAACGAATTCTGATATCGTCGGCATCGTCATCATTTGAGCAGTTTCAAGTTTATGCAATTAGTCAATACGGTATCAATTAACTGAAATAGGTGTATGCGTCTGCTAGGCTTTGTGTTTAAGAGTGCATAAAGCAAAATAACAATCTTAGAATTGAAATTTACCCAAGTAAATAGTATTTAAATGAAAAAATATTTTTATATGGGTATTTTCATTATATACACGAGGGTTCTATCTGAACAAAAACATAATGGAATGAAAATTCCTCGATAGAAAAAAATCACAAAGATACCTCTAATAATAATGAATTTTCGTTTTTATTCGTTCATGGTGTCTCTTGTTAAGACAATAATTCGATAAATAATATCACTAACATATCACCTAGGGCTGCTACTAACGATTTTTTAAAATATTCTATACTTTACCAGTTATTTAGATAAGAAGCGCTATGTTCATTTTTGTTCCGCGAAACACGCTATCTCCGTCTCATGCCACGCGAAGATTAGACATAAGTTTGTTTCATCTGACATTGCCATATTTTTATGGCTTTGTACACACTCTTAAAGAATGGAGTGATAGGCGCACTATGAAGGAGGTAGGTTGGACGACTTCCCCATTTAAAGGGTATATCTTCCACAAGACCCAGTCATCGTGCGTTAGATTGCGGTCCAATTTTATCCTGTATATGTTTCTTTTTTCTAGCATGCTGTCTAAATTTTTTTTTTCAAAAATCTGCTTCTACGTCACAATATAAACAAAATTATGTAAGACAATTTTGTCACAAGTTATCCAAAATATTATTTTATATTTTCCTTGACCATGGTTTTATCCTGCGTAAAGTTTGAAGAGGTGGAGCAGATCTCGCAGGGACCTCACTATGTGTAGCCATAAAAAAGTTTCTCTTAGCATTCTGTCAAGCAATTAGAGGTCAATTTTGATAACTTCTAGCATCTTGTGACCAAAATTGTCAGACATAATTTTGTTCGTATTGTGACGAACAAGCAGAAAATGAAAAAAAAAAATCTTAATTTTTTTAATGGCATTTTAATTTTCTTTAAAATTCAGCTCAAGGTTCCGTTCAGCGTTTTTCTGTAAGACCAGAAGTAAGTTTCTCTTGTAGTTCAGAATTTCCCTAACTGGCTTGAAAAAAAAAACAACCTGTATATCCAGAAACTGTCTGAACTTCGTTACCGCGATGCAGGAGTTTGTGGCGCCATCTATCCGTTTGAGTTTGAACTTCTTTATGTTGCAGCTGATAGTCCTATATGAGTGAGGTTCGATCAAAATATAGCTTTTTAGTTTTTGCTTACCTGCTATTAGTAGAATTGACAGATGTATTAGATCGACTCCTGCGATTGCAGATGGAGTCGCCACAGTTGACGACGCCTCCCTTAGTGGTGATGGAGAAGGTCCTCAACCTGTAGAGGTCATCGGAGACTCGAGGGTTGTACGGCTTCTCTGGCAGCGAGCAAACACGAGGCCTGGAGTGCTCCACCACTGAGGGCAAATGGAGATGAACATGAGGATCAGGATTAGGTATGGTTTTAAATATCTTCCAAATAAAAAAATAAAAAACCTGGGTTTGGCCAATTTATGTAATTTGACAAGTAGAGAACATAAAACGTAAATATTCATGGATGTATTTATTTATAAAAATTAATGCTATACTAATTACAATATCTGCTAATTTAACTATTATATATCGCTAATTATCAACCTCATATAAAAGCCATTATCATTATATTACCTATTATTATTATGTTATTTATTTAAATCGCGCCAATATTCGGTCGTACCCTAATATCCTACTCAAAATATTATTACATAAAATAAAGGGCAAAATTCTAATTTGGGCACCAAAAGGTTACATTGCAAGCCATAAAGCGTTGCTTATTTGGTTTCTGATATTAAATACTTGTTTACTGAACGATTTTATTTGTGGATTTTCCTTATATTATTTTCAATAATCATAATCTAAACATACCGTTACACAATACTTACTATTTGTAGATAATATTATTAATATTAAATGCGTATGAAAATTCAGTGGGAACGTTCCCTTCGGCATAACGTGAATAACCGTACACACAATGCCTATACACAGTACCAATCCTGATGGCATGGTACTGCTGAGTCATTGAGTCATTTGGCTGGAGCTCTATGTACAAAACCCATAAAGGTGATTTTCTGGGTGTTTAATGCCCGGTTTCAATAAACAAAAACGAATCGTTTTGCTTACCAATGGTAGGTTTTTTTTATTGCCAAACTGGGCATATAGATAATTTCGTAAGCTAATTTTACCTGTGATAGCTACTTCCATATGGAAGGGTCTGCTATGCAAAGCTTTGAGGTCTTTGCTTCATTACTAGTAAAGATATAAGAGTCCTTATTTTAATAAATCTTAACCGAAACCGGGCCTAAGTCAGTCTCCAAATACTTTACATTTGAATTTGAAACTCCTATTATTCTTTGTAGTAATGTACATAACTTATGAAGTTATTTAAGTATCTGGGGCCCAATTCTCACTTCCCTCGAACTAGCCTTCGAATCGAACTTACGATTCGAGTCCTATTCGACTGTAAAATTTCGAGGGGCGGAGTCAATTCGAACGGTCCCGACCAATCAACGCTCTAGCTGACTGGTTTCCCTTCTAAATATGCCGGCCTGGAAATTGCCAGAATAACGTAACGTTCGTAAAAGTTAGAATTCGTGCTTTTTTCGATCGAGCGATCAGTTTCGATTGGGTGAGAATTGGGCCCCTGGTTTTCAGACTAAACGAATGCGACTTTGTTCGATGGAACATGTTTGCGCTATGTAGTAAGTGATTCTTTTTAAAGTTTAATGCCAGTTCCTACACGTGTAAGCAAGTTTATGTGATTCTTTTTAAAGCTTTTACAGTATGTTTCTACACGTGCTGCCTGTGTGTCGGGTTTATAGGCAAAGGAGAAACGTGTTCAATGCGTTTTGGTTGCGTCGATTTTGCAATGCCTCTGGGAAACTTACATAGATTTGAAGTCTTTAATACCATTATAAGAAAATGAAACCAGAATTGTTTCGAGCTGTGCGGTCTCAAAGGAGCTTCCTTCCGCGGACGCTCAGATTGTGGAATGAGCTCCCCGCCGTGGTTTTTCCAATGGAGTACAGCATGGGGTTCTTCAAAAAGGGTGTGAAGAGATTTCTGCAGGGTCGGCAACGCGCGAGTGACGCCACTGATGTTGCAAGCGTCCAAAGGCAACGGTAACCGCTTACCATCAGGCGGGCCGTATGCTTGTTTGCTAACTAAGTAGTATAAAAAAAATGAAAACGTTGCGAATCACTGCTGTGTCACATTCACTGTACTCAACAGTATCGTAAACGTATTCGTGAACAGGTTTGATCCTCCACACTAAGATAAAAAACTCAGATGTCTCCTAATTACCTGGATAAGAAGGCTAATATCAATACAAAATAGACAGACAAGTTATTACTAAGAAAATTATTTATTTTTCATAACTGTATCTAGATGTCGTGTTATTAAAATAAACCACTGTCAATTTGTATTCTCATCAATGTTTATGATTTGCAGTAATAGGCATTGAATTTCAGTGAATATCATAAAACATTGTATTCCAAAGTAAATTGATACACGGATATTTATTATTGTTTTACCCATAGACTTGGAATTTCGCTACTTTACCAGTTAATATTTTTCCGATATCGAGTATTGCTTGTTAACAGACACTCGTGAAGATAACAATCATTATTTACTCTTGGATGTAAAACATTTACTTTTGTATTTTTAGCATTTGTAAAAATATTTGGAAACTGTCGGCAAGAAAAGTAATCTATACAGGCAAAAGTAACACGGCTATCATAAAGTAAGCAGATAGGTAAATTGAGAAATCGATTTGTATCGTACCTATATTAATTTTGCGATATCTCCATGACGCAGACTGGACTTTCGCAACTCGTAACAAGTAGGTCAATTAAATGTCAATACCTACTAATCTAATGTGGGTGTCATATCAGGGTCTTACCTGGTAATTCCAGAAAGTTCGACGTCCGTCGCTGTCGGCCACGCATCGTGTTTTGGAAATTCAGCGGCCCGATATCCTCTACTGAGTCACAGTTTGACATGGTGGATTCTCTCGACCCTCGTCTGCTCGCCAAGTATGCGAGACCACCTTTCATCGATCCCCTCCGCATCGGTGAGCATGGTCGACTCACGCTCGTAGATCGAGTCTGAGGAGTATCATCTGTCATATCTGTCAAATCCGACGTGGACTTTCGACACACTTTAGACGACGTGGTCGTCGCTTCATCGTCAGCGTCATGGAGTATAGCTGATGGTGTACCCGGCATGGCATCGATTGAATCGTCAGTATGACTCGAAACTATACTCGGTGACGTCACCATTCGCGGTGAGCTCACTGTGGAAGTAGAACCATATAATTTTCTCGTGCGATTGGGGGACACATAGCCTGGATTTGTGTGAATGTGCACCGGGGGAGGTTTTGGTGAGCGGGACTTTTCTCGGCGGTAGTGTTTTAGAGATGTCGTGTAATGGAGACCCTGGGTGCGGTCAATGCTGCACGGGCTGGACCGACCCGATGGAGACTTCTGAGGGAAGTTGAAATGCCGTGGACTCATGGGACTTCTGTGGCCATGCGCGATGGGCGATTTTGGCGGTTGATTATGTTTGTCATAGCTGCAGCCGGATTGAGGGGTGTAGTAACCAGATGAAGATGTGCTGGATGTGATAGATGGACTCTTTTGAGGGAAGACAAAGTGTCGAGGGCTTTTCGGTGTGTGTGGTTTTGGGGAGACCGGGGGATATCCACCGGGGCTGTTCACCGCCATGCTGCTTTCACTTTACGCTGCGTATACTCATTTCACATTTTACCTGGAAAGAGAAATAATTTTGTTAGTACGAAGGAAGATATTTAAGGAAGTCGGCTGTCAAGTCAATAACATTATGCACGTTTGCAAGCCGGTCAATGGTTTCAGTATGGAGATTATGTCATCAACTATAGCAGTGGTTCCCAACCTTTTCTTGACCAGGGACCACTTTGATTTATTTGTTATTAGCAGGGACCACGATGTAGTTACAATAAAAATAAACTAAATCCGAAAATAAACGTTAACCAAAAACTCAAACTTTTTTTGGAAAGTAATTTTTTACTACACGCAAATCAATTACTTTCAATCAACTCCTGACCTTATTTTTAATTACCAACAAAGCAGTAGGAAACCCGTGTTCACATAAATAAGTTATTGAGAAAACAATAAGATAGCGCAAGGAGATTTCTCAAATTTTGGTGACAAAGAAATTCCATTTTTACACCAAACTTCTCAAATTAATGTTATTTAAATGCGTCCTTTAGTTTCTATAATTTTGAAATTGAATGAGTTCTTCCTGGGTTTCTCCTGAAATGCCAGTGAAATCGTTCGCGGACCATATTTTGGCCACTGGTGGTCCGCGGACCACTGGTTGGGAACCATTGAACTATAGGCATAATGATAATGTTATAAGACTAGCTGTGCTCCGCTTATTCCCTAAAGATGTACAGGGTAAATAAGCATCCTTCATAATCTGGTAGCTCAGATAGTTTTTGAGATGTTCACGTTCAAGCAGACAAACTCTTCAGCTTTAAATTAGTAGAGATTTATAAACTTTATATTAGTTTAAAATAATCGTTAGAAATGTCAAATTGTAATTACCAGACGCCCTTTGATATAATTTGTCCCCATTGTGTCAATCGAAAATTTATTGAGAATGTATGTGTCAAATGTTAATTATGTGATCAAAGGTACAGTAGTACCCAATTAATATGGCTTACCGATGTACCTGCGCAGAAGATACATTTTCAAAGCGCGGGAAACGCTATTGGTCGGCAGCTGCCGCCATGTTAGCGCGCGCCGTGCGGAGGGGCGTGACTTGCGAGTGAGACGGAACTAACATCTGCAGTGTATTATGAACCTTATAGTAGTGATCTAAGGTTGATTGTAAGTTTTAAGCATTCTTTCGTTAATCTTCGGGGCCATACTTTCTTTTCTGTGCGAACGTAGATTCACGATGCGCCATATAAGTTGGGTAATACTGTACAATCATGATTAATTTACTCATGCGACATTTTATGGCTAGGAATTAAACTCTCGCTTTTTGACTTCTATAAGTGCTAATATTATAAAAAGGTAAATTTTTTATGTTTAGATGTAGGGGATAATCTCAGGAACACTACTAGGAAGCTTCATTGTGCCGAAAAGCTTAAGGCTACTTTTCATCCTGGAAACCCGGATGAAACCGAAGGAACAGCTAGTAAATTATGTTTATAATCCATGTTACTTCCAGATAATATGCTCCGGTTGGCTTCCAGGTCAGTGATCATGATAATGGCATAAACGTGATCCGAACGACTTTTTGAAGAGCAGTACATTATTTTAAAATTTTGGGGTGTGTGAGGGTTTATTCTCGTAAAAATGACCTGCCTTTGACTCTCATATGTTTGTTTAAGTTTGTTATTTGTATTTACTTTTGAATATTGATCATGTCTGCCGCTGCTTCCAATTTGCGGCAAGGTTCCCAGTTTATTTATTTGCATATTATCAACGATATTGTCCCTGCCGCGCAAAAAAATATAATTTCTACGACGACAGCGATAGGACCTTACTCGCTAGTGGCGCCACAAAAAAATAAGCCCCCATAGTTTTAGCGCTCAGGTTGCAGGAATTAGGTTCTATTTAATTACCTTGCCGTTAATCGGAAGCAGCGGCAGACTTGAGGAAATTTTCTATATATAGATTGTATTTTGTACGTATTCGTTGTAAATAATGATATTTTTGTTTCAAAAAAAATTTAAAAAATTGATTATATGTTAGATTAAATATTTCTTATTTCTTATTTTCCTTTAAACAATTTGCAGACCTAACTTTATAATATTTCGATGTACTTAATATTTTTAATAAACATTAAATTGAACCTTGTATCTTTTTTGTTATGGAGGCCTATGCTCATCAGTGGACATCCATGGGCTGATAATGATAATGATTATCTTTTTTTATATGTTTTAATTAAAAACCAATAAGACATCCTACACATTCCACTCTGTTTGTTTTTTTCTATTTTAATTTCAAATAAAAACCTTATGCCTACAGATACCGACACTCACTCAAATTCAATACACCTTATAAACTTATAATACCGATCGACTCAAGTGAAAATTTATTGAGTTTCTAACACGTGATACTGTTACGAAGATCCGATTTATTATCCACAGAGTTAACGCCTTGACTCGATTTATACAAGCCACTGGAAAAAAGTTTATTTTCCGAATCATTTACTTTGTCCGTCCAACGCGGCAACGCTTAGTTCTTTTGTCATTAAAGAGTTAGTAAGCTGATATAATGCTACTTATGATGGATTTAGGTTGAATTATGTCCCAGTTTAAGACAATTTCCCAAAACATATTCCCAATTTTTTATTTAAGTTTATTGATGCTAGTGAAATATTAGGAGCTTTCAAGTCTTTGAATATAAAAAAGACAGAAGACTTATGGGGCTTATCAGTTAAAGTAATCCACTCAGTTATAACTAGTATAGCACCTATTTTAGCAGCTATTTTTAATCAATGTATTGTTCAGGGTTCTTTCCCCGATTTGATGAAACACAGTAAGATCATTCCTATATTTAAATCTGGGTGCAAAAATAATCCTTCTGATTATAGACCCATCTCTATACTTCCAGCGTTAAGCAAAATTTTTGAGAAAGTTATACTAAATCAATTGTTAACTCACTTCACCAAAAATCAGATTTTACATGATCATCAGTTTGGATTTACAAAAGGCCGGTCTACGACAGACGCTGGTGCTAAACTTTTAAAGCATATTTTTGAAGCCTGGGAGAATTCACAGGATGCGGTTGGCGTATTTTGTGATCTCTCAAAGGCATTTGATTGCGTAGATCACTACACACTAGTTTTAAAACTCCAACACTATGGAGTTCGTGGAGTGGCACTCGATCTTATATCATCTTATCTATCAGGTCGCCAACAAAAAGTAGGTATCAGCGGTACTACGTCCTCAGGGTCTTTAGTGAAAACGGGCGTACCGCAAGGATCAATTTTAGGCCCTTTTTTGTTTCTCGCATATATTAATGATCTGCCCTATATGGTAAATGAATTGTCGGATATAGTTTTATTTGCTGATGACACTTCTCTAATTTTTAAGGTCAATAGAAAAGATACAGACCTTACGCAGCTCAATGACACCTTATCAGCTGTATCAAAATGGTTTGCCGCCAATAATCTTATGCTTAATTCCTGTAAAACTAAATGTATAAGGTTTTCTCTCCCTAATGTTGTTAAGAGTGACACTCATATCTTTGTCGATGGTAAAAGACTTGCACTAGTGGATAAGGCAGTTTTTCTCGGCGTTACATTAGACAGTAAAATACAATGGGGTCCTCATATAGAAAGATTAGCTAGTAAACTGAGTTCCGCCGCCTTCGCAGTTAGAAAAATTAGACAAATAACAGATGTGGCTACAGCCAGGTTGGTTTACTTTGCTTATTTCCATAGTTTAATGTCCTACAGTCTTCTGCTGTGGGGCTCAGCTGCAGACTTTGAAACTATATTTATTCTAAAGAAAAGTGCAATTCGCGCAATCTATTGTTTGGGTCCTCGCATTTCACTACGAAGTCGATTCAAGGAATTTAAAATTTTAACGTTACCGTCACAGTACATGTTTAGGCCAAAATACCTATAATAATATTTATAGTAAAAACCTACTCATATTGAGTATCAATGACGAGCCTCTACTTCCCGATTCCTCTCCTTTTCCCACATCATATGTGAAAGCGAGAAAAGAGCTTCGGGAATCTTCTACATACTTCGGCGACGCATCGCCAAGCGCGTGTGTGCGAGTGAAACGAAACGCGCGTGCCCCGCAACCCCGCAAGGTTTAGTACGAAAAACGCTACAGACCGAGACACATTGAACTTTGTGATTTGTGAACTGATATGAAATAATAGTGCTTATCACTGTGCTGGATTACAATAGGAGTTCCTGGAGTTCCTGGTAAGTCCTTACCTTTATCCTAGGAGGCTCCTCGTTTTCCATATTAATATTTTTACGCAAAAACCCATCATTTTTCTGGTACGCCTTCGAGCGGATTCATTTTGAGTCAGCCATTACAGCAATTTAATTTCATATCAAATCACGTATAATTTCCCGCTTTCTATAGGTTTTATGCCTCTAAATAGGTATATACCTCATAATACGCAAGTCTTATACCTCATAAATAGGTTTTAGACTATATAAATACGATATTTCGTATTCCCGCCATTTTTACCACGCCAATCGTGATAAAAAGTAGTTAGGTATTCAATACCGCCGCCGCTCCTCCATATTTTTAGGACTTAGATTTTATAGGTATCTTATTATACGAAATCATATGGTGT